>JAUMIR010000011.1:38088180-39551360 GCA_030847615.1 Gambelia wislizenii | reverse complement strand
CCCCACGGCCAAGCCGCCCCCCACTCAGGCAGGGCAGGGACCCCTTAAGTCGGCCGAGCCTCCCTCCCCTGCCCTAAAACTCTCCCCAGCAAAGCCGCCCCCCACCCAAGCCAACCAGGGACCCCTTAGCTCGGCCGCCGCCCCCCCCCACTGCCCAAAAACTCCCCCGAGCAAAGCCGCCCCCCCAAGCCAACCAGGGACCCCTTACCTCGGCCGCCGCCCCCCCCACTGCCCAAAAACTCCCCCGAGCAAAGCCGCCCCCCCCCAAGCCAACCAGGGACCCCTTACCTCGGCCGCCGCCCCCCCCACTGCCCAAAAACTCCCCCGAGCAAAGCCGCCCCCCCCAAGCCAACCAGGGACCTCTTAGCTCGGCCGCCGCCCCCGCCTCTGCCCCAAACCTACCCACGGCCAAGCCGCCCCCCCCCCAGCCAACCAGGGACCCCTTAGCTGGGCCGCCGCCCCCCCTGCCCAAAAACTCCCCCGAGCAAAGCCGCCCCCCACCCAAGCCAACCAGGGACCCCTTAGCTCGGCCGCCGCCCCCCGCACTGCCCAAAAACTCCCCGGAAGAAAGCCGCCCCCCACCCAAGCCAACCAGGGACCCCTTAGCTCGGCCGTCGCCCCCCGCACTGCCCAAAAACTCCCCCGAGCAAAGCCGCCCCCCCCAAGCCAACCAGGGACCCCTTAGATCGGCCGCCGCCCCCCCCCACTGCCCAAAAACTCCCCCCAGCAAAGCTGCACCCCACCCAGGCAGGGCAGGGACCCCTTAAGTCGGCCGAGCCTCCCCCCCACTGCCCAAAACCTCCCCACGGCCAAGCCGCCCCCCACTCAGGCAGGGCAGGGACCCTTTAAGTCGGCCGAGCCTCCCTCCCCTGCCCTAAAACTCCCCAGCAAAGCCGCCCCCCACCCAAGCCAACCAGGGACCCCTTAGCTCGGCCGCCGCCCCCCCCCCACTGCCCAAAAACTCCCCCGAGCAAAGCCGCCCCCCCAAGCCAACCAGGGACCCCTTAGATCGGCCGCCGCCCCCCCCACTGCCCAAAACTCCCCCCAGCAAAGCTGCCCCCCACCCAGGCAGGGCAGGGCCCCCTTAAGTCGGCCGAGCCTCCCCCCCACTGCCCAAAACCTCCCCACGGCCAAGCCGCCCCCCACTCAGGCTGGGCAGGGACCCCTTAAGTCGGCCGAGCCTCCCCCCCACTGCCCAAAACCTCCAGCCGGGCAGCCCGCCCCCCACCCAAGCCGCGCAGGGACCCTTAACTCGGCCGAGACCCCCCCCCCCACTTCCCAAAACCTCCAGCCGGCCAACCCGCCCCCCACCCAACCCTTGCAGGGACCCCTTAACTCTGCTTAGACCCCCCCCACTTCCCAAAACCTCCAGCCGGGCAGCCCGCCCCCCACCCAAGCCGCGTAGAAACCCCTTAACTCGGCTTAGACCCCCCCCACTTCCCAAAAACCTCCAGCCGGCCAACCCGCCCCCCACCGAAGCCGTGCAGGGACCCCTTAACTCGACCGAGACTCCCTCCGCTGCCCAAAATCTCCAGCCAGCCAGCCCGCCCGCCCCCCACCCAAGCCGCGCAGGGACCCCTTAACTCGGCCAACACCCCCCCCCACTTCCCAAAACCTCCACCCGGCCAACCCGCCCCCCACCGAAGCCCCGCAGCGACCCCTTAACTCGGCCGAGACCCCCCACTGCCCAAAACCTCCAGCCGGCCAGCCCGCGCCCCACCCAAGCCGCGCAGGGACCCCTAAACTCGGCCAAGACCCCCCCCCCACTTCCGAAAACCTCCAGCCGGCCAGCCCGCCCCCGCCCAACCCGTGCAGGGACCCCTTAACTCGGCCGAGACCCCCCCACTGCCCAAAACCTCCACCCGGCCAAGCCGCCCCCCACCCAAGCAGCGCAGGGACCCCTTAACTCGGCCGAGACCCCCCCCACTTCCCAAAACCTCCACCCGGCCAGCCAAGCCCCCACCCAAGCAGCGTAGGGACCCCTTAACTCGGCGGAGACCCCCCCCCCACTTCCCAAAACCTCCACCCGGCCAGCCAAGCCCCCACCCAAGCAGCGCAGGGACCCCTTAACTCGGCCGAGACCCCCCCCCACTTCCCAAAACCTCCACCCGGCCAAGCCGCCCCCCACCCAAGCCGCGCAGGGACCCCTTAACTCGGCCGAGACCCCCCCACTGCCCAAAACCTCCAGACAGACAGCCCGCCCCCCTCCCAAGCCGCGCAGGGACCCCTTAACTCGGCCGAGACCCCCCCCCCACTTCCCAAAACCTCCAGCCGGCCAACCCGCCCACCACCCAAGCCGCGCAGGGACCCCTTAACTCGGCCGAGACCCCCCCCCCGCTGCCCAAAACGTCCCCCATGGCCACAATGAGCCCCTAAAATACCCAGAAGCTTAAATCCTGACCTCCCCTTTGCTGCTGTGCCAACCACGACCCTAAAAAACGCCCAACGGTTTATGGAGGAGCTCCAGTCCCCCCCCCCCTTTCCTGCGGCGCCGCCTCTAACGGCTGCCGGGGAAAAGCGCGGGAGTTTTCCTTCCAGGCTGCACTGCTCGGAAACCGCCACCAGATGTCGCCCGGGCCTTGTAGAGCGAGGGCGGGCGGGGCTTCCAGGAGCGTTGCCAAGGGCGTTGCTATGGAGACAGTCTATGCGGGTCAGTCTCAGAGGGCCCGGGCAGCGAGTAGTGAGGGGTAGAGCGTCCGCACGCAACAGACTAGGACTTCCGGGTCATAGGGCCGGCCCTCCAAGATGCGAGGGCCAGAGCGTCGCGGAATAGACTTTCCGGGTCAGAGGGCAGACAATAGAGTCAGATATAGACCGTCCTCCTACGACAGTATAGGACTTCCGTGGCAGAGGGCATACTCTCTGAGAGGCCAAGGGCAGAGCGTCGCCCGATAGACTTTCGAGGCGGTTCCGTCTCTGGAGTAGGCGGGCCCTAGGGTTGGCAGGTAGGCCTTCCGGGCGCCTGTTGGCGAGGGCCGGAGCCTGGCTGTGGGGACAATCTAGGAAGGGCGTCTCGTAGGTCCCGGCAAGGACGGAGGGGAGCTCTAGCAGCGGGGAAACAAGGGGGAAGATGACGGCGACGGACCCCCTGCCTGCTTCCGACCTCTTGGCGCCATCCGTGGGCACAGTGAGCCCCCAAAATGCCCGACTATTTAGATAACACCCCCCTTTTTGCTACTATGCCAACCAGGGGCACAGTGAGCCCCTAAAATTCCCAAGAATTTAAATGTTAGTATCTCTTTTCTTCTGTGCCAACCACGAGCACAGTGATTCGCTAAAATGTTCAATATTTTAAAATGTAGCCCCTCTTTTTCTCCTTCCCCTTCGCTACTGTACCACCCATGGGCACAGTGAACCCCTAAAATACCCAGTAATTTAAATCTCAGATCCCCTTTCTCCCCGCTTTGCTCCTGTGCCAACTATGGGCACAGCGACCATCTATAATCCCCAAGGATTTGAATGGTAGCCCCCCGTTCTCCCCCCCCCTTTGCTGCTTTGCCAGGCATGGGCGCAGCCAGCCCCTAAAATGCCCGATAATTTAAATCACGGCCTCCCTTCCCCCCCCCTTTGCTGCTCTGCTAGGCATGGGCACAGTGAGCCCCTAAAATGCCCAATAATTTAAATCTTAGCCCCCCGTTCTCCCCCCTTTTGCTGCTGTGCCAGCCATGAGCACAATGAGCATTGGCACAGTGCACAGAGCATTGGCCATTGGCACAGTGAGCCCATAAAAGCGATAATAATTTAAATGACACCCTCCCTTTCTTCCCCCCTTTGCTGCTGTGCGAGCCATGGGCACAGCAAGCCCCTAAAATGCCCCATAATTTAAATCAGACACCCCCTTTCTCCCCCCCTTTGCAGCTGTACCAACCATGGGTACAGCGAGCCCCCCAAATGCCCCATAATTTAAATCACAGACCCCCTTTCTCCCTGCTTTGCTGCTGTACCAACCATGGGCACAGCATCCATTTAAATGCCCAATGATTTAAATTGTAGCCCCGCTTTCTCCCCCCACTGTACTGCTGTGCCAACCATGGGCACAGTGAGCCCCTAAAATGCCCAATAATTTAAATCACGGCCTCCCTCCCCCCCCCTTTGCTGCTCTGCTAGGCATGGGCACAGTGAGCCCCTAAAATGCCCAATAATTTAAATCTTAGCCCCCCGTTCTCCCCCCTTTTGCTGCTGTGCCAGCCATGAGCACAATGAGCATTGGCACAGTGCACAGAGCATTGGCCATTGGCACAGTGAGCCCATAAAAGCGATAATAATTTAAATGACACCCTCCCTTTCTTCCCCCCTTTGCTGCTGTGCGAGCCATGGGCACAGCAAGCCCCTAAAATGCCCCATAATTTAAATCAGACACCCCCTTTCTCCCCCCCTTTGCAGCTGTACCAACCATGGGTACAGCGAGCCCCCAAAATGCCCCATAATTTAAATCACAGACCCCCTTTCTCCCTGCTTTGCTGCTGTACCAACCATGGGCACAGCATCCATTTAAATGCCCAATGATTTAAATTGTAGCCCCGCTTTCTCCCCCCACTTTACTGCTGTGCCAACCATGGGCACAGTGAGCCCCTAAAATGCCCAATAATTTAAATCACGGCCTCCCTCCCCCCCCCTTTGCTGCTCTGCTAGGCATGGGCACAGTGAGCCCCTAAAATGCCCAATAATTTAAATCTTAGCCCCCCGTTCTCCCCCCTTTTGCTGCTGTGCCAGCCATGAGCACAATGAGCATTGGCACAGTGCACAGAGCATTGGCCATTGGCACAGTGAGCCCATAAAAGCGATAATAATTTAAATGACACCCTCCCTTTCTTCCCCCCTTTGCTGCTGTGCGAGCCATGGGCACAGCAAGCCCCTAAAATGCCCCATAATTTAAATCAGACACCCCCTTTCTCCCCCCCTTTGCAGCTGTACCAACCATGGGTACAGCGAGCCCCAAAAATGCCCCATAATTTAAATCACAGACCCCCTTTCTCCCTGCTTTGCTGCTGTACCAACCATGGGCACAGCATCCATTTAAATGCCCAATGATTTAAATTGTAGCCCCGCTTTCTCCCCCCACTTTACTGCTGTGCCAACCATGGGCACAGTGAGCCCCTAAAATGCCCAAGAATTTAAATCACGGCCTCCCTCCCCCCACCCTTTGCTGATCTGCTAGGCATGGGCACAGTGAGCCCCTAAAATGCCCAGTAATTTAAATCTCAGACCCCCTTTCTCCCCGCTTTACTCCTGTGCCAACTATGGGCACAGCGACCATCTATAATCCCCAAGGATTTGAATGGTAGCCCCCCCGTTCTCCCCCCCCCCTTTGCTGCTTTGCCAGGCATGGGCGCAGCCAGCCCCTAAAATGCCCAATAATTTAAATCACAGCCTCCCTCCCCCCACTTGCTGCTGTGCCAGCCATGACAACAGTGACTCCATAAAATGGCATATATTTAAATGGCAGCCTCCCTTTCTCCCCCCCTTTGCTGCTATGCCAGCCATGGGCACAATGAGCATTGGCACAGTGCACAGAGCATTGGCCATTGGCACAGTGAGCCTCTAAAAGCAATAATAATTTAAATGACACCCTCCCTTTTTTCCCCCCTTTGCTGCTGTGGGAGCCATGGGCACAGTGAGCCCCTGAAATGCCCAATAATTTGAATCAAAGCCTCCTTTCCCCCTGCTTTACTGCTGTGCCAATCGTGGGCACAGCAAGCCCCTAAAATGCCCCATAATTTAAATCAGACACCCCATTTATCCCCCCCTTTGCTGCTGTACCAACCATGGGTACAGTGAGCCCCTAAAATGCCCCATAATTTAAATCAGACGCCCTTTCTCCCTGCTTTGCTGCTGTACCAACCATGGGCACAGCAACCATCTAAAATGCCCAATGATTTAAATTGTAGCCCCTCTTTCTCCCCCCACTCTGCTGCTGTGCCAGCCATGGGCACAGTGAGCCCCTAAAATGCCCCATAATTTAAATCATAGACCCCCTTTCCCTCTGCTTTGCTGCTGTACCAACCATGGGCACAGCAACCATCTAAAATGCCCTATGATTTAAATTGCAGCCCCCCCTTTCTCCCCCCTTTCCTACTGTGCCAGGCATGGGCACAGTGAGCCCCTAAAATGCCCAATAATTTAAATCATAGACCCCCCTTTCTCCCGTTGTGCCCATGCGGGCACAGCATGAAAGAGGACGCAAAAGGGAGCTATAATTTAAATTATTAGGCGGCGGCTTGGGGGGGGTTGAGCCTTGGCAGAGCCCCTAAAATACCCAATGATTTCAATCACAGCCTCCCTTTCTCCCCCCCATTGCTGCTGTGCCAGCCAGAGGAACAGTGAGCCCCTAAAATGCCCAATAATTTAAATTACACCACCGTTTCCCCCTTTGCCCTTAGCTCTGCCCAGAGCCCCCCCCCGGTCCTAAACCTCCGCCCCTCCACCAAGCCGCCTCCTAATAATTTAAACTACGGCTCCCTTTTGCGTCCTCTGTCATGCTGTGCCCCCATGCCATCCTCCCTCCAACAAAGCCGCCCCCCCAAGCCAACCAGGGACCCCTTAGCTCGGCCGCCGCCCCCCGCTGCCCAAAACCTCCCCCCAACAAAGTCGCCCCCCCAAGCCAACCAGGGACCTCTTAGCTCGGCCGCCGCCCCCCCCCCCCACTGCCCAAAAACTCCACCCAGCAAAGCCGCCCCCCACCCAAGCCAACCAGGGACCCCTTACCTCGGCCGAGTCCCCCCCCACTGCCCAAAAACTCCCTCCAGGAAAGCCGCCCCCCACCCAAGCCAACCAGGGACCCCTTACCTCGGCCGAGTCCCCCCCCACTGCCCAAAAACTCCCCCCAGGAAAGCCGCCCCCCACCCAAGCCAACCAGGGACCCCTTACCTCGGCCGAGACCCCCCCCACTTCCCAAACCCTCCAGCCCGCCCCCCCCCCAAGCCGCGCAGGGACCCCTTAACTCGGCCGAGACCCCCTCCGCTGCCCAAAACCTCCAGCTGGCCAACCCGTCCCCCACCCAACCCGTGCAGGGACCCCTTAATTCGGCCAAGATACCCCCACTTCCCAAAACCTCCAGCCGGCCAACCCGCCCCCCACCCAACCCGTGCAGGGACCCCTTAACTCGGCCGAGACCCCCCCGCTGCCCAAAACCTCCAGCTGGCCAACCCGTCCCCCACCCAACCCTTGCAGGGACCCCTTAACTCGGCCGAGACCCCCCCCACTTCCCAAAACCTCCAGCCGGCCAACCCGCCTCCCGCCCAACCCGTGCAGGGACCCCTTAACTCGGCCGAGACCCCCACGCTGCCCAAAACCTCCAGCCGGCCAGTCCGCCCCCCACCCAAGCCGCGCAGGGACCCCTTAACTCGGCCAAGATACCCCCACTTCCCAAAACCTCCAGCCGGCCAAGCCGGCCCCCACCCAAGCCGCGCAGGGACCCCTTAACTCGGCCGAGACCCCCCCCCACTGCCCAAAACCTCCAGCCGGCCAAGCCGCCCCCCACCCAAGCCGCGCAGGGACCCCTTAACTCGGCCAAGACCCCCCCCCCACTGCCCAAAACCTCCAGCCGGCCAAGCCGCCCCCCACCCAAGCCGCGCAGGGGCCCCTTAAGTCGGCCAAGACCCCCCCCCGCTGCCCAAAACCTCCAGCCGGCCAAGCCGCCCCCCACCCAACCGTTGCAGGGACCCCTTAACTCGGCCGAGACCCCCTCCGCTGCTCAAAACCTCCAGCTGGCCAACCCGTCCCCCACCCAACCCGTGCAGGGACCCCTTAATTCGGCCAAGATACCCCCACTTCCCAAAACCTCCAGCTGGCCAACCCGTCCCCCACCCAACCCTTGCAGGGACCCCTTAACTCGGCCAACACCCCCCCCCACTTCCCAAAACCTCCACCCGGCCAACCCGCCCCCCACCCAAGCCACGCAGGGACCCCTTAACTCGGCCGGGACCCCCCCACTTCCCAAAATCTCCAGCCGGCCAGCCAAGCCCCCACCCAAGCAGCGTAGGGACCCCTTAACTCGGCCGAGACCCCCCATTACCCAAAACCTCCAGCCCGCCCCCCACCCAAGCAGCGCAGGGACCCCTTAACTCGGCCGAGACCCCCCCGCTGCCCCAAACCTCCCCCATGGCCACAACGAGCCCCTAAAATACCCACAAGCTTAAATCCTGACCTCCCCTTTGCTGCTGTGCCAACCACGACCCTCAAAAACGCCCATCGGTTTATGTAGGAGCTCCATTCCCCCCCCCCCTTTCCTGCGGCGCCGCCTCTAACGGCTGCCGGGGAAAAGCGCGGGGTTTTCCTTCCTGGCTGCACTGCTCGGAAACTGCCACGAGATGTCGCCCGGGGGTTTTTGAGAGAGGGTGGGCGGGGCTCCCGAGAGCGTTGCCAAGGGCGTTGCTATGGAGACTCTCTAGGCGGCTCAGTCTCAGAGGGCCCGGGCAGCGAGTGGTGAGGGGTAGAGCGTCAACCCGCGACAGACTAGGACTTCCGGATCATAGGGCCGGCCCTCCAAGATGAGAGGGCCAGAGCGTCGCGGGAATAGACTTTCCGGGTCAGAGGGCAGACAATAGAGTCAGATATAGACCGTCCTCCTACGACAGTATAGGACTTCCGTGGCAGAGGGCATACTCTCTGAGAGGCCAAGGGCGGAGCGTCGCCCGATAGACTTTCGAGGCGGTTCCGTCTCAAAAAGAGGCGGGCCCTAGTGTTGGCAGGTAGGCCTTCCGGGTGCCGGTTTGCCAGGGCCGGAGCCTGGCTGTGGGGACAATCTAGGAAGGGCGTCTCGTAGGCCCCGGCAAGGACGGCGGGGAGCTCTAGCAGCGGGGAAACAAGGGGGAAGATGACGGCGAGGGACCCCTGCCCGCTTCCGCCCTCTTGGCGCCATCCGTGGGCACAGTGAGCCCCCAAAATGCCTGACTATTTAGATAACACCCCCATTTCTCCCCTTTTTGCTACTATGCCAACCAGGGGCACAGCGAGCCCCTAAAATACCCAAGAATTTAAATGTTAGTATCTCTTTTCTTCTGTGCCAACCACGAGCACAGTGATCCGCTAAAATGGTCAATATTTTAAAATGTAGCCCCTTTTTCCCCTCCCCCTTCGCTACTGTGCCACCCATGGGCACAGTGAGCCCCTAAAATGCCCAGTAATTTAAAACTCAGACCCCCTTTCTCCCCGCTTTGCTCCTGTGCCAACTATGGGCACAGCGACCATCTATAATCCCCAAGGATTTGAATGGTAGCCCCCCCGTTCTCCCCCCCCCCTTTGCTGCTTTGCCAGGCATGGGCGCAGCCAGCCCCTAAAATGCCCGATAATTTAAATCACAGCCGCCCCCCCCCTTTGCTACTGTTCCAGCCATGAGCACCGTGACTCCCTAAAATGGCAGATAATTTAAATGGCAGCCTCCGTTTCTCCCCCCCTTTGCTGCTATGCCAGCCATGGGCACAATGAGCATTGGCACAGTGCACAGAGCATTGCCATTGGCACAGTGAGCCCCTAAAAGCGATAATAATTTAAATGACACCCTCCCTTTCTTCCCCCTTTGCTGCTGTGCGAGCCATGGACACAGTGAGCCCCTTAAATGGCCAATAATTTAAATGGCAGCCTCCCTTTCCCCCCCTCACTTTGCTGCTGTGCCAGCCATGGGCACAGCGAGCACCTAAAATGCCCAACAATTTAAATCACAGACCCCCTTTCTCCCTGCTTTGCTCCTGTGCCCTAACCCTCACCCTGACCCTAACCCGCCCCCCTTTGCTGCTGTGGAAAGCATGGCCACAATGAGCTCCTAAAATAACTAATAATTTGAATTACAGTCCCCACTTTTTTCGCAGCCTCCCATTCTCCCCTCCCTTTGCTGCTTTGCTAGGCATGGGCACAGTGAGCCCCTGAAATGCCCAACAATTTGAATCACAGCCTCCCTTCCCCCCCTTTGCTGCTGTGCCAACCGTGGGCACAGCAAGCCCCTAAAATGCCCCATAATTTAAATCAGACACCCCCTTTATCCCCCCTTTGCTGCTGTACCAACCATGGGTACAGTGAGCCCCTAAAATGCCCCATAATTTAAATCACAGACCCCCTTTCTCCCTGCTTTGCTGCTGTACCAACCATGGGCACAGCATCCATTTAAATGCCCAATGATTTAAATTGTAGCCCCTCTTTCTCCCCCCACTCTGCTGCTGTGCCAGCCATGGGCACAGTAAGCCCCTAAAATGCCCCATAATTTAAATCACAGACCCCCTTTTCCCCTGCTATGCTGCTGTACCAACCATGGACACAGCAACCATCTAAAATGCCCAATGATTTAAATTGTAGCCCCTCTTTCTCCCCCCACTTTGCTGTGCCAGGCATGGGCACAATGAGCCCCTAAAATGCCCAATAATTTAAATCACAGACCGCCTTTTTCCCCGCTTTCCTGCTGTGCCAACCATAGGCACAGCGACCATCTAAAATGCACAATGATTTAAATTGTAGCCCTGCTTTCCCCCTACTTCCTCTAAAATGCGGAACAATTTAAATTACAGACCCCCTTTCTCCCCGCTTTGCTGCTGTGCCAACCATGGGCACAGCAACCATCTAAATGCCCCTAAAATACCTAATAATTTGAATTACAGTCCCCCCTTTTTTCACAGCCTCCCTTTCTACCCCCCCTTTGCTGCTCTGCTAGGCATGGGCACAGTGAGACCCTAAAATGCCCAATAATTTAAATCACAGCCTCCGTTTCTCCCCGCCCCCTTTGCTGCTCTGCCAGGCATGGGCACAGTGAGACCCTAAAAATCCAAATAATTTAAATCACAGCCTCCCTTTCCCCCTGCTTTACTGCTGTACCAACCATGGGCACAGGGACCATCTAAAATGCACAATGATTTCAATTGTAGCCCCGCTTTATCCCCCCCCCTTTCCTAATGTGCCAGCCATGGGCACAGCAAGCCCCTAAAATGCCCCATAATTTAGATCACAGACCCCCTTTCTCAATGCTTTGCTGCTGTGCCAACTTTGGGAACAGTGAGCTCCTAAAATGCCCCATAATTTAAATCACAGACCCCCTTTCTCCCCCGCTTTGCTGCTGTACCAACCATGGGCACAGCAACCATCTAAAATGCCCAATGATTTAAATTGTAGCCCCTCTTCCCCCCCTTTCCTACTGTGCACAGTGAGCACCTAAAGTGTCCATTAATTTAAATCATAACCTCCCATTCTCCCCGCTTTGCTGCTCTGTAAACAATGGGCACAGGGAGCCCATATACCCAATAATTTGAATTATAGTCCCCCCCCTTCATTCTCTTTTCCCGCTGTGCCAGCGATGGGCGCAGCGACCCCCTAAAATGCCCAATAATTTAAATCACAGACCCCCTTTCTCCCCTCTTTGTTGCTCTACCAACCATGGGTACAGCAACCATGTAAAATACCCAATGATTTAAATTGTAACCCCTCTTTCTCCCCCCATTTCCTGCTGTGGCAGCAATGGGCACAGTGAGCCCCCAAAATGCCCAATAATTTAAATCACAGACCCCCTTTCTCCCCGCTTTACTGCTGTGCCAACCATGGGTACAGCAACCACCTAAAATGCCCAATAATTTGAATCACAGCCTCCCTTTCTCCCCGCCCCTTTTGCTGCTCTGCCAGGCATGGGCACAGTGAGCCCCTAAAAAGCCGAATAATTTAAATCGCAGCCTCCCTTTCCCCCTGCTTTACTACTGTACCAACCATGGGCACAGGGACCATCTAAAATGCACAATGATTTCAATTGTAGCCCCGCTTTATCCCCCCCCCCTTTCCTAATATGCCAGGCATGGCTGCAGCTAGCCCCTAAAATGCCCCAAAATTTAAATCACAGACCCCCTTTCTCCCCCCCTTTGCTTCTGTACCAACCATGGGCACAGGAACCCCTAAAATGCCCAATAATTTAAATCAAAGCCTCCCTTTCTCCCCGCCCCTTTTGCTGCTCTGCCAGGCATGGGCACAGTGAGCCCCTAAAAAGCTGAATAATTTAAATCACAGACCCCCTTTCTCCCCTCCTTTGCTGCTGTGCCAACCGTGGGCACAGCGAGCCCCTAAAATGCCCAATAATTTAAATTGTAGCCCCTCCCCCCCCGTTTCCTACTGTGCCAGCTATGGGCACAGTGAGCCTCTAAAATGCCCAATGATTTAAATCACAGACCTCCTTTTTCCCCTACTTTGCTGCTGTGCCAACCAAAGGCACAGTGGCCATCTAAAATGCCCAATGATTTAAATTGTAGCCCCTCTCCCCCCCCAGTTTCCGACTGTGCCAGCTATGGGCACAGTGAGCCTCTAAAATGCCCAACAACTTAAATTACAGACCCCCTTTCTCCCCGCTTTGCTGCTGTGCCAGCCATGGGCACAGCGACCATCTAAAATGCCCAATGATTTAAATTGCAGCCACCGTTTCCCCGCTTAGCCAGGCGGAGTCCCTCCACTGCCCCAAACCTCCCTCCGGCCAAGGCGCCCCAAACCAGGCCGCGCAGGGACCCCTTAGCTCGGCCGAGACCCCCCTACGGCCCAAGCCCTCCAGCCCGCCCCCCACCCAACCCTTGGATGGACCCCTTAACTCCGCCGAGAACCCCCGCCTGCCCAAAACCTCCAGCTGGCCAGCCCGCCCCCCGCCCAATGACCCCTTAACTCGACCGGGACCCCCCCCCACTTCCCAAAACCTCCACCCGGCCAACCCGCCCCCCACCCAAGCCGCGCAGGGACCCCTTAACTCGACCGAGACCCCCCACTGCCCAAAACATCCCCCCCACAAAGCCGCCCCCCACCCAAGCCGCGCAGGGACCTCTTAACTCGACCGAGACCCCCCCGCTGCCCAAAACCTCCAGCCGGCCAACCCGCCCCCCACCCAAGCAGCGCAGGGACCCCTTAACTCGGCCGAGACCCCCCCCCCACGGCCCAAAACCTCCAGCCGGCCAACCCACCCCCCACCCAAGCCGCGCAGGGACCCCTTAACTCGGCCGAGACCCCCCCACTTCCCAAAACCTCCACCCGGCCAACCCGCCCCCCACCCAAGCAGCGCAGGGACCCCTTAACTCGGCCGAGACCCCCCCCCCACTGCCCAAAACCTCCACCCGGCCAACCCGCCCCCCACCCAAGCCACGCAGAGACCCCTTAACTCGGCCAAGACCCCCCCCACGGCCCAAAACCTCCAGCCGGCCAACCCACCCCCCACCCAAGCCGCGCAGGGACCCCTTAACTCGGCCGAGACCCCCCCACTTCCCAAAACCTCCACCCGGCCAACCCGCCCCCCACCCAAGCCGCGCAGGGACCCCTTAACTCGGCCAAGACCCCCCCCCGCTGCCCAAAACCTCCAGCCGGCCAAGCAGCCCCCCACCCAAGCCTCGCAGGGACCCCTTAACTCGGCCGAGACCCCCCCCCCACTACCTTCAAAGACGCCCATTGGTTTTATTGAGGAGATCCAGTCCCCCCCCCCTTTCCTGCGGCGCCGCCTCTAACGGCTGCCGGGAAAAGCGCGGAGTTTTCCTTCCCGGCTGCACTGCTCGGAAACCGCCACCAGATGTCGCCCGGGGGTTTTTGAGAGAGAGCGGGCGGGGCTCCCGAGAGCGTTGCCAACGGCGTTGCTATGGAGACTCTCTAGGCGGTTTAGTCTCAGAGGGCCCGGGCAGCGAGTGGTGCCAGGTAGAGCGTCAGCACGCCACAGACTAGGACTTCCGGGTCATACGGCCGGCCCTCCAAGATGCGAGGGCCAGAGCGTCGCGGGAATAGACTTTCCGGGTCAGAGGGCAGACAATCGAGTCAGATATAGACCGTCCTCCTACGACAGTATAGGACTTCCGTGGCAGAGGGCATACTCTCTGAGAGGCCAAGGGCAGAGCGTCGCCCGATAGACTTCGGAGGCGGTTCCGTCTCAGAAGGAGGCGGGCCGGAGGGTTGGCAGGTAGGCCTTCGGGCGCCTGTTTGCCAGGGCCGGAGCCTGGCTGTGGGGACAATCTAGGAAGGGCGTCTCGTAGGTCCCGGCAAGGACGGAGGGGAGCTCTAGCAGCGGGGAAACAAGGGGGAATATGACGGCGAGGGACCCCTGCCCGCTTCTGCCCTTTTGGCGCCATCCGTGGGCACAGTGAGCCCCCAAAATGCCTGACTAGATAACACCCCCCTTTTCTCCCCTTTTTGCTACTATGCCAACCAGGGGCACAGTGAGCCCTTAAAATTCCCAAGAATTTAAATGTTAGTATCTCTTTTCTTCTGTGCCAACCACGAGCACAGTGATCCGCTAAAATGGTCAATATTTTAAAATGTAGCACCTCTTTCTCCCCTCCCCCTTCGCTACTGTACCACCCATGGGCACAGTGAGCCCCTAAAATGCCCAGTAATTTAAATCTCAGACCCCCTTTCTCCCCGCTTTGCTCCTGTGCCAACTATGGGCACAGCGCCCATCTATAATCCCCAAGGATTTGAATGGTAGCCCCCTGTTCTCCCCACCCCCTTTGCTGCTTTGCCAGGCAAGGGCGCAGCCAGCCCCTAAAATGCCCAATAATTTAAATCACAGCCTCCCTTTCTCCCACCCCCCTTTGCTGCTCTGCTAGGCATGGGCACAGTGAGCCCCTAAAATGCCCAATAATTTAAATCACAGCCTCCCTTCCCCCCCCTTTTGCTGCTTTGCCAGCCATGAGCACAGTGACCCCCTAAAATGGCAGATTATTTAAATGGCAGCCTCCCTTTCTCCCCCACTTTGCTGCTATGCCAGCCGTGGGCACAATGAGCATTGGCACAGTGCACAGAGCATTGGCCATTGGCACAGTGAGCCCCTAAAAGCGATAATAATTTAAATGACACCCTCCCTTTCTTCCCCCCTTTGTTGCTGTGCGAGCCATGGGCACAGTGAGCCCCTTAAATGGCCAATAATTTAAATGGCAGCCTCCCTTTCCCCCCACTTTGCTGCTGTGCCAGCCATGGGCACAGCGAGCTCCTAAAATGCCCAACAATTTAAATCACAGACCCCCTTTCTCCCTGCTTTGCTCCTGTGCCCTAACCCTCACCCTGACCCTAACCCCCCCTCCTTTGCTGCTGTGGAAAGCATGGCCACAATGAGCCCCTAAAATACCTAATAATTTGAATTACAGTCCCCACTTTTTTCACAGCCTCCCTTTCTCTCCCCCCCCCCTTTGCTGTTCTGCTAGGCATGGGCACAGTGAGCCCCTGAAATGCCCAATAATTTGAATCACAGCCTCCCTTCCCCCCCTTTGCTGCTGTGCCAACCGTGGGCACAGCAAGCCCCTAAAATGCCCCATAATTTAAATCAGACACCCCTTTTATCCCCACCTTTGCTGCTGTACCAACCATGGGCACAGGAAGCCGCTAAAATGCCCCATAATTTAGATCACAGACCCCCTTTCTCCCTGCTTTGCTGATTTGACAACTGTGGGCATCGTGAGCTCCTAAAATGCCCCATAATTTAAACCAGACACCCCCTTTGCTGCTGTACCAACCATGGGTACAGTGAGCCCCTAAAATGCCCCATAACTTAAATCAGACCCCCTTTCTCCCTGCTTTGCTGCTGTACCAACCATGGGCACAGCAACCATCTAAAATGCCCAATGATTTAAATTGTAGCCCCTCTTTCTCCTCCCACTCTGCTGCTGTGCCAGCCATGGGCACAGTGAGCCCCTAAAATGCCCCATAATTTAAATCACAGACCCCCTTTTCCCCTGCTTTGCTGCTGTGCCAACCATGGGCACAGCAACCATCTAAAATGCCCAATGATTTAAATTGTAGCCCCTCTTTCTCCCCCCCCTTTACTGCTGTGCCAACCATGGGCACAGTGAGCCCCTAAAATGCCCAATAATTTAAATCACAGACCTCCTTTTCCCCCGCTTTCCTGCTGTGCCAACCATAGGCACAGCGACCATCTAAAATGCACAATGATTTAAATTGTAGCCCTGCTTTCCCCCCCTTTCCTACTGTGCCAGCTATGGGCACAGTGAGCCCCTAAAATGGCCAATAATTTAAATCCCAGACCCCCTTTCTCCCCGCTTTGCTGCTGTGCCAACCATGGGCACAGCAACCATTGTAGCCCCTCCCCCCCCTTTCCTAGAGTGTAAGGCATGGGCACAGTGAGCCCCTAAAATGCCCCATTATTTAAATCACAGACCCCTTTTCTCCCCGCTTTGCTGCTGTGCCAACCATGGGCACAGCAACCATCTAAAATGCCCCTAAAATACCTAATAATTTGAATTACAGTCCCCCCTTTTTTCACAGCCTCCCTTTCTCCCCCCCCCCTTGCTGCTGTGCAAGCCATGGGCACAGTGAGCCCCTGAAATGCCCAATAATTTAAATCACAGCCTCCCTTTCTCCCACCCCCCTTTGCTGCTGTGCAAGCCATGGGCACAGTGACCCCTAAAATGCCCAATAATTTAAATCACAGCCTCCCTTTCTCCCACCCCTCTTTGCTGCTAGGCATGGGCACAGTGAGCCCCTGAAATGCCCAATAATTTGAATCACAGCCTCCCTTCCCCTCCCCTTTGCTGCTGTGCCAACTGTGGGCACAGCGAGCCCCTAAAATGCCCCATAATTTAAATCACAGCCCCCCTTTCTCCCCGCTTTGCTGCTGTGCCAATTGTGGACACAGTGAGATCCTAAAATGCCCCATAATTTAAATCACAGACCCCCTTTCTCAATGCTTTGCTGCTGTGCCAACTTTGGGAACAGTGAGCTCCTAAAATGCCCCATAATTTAAATCACAGAACCCCTTTCTCCCCTCCTTTGCTGCTGTGCCAACCGTGGGCACAGCGAGCCCCTAAAATGCCCAATAATTTAAATCACAGACCTCCTTTTTCCCCTACTTTGCTGCTGTGCCAACCAAAGGCACAGTGGCCATCTAAAATGCCCAATGATTTAAATTGTAGCCCCTCTCCCCCCCCAGTTTCCGACTGTGCCAGCTATGGGCACAGTGAGCCTCTAAAATGCCCAACAACTTAAATTACAGACCCCCTTTCTCCCCGCTTTGCTGCTGTGCCAGCCATGGGCACAGCGGCCATCTAAAATGCCCAATGATTTAAATAGCAGCCACCGTTTCCCCGCTTAGCCAGGCGGAGTCCCCCCACTGCCCTAAACCTCCCTCCGGCCAAGGCGCCCCCAACTAGGCCACGCAGGGACCCCTTACCTCGGCCGAGACCCCCCTACGGCCCAAGCCCTCCAGCCCGCCCCCCACCCAACCCTTGGATGGACCCCTTAACTCCGCCGAGAACCCCCGCCTGCCCAAAACCTCCAGCTGGCCAGCCCGCCCCCCGCCCAATGACCCCTTAACTCGACCGGGACCCCCCCCCACTTCCCAAAACCTCCACCCGGCCAACCCGCCCCCCACCCAAGCCGCGCAGGGACCCCTTAACTCGACCGAGACCCCCCACTGCCCAAAACCTCCCCCCCACAAAGCCGCCCCCCACCCAAGCCGCGCAGGGACCTCTTAACTCGACCGAGACCCCCCCGCTGCCCAAAACCTCCAGCCGGCCAGCCAAGCCCCCACCCAAGCCGCGCAGGGACCCCTTAACTCGGCCGAGACCCCCCCCACTGCCCAAAACCTCCCCCCCACAAAGCCGCCCCCCACCCAAGCCGCGCAGGGACCCCTTAACTCCGCTGAGACCCCCCCCCCACTTCCCAAAACCTCCACTCGGCCAACCCGCCCCCCACCCAAGCCGCGCAGGGACCCCTTAACTCGACCGAGACCCCCCACTGCCCAAAACCTCTCCCCCACAAAGCCGCCCCCCACCCAAGCCGCGCAGGGACCCCTTAACTCGACCGAGACCCCCCCGCTGCCCAAAACCTCCAGCCGGCCAGCCCGCCCCCCGCCCAAGCCACGCAGGGACCCCTTAACTCGACCGAGACCCCCCCCCGCTGCCCAAAACCTCCAGCCGGCCAGCCCGCCCCCCGCCCAAGCCGCGCAGGGACCCCTTAACTCGACCGAGACCCCCCCACTGCCCAAAACCTCCCCCCCACAAAGCCGCCCCCCACCCAAGCCGCGCAGGGACCCCTTAACTCAGCCGAGACGCCCTTCCTAGATTGTCCCGAGAGCCAGGCCCCGCCCCTCGCAAACAGACGCCCGGAAGGCCTACTTGAGACGCTGAGGCCTGCATCCGTTTGTGGCCCAGTCCTCTGAGGCGGAACCGCCTATAAAGTCTATAGGGTGACGCTCTGGGCCTGTCCTCTTAGAGAGCCGGCCCTCCGAGTTGGAACGCTAGAAAGTCTACGTGGCGACGCTCTGGCCCTCACATCTCGGAGGGCTGGCCCTCTGAGGCGGAGGCCCTAGACTGTCACTTGTCGACGATCTAGCCCCATCGTCTCCATGGCTGGCCCTCTGAGACAAATCCTCCTAGAAAGTCTATATCGGGTCGCTCTGGCCGTCACATCTCGGAGGGCCGGCCCTCTGAGTCGAAAGTCCTAGACTGTCACGTGCGGACGCTCTCGCCTCCGCCCCTCGCTGCCCTGGCCCTCTGAGACTGAGCGCCTAGAAAGTCTCCATAGCAACACCGTTGGCAACGGCTCTCCGGAGGCCGGCCCTCCCCCCTCTCTCGCAAGCCATGTCGACATCTGGTGGCGGTTCCGGAGCATTGCAGCCGGGAGCCGTTATAGGGGCGAAAACGGGGGCTCCGCAAGAATTTAATGGGCATTTTAGGGGGTCGCTGCGCCCATGGGTTGCACAGCAGCAAAGGGGGGGAAAGGGGGGCTGTAATTTAAATTTAAACTTCTATGCTGTATGGGGGCGATGGGAAATACACCCAAACTGAATAGAAACCCCATTTGCTTGCTTTATGGGGAAGATGGGAACTGTAGCCCAAGCTGAATAGAAACCCCACTCTCCATGCTGTGTGGGGACGATGGAAACTGCTGTTCAAATTTAATAGAAACCCCACTCTGTGCTGTGTGTGGATGATGGGAACTGCTACCCAAACTGAATAGAAACCCCACTTTATGAGCATTATGGGGAAGATGGGAACTGCACCCAAACTGAATAGAAACCCCACTCTCCATGCTGTGTGGGGACGATGGAAACTGCTATTCAAATTTAATAGAAACCCCACTCTGCTGTGTGGGGATGATGGGAACTGCTACCCAGACTGAATAGAAACCCCACTGTGTGCTGTGTGGGGAGGATGGGAACTGCTGCCCCACAGTTCCCGCCAGCATTCATCTCCATTTCCTGTTTTCAGGTAGCCTTCCTCCAATGCTGCGGCCTCCACCCAATACCCCTTTGCCCAGGGCCAGTTCTGTGGGTTCAGCATGGGGGCATCTCCCTCCAGGCACCCCCAGGGACTGGCAGGGCAGGAGAGCTTGCACGAGGCAGCACGTCCCGGTCAGCTGTGGGAAATTGGGGGTGGGTTTATACTGCTATTCTGGGGGGGGGGGAGAAAGTGCTGCCAGAAATCCTTGTGGGGAGAAACCTTCACACCGAAAAGAGCTGCCAAGTGTGCCGTCCATCCCATTGCGAGGCTGGGAAGGCTCAGGCTGCCCGAAGGAGGGAGAGGCCTGGACCCCTCAAGCGAACACATCTTCTCTGGCCACAGCGGATGAAGGTTTCCCGCCTTTGGTTTGACTTGCACAACCCACCCATATCCCTGGAAGGAGAGATGTGTGGAAGCTGACCATTGGTCACTCCTGCGCTTCGGGGAGAGGCAACCATGTCCTGGCAACCTTGGTGTTCAAGGCTTCTGCAAGAGCTGCCTCCCCAGGTTGGGGCTGGTGCCTCGGGAGAGAAGAGGGAGCAGGGGGCCCCACCGACCCCCTCCCGCCGCGGAAAGGATTTCGTCATGCTGTGGGGATGGGGGGGGGCAATGTGCAGGTGCAGCAGAAGTCTAACAGTTCTTACTGCCAGCTACTATGTGTGAAAATGAGAAACCATCCAAATATTATCCAGTGAGATCAAAGTGGTTCCTTGGTGCAGCTTGGGGTTCGAATTTACCGTGATGCAAGCCGTCCCAGGGGTCCTTGAGCCCGCAACTCTCTTACAGCAGACCCCACCTCACAGGATTAAAGGCAAGACCCCTACGCAAAGACACCCAGGGGTGCCATGCAGCAACTGTGGGCAGGAGGGGTCCTGGAGAGAGAAGGGTCCCCAAAACCACACACCTCTCTTCTTGGCTCACACCCCTGGAGCTGTCACAGTGACAGGAAGCCCTTCTCAACAAAAACAAAAGCCCGTGTGTAGTCCTCCAAACTGAAGCGCACACAAGGTTGTGATCAAAACAAATCGGATTTATTTTGACAGACATGTAACAGCTACAAGGACCTTCCAGAGGCATGATAAGTACTTGGTTACGTGGTTTGGAGGAGAGGAAGGAGGGAGGAAGCAGCCATGACTTCATGACATCTTCAAAGCGACTTTAGTCAGCCACCCACTCCCCCCAACACACCATCCCCTCCACCCCCAAGCACGACCACATTCCCACACTGCCTCCCCTGCTTTGCCACAGATTGCTCTCAGTGGTGTGGAACATCACCAGCACCCTCTGCCTGCAACGGAAGCATCTGCCCCCAAAAACCTTCTTAGCACATCTGGGGCATCCAGTGCCTCCAAATCCTTATTAGTTTACCTAAATCTACCTTTTAAGAAGCAAACATGCAAACATGGCATGAACATGAAACACACCATTCTTCAGCACACAGAAGCAAGGGCGGGCAGAACTGTGAAGGCGACAGGGCTGAGCAGCAGGCGTCACCTTTTCCCACCCACACAAAAAGGGCAACCAGTCACGGAGCGGGAGGGTGCCGAGGAGGAGGAAGGAACCTCCTGCCCATCTTCTAGGTGCTCACCTTCTGAGGTCACCCTTGCACACTTGCGTAATGCACAGCTCAATGTGGCACGCTTCAAGGTTGCTGGTGAAAGCTTTACGAAGGGCATGCTCCTCCAGAGAAGTCTTCTACCCAAAGAAAACCACCCTGCCAGCAGAAAAGGCAAGCCTGCTACGTACAGAGAATCTTCTTCTGCAGAGGGGCTGAGGAGCAGAGCTGCTGCTTCCAAGGATTCTACGGCTGCCATCACCGCCTACTTGTGCGTCAGCCTTGCAAAAAAGAGCTCATTTCCCCGTCTGCTGTTCCCTGCCCTCGCATAAAAGATGTTGCCACACCAACTTCCTCCTCTCTCCCTTGAGTTGGGTGTTGTCACTTTCCAAACTGGACTATTTGTTGCTAACAAAAGAGCTCAGAAATACGAAGCAAAGCTGACTTGCAAAGAGTCCCTAGACTAGAAATGAAATGACAACCTGGGATGTACTAGAATTAAGATGCACCAACAGTTATTTCTCTGGCAAGAGAAGCTAATACTCAAGCAAATACTCACAATGGTTTGGAAGGAGACACCCATGGGTCCAACCTTCCAAAACACAGCGACCAGACTGGCCAGGTCTGGTGCCCGACACTGGCTTCCTTTCTGGGCAACAGCTACTCCTAACATGAACAACACTGAACAGGGTGCGGCAGAAGTGGGGAGGGAGCGTTCACGAGGGCTGTGTGAAGCACCTGCGGCCCAGGCAGAGCTTGGTCTTTCCTCCAGCCGCCAAGACCCAGACCTCCAAGCATCAAATGTATTTCTGAAGTGAAGACTTGCTTTCTTGGTCATGGCAGTGGGGCTGGGTGTTGCTGGGTCCGCAGTTGATAATCTAGGGCAGAAAGAAGGCTTAATAAGCACAGCTTCCCCAAAACTCTTCTCCCATGCAGAAAGTATGGCACCTCCCTGATTCAGTCTGGTGGACTCCTCCCGTCCCCTGACAACCACAGAGGTACCCCTCCTCCTTGGCAGACCAGGAGGGACAGTCTCCACAGTCCTACTGTGTGTGTGTGTGTGTGTGTATGTATGTATGTTCACTGCACCAGTTCAGCCCCTGCTTGACCCTTGTGTCTCCCATCTCCAAGAGAACCATCTGTGTGCACACATGAACACGCATAGGGCGAACTTTTCCAACTCCCCCAGCACAATCCCGGTTGGGAAGCTGACTTCTGCAGTGGGCAAGAAGAACACACCTCCATTCTGGGTGATGTAGCGCATCCACGGCAGCGCCAGGTAGCCACTCTTTTCAATTATCTTCAGGTAGCGGACCTGAGAAAAGAAGATGGGGGAAGGCACTTCTGTGACCCAAATCTCAGGGCGATCTATTCACCCAAAGTGCTTTTTTAACCTTGCTAATGGCTTTAGACTAGAATAATAGGCTCCACAATGTATAACTGGCAGTTATACACCCCAAACCCACTTGCTTAGGGGAGCAAACCCTCCACCCAAAGAAGGCGACTGCTTTCTCACCAGCCACCGGAGCCATCGGCAGGGCCCGGGGTGAAGGGAATGGCTGTGGGGCGGGACAGGTGGTCTGCCACTCCCTCCTGGTGCTGTGCGACTTGGGTTAGAGAGGCGTTCATTTCTGGCTCCAGTCTTTCTGGCAGTTTCCCCCCAAAGGCTGCTGATCCTGCCTTGGAGCCCCCGTCTCACCCACGGGCAACTGTGCACCCACCTCCTTTGAGGGACACACTCTCCGCTCCTCCCCTCACAGCCTCCCCACTCATCTAGTGGTCCTTCTGAAGGCCCATCAGCACCACCGGGCAACATGCGGCCTCCATTCTCCTCATAGATATGATAATGCTCAAGAGGGAAGAGAAGAGAGGCCGAATGGCCAAAAATATTTCAATTTTAAG
Source organism: Gambelia wislizenii (assembly GCA_030847615.1). NCBI lineage: Eukaryota > Metazoa > Chordata > Lepidosauria > Squamata > Crotaphytidae > Gambelia > Gambelia wislizenii. Next base: position 39,528,746 of record JAUMIR010000011.1, on the reverse strand, counting down.
GATTTTGGGTCTATGGAGCTAATTGTTTTTCCCACAGAACTAGCTTAAAAGAACACTGTCCTGAAAGGAAACAGGTAACTAAATCAAAGGTATCTGTTTACATGTTGAGTGGAGGTGGGTTGGGGGCTAAGGATTTCTGGAAGGCGCAGTCCCCAAAAGGTAAGCTTTCTACACTCATGTAGACCCCACTGGGCAAAAAAGCACAGGCAACGATTAAAAGCCCCTCTCACCTGGATTCCCGAAGTGGTAAAATATAGGATTTCGAACTTGACGCTGATGGGCGGCTTCCCCTCTTTGTCCTCCGCTTCCACACTTGGGAGGCCAAAATGACGTCTCATGAGGTACTCCTTCCCACCCTGCAGGGAAGAGGGAGAAACGGCTTCAGGAACAGCGACACTAATGCCACCCTTCCCTGGCTATCAGGCAAGAGTCTGAAAAAATGGCCCCATCAAGACCGGAAGCCCAGCCTTGAAAGGGGGCCCTGGGCCAGAGTGGTAAACACCCATATTTTATAAAGGGTGTTGTATGTGGGGAAATAATCATTGTAATGTAAAAGCAATCTTGTGTACCTCATTCACAATCTTAGATAAGTCTAGGGTTTTTTCCCTGCATGCATTTTGTTCTCTCAAAATTCCCTTCTCTTACTTCACTGAGCACTTCTAGCCAACTGGCAGTGCAGGGTTATTCGACACATGACCTAATTTGAATTTAATTGCTTTTGTGTAACTTGCCCTTTCTTTCTGAATCTGACTCTCAATGAGAATGGAGGCATCTTAAGCTTTCCTGTAACCATGCCATGATGCATCGGAACCCAGCCATGGCTGTAGGCTGGTGAGTCTTTCCTACCCATTCTTAGTCAGTTAGGGACCTTTTATTAAGTTTGTTTTAGTATGTAGATTGAGACTGATATACCTTCAGTAAACTTTGTTTTGCATTTTAAACTGACTCCTTTGTTTTGTAATGAGTCTAATTTAACTGGGGGATCCCAGATCTCTGAATACACTTTTAAATGATAATTGAGCTTAAGTCTGCTTGCTAACCGCACTCTGCATAAAGCGTGAAGTCAAAGTGACTGAATGTTTTTTTTTAACTCCTTTTAAAAGGAAATAATTCTTGTTGTTTTTAAAGGACTAGATCCTGGAATTTTTTAATACAATTTTATTTTTAGACTCATTACCTTCCTACAAAGGGGCAAACAGCTGAGTGTCACACACACATGCCTGCCAAATGAATACTTCTCACACAGCCCCACAACATTATGCTAACAATTCCCAGGAGAGGATGTTGGGATGCACTTTTTCCAGCAACCAGCAATAAGACCCTGGCAACAGCAACTGTCTCACAGTGCCAAAGACACTACCTCCACCTCCCCATAACTCTAACCCCAGACCCTGACCCTAACCCTAGTCCTGACCCCAAACCCTAACCCAAACCCTAAACCTTAAACCCCAAACTCTCACGGTAACTCTAACCTTCACCCTCAACTGGCCCTAACCTCTAAACCCTGGCCCTGGCCCCGAAAACCCAACCCCAACCCTAAAAAGCAAGCACCAGGGGGCACTCTCCTAGAAGGATTTGGACATTTTAAGGAGCACAAAATTCAGGGGGTTCACCGCTAAAAAGCAGGCATCAGGGGACGCTCTCCTAGAAGGATTTCGGCATTTTAGGTGGCATGACATTCGGGGTGCACTGATAAAAGCAGATACCAGGGGGCGCTGCCTTAGATCTTAGACACGTGTGGTTCCTGTAATGGGAATGCAGTGCACCGCTCTAACAGTGTATGTCCTATGATGGGAATGTAGTCCACTGCTGTAATTCTGTGCGACCTTTAATGAGATTACAATACACAATCTAATTATACACTACCTCCTAAAATACCCAATAATTTATAGAAGAGCATCCTCCTGTGGTAACTTTGCAGCAGTCCCACCCATGGGTACGGTCACCCCATACAATCTCCAATAATTTACAGAAGAGAACCAACCAAGGTGCCCTGTCTTAGAAGGATTTGGGCATTTTAAGTGGCGCAAAACTCAGGGGGTGCAATGTTAAAAACCAGACACCAGGGGGCACTCTCCTTGAAGGATTTGGGCATTTCCCAGGCATAAAATTCAGGGGGGTACACTGCTAAAAAGCAGGCACCAGGGAGCAATTTCCTAGAAAGATTTGGGCATTTTAAGGGGCATAAAACTAAAAAGCAGGCACCGGGGGCCCTCTCCTAGAAGGGTGCATGTGGGGAAATGGCAAGGGAGCAGAGCATTCTGGGAGTCTGCCCTTGAAGTCCTTATTTTGTCCCAGAAAGGGATGCTTGGGGGGTGCGCCATGAAATCGGATGGAGAGAAAAGGAGGGCGAGTGGTCGGCCCTTCCGCCGCCTCCTTTCCCACTCATCCTTAAACCACAATGAGAGCAGGGTAATCTATTCAGTTTGGCAGCACTTCCCATCCCTGCAGACAGTGCAGAGATGAGGGTGTGTGTTCAGTTTGGGCAACAGTCCCCATCGTCCCCAGAGAGCATAGAGAAGGGCATGTGTGTGTTCAGTTTCGGCAGCAGTTCCCATCGTCCCCAGAAAGCACACAGACGGCAGTGTGTGTTCAGTTTGGGAGGCAGCTCTCATCGTCCCCACACAGCACAGAGATGGGGGTGCCTCTCCTGCCTGGGTGGCAGTTCCCGCTGTCCCCACACAGCACAGAGACAGGGGTGTCTGTGCTGTTTGGGCAGCAGTTCCCACCATCCCCATGCAATGCAGAGAGGGGGGCTGGTGGTTCCTGGTTCTCACCTGCAAAACTGCCTGAGACGGTGTCCACGCACCTCCTGTCCTCCCCAGCCACTGACTGCCGTTTCTTCAAGCTGATGTTGTGCAGCCAGTGAAGGTGGAAGCCCACGCTGCATAAAGCACGTTGGAGCCCACTTTTAATGGATTTCTAGCAAGAAGTGTTCTCTCCCCACTGAGAGACCAATGGACAGTTTTGGAACAGAGGATGAGCTCCGCTCCTCTCCAAGGTTGTTCCTTGTCTCCTTCTGATGGGATGGAATTTTCTGTTCCTCTGTTTGTTTGTTTTAAAATAGGATTGTCAGCACAGAGAAGACTGCTGTGGTCATGAAAAGCAAAATCTGTTCATTCGTTCATGATGTGAGCAAAGCTGCAGACACAGCACCCCCAGGGAAGCGGGGAGCAGGAGAGTTAGTCCTGAAGGTTGAGGAGATGGCAGGCCCTCCAGGAGGGAGAGCCAGGGCCGCTGGGAGGGGGACACCAGCCTTAGGCATAGTTGGCCTGAGGGGTGCTGAGGCCACCCTGGCCAGTGCAGACAAGACTCTGGGCATGTATAGACAGGCGGTGGCCACGGCAGCAGATCCTAGTGGCATCAGGGACGTACAAACCCTTCACAGCTGAGAGAGTATTTGAAAGGTCCTCGCTCCCCAGCGCATGTACAGGAACCCAAACCCTTCTGCCATTTGCCCTTGCTTTGCTTGCACAGGGAGAGCAGGAGATGCGTGTACTTTGCAGAAGCTGACCTATGTACCTTTGGTCACCTCTCAGCAAAGGCTCAGGGTGCTGGAAGCTCAGGCCAGCTGTGCTGCTGGAGGAACTCGCTGGCAGACCTCCTACCGGAGCTTGAGAGGGCGGCTGTGAGTGACAGGGAGAGCATCCCTCAGGCCAAGACATGAGTGCTGTGGCAGTGGCTGATGGCCCAAGTTAGGGCTGACTCACCCACGAGGCCAGGGGTGGTAGAGGGAACATGCACAAACGGGAGGCCTTCATTTCCGCAATAACAGCATCACTACTTGTAAATGGTGTCCCCACCATTTCAGTAGGCAGCTATCACACCTGTGTGGCACACACACATATGCACACTTGACATTAATGCTACCTTTTGGGCTCTCATAGCTTCATGGGTAAGACTGCATAATGTGCCATAGCAAAGCTGACCATCAAATTGTGGAGTGCTTGAGGCAGCCTTTGTGTGGGGCAAAGGAATCTGCCTATGGACCCCACTCCCACCCTCTTGCCCAGCTGAAGCCACCCAGTGGCCACGTGGCCCATCCCTACTCACTGAGGTTGCCAGATCTTCCTCCGCTTGAGCACTGCCAGGAGCAGCCAGGCCCGCCATTCCTCTGGGTCCTCACTCAGCACCAGGGCTGCCAGACCCCCCCAACCACAAGACTGCCGACCATGCAGCCCTGCTCTGTCCCAGCTCAACAGGCCTCCCGCAAAATGTAAATGAAATGTGGAAAACAAAGCAAAACATTTCACGCTCAGATTGACAGGGGAAAGAAACCAACATGTCCTCTTTCAAGGCTGTATTTTGAAAGTGTAATTTCTTTTTGGGTTAGAAAAAAAACCAAGAAGGTTTCCTGATCAATTAATATTTAACAATTTTAAAATACATTTTGTCCATGTACATTGCCATTTGCTTTTAAAAAAGGAAAAGTGTGTCTGTGTCTCTGTGTGAACACTTTTTCAAAATAAAAAGAAAGAAAAACATGAATGTACACACATTACATTTGTTTGTCACTCTTATGATCTTCTTTTAAAAAACATTTTGTTAATATTGATCATGTTTTATACAAAACTGTAAACTATTTTCAAGTTCTTTTGTTAAACATTAGCTCATTGTCATCTTCCAAAAACTGTCACTTTTAAAGCAACAGGAACACTAAAAAGAAAAGCAATAATAATAATAATAATAATAATAATAATAACAGGAGACAGTTTTTGAAAGAACACCATGAAGGAATTGGTGAGTTTGCACTTCCTGCCACGGCGGCTGTTTCCCTTCTGAAGAAAGGAGGTTCTTGATGGCTGTCCAGTCACAGGAAGTGGCTGCTGGGGAACAGGAAGTGTTTTCTCACCAATTACATTTTCACACCTGTAGAGTAGACAAAGATGGCTCTTTAGGTTATTTTATTTTATTTTTCCCCTTTTTTTTCTCTTGCCTTTTTATACAAAAAATCTACATCTAAATCACTTTGCTAGAAACATTATTTCCTTTTCTGGTTTGTACACTTTTAAAGCAGAAACTGCTTTTGTGGAAAAAAGAAGAGACAAAGATCAAGGACTTATTTCATGCAGAAAAATGCAAATCAAAGAAATATAATAAAAAAGGGTGTTTTCCCTGCTCCCCGCCCCTTTGGAAACACTGTACAAGATGCAAAGTAACCACTCAGAGAAAGTTAAAAATGATTCACAGCAGTTCGTTCTGCAACATATGTTTGTGTGTCAGGACAATGACATGGGTTTCCTTTGCCTTTTGCTTGTTGAATTCAGTTTCCTGTCTCCCCAGGTGAGATGATGTTGCCTTTTAGTTACATGCCAAAACAGGTGGAGACATCTAAATCAGCTTCCAAAGAATGCCTTCCTCTCATCGGGCTCAAGGACTAGCTCCTCTGTGCACTGAGACAAGCTCCTTCACGCACTATGCTGTTATGTTGTGCCTTCAAAATTTTTGGTGGTTAACTGAGGTGGTTTGCCATGCAAGACAGCTGTTCTTTTCCCTAAATGCCCACATTGCATGTTTACAGCAGTAATTCCCCTCTTTCGTGATGGAATGCTACATACAATGTCATGATCCATCAAGCAGCAGTTGACGGGCCAGCATACAAGCTATCACCAACCACCAACAGGACATCTGACACTTTCTCCTTAAAGCCCTGGGAATGGTCTTGAGCTTGCTGTCTTCCAAGAAACAAGGGAGCCATTGCTGAAGCCTTCCTACTGTTCAGCTTGCAACCTTGACTGAGGTGGACTGCTGCTGCCGTGCTAGTCTCAAAGATAAAAATATTCTTGGTCACTCACATATGTGCGCTCAATATGAGATTGCACATGCATTGCCCCCCTCCCCGCAGCTGTGGGGTCATTCCTGCACCTGTCAGGGGGTGGAGGGGGGCAGGGACAGAGAGGACACCCCACCCCCACTGCACCCCCCCAACTTCATTTCTCTTCCTCTCTCTGGAGGACGCCAAAGCCAGAAGGGAAAACTGTCCCTGATGCTTGCCTGCCCCCACTGCCATTTAACAGCAGCAGCAGCAGCAGCAGCAGCCCCTTCCTCATGGGACTTGGCCGCTTCCTTTCAGCAGAACATTGAATGACACATGCAGAGTATGAGGCTGCACATCTGCTCCAAAATCTCTGTCCCTTGTGGTTTCTGAAAGAGTATATGAGCCTGCAAATTCTACAGGCGTATTCATAGGGCAGGCTGGAGCAGTTTGTGTACTGTAGAAGCTGGTAAGTTATTACACCCCCAACTCCTGCTACAGGTATCCCTATCTGATTGGTCTCAAAGAGGTATAATAATCAGATTCTCTTGCCTGCCTATACCTAAAACCCATTTCAGCCTGGGTTAAATGAAGGGTTTAACCGTCCCACCAAGACTCATCTTCCCATTTGTGATTAAAGCACAGACAAAACACTGCTGTCACAGGAGGAGATCCATATTTCATTGAGCTTGGTGATCTTGTGAAGACAAGGATTTATAAAATAAAGGGGGCAGCTCTTCTCCCTGCACAAGCAGATTACATCCACCAAATGCCCTTCTGCCTCTGGATGAAAGGGACACCGGCTGGCATCCTGCTACGCGTGCTACAACAGCCCCAGTCCACCTTACGCTATTGTAACTCTTTTTTGGTCATTGTGGAGGTCAGAGGGAGTAGATTTTCCTTGGGTTTTTTTCCGGGCTGTGAGGCTGTGTTCTGGAATAGTTTCTTTCTGACGTTTTGCCTGCATCTGTGGCTGGCATCTTCAGAGACGAAGAACGTCAGAAAGAAACTATTCCAGAAAGCGGTCTCACAGCCCGGAAAAAAACCAAGGAAAATCTATGGATGCCAGCTGTGAAAGCCTTCGACTTCACGTCAGAGGGAGTGCTTTACCAGCCATGCAATGACCTAAATCCCCCCAAACCCACCCTTAAAGCAATGCAGCCCCCTCACAGCCATTTCTGCGCTGTTGGAGACGGGAGGGGGGGGGATCAGAATAGGCGCCTCCAGCTATTTTTCTGTCACTGAATGTACTTCTCTGTGAATACAATGCTTGAAAGGTGGGAGACAGCGCTAGGAGCCATGGCTCTGCAGCAGACATACATCTCCTGATGCCAATGTGATGGAGTTCCTCTCCAACCACATGCCCCAGCCTGTCTGATTGATCTCAAGGCTGAGCAAGGCATGTCCACAGACGCATGCACACAGCAATTGAAGATATCACATGGCTACCCTATAGCATTTTATTCATAGAGGTAAATTAAATACACCTTTTTAATTGGGGGGGGGCAATTTTCACCTCTTGTGAATTTCCTGAGAACTCTGTGTTTATAAAATATTTTCAGTTTTTCAAATATTAATATTTTATTTTAATATTTTGTGATTTTTAAATATTCTGGAATTGTTGAAAAGGAAAGTACAGTTTTGAGTGGAGGTGTGTGGACACACACACACACACACACACGGTCAGATTTTTGGGATGGGGGGTTTCCAAGTAACCTGATATGATTTTCACACGTATCTCTTTTAGTCCAGAATAGAGCAGACCCATTCAGTCCATAAGATTTGTCTATGTGTTGACTCACCATTGAACTGAAGCCTTCCTACTGTTCAGTTTGCAACCTTGACTGAGACAGACTGCATTGAACAACTGATTGAATGGGTCCATTTTAGTTGGGATTACCATCCGGATGTCAGCCACAGCACTGATCCACCTGTCTGGCTTTATGCTTGCTTCAGGAAGTCACCTGTGGCTTTTTTGGGGGGGGGCAGGAAAGTGCTGGCATCATAAAGAGGGCAAAGGTTCCCTGTTTGAGGCCTGAATAAAATCATGTGTGGCCTCTCACCCTCCACCACCACGATTTCTCCTTCATAAAACCAAAAAGCAAAGCCAGGTATACTTATTCCGTGCTGGTGTGGCTGGTGAGCATTTACTCTCAAGTCCTCACCACTCTTGTCTACTAAGGATCTTCTCAACAGACATTAAGCCTGGTCACCCCACAACATCCCAGTTCAAGCTCCCTCTGGGAATGGGGCTGGCTGGCGCTTATTCTGGGCACCTTGCTCATTGGGGGAGAGGCATTCACAGCTGCACATTTACCAAGTTGTCAGTGCTGTTCAAACAATTGACAGCTGTGAATGGAAGAAATGGGTATGAACAGCCAGCAGGCTAGAGAGGTACCAGACACAAAACGGACAAAATGGCAGAGGTTCCCAAAACCCATGCCACGGGTGTTAGAATCAGCAGCAGCAGCAGCAGCAGCAGCAGCAGCACAGCTGGAGGGTGTCCAGGGCCTCGCATGCTCCTTGCAGCCATACGACTGAGGCACTACCCATCTTGCCAGCAGAACAGGTTGCCTGGTGCTCATGAGGGCCTGCATCCATCTGGAAGGCAGCCCAGGGCAGTTTACCTGATTTCTTCTGAACCTCTCTTACGCTCTCCAGGGGGTTAATCTGGGACACATCAGTCCTGTACATTCCAGCAAGGTAGATACTGCTTTCCAGACACCCCTCCAAATCGCTTCAGTAATAATCTCTAACTGGTCCTGTTAACAGACAACCCAATTAGAGCCAGATGGTTACCACAAACACAACCACTGCTCCTGTGCCCCCCAGGGCCCCCTCAGCCCTCATCCCTTGCCTTCTTTTCAGCCATGGTGAAGGGGCCTCTGGGATTCCACATGCCATGCCGCTTCTTTTCCTTCATGGCAAAACTTGGCCTCAGTTTGGCTCGAAGAGGCAGCACTCCCTCCCCTCCTTTGGCTCCCCAGACTCTTGTCCCTCTTCTGCATGGTGAAGAAAGGTTGCAGGCTGGTGAGGGCCAAACAGAGCCACTGGCCAACAACTGGAAATACCAGTGCCTTAAAGCCACCATGAGAGAGAGAGAGACAGAACCAGCCAGGCTTCATGTGTGTTTGTCAAAGAAGCTCTTGCTGGGTCTTGTAGTAAAACTTTTTGAAGACTGGCAATTTTCTCTTGCCAGCTTCTACCTTCTTCTTGAAGAACCACGTGCTTGATTGGCACTAAAATGCCAGAAAACAAAGCATAACTGTAACCACAGTACAAGAAAAGTCTATATATAACTCCTCCAACAATTCCTGTGCACTGCCTCCTATATGAGAAACATAGGAATCCATAGGATTACACCAAGTTAAATCTCTCTCCTCCTGTGTGTGTGTGTGTGTGCGTGCGTGCATGCACATGTGTATGTGTGTGTGTGTGTGAGAGAGAGAGAGAGAGAGACAAAGAGAGAGGGGGGGGGAGAGGCTTCCAGGGACTGAACCAGGACTCTCTTCTGCCTCTCTGCTGCTAAACTACAGATTCCTTTCTTATTCCTGTAACAAGGCTCCTTGCCCTTTCACACTGGACAAAGATGCTTGAGAGAACACCCCACGTCTTCTTTAGCCATGACTCATTGTTAGTTGGGTGGCAAAGATTATTGGTACACAGTCTGAGCATCTATTTTGGCTTCTCCAGCCAATGTTATTTCTTTCTGGGCTATTCCTACACTGGGAGGCAGGTCTTCCATTCCACGGCCTAAGAAACCAGCTCCCCCTCATGGCACTCATTCCCAACATGCCACTAACCGCATGGCACTGCAAACTGTTGGCTTTATTTCTTCCCTGTGGTGTTTCTTGAGGAACTCATGTGACCCACAGAGGGTCTCACTTCCTTGCCAGACCTCTCAAAGACCCTTGGCTCAAATTGCCCAGCATCTGAGAACTCCCCGCCTACCCTCAAGAGAGGGAATGGAGTCAAGGTTGTCTCCTTGCCTAGCTGTAAAAGAGGCCCAGTTTCCATGAGGTTTCTCCTCTTAGCCACGCAGGGGCTGCATGCCCATCAGTGAAGACGGCTGGATACGTCTACTTGTTCTGCACATGTTGAACACCTCCTGTTTAGCTGATGCAAATGTTTCTCAACATTGCACTGCTTTCAAAAACATGATGTTGCGTTCACGTCCCATTTCGACATTCTCCTCTTGTCTAGCATTTCATCCACATTCTTATTTCCCAACTTGTCATCCGTCTCTGGAGAAGGAGTGGGCTGTAGCAAGGTAGAGGGATTGATTGGATGGTGTCCCCAGTGCATAAAAGTCCCTGAGTGGCGGCGGCGGTGGCTCAGCAGAAGAAAATGAAGCACGCATGTTCATTGCGCTGCCCTGAGATTTCCAACATGCCCTCGTTTTCTTCCCCCACTTCTGCAGATCTTCATGTGGGATCTCAGACACAGGCAGGATGCTCAGACCATCGGAGTAGGCAGGGTCTCTGTCCAGCTCTTTCTTAGAGGCAGAAAACCTAGCCTGTGATTAAAATACAGCAAGTCCCAAATTGCTCCCCCCCCCACATGATCAGCACTCCTGTTTGCTCCCAGGTTGCTGTGCCAGCATTGGAGAAGCAGCACACAGAGGGGTGAAACATAGCTGTTGCATGGAATAATGCGGACAAGAGAAGATGGCAAAGGTGCCTAGAAAAACTGACCAAGAAGGAAGTACAGTGGATCCTCCTGCGAGGAAAGAGACTCCGGATGGCAGACAACTGAGGCAAAAAGATGGGAAGCCAGACCAAGCTTTTGCAAGTAAGAACCCCTGGCTACTGCTGAACCATCAAGATGGTGGCCAAGCAAAGGTTTGACAGAAGCTCTGGGTTAAAGAAATGAGGAATACTTTGGTAGAGGCGGCAGTGGAGTGGAGCGTGCCATCAGTGAAAGAATCGCACTGTGGGTGAGAGACTCCATAAAAGTGTGTGGTGTCCAGGGAAGCCCTGGCGTTGGCGCTGGGCCCATCTCCTGACCAGGAGCATCACACCCATCCCACTCCTTTTCCTTGCTTTACATCACACCTGGGTGGTCTGAGATGGAAACAGGTGTGTTTGTGTCTGAGGGGGAAAGGGGTCAATAAAGCTGAAAGGTGGCTCAGCTGCCCTCAGAGCTGGACCACTGGAGCTCCCTGATGGGGCAGTTGAGGTTACTGGCTGGGCTGGATGCAGGGGTCTGACTAGGAAGGAAAGGCAGCTGGCAGACACTTTGGCACCATGAACTTTTAAAGCATCTATTAACAGAAAAACTGTGTATGTGTGTGAACACTTTTTCTTCATAGAGACCTTTGATCAGAACTGCTCAATCCCACCATGTGTTCAGACTACTATAGTCAAGGCTTGGGTGAACACCCTGGGAACCAGCTGCTTTTTAGGTGGAGATTTTGTCCTTTCTTCCAACTAATAGATTCATCCACCCACCCACCCACCCCATCACACACACACACACACACACACACACTGCTGGGTCTGATCAGCAGAATGTTTGCCTGTGAAAAGAAAGCCCCTTATAGAGAGAGCCATTTCAGGGAGAGGAGAAGCTGATCTTCTCCCCTGGTGAGGCTGGAGCAGAACTCCTCAAGGTGGAGGATGTTTTCAAAACTGTCATCCAGTGAAGAGTTGGTAAAGAAATTAGAAATAAATATATTGTTTCCAACTCACTGTTAGCCATCAGTTGTGTTGCACCTGCTAGCTGATGGAGCTAACAATGGTTTCTTCAGATGCTCCCAGATGCTCCCAGCTCCAGTCTTTTGGCACCAAGGATGGAGGAGTGGAGAGGCAAAGAGGAATACTGGAAACAGAACAGAAAACCTGGAGGAAGGCAGGGGTCCCTCTTTGAAGCCTGCATTTATGGCATGGCCAGTGGCCCTTCTGGGTTTGTTTCACGCATGGCATTTGCTGAGCAGGGACCTTTTAGGCCAGACCTTGCTGAAGCTAAATGTACTTGCTGTATGGCTGTGAGCTCCCTGAAGCACTGAAAGGCCCAAAGGTGTCACTTCAGCTTTCCTACTGCCCCACAAGGCCTCCTAAGTGCTTATAAGACTCCAGTTCATACACAATCTTCCTAGGGGATATGGGGAGGAGCCCTTGGGCACACCTGTGGCATCTTTCATCAAGGTGAGAAATCCAGCTCCGCGTGAAGGACTAGGCATCAGGCACCCCACATCGCTCTCCTGCCGAAGGGCATGAGCTGCAGCATGGCCCCTGGGCAGCCCTTCCACAAAGAGTCCTGACACACCCAGAGCAAGAGGGTACAGCAAAAGCAGCCGCCCTTCCAAATCTCCACGGATGCTCCGTTCTCTTGTCGCCATGCATGGGGTCTCCACAGCGGGCCTCTCCTTACTCTCTCTCCCTCATTGGGGCCTGTTGCATTGAGCTGCCTGAACCTCTCTGAGACTGGGATGCTCCCCTACATTCTTGAGACTCACCACCACAAATACACACACAGGACTCCCCACACCCCACACCCCTACTAGCAGTAATACTTTACAGATAGCCTCTTTCTATAAAAGACATAACAAATCCCCCCTCCCCTGGAAACAGGCTCTCACACGCATGGGTACACACAGTTCCATACATTCACATCAGGAACAAGAAAAAAGAAAGAAAAAAGAAAAAACGGCCCAAATGCCTGAAGGTTGAAAAAGATAATTTGCAAACATGCTTTTGACTCTGATCTGGCAATTCCTTCTCAGCTCTTCCCCTACCCACAAGTAATACCCCATTTCCGCCCAGATGATGCAAAATGACTATTTCACTGTTTTTAGACAGACTCTTGAGGCAGAAAGAGGAATTAAAGAAATGAAACTCATGCAACATGAGAATGCAGGCTGAAATTTCAAAAGAATAAATGGGAGGGGGAGATAAGAAAGGGATAAAAATGACCCCAAGGAGAGGGAAGTGGGAAACCTGTGAGCAAAGGCTCCTAACTGAGCACCTGCCAGCATATACCAAGGGCAGCTTCTGCAACCACATCCCGTTTCGCTGAGTCAGCTGCAACCATGCATGTTTTTCAAAAGAAAAAGGCCCACCCCACACTGATAGTAAAGTACTTTAAGCAAAGAACTGTGTGTGTCTGGGGGGGGGGAGAGAAGATACCACCCACTGATCCCTGAAAGCCAGCCCCCTCCCACTCCACAAACCCATGTTACCTCACACCACACATACTCTGTGTGTACATAATGTGCTGAAAAGAGGAGAAATGGAGAGGAGAGACGTAACCAAAGATGGGGCGGCGGCGAGCTGTGAGTGAGAACCAAGCATTTGCCGTAATTAGAGAAAAACCCAAACCCCAAAGACTGCAGCACTCCTGTGGTGTTGTCATAGTTTGAGTGTCTTTCCCTATTTCCTCTGCGGTCTGTGGGCATCAATTCACATAGTACAACCAGTACACCAGATTGAAGAATCCGAAAGTGATGGGGAAAATGATCCGCGACCACTTGTCAATGGTGCTGACGTCTGCCAGGTCTGGAATTTTGAGCTTCAGCTTCGATGACCGCCGACGAAGGCGGCAGTTGGCGCGATTGCGCACAGCGGTGTGGTGGGCCAGTGGACCGTGGCGGTCTAAGGTTGAGTGGTGTCCAAAACCATCTCGGGGGCCCAGTGGCTTACGGAACTGGATTCCTGAGCCTTCGAAGGACAGGACAGAGTTTCGTGAGTCTCCCACCGTGCTCATCATGTCTGTTGTCAACAGCTCATTGTTCATTTCCAGGGTGCTGAGAAGGATGTTACCATACGGGTCAACCTGCGAAAAACAAGAGAGGCTGCTCAGGGTGCATGTTTTCCCTGTCTCCTTAGTCATGCCTGAGCAAGCATCCCAGCAGGTGGCTGTTCTCCTTTAACTGATAATAAATCCCTTGGGACAGGATCCACAATTTATAAGGACCTTAAGTGCCCAGCGGCATCCACCAGGGAATACGTCAGTGCCCCCACTGCTCCCCCAGCCAGAAAGCCTTTGCTCCAGATTGCTGTCAATGAATACCTCTTAAGCTATATTGGCCTCTGTTCCACACCTTCTAACATCCCAGCAATTCAGCAATGAGTGCAGCTGGGCAGGGAGGGAGGGAGGGAGGGAGGGAAGGGCTTCTCTCCATCCCCCCCACCTCCCTCTCCCCCTTTTCCCCTCCTCTCACCCGTTTCTCCTCGTATCGATGCCTCTCATTATTGGCCTTGTTGATGCGTTCGCTCTGCTTCTTCTGCTGACGAGGGCCCCGGCCAAAGAAAATGTAGTTGACAAAGGCATACTCCAGGAGTGCCAGGAACACAAAGACGAAGCAGCCCATGAGATAGACATCGATGGCTTTGACATAGGGGATCTTGGGGAGGGTCTCCCGCAGGTGGGTGTTGATGGTGGTCATGGTGAGCACCGTAGTGACCCCTGCGGGGAAAGAAGGCATCCGTGGCGGTTAGCTCCTGCGCCTCCCCTCCCCCACCCCCATACAAAGGTTTGCGTCGTGGAACGGCCCGAAGGGCAAAGAAACGGACTGGCCGCTTCCTTCGGTGTGTGTGTGTGTGTGTCCCTGTCTGCTGGGTGCTGCAGGGTGGGCCAAAGTGGAGAGCTGAGGTGATACTTGGCCCATAAAGAAAAAGTCAACTGAATTGCCAAAGGTCACATGTACTAAAGAGCCAAGTTAATATTTGCATTGGTACGATTCATCTATTAAGACTAATATTCATGTATGATCAAAAACATGATAAGTAAAGATGACCATCCATAGGGTTAAATTGCCCTATTTTGCTGTGATTTTTTAAAATGAAGTCAGAGATCTGTCAGCTAGCTACTCGTGCCCAAGATCCCCTGCATATCTTATATTACTTGTCTTCTTTTAACATGCATCAAAAGTCCTACAAATATTTCGACTTTAGGCAAAATTCAATGGCAGTGCACGTTGGAAAATCCCAGCATCCTCTCCTCCCCCGCCCCCTTTGCTATTACAGCCAGTGAGTTTTTAGACAGGACAGAATTTCCTGCATGTCAAATTCTTCTGTTTCTCTCATCTAAACCTTCCTTGCTATGTCTTTGAAATGGATGGTCATAAATACTTTGCAACCAAGCAACTAGACCACATGACTCCCTTGGTCATTGGTCATATAAAGATATATCCCTTCTTAGTAAACTCTTCCACTTCTGTTTTTCTTTTTCTTCCTGCTCTCCAGCCAGTCTTCTCATCAAGGTGATGAGTTGGATGAAACAACTACCTTTTACCCAATCTTTTCATTAGCTAGTTAGGATGTAGGCTTTCCCTGTATACGTAGATGTGAAACTATTAGTAAACTTTTCTAAGTTTGTTACCTGAAACTGCCTGTCTTGTTTGTTTTTCAGTCTGCTTCAGTTCCAGGGAGGCATTGTCAGATTGGGGTATGCTAAAAGGAAGGTGGATTCCTAACATTTTCAGTTACCATAGATTTCCCCAAAAGGGCCAACACTCTGGAGCACTCTAATTCCCAACAGAGCACAGGTGAGCAGAATTCCTCTCAGAAATTCTACAGAACTCTTGCAAAAATTGTTTTTGGTGAAATTCAGTGACAACTTTAAACATAACTCAGGACTAAAATTGCCTACAGAAATGATAACAGAACATACTTGCTATTTCTCATCACCAAGTAGGTCTGAAAAGGGAGCATGAGAAGAGCTTGCTTAGCAAGGTGAGAGCAAAAGTAGCTCCACATGGCATAGGATGTTTCCTAGAGGCAACCAATTGCAGACTGGTTGGCCCATCAAAATATGGAAAAAGCACATTCCCTGAGGCTTCCCAGGATCTGAGGACAGAGGAAAACTGTTTACTGAATGCACATGACTAAACCAGAACTACTGAAGGCCCATCTTTATAATCCCCAAGAAATAGGTTTGCGTCTTGGGAAGACACACACACACACACACACACACACACACACACAAGAGAGAGAAGGTGAATAAAAAAAATAACTTATGAAAAATGCAGAACTCATCATATTTGGTACAGTGGTGGAAGCACTGATCAGAAGTTTCATGAGAGCTAACTCCAAATATTAGCTCCATCATCATAGCCATTGGCAGCCTTGGAGCCAAATTCTTTATCCTTAAGCCTCCGTCTACAAACCCAGGGGTATTGTTTAAAGATCTTTTAGAGTTTAAAGAACTCTACTACTTCTTCCACCACAAGCCAAGGAAGCTGTTTCGGTCCTCAACTGATGCCTTCCATCGGTAAGGGACTGGATGAGGGTGAACAAATTGAAACTTAATCCTGGTAAGTCAGTGGTGCTCCTGGTCGGTCAAAAAGCAGATCAGAGAATAGGGATTCAGCCTGTGCTGGATGAGGCTATACTCCCCCTGAAGACACAGGTTCGAGCTTGGGAGTGCTCCTAGATTCAGCTCTGAGCCAGGAAGCCCAGATCTCAGCAGTGGCTAGGAGTGCATTTGCACAGTTTAAGCTTGTATGCCTGCTGCACCCATTCCTTGAGACGTCAGACCTGGCCACAGTGACACATGCCTTCGTTACATCCCAGTTGGATTACTATAATGTGCTCTACATGGGGCTGCCGTTGAAGAGTGTTTGGAAACTCCAACTGGTTCAAAGAGCTGCAGCCAAATTGCTAACAGGAGCTGGCTACACGGATCACACAACACCCTCTTTGTTACAGCAGCAACACTGGCTGCCGGTCTGTTTTTGGGCACAAATCAAAGTACTAGTTATGGCCTTTACAGCCCTACATGGCTCAGGTCCAGGTTATGTGAAGGACCGTAGGCTCCCTTATAAACCAGCCGGGCTCTCTGGTCTGCTGGGGAGGCCCTTCTCTCTGTCCCACCGCCCTCCCAGGTACATCTGGTGGGAACTGGGGAGAGGAAGGGCCTTCCCAGTGGCTGCCCCAGGCTCTCCAACTCCCTTTCCAGACGAGTCAGGCTGACACCCTCCCTGTCTTCCTTCTGGAGCCAATTAAAAACTTCCTTGTTTCGGCAGGCCTTTGTTGATCTCTACTAATAGCTGTGCTGGGTATATGTGTGTGTTGTGTACGTGTATGTGAATACGTGTGTGGGTTTTAAGCTGTAGCTGTACTAACTTTTTGTTGTTTAATTGTGTTTTAACTTTTGTATTTTGCTGATTTTAACAATGTCTTTTTATTGTACACCACTTTGAGTCCCAAATTGGCTCTCAGTAAACTGAGATAACCACAGGATTTCCATCTTCACCCCTCCTGCTGTTATCTCAGTTTACTGATCAGGGCCTTTCTTGGAGGCACAGAGGAACTTCTGTGAGGGCTTCCGGGAAGAAGAGGCAAGGCCACGGGGCATCAGCTGCGGCTTGGCCACGCAGCTAGTCAGTGCTTCTGACAGTGTCCCCCCCACGGGGCAAACCGCTCCCCAGGACCAATGTCATTTCCCATCCCTACCTATTTTCAAGTAGGCCAACAACCTATTTACAGTTGGTATAATCAAGCAAACATTTCCTATCCAGCCCAAAGAAATTCATAACTTGGTCAAGAACACAAAGCCATCCCATGTTATGATTGTTGGTTTATTTCATTGAGTGTATCTGATGAGGTAGACTTAAGTGTATGAAAACTTATGCTACCACCTTCCTTTTCTCAGTTAGTCTCAAAGGTGCTACAAGATCCCTGTCAGCCTCAGAGGAAGGCAAAGGCAAAGCGCTCTGAACAAATCTTGTCCAGAAAACCCCATGATAGGTTTGCCTTCGGGTCGCCATAAGTTGGAAATGACTCAAAGGCACACAACCACCACGACCACCATACATGCCATCACTAGATAAACGATTGATAGAGAGGCAGGGAGGCAGGCAGATGGACAGATTGACCCGTTTTACCTCTCTGGCTATGGACACACACACACTTACTGGCTAGAGGTTAAGAGGGGACTTCTCTGCTCCACGCCTCTCTCCTCCTAGCCTTCCCAACGGGAAGATGGTGGTGGTAGTGGTGGGGAGTTTAGAGAGAATGTGCTCTCATCCCCAATAACTGATCAGAGATCATACTGGGTTTCCCATGTGCAATTGCTTTGCTCCTGGGTGAGAGGAGCCCTCCATGGCCCGGACGCTGGCTGCCTGTGAGCTGGCTGAGGCCTGTAGGCTGAGGGTCCTCGTCCCACGTAATAGAGGAACAGAGGGTTCAGAAAGAGCCCTCGCCGAAATCCTGAAGAACTGCTTCCGCCAGTCAGTGTAGATGACACTAAGCTCAATGGTCCCTGGCGCACTTGGGTATGAGGCCACTTTTTGCATTCCTCTCTGTGTTATGGGTCATTTTCCAAATCTTGCCTTTTAATACATAGACCTACAGACAGAGAGAGCCTCCTGCCCCATTCTGCTATGCCACCCACCCATAGTCTAACTGAAATGAAAGACAGAAGAGATTCAAGGCACTTTGTGAGAGCAGCTGGGATCCTGTGTGTGTTTTCCACAGGCATAATTACAGAAGCATTTGGATATTCTGGTCCAATGTGCAAGATCTCCAATTTGGATCAAGGTGCTGGAAGCAGAGTGATGCCTGTGTGCCCTTGGCCATCCTCACAGCGTGTATCCATCTGCCCCTGTGGAAACTGGCAGTTGTACTCCTTCAGTATCTTCATTAATGTGCAACTCCCCAGGTGGAGATTTATGCTATGGGATCTCAGTGTAGGACTTTGGCCATTCTGTGATACACAAAAGACAACATTCCTGGGAGCCAGAAGTTTGCTTCCACTCTGTCTCACAAGGGACACCCTCAGCTGACGTGACCTCCCCACTCTCACCTGTGAGGCTCCTGGCGGACAAAAGACCTACCTAGTGCAACACGGGCAGCAGAAGCATCGTAATTGATCCAAAAAGAGACCCAGGAGAGGATGGTGATGAGGATAGAGGGCATGTATGTCTGCAGGATAAAGTAGCCAATGTTTCTTTTGATCCGGAAACTGAGAGATAATCGAAGGTAGGAGCCTATAAATTGGATGACAAACAACAACAACAAAACATTTAGAAAAGTGGGAAATGCCAAAGAATTCCCTCTGTGGGCCTCCAACCTGTGCAGGAATGTCCCAAACCCCACACCCTTCCTACAGACATGTCTCCTCTCCCCACCTTAATGCCAGATGTTTGACATCAGAGTTGAAACTGGGAGTCTACATTTTTGCTGGTGGGGGAATGCTCTGTGGTCAGATCACCTCCTCCAAAGGTAAACTTTCACCTTCTCTGTGTCCCCTATGATCATGGCATTGGACAACAATGTGGAAATATATTCTTTAGACTGCAATAATTCTAAATGAAAAGATTAGTCTAATACAATCCACTCAACATGGGGCATCTCTTGAGAAGTTTTGCAAAAAAAAAAAAAAATGTAGCAGTGAAAAATGTAGCAGCTAAACTATTGTCTAGACCAAAGATCACTGGCCTTTACTTTGACTTTGTTGTTGTTGTTGTTATGTGCCTTTAAGTCTTTTCTGACTTATGGTGACCCCAAAGCAACCCTATTGTTAACTGCCTTCACACTGACTTTGACTTATGCCAACCCCATGAAGGAAAGACCGCCAAGTCCTTCCCCTCCTCAACAGTCCTGCTCAGCTCTTGCAGACTCAGGGCGGCAGCCATTGTGGCTTCCTTGGTTGAGCTTCTCCATCCGGAATGGGGTCTCCCTCTTTTCCTACCGCCTTCTACCTTCCCAAACATTATTGTCTTTTCTAGCAAGTTATCTCTTCTCTTGATGTGTCCAAAAGTACGACAGTCTCAGCTTTGGTGGCTGTAAAAAGTCTGGGGCCAGGGTGGGCGAAGGGCCACTTCCTCCAGAATGGGATCCTCAGTGGAGGCCCCACTTCATGTCCAACCATCCCAAGAAGCCCAGAAGGTGAATATACAAGGAAGAGGGGATTCTCAGTATCAGCCCTTTGACTGGGGGAAATCAGACTGGCTCCATCCCTGCTGAACTTCCAGCAGGCTGCCAAGAGTGCCTTGTTCAAAGGGCTTTTGCTCCTGAAAACCAGGGCTAGTGTTGGGGGCTATTTTAATTGCAAGCTTTCTAGAGCTGGCTTAAAAAAATACATTTTAACCCATTTGTAAAAACGTTTTCATCTATTTTATCTGTAGCACATAGCCTTGGGAGCCCTAGCATTATGAGAGTTAATAAACAAATGATCTTAATAAATAACAATATATTCATATGTGAAGTTGAAGGCTTTCACAGCCGGCATCCATAGATTTTCCTTGGTTTTCTTCCAGGCTGTGAGGCCATAGAAAGAAACTATTCCAGAACATGGCCTCACAGCCTGGGAGGTGCGGGACAAGGGAAATCTATTAATAAGAAGTTATGTTAGCAAATATGAAATTGGAAAATGGGCATATTGTGGAGTGGGAATGAAGATTTTGTAAAATGGCTTCACCTAGGCAAAGATACACAGGATCTCAATTTCTCTCTCTGTGAAATCAAACCAATATTTTGCTGAGTTTAACATTAATATAGCCCATTCTAAAAATAAGGTGTCCAAATCAAGATACCAAAAGTTCCTGATTTTGCAAAATGGAACAATTAGCAAAGGGAAAGTGAGAACCAGCAAAAGGTTATGAGTGATATTATATGTGAATATATCGAGGATTTCCCCTCTTTCCCTTCCTTTTAGCCCAACAGGTGAGCAGGTGCTCAGAAACATGGTAAATATGCCCTGATGAAAATTAGACCTGCCTGAATCCAATGTTAATCTCAACTACAGTAAACCCACAGAACAAATTGGACTTACCTATGTGTTGACTTTACCAATGGATTCAGTAGAATCATAAAATCACAGAGCTGGAAGAGACCCCCATGGCTATCCAGTCCAACCCCCTTCTGCCATGCAGGGAGACGCTATCAAACCCTTCCCAACAGACGGCCATCCAGCCTCTGCTTAAAAACCTCTAAAGATGGACACCAGACTCCGGGGCAGTGCATTCCACTTCCGAACAGCTCTTGCTGTCAGGAAGCTCACGCCGAGACCAATGGAGAAAGGCGAAAGCCTCACCGCTGGGACTACAAGAACAGTAAGGCAAGGAGTTTAATTATTCAGCCCTGGCACTCTCTCCATCTTTCTTTCCACAACACACGGATTTCTCCTAATTGTCCTAAAATGGGATCAATGTGGCAGAAAAGCAGTCTTGAGTCAATTTTCCTTCTTCCTTCAGTCCAGATATTTGTCTGTAGGGATAGAAGAAGCTTTGAGGGGCATTTTGGCCCCAAATCTCAAAATGGCCTGGCTGGTTCCTTAACGTATCTTTAGCTCAGCTCTGCCTGTGAAGCTTTTCTTTTGCCTTCCTCAATCTACAAGCCCCCAGCACTCAAAGAAGCAGCTCCCCGCCTCTAAGACGGAGGTGAGGACCTACCTGTGGTGAAGATGACTTCCCTGGTGACCAGCCTCTGCTCAATGATGGTGAACTGGGGCAGCTCCAGAACCTCCATCCCAGTCACAGCTGAGTTATTTCCTTGCCAAAAGAAGACAATGTCATCGACTGTGTAGCCATCTGGATGAAAGAGGAGAGGATCATAGTCAAATCTAAACCAAAGCTTGTGGCCCTGGGAGCTGCTGTGCTTGTGTGACCCAAAGGGGCCTTTGCCGGATGGCTGCCAAGTGTGAGCCGAGTCCCAAGGCCCTTCCTTGCCTGCATGGGACCTTGTGCTTCTTGAGCCAAGAGGGATCAAGGCTGGGGGAACCACAGTGCCTGCAAAGAGGAAGCATGGGTGTCAGGAGGCCAGCCTGCCTGAGTCCTGGCGCTCATCCTCCTGTGAGAGGGGTGCAAGGAGGGGAAGGTGCCCAGAGTGGGGAAGGAAGCACTGGGCCAATGGGCACAGCATTACTTCTACGTGGGTGAGTGTGCACCGTGTGGGGAAGGCAGAGGGGTGACTGGGCCCAGGACAACTCTCCCTGTGCTCTGGAAGGTTAATGTGCCAGTGGGGCTAGCTTGGGGGGTTTGTTATGGGGCCTTTCTCTGGGCTGTTGTCTCTCTTGACTTTTCTCTCAAGGTGCGACCAGCCAGCTCTGTGATTAGTGCAGACAGACAACATCCCAACCAGATCCCTTCTTGAATTTTCAACCCTATCAACCATCACTTCTGGAAGTAGACATGGAAGAAATTCCACTCTGAAAAGAGGCAAGGGTACCTCTCTGTGTGTATGTGCGTGTGCACGTAAGGGCTTCCTGTCACGACTGAGTTCATCTCTAGCTGGTAACAGCCAGGACTGGGCACAGCAGCATCTTGCCTGGGGCTGAGCAGCAAGTGGAGAGGCTGCATCCGTCTCAGCCCAGGCAGAACAGGAGGGGAGAGGAGACCTCCCTTTTCCCAGGCTCACCCCCTTCCCACCTCCTTGAAGAAAACCCTGAAGCAGCTGCAGCTGCTGAAGGGGTGGATGGACAGACGGACTGATACGCACAGCTCTCGATCTCCAGGGTGCAGTTCTGCTGGTCAAGGGGGTACCGCCTCAGGTCCATCATGCAAGCAGCGGTGGTTGTTATTCTGCAATAGAAGAAGAAGAAGACAGAATAAGGCAAATCTGCATGATGGGCTGCTGTTGCTATGACAACCAGAGAACAGGGCTGTAGGGAAGGCGTGTGTGTGCGTGCGCGTGTGTCTTGGGAGGATGTGAATGCTGCTCATCTCAACATCAACTGCATGGCTTAAATCATTCGTGACTCACTACAGCCAGCCCTGTATCTCTATTAAGAGGCGCTCTCTTCTTGTGTGTGCACAGGAGCGCATAGGAGGGGGCAGCGCATGGGAAAGGGTGGAAAGCCTTTCCTATGCGCTGTATAGCTGCAGGGGAATCAGAAAGAAAGGGAGGGAGGGGAAGAAAATATGCACAGTTCTCCAGTTTTTCTTGGCTCTGAGGAAAGAGTCAGCTCAGTCATGCAGCTTGAAGCAAAATCACTGGTTTGCAATTGATTCAGACACTGCATCTAGTGGCGCCTTTGGTATTCTAAAACATGGTTTCTGTATGTTGACTGATATCCCAGCATAGACCATTTCCCCACATGCTGCTATCGTACATGCGACCCACAAATCACCAACCATATGTTACATAAACAAGTTATATAACCCCCAGTTCATCAACACAGAAAAGACAATTACGAATCCACGAATAGCAAATAATGAATTCATTAATGCCAAAATGGCAAATGCCTCTGTACACATTAAGTGCAGAATGAACACACGGAAAACGGGCCAGTTTCAACCCATGAAACTGATCGCATTCAGAGTCTCTCGGGGCTCTGACTTACTGGGTCAGAATAGAGGGAGTCAGTTCTTCTCCCCTCCCTCTCCCTCTTTCTTTTTTCCTCCTCCTCCTCCTCCCAGGACAGGATGGTGGCTGCCACCGCTGAAGAGTCGCAGAAACGCTGGGCATGGGCCTGGCAGAGCACCTCCTACAGCAAGGTGCTTGGTGGCCCTTTGCCAAACGCTCCCTTCCTACAGGAATGCTGGGCTCTCCACCTTGAAGGGAGCGTCCGTAACCCTTCCCTTCCCAAGATCCTGACCATGGGTGTCAGAAATTGGTGGGTCGAACTTTGGGGCAGTCTTGGGGCGGGGGAAAGGGGAATGGGTCATCACAAAAAGGGGGGATGTTTGAAGGGCCCACCCCTTTGGGGTCTCCTTGGCTGGGCGTGGGGGGAGGAGGCTTCTGGGCTCCATTCTGCTTGCCAAAGCAGTGCAGACCTTTGAAGACTTGGTCCATGGAGGAGGGAAGGAGAGAGGAAACAAACCAAGCACCAGCTTTTGGGATGGTCCTGGACAGAAGGTGATATGGGCTGGGAGAGACATGCATTGCTGTGGGGAATGGGAGAACCAAAGGGTATGGGCTGCCCCAGAACTTTCCCTCCATTAAAATAATATCGGTGACCACCCCCTGGGTTGAAAATGTTGTTCCTCAGTGCCAAACTGCCAGAAAAGCACCAACAATCCAGGATTTGATCCTGGAATTTGATCCTGGACACACTGGCTGGATGAAGCTAGGCAGTACCAGTGGCAGTGGGGAGGGAGGGGTCGTATAATCCAGTTTGTCCTCCTGAGCTCTGGGCAACAGGAGCTGAGACCTAGGAGGTTATCAGACATGAACACAAAAAGTGTCCCTATCCCACAATCTCCAGGCCCATCAGACCTCTCTTGTAACCAAAAGGAGCCAAGGCATGAACTGAGCTCTAATGGAGCTCCATTCACTTCCGGGACTGAAATCCCACCCATTCTTGTGAGAAGACACAAACATGGGACATTCAAAAAAGAAAAAGAAAAAAACACCCCAAAGTTCACAAAACTTGCTTATCAAATTTGCAGGTGACACCAAATTAGGGGAGTAGCAAATACCCCAGAGGACAAGACGAGAATTAAAAATGAATTTAACAGATTGGAGAGCTGGGCCAAAACTAACAAAAATGAATTTCAACAGGGAGAAATGTAAGGCACTGCATTTAGGCAGGAAAAAAATGAAATGCACAGATATAGGATGGGTGATATCAGCTTGACAACAGTACATGGTAAAGGGATCTAGGATTCTTGGTCGAGCACAAGCTGAACATGAGTCAGTAGTGTGATGCAGCAGCCAGAAAAGCCAATGTGATTCTAGGCTGCATCAATAGGAATATAGTGTCTACCTCCAGGGAAGTAATAGTGCCACTCTATTCTGCTTTGGTCAGACCTCACCTGGAAGACTGTGTCCAGTTCTGGGCACCACAAATCAAGGATGTGAACAAGCTGGAATATGTCCAGAAGAGGGTGGCCAAAATGGTGGGAGGTCTGGAAGCCACGCCCTATGAGGAGCGACTTAGGGAGCTGGGTATGTTTAGCCTGGGGAAAAGAAGGCAAAGAGGGGACACAATATTCATGTTTATATGTTTGAAGAGATGTCATACTGAGGATGGAGCAAGCTTATTTTGTGCTGCTCTGGAGACTAGGACACAGAGGAAGGGACTCAAACTACAGGGAAAGAGATTCCACCTAAACATTAGGAAGAACCTACTGACAGTAAGAGCTGTTCGGAGGTGGAACACACTGCCTGGGAGTGTGGTGGGGTCTCCTTCCTTGGAGGTCTTTAAACGGAGGCTGGATGGCCATCTGTCAGGAATGTTTTGATCGTGTGTTCCTGCAGGGCAGAAGGGGGTTGGACTGGAAGGTCCTTGGGGTCCCTTCCAACTCTATGATTCTAAAATGATGCTCCACATTATTATTATTATTATTATTATTATTACATTTATTTATATAGTGCCATAAGCTTTACATAGCACTTTACAATGGAGGAAAACTACAATCCAAGATAAACACAAAAACCTGCCTACGGTGCACAATCTAAAACCACAAACAACAACCCCGCTCTACACCTCCATCCTCCCAGCAGCTGCTAAACCTGGGGGGGGGGCTGAGCAGCATGGGCTCCCCACCACCCATTGCTCAGCCTGGAGTGAAGGACAAGCCCTTGGCTCCCTTTCTGCAGTCAGGAGCCCTGCCAGCTGGAGGCGGGGAGGGAAGAGTTGTGTTGCACTCCTCGCAGGTGCCACACAGAGTCTCAGCCCAAGGTTTGCATTCTCATCATCCCCATCACCACTGTTATTGTTGTTACTATTACACATTGCATGATGTCTTGAGAAAGGCGTGTGAGGTTTGGACATTTTAAATAAACAAGCAAAGACAGCTTTGCAGGACTGACTGTGGAGGCAAGCAGCAGTGTGGCTTTTTTATGGCTCCTGGTGTGGCTGGCTGCTGGAAGGTGAGGGGGGCAGGAATCTTTCGTTTTTGGGCCTCAGGTCCCTTAGTCCCCACTTGTGGCAAACATTTGGGAGCCAGAGACAAACAGGCTCATTAAAAGCAGCCCAGTGGGATGAGGGGTGGGTGGGTGGGTGGGCAGGTGCCTTGCTCTCCATGAATGGGTGTGAAGAGCATCTGAGAGGTTCCGGTTCCTCAAAGGCAAAAGGAGTATCTGAGGCCACTTGGCCTGTGAGCCAGCCCTGGCCCACCCCAGCACGTGTGCAGGTACATGAGCATACCCCCATAGGCACGTGCCCACTTTTTTCAATTAACCAACCATAAGGCATTCATCAGGCAGCACTCCATGATGCGGGCGCAACCAGCCAACTGTTAAAAGGAAAGCTTTGCTTCCCCTGGGCCAAGGAGGGAGGGAGGGAGGGAGGGAGATCACAAGCAAGAGGGGGAGTCCTGTCGATGGATGGTGGAGAAGTTTGGTAATGAGCAGAAGAGGGAAGGGAGCAGCCTCGCTGAGCCGCTCCTGTCTCTTTAAGAACGCAGGAAGCTAAATTTATCTTTCTGCTGTCTGTGACGGAGATCGTAGGAAGCCTTGAGGAGTGCCAGGCTCCTGCCTGAGAGGCTATAAATAGACCCAGTGCTACAGAGGGAACACACACACACAGACACACACAGAGAAGAGGGGTTGCGGTCCAAAGGAAGGGGAAGCGGGAAGGGTTCACCCTCTTGTTGGAAGGGGGTGCCAGGGCCCTCTGCCAAGGTCTGCTTTGCACATTGTCACCAGGGTCCATCTGTACCCTCTTCCTGCTGCCTCTTTTGAATCGTGTCCCCAGAGACAGAGCAGATCGTCCTGGGGCACTTCCCGCCCTCCAAGAGTTGGGGCTGGTGGGGGGCTGGAAACGCCCTCTGCGGCTCATGTCCCATTCTGCACCTGTGGGAAAGAGCATTGTGTGCTCCTCTTTCCCCTTCAGTGTGAAATGCATAAATATATTAAATGACATTTCCCCAGTTCACTTGTGGGCTCCTGTCGGCTGAAACCTCCCTGCTGTGTCCAGCCCAAGAAGCCTGTGGAGTGGAGGATGGCTGCAGCACCTGGAAGGCCACCTTGGCCCTCAGTGGCCACTCCAGCTGTGACTGAGGGCGGAGCAGCCACGCTCCCCACTCGTGGCCATCCATGCAAAAGAGCCCCCTGACGCTCTGTGCTCATGCTACTTCCCTGCCCAGGGTTTCCCCTCTGTGCTCAGCTAGGCTGCCTCCATTCAGGACAAAGGTGCTCCCTCACCGTCTGCAAATGTTTGTAAGGAAAAAAGTTATCCAGGTAGCTATCAGTCACCTTCATAGAATCTCTCAGTTGGACTGAAACAGTTGTGTGCATGGTGTGTAAGAGAGAGAGAAAGAGAGAAGACTGAGCAATCCAGAAATGCTATAAAGACCGCTTGGGTTCCTGCTCTGCCCACTCAAGAGGGCATTGTGGGGCGGGGCAGGAGGGGAGTCTCCAACCCGCTTGGCGCTTTACTGTGGGGATCCTGGCCACTTCGCACAGGGGTCACAGATTTGGGGCCTGCCACTTCTGCTGCAGGAAAATCTCACCCTGCCAGGTCCCAGGAACTAGTTTGAAGTTGCTGAGGGGGGCATTGCTATGCTTGCTTTCAGTACTCTGTAGCCTCTGGACTGGAAAATGCTGTAAGCACCCCTTGGCTCAGCTACCTATGACAACAACGTGGAGGGCTATCAGCCTCTTTCCCCCCTGGCCTAAAGAGAAGAAAGATGCCTCTTCAGAATCAGAGGGGCAAGGGAGAACTCAAGTTCCCTTCCAGAGGGAAAAGGGGAACTAGACCACCAGCTGCCCGCCCAAGAAAGTTGGGCTGCATTGGTACCACAGAGAGGTCTGGTTGGTGAAAGGGGGTGACAAGGAGGGGTTGTTTTCCGTGGGAAAGAGCTGGTCTACTGCCCATCCTGTGATCTCTCTACTGCAAACCGCCTTCTCCTCCCCCACATTGTTGGCTTATTGGCTTCCAGTAAGTTCAAATACTTTTCCTTCCCCCTGGGCTGAATTCTGGGCTCCTTCTGTCCCTCCCACCAAAACAAGGATGGGTCTGGGACTTGGGGATTTCTCTTCCAGAAGAGAAAAATGTTGTAGGGAACCCCTACCCTAGGTGGAGCTCCCTCTGGAAAGCAGGCCTGCTAGCAGGGAAGGAAGGCCGTGTGTGGCTGCCCTTCCTGCACTGGCCTGCCAGGGAACAGTGAGCCTCAGCATGGGGAATGCGGCTGCAGACCAGAGGACGTTTGCATGAGGGTTGCTCTAGAGTCTCAGTGGATGCAGCCAGATGTTGAAAATAAAGGTGGGACTCCTTGAAAGCAGGATAAATACCTGTCTCTTATGCTGGCATAAATAGCTTCTCAAGGAGAGGAAGCTGCTCTGCAGAATCTGTGGCTGCAGAGACGGAGGGCGAGGCTGAGCCTGGAAATGGTTAAATTCAAAAGTCCCCTCAGTGCCCCAGTGCTGGAAGAAAGAGGGAAACCACAAAAGCCTGGAAGAAAGTGTACCAAGAGTTTGCTCTCTGA
This sequence comes from Gambelia wislizenii, assembly GCA_030847615.1. NCBI lineage: Eukaryota > Metazoa > Chordata > Lepidosauria > Squamata > Crotaphytidae > Gambelia > Gambelia wislizenii. Next base: position 39,500,733 of record JAUMIR010000011.1, on the reverse strand, counting down.
TGCAGGTGTGCAGCCTCAGTATAGCTTTGCTACATAATTTACATGCTTACTACATTTCGATCCTGATCACTCAGTCGGAACCTTTCTCTGTTTTGCAAAGCAATAGCATCCCAGTGGATGTTTAGCCCCTTCTGAGAGCCATTGGATTTGTAGTCAATGTAGTCCAGCTGATTGCTTAGTGGGTGCTCACACAACAACACAAAAAGCTTCTAGCCACATGGAACAAGCAACAGTGTGGAACAACCTTTGCCCGTTGTTCACCTGAAATGTAAAGGAGTAATCCAGAGTGCTGAACCTATTGGGGGATACTGTGGACAGTCCCTTTAAAACAGAGACTAGAACCCAAGGCACATCCACCGCCTGTCCCAGCCTGTCCCGGGGAGTGCAATTCTTGGGGCATAAGAGCTTACAGGCACAAAATGCTCTTCCTTCCTTGCACAAATTCAAAAACGCCAGATATCAAAAAGCCCTGAGTTACACAGAAGTAGGATCACACAATAGCGTGACTCTGAACATACGTTTTTCTGGAGCATGACAGCATAAAGCAAAAACAGTTGTAGGTGTAAAACATACTACTGATGCAGGATCAGTGAACAGGACAGCAGAATTTCCCAGGTCCATGGGCTCCTAGCAGCAGACAGAAGACCTGCTTTGGAGGCCCAATTGAATCCAAAACTCTGTAGGAGGACAGACTACTGCTGTTGTCCCCCAACAATTCACATGGGCCAGAATCCTACACTCTGCCTGCTTGCTGTAAATCTACATTCATGTCATTCCATCGTGTGGATGCACAACTCCACTCTTCTGCAACAGAGAGTGCCTCTGCCAGACTGCCTGCTGCTTCTTGTTCTCTGGGACTGTTTCTGCCACCCCAGTGAACCCAGTGGTGCACTGAATGCACCAACCAATAGTTACACACAATCCAGGACATGGTACCTTGGTCCCAGCGGGTAGTGAGAGACCCTCCTTCCATCCCAACTGCCACTGCTGTGATCTGGGGGCGGGGGGGGGGGAGCAGCCAGGCACAGCGCCATCCTGCCTTGGCCCAGCGGCTGATGAACGGCCCTCCCTCCATCCCAGCTGCCATTGCTGTGGCATCTAGAAGGAGAGAAGCAGCCAGCATCTTCTGGGGCAGTCCCCTCCCCCACTGCCACCCCCCTTTCCTTGTGTGTCATGTCTCATCTAGATTATAAACCTAATGGCAGGGAACTGCCCAATTAACAACTGATAGGCTGCTCTGGGAGGTACACTTGTTTTAAACAAATAAATGAATCCAAGAATGAGCAGCTGTATGGTTGGAAACATCTGGGTTAGTCCTAACTAGAATAGAGCCGGTGAATCAGTTGTTGAACAATGAGTCAACACGTAGGTAGACCCAACCAATCCAATGGCTCTCATCTGCTTGGGATGTACAACAGGATTTAGGCTCACGGGAATCAGTTCTACTTATTGAACTCTACTTATGCCATTGTGAACTGAACACATCTGCTGTGCTAGCAAGAAAGCTTCACTCTGGACTCACCTCAGGCCATACAGGACCGTCCCATCTGGGTGCAGTCGGATCATCCGGTTCTTCACCGTCACCCCATGCAGGAAAGACTTCTTGTCATTCAGGAAGTAGGTGTCAGGGAGCCACAACTGATCAGCCACGCGGTTATCCAGCGTCAGGTTTAGAGGCAGGTCACTGTATGCCAAACGTTTGTCACGCCAGCTTTGCTGGAAGTACATGGTGATGGTGTAGTCCTGCCAGCACAAAGGTAAAAGGGAGGCATGTTACACGTATGAAGAATGGCCCATGGCCAGTCTGGGTCTGTCCACATGTGGGCAAAGAGGAACAGGTGTGTGTGTGTGTGTGTGTGTGTGTGCATGCTTAGTTTTGATCCAGGGTAATTTCAAAGGATGAATTTACAGGAGCCCTTGGGAGCTAAAGAGGAGGAAGAGGATGAGGAAGAGGCAGCAGCAAGATTGGGCTATTGTTGCTGCTACTGTTGCTAACACTGGGGTCTCCTATGGTTTGGAAGGGCTAGGTTGGAGGTCCTGGGTGGAATCTATGAGCTCCCCAACTCACACTCCACATCAGCTGGGCATTTTGTGTACACTGTCTGCACTGAACACACCTGGCATGACAGGGTCTGTGAGCCCTCCTTCCCTCATTTTCCAGTGTTGATTGGTTCATATCATCTGGGGTAGGAGAATTCCCATAAGCCCAGGCTTATTATGTTGGGTGGGGGCAGGTTGAAGCTTTCCCGATGCCTCTCCTGAGGTAAGGGGTGCCTGGAAGCCAGGGTCTGGGTGTGGTTTGAGGGAGCCCTGAAGCAAAGGCCTTTTGGGATAAGCGTGGAAGACTGAAGCCCTGTTTACACATCCACCCAGCCTAAGCGGTGAAAAAGTAGTAGTATCTGAATAACTTTGTTCTGCAACTGTTCGCTTAGGATTTTAAATTTATTTTTAGTCTACAAGTGTTATGGCTGGAGAGGCAATCAAGATTGCGCCTGGATTTTGCTGAAAATCTTAGTTCAGCCATTGGACTATATTCCTTTTTGAGAAGATCTGGGCGGGGGGTTGGGGGGTTGGGCAGTGGTGTCAACACCAGCATAATTATGTTAAAAATATATGGTTACTGTATAGTCCGCAGTAATTGGGGTGAATGAGCTACAGTGGGCAGGAATGGGACACTTTGAGTCAGAGAGTGTTTTACTCAGGAAATAAAAATCTAAGAAGAAATGGGGTGGCATTCGTAGCGAGGAGAGATATAGCAAAAGCAGTGAAAGGATATAATGCAAAATCTGACTGAATCATGTCAATAAGACATCAGGGAAAACCCGTCAATATAACCTTAGAGCATAAATCCATGTTTATGCTCCAACTACAGACGCAGAAGAAGAAGAAATTGAAAGATTCTGTGCTGGAGTCCAGGAGGAAATTGGTCACACAACAAAACAGGACTTCTTGTTACTCATAGCCGATTGGAATGCAAAAATAAGAAGCAGAGCAGAATCAAAGATTGTAGGAAAATATGGCCTAGGATCAAGAAATGAAGAAGGAGACTGGCTGACTGAATTTTGTGTCTGTTCATCACAAACACATTCTTCAAGCACCCGAAGAAGTGACTATAAACATGGACATCACCTGATGGCCAATATCAGAAAACATAATTGGAAACAGAAGATGAAGAAGCTCCATTCTCTCTGAAAAACAAGACCAGGAGCAGATTGTGGGCCAGACAATGAACTGCTGACCTCAAACATTAGAATAATGCTAAAGAAGAATACTATAAAGCCCAATTGACCTGGAGCCAGAAGAACTCTAGGTTAAAGCCAAGGACATTGTCAGGGAGAAATGCAAAAAGACACTGTCTGCAGCCAAAAAGAAAGAGAAGCCTTAACGGAGGGCAGATGATAATCTTTAAGCATTTAAGGACAAATGAGAAGCAAAATTAAAAGGTGACAGAAATAGAGTAAGAACCATGAACTGAATGTAACTGTTCAACAGCTTGTGTGCAGTGACCAGGAGAACTATTAAAATAATCAATGCAGAGAAAAAGAAGGTGACAACAAAAAAGGAAGAACAAGAGACCTCTTCCACAAGATCTGACAAATCAAAGGGAAATTTAAACCAAGAGTGGGGATGCTCTACAACCAGCATGGGAACATATTACATGACCAAATAGAAATAAAAAGATGATGGAAACAATATATGGAACACCTATATAAAAAAGATGAAAGGATGAAAGGGTTCCTCTTCATCCTGGAGAGAAGTGACCACTAGTGGGGTGCCACAGGGTTCTGTCCTGGGCCCAAAGCTATTCAACATCTTTATCAATGACTAGGATGAGGGAATAGAGGGCATGCTTATCGAGTTTGTAGATGATACCAAATTAGGAGGAGTAGCTAACACCCCAGAGGACAGGATCAGAATCCAAAATGACCCCCTTAACAGATTAGAAAGCTGGGCCAAAACTAACAAAATGAATTTCAACAGGGAGAAATGTAGGATTCTACACTTAGGCAGAAACAATGAAATGCACAGATATAGGATGGGTGACACATGGCTTGATGGCAGTATATGCGAAAGGGATCTAGGAGTCTTAGTGGACCACAAGCTGAACATGACTCAGCGGTGAGATGCAGCAGCCAGAAAAGCCAATGCAATTCTATTTTGCTTAGGTCAGACCTCACCTGGAAGACTGTATCCTGTTCTGGGCACCACAATTCAAGAAAGACGTTGAGAAACTGGAACGTGTCCAGAGGAGGGCGACCAAAATGGTAGAAGGACTAGAAAACATGCCCTATGAGGACCAGAGGGTAAGAGCTGTTCAGCAGTGGAATGTGCTGCCTGGGAGTGTGGTGCAGTCTCCCTCTTTGGAGGTCTTTAAACAGAGGCTGGATCACGGCCATCTGTCGGGCATGCTTTGATTGTGTGTTCCTGAATGGCAGAATGGGGTTGGACTTGAAACATATAAGCCACCAGGAGCACATGGCATACCAACAGAGCTGCTTCAAGTTAAGACTTGAAGTTAAGACTACTCTAGTTCTAAATAAAAATTTGTCAACAAATATGGGGGAAACCAATATCTCACAGATTAGAATGTAATGCTCAATATACATTCCGGTCCCCAAGAAAGGGGACACCAGGGATTGAAGTAACCAAAATACCATTGCATTAATTTCCCATTCTAGCAAAGTGATGTCCTCAGTTCTACAACATAGACTTTTACCATACGTGGAGCAAGAAATGCCTGATGTCCAAGCTGGATTCAAGAAAGGAAGAGGCACTGGGATCATATTTCAAACAGGTTGAAATGGAGCGCACCAAAGAATTTCAAAAGAAAAACAGCTTCTGCTTTATAGATTATAACAAAGCCTTTGACTGCATAGATCATAATGTCCAGATGTGTAAGCTGTACTTGGAATAAGAGGCCAGTGCTAGGGCAAAATACAGAGAAACTGAATGGATTCCAGTTGGCAAGGGGGCTGGGCAAGGCTGCATTTTATCACTCTCTGTTTAACTTCTACACTGAACTTAGGATATGTAAAGCAAGATTACACTCAGAGGAAAGAGGTATGAACATTGGAGGAAGGAACATCAATGATTTAAGATACGCAGATGACACCATACTACTAGCAGAAAACAGCAAAGACTTGGAAAGATTACTGAAGAAAGTCAAGGAAGAAAATGCAAAGGCAGGTTTACAGCCAAACATTACAAAAACAAAAATAATGACCAACCAAGTATGTACATAACTTTAAAGTAGAAGACACTGAAATAGTTCAAGATTTTCAATACCTTGGCTCAGTCATTAATCAGAATGGAAACTGCAGTCGTGAAATCAGAAGACTGGGATTATTAAGGGCAGCTATGATGGAACTAAATGGGATCATGAAGTGCCAAGATATATCATTGAATACTAATGTTAGGATGGTTCATTCCATCGTATATCCCATCTCCATGGATGGTTGTGAAAGGTGGATGGTGAAGAAGACTGATAGGGAAAAAATCAACTCATTTGAAATGTGGTGCTGGAGAAAAGATCTATGAATACCATGGTCTGCTAAAAAGACAAATCAATGGGTCCGAGAGGAAATCAAGCCTGAATTCTCCTTAGAAGCCAAGATGACTAAATTGAGACTGTTGTCCTTTGGCCATATCATGAGAAGACAGGACTCACTAGAAAAGACAATCATGCTTGGGAAGGCAGAAGAAGAGGAAGATCTCATTGCAGATGTGGAGACTCTATCAAGGAAGCCACAATGGCTGCTGCTGCCCTGAGTCTGCAAGACCCCCTGAGCAGGGCTATTGAGGAGTGGGTGGCTTGGAGGTCTCTCATTCATGGGGTTGCCATAAGTTGACTTGACAGCATATAACAACAACAATAGTCCACAGACTGAATAATAAGAATGCTGCATCTAGGCCGGATTCTGCAGGGTCAGTAAGATAGATAGGTTTAGAACAGGGCATGTGCAAAATGTTTTGCTATCTGTGGTAAAGCAGCAAATGGCACCCATCTCTTCAAGTCAAGGTGCATAGTATCCAGAGCTAGGCAAGTTATTTAGGCAGGTGAGGCAATAAATCCCACAAGCACCTCTCCTTCATCCCTGAAGATAACACATTAAATAACTAAGGATTTGCTTTCTTTTCACGACAGTCAAAATCTGCTGGCTAAAGCAGCTCTGTCTTCTGTCTAATGACAGGCCCAGCACTGGTTTAAGATATCTGGTGTCAAGGGGGTTTGTGGCTCTTAGTGAGCTGGACTAGTTTGCAAATGCTATGTACAGGGGCAGCTAGAAATGTTGAATTATTAGACTGACAACCTACAGAAGCAAATCTGGATGGTTTGCCAGACTGCATCAATCTGTCCAGTGGGATAGGAATCTATAGGTATAGGTTGGGCAAATTTCCAGAATCCCCAACTATCAGGGAGGGTTCTGGGGGTTGTTATCAAAAAGTAACTTTTCCAAGCTCTGCTTATCTCAAAATGTGCAAGCTATTTGTCCTCCCTCTCCAGAATGTTGTACAGTTATCTCAAGTCTGCCTCCCACTGATCACCTCCACTTTCCTAAGAGAAACATGCAGTGCACAATTGCAGCAGAAAGGGACAAGTCCCAAAGTTGTAAGAAACACCGGGCAGCCATCAATTCTTGCTGGAGCCACTTTGGTCATTTCACGGGCTGCCACTGGCCAAGCAGGCTGGGGAATTCCTGGCAGCTGGAATGCCCAAAATGTCTTTCCAAAGCTGTGCAAAAAGACAAGCAGCAAAAGACCGTGCCAGGGACTGGTGACCAGCTCCTGTCCCCTGTAATTGTCCATGTGGTAGTGAATCTGGGTTTTGTTTTGACTCCACCAATTGTGAGAAACAAGGCTCAGTAAACTCAAGGGAGGGGACGGAAGAGAGGAGTAACACAGAAAATTGTCTCTTAGCAGCATCTGTCTTAGCTGGAGTAAGGATTATAAAAGATTACTGCTTTATATTAGCCCCTCAGGGCTGAGGAAAGGGTGCCCGAAAAACACTTCCTTTGGCCTATGTGTGTGTGTGGGGGCTATGTCCCCAACACTCACCTGGCTGTTCTGCTTTTTGCTCCTCCCCCCCCCAGTCCTCGCCTCTTCTCAGCCCCCCAATCCAGGGCACCTGCCTCTCCCATTGTGCCTCGCAGCCTCCCCTCGTCCATGTGCTCTTGGGTCCCCCTTCCTGCTGCAGCGTCTCTCCCATTTCAGTGGCCCCCATTCACCCAAGGCCCTTCTCCACCAGGTACCACCCCCCAGCAAGCCCTCACCTTTGCCACCGCCAAGCCTCCCTCTTTCCCAGCCAGCCCAGCCCAGCCCAGCCCAGCACACACACACAAACACACCTCTTAGAACCCCCCCCAAGATATATAACCCAAACCACCCTCAGCAGTCATGACAGTGGCGGTGGTTCATTTCCTTCCCCTGGGGCATTTTGGTGTCCCCAGAGGCAGTCCGCCTCCTGGCCCCCCACCCCAGTGGCACTACTGGGGCTGGTCCAAGAGAGGCTGGCAACCCTCTTGGCTAAAGGAGTAACCCCTCTACAGGCTTGGACTGACTGGAAGGCAGGAGAAGAAGAGGGCCCCGAGGCTACAGAGGTGTCCTGGGAGGGGTTCAGATGGGAGCCAAGTCAGAAGACAGGACCCTGCCTCTGAAGCCACTGCTCTGAACTGCTCAGGCTGTGGCTGGTTTGACCCCAGCAAGGCATCCCATTTAAAGCAAGCCTGGAGTTCCTCCCCGAAAGGAGGCCAGCTTGTGCTCTGAAGTGTTGGAAAACACTGCACAGAGAAGCTCTCTTTCTACACCCCCTTCTCCCATTTCCTATTCAGTGGGGCTACGGCATGCCTCTACTCTCTACATACTTCCTTTCTAGAACTTTCCCCCAATTATAAGGCATGGTCCTCAATGTGTCCATGTATCTAAGCAGCCCCAATTCTTCTTGTTGTGTGCCTTCAAGTCATTTCTGAGACCCTAAGGTGACCCTATCACGGTGCAAGATTTATTCTGAGGAAGTTTACTATCATTGCCCTCCTTGTGACTTGCCCAAAGGCACCCAGGTACTGGTGATGGTTCTATGGCCAAACTGGGATTTGAACCCTGGTCTCCAAAGTCCTAGTCCAATGCTGAAACCACTACACCACACTGGCTCTCTGGCAGTAACACTATGACCACACAAACATCCAGGTGTGTCTGTGGCCACATAAAAGTCTCCTCCCTCAGGATGGTGAGTGCCAGCTCTACTGAGCTGCTCTATTAAATCAAACATTCCTTTAACAAGCCAAGGCTTAGGCAATCTATGTATATATGTTCTCCATGTACATTTCAATATAATTAGTAAGGTTTTTAGTTACAAAACTAGCATGCTGGCTGTTTGCCTTATTTTGTTGAAGCCAATCTCAGAGAGACCAGAGATTCTGCACTTTCACTTGCTCTTCTAAAGAAGACGATTCTTAATTGAACTAGTTCTGATCTCCTCCCCCCCAACAAAAGGGGGGACTAACACCCCCGGGGAATCTACCCCTAATCCAACAAATTTGAGTTACAGGCTCCAGTGTGAATCTTCCAGTGTTTTCTCTGAAACCACAGTTGCTGCTGATTCAACAAACCTGCAAAGGATTCCTGCAAGCCTACCTTAACAATAGGTGATTAAGCAACAATGGCAGCTGCTAATCCCAGCCTAGTTCTCAATATGGAGAAGTTCAAAGGCAGTAGTTATAAAATTTGGGCTTGGAATATTGAAATGTATTAAACAACAATGGGCCTCTTCAATGTTGTGAAAAGGCAGAGATCTACAGAGGCAGGAGAATCCCAGAAACAGTTTGATATAAATGATGAAGAAGCAAAAATTTACATTTGCCTGGCAGTAGATAATTTATCACATTTGGAATGTAAGCAATGTAAAAGCAATATGGCACAAGTTAAGGGAATTATATGGTTCTCCAAGCAGTGCCCAAGGTTCTCTTGTTGTGCAGCTTGTGAATGCTAAATTAAAGAGCCCTCAACTTTTGAATGAACATATTAACACATTTATGTCAATATTGGCTAATCTTCAAACTCCTGGACAATATGTCCCAGAATCTTGGAAACTTGGTCTATTTATTGCCAGTCTTCCAAAATATTACTCTCTAATCAGTAATGCTTTGAAAGATAAAGGAGCTGTAACTCTTCAAACAGCCATTCCTAAAATATTAGAATATCAGCAGACGCAGACCTCATGGAGACCAACATGCTCTCAAAGATCCCAAAATGCAGAGGAACCAGGAAACACATTAAGAGGGAGCTGTGTTGGCCATGCAGCAAAATAAAATCCCAAATCCACAAAATAGCAATACCTTTATTAGCCAACCAAATGCAAAACACATAATGCAAGATTTTGAAGCTCTACTGGCTTCTTCATCAGGCAAACGATGTAAAAAGATGTATTTTGTCTCAACTACACATGGCCAGGAAGTTGAAGTGGCCTCTGCCTGCATGAGAACCCTCACCTGAACAACAGCACAAGTAACATCTGAGACAACATGTAGGCCTGTGACTCCAACATTGTCACATTTCTTTCTTCCTTTTTAAAACATCTTTTGCCTGATGAAGAAGCCAGGAGAGTTTCGAAAGCTTGCATTATGTGTTTTGCATTTGGTTGACTAATAAAGGCATCACATTTTTTGTGGATTTGCAATTTTGTTTTGCTGAGGAACTAGAAAATATGCATGTCAATGACTCCTCAATCTCCAAAACAATAGGGGGGAAATTAAACATCTTAAAGGCTAAGAGCCAGCAACAGAGGCAAGCAAACAACTAAAGGAAGTCATACAAAGACAAGATTTTAGCCTCAAAGGCAGAGAAAAGAGCGGTCAGATATTTACAAGGAATAGCAGATCAGAAATTGATGCTGCCAGGCAATGACCAACCCCAGGTGATAGGCTATGCAGATGTGGACTGGGCTGGAGACTTAGGTGGAGAAGCCATAAACTGATCAAGTAAGAAATAGTCTAAAATTGCTGATTCTTCCATAGGTGCAGAATGTATGTCTGCAAAAGCAACCTATGTTGAAATAAAGTGGCTGCATAGCTTTAATTCAGTCTTTGGAAGGACCAAAGCTAAACCATTTTGTTAAAACAATCAAAGCTCCATTTCTGAGAGCGAGAAGCCATTCAAAAAGAATATTGACATAGCCTTCTAAAAGATGCAACAAATGTGTCAGATGGGCTTGTTCAGCTAAAGTGCTGCTGCACAGAAGTTATGATCACTGATTTCTTCAGCAAGCCTCTCCCAAAAGATTTGGTTCTCTCCAACCTCCACTGAATGGATGCAGTTTTCATTCAGTTCCTTGTGCATCCCAAGAAGTCAACGACACCAAATGTTTTCAAGAGGAGGGAGCAACAGTACAGAGAACACCTTCATTTGAAAAGAAATTCAGCCCTGAGAGACTGAGCATTTTAAAAAATGAAGTTCCTTTCCCAGCAGCCTGAAGTCTCTCCCCCTCACCCACCCTACACACCTACGTGTGTTCTGCCAGCTAGGTCAGGGCCCCATTGCTGGGGGGAGTGAGGCATCTGGCCTGGAGGCTCTCACTGCCAAAGGGTGGCAAGAGCCATCCAAGCTGTTGTTTATCCAGGACTGGTTTAAGGAATTTTGGGGGGCCCTCAATGCTTTATTTTGGGGGTCCCATATGTTTACCTCAGGTCAATGTAACCTAACTCAACCTAAGCTATTCACAGTATAGGATATGCAGATTATTACTAATAATATTTTTGCAGGAGGAGGGTTACTATGGGGGCCCTCACAATGATGGGCCCCCCTGCAGATGCTGAGGCTGCTGGTGGTCCTGTGTTTATCCCAGTGTCAAGCCTTTCCTGTTTTCTCCATTCATTGATTTACTGTCAGGCCAGGTTTGCTTTCATTTGCAGGTTTTAATTGCTCTAAATGAGGTTTCAGCACAGGCCAGATTAATCACTCCTGCTGCTGCTCTTCAGTGGGGAGGGGGCTATGAGCATGGAGACTGTGCCCTGGAGTGGACTGGCATGTGGGCTGGCATATCAGAAAGGCGTAATTAAGCCACAGCATTTTACAGCTGGTCTGCAGACACCTATGTTCTTTTCTGAACCAGCACAAGAGCCTATTCTTAAGCTTCTTGCACCCTATCCAAACTTGCCCTGTGCAGCTGCCAAGCCCCGGTGGCCAGCAGCAGGGACTCCCTCTTCATTCCCCTGCAGTTTGCATGGGAGACCAGTGTGTTGTTGTTCTCCTCTCTCTCTCTCTCTCTCTCTCTCTCTCTCTCTCTCTCTCTCTCTCTGTTGCAAACTGCAGAGGGACAGAAGAGGGGTCCTGCTGACTGGTGGCTTCTCTCTCCCCCTCCCTGGCCATTTAATGGCAGCAGGAATGGTCTTGCAGGGATGCACAGCTGCAAAGGGCAGGGGGGTATGCAGCTGTGTGTGTTGAGCAGTTACATTGCACCGCCCCATGCCTGCATTTTAACAATATTTCCATCATATTGGAACTGCTGGACTACTGCAGGGAGGCACAACTCAAACCATGGAAAGGCTCAGCCTGCCAACACACTGATGGAGGGATGAGGTTTCAGCCAAGGAATCACTGGCCTCAAACAGAGCTTGAGGTGAATCAGTCAAGGGAAAAGTGGCAAGTCTGTATTCAGCTACAGGAGAGATGGTGGAGGTGGGTGGGCACAGGGGGGAGAAGGAGAGCTGTCCACCCACCCAGAGCAGGTGCCCGGTGCCCAGATGCCCTGTCTGCTCTTGTCCAGGAGTCCAGGAGGGGGGCACAAAGGACCAGAGTTTGGTGGGGCTCTCCTGCCAGCCCTGCTTCCCTGCTAAGGGCAAGGCAACTTTCTCTGGAGTTGGGTGTCACAGATGCTTATCCATGGCAAGAGGTTAATGCGTTTCCTGCCCCTTCCTAACAATACAGCCAGGCGTGTCTTTTACAGGGCTGCACAGAGAGAGGGCAGGGGTGGAGAGCAACCCAAGGAGGCCTCCCTCACTTTCCAGTGGTGGGGTGGGGTGGGGGAGATGGGGGGAGCGGGACCCAAGTGGCTACCATGTCATTCCCCACAAGCCCCACAGGACCAAGGCCCTGATTCGGCGCCATGATCTCACTCGCTCCCTTTCCTGCGCCACCGCCACCATGGCTGTTGCCAAGCAACACGGCCTAGCCTTGGCAAACCAAGCACCCCCTCCCCTCCCATGAACGTGGCTTCTCTGGCGGGAGGGAGGGGGAGACCATTTGGGAGCATCTCCTCCAAGCAGAACCACTCATGGCGGACCGGACTGTCCATCCACTCAAGGGACAGAAAGCAGAGGAGGCTCCCTTTTCTGTTTAACAGCTCAAGCGGCAGCAAAAGGCAGCAGCTCTCCCTCCCTGCCTCCCTCCCTCCCACACAGCGCACACACACCTGCATTCCTGTCTGGCTTGGACTATGGACTTTGGCACACGTGGGCATGCACACACACACACACACACACACACACTGACATCCCTCTCTCTCACACACACATACACCCAAACCAGACAGTACACAACAGTATCCTGGTGCTTGGCGGCCCTTTTCTTGGGAGTGTGTGTGTGTGTGTGTGTGTGTATGTGTGTGTTGAGAAGGGATTCGAGCTGGTTGCCAATGGAAGGAGAATTCTCTATGCACATTCATTACTGCTGTCAAACCCAAAGGGAATAACATAGCAGGACACAAGATGATGCTGAAAATGAAATGCAGTTTGGTATAAATTCAACATTTCAGTGTTTCCCCCGCCCACAAAACCCCACCCTGGAATAATGTTCAAAACAATTACAAGGGAATTCAAAACAGGAGAATTCCCATTGATCTCTGGCCTTCTTCCCCATTGAGGGTCAATGTGGGATACAGAGGGCCAGCAAAGGGGGGCTCAGACTTCACACACACACACACACACACACACACTTTGCTCCTCTTGCAGTTCCTCCTTTGCTCCCAATAAGAGCCTGGGCAGTGGGCAGTGGGCAGTGGTCCCATGCAGATCAGCCAAACCAAGGCCTTCCTCGCAAACGCCCTCCACCTCTTCCATCAAGTAGCCCCCAAATCCAGCCCCCCACGGCTCCCGGCTCCACTTCCTAGCCAAGAGCTGGCCGCAGCCTGTGGCCTCTGCCAGGCTGGTGGCCATTGGTCATCGGTCAGCACCCTGGCCAGCTCCTGTGGCAGCCCTAAGGAAACAGGTGGGCCTCAGAGGGGCCTCCAGGGCTTGATGGCACTGCAGTGTCAGAGTACCCTCCCCTTTCTGCCCCCTTGAACTGGGGAGGGTCCCCAAGAGGAGTCAGCCCTTTCTCTCCCTCTGCAGGAGGGGCTGGGGGAGGGGGTCTCCATAGGAAGTCATAGAACCATCGGTCTGGAGGGAGGCTGGTGGGCCATCGAGTCCAACCCCCTGGGGCTCAGTGCAGGGTCTCCCAATAGTCAGGAAGTTCCTTCAAGTTCAATCGAAACAGACCCTTCTGTAGCTTAAAACCTGGTCCTCCCCTCTGGGGCGGCAGAGAACAGACCTGCCCCTCCCTCTCTGGGGCAGCCCTTGAGGGATTTATGTCACCCCTCCAAGTTGAGCATGCCCACCTCCTTCAACCTCTCCTCATGTGTTTTATTCTCCATCATGCCTCTTGTCATCCTCACTGCCCTTCTCTGAAACTGCTCCAACTTCTGTATATCCTTCTTCAATGATGCACCCAGATCTGAACACAGTACTCTAGACAGGGCCTGATCAGCACAGAATAGTGTGACTATTACTTCCCTTGACTTGGAAACTATGCTCCTACTAATACAGGCTAAAATAAAATTCACCTTATTTGCTGCAGTATCACACTGCCAACTATGTTCAACTTATGATCAACAATAACTCCATGGTCCTTTTTGCATGTAGTACTGCTGAGCCATATATCTTCCATCCTATACCTGTGCATTTGAATTTTGTGGTCTAAATGTAGAATTTTGCATTTGTCTCTATTGGATTTCATGTTATTAATTTCTGCACAATTTTCTAGTTTATCAAGGTCCTTTTGAATTCTCTTCCTATCTTCCAAGGTGATAGCCACTCCTCCCAGTTTTGTGTCATCTGCAAACCTGATAAAGATTCTCTCCATTCCGTTATCTAAGACATTGATAAAAATGTTGAAGAGTGATGGCCCCAGGACAGACCCCTGATTCACTCCATTTGACACCTCCTTCCAGTCTGAAGCACAGCCACTGAGAACTCTTTGAGTGTGTTTTGCCAACCCATTACGGATCCATCTGACAGTATTTCCCTCTATTCCACATTTAATCAGTTTGCTAATCAGAAGAGCAATATGGGGGGCCTTATCAAATGCTTTTCTGAAATCCAGATAAATGGCATCCACAGCATCCCCATCATCTATTAAACTAGTGACCTGATTGAAAAAAGACATTAGTTTGGCAGAATTTGTTCTTGACAAACCAATGTTGGCTCCTACTGATCACTGCATTGTCATCAAGATACTTGCAGACAAACTTCAGTATAATCAGTTCTAATATTTTTCCTGATATTGAGGTTGGGCTGACTGACCTGTAGTTTCCTGGATATTCTTTTTTGCCTTTTATGAAGAGAGAGAGACAGTTAGTCCTTCTCTGCTCCTTTGGCACCTCACCTGTTCTCCAAGATTTCTCAAAAATGATGGCAAGAGGTTCAGAGAGTACACGAGCAAGTCCCTTCAGTTCTTCAGGACACAGTTCATCTGGCCCTGCAGTTGTGAACTTGTTAAGGTTAGCTAGTTGATTCTTGACTAACTCCCTATCAAACAATCCAGATCACTTGGCAAGGTCTCTCCTGCTGCATGGAAGCATGCACTTCTCTTTTTGGAAGAAAACTGAAGGAAAATAGACATTTAGTCGTTCTGCCTTTCCATTGTGATCTGTTAGCATTTTACCATCCTTACTGAACTGCAGCCCCATTGTCTCCTTGGTCATTCTCTCACTTTGAATATATCTGGGGGTGGAAACCCTTTTGTTGCTCCTTCTTGCTTAGCCGGGCTCAGCTCAGTCTGAGCTTTGGCTTTCTTTATACCATCCCTGTAAGCTTGGGCTATACTATTCCTTGGCAATTTGTCCTTATTTTCACTCCTTATACATTTCACCTTCTCCTTGAGTTTTCTGTGCAGCCACATTGACTTTTTCAGATGTTTCTCATTTTTCTTTCTTCCATGGGATTGTTTCTGACTGTGATATGCCAGTCTCCTTCCCAAATGCTCCAGTCCAGGCAGACTCCAGAGAATAGCTGCTGCTCAGGATGATGCTGTGCTCCTCATCATCGCCCAGAATGTGGCTGCTGGGTGGGGGGATGAAGGAGCTCCTCCCACTGCCCAAACCTCACCCCCACCAGGCCAGCCTGCTTTCACCTGGCATTGGAGTGGTCTCCCAGTCTGGTCAGTTGGTGAAAGCGTGTGTGTGTGTGTGCTTTTTGTGGTGGCTCTGAAACGTAGGAGTTTCCTCTGGAAGGAAGGCTGGCAGGCACTGGCACAGCAATCTTTTGGGCACTTGGGCAAAATATCTGGCTGTTTTGAGCTAGTGGTTTGGCCCCTGCCTCCTTTACACCGTAGCTGGGCTGCTTCTCATTTCAGGCAGAGGTGTGTGTGTGAATGGCTGCCTGCAAAAAAAGGGCATGAGCTGCACCACGTTCTGGCTTCTCTCATGGAAAGGTGGCTGGCTGAGTCCTGGTGAGCTCTGCAAGCTCAGTGGCAGCTTTGTTTACGTCTTCCCATTGTTCATGTACATTCTGTTGCTGGCAAGGAGGCAGATGCTTTTACCTCGCTGGACAAAATTTGTTTTTCAAATATGTTTCTAGAGGGTTAGAAATAGCAGGCACAATATGTTACCTTGCTTAATTCAGGTAGACATGCCAAAGCAAGACAGCCATCTTCATAAGCATTTCTGTGTGTGTGTGTGTGCCTCACACACAGAGACATGGACACACAGAGACTCAGAGTCAGGCTATTGCTGTTGAGATAGTGAAGCAAAAAGGAGCAAGTACACAGTCTTGAGCTACCCCTTCTTATTTGGTGTCATCTGCAAACTTGATAAGCATGCCCTCTCATGTTCCCTCATCCAAGTCATTGATAAAGATGTTGAATAGCACTGGGCCCAGGACAAAACCCTGTGGCACACCACTAGTGGTCACTTCTCTTCAGGATGAAGAGGAGCCATTGATGACTACCCTTTGGGTTCGGTAAGTCAACCAGTTACAAATCCACCTAACAGTCACATAGTCTAGCCCTCATGTTACTAACTTTTTGGCAAAGATATCATGGGGGACCTAGTCAAAGGCCTTACTGAAATCAAGATACACTACATCCACAGCATTCCCTTCATCTATCAAGTTTGTAACTCTATCAAAAAAGAAAAAGAAAAAAGTTTAGTCTGGCACAACTTGTTTTTGAGAGATCCATGTTGACTTTTAGTGATCACAGTATTCCTTTCTAAGTGCTTACAGACCACTTAATGATTTGCTCTAGAATCTTTCCTAGTATTGATGTCAGCCTGACTGGGCGGTAATTATTTGGGTCTTCTCCCCCCCCCCTTTTAAAGATGGGGACAACATTTGCCCTCCTCCTGTCTGCTGGGACCTCTCCTGTTCTCCAGGAATTTTAAAAAAATTATTGCCAGTGGTTCTGAGATTACTTCTACCAGTTCTTTTAGTACCCTTAGATGTAGTTCATCTGACCCTGGAGACTTGAACTCATTTATACTGGCCAGGTATTCCTGAACTACTTCTTTACCTATTCTATGCTGCATTTCCCCTACGGCATCATCTGCTCCATCTTCCCCAGGTTGAGCACTGTTCCCCTGTTCTGCAAGGGGGAACAGTGCAAGAAGACTGAAGCAAAGAAGGTGTTGAGTAGCTCTGCCTTTTCTCAGTCCCCTGTTAGCCTTTTGCCATCTTCTCCATGAAGCAGCTCTACCACTCCTTGCTCTTCCTTTTGCTACAGACATAACCAAAAAAGCCCTTTTTATTGGTTTTAACCTCTCTAGCAAGCCTGGGCTCCATCTTTGCTTTAGCTTTTCTGAGTTTCCCCTACATGAGCTGCCTATTTGTTTGAATTCTTCTTTGGCGATTTCCCCTTCTTCCATTTCTTGTACATGTCCCTGTTAAGTTTTAGTTCAGTGGAAATTTCTTTAGACATCCATCCTGATTTCTTTAGACACCTAACATTTTTCCTCCTCATTGGAACTGTTCAAAGTTGTGGCTTCAATATCCCACTTTGAAGAAACTCCCATCCTCCATGACCTCCCTTCTCTTTTAGTATTCCTGACCATGGGATCACCTCCAGAAATTCCCTAAGTTTTCTGAAATCAGCTTTCTTAAAGTCTAGAAGGCATGCCTGATTACGTTTGGCTTCCCCTTTCCTCTGTATCACAAAATCCAGGATAACATGGTCACTCCCTGCTAAGGATCCCACCACTTCCACCCCATTAACCAGATGATCTCTGTTGTTTAGGATCAGATCTAAAGTAGCTGATCTCCTTGTTGCCTCTTCTACCTTCTGGACAATGAAATTGTCTGCAAGGCAAGTGAGGGATTTGTTGGACCTTAAATTCTTGGCAGAGTTGGACTTCCAACAAATATCAGGATAGTTGAAATCCCCCATTACTACGACATCTCTCCTTTCTGAACGTGTGGTCATCTGTTCCAGGAAGGCATCATCCAAGTCCTCAGTTTGGCTTGGAGGTCTGTAGTAGACCCCCAGAATGACATCTCTGCTGTTTCTCTCCCACTTAATTTTTACCCAGATGCTCTCAGCCTGGCTCCCAGGATTTAAGTCATGGATCTGTTCACAGGTGTATACAGTCATCCCTCCACATTCGCAGCTTTAACATTCACGGTTCTGCATATTCGCAGATTGCCGCTTTGGGGAGTGTGGGGGTGTGGAGGAAAGTGAGGAGGGTGGGGTTGGAGGAAAGTGGCAACGGGGCTTTAGAAGCCCCGTCGCCACTTTGGGGAGGGGGGTGGGGGGTAAGCCCTGTTGCGGCTTCGGGAAGGGTGGGGGGGTTGTGGGTGGGGGGGAGGAGGTATATTTTATTCACATTCATGGGGGTCTTTGACCCCTAACCCCAGCGAATGTGAAGGGACAACTGTACATCCTTAATGTATAATGCTACTTGACCACCCTTCCTGTTTGGTCTATTTCTCTGAAATAGGTTATACTCCTTTATTACTACATTCCAATCATGAGACCCATCCCACCAAGTTTCAGTGATGCCTATTGTATCATATTTGTTTTGGTGTGCTAAGATTTCAAGTTCATCCTGTTTATTTCTCATGCTCTGTGCATTAGTATAGAGACATCTAAGACCTTGGGCCATTCCCAAGGTCTGCATTTTTTCCTATCTGCGGGGGGCGGTGAGCAGAACCAAACCCCATGGATGGGAAGGGCCCACTGTGTTACAATATATGATTACAGCTGCCAGACTGCTATATGCACAGAAATGGAAGACTATGGAGATTTAGCCACAAGAAGATTGGTTAATGAAAACGTACAACCTTGCTGAAATGGATAAACTGAGAAAAATCACTGAGTAGTTTTAAGGATTGGGGGCTGTTGATTATATGAAAGGATGTTGGGGGAAGTTATCAGTAGTGGGTTTGAAGTTAAGTGGGTTTATATAAGATGTAGAGGAACAAGTTAATGGATGGTAGAAGAAGTGAGATACTAGAATGTATATTCCCATCAGTAGGAAAGTTGGAAGTTATTGCCTTTCCTCCCTTTCTTTTTTGTTGATAAGTTTTTCTTGTTTAGTTTTTATAGTGTTGTTAGTTGGTATTTTTCCTTCTGATGTAGCTTTATGTATTCAAAAGTGTGTTTTCTTTCCTTTTCCTTTTAATAAAGATAATGTTTAGGTGGTCCCAACCCCCCCCCCCCAGTGTGTATTTGTGGGCCTTTGGCAGCAAAAAATGACCCCCCCACCACAGGATCAGGTGCAGCGCAGGGGGGTGGACTTACAAGGTCACCTGGAGGGTCCATGTGGCCCCCTCGCCTTCCACAGTCGCCCACCCCCTTTTACAGACAGGGACTGTTTCTGTCCAGCCAGCATATTGCCTCCATAAACTGTTGGCACTGTAGTTGTTATGGTTGTTGAGTGTGGTGAACCTCTCCTCGGTGCAAATGTTGTATGGATCCCTAGGCAGAGCCAGGAGCACATGGGGCACCAGAGGAGAGCCAAGATAATGCCCCCTTTAGCACACGATGCCCCCTCTTCACCTGCACGTCCCCTACCAGGGCCCCCTGCCTTTGCAGAAGTGGCTCAGGATCTTTGGCTGGCAGAGCTAGTGGGGGCATGGTCTCTTGCTTCTCAAAGCCAAAAGCCATTCCAGCCCCCATACCTATTAGGCGGCAACTTTACCCTTTTGACTGAGGAGTGCCTGAGCATTGCCCACTTGGGTGATATGCATAGTTATAATGGCAATGCATATCTGTGTTTGTCCTTTTGTGATGATTGTGGGAGGCGGTGACCGTCCCTCCCTCTCCGTCTTCAGAGAACCCAGAGGATGCTTTCATTGCCATAGAATCCCAGAGAGACCACAAGGCCCATCTAGTCCAACCCCATTCTGCCATGCAGGAAGACACACAATCCAAGTGTGCACAGTGGCAGGACCATAGCCAGGTACTCTTTCCTGGGCCACCAAATTGCCAGGTGGGGCCTGCAGCTGAGTCCTGGGTGGGTCTCAGGATCCCAGCCTTGTCACCCCCTCCCCATCGGCAGAGAGGGGGCAGTCCCCCCTGCTCAGGGCTCTGCCTGCCTTTTAGGCCCCGACTTCTTCCCCCTTGCTCTGTCGGAGCTTCCTGGGTCTGAAGGCAGTCAGAGGAGCTGGCTGGCTGCCCCTTAGAGAAGGAGGGTGGCTTATGAGCAAGGTGCTCCCCAGAAGTTAGACCACGGCAGCCTTTGGGACCCTGTGGGGGGGGGGGAGAGACCATTTGCCTGCTTGTCTTTCAGAAAATGGTGGTGCTATCTGAGAAATCCCACTCTGCTGCTAAGAAGGTTCCATTAGGGATTTGTAGCATTGGAGTGGTTCTCCCCAAAGCATTGGGGCTGGACAGAAGCCCTTGAAAGGGATGCTGCTGAGTCAACAGCTGCAGAGGAGGAGAGGTGCTGACTTCTGAACTACTGTGACTTCTGCACAGCCTGACTTTTGCCACCGGGATTGGCATGAGGAGGGATGGTCCCTGTAGGGGAGTGTGGGTGGCATGGCCTCCCTTTTCTGGCCAACCCTGGCAGCCCACCTGGTACCATCATGGCACCACCTCTCGATGGAGGGTTTCTCTCCTTCCGCCTCCCCTAGACAGTTTGGGAGACGAAGGCAATCTCCTCCCCTCCCAGCCAAGAGACCCAGGAGATCCACTGAGTCCTCTGATGACACCAGGAGTGTGGCCAACCCCCCCCCCAAGTTCCTCTGACCCATCTGGGACCTTCATGTTTTGGCCACAAGAGCAAATAGATCTGAGCCCAGGGGACAATTTCCACCCAAAAAATGAAAGTGGGGAAGAGTCAAGCCACCCCTTTCTTCCTCATTGCCCCCCTTCCGGTCACACAGCTCTGACCAGAGTCTAGAAGATCTAGAACAACTTGCTTGGTAGCAGCTGGTCGGGGGGACTTTGGACTGGGCAGAGGGGCTAGAGAAGAGCCCCTTCTGCCCCGCTGGCATCAGGATGCTGAAGCTGGCTTTGATTTTTGGCACCCTTCTGAAGGGGAGGGAGACCTTCAAGACCCCCATTCTTGTCAGCCCTGCTCAGGCCTGGCAGACAGGAGACATGTGCCTGCAAAGATGCACATGTCCCTCCTCAGGGGACCGTGGCCCTGGTTTTCCTGGCTCCCACTTTTCTGCTTCAGGGGAGGTTTCAGAGCTGCTTCCACCACTCCAGAATAAAGCACAGGTGGGAAAGACTGGGGCACCCCCCCCCGGCACCCCCACTCTCCCAGCCACTGCTCACAGGCTTACTCAGCCTCCCAGGTTCCTCTTGGCAGCCAGAGCCTCCATTTCCATGGACAGTGGCGAATACGCTCTGAGTTCTAGCCTCAACTTTAAAGGTGCTATCCAAAGGGTGTGGCATCCTGTCCCCCAAAGAGGCTCAGCAGCTCAGTCCTTTTGAAGTTAGGACTAAAACCCAGAGTGATGTCCCAGCCCAGTGCCAGAACACACTTATGGTCAAGCTTGGAAAGAAGGCAGATCCGGTCATCTAGGACAGTGGGTGTGGCAGCAGTTTCCCAGGGGAGGGGGCTACAGAATAAGAATAAGAAAGAGATATCTTCATTGCCTCTTATTTCCAGAGACCCCCCCCCTGCAGCTGTGAGGATCTACAAGAAACTTCCCCCCAGTTTCAAGCTGTTTGGATGGGAGGGAAGGAGAACCACTCATCTCCTTTGCCCCCCCCCACTATGAACAACAGACAGGAGTATCATGGAGGATGGGGCAATTTATCCAACTTTGAATGGATATCCAGGCAGGCATGGTAGCAGAAAATCCAATGCCAAAAACAGACGGAGCCCTGCCAGGCTCTCTTGCCCCATGCCTCCGCTTCTTCTGCGTAATGCCAAGGCTCCCCCCTCCCCACCATGTGCCAAGTTTCCTATCTGGACTCCATGTAGCCCTTTATGGGGGTCGGGGCCCCTTGGGGCCAAGGAAAGGGGGCCTGTCCTGTGCTATTCTTAAGGAGCAAGTGTGTAGCTCAGAATGACACAAGATGCCCCATGTGTTCAAAGTGCGTATGTGAGCACAGGGACGTGCACATGCGCACACACAAGGCATATCATTGTGCATTGTGCATACCAGATGCCCATCTGTTGGGAATGATTTGATGGTGTGTTCCTGCATGGCAGAATGGGGTTGGACTGGATGGCCGTTGGGGTCTCTTCCAACTCTATGCTTCTATGATTCTATGATCACCTGTCGCTATAGTTTGTTGGACCATTGTTGGGCTTTGCCAATTAAGCAAAGATCCCCCCCCCCACTTCTTGAATGTAAGCATGGTGTGCTGGACCAGCCACATAACTGGGAATCCTGAGAGCACAAAATTGAGCCGCTGGCCACAGTCCACCCCATTCTCCCCTCCCCCATTGGCCCCTGCCCAGTACTTACCATGTTGACTTCAGAAATCTGATCAATGCTTGAGATATGGATGCTCATTCCCACTGTGACAGGGTTACCTGCAAGATAAGGAGGCAGACTTAATGCTGACCAAAGCTAGAGCTGCTCTGGCTGTTCTCTTGGTGGGTAACCCATCGGGACAGTCTCAAGAACTGGACAAAGTCAGATGGTCAAATTTGGGGGTTGGAAGGGACACAGAAACCAAAGGACAAATTTCTCTTCAGCCCCACCAAAGAGATACTGATGCTTGGGCTCTGCTCAATGTCCAATGGGCCCCTGTTTTCCCCAGGAATTTCTTCATACCAGGGGAGTGAAGGCCTTTTCCTTCTCTGGGTTGCAGCTCCTGCCTAATCAGCACCCCAGCTTCCTTAGTTAAAGAAAGCAGAAGCAAGGACCAACTCTCGGCTCTGAGACAGGACTGGGAAGTGGACTTGCTGCTGGAAATACTGAAGTCATGAGAGGATGGTCTGCATGCCTAGAAAGACCTGGGCTGGAGGCAGAAGCCAGCAGAACGGGCAGCCCTTCCCTCTAAGAAAACCAGTCAGCCCAGGAGGGTGGATTTCTGCAGCTGCTGCAGGAAGTGTACTTGTCCAGCAACACATTCAACCATGCACACACCCTGTGATGCCCATTGAGCATTTATAAACTTGGACATGGTTACATGGTGAAGGCCATGACCTGCAAGTCAAGTGGCAAGTTGCGCAGGAAGGAGGACCTGTGTTTGGAGGTGGCCACATTTCTCTTGCCCACTTTCTCAGCCTCAGCACCCCTGCTTACAATGGGGGGTCTGGCAGAGCTGGGGAAAGTTGGGAGAAAAGGAAGGATGGGCCCTAAACCATGACGTGACAAATGCACCTTGTCATAATAAGAGGCTTCCTATTACTTTTCTGATCTAAAGACCTGAAAGGGCTGATGCCACCTCTGCGCCTCGCACTGGATCTGGCCAAGGAGATACTGGCTGCCCAGCCTCGGCTTACAAACCCCTCCCAAGGCCGGGGGCTCCATGGTCAAATTGCTCTGCCCACCACTGGAAGATTTTCCCCAAGGTCTGAATTCCTGTGGCATGATGCTCTCTAGTCCCACCTCACGAAATAGCTGAGAACAGGTTTTTGTCCTGTGTTTCCAGATTTGTATCATGCTGTTTGTGGAATGCTGTCTTCAGGCTAAGTGTGGCCGGTTCCTTCAGCCTTTTCTGGCAGGAATTGTTTTCTGTCCCCTGGGTCTGTTTACTGCCCTCTTGTGTGTTTTTAGAACAGGGTGCCTGGCAATGAGTGCCCAACTCCAATGGAGGCAGAAGCCATGTGGCATAAAGGGAGACCATGGCTACTGGTGATTTTGAAATGGCAGCTCTGTTAGCAGAACATAAAATTGCACTCCACTCACCTGTTCAGTTTCCTCCCACCACTGACTCATGCTCAGCTTGTGGTTAGCCACAGATACGAGACTCTTCCCCCTGCACTTCGAGTATGGGGGAGAGGATTGGGGGGTCTAAAGTGGGGTGGGAATCATGTAACCTCCAGATGGCATTGGACAGCAACTCACAGCATCTTTACCATCAGTTACGCTGGCAAGGGGGCTGATGGGACTTCTAGTCCAGCACACAGAGGACAACATGATTTCTATGCCAGTCTAAAGACAGAACATGCTCCACATTGATTTTCATTTTGTTCATTCTGATCCCATTTTCTATTGTACTAAAGTAATTTGAATTGGACTCTTGGCTTCTTAAGTGTTGGCTGTTTCTCTGTTTTGCGTTATATGTGAATATGATAAGGATTCCTCCTCTCACTTCTTTATCTACAGAGTTACAGAAATCTTAAAGAACACTGGGCTTAGGACAGTGATCTTTGGCACCCTTCTCAAAAATCCCTCCAATATTGATGAGGAACCATTGATGGGCACTTTCTGAATATAATTGTCCAGCCAGTTGATAATGAACTTGACAGCATTATACTCTATCTTGCATTTACCTAATTTGCAAACCAATAACATCATTGGAGAACTTTGTCGAGTGTTTTGCTGAAATCAAGATAAATTATGCCCTGACCTCACACCGGGAGGCATGGAGACACACTATCCACAATGCTGCAGCCTTATTTGAGAACTCACGCCGAACAAGTCTTGAAGAGAAACAACAACGCAGAAAGAATCACAACCCGGAAACATCACCCAAGGAGACCAGAGGTGACAGGCATAGGTTTTGAGAGCAGAAAAGCAAGTCCTTTTAGCAGCAAGTGCAGGTGAGATTCATTTGAGAAAGCTCCCTGTTTCCTGCCCAATGTCACACCCAATGCCATCATAGCATTCCAGAACTGCAGCCTGGACCACTGGCCAGAATCCCATTACTGACATACGTGTGCTAAGTATGGCTTATGTGCACCTGCCTCGTTTTGGGGGGGAGCCAGGGCTCTTCTCTAGCCCTTTGTGCCTCATCCAAAAATCCCCACAACAACTGTCAAGCCCCAGGAGGGGACTCCGTCACAGCTGCTGACTGGTATGGAGTGGAGCTGGGAGCATCTGGTCTTGGGTACGGGGGAAGGGAAAGGAGGGTGGATCCACCAGTGAATCTACTCCCATTTCATTCCCACTCCAAACTGAGACCCAGCACTCAGAGGGGAAATGGGGGAGACAGAAGACGTTTGTTTTGGCATGGGGGAAGCCTGAGCTCCCCTCTTGGAAGGCAGCAGCAGGGTGATGGCAGCAGCACCAAGAAGAACCATGGCACCCTCCCGTCCCTGGGGAACGGGGCATTTCTAAAGCAGGAGCTTTTGGGCACCCATTGGAGACATGTGCACACACACAAGTTAGCCAATGAGCCACATTCAGATTACAAGCTTCTGAACCACTGACTTGTGGAGCTAAACTTCAGAGAAACGGAACACAGACAGTTGGGCGTGGAGACAGGGCTGGTCCCCTCATTAGGTCAACTTGGTAGCTGACTGGAGCATAGACCTTTGAGGGGCAGTTTTATGCAGATTAGTTCTTTTTGGTCCTTGAAAAAATATGCAACTGACAATTTATATTTTTTATTTTAAGATAAATACCACAGCAAGGTTATAGAATATAATTAATAATAAAGTCTTATGAAAAGCCCTAGGAAAAGATTTCCAAAATGAGATTTTCCTTGGGTTTTTTTCCGGGCTGTGAGACTGAGTTCTGGAAGATTTTACTTCTGATGTTTCACCTGCATCTGTGGCTGGCATCTTCAGAGTCTGGAAAAAACCCAAGGAAAACTAGTGGGTGCCGGCCATGAAAGCCTTCAACTACACATTTCCAAAATGAGCTTATATAGCTTCTGTCAGGTGTTATAAAGCAGAAAAGTTTAGCACATGCAAACACATGTTGTCCTCCAAGGAGCCTTAAGCCTGTGGAACTAAAATAAAGCTTTTCTTGTTATTTCCTAACCTCCATGTCACGTGCCTTTCTTGGTCAGCTATCTGAACTTCTCTGGGATAGAGGAAAGAGTTTTACTGATCTTTTTAACACAACCAGTCTGGCTTCTCGCTGTGCTGGACACGAAAGGATTAACTCAGTGAGTAGCAGTGGTGTTACCTTAGAAAGGAATTCCTAGACTAGAGGAACCCTTGAGAGTGTATTTTCAGGTTGTACACCCAGTGGTGGGGCTCCCCCAGCTTTGGCTGAAAACCTTTTTGAGTGGTTCATGGAGCAGCACAGCGTACACTCCAACAAGTAACAACTCAGAAATCTCAGTTACTTGATCAATTGTTTGCTGCCCAACAGTTAGCGCAATCATGCCTATGGGATCAGGTCACTGGAGTTTTGAATCCCCCTTTGATGATCCTGACAACACCAGGCACTGAAGGACTAGTGATCAGACAGACACCATATTGCAAGGATACGTCCAAATGATGACCCCGGGGCTTTTCTTAATAATTTTGAACGGGTACTTTTCCCCCAGTACTTTTGAACTACCTCTCAGTGGGCTCTTGCTTAAACCCTTGTTTAACTGGTCCTGCTCAGGAGGCAGTAGACACTCTGATGCCAGAAGAGACAGGTGATTATGCCAAAGTAAAAGAAAATATCCTTAACACATTGAATATTTTGGAAGAAACACATTGACGGTGCCTGCAGGAGACAAAATGGAAACTGGGAATTCACCCTAGAGCCCCTAGAGCCCTGGGGCAGAAGAGCTGGTCCAATGGTTTACAGTGGTTAAAACTGGCTGTAAAATAGGCAATGGACATGGCTGAGATAGTCTCTCTGGCTTTTCTTCGCAAACGAAGATTCAGGAAGGACTCATCCCGCGCCTTCTGCAAGCGCGCTGATGACTAAAAAGGCCAATCCGAGATAAACAAGTCCGGTTGCAAAAAGTGCAGCAGAAGGTCTCCTTGGGTGATGTTTTTGGGTTGTGATTCTTTCTGCGTTGTCGTTTCTCTTCAAGACTTGTTCGTCGTGAGTTCTCAATTAAGGCTGCAGCATTGTGGATAGTGCGTCTCCATGCCTCCCGATGTGAGGCCAGGGCGGACCACCGTTGGTGATCAATCTGGCCAAGCCTGAGATGTTGTTTCAGGGAGTCCTTGTATCGCTTTTTTGGAGCGCCCCTCCCACGCTGACCCGTGGCGAGTTCACCGTAGAGTAGTATTTTTGGGAGGCGATGGTCCTCCATCCTAGAAACGTGCCCTGCCCAGCGCAGCTGTGTTCTCAATATCATGGCCTCAATGCTGGTGATCCCTGCTTGTTCAAGGACAGCAACATTCGTCACATAGTCAGTCCAGTGTATATTTAGGATTGGCAATGGACATGGCTGAGATAGTACTGGTTGAGCAATATGTGAGGGCATTACCCAGCGCAGCCCATAGTTGGGTGCGGTGCCACCAACCAAAAAATCTGGAGGCAGTGATGGCGTTGATGGAGGCATATGCAGGGGCTGAAGAAGTGGAGGCCTGGGGATGATGGGCGGGCATGGATCCACACCAGTCCCACTTCCCTAGACCCAGTCCAAGCACTGGAGGGACTGGGGACAGACCTAAAGTAGAAAGCAGAGAGATGCTGACAAAACCCTTACTAGATTGCAAAACCAATACCCCAAATGCAACCAGGGCCAACAGGGCACATAAATCCTGTCAACAGTGAGCCTGCCCATAAAAAACCATGGAGGGACATGTCAGAAGAGACTGCCTCCTTATGGAATGTTTGCGGGGTGAGGTGGGGTTTACAAACGAAAATTGAAGTTAGTAATTGGGGTGGGTGGGTTCCCCAAGTAATTAGCCTTGCCTAGGTCACACAATAGCTGGCACCAGCACTGTGTAGAGACACATTACACAATAATTTTTATAGTATTTACAAATCACCAGTCTGTTAAAAAAAAATCCCTCTTAACCAGTCTCTGTGATGCGTGAAGGGAGTTCCCAGGCCAGGGCTGAATTCTCAAGGGAAGTACCAAAGCCCCAAAGTTTGCTTGGATTGCAGCTAATGGGTCTAATGTATAGATCAGTGATTCTTAAACTTTTCTTTACCAGGGGTCCCTTTTAAATATATTTTGTTCCCATGGACATCCAAGACTTAACTCAAGATTTAAAATGTTAACAACCACAACCCATTAACAATTACAACATCCATTAAACCCTCCCTCAGAATCATCGGAGGGAGAGGAAAGACTTTTCTCCTGTTCTTCTTGCCAGTTTGCATCTGGAGTGGATTGAACAGCCATGTGCAGGCCCAGCCAGCCAGCCTTGGCCTCGGCTCCTCTCATGTGGCCGCTCCACTGTGGGGAGGAAATGGGCTGAGCAGCCTTCAAGTCTCCATGGACCTCCGGGGGTCTGTGGACCACAGGTTAAGAACCATTGGTATAGATCACATGGCTGTTGATGAACGGCAGAGTTGGACCATGGTTGGGGAGGAAGACCTGCCTCCCAAATGTGTTTAGAGCAGAGCTGGGCAAACTCTGGGGGACAGGGGTCATTTCCCTCTCCTTGGGACCCCACCATGAGCTGCACTGCCCCCCAACAAAAGCGGGAGTGGCTATTAAGTTCACTTCTGGTTCTGTAAAATCTCCTGGGAAAGGGCAAAGTCTGGGGGGAGTTTGTGCATCTGTGTCTTATTCAAAAGGAGAGTCTCTACTCATGAAGACTTTCAGGGGCAGTAATTTTTTTTGTCCACCAGTTGTCTGTAGAGGGGGAGTCCAGCACAAGCCCACAACCTGTGGAAACAAGTGTGGGGTTCATGTGACCCACAGGACAAGTGATCCCTTTGCTTTACTAAGGGGGGGGGCAAGAGGGACTTCATTATGAATGACTCAATGTGGTGTTGAACTGACATTTTTCCAGGATTAAAACCTAGCATGACTTAAATTTGTATTTACTCTGAGCAAACTTAAGGACAGAGAGGAGGGGGGTTGCAACTTCAGCTACATACCCTCCAATACTTCATAGATGAGAACTGGAACAGCACCAGAGCGTGTTGGAAACGGTGTGGCCGGCCAACAAGAGGGCAAAAGTTATCAGTGAGGAAGCACAGACAAAACACTTATAGGGAGGATATAACCCCTGTATTAAAACAGCTTCACTGGCCACCCATTTGTTTCTGGGCACAATTCAAAGTGCTGGTCTTGACCTATAAATCCCTACACAGCGTAGGTCCAGACTGTCCAAAAGATCGTATCTCCCTCTGCGAAACTGCAGTGGTTTTAAGATCTTCAGCGTAAAGTGGTATTTCCAAGAGAACTCAACAGAAGGAATGAGTGCAAGTACAATATGGGAGGCCTCCAAGGTGGTCATGAGGGGATTTTTCATTCAACAAAATAGAGAATTAAGGAAGAGGAAAACCGAAAGATTAACGAAACTTCAGGAGGAGATAAGGGGAAAAGAGAAGGAATTGGAAGAAAACCCTCAAAAAAAAGAAAAAATTAAAACAGAACTACATATACTTCAGAACCAAATATCAACAGAAATGGTGAGTGAAATCCAAGAGAAATTAAAGTTCACAAAACAAACATATTTTGAGCACTCAAATAAGCCTGGAAGATGGCTGGCCCTTAGGGTTAAAAAGATGAGAGAAAGAAACATTATAGCCAAAGCCAGATGGAAGGGGCAGACATATACGGAACAAAAGAAGATTAAGGATATTTTTAGGAACTTCTTTGAAAATTTATATAAAGGGAAAGAGATATCAGCAGAGAAAATGCAAGAACTTTTCAAAAAATTTAGTTGGGAGAAATTTTCTGATGAACAAAGAAGGGGATTAAATCAACCTATCTCAACGATGGAAATTATAGAAACAATAAGGAAATTAAAACCAAACAAAGCTCCAGGACCAGACGGATTTTCAGCTAAGTATTATCAAGTCTTTGAAGACCAAGTGATGTTACCACTCAAGAGAACATTGAATGAATTAACAGAAGAAATATCACCAAATTCATGGAAGGAAGCTAACATTGCGTTGATACATAAAGAGAGTAGAGACCCATGCGAACCTAAAAATTACAGACCGATTACTCTACTGAACTTGGATTATAAAATATTTACCTCAATTTTAGCTAACAGGCTAAAGAAGATACTGTCAACATGGACACACCAAGACCAAAGGGGGTTCCTGCCAGGCAGGTATTTAAAAGATAATGTACGGCTCATTTTGAATGTGCTGGAGTACCACGAGAAACACAACGATAAGAAACTTGCTTTGATTTTTCTCGATTTGGAAAAAGCTTTTGACAATGTTAATTGGCAAGCTATGTTCAAAATCTTAATGGAAATAAATGTAGGAGAAAAATTCATAAATTGGATGAGGATTATTTACAAGAATCAATCGGCTAAATTAATAATCAACGGAGAAAAGACTGAAACCTTACAGATACAGAAGGGGACAAGACAGGGGTGTCCGCTTTCTCCACTCATTTTCCTGATGGTAATTGAAGGTCTGTGCAGAAGAATTAGGGATGATACAAAACTAAAGGGAATTAGAGTTGGGGGATTCAGCCACAAAATAAGAGCCTACGCAGATGATTTGGTGGTATTATTGGGAGACCCAGTAGAAGAGGTAACTAATGTTTTAGAGATATTGAAAGAATTTGAGGCGATATCCGGATTAAAAGTCAATATTGATAAAACGGTAATCATCACGAAGAACATGACTGAGGAAGAAAGAAATGTTCTGGAAAAGAAATCTGGCCTACAAATTGTCAAAAAAGTGAAATATCTGGGTATTAACATCACAAATAAAAACTCAGACCTCTTCCAGAATAATTATAAGAAGACAATGGTGGAAATAAAGAAAGATTTAAATAATTGGCAAAATTTGAAATTCTCCTTTCTAGGACGTATATCGGTAATAAAAATGAGTGTATTGCCAAAATTCTTATTTCTATTTCAAATGCTCCCAATTATTCGCAATGAGACAGATTTAAAAAAATGGCAAAGTGATATTTCTAAATTTATCTGGGTGGGCAGGAAGCCAAGAGTTAAAATGAAAACACTGCAAGACAGTAGAGAACGTGGAGGCTTTGGCGTTCCTAACCTACGACTTTATTATGAAGCGAGTTGCTTAACATGGATAAAGGAATGGACTACATTGGAAAATGAGAGACTTTTGAGGATAGAAGGTGAAAGTAATAGATTTGGTTTTCATGCCTATCTCATGTACGGTAAAGACAAAATTAATAGAGAATTTAAAAATCATTATATCAGAGGCCCATTATTAAGAATATGGAAAAAGCACAAAGGAAGATTATGCCCGAACATTCCAATATGGACATCCCCCCATGAAGCTTTTTTCAGCAGAGAGGGTATCCCATCAAAAAAATGGATTACATACAAGGACATGGTTGTGGGAAGAGATAATCAGCATCGCATAAAAACACAAGAAGAACTTGAAACAGAGGGGGTTGAGTGTCACTGGTATCTGTATAGACAGATAAAAGAAAGATATAATATGGACAAGAAACTAGAGGGTATTGAAATGAACAAAACAGCATGGGATAAAATTGTCCAACCAGGGAATAAAAATATGATAACGAGATTTTATAAAGTACTGTTAGAATGGGAGACAGAAGACAATGTTATAAAAGAAGCAATGATAAAATGGGCCCAGAATATAGGACATCCAATTGAATTAAAGCAATGGGAGAATCTGTGGATTAAGCGGATGAAATACACTCTAAGTCAAAATGTCAGAGAGAACAACTACAAGATGTATCTAAGATGGCACTATTCACCATACCAAATATCAAGAATGTATAAAAACACCAAAAGCAACTGTTGGAAATGTGGTCAGGAAATGGGTACCTTTTTTCATTTATGGTGGACTTGTAAAGAAGCTGGGAAATATTGGAAAGCAATACAAAAAACCATAAATGAAATCCTAAACACCAACATTCCATTTAATCCGGAACTCTACCTTTTGGGGATGACCGAAGACGAGACAGAAAAGGAACATGGTAAAATGTTATTTTATATGTTAACGGCAGCACGAATCGAGTATGCTAAAGTCTGGAAAACTAAAATAACACCCACAGTGGAGGATTGGATTGTTAAAACTCGAGAAATGGTTGAATTGGATAGACTGACAGTATTAATGAAGGGTAAAACACTGGGGAGGCACTGTGAAGACTGGAAAGCATTCTCGAACTTTTTAAAGGACAAATGGGGAGAAATGGCAGAAATAACTATATAAATGAGTGCAACTCTGCCAGTTAACAGGTAAGGAAAGAAAAAGGGGAGGAAGGAAGAAGGAGGGGGAGGATGGAAAAAGAGAGAGAAAAGAAAAGAAAAGAATAGAAAAGTGATGAGAAGAGAAAAGGAGGGAAAAGGAAAGAGAAGGGAAAAATGAAGAGGGGGTAGAAAAGAGAGAGGGAACTGGAGAGAATAAAGAACTAAAAAAAAAATCGAACAAATAAGTAAATAAAAATAAGATATCTAAAAGCAGATTATGGCAATTAAGTTTCTAACAAAACAACTCGAGTAGTAACATCAACTTTAGATGTACGAGGCAATGGAGACATAGTAAGTTACAGATAATGAATTTAATTAAAAATGTTAAAGTGTTCATAGATAGGGGTAACACAGGGAGAAATGGACGGGTCTAGCAAAAGTAAACAGATAGCAACATGGGATAGGATGTGACAGAAATGGTATAGTAAGGCAGAGCTAGTTTCAGAAAGGAAGTCAATTTAGGGGAAGGGTATTTTAGAAGATTAGAAGAGAAAAGAAGCCCGGTGGTGGGGTATTTTCTTTTCTTTCTTTTTTTTTTTTAAATCTTTTCTCTTCTTTCCTATTTTCAAGGCACAGTTATGCTGACAAGGGACAGAGTACATATAGACAATATAGTATAAGCTAATATGCATATATAGATATATCCATACATAAATATATAAACATTAATAAAAATATAGTTCAATGCATAAAACTTAAAGCAAGAAGTGGGGAGAGCCTGGGAAATGGAATGTATATTTTATTGAAGTGTATGAATTTGTCTTTACTTTGTTTCTGCCTTATATTACATGTTCTTTGTCGTCAAGTCCAGTTACTTTACAATAAAAATATTTTATATATATAAAAAAAAGATCTTCAGCGGAAGGCTTTATCTCGGCTCCGCCACCATCCCAGGCTCGCTTGGAGAGGATGCGAGAGAGCCTTCCCGGTGACTGCTCCCACCCTCTGGGACGCCCTTCCTTCCGCGGGGGGCTAGGCAGGCCCCCTCCATGCTTTCTTTCGCTGGCAGGAAAAAACATTCTTGTTTAAGCTGGCCTTTGATATACAACTGCACATGTGTGGCTTTTAGCGGAGTGTGCTTTTTATGTTGGTTTTGTCAGTTTTTTACTTTGTATATTTTAAATTGTTTTTTATTGTGATTTTAATTGTTCTGTGAGCAACCTTGGGTCCCACTTTGGGAGAAAGGCACCAGATAAATTGCATAAACAAACAAACAAACAAACAAACAAACTACATTTTTAAATCAGAGAAACCTAGGAATTTATGTACTGAGTTGAAAAGAAAAAAAAGGGGGGGGACAAATTAAGCCCAGACTCTCAGTGTATGCATGCACACATGTCCCTGCACACACAACATGACTGCAAATAAATGTAATATTGTTCAACGTGTTATTCTAAAAGCAAAATGCCTTTACGTCTTTCTCCCATACCCATGGTCGCTGCATGAGCTCTGTGTTCATACCCACCACCTCTGACCCTGGGATAGATCAGGCCAACTCCCCGTGTCACACACTCACGTGGTCACCTTGAGCCAGTCAAAGCCTTTCAGCCTAACCTACTTCACAAGGCTGTTGTTAGGGGAAAAAAGGTTGGGGGGAGAATGTGCAGTAGAATGGAATTCGTTAAGCAACATACAGATGAGGAGAAAAGCTGGATTGTGGCAAAGAAATCAGTGCAGTTCAGTGTCCTTCTTGAATGTCTTGTTTAAGGTGCAATCCTGGGCACATTTTCATAGAAGGAAGTCTGACAAGACTCACTGGGGCTTGCTGCTGAGGAGATATGTGTATGATTGTATTGTTAATGTGAAGGGAACACTGCTGTGCCCGCAGCAGACGGAAGGAGTCTCTCCCAAGCAGCAGTAAGAGTCTGCCAAGGCTGCACTTCTGCAGGTTACAATTTATTTCCTATGACACTGTACATCCCATGTGTACAGGTCAGGAAATCAAAAGGAAGCTGGGTGGATAGAAGAACACTAGCAAACTTAAAACCTTAAAACGTAGGGGTGGAGATCCAGCATTAGCCGATGTAACTACAGTGATGAATGTCCTTTGTTGCAGTTTACGTCTGACAATGCCACTCCCCAACAAAACTCTACCTTTCAGCCTGGCAGAGCCCCAGCCAAAGGGTTTCTGAGGTGCTGCAGGTTGAGGCACTGAGGAATGAGGTCTGCAATGCTTCTCCCGGTCATGGGCTACATCAAGAACAGGCCCCTTGGGATCCTGCCACAACTACTTGCTCCTGTGCACCCAGCGGTTGGGAGAACAAGGCAGTTGTCATTCCCGGGACCTCAGTCTGCAGCATCTCAGAAGCGCTTTGGTTGGGGCACTGCCCGGCTGGAAAAGTAAGGATTGGGGGTCACGTTTGGATGTTAACAGCCATCAACATGAATCCCCAGCCATTTTCACTGACTGTAGCAAACAGCAAACAGCAGCTGATACACATGGCTGTTAAGTGGTGGTGGTGGTGGGGAGTCAGGACTTTTAAAGACAGCTGGGAATCCAGGAATGTAGAGGACCAACTGCTTTGGGTCCCACATGGGAGAAAAGTGGGACTCGTGGTGTACGTGATTACATGAACATAAAAATATACGCCTGTCTGCGCCTATTATATACGCCCATAAAATATAAAATGAAAGTGGTGGGTGTTTTTATCTCCTAAGATATTAAACAGAGTTTAGAAACAGAAAATAAAGCTACAGAGATAGATAGATTATTTTTACTTAGTTATTTATACCCCGCTCTTCAGCCACAAAGCTATCAGAGTGGCTTACAAATTGTTTTAAGCAATAACAGTTTACACATCTATACTGCAATAAGCAGCTTCCAATGTGTGTTAGCTAATTGCCCCCACAAGGTGGGTACGCAGATAGATAAATAGATAGATAGATAGATAGATATTTGTGTTGGGTGACTTGACAAACTGCTAAATATCTAGCTTTCTATCTGCTATAGGCAAGTTGCCTAATAATCAAAGTTTTCACCCTCTTTTTGCATTGCTAAATCTCTTTGTTAGGTCCATCTAAATCAACTAAAAGACTAAGCAACAACATTTTAACAACTTTTTCATTTTTCATTTCATAGAATCATAGAGCTGGAAGAGACCTCGAGTCCAACCTCCTGCCATGCACATATATGGCCTGAACATTTCCCAGATAGCTATACCATTGTCCCTTCACATTCGCTGGGGTTTGGTTCCAGGACCCCCCCCCCCCGTGAATACTCAAATCTGTGAATATTCAAGTCCTATTATATGCTCTTTCTCTGGCTTTTCTTCACAAACGAGGATTCAGGAAGGACTCATCCCGCGGTTTCTGCAAGCGCGCTGATGACTGAAAAGGCCAACCCGAGATAAACAAGTCCGGTTGCAGAAAGCACAGCAGAAGGTCTCCTTGGGTGATGTTACTGGGTTGTGATTCTTTCTGCGTTGTCGTTTCTCTTCAAGACTTGTTCGGCGTGAGTTCTCAAATAAGGCTGCAGCATTGTGGATAGTGCGTCTCCAAGCCTCCCGATGTGAGGCCAGGGCGGACCATTGTTGGTGATCAATTTGGCCGAGCCTGAGATGTTGTTTCAGGGAGTCTTTGTATCGCTTTTTTGGAGTGCCTCTCTTACGCTGACCGGTGGTGAGTTCACCGTAGAGTAGTATTTTTGGGAGGCGATGGTCCTCCATCCTAGAAACGTGCCCTGCCCAGTGCAGCTGTGTTCTCAATATCATGGCCTCAATACTGGTGATCCCTGCTTGCTCAAGGACAGCAACATTCGTCACGTAGTCAGTCCAGTGTATATTTAGGATTGTGCGTAGACAGCGCTGATGAAAGTGCTCGAGGAGTCATTATATGCAATGGCATAGCAAAATGGTGCCCCTTATATAAGATGGCAAAATCAAGGTTTACTTTTTGGATTATTATTTTTTTAAGAATATTTTCAAGCCGTGGATACTTAAATCCATGAATGTCAAATCCGTGAATATGGAGGGACAACTGTATACAGTGAACAATTAAAAGCATTCTTACCCTATGGTTTCTGTTGCTGATGTGGTTCTTGTTCACTTATCCTATACCATGTTAAATCTTCTAGTCATTTTTGCTGTTGCTTTGTTTATTAATGATCTTGGGGGAACAATAGTTCATAGAAGATGGGAGAGGAGTTAGTGAGTTCTTTCTCAAGTGTTTTATATACTGAAGAAATTGAATAACAATAAATAGATGTTGCTAGTGATTTGCTAAATTGTTCTCCTCTAGTGACAAACATACTGCACCAGAATAAAACTGTTACTTTTTAACTACAAAATACTACAAGATTATCTCACCTTTAGTAATAAATATCTTTGGCTTTGGCTTCCAGAACATAAAATAAGATTGATATACAAAGGTGAAACATAATGAGAAAAAAATACGTATATTTTTAAAGTGTATTATTATGTTTATTTGTCTTTAAACAATTCTTTCTCATGATTTAAAAGTGTTTTATATTTTAAGTGCTATGCTTCTATATGCCTCTATATTGTTTATGAATATGCATTAAAATGCTGCCCCATAATTTTAAAAGAGTTATATTGGGTTATGATATTTTTCTGTCTTTATAGTTTTGCTTACATTATGTGTGTTACTTGTGATTTACAAAAATGAGTACTGCATATGATTTTATTTTTCAAAAAGGGTTAGTGAGTTCCCTTTACATATATATAGCCTGAGTATGTCTCAAGTAAAACAAATTGAATGATTTTCAAAAATTATTTATTGAATTTATATCCCATATTTCTCCCAAGCTGGGATTCATCTTGGACCCAATAAGCTCCTACCTGTTCTATAAAAATACTTGTGATCAATATATAGCATTAATATCGGCATACATTAGTCCAGGCGGGGCAGGTCACACTGTCTAAAATGCTGATATTTCTTTTATAAAGGGGACTGATTTATCCTGTGGACTATTTAATTGCCAAGAGAGAGAGAGCTGTTTGCTTTTTAAAAGGCAAGTCATGATGTGGCCGTAACAGTCTTGTCCCTGATTCTGCCTCCATGAGAGAAGACATTTGCAAAAGGGAGGGGTATGTTTTCAAGGTGTTTGTTACTGTGTGATTAACCCTCATAGAATCATAGGATCGTAGAGTTGGAAGAGACCACGAGGGCCATCCAGTCCAACCCCATTCTGCCACGCAGCAAATCACGATCAAAGCATCCCTGACAGATGGCCATCCAGCCCCTGCTTAAAGACCTCCAAGGAAGGAGAGCCCACCACGCTCCGAGGGAGTGTGTTCCATTGCCGAACAGCTCTTACTGTCAGAAAGTTCCTCCTCATGTTGAGGTGGAATCTCTGTTCCTGGAGCTTGCACCCATTGCTCCGTGTTCCAGTCTCTGGAGCAGCAGAAAACAAGCCTGCTCCATCCTCAGCGTGACACCCCTTCAAATACTTAAACAGGCTATCAAATCGCCTCTTAACCGTCTTTTTTCCAGGCTAAACATACCCAGCTCCCTAAGTCTCTCCTCATAAGGCACTGTTTCCACACCTTTCACCATTTTAGTTGCCCTTCCCTGGATGAAGCTGATAAGCTGAAATTAATGAGATGAAATTGTTTCTGAATGGGAAAAACAGCTTGCACTCCATTAACTCAGCAGGGAAGAGAGGAGGAGGGAGCAGAGACCTGCCCTTCCCAGTAGACTCAGGCAAAGCAAACTGCTGCAGCCTCTCCCAGTTTGTCTGTCCGTCCTCATTCATAACTTCTCCCATGTTGACCACCCCCAGATGTTGCTTAGCCACACATGCCACCATTTTCATCTGGGAAATGTTGGAAGGCATGATATTATAGTCTTTCAGATGGTGTGCACCTAAGAATATAATATAATATCATATCATAGAATCATAGAATCATAGAATTGCAGAGTTGGAAGAGACCACTAGGGCCATCCAGTCCAACCCCCTGCCATGCAGGAAATCACGATCAAAGCATCCCCGACAGATGGCCATCCAGCCTCTGTTTAAAGACCTCCAAGGAAGGAGACCCCACCACGCTCCGTGGGAGTGTGTTCCACTGCCGAACAGCTCTGACTGTCAAAAAGTTCCTCCTCATGTTGAGGTGGAATCTCTGTTCCTGGAGCTTGCACCCATTGCTCCGTGTTCCAGTCTCTGGAGCAGCAGAAAACAAGCCTGCTCCATCCTCAGCGTGACACCCCTTCAAATACTTAAACGGGGCTATCATATCGCCTCTTAACCATCTTTTTTCCAGGCTAAACATACCCAGCTCCCTAAGTCTCTCCTCATAAGGCATCGTTTCCAGACCTTTCACCATTTTAGTTGCCCTTCTCTGGACATGCTCCAGTTTGTCCATATCTTTTTTGAATTGTGGTGCCCAGAACTGGACACAGTATTCCAGGTGAGGCCTGACCAAGGCAGAATAGAGTGGCACTATTACTTCCCTTGATCTAGACACTATACTTCTATTGATGCAGCCCAAAATCACATTGGCCTTTTTAGCTGCCGCATCACACTGTTGACTCATGTTCAACTTGTGGTCTACTAGGACTCCTAGATCCCTTTCGCACGTAGTCTCATTCAGCCAGGTCTCCCCCATCCTATATCTATGCATTTTGTTTTTCTTCCCTAAGTGCAGTACCTTACATTTCTCCGTGTTGAATTTCATTTTGTTAGCTTTGGCCCAGCTCTCCAGTTTATCCAGGTCATTCTGAATTTTGACCCTGTCCTCTAGGGAATTAGCTACTCCTCCTAATTTGGTGTCATCTGCAAATTTGATAAGTATGCCCCTAATTCCCTCATCTAAGTCATTGATAAAGATGTTGAATAGCACTGGGCCCAGGACAGAACCCTGTGGCACCCCACTGGTCACATCTTTCCAAGACGAAGAGGAGCCACTGCTGAGCACCCTTTGGGTTTGGCTGGTCAACCAATTACAAATCCATTTAACAGTTAACTTGTCTAGCCCACATTTTACAAGCTTCTTTGCAAGAATGTCATGGGGAACCACCCTCAATTAATTCATTGTTACGTTTTCAAACAGCTTAACCTTGGTTCTACATGGATTTCAATTTTGAAATGTTAAGGCTGTAATTCCATGGCTATTCAACCCCTTGCATGTTTACATACAAGGGTCCTTGTTTTTTCATTGTGGCTTCACTCTCTTCTGCATTTCCATTTTTCTGCTCTGATGGGATGGAGAGAACAAATCTGCTAAAACAGGCTTTGCCTCAATATATACTCAAACATGTTTGTTTTCCAGACCTATAACCTTTAGAGTAATCCAACGTGAGGAATACTAAAGAAGCGGTCTGTGGATTTCCTAGTTGGACACACTGTAGTACGTATTACAGCGAGCTCATGGCAGTCGTTAAACCGATCTCTTTACAAGTTCAAAGGCCCAGTTTGTGTCCTCGCCCCGGACACGCCAGCTCACCATTTAACACCTGGCGGTCTTTAGCCGTCTACTTGTTACACCACAGAACCAGCCTGTCAGCATCCTGGACCATCCCAGGAGGAGGTGCCAAGACTGCGCCGGACGGTCAGGGAGTCCAGCTGATGCCTCCCTTGATGCTTGGGGTAATCTCCACTGCTTAAAGAACACTGTTTAACACAACAGGCAAACTTTATTCCAGTCCCATAGTCTTGCCTGCTCTGCATCTTAGGCCAGATCCACATTACACAAACAATCCAGTTTGAAACTGGATTATTTGCCATGGCTACTTCCTATGGAATCTGGGGGTCTGTATTTTGGTGAGGCACTCTTTGGCAGAGAAGGCTAAAGACCTTGAAAAACTACTGATTTATTTATTTATTTGTTTGTTTTATATGCCACCTTTCTCCCAGAATGGGACCCAAGGTGGCTCACAACACATAAAATACAACAATTAAAAATATGGCCTGTGGTGCTGTTGTGGGAGGATCAGGCCTTCCCATGTTTGCTGTCCCAGTACCCCGACCAGCAGGATCCATGCTTCCATTTCAAGCTATAGATCCTTCAGTATTAAAATGCTGGTATTTGATAAATGAAAGTGAGGAGACCAAAGCATTCCTTATGGGGAAAATGGAAGTCAGGTCTGGCTCCCTTTTGAATTCTGCATCCAGAGAGGCGCCCTGCTCCCCATCAACACCCGAGGCAGATTCCATGTTGGCTGCTTGGATTCCTGTGTTACTCCAGACAAGTCACTCCAGCTAGAAGGTTAGGCTCGTTAGCATCGGCTACAAGCGCATGTTGCTGGGATGCTGCTTACACCTACACAGGCCCAGTATCACAGCCCATGAAAAACCAAGGGCCAGAGGAATAATTCCCTTCTATGGGGCAACAGCTAGTGGTTAGCCTTATGCATAGAAATGCAGGGAGAGAACCAAATCAGACAGGTTACCTTACGAAATAGAATGGCAAGGGCCAAAGAGACTATTCAAAGGCATCTTAAAATTTGATTTGACTGCTTACCGGGGGGGGGGGGGGGGCTGGTGAGTGATACATGCTCAGTTATATGCTTATAATAGTATAAATATATGCCTTGCACATTAAAAAAAACTGTGTGAAAAGACCTGCTGAATAGGTAACCAAGAAACTTCAGTCAATAAGCTTTTGATGATAACTGGAATCATGGAATCATAGAGTTGGAAGAGACCCCAAGGGCCATCTAGTCCAACCCCATTCTGCCCTGCAGGAATATACACTCAAAGCACTCCCGACAAATGGCCACCCAGCCTCTGTTTAAAAACCTAAAAAAAAAAGGAGACTCCACCACATTAAAAGCAGCATATTCCACTTCCAAACAGCTCTTACTGTCAGGAAGTTCTTCCTAATGTTTAGGTGGAATCTCTTTCCCTGTAGTTTGAACCCATTGCTCCATGTCCTAGTCTCTGGAGCAGCAGAAAACAAGCTTGCTCCATCCTCAGTATGACATCCCTTCAAATATTTAAACATGGCTATCATGTCCCCTCTCCACCTTCTCTTCCCCAAGCTAAACATACCCAGTTCCCTCAGCCGCTCCTCATAGGGCATAATGGCTTCCAGACCTCCCACCATCCTGGTCACCCTCCTCTGGACACGTTCCATCTTCTCAATAGCCTTCCTGAATTGTGGTGCCCAGAACTGGACACAGTATTCCAGGTGAGGAGAACAGAGTGGCACTATGACTTCCCTCGATTGAGACACTATACTCCTATTAATGCAGCCTAGAATTGCCTTGGCTTTTTTAGCTGCTGCATCACACTGCTGGCTCATGTTCCACTTGTGGTCCACTAAAACTCCTAGATCCCTATCGCATGTACTGCCAGGTGTCACCCATCCTGTTCATTTCATGTTTAGTGCCTTACAATCCTCAGAAGATACTCAGAAGATTGAGTAATTTCTTTACTCTAAAAAATTGCCTCAATTAGATCAGGGGCTTAGAAAACAACTGAATAAACCAATTTTGATAGTGGAAATAAATAAGGCAATTGACAGGTTAAAACTTAATAAAGCAACAGGGCCAGATGGCCTTTCCACAGAATACTATAAACGCTTTAAGGAACAACTATTGTGACCTTTACAAAAAACATTTAATACAATTAAGGATACTAACTTACTGCCAGATAGTTGGAAAGAGGCGAGCATAATATTAATTCTGAAAATTGAAGCAGAATGCCTAACACC
Organism: Gambelia wislizenii; assembly: GCA_030847615.1. Classification (NCBI taxonomy): domain Eukaryota; kingdom Metazoa; phylum Chordata; class Lepidosauria; order Squamata; family Crotaphytidae; genus Gambelia; species Gambelia wislizenii. Next base: position 39,459,336 of record JAUMIR010000011.1, on the reverse strand, counting down.
AAAGGATTTCAGACCGATATCGCTTCTTAATGAAGATTATAATTTTTCCCCCTCCATTTTAACACAGAGATTTTTTTAAAAAAATGCTGTTGCAATATATAGGAGATCAATCTGGTTTCCTTCCATGGAGGCAAATGAGAGAAAATTTGAGAACCACGTTAGATATTTTAAAATATGTCAAATATCATAATGAAAAAAATGTATTAATTTTTTTGGATACGGAGAAAGCATTTGACAATGTAAAGTGGGGTCTTCTTTTAAATTTTTTAGAAATCGTGGAATTCAGTGAAAATTTTACATCTCGGATAAAGCTATCTATACGGAACAAAAAGCCCACTTAATTGTCAATGCTGAGAGAGCTAAAAGTTTCCCAATCCAAAAAGGAATGCAACAAGGTTGTCCCTTATCTCCTTTGTTGTTTATTTTAGTTTTAGAGGTACTTCTTAGCGAAATATGCCTACATGATTTAATAAGTGGTGTCAAAGTTGGAAAAGAGAAATATAAATATAAGGCATTTGCTGATGATGCAGTTTTATACTTGGAAGATCCTTTACAGCAAATGGCAAAAATAAATGAAATCTTAAACAAATTTGGACAACTGGCAGGATTTAGAATCAATGAAGATAAAACCAAGTTCCTGGCTAAAAACTTAAAAAGAGAAGAAAAGGTTCAGTTAGAAAAACTATCAGGACTGAAGTGTGTAGATAAAGTAAAGTATTTAGGTATTATGATTTCCAATAAAAACAGTCAATTATTTCAGAACAATTATTTGCCTTTGTGGACACAAATACAGAAAAAAAGTGAGACTTGGAAAAAAACGGGATTGTCATTCATGGGGAAAATGTCTCTAATTAAAATGAGTATTCTCCCCAAAATATTATTTCTATTTCAAATGATCCCAATTTCGAATTCCCATGAAATGGTTTAAAGATTGCAATAAGGATCTATCTGATTTATTATGGGTGGGGAAGAAACCAAGAGTAAAATTTAAACCATTGACAGATACAAGGGTAAGAGGTGGTTGTGAAATCATAGAGTCATAGAGTTGGAAGAGACCCCAAGGGCCATATAGTCCAACCCCATTCTGCCATGCAGGAACACCCAATCAAAGCCGTCCCTATGAGAGACGGCCATCCAGCCCCTGTTTAAAAACCTCCAAAGAAGGAGACTCCACCACACTCCCAGGCAGTGTGTTCCACTTCTGAACAGCTCTGATTGTCAGGAAGTTCTTCCTAATGTTTAGGTGGAATCTCTTTTCCTGTGGTTTGAGTCCATTGCTCCGTGTCCTAGTCTCTGGAGCAGCAGAAAACAAGCTTGCTCCATCCTCAGTATGACATCCCTCCAAATATTTAAACATGGCTATCATGTCCCCTCTCAACCTTCTATTGTCCAGACTAAGCCGCTCCTCATAGGACATGGTTTCCAGATCTCCCACCTTTTTGGTCACCCTCCTCTGGACTTGTTCCAGCTTGTCAACATCCTTCTTGAATTGCAATGCCCAGAACTGGACACAGTCTTCCAGGTGCGGTCTGACCAAAGCAGAATAGAGTGGCACCATGACTTCCCTTGATCTCGACATTATTCTCCTATTGATGCAGCCTAGAATCGCACTGGCTTTTTTATCGGCCGCGTTACACTGCTGACTCGTGTTCAGCTTGTGGAGTTCCAGATATAAGATTATATTATGAAGTGAGCTGTCTGATGTGGGTTAAAGCATGGTTTACTTTGGAAAATTCAAGGCTTTTACTATTAGATGAAGGATCGTCAACAACTATGTCAAGAGGGTAAAATTGTTCAATGGTTTCCCCTTCTCCAATGAAAAGAGAGATTTAAAAGAGATATGGAAGAAAGAGGTATTAAAATATCACCATCAAACTCTGAGTTAATATTGAAGAAGAGGAACTAACATTTATTATCTAGATTGTATCAATTGTTATTGGGATTCGAAATGGAAAAAGAAGTAACTAAGGAATATATGGTTAAATGGGCAGTGGACATTGGTCATAATACTGGATTTGAAGACTGGGAAAAGACATGGAACAGGATTGCCAAATTTACAAGATCTTATAGTTTACAAGAGAATGCCCTAAAGGTGATGTTTAGATGGTACTTTCCCCCAGTAAAAATTGCAAAAATTTCAGGTAATACGCTTAACAAATGTTGGAAGTGTCAGGAGCAGAAAGGTACATTTTTTCATCAATGGTGGGATTGTAACAAAGCTAAGAAATTTTGGTTTATGATACGATCCAGAATTAAAAAAATTATAAAAACCAAAACTGAGTTACTTCCGGAGACCTTTTTGTTAGGTATTTATGATACCAGTACAATTCCCAATGAAGTGATAGGAAGGCTATTGTGGCATATGGTAACAACGGACAGAATCGTCTACGCCAAACATTGGAGGAAAGAAACAAGACCATCAGATGAAGAATGGCTGGAAAAGCTAGCAGACGTGGCGGAGATGGATAAACTTACTTACCTATTAGAAAATAAATTAAACAACAAATTTGTAGAAGTATGGCAACCCTTTCTGGATTATATGTTATTGAAATAAATAAAATATGGAAGAGAAAGAAAAAGAAATTTTAGTTAACAGACTTCCACAAGAGGAAGGAGTAGTATGTAATTAGGGAAGTGTGGAAGAAGAAATATAAATTAATAATTTAGATGATAAGTCCAAAATAAAGAGACTTTATGTTTTTTTAGTGTATTTCATTTTTTTCAGTTATTAAAAGGATGTAAGGATAGCATATTAATGGGGCAGAGTAGAGTTAAGAGAATAAATTTATATAGAAAAATCTATTTAGAGTTGGTAAAAACTGCTATAATTTGAACCCTTATCTCCGATGTTTTGTTCTGTTTTTATATAGGTAAACTACATATTTAAAAATCATTATAGGAAATGGTTTTGTTAAAGGTAATTAAGTGAAAATGAATATGAATATACCAAACTAAGTTTTGTCAGATGTGGAAATCAACAAGGGTTGCTTATTGTTTATTGAACAAAATTGAGAAAAGAGGCATGATAGAAGTTACATTAGGTCATAACTAATTGGAATAAGAAGACTAGGTAATAGGAACTGTATATGACTAATATAAAGATTAACAGAATTTTTTTAGATATATAACATGTATGTAATGGACCTCTGTATGCAATGTGTCAAAAATGAGATTGTATGTATATAATTTATTTATGTTTGTTATTTGTTTATTGTTTATTGTTCATAGATTTGTTAATAAATGTTAAATTTTAAAAAACCAGTGTACGCTGATGACGTTATTTCTCACGATCAGGATGCTACGCTTCTGTGGATGCAGCCTAAAATTGCGTTGGGCATTTTAATCAGCCACACACCACTGCTAACAGACCCACTAAACAATCTGCTGTGGTCTGCTAGTACTCTGAGATCCTTTCCACGTGGGCTCACAACACATCTGTGCATCTGAGTTTTTTGTTGTGCTTGAATGCAGCACGTTTAATTTTCTCTGTTGAAAGTGAGTTAAGTTTTGGGCCAGTTCTCTGTCCTTTCACAATCATTTTGAACCTTCCTTCTGTTTTCTAGGGTAGTAGCTGCACCTCACAGTTTGTTATCATCTTCGGATCTGATGAGCATCCCCACAGCTTTCACCCAAGCCCTTTACAAAGAGGCTGAACAACGTCAATGGGCAAGGAGGAGGGAGTCCTGAGCGTCCACGTTGTTTCTTCTCTCCAGGCTGATGAGGAGCCATTCTTGCTCTTCGGTCCTGGCCCATCAGCCAGTTCCACAGGCACCATCTTTTTCCTGGTTTCCCAACAAGAATGACATGGGGGACCTTTATTGAAATCAGGATGTGCTAAAAGGATATAGGCCAGAACCCTGCCAGTGATGTACACACACTTAGCTTGAGGTTTCATTACATGCACGTATGTTGTGTTCTGGACCGGCCATTGCACAGTGCCCAACACTTCCCCTCTTCTAGCAGCTGTCAAATCCCACGGGGACACAGCTAGAGTTGCAATATGGCCAGAGGAGGAGGAGGGAAGGAGAGGCGTCCTGTCCTCTCTGCAGTTCCCCTGAGAGGTGCAGAGAACTGCTGCTGTTTCTTTGCTTCTCTTCCTCTCTCTGGAGGTCTGCAGCAAAGATGGGGGGCAGTCCCTGCTCCTTGTTCTCCACCCTCCCTTAACCTTTTAATGGCTCTAGCCGTGGCCACATGGGGTTTGACCTCTCAGGTGGGGCGGGCATGGGACTGTGTGGGCAGAGCACTATGCTCCACAAGTCTGATTCAGGATCTTGCCAAGGTCAGTCTCTCACCTTCTACAGTCATTTGAGAAATCCATGTTATTAAGTGAACCTTAAAAAGAGGTGTAAAGATGAGAATGACCATAGGGCTGGAGGAGAATAAGCAGGAAGTCACTTTAAATTTAACTGTTGTACGTATTGTTGTTTAAGGTGGAGGGAGGGATAAGGGTGGGGTGGGAATAGAATTTATGTAGTTTGTCTAATTGTAGCATATGTTGTGTGGTCTGGATGTTTGTTTTTTGTTGTTGTAGTAACCTTAATTTTTATAAATTAAAGATATTTTATAAACAAACCCAAATTTGCTCCAGAGCCATTAGGTGCACCCAGGACATCTCGTCACTCAACTTGGGCTACACCTTCTTGGCCGAGATCTTCCAGCACTTCAGAAAAGCACCATGACCCACCCACCAGTAAGGTTACTTTTTGCTTCCGCTGCACAACTCCTGTGCTGAAGAGCGATATAGTGCAACAGAAATGCACCATGCACATTAACACACTGCCCAGAGAACTTTGATGCACATCTGCATTCACAACAGTTCCACATGCAGAAGTCCATTTCCACCCTGTCAGCTTGGAACAAACTGTTGCCTCCAAAATTCACTCTGCACACTTGTGCCTGTGTATGTACCCAAGAGGGTGGTGGCCCTTTCCTATTTCATTTGGTCTGTTTTTTGCCTGGGGAGGAGGAGGAGAGGGAGCGGAAGAAGTCCTGGGGGGAGGTCAAGGAAGAGGTGGGCACTTTAGGAGCAAAGCATGTGAGCACCTTCCTCCTCTTCTTCCTGCTTTGCAGAATGACAAAGAAACCCTTATTGCCAGTCTGTTGTTCTTTCACAAATCAGCTTTGGATTTTGAGGCTTAATGAGGGCACCAGCTTGGTGCCATGGTCTGGGCCCTGGGCCATCAGGGTTTAATTCTGCTCAGCCCTGAAAAACCCACTGGGTGACCTTGGGGAACTCACCCTCTCTCAGCCTCAGAGGAAAGCCACGATGGCAAACCTCCTCTGAAGAAAGATTGCCAATGAAGCCAGCATGGTCCAGTGGTGTGAGTGTTGGACTAGGACTCCAGGAGACCAGAGTTCAAATTCCCACTCAGCCAAAGGATCCCTCCCACTGGGTGGATTTGAGCAGCCTTCAGAAGAAGACCATGGTGACAAATCTTCTCTGAGGAAATCTTGCCCAGAAAACTCTAGGAGAGGGTCGCCAGCATCAGAGCTGACTTGAATGGCTGGGTGACCCTGGGCAAGTCATAGTTCCTCTCAGCCTGAGAGGAAAGCCATGGTATCAGATCTCATCTGAAGAAATCTTGCCAAGAAAACCCCTAGGATGGGGTTGCCATGGGCACAAGAACAACATGGCTTATCAACAGGAGTCATTATGGAACAAGGAAATGGCAAGCGCAAAAGTCCAACAACCCCCCCCCCATGTCTGTACATCCCTCTTCACGGTGCCCTCTCTGCTGCCAAGAACATTACCCACACCCTCCCCATGCCCTTTTATTAATTTGTATTTGTGTGTGTGTGTGTGTGTGTGTGTGTGTAAGCATGTGCCTTCAAGTCACTGTCAACTTATGGCGACCCCATGAATTTCAGAGGGTTTTCTTAGGAAGGAGTACTCAGAGGTGGCTTTGCCACTTCCTTCTTCTGAAACAGAGCACCTGGAATTTGTTGGTGGTCTCCCAGCCGAGTACTAACCAGGGCTGACCCTGCTTAGCTTCCAAGATCAGTCAGGAACCGGTGCCTTCAGAGCATTTAGTTCTTAATCACCCAGGAGGCTCTGCTCCCCCAGGGCCACATTTGGATGACAGCCCAGACACTGCAGGGGACCAAGTGGATTCTGGTCTCTTTCTGGGACCACCAGGGCTTGCCCTCCTTTGCTCAGGTAGCTCCCCAACTCTGCTTCTCCGTCCCCTTGACTCAGTGTCAGCTTTATGATGTTACTGCTTTTTTAAAAAAGAAGGGGCTCTAGCTTGTAACTCAGCTTCAGCTTATGTTTTTAGAAAAAAGTGAGCAAGAAATATACTAAACTTACAAGCTTTAAAAAACTAATGGATGGAATGAAGGTTTCACACATCTGGAAAGAAGAGTTCCACAGTCTTCTGCCAGAGGAGTAGAGAAGAGAAGTCTACACTGGCTGTCATGGCATCTCCCCAACTCTTCCAAGGAAATTAACTCCTCTCCCCTTACCCGCCTTTTGCTCCTACTTGAAAAAGCAATGTGTCTTGGAGGGGGAAGGGAAGAGAGATCCAGCAGGGCTCTTTTAAGCCCCACAGGAGTGGGGCCAGTGGGGTCAGAGGCAGGGGAGGGCCACAGATGACCCCATGAGACAGGAGACTCAGACGAGGGGTGGCATCCTTGGGGAAAGAGCTCAGCTCAGCTCAGCTAAGAAGCATCTCGAAATCTCAAAGGGAGCACAGACTCCCAGCAGGGATGGGCTCCTACCCACCCACCACCCACCCACCCTTCCTCTCTCTGCCTTGCTTGTTTCGGCAGCTCATCACAGACTACATGAGGCTGCCCTCTCCTGATCTCCTTCCATCCCCCCCGCCCCGCAGAGGTTCGTGTGGCCCCCTCTTTCCATCTTTCTGTCCTTCCACTCATCTGCCTGGCCTCATTGGCTTTCCTCAGCAGAAAGCCGCCCCCCAAAGTTGCTGGGAATTTTGGAGTGTGCCCTGCAACATCCCTTTCCCAACTTTTCACTCGTGCCCACAGTTCTGGACTTGCTGTGCATGACTGGCTCATGCTCATCAGGTAACCCAAAAGGACATGGATGGCTTCCTTGTAAAGGCGGCAGCTGGGGCGGGGGGGATTTTGTTGTTGCTGTAGTAGTTGTTGTAATGGGGCCACTGCAGAGAGCCAGAGAACTGTTTCGGGGGGGGGGGCTCCCTCAGGAACAGCCACGAGGAGGCCTGGCCTTTGCACCGTCTGCCAGACTGACCATCCCTCTACAGCCAAGTCTGTTTGTCTGGGCACTGTGCCTCTGTCAAGGTGCCCTCCCTGCCCACACCTTTGGAAAGGTCTCCCCTCCTGCCCACCTTCCTCCCAACTGGCATGCCAGGTGCCCAGGGCTTCCTTAGACCTCCTCCTCTACCCATCCAGCCACCCACCCACCCACCTGTCTGTCCATTCATTGTCCAGGGTCCCTGGGCTTTCCCCAACTCTTCCCCCTAAGCACATGTGTGGGGTGGGGTGGGGGGAGGCTGTAATGGAGGGCTTGATTTGAATTCAAAGACAGATAACGTTTGAACTCCTGAGCTGCTCTGGGCAGCCTTTGCCCACCAGAGAGCTGGGCAAGTGGAGTGGCAGAGACGCATTGGGCCGCCTGAAAAGAAGCCCCTGAACTGAACCTCATACCCCCTGGGTGCCCAGCGAGGACCTTCCCTCCACCCCTTCCATGCTCCGCCATCTGCTTTATGAGCTACCACGCAGGGGTGTTGAGAAGGTGGCAATGATAGTGCAAAGCAGAGATATAGGAATAAGATGGCAGATAGGCAAATTCCCCCCACAAAGGATGGTGGCACACTGTGTGTGTGAGGCGTATCCAAGAGCAACTGAGAAGGGGGTACCAACACCCAACATCAGCAATGCTGCACTATGAAGATAAGCATCCTGCATAAAAACATGCATAAACTTATTTGTACAAGCCAAGGAAAAGCCACAAAGTTCCCCTCCCAAGATGCCAATGTGAGACGCGCCCTGTCATAATCTGAATGGGACAACAGGCCTTCCCCATTCTTCGCTGGGTCTCCTTGCCCCCCCCTTACTGCTGCTCTCTTCCCCCTTGAACCAAGATCCCTGGACAAAGTATGAGTTGGGGGAGGGGAGAAAAGGGGAGCGCTGTACCTCCAAAGTCTGGCCGCAGTCGGACATCGTAGCCCTTCAGTAGCTTGTCCACAATCTCTTTCACCACCGAAATATTCCCAGTGGAGGGGCTGGAAGAGAGAGGAGAGCCACACAGGCAGGTCAGCACCACTGCTTCTCTCTCTCTCTCTCTCTCTCTCTCTCTCTCACACACACACACACACACAGATGCTGATACACACAGAGGAGACCCCACGGTGGGTCTCGTCTCCCTTCAGAGGGCACCTGTCCTGGCATAGGAGCCGCCCATCCGGACCTGAGTGGGGACCCAGCAACCTGGGAGTGGGCAGGAAGTGTGCTTTGAGAGGAGAGGAGGGGGCAACGTAAGGAAGGCAGAGGCACTACCACTCCCCTCGCCCAAGGCCCCTCCCCCTCGCACCACATGCCGCCCCTCCCACCCAAAGAGACACCCAGGAGGCCCTGCGGAGGGCGAGGCAGAACCAGAACCGGACTTGTGGCCCCTCTCTCTTCCACTGGGAAGCCCTGCAGGATTCATGGAAGGGTAGAGGGCTTTCCTGGAGGGGGTCAGGGAAGGGGCGGGTAGGCTGGCCGGCTGGCCTCCACAACCACCATAATCTTTTGCAAACCCTTGGTTGGCTTCCCTCCTGCTGCTTGCTCTCACCCAAGCGTGTTCACATACTCAGTAGAGACACAATAGTGTGTGGCTGAGGTGTGGGCACCTTCCTGCCCGTCTCCTGCTGTGTGTGTGTGTGTGTGTGTGTGTGTGCTGACATCCCCTTTGCTCTCCTGGGTGTCAACATGCACGCCATCCGCAAGCTTTGCTGGGCACTGTGCCTCTCCATCAGCTGGCAAGCTTGCCTCCTCACAGCCCAGCCTTTTCCCTTGGCAACCCTTTCCAGGCACTTCCACCCCATTCACACACACGCACGCAGGGTCTTTGCAACTGCCTTGATGAGAAGCCAGGCTCGCCCCTGACACTGGCATCCCCTGCCTTTTCCACCAGCAGTGCTGTGCTCCCACCAATGTGTGTGTGTGTGTGCGTGCGCGCGCATGAGCCCTCAGAAGGCTTCCACACCTCACCCCTCCCATTCTCACCCAGGGCCCCCACCCTTGGAGCAAAGTCCTTAAAGAGGGCTCTGCAGGGGGCACAAGGAGAGCCCCCCATCTAGGGACAGGAAAGAGGGAGGGAGGGAGGGAGAGGGCATCTGTCTTTGGGAGTGAGGGGTGGGCAGAGCCAATGGCCCCAGGGGTCACTCCCTCCCCCTCCTCTTCCCAGCCCTGCCCAGGGTGCTGATCCGGCAGCCCAGTAAGGCCGTCTGTGCTGCAGAGCAGCCTGGTGGGAGTTCTTGACACGGGTCTTCTTGGGGCACCCGCGTGCACACACACACAGACAGATGCAGGCTCGCTGGGGAAGGGGTGCCTGTGGCCAGGCGGGCACCCGGGCCTCCTGCCAACAGAGGGATTGGCCTCCTGGAGCGGGGGGGGGGGGTCGGCCTCCATTGGGCCACCCCTGCGACTGGCTCTTGGCCAAAGCGCGGCCTCGGCCAGGGGACCCCGTCTACCGCTCCCCTCCCCAGGCCCTGCCAGTCTGGAAGAGAGCGGCATGGACCCTGCGCCGTGTGGCGCCAGCAGAAGGGGCGGGGGCACGGCTGGCGGGCACAAGGGGGCCCCAGGCTAGGGACAGGAGCCGGGGGGCCCGGGGCCCGGGGCCGGGGCGGGCAGAGCGAGACGCCTCCGCGGGTCAGGAGAGGGCAGGTCCACCGTCGTCCCGTCCGCAGGTCCGCCGTCTCCCCCCGCCCCCATCCCGCCGGGGTGGGGGGTGGCAAGGCCTCCGGACTCGGGTCTAGCAAACAGGGAGCCGGAGGGAGCCAACAGGCGGCAGCTGCGGCGGGGGGCGAGGGGGGCACTTCACCAGGACCCCCCCACCTTGCAGGGAGGGTTTGCGGGGAGGGTTTCCCTTCGCCGCTGCTCCCGGGTCAGCCGTGTTTGCGACCCAACCGAGCAGGCTTCCTTGCAGCTGGGGAGGCTCACGGTCAACCCTAACGCCCCCCCCAAGTGCCCCAGCTGCGAGGGGGGAGGTCTGGGCAATGGACTCAGGCCGGGCCCCCAAGGGCTGCCGTGGGGTGACGGCATTCAGGGAGCGCGCCGGACCGGGCCAGGTCCCTCGGGATCCATGCACGGCTCTTCGCCTCCGCCTGGGGCTCCCCGCGCTCGGCCCAAAAGCTTCCCGGGCCAAGGAGGAGGGGGATTGTGGGCGCTTCCCACCCCCACCCCCAGCCCGGCTGTTCACACATCGGTCCCACCCTTGGCTCCGCTCCCGGATCCCGGTTCCCTGTCTCGTCCTTGTCCTGGGGACCCCACGGAGAGGCGGGGGAAAGGCCAGTCTGCGTGGGGGGCCCGTGGCCCTCTCCTCCTGCGGGGCTGCGGCGTGGGGGTCCCCGTGGCAACGAGGCATCTCGCTCCCTTGGCGGTGGATGGCGACTGGGGGGGGGTGGAGAGTCGCCAGTGAGGCCCTGCCAAGACGCCCCGGAAACGCCGCTTCCTGCCTGGAGGGGCTGCCCTGCCTTCGCCCCCAATCTCTGGCCGGCCGTGGGCAGCCGGGGCCCTGGGGTGGGGGCTGCTGCTGGGGAGGGGGGCGCGGACGGAGGGGGGCGACAGCCTGCTCCGAGCCCAGTCCCTGCCCTGCCCCCTTCCTCCCCTGCGCCCCTTCCCCGGGCCCCAATCCGCCGCCTCCCCTCCCCCTCCCCACGCAGCGCGGCTGTGATGGATGGCCGCCCCGCGCCGCCGCCGGAGGAGCCATGCAGGGGAGGGGGAGGGGAGGGGCGGCAGCATCCACCCCCCACCCCCCGCACCCCCCCCCCGCGGGTAAGGACCCTGCTTACCTTTGGGCAGCGCAGGCGAGACAAAGAGCCGCTAAAGCCGAGACGAGTCCACTCAGCCTGTCTGCCTGGAGTCTCCTCATTGCCACCGCCACCACCATGGAGGGGAGGGGGCGAGCAGGGGGGCGACGGGCCCGGATCGGTCGCCCTCCCCCGGAGGAGGACGCCGCGACCCTCGGCTTCCCGGGAACCGCTCCGGGGTGGGCGAGAGAGAGCGGGGGTCCCTTTCTTTTCTAACACAATAGCCTGCGGAGACGGGGCGCATCCAGGGGGCCTTCCTCTCCCTCGGCCTCCCTCTCCTCCTTTCCACGGGCGGGGCGCGGGTGGGCTCAGCGGGGAGGCGCCGTCCGCGGCGGTCAGTCACGGGCCCCCCGCCTTCGCCCTCGCCCTCCCCGCCGCCGGCGCTGCTCCGACCGTCGCCTTGCCCGCCTCCTCCGGGCGCCCAGCAGCATCCTATTCCCCCTCAGCGCGGCGGCATCCTCCTCGGCCTCGCCGCCACGGGAAGATGGAGGAGGAGGAGGAGGAGGAGGAGGAGGAGACGAAGCCCCCCGCCGGAGCCGAGAGAGCGACCCCCGCCGCCCAGACGGGGCTCTGCGGAAGAAGGGCCGGAGCCGCGCCGGGAGGGGGAGGGCGGGGGGAGGCAGGAGCGCAACCGGGCGGGGGGGGGCGAAGGCGGGGAGCCAGGGAAGGCCCCGATCCACGGCTGCGCTCGCCGGCCCCTCCGCCGCGACGTCGCCGTCCGGCGCAGCCCTGCGGCTGAGGATGCGCGCCCTCCCGCCGCCGCCCGGCGACCCTCCTACCACGGAGGAAGAGGGGGAGGAGGAGGGAGCGGAGGGAGGGAGCCCGGCCACGGGAGGAGTGGACCACCAGCCCGGCGGCGGCGGCGGCAGTGGCAGCGGCGGCACTCTCTGGCTTCCTCACCGCGGCGCGGCGCTCGCTCTCCCGCTCGCCTCCCGCCCCCCCCCCTCTATTTTTAGAACAGCCTCACCAGGAGACCCACCGGCGGCCGCGCTTGGCTTCGGAGGCCAACTGGATGGGAGCCGTCCCTCCCGCGGGTCCCCTGCAGAAGTGGGCCGGGGGGGCACAAGCCCGAGCAAAGAGGGGCGGGGGGCTGGGGGCTTCTCCGTCCTCAGCCCCCCCGCAAAGCAGGCCCTGGGGCAGGGAGGGGGCCGGGGGCTCCAGCCAGACTGCTGCCGGGGCAGAGGGGCTTCTTCAGGGCCAGGCGGACCAGAGCAGAGCAGAGAGCGGCCAGCAGGCGCCGGGGGTCGGAGAACGTGGTGCAGCTGGTGTGCCAAAGGACACCCCCAAAGCTAGAGCCCTCAGTCGGGCTGGCAACATGCTGGACCTGGGGCCTTTCTGGGGGTCACATGCAGCCCCCAGGCCGTGCTTTGCCCTTGGAGGCTGCAGTCGCCCCCTTTCTTTCCAGAAGAGCTACCCCGGCCCATTGGCGGTTGCCTCCGCCTGCCCTTCTGTAGCCACAACATTTGCGCCATGCTCTTTCTGGCCCACGGGACTCTGCAAGCTAGTGGAGGAGCCATGCGTGGCGGGGTGCAGAGGTTCTGCCCCAAACCGGCAGCATCAGCAGCCACAACAGCAGCCCACCCATGGCTTCCTGCTTACTGGCAGTAGCAACGAAGCCGCCTGAGGGAAGACGAGGGTCCCTTAAACCTGAGCTCCTCTGCCGTCTCCTTCCCTGGCCAATGTGCGGCTTGGTTTGGCCACTTTATTTGAGGGTGCAGCTTAATTTCTTTCCAGAAAAAATTGGATTTTGGTCATTATTCTTATATACTATACTGCATGGCAGGGAATTCAGAGGAATGTGGTCCCGAGTGTGCATGTCCCCTTGAGCACTTTTCTGTGGGAAAGGCTATGGATACGGTTAACAACAACAAAGATCTATACTTGTAATGGCGTGTGTGCCTGGGCCCACATGTGCTTGTCTCTCCCATATCCCCAGGATCTTGGGACCTGGATGCCTGAGAGTTATTTGCTTTTTAAAAAACTGCATTAGTACATTTTAACCCATTTAAATATCTTCGTATTTTAACAGCATCATTGTCAGTAAGTACCATGTAGTTATTAGTCAGGACAATTGCTCCTGTTAAGTGAAGGCCTTTTAGTCTACAAAAGGCCACCTGACCAACAAGCATCTACCAAAAGCAGCAGGAAGAGCAACTGAGACAGCAGAACAGCAGGAGGCAAGATCAGGACAGACAGATGGAGAACCGCTGCTCCCAGGGTGGCTGAGAGTCCAAAGCAGCAGCGGCATGGTGCCTGGAGCCAGGATTTTCCTCTGGAGCAGTGATCCCAACCTTGGGTCCTCCAGGTGTTGTGGACTTCATCTCCCAGAAGCCCTAGCTACCTTGGGCAACTGCCAGGAATTCTGGGAGACAAAGTCCAAAACATCTGGAGGACTAAAGTTTGGGAAACACTGCTCTGGAGGCAAAAGCCTCCCAGTCCTGGCTTTGGATTGTGTGGCTCTCCTCCATTGACCACACTTGCCTGTGTCCACGCAGGGAATCTGAAGTAAGAGCGTCCAGGGTTACGTTGCCATGATTCCTTCCAGCCTGAGAGAGAAGTGTAAGCAGACAAGAAGGCTAAATGAGAGCCAGATTGAAGGAAGAGAAAGGCCTGTGGAGGGTGGGTGAGGCAAGAGAAAGAGTGAGCGAGAAGGGTGGCCTGGATGGGTAGAAAGAACCGGTGGGCACCAGAGCAGTAGACGGGGCTCAGGAGAGAGGCCGAGGGCCTGGCCCAGCTCATGAGGAAGGGTGGACTTTACAGGCTCTGCAAAGCTAGGTACTTTTGCCCATTAAGTATCAATGTGACATTTAAAATTCAGTTGCACCAAGTGAAATGGGAACTGTATCTTTTTGTTATTGTATGCAATCAGATTTCAAAAATCTGTGCATTTCCCAAGAATTCCCTCCTGTCCCCCATTTCTATTCTAAACTGAACGGGCTAGTCTTGACCCTCGGAAGGTCATCTGCAGCTCGGAGGGCCCTCAGACAAGTCCAGCATCCTCCCAGTTCCATCCAGTTTGCACACATAGCATGCCTTCAAGTTGCTTGTTGACTTTTGGCAGCTCCATGAATTTCATGTGGTTTTCTTAGGCAAGGAATCCTCAGAGGCGGTTTTGCCAGGGGCAACTAAAAAGCCAGACCACTGTCCCTTAGCCATGGGTGAGGCTCAGCTGCCCCTTCACTTGGGCCAGATGGAAGGAGGCCATGGAGCAGGGAATTCCATCTTTCCCTTTCCTCTTCAGCTGTTGGAGGACCAACTTCTGCCCATTCCCTGAAACATGCCCATGGCAAGGGTGTGTGTGTGTGTGTGTGTGAGAGAGAGAGAGAGAGAGAGAGAGAGAGAACAAGCGACTGAGTGTGAAAGGAACCCAGTGAGCTCTCCTGCAGGTTCACAACACTTGAATTGTGTCCAAACAGCTAAGCTAAGCACTCCACCCCCACCCCACCCCCAATGCAGAATGAAAGCTTTCCCTAGTCTTTCAGGGCCCCTCCTCCTTGGAGACTCATCTGGAAATAACACTTTCAGCACAAGTAAGCTTATTTTCTATATATTTATATTTCTTTTATTTCTGTAGAGGAACTGAAATATTACAACTCTAAAGAGGCATCTGGCTCTCAAGGAAAAAAAGAGAAGATGGTGCGATCTTCTTAACAGGTGTTGAGGTCTGATCCGCCTAGGTCATCCCCTCCAACAGGTCAGCCTGGCAGCTCTTTCTGGGGCTGGAAAACAAAGGCTGGCCTTTGGCCCCTAAACTCTGGCAAAGAGAAACTGTGGTCTTGAGGTGGATTTGGACTCTGGAAATGCTGGCCCAGTGAGGAACTGCTGTGAAAACGGCAACATTAGAAAAGGAATGGAAAAGAAAACTACTAGTGTAATAGAAATCTAGGATACAGCCAAAGTGGGAATACTCTGTGCAGTTCTGGCAACCACAATTCAAAAATGGGGGTGTGAGGTCAGTGGGGTGAGAACGCTATTACCAGGAAATGTGCAGAACAATTCCCTAGGGAGAAAAGGTGAGAAGATGAGAGATGAGTGAGAGGAGACAGGCCAGAGGTGCAGACGGTCAGGTCTGGTGGAGGGGGAGAAGAAAGGGGTTACAGCCTCCTCATCTCCCAACAAAACATGGGGACCTCTGGGGGCTGCAGGCAGAAGCTGCAGGAGGGAGATCCAGGAAAGGCAAAAGGAAACCCTCCTTCACACAGCTGTGTGCAGCTGAACATGGTGGGATTTACCCCCTTGCCCAAGATGTTGGGATGGCTGCCATCATGGACACCTTTAAAAGGCAGTTCCAGGAGGCAAGGGATCGGCAGTGGCAACTGGCTGGGGTGGCTGAGGAGTTACAGAGGCTGCAAGACAAGGTGAGGAAGAGGGTTGCCCTCCCCTCTGGTCCTGCTGGTGGGCTTGCCACTGGTGGGCCAAGGCAGATGGGGTGGTGATGAGGTGGCCACAGTGGGAAGCAGGTTGCAGGGATACAATCCCCCCCACAGTCTCTCCCGGCTTTGGGGTGCTTCTTAGGCTGTGGTATTGTAGGGAGCCACACATGGGGGTGTGTGAGGATGAGCCAAGTGGTGCTTCTGAGGTGAAGAATTGGGGCCACTCTCTGCCTTGGCAATTGCCTTCATGCATAATTGAGAGCCTCCTGAGTAAAGGCACTGAGGCCAAAACAAGAGAGGTAATTAAGAGCAAAAGGGAGCAAACAGCTCCACTGGGAACGGATGCAGAGAGCCCAGAAAGAGTGTGGGGAGGGGGCCTGGAGGCAGTGGAGGAGGAGGAGGAGGAGAAGGCCTGGCTTGGGAGGGAGACCCCACGTGGCTCTGAATACTCCCAGAAGGTGGAGCTGGGGACCTGAGTTTTCTTTTTAAATGCCTTAATTAAGATGTGTCCACAAGCTGTGTCTGCCTTGATTGCATCTTCTTTGGGCTAGTGCAACACACTGCATTCTCTTTACCATTGTTCAGCCGCTCAAAATGCTGCAGCCAGGCTGCTGAGCTGGGATGGTTGTAGAGCTCCACTTGCTGCTGCTGTTTCTAGGCACAATGCAAAGCACTGATGGTGACTGGAAAAGTTTGGGTACAGGCAATGTGCAAGCCCCTACTCCCCCCTGTGAGGTGACCATTTTAGAGTCTGTGGGGAGGCCTTTCTCTCAGCCCCACACCAGTACAGGCCTTTCTGGTAAGGCCATAGGAGACAGGGACTTCTTGGTAGCTCTCCCACCTGTGGAATTCATTTTCACAGAAGGCTCAGATGGCCCTTCTCTGCTTTCCTTTGTTTGCGGGCAAAGGCCTTTTTAGCTGAAGAGGCATTTTGGTGATTAATCTGGTTGTGCACAGGGGGCTTCCTATGAGTGTGTTCCCGAGCATGCATTTATGTATGCAGCATTTTTATTCTTATTGTTACGTTTTAAAGGATTTTACACTTTTAAAATAAATGGCATTTTAATATGATTTCTTATTAAATTGTCTTTTGATTTTTCTTAATCATTAAGTTTAGGGTTTTGCATTGATTGAACCTTGTTTTAATATTGGGTCCATGTTGGTAAAAAGGCAGAATATTCAGAAAAGAAAAGAAGAGAAGAAAAAAGAGAAAAAATGAAAAGACAGGAAATGCAAGTGCGCACGCACACACAAGCACCCAAGCAAGTTGGGAGGCAGAACCAGGCCAAAGCTTTGCAGTGCCAGAGAAGATGGCAGTGCCCTTGCCCCTTCCCCTCACGTCCATGGGGAGAGTCTGTATGGAGGGGCAATGGCACATTGATTCCCACATCCTCCCCCAAAACCAAAAGCAGCTGCCAAGGGGAGGGACTGGGTGAGTAAGGAGCCATTGTGCCATCTGCGGCTGCCTGCCACTGGCCCTGCCACACCTTCCCCCACCCCCCAAGCAGCAGCCTCACTCCCTCCTCATGGCAGGGTGCCGCTCTGACTTCCAGTGGTTGCATGTGCAAAAAGATCACCAAAGGAAAGCAACAGAACCCGTCCCTGAGGGGAGGGTCCTCTCCTGCCCTCCAAAACAAGACACATCAAATGAAGCCATCCCTCCCCCTCTCAGTATGATGAGCTTTGGCTGTATCACCCAGTGGGTGCGGAAGGGAGGCTCCCCACAGGTAACGTTGGAAACCACCTGTGGGGCTGCGTTGCAGGGAAGGGCCAATTCTACCTATGGTAATTCGTCAAACAATTCTTGCAAATTGGTCCCTTTGTCTTATTGGTTTGCTTTGACCCCTTGGACAGGAGGCTGACCTCAAAGTGCAGGTGGAGGCAGATCAAAGGAGTTTCCCCGACCCCCAAATGACACTCCATTTCCCACCCCCACTGAACTGCTGACACGAAGTAGGGGTGACTGGGAGTCCCTTTAGTTCTGACCCTCAAAACAATCTGGTTCCTCCTGCAGCCAGGCTGCTCCTGTGTTGTCCTCAAGGCAAAAGTAGCTGGATGTGTTCGGTTTGGGTTTTGCTCCAGGCTCTGGAGGGTGGTCTCTGAGTTGTACTAACATGAGCAGGAGACCCATAGACCCACAAGTCTGGGGCTGCCTGCCTCTTCCTACTCTGTGGATTGCCATCACCATGCGTCAGGCTCCTCTTCCACATGTGTCCCACAGGCAGTCTTCTGGGAGACCAAGCTGGGAATGGGCTGAAATGCTCTTCAAGATGGCAACAGTGGCGGCAGCAGCACAGTGGGGTTTTGTGGGTCACAAAGGAGTGTTTCCAAGCAAGAGGGAGTATGGGGCAGGTAGCCCGCTTTGCAGGAGGGTCGGGCAAGTCCTCCCTGCTGTTCATGAGCAGTTCAGCCTGCAATGTGTTCACAGTGAGGAGCAGGGCCTTAGAATGGCTCAGGCAGCATCTTCATCATCATCTTGACCACCATCAGCAGTGCCAGAAGTCGGCTCTTTGCTCCTCAGCAAACCTGGTGGTCAAAAGACTGGCTGCCATTTGGCTTCTTGCACAGGGGCAGCAGCAGCCCCGCCACCACTGTGGCCTCCTCCCTTCTAGCAAGAGGTCTCACTTCTGGGCAGGTATTACATCTAGGCAGGAAAAATGAAATGCAAAAAATATAGAACAGGTGACATCTGGCTTAGGAAAAGGATCTTCGTCAACCACATGCTAAACGTAAGTCAACAGTGTGCTGCAGCCACCAAAAAAGCCAATGCAATTCTGGGCTGCATCAACAGGAGAATGGCTTCCAGATCAAGGGAGGTAGTAATGCCACTCTATTCTGCTCTGGCCAGACCCATCTGGAACCCAGTGCTGGCCACCACACTTCAAGAAGGATATTGGCATACTGGAATGTGCCCAGAGAAGGACAGTCTAGATGGTCAAAGGTCTGGAAACCCCCAAGCCTTAGGCTGAGGGTTTTTCTATTTGTTTTTATATGTGATTTTTAGGTATTTAGGTGGTTTATAATTTTATACGGGTTTAATATCTTTTTATGGGGGAGGGTGGTGCTTAGGGATTTTAGCCAGCATTATTGTATTTTAACGGTTGTAAGCCGCCCCATTGTTTTTAACAGAGGGGCAGGGTAATAATAATGATAATAATAATAATAGAGAGCTTGGAGAAAAGAAGACCGAGGAGGACTTGGCAGAGGCAATCAATGCCTGAAGGGATGTCATGGAGGAGCCGGTAATATGAAACGATGCACTCAAATGACCTAAAGAGATTCCACCTAAACATTCAGACGAATTCCTCACTGTAAGGATTGTTTGGTGGGGGGGACCTTGGGACCCCTTCCAGCCCTAAGATTCTATGCTTCTATTAAATGCCTTTCCCAGACCGGCTTTATCTTGCCTACCAGGACGTCCCTTTCTCAGCAGCTCCCACCCTCGACGGTTCCTCATGCAAAGGAGAATCCCCCCTCTAAATGTCCGGTGCAATGCTGAGCAGGGGTGGGGGTCACACACACCAACTCAGCACCCCCTCAGCGCCCCTCATGCCTGGCCAGAGGCCTGCAGGGCCTTTGGTGAGTGGCACAAGACTGCCGGTGTTTTGCCTCACAGTCCGAGGCGTTGGGTCAGCTGCAGGGAGCCCAGCCCTCCCTTGGCATTTGGGGCGAAAGGGGGTCCCTGCCAAGCTGAACCCGTGGGGAAGGCGGGGGAGGCCCGTGGGAGACACCAGCATGGAAGAGAAACTGGGAGGTGCCACCCCCTCCTCTTCCTCCGCCGCCGCCCCTTCGAGGGAGCTCCGCTTGATGCTGCGTTGCTTAGCAACTGCCTGGGCTGCTGATGCTGCTGATGCTGCTGATGCTGCTGATGCTGCAGCGCAGGGCGGCTCTTCTCGCAGGAGAGAACACGCGAACGGCGGGGGGGGGGGTGGACGGCG
Organism: Gambelia wislizenii; assembly: GCA_030847615.1. Classification (NCBI taxonomy): domain Eukaryota; kingdom Metazoa; phylum Chordata; class Lepidosauria; order Squamata; family Crotaphytidae; genus Gambelia; species Gambelia wislizenii. Next base: position 39,440,028 of record JAUMIR010000011.1, on the reverse strand, counting down.
GGATGGACGGACGAGAAACGAAGGAGGGAGCAGCGGAGGGAAGCGGCCACGAGGCAGCCAGCCGCCAGCGAGGGCCCTTTCGCGGCTCTGGGACCCCCAGCCGGCCCCTTTGCACGGCGCCCGGGGCAGGTGGGTGGGCAGGAAGGGGCTGCAACGCCCCCCTCGCGCCAGGCCGCTTTGTGTGTCCGTGTGTCGCCCCCTCCCGCACGAAGGGCCTCTCCCGGGCGAGGAAAAGCTCGGGGGCCCTGGGAGCGCCCCGGGGCTGGGCTGGCTCTCCTCGTCGCTGGACCCCCCCCCCGGAGCCCGCCTGCCCCCCTCGGCTTTTCAAAGGCCACGTTTCGCCCCCAAGTGGCCGAGGAGAAAGCCGGGGGGCTGGGAGGCGCTTCTCGCTCCCCGGGTAGACCACTTTTGCGTTTGTATCTTTATCGAAAAAATATTTATCTTTGCATCCCGGCCGATATCACGGGATCAATTTAGGCAGCTTGAAGGATGTCGGGATTTTAAAAAATGAAAGTGATTTGCACAGTTGAAAGTGATTTGCACATATTGAACAATGTAAGAAGTTAAAAGAGTTTTAAACCACGAAGAAGTCCATTTGAGGTCCGACGAGTCAGGCAAAAGCGCCTTCATCAGACAGAGGGCCTCGCATGGAGTGTCCTGGCTGGCGACCAGTCCGCGGGAAGGGAGGGAGGAAGGAAAGGAGGAAGGAGGGACCCACCGCTAGGCACTGATTCACCCTGTAAGAAGGAAGGGGGGACCCACTGCCTGTGGGGCTGGCTCTGACTCCCCCCCCGTCACGGCACCGCCCATAACACTCTTTGCCTCCCCCCCCCCGCGCCTGGCAGAGTCCCTCCTGGGAGCGCATTGAGGGCCTCAAAGACCACCCTTCCCTGCCTCGAGGCTCAGACCCGCAAGGGATCTTCCAGATGCACAGGATGGGCGACACCTGGCTTGAAAGCAGCACAGGGGGAAGGGATCTGGAAGACTTAGTAGGTCAGAAAGCAAACATGACTCAACAGTGTGATGCAGCAGCCAAAAATGTCAATGCAATTCTGTTTGCATCAACAGAAGCATAGTGTCCCAAGTGAAGAAAGGAAGTAGCAGCATCTTTCCATTTGGCTTTGGTCCATCTCACGTCAAGAAATACTATGTCCAGTTCTGGCCACCATAGTTCAAGAAGGATATTGACAAGCTGAAACGTGTCCAGAGGAGAGTGACCAAGATGATCAAAGGTCTGGAAATCAAACTAAGAAGAACAACTTAGGGAGACAGATATGTTTAGTCTGGAGAAGAAAGCTGAGGAATGTCACAGCAGCCATCTTTAAATTTATCTGAAGGGCTGCCATGTAGAAGATGGAATGAGCTTGTTTTCTGCTGCTCCAGAGACTGGAACATGAACCAATGGGTTCAAATGACAAGACAAGAAATTCCACCTAAATGTTAGGAAGAACTTCAGGACTGAAAGAGCTGTTCAACAGTGAAACATATTGGGGGGGGGGTCAGGGGTGACTCTCCATCTCTGGAGGTCTTTAAACAGATGTTGGAGGGCCATCTTTCAAGAGTGCTTCAGTTATGTATTCTTGCACGGCTGAAGGGGTTAGTCCTGAGAGGTCCTTTTGGGTACTAGAGTGCTCCAGGGTGTTGGCCCTTTTGGGGAGAATCTATGGAAGCTGAAAATGTTAGGAATCCACCTTCCTTTTAGCAGAGTAGCAGACAAAGCATGCTTCAGTTTGATGAGACTTCCCTGAGAACTGAAACTGACTCAAAAACAAAGAAGACAGGCAGTTTCAGATTACAAACTCAGAGAAGCTTACTAATGGCTTCACATTTACATATGCACAGAGAGCCTACATCCTAACTAGCTAATGGAAGGATTGGGTAAAAGGTGGTCGCTTCATCTAACTGGCCACCTTGATGAAAAGTAAAATATGGATGGAGGGCAGGAAGAAAAGAAGTGGAAGTGTTTACTGAGAAGGGATAGATCTTTATATGACCAATGACCAAGGAAGAGTCTTGGGTCATGTGGTCTGGTTGCTTGGTTACAAAGTATTTATGACCATCCATGTCAAAGACAGAGCAAGGAGAGAAACAGAAAGCTTTGACAAGCAGGAAATTCTGTCCTATCTAAAAACTCACTTGCTCTAACAGCAAAGCAGGGTGGGTGGGTGAGGAGACAAAGCTGGGATTTCCCAACAGGTCCCTCTGAGCTCTATGGTGTAGAGGAGAAGATCATGTGGAAGATGGAGCTGGCTTGTTTCCTGCTTCTCCAGAGAGTAGGGCACAAACCAATGGATTCAAATTAGGAGAGAGGAAAGATCCCACCACCAAAACAGGAGGAAGACTTTTCCCTCTAAGAGTGGAATAGCTTGCCTGGGTGGGTGGCGGACCCTCCTTCCTTTAAAAGGAGGATGGCTGGGTGGCTGGGCATTCCCTGCATGGTGCCCTGGGTTGGACTAGATGGCTCTAGGGAACTCTGTGATTCTAGGTTCCAGCATTCCCGCCATTGCTTGCGCTGCCTGGGCCTGCTGGGATCTGAGGTCTGGAGGGGCTGCCTCCTCTTGCAGGATGGGACCTGAAGTCCTGCCACACCCTCCAGGCCTCCACCCAGCAACAGCGGGGCCTTCTGCGTGGTGCCCCCCCCCTGGAAGGACCTCCCCGTTGGGATGCCCGCTGGTGAGGGCCTCGGGTGAGGCTCCAGAGGCCCCGCCAGCTTACCCTGGCTTTCCTCCACCGGGAGCTTGCTGTTTACAGCGTGGGCTGGCTTTGTTCTGTTCTGGTGGTAAATTGCTTTGGGGTGTTTCAAAAGCCCAAAGGAGACCGCCTGGCTGGGGAAGGCCGGCCCGGGCAGATGGCCAGCCTTGGGCCAGCAGCCTCTTGGGGAGGATTCCGGGGCACCGTGGGTAGCCTGTGGGCAGCTTCAGCAAGATATGGGGCTGCCACAGCTGTGCGTGGACAGTGCGCGTCTCCCTGAACTAGGCAGGCGCAGACTCAGCAGGGCTCCCACCCCTTGTGGCCCAGCCCACGGCTGCCTCCCTGCCATGCAGCTTTCTCGCCCCCTGCCCACCTGTGGGCTCGTCATCGCTGCATGCGGGGTTTTTAGGGAAGACCTGAACGGAATAGAAGTCTTGGATTGTGCTGGACCCTGGGGTGGGGCTTCTGAGATGGAGCCTGGATAAAGAATACACCACCTGTGCTTTTCCTCAGCAACTCCCCTGCCCCAGACTGGGCAGCTTCAGGTGGCAGTGAAGGTGGTTAGACCAAGCCAGGCCAAAGCCCCAAACAGACGTCACAACTTTTGGCGACACATGTGGGGGGGGGGGGAGAATGTGTCAGGAGGAGGGTGACCAAAATGGTGGGAGGTCTGGAAGCCATGATGCCACCCTATGAAGAGCACCTTAGGGAGCTGGGTATGTTTAGCCTGGAGAAGAGAAGGTTGAGAAGGGACATGGTGGCCATGTTTAAATATTTGAAGGGATGTCATACTGAGGATGGAGCAAGCTTGTTTTCTGCTGCTCCAGAGACTAGGAGACGGAGCAATGGGTTCAAACTGCAAGTAAAGATTCCAGCTAAACATTAGGAAGATCCTCCTGACAGTAATTGCTGTTTAGAAGTGGAATATTTTGCCTGGGAGTGTGGTGGAGCCTCTTTCTTTGGAGGGTTTTAAACAGAGGCTGGGTGGCCATCTGTCATTGGGAGTGCTTTGATTGTGCCTTCCTGCATGGCAGAAGGGGGTTGGACTAGATGGCCCTTGGGGGTATCTTCCAACTCTATGATTGTATGAATGGCACTTAAAGGGGAGGGCATAGGTGAGGGGGGGCTCCAGGGTTGGAAGATGGGGCCGGAGGGCCGGAGCTGGCCGGTTGCTTGCCTCCACTACTCTGGGGCGCACTGTAAGTGGGATCCGCACCCCCTCCACTTCCACACGTTCCCATCCTCTTCTTGCTCTTCGCTGCTGCTGGTGGGAATGGGGCTTCATGGACTACCACCACCCCTTCCTGCAGGCAGTTTTAAAAGCCCAGCATGGGAACTGAGGAAGCGCGGCTGCCAACAGGGATCTACGGATGGAGGGATTGGGCCCAGCCAAGCCACCGGCTGCCCCTTCAGCCCCGAGGAAGAGGAGGTGTCCCGTCCCCACCCTGCTACTACGGAGAATTCTTCTGCTCCTAGTTGGGAGGAAGGCCTCTTCCCTGCACCCCGGCCGGGGCTCTCGCTCAGCCCCTGGTCCACTCTCCTACAGCCCTGCTGCGGCCCCTGGGGTCTTCCGTCCACTCCCCATGCCTCAGAGGTCCAGAGCCAGGGGGGCGGGAGGGGGCCTGGCCTTCAGGGCAGGGACGGATCTGAGCTTTGCTGTTTTACAACCCTTTGTCTTAGAAGCAAGAAGCCAGCAACTGTCATGTAGGCATGGGAGTCAGCCTTAGGGACTCTTTTAACCAAAGTCAGGTAACTCTCTCCTGTTTATCTAGCTAGCTAGCTAGCTAGCCTTCCTAGCTAAGATTAATTCTCTGCCATAATAAAAGTAAGTTCTGCTTTGTAACTTCACTGGAGCATCCTGCATGTTTTTATGTTCTGTTTTGTACCAGAAGCTCATGTAGCACTGGGGGTCTGCTGCAATCTGCTCAATATAAATAGCAAAATATCCTACATTCCCCACAGAGCCCCTGAGCAGGCTTGTGGAAGAGAAGGAGGAGGGTTGAGAAGACTTGGGCTCAGTTTTCCTCAAGGTGGTCTTGAATTAAGCAAGAGGAACAGTCAGGGTAGGACTCCTCTCTCTGGCAGGCGTGTTGGAAGAGTACCTGGTTGACTCTCACGTCCTGTAGGTCTCATGAGTGGAAACCCCCTGATGCGTTTCCATTGGCACATGGATTCCTAAGAGAAGTTGCCCCCATTCCTTCTGCCACTTCAACTGGTGTTATACATATACCCATTGTTTCCACCAAATGCATCCCAGAAAATAACCATGTGGGCTGCTTGGCTGTGGCGGGGTTGGTGAGGTTCGTATCCCATATGTAATTATGTATCTTTTTCCATGCTCACAGCATCCAGAAAAAGCCCGCAGCCTTGCCTGGCATCAACAACGTGTGCTGTGCTGCTGTAGGTGGGTTTGGAAGGAAAGGGTCTTAGAACAAACCAAGATGGCTGTTGTACTCTGGACGCATCATGAGACCATGTGACTCATGGGAAAAGAGGGTAATCTTAGGGAAAGCTGGAGGCAGTAGGGAATGAGGAAGACAGGCAACCCCGCTGCCAGTCTCTGAGTTTGCCAGACCTGAGCAGGGAGGTGGATGACTCGGCCTTTGGGGGGCCCCACATTCCTAAGAGAGGAAAGGACGAAAAGTGGGGGAAGCACAAGGACAAAGAGGGCTGAGTCCCCACCAGCAGCAGTTGAGACGGTGACAAGGCCACTGCCTGCTTTGCAAGGGAGATCCTCCTGAGCAAGACCCTCAGGGACCCTCAAGACTTCTCCAGGTGTGCCTCCTTCCATCCTTCCAGAAGGTGCACAACAGAGATCGGCAAAAGCAGAGGATCCAGGGATCCCCCCTCGCAAAAAATCCCCCCCACACCAATCTCCCCTTCTTTTGGAATGGGAGGCGGCTGGCACATCCATTCTGGGTTCCCATACAATCCAGTTTGGGCCAAAATGAAACACCAGTGGCCAGTGTGGGTCAGCCTCAGGACAGAACAATTCATAGACCGCTGGAGGATTTCACTGGCCGGCTGGCTGGCTGGCTTTTTGGCCTTCCTTGCTTTCCTTTGCGACGTCCTTCCAGACCAAGACCGCAGAGGAATGCCCTTTGGGCAGACGGGTGGCCCCGGCTTCAGCACGTGACTCCGCCTGCGTGGCCATTTGCCCGCTTGCCAGCGCCCGCATTTCAGGGAGCAGCCAGGAGGGCAGCTCCGTCCCTTTCTCCCCGGGAGCCGAGAGTGAATGAATGTTGTTGTCTTCTCCGTCCAGGCAGCGCCCGACCCACCGCTCGCTCGCCTTTGTGCGCTGTTTCTCCGGCTGCCTTTGCAGGACCCACCGGGGCCACCAGGGGGCAGCAGAGCCTCGAGCACGGCGGGGGCGGGGGGCGAGAAAGAGGGGACATGGCTGCCAGCTATGGCTCAGGTGCTCCCGGGTCGCGGGAGGAGAGCCGGAATACAGCCAGTCTGGACAGGGAGAAGCCATGAGGGGGCGGGGGCGGGGGCGGGGGGAGGAAAGAGGGGCAGCGGCCACCCAGAGACCCTCTTTCTCTGCCCCCCTCCGTGGGTGACGGTCCAGGTACAGCCCAGACCAAGCCAATTTCACCTCTAGGCATGGCAGGATTTGGGGCACTTCCAGGCAAGGGCTGACCTTCTGCTTCCTCCAGTGCCTGAGGAATGCGGGCAGAGCACAAAAGGGCGAGGAAGGAGGCCCAGTGTGAAGGAGGCCCTGCAGAAAGAGCCCCAGTGGGCATTTCCACAGCTGGTCCACTCTTGGCTGGGACCCGGCATGGGGGAACCCCTCCTCTCATCCTGGGCAATCCTGGCTGGACAGTGGGGGCATTTGGGGCATCCTTAGCAATCCTTGAAGCCTCTGGTGCTTCTACAGCTGCTCCTGCCTCTGTCCTGGAGGACATGATGAGACAGGAGACACAGGTGAGGGCTTTCTTTGAGGTTGTCTGGAGGGGGTCTCCAAGGGTCCAGAGAGTGGAAGCCTGGCAAGATGGATCAAGGTGGAGCCAACACGGCCCCCGGTCAGGCTGCTTGGGTGGAGCTGGACTTGGGCACTGGGTTCCCCAGAGGAACCACCTCAGAAGGTGGGGCTGGGGCTTCTCTCCGAGGACACATCACCCCCCACCTCTGTTGTTTAACATGAACATGAAACCCCGGGTGTGTGGGGGGGGGTTGGTGCTACCTGTAAAATAGCAGCCAGTTCCACCTGAACTGAAGGAAGCCATCCACCCTCCCAGCTGGCCTCCAATGTTGTATCAGGGAGCGGACAAGGCTGGACACCCGGAAGCTTAACCCAGATTGGACAGAAGCCCTTCTAGATGCTTGTGTGGCAGATCAGGGAAAGGGGGGCTATCCTGCTTAGGGTGCAGGGAGTCTCAGGGTTGCTGTCTGGGTGGCTTCCTAAGGCCCAGGCTTCAGAAGTGTGGCTAGGAAGGGCATTTGCCCAGTAGGGTTCTTGTGCCAACTGGCCGCTGCAACATGTGGTTTGTTTCGTTCTCTTTGGACTACTGCAAACCCCCCCCCCCCGCTGCTTCCAATACATGTCCAGGCTGCTGATGGGAGTGCTGGACTCCCTTGTTGCAACATCTGTTTCCCGGTAAAACTCACATTGCAGACCTCTTAAAGCCCAGCGTGGCTTCCTGCAGGCCCCTCTCTCTAAGCAGCCACAAGGCCAAGTTTGGTGGCAGGGACATGGCGCAGGGCCTCTTGGGGGGCTGCCCCTGTCACAGGGCTGCACTAAACCTCTGAGCATATAGAGAGATTTAGGCAGCAAAAAGTTCACAGCAGAGTCTCGTTCCTTCAGGCAGCAAAATAAAGAAACAAATAAAGCCTTTGCCTAGTAAACTGTTTTACTAAGCAGAATACTGTACTGTATCGTCAAGGATACATCTTGGATATAAAGAGATTCAAAATAGGAATGAACACATATTCAGAGAAGCAAAGAGGGTTAAATGGTCAATTCTCTTCTTAGGTTTAAATAAAAAAACACACACACACACAAACATATCCCTCCCAAGTTGGTGAGGTTAGCAGACTGCCTGGCTGCATAGCCAAAAGTTAAAAGCCGTTAAACTGTCAAGTCATCAGTCTTAACATTCAAGGTAATTCCAATGAACTCCTGCACCCAATTTCTGCAGCCAAGCTCTTTATAGCATAAATTTACCAACTGAATGTTCTATTATCCACAGGAGCCCCCAGGCTCTGGAACTCCCTGACAAAGAGGCCAGGACAGTCTGTCTGCATTGTCTCCCTGCTGGCAAGGGAGAAGACTTCATTCAGACAGGCTCTTGGCCTGTAGGCTTACTTACTTGCTGACACAGATTTTACTTGGTGACTTCTGACTCTTCTTCTATTGGTGTGTAATGAACTGATCTGCTTTTATACTTTAATTATAATAATAATTTGGTATTTTATCTTGTTTATCTGCTTCAAATGCTATTTGTAGCAGAAAGCTTAGAGACAGATTAAAGAAATAAATAAGCAACTCCTGTAACTGACCACCATGTGGTCTTTCCCATTGCCTTCTCTTTGGTCAAATTGAGCCCCCCCCCCATGGCTGGGGACCACGACAATTCTTTATTAGAGTGGGGGCTTTGAAAATAATGTGGGTAGCAAGGAATATAGTGTGACTCTTCCGCACTGAACGCATGGGCTGGGACCCGAGGTACAAACACTACAGGCAGATATTTTCAGGTTAAAATTTCGTAGCCTCACACAAAGGGCCTGGGCTGGCCCTCTCCAGCAGGTTGGCTCGGGGATCCGCCAAGGCTCCGGACTTCTCCCCCCGCCCGCCGCCCAAAAAGTGACCAGAAACAACCACCCGGGGTGCAAATAACGGCGTCTTGGGAACCCCCCCAGGGGCTGGGCATTTCCTCGTCCCCTTAAGTGGGGAGCAGCTGGAGCCCCCCCCCCGCGCCCGCGGTCCCACCTGGGCAGCATCCGCATCACCGTCGGGCTCCGTTGATGGCTGAGAGAGCGTTGCTTCGCTCCAGGCGGCTGCGGAGCCCCGGCTGCTGGCCAGGAAAGCGGGAGGCGGAGCGGGCAGGGGGGCGTCTTCCCACAACAGCCCCTCTTAATAACTCCCCCGGGGCCAAGGAATGGGGCTCCCGCACTGGCGCCAGAGGCCAAAAATCCCACGCGCCCCTCCCGCACCCCAGGCAATAAAAACACAACTCGCGTGCAAACGCCTTTACCTGGGAAAGAATGGGTCCAGCATTGCAGCCGGAGCAAGGGATCATCCGCGGCTCGCCCTCCCGCCCCCCATCAGCTGCCCCCGAGGCAGCCGTCTCACCGGGCCGGATGGTCAAGGGCTGGTCCTCTCCTCCTGCCAGTCCCGCTGACCCTCCAGCGCGCTGCGGGGGGCTCTGGCCGGGGCCAAGGACCGGGGCGCAAACCGCCCGCCTTGGCCCCCTGCGGCCGGCTATGCCAAGGGGGGACCCTTTACCACAGTCGCCCCAGGGGCGCTGCAGGCCACAACCAGCTCCTCGGTATCCCCTCCACGCCTTGCTTCGCTGCGGATGGTGTTGCCACGGAGACGGGACAAGGAGGGTCGTGGCGGCGGCGGCGGCAACATCAGCACCGCATCTGGCAGCGGAAAGCAGCGGCAGTAGACAGTGCGCGCTTCCCCTTTCCCCGCGGAGGGTCGGTCGCGCGTGGGTCTCTCGTCTCCCTCCACGCAGCGCCGGGACCTCCCCCACTCGGCCATCCCAGCCCTCGAGGCCGCCCCTCTCCCCCGTAGGACCCGAGAGCGTCGGGAAGATCCCAGTTCCTCTCAGGAGGCGGAGGCGGACACGAGCGAGAGGAACCACGGTGTGTGTGTGTGTGTGTGATCTCCACTTGGGTCCCCACAAGGCTCCCCCACGCGCACACGGGAGGGAAGACCGCCCAGCCCCGGCCTGTCCACACCCGCGGAAGGCAGAGGGGCAGGCAGGTCCCGGGGGGGGGGGCTGGACCACCGGAGGGCTTCCTTCGTGTCCTCCCTTTGCGGGCGCACACACGTGTTCTGCGGGAACGGTGGCTCCACTGGGACCCCCGGGAAGCGTGACCAGTGCTGCGCGCCCAGAGAGTAACTGTCCCAAGCTCCGGTTGTTCAGACTGGAATTGGGGCTCCCCCCGCCTCCCCCACCGAAACCGAAAGCCTGCGGTCCGTGGGGCGGAGGCACTGATGTGGGCCCGGTGTCACGACTTGGGTCCTCCGCCTCCTGCCGAAGGAGTTTCGGGGACATATTCTGTTGGAAGTGAAGAAGCATCAACACTTGTTTACATTTGTGTGTGTATGTGTCCCTGATCCGTGTTTACATCATCCTTGCATGCAGAGGTCACTTCCCTCCCTTGGCTCCAAGGAGTTTTAGTGTTTGGCAACCCTTAGTCCCAGAAGCAGGAAGCCAGAAACCGTCATGCAGGCAGGAGGGTCAGCCTTAGGCTCTCTTTCACCCAAAGTCAGGTAACGCTCTCCTGTCTATCTGTCTGTCTTTCCTATCTAAGCTGCATTCTCTGCCATAATAAACGCAAGTTCTGCTGCTTTATAGCTTTCCTGAGCATCCTGCATGTTTTATGTCCTTTTTGGACCAGAAGCTCATGAAGCACCGGGACTCTGCTGCAATCTGCTCAATACACATAACAACATATCCTACATGATCTGCCTCAGCCGCTGCCCCTGACCCACATTTGCCAGCCTTGCCGAAGCGTGAATGTGCAGAGAAGCTATTTTTGAAATAATCTGCTAATTACTTTCTGAGCGCCGCTTAATTAAGAAAAAACAGCGAGGAGAAGCCACCCGGGGTGTCTTTTCCAGTACCGGAGCAAAGCCTCAACCCCCCCCCCCCATGTTGCTCTTCCCCATCGCGGCCGGCCCACAGGGGGTCAACCAGGCCTCTCTCTCCTCTCCAACCACCCTCTCCGGCCACTGCGGAGCCCCCCCCCCGGCAAGGCCCGGCTCTGAGCGCCCGCCTCCCCCAGGTCTCTCGCTGGCGACCCCGCAGTTTCCCCCTCGCGGCTCACGGGCCAGGGCGGCCGGGAGGCGGGACCCCCACCCCCGTGCCCGCTTTGAAACCTTAGCGCCCCACAGCCAGGCCACAAACTCCCGCCATGCATCTCCCGGCTCCGAGAGGGTGGAGAAGGGGGGCGGCGGCGGATCCAGGCCAGTCCGTCCCGCAACAAACTCTTGGGCAGGTTCCTCAAGAGAAAGCCGCGTGGTTCAGCCCTTATCCTCTTGGCCCCAGCAGTTTCCCAGGGAGGTGAGGGGGGCGAGTGGGCTTCCGCCGGCTGGATCGGCCCCACTCCTTGCAGCTCTGGCTCGGCCGGCGCCGGCCCGGGGCTTCTGGCCTTTGACTCCACACTGGGGAGGGCCCAAGGACGCCCCTCCGGCAAAACCGCCGGCCGGCCCCCTCTTGCGCCCGCGACCCCCGGGGGGCAGGGACTCGCCAAGGGCGGCTGGAGAGAGAGAACCACCCAGGCTGCCCACCCAGGGTGGCGGGGGGCAGCAGGAGGGCCACAGCTGCGGAGCAAACCGGAACCCCCCCCCAAAGTATGGGCGCGCCTGAGGCGGCCTCGAGGTTCCTCACTAGAGGAGGGAAGGGGGGCGGCCGAGGGGCTTCCTCCTCCCCCGACTGGCCTTGACTTTCCCCGCCTGGGATGGGGGAGCCCTCCCGCACAAGGGGTCCCGCGCGCTCCCAGCCCCGCGGCGTCCTGTGGGAGGCAGGTCTCACAAACAGGAAACTGACCACCGGAGCCGCTGGGCGAGCAGGTGAACGGGGGGGGGGCAGTTGGGCGACCTCCCAGGCCAGGCCTCTTCTTCCTCTGGGGCCAGAGAAGGGCCATTTCCAACCGCCCCGAGTCTTATCTCCTCCCCCCAACTGTTGCATGGGGGGCCGCTTGTCCGTCTATGGGTCAGGGCCAGGCAGGCAGTGGTCGCTCAGGGACCACCAAGGCCGCCGAAGAAAGCCGCCCCCGGGGGGGAGATGGAGCAAGACCCGCCGTGCCTTGGGTTGGCAGCCCGCCGTCCCGGTCTACGCGGCTCCACGCGGCATGGCAGCGCCGCCCCAGCCCTCTCTCTGGCACCCCGGGAGGGGGGGGGCTGGACGCAGCGTCGCTTTCCCCGTGTGTGGGGGGGGGGGTCAAGGCAGGACTCCCCCCGGCTGGCGGAACAGGTGTGCGGGCGGGGTGGGGCAGGTAGACCTTCCGGCAGAGGAAGAGAAAAAGCACCGCTTGGAACCCCCCGCCCCACCTTCCTTCCTTCCCGGTGCCCCCTCCTGACCCTCCCTCCCTCCCTCCCCCGTCGGGGTGTGCCCCGAGGGTCTCCGAAGCCCTGCCCGCCTGCTTGCCTGCCTTCGCTGCGCCCCCCTCTCTCCGCGGGCGAGGCGAGGGGAGGGGCGGGGCGGCGGGGGGGCAGGGCCCCCTCCCAAGAAGGAGCCCTTTGCCCGCCGGGAAGGAGACCGAGGAGTCCTCCTCCTCCTCCTCCTCCGCCGCCGCCGCCCCCACCAGCCTCTGCCCCCTTCCGGCCCCTCCCCGGACCCAGGACCCAGAAGGGAAGGCGGGCACCTCCCTGGCCGGAGCCGCCCCGCACTGGACCCGCCGCCGGCTCTCGCTCGCCCCCCCCCCGGGAAGACGGCAGGGCGGCGGGAGAAGAGCCGCCGGGGTCGCGCTGGGGGGCTTCGCTCCGGAGCTGTGGGGCAGCGGCGGGCCGGCAGGGCGAAGGCGAGGTTGCGGGGCTGCGGGGCGGGGGGCGTCCGACTTTCGGCTTCTCCGTCGGGGGGCGAAGCTCTTGGGGGCCCTGCACGCCGGACCAGACCTTACACGAGGCTGGGCGGCTTCCTTGGCAGAGGGCCCGGAGCCCCCCCGGCAGACCCCTCCTCGCCCCCCGGGGGCCCCGATCCAGCGACTCAGGAGGGCCGCAGGAGGGCTCGGCCGCCGAGGTGCGTGCGTGTGTGTGTGTGTGTGTGTGTGTGAGAGAGAGAGAGAGAGAGAGAGAGAGAGAGACTATGGCCGCAGAAGCCGCCCCTCCCCTCCCCCTCCCTCTCTCTCTCTCTTGGGGGGGGGGGAGAAGCTTCCGCCGTTTTCTGCGCGGCGCGGGGTCGGGGCTGCGGCGCTGGAGGGAGGGGGCGCAGCGCCAATCAGTCCGGCGCGGCGCAAGGCAGGTCTCCGCCGCCCCCCGGACCCTCCGGAGGCTGCGATGGGTCCCGCCGACCTGGGGGGAGGAAGAGGAGGAGGAGGCGGCGGCGGCGAGGCTCCGCGGCGGCGCTCTCAGGTCGGGGGGGGAGGTCGGGGGCAAAGGCGCCGCGGGGAGGGCGAGGAGGCGTCTCTGTGGGTTTTTTTGGGGGGGGGATTGCTGCGAAGAGGAGAGGGGGGCTTTCGGGAGGGGGACACCGCCGAGCTTGGGGGCGAGGGAGTGTGTCTCGGGGGGGCGGCCTCCCCAGCCGGGCAGCAGCAGCAGCACCCCCTCCTGCCCGCCCCCTTGCTCCGGAGGCGGCTGATTAATGTGTTGCAGCAACAAAGGACGGGCGGTTTCGGGGGGGGGGTCACCATCATCTCGAGGCTGCGGGGCGCCGGGGAAGCGCTGCGGTTGCGTTGGTTGCTTTGCGCCTGAAAGGGCGGCGGGGGGCGCGATAGATGACGCCACCGCCGAAACCCACCCGCCCGCCCGGTGGCGCTGTGGAGCCCCTCTCATCCTTCGCTGGCGGTGGGGGATTGGCACGGGGGGAGGGTCGGGGTGGGCGAGGGGGGCTGGCCGGAGGGGAACCGGCACCGGGGGGGGGTCTGACTCTGAAGCGCTGCCCTCCCAACACGCGCGCAGAGAGAGCGAGACCTTCCGCAAAGGGCCTCTATGGGGGGGGGGATTGAGAAGGTGGAAGGGCTGGGAGGGGTCTCGGCCGCGGCAGCTGGACCCCCGCAGGACTCCTTTCCGGTCCATCCTCTCCCCCCTCCCAGAAATAGGGGTCTAGGAGGGGCCCCAAGACTTGAACTGAAGGCCTCCAAAACCGCCGAGAGGTCGCAGACTGCACTGGACACCCCCGTCTGCCTCTCCCCGTCCCAGCTGTTTCTGGAGCTGCGCCCCTCCCTCCCAGGACCCCCTGGTAGCCCCCCAAGCCCTGCACTTCGGGTGGGGAGGCTGGAACCGTTCGGGGGGGGGCGTCTGGGGCCACAGGGGGGAGGGGAGGGGCGTGGCCTTTCGGGGGGGGGCTCCGGGGCCGCTGGCTTTGAGCCTCCCCTCGCGTTGCCTGGACGGCCCCCCCGCCATTCCACGTGCCCGCCTGGACGGGACTGCTTCCCCCTCCCGCAGAGGACCCGCTCAGGATCGGGCCCTCTTGCCATTTTCGGTGGTCCTGGCTTTTCGCGCTCCCTCTGTCCCGCCCCGCACGCGTTTGTTCACCGCAGCTGCTCTTCTGGCTGCCTTCATTTTTGTGCCTCTTATTCAAAAGACACACGCGCAACACACACACACACAGAGCACAGGCAGCATCCTTGAAATGGAGGAAAGAGCTGGATCCTCCCTCCCCCGGCTCCCCATTCATCCCTTTCTCCAACACTCACACACTCACACACACACACGGAGGCCAAGTGCTCTTTTCATTGGATTCCATTCTCTCTGTGGGTTTCTGTAAACACACACACACACACACACACACAGGGAGATGCTCCAGGCGGTTCTCTTGAACGCCTCCCCCTCCTGTTCTTCCTCTCCGAAAAGCCCACCCTGGCCCTGGGCATCTTCCCTGCCAAATGGGAGGCCGCGAGGTGCCCCCCACCCCCTGATTGTACAGGGGGAGGGAAGAGGGGCAGGAAAGAGACCAGTCCTTGAATAGGGCAGCCCCTCCTACCAGATCTGCCCCCCTCCCCTGCAAGAGGTCTCCTCCCCCCAGCCCCCTTGGTTGCAGGAGGGGTGGGAGTGGGAAGGGGCCTCACAGGAGACACTCTGCAGCCCCACCTCTTCCTGGGAGGGACGCTGTTGCCCCAGCAGCCCCATATGTTGAGAGGCCCACCGGAGGGTGCCTGTCTTTGGTCTGGCATTGGGGGCGTCTTGCCCCTCCGCTGCCCCCAAGGGAGCATACAGCCCTACCACCCTCAGAGCCGGCTGTCAGAGGGACCTTTGCCAGGTGCTGCCCCCATTCAGAGGTGGGAAGTCAGGCCGAAATGGGGGGTAGGGGGTGCATGCAGGCCCGTGAAAGGTCCCCAGATCCCTCCCTCCCTCCCTGCCTTAGTCTTTCACTGCCCCCCTTCCATCTTGCTGCTCAGGCCACAAGTGGGGTGGTGTTGCCTTGGGACTTAGAGCATCCCCTCACACTCAGGCATGGTGGGGTGGGGTCTTCCCATCCCTGGAATTCGACCCCCAGAAGAGCAACCTGGGCAGAAGCAGAGGCTGGCGGGTGAGGGGGCCTGCACTTGGGCCTCATTGTGGTTGTGGTTGTGTTGTTGTGTCTGCAGTCTTACGCTGAGTGGGGGGTGGTTGTGAGTCAGAGCAGTCTGGCTGCTGCAATGGCGGGGGTTGTGAGTCAGGCTGCCAGCAGTTGTGGTGCCAAAATGGAGTGTTTTGCCAGCAAGTGCCAGGGAAGCATACTGGCAGCCGGATACAGCACGGGCCTGCGCAGTGTCGCTTGTTGTTCTTTTGTGGCTGGGGGGAGGGTCAGTGTGGAGACCCCAGTGGTTTGGCTGGGAATAAGGGGGACTGGAGGAAGACAGATTGTGTTTGGAGCCGCTTGTGGCAAATGCTGTGGGGAAAGTCTCTGGGGGAGGGGTGTCATGCACCCACCCTCCCTCCCTTCAGGAATGGTCTTGCTCTTGGCAGGTGGGAGGGGCTGCTCTGGATGGCCAGGGTTGGGTGGGTGGGGGGTAAACAGCCAGCCCACGTTTCTGCTTGGCTTCCATTTCTCTGTGTGTGTGTGCGCGCATGTTTTAAGTCAGACCTCCAGAGAGTGGCCCACTGCTGGAGGCTACTCTTGAATTCTTCTGAGTGTGGAAGGGGGGGGCAGTGGGGGGGCTGCTTGGGAGGAGGGAGGTGGGCTTGGCTCTCCCCAAGGCAGTGGTGGGTCAGGAAGGCAGAGGCAAGTTGGATTCCAGCTGTTTCAGGTGAATCATGCGCAGCCCCACACACTCTGCCTCAGGGCAGAGAGAAACTCATTTGGCCAGTCTTCGGAGTTAACCTGGTTGCTCATCCCAACTAGGAGAGACCCATAGATTCAAAGATGAATGGGATGTCAGTGGTGACACACATCCTGTGGATTTCATGGGTCTCCTCTCATTGAGGACAGCAAGTGGATTTGGGCCCTGTGGGGAAGGGCTCACCTGGTGGCCTCACAACTCAAATGCGCCTTGGGCTACTCAGAGCTTTCCTTAAAGTCATACGTTCAGGTGAAGCCATCCTCCAGAGGGGCTGAGAAGGAGAGAAGGGGGTGATGGGGGGTGTCATGGTTCTCCCACGAGGGAGGGGACAGCCTCTGCTGCTGTGTTCAATGGGGCCTGAGGGAGCGGGTCCTCTGAGGGCCTCTGGAAGTGAGAGACTTTGGAACTCCCTACCTCTTGATGTCCCTTTGGATTTGGCTGTCGTGAGGGGTAAAATCGCCCCCATCATAGTCAACTTGTAGCAGGCAGGCAGGAGCTCCAGGGCTTGTGCAAATGCTGCCCCGGCAGAATGCGTTGGTCAGGGTGACAGGAATGGGGGTTAAGAATTTCATGAAGCAAAGTGCCCCCCCCAACAGTTACATTTTCTGCTTCCTAAGCTTTTGCAGCATCAGATTGTTAATGGCATTTTGCAGGTTTAGTTCTTCAGCCTTTCAGGCCTCAGTCTGAGCAATCACGGAAATTTCTCAGGAACCTGCATAATTGATAGTATCTCTGCAAAGCTCAGGGAAAGGATCCCCCCCCCCGTGTGGTCATGGTAGCTCCACAAATCCTGCAGCCAGCATGGTCACTGGTTCACTGTGTAGGGGATTCTGGGAGTTTGCTTCCCCAAAGATACCGTTCCCAAGCTCTAGCGTTCCAAGCGGACTGAGAGGCACGCAGATCCTGACTCCTTCTGGTTCGTGTGGTGGGTGGTGGGGGTGTTCCTTCACGAGGCATGGTTTCCAAAATAGCCACCCTGAGAGACATACACCCCTGCTCCCGCCTCCCTGCATGGATGCCTGTCTCCCAGATTCCCAGCTCTCCACAAGGCAGCTGAGAAAAGCCTCCAGTTAGTTCCATTGCTTTAGGTCAGGTCCTGAGGCAGGGCCTGGCCTCCTGTTTGTGAGGCACGCCAATGTCATATAGCCCATGCCTATTAGCAGTTGTCCCCTCTGAGGGGGGATTCCGTTCCTCCCTCGCGCAACAACCCCCATCTCCTTGAGGCTCCCCTTGGTCCCTGGCAGAAGCACTTATTGGCCGGACAGCTGAGTAGCACCTAGGTACGTCCCTATAGCTGGACGTCCAGCCACCAAGGGAGTGTCCAAGACCTCCCAGAGGGCCCAAAGAATGATGCTACGGTGGAGTGCTTCTTGTCCTGGTCCCACTACTTGGCTGTGTCTTTTGGGGTGTGTGGTGTGTGCAGGAGGAAGCTGAGTCCTGCAGGAGTGGAGAGGGAGAAGGATGGATTTCCACCTGGGAGGAGCAACTTTATGCTCCATCTTCCTGTACAGGATCATGGCCATGGTTAAGTGGTCATAAATTACATTTCAACTTTGCATGCTAAACTGGACCCTCAAGAAAAGAATGGTGAGGAAGCAAGATGAGAAAACTAAGGCAGAATAGACAGGGAATTTTTTTAAAACACACCTGAACATCACAATCTTGTCTTAAACATAAAGGAGGAAACAGAACAAGCCCAGCTGTTGTTCTTGTTGAAATTCTCCCTGGTAAAGGCACCACTGTGGGTGTGGGCACAGACCCCAAGGTGTGGATGAGGAGACAGCATTCTGGCTGAGGTCCCTTGCTCTCAGCGGGCCCTGTGCACGGCTGGTTGGTGTCCCTTCTAAGCCCTCTCCAGGGGTCCAGTTCTCCACTTGGTAAGGGGGACTTTCTTCCCACTCAGCCTCATATAGCCTGGCTGTGTGGGATGGAGACAATCCCCTTCATCCACCTTTTCGTGTCCTCCTCCTTTTCACATGGCAGTTCTCACCTGTGACCTTCTTGGTACCCCTGGACTTCAGCTCCCAGAACCCCTGACCATTGGGCATGTGGTCTCAAATACTGGGCGAGCAGAAGGAAGAAGACTAGCTTATTATGGGATGCTTCAAAGCCCTCTTGTCACAAAGGGAGTCATGAGGTTGAGCTGACGGCCCAGCAGTACATCAGCAAAATGAAATTCCCAAAAAGGGGTAACCCCACAGTCACTTTGTCCCAGACGCAATTCAGCATATACCCCATGGCTCCACAGGTTCCAGGAGACATGATGAGGGGTAATGGTGAGGAAAGCTGTTCTGTCCAAAGGGAGGAGGGAACAGACCAGAGGGCCCCCCGCTCCCACTGGCCCCCATGGGCCTTCTTAGAGGTGGGCCAGTTGGGCCGGATGGTCAAAGCATGGGAGACCCTAGCTGGGCCCAGGCCTTCCAAGATGGAGCCTCCTGAGTGCTGGTCTGTAGGCCGTGGCTCAGGCTCCTCCCACCCGTGGCCACTCTGCTTCTCTCTCCCTTGCAACTGGAGCCCACCACTGCCAGGGGGACCTCAGAAGCTGTGTTGGCAACCATAGGCACAAACTGGTGCAGATCCAAGGATGGTGGCCTCCCACTGATTGTCAAAGCTTCCCTGCTTGCTTGGAGAGGAAAGCCTAGGACTTGTCTGGTTGCCAGAGCAGCCGTAGCGGCGCATCACCACCATCCATGGGAGACACCTTTTGCAGCAACTCCTAGGACCGGTTTAAGGAATTTGGGGGGGCCCTGCAATGCTTTATTTTGGGGGGGCCTGCAATGCTTTATTATGGGGGCCCCATATGTTTATCTCAGGTCAATGTAACCTAACTCAGCTGAAGCTATTCACAGTACAGGATATTCAGATTATTACTAATAATGTTTTAGCAGGAGGAGGGTTACTATGCCCCCCCTCAAATTATGGGGGGCCCTGCGGATGTTGACACTGCTGGTGCCTTAAACCGACCCTGGCAACTCCCATGGGGAGCCGGGTGACTTGGTATGTCTGTTGTCTTGACAAGAGGAGGGTTTTGCCCACAGAAATGGTATTGCTCTGGAGAATTCAAGGGGGGAGGAGGGGGGAGAATGTGATGGGGCAGATGAACCCCCCACCCTTGAGGAGACAGTCACTCTATGCCAGGCTTGGGGTGTCCATGCCAGAGGCTGAGGTGCCGCTGAGGCTGGTCCAGGACAAGGGACCCCTCTTACTTCCAGAGGGCAGGTTTATGTGTGTGTGTTGGGGGGCTGTGCCTTTTCCTCCTGCACCACCGGAGGCCAAAGTGAAACCAGTCTGCCCAGTTGAGGCCTGGCTGGGCTCCCTCCATGCTCTGCTGCTGTTCAGGGCCTTGGGTGCAGTGCATCTGGCCATTCAGGCAGAGGCAGCCCTGGGGGGCTGCGGAGGCTTTTGCCACCCCCATGGGCAGAGGGTTGTCCAGCCTGTGACCCACCAGCCTACAAGTGAGGAGGTCTCTTTTGCACAAGGAGCACATGGCACGCGTGCGCACACTTGTGCACTGCTGCCAGTGCCTCATCACCCCCTTTTCTCTCCCTCCCCAGCAGGTGAGTACCTTCTGGCTTCCGCTGCCCCTGCACTCCGGAGGGATGGCGCTGAGGAGGGGCTGGGCCACGTTGCCGCCAGCTACTGCCAGCCCTGGGATTCTGCTGCTGCTGCTGCTGCTCTTGCTTCTGCTCCTCGCTTATGCAGCTCTCCCTGCGGAAGGGTAAGGTGGCCCCGGGTCCTGGGCCCCGAGCTGGTGGCGGTGGGTGGGAGAGCAGGTGGGGAGGGAGGGAGGGTAGATGAATGGGGCTTGGGGGGTTTCCTTCTATCCTCCTCATGGGGCGGGGGTTCAGACAGAGGGCCGTCAGTGCCACCAGTCCAAACCACTCTGCTGTCCAACTAGCCCCCAAGCATGGGAAGGGGGTTGCCCCATGAAGGTCCCACCTGGGTGGCTCCGGCCATCTTCCTCCCCCCTGAGAGGCCCCCAGCCCGTGTGCCACCCTCTGCACTTTCCTTTGCTTTGGCCAAATTTCTTGGTTTAGGAGGAGGCACCTGAGGGTGGGGTGGGGGCTACTCCTCCCTCGACACTTTCACAGCAAAATCAGTCACCCCCTCCTTCTGCTTGTTTGTTGCCTGGGAGAGAGAGGCTCTTTCAGCTACAAAGGCCCCCCTGCCCTCCCTCTGGGGCTGACTGTTTCCCACACTTCCCCCCTCCACAACATAAACCCCAAAATGGCCCCTTCCCATATCAAGGAAAAGGAAGCCCACCCAGTTGTGCAATACAATCTGAGACAGAAAAGGAAAAAGCTAAATCAGCAAGAAGGCTACTCATGACAAATCCTGAACAGAAGACAATACAATGGACAGAAGCTGAAAACAGGAAGCTTTCAATTAAAGGCCCAGCTGGCCTTAAAGGGTCTCCATAGTGCTTTCTCTGTTCACATCAGATCTGTTGTAACTGCAATTGATTGCAAACAAAGTACCTACAAATGAGATTTGTGGGAAGAGCAACAGTGAGCACATAACACAGAAAACACTGGAAAGCAGCCATCTGGCGGCAGGGTCATGAAAAGTGAACGAACAATGAGGAGCATCTCTCCAGGGGAAAAGATCAGTTACAGAGCAAAGTGGAGCATCTTGCAGTGATAGGAAAGCTCAGCTCCACTGGGCAACCTCCTAGGCAGGCAAATGGCAAAGGGAAAGCGTTACACGCAGAGTGGGGGTCTCTCTGGTGAGGCCACGGAGCTGTTGGTCTTCTGTCCTCCAGGAGGGACCCCACACTTGCTTCCCCTTCTTTTCTGGGTCCATTGGGCCACCATGGAAGGCGCATTCATCAGAAAAGCCCAGGCTCAGAGTTCAGAGCCTCCACAATAAGCCCTCCCTCCCAGCCATTCTCCTTGCTCTGCTCGCCTGCCTCTGCCTCTCTCATCCCCCTTTCCTTGCTTTTCCTTCTGTGGAGACATACTGGTGGACCTGCCCCCGTTGCCACTGGATGGCCCCCAGGGCCCCCCTGGCCAGACCCCCAACAGCCAGGCTGCCCTTCATCTCTCCAGTCGGGGACTTCTTGTCCCAGCCTCATCCTGGTGCCAAGTCCAGCCCCTTGAAAAATGCTGCTGCTGCCAATGATGATGATGATGATGATGCCTCCCAGGGAGCAGAAGGGGTGACTGTGACAGTGATGTGACTTACCAACAGGGCTTTCAGGTGGGGTGGGCAAATCCAGCCTACCTGGGGTACCAATCCAACCTTCTGTTTCCCTCCAGAAAGTGGTACCTTTCTCCAGAACAACATCATCTCTGGTGTGGGGAGATTGGTGGGGGGCTTTCCCCCTCCCACGCTAAGTGGCTGGATGCCTCTCGTGAGACTTCCATGATAGTGGCAGGAAGAGCTTTAAAAGGAAAGGTCTGCTGGTATTTGCCCCCCACCTCCATTGCAATTGAAAAGAAAATTCCAGGTGTTGGGGAAGGAGGCCCTGCCGGTCTGTGGCGGCACCCTTGAGGCACCTTAAAGACTAGTGCAATTTATTTGGCATCTGCTCTGGGGGACTTCAGGAGCCCGCTTGTTTCGAGTGACAGGGTGGGCATCCGCTACCTCCACTGCTGCAGCAGCTGCTCATTGACACCTCCTGGCTTCGCTCGCCACTGTGCATGTCTTGGAGGGCCCACCATCATCGGGAACCCTCTTCTTAAGCTGGTCTTTCCCTCCCCCATCCTGGCAGGTTCCTGCCCCCCAGGTCTCCCTGTATCCATCTTGGGCTTCTCCGTGAGCCCCTTTGGGAGCGATGCCCCTGGGCTGGGGGCAGAGGGATGGGTGGGTTGGCTGGGCGGGTGGCTGGGGGGCATCGGAGCCACCTTGGTGAAGGCCTGGACCTGACTACTCCTCCTCTCCCCTCCCTCTGGCATGGCAGCCTTGCCCAGAAACATGGTCCAGATATCATTGACGATGACAGCAAGGACAATATCACCATCTTCACCCGCATCTTGGACCGGCTGCTGGACGGCTATGACAACCGGCTGCGGCCTGGCCTGGGAGGTGAGTCAGTCTCTTCTTGCATTTGGTTCCACATGACGGTTCAGTCACATTCACAGAATGGCTTAAGGCTTCCTTCTTCCTCCTCCTCCTCCTCCTCCCCCTCCTCTGCTGTATTTCCCCTCTTGGGCCTCCTTGCCCCAATTGCTCCAGGGTGGAGGATGGAGGGGAGGAGCAAGCGGTTGCAAGGTGGCCTTGGCCTTTAGGTGCCTGCCGCCCACCCGAGTGTTGACCCGCTGGGCGGGGAAGGGCTCTTTAAGACTCCCCCAGTGAGTGTGGGCAGGGAGGCGTGAGGCACTGAGCCGCCCCCTTTGGCTGCTAGTGCCCTATCTCTGTGGGGTGTTTATGGGGATTTGGAGCAATGGTGGCAGCAGCTTCTCTCTGTGCACCTGTGCCTTCTCTTCCCAGCCTGCAGGACCACTGAGATGCCCAGCCATGGCCTCTGACCCCCACAATGCCCTAGTGGGCATGTTGACCCACAAGCCTTAAACAATTATGTGCTGAAATAGGGATTGGTGTGAACGTTGGGCCTCTTGCTGCATTGGGTGGGGCAGAGGAAGCATTCCCCCTCCCTCCCTCCCTCTCTCCCTCCCTCTGCAAAAACCTTTATCTGAGCACCTTGCCTTTCCCACAGCTGACTTGCTCTGGCTCTCAGGCATGTGCATATTAATTTGCATTAGGTTGGGCTTCTGATTTGGCTCCCCATCTGGGGACCCCCGCATGCACTGGAGAGCCTGAAGGCTACTCCTCCTCGGCCTGCCTGGAGCCCTGTCAGCACTCCCCCCCTCTCTCTGCACCATCCAGCCTGGGGACGGGTCTCTCCCTCTCTCACGCTGCTCCTCCTCTGGGTTGTTGTGTATCAGAAATACCAGCAGGAACCAAGGAATTCTGGGACTGGTAGTCCTTCAGGGAGTCTGTCTCATGCCCAGGGAGATCTCTTTTTCTCTCTTTGCCCACATGCATATAAGGGCATAAAATGACTCTAAGGCACATCTTCTGGGCAGATTCAAAATTAATGGGCATCCTCTCTGGGGAGGGGAGCATGGGGACTGTCGTTCTGCAGGAAACAATCACTGGCAGTCCCTTCACAGGGTGACAGTTCTCTGCTGGGTGGTGACTGGTCTGGGGCAGTTTATCTGCTCTGAGTTTCAGTCAGAAATTTAACGGAGCCTTCCCAGGCGCTGAATTCT
Source organism: Gambelia wislizenii (assembly GCA_030847615.1). Lineage (NCBI taxonomy): Eukaryota > Metazoa > Chordata > Lepidosauria > Squamata > Crotaphytidae > Gambelia > Gambelia wislizenii. The sequence continues at coordinate 39,417,028 of JAUMIR010000011.1, read as the reverse complement.
CTTCCCACAAAAGGTTCAGAACTGCCAGTAGATCAACTAAGTTCAGCATGGATTGACCACCTCATTGATCAATGCCCCTCCAACTGCCCAGGAGAGGCAAAGTTTGGTGGGTTTGAGGTCTGGGAGTGGAGAAAGACCACCACGGAAGCCTGGAGGAGACCCCCCCCCGTACAATGATCTGAAGAGACTGGTTATCTTCCCGGGGGGGGGGGCATCAGAGTCCTCCTCTGCTGTGGCAAGGGGCCCCGTGGTGCCATGAAGCCTGAGGCCTCTCCCTTCGGGGCAATGGGGGGCAGGCGTTGCAGGAACGGGCCTCCACCCACAGCCCACCCTGGGCTCTTATCCCTTGTACCCATCTGGAGGGCTTCCTCCTCCTCCCCCTCTGTGGACCTGCCTGGATGTGCCCAGCTGGGAACTCCTGGCCTGATGGGGAGGTTGCCATGGCAACCCAAGCGCCCTCCCAGGGGCTGAATCCTCTTCCCACAAGAGAGAGAGAAGGAGATGCTGAAAGTCCACAAACAGGCCTCGAGCAGCCTGGCAGGTACTTGGGGGGTTATTTTTGGTGATGGCAGGGAAGGAATTGAGCCAAACTGGCCCTGAGGGCCTGGCCGAGAAGAAGGCATGAATGCACCTGCATGCACACAAGTGCACACATGTGCATTTCCTGCATCTCTTGCTCTCGCTTTTGCCTCTGCAGAGAAAAAGGGAGAGAGAATGTGCTTCCCCCTGACCCAGCCACCTCCTCCCCCTGGTGGGAAGCGGGGCCCCAGGAGCCCCCTGCCAGTGCCAAGGGCCCTTCTCACCCCCAAGCCTGCCCCTCCCTTGTGGGATTGACCCTCCACTTTCCTTGAGGAGGGGAGGCACCCCTCAGCCTGGACATGCAGTGGGGAGGCACCAAAGGGAGCAGCAGTAGGGCCACTGGGGTCAGCAGATCCCTTGCTGGGCTTGCAGTGGTCACCTGAGTCCAAACAGTCCAGCAGCAGAGCTACTTCAGCCAGTCCGAGACTGGATTGGCCCAAGATTTTGGAGAGCGGGGTTGAGGGTTAGCTGCACACCTGGCTCAGGGACCTGCACTGCCACAGTGTGATTCTTGCTCACCTGGGAGCCTTAGGTGGAAGCCTCTGAGGATGGAGGGGGAAGTTGCCCAACCAGAGACCCTCCCTCCCTCCCAGTACCTGCTGAGGCTGCCCTAGGCCATCTGTGAAATGTTGGAGGGAATGTGTGTTTTCGTGCATGTGTGTGTGCATTTGCATCTCTCTCTCTCTCTCTCTCTCTCTACCCCCTTTATTTGAAGGAGGTATAACCTGACTTGTCTAGAGGTCTGAGGATGAGAAGTTGCTCTGCCCTGAACAGGAGGCAAAATTTTGTTCCAGCCCCAAAGCTCTTCCTTCTCTAATTTTCTTTTCCAAATGACATGGCAGGAGCTTTGGCCCAATGGGATTTGCCCCCCACCCAACACTCACTTGGGCACCTGGGCCTGAGGGCACATGCGCACTCCGCCTGCGGGTGCTCAGAGGGACCAGCTGAGCCGTGGCGGCACTGGAGGGGGGATTGTGGAGAGGCCGAAATGACCAAGTGACACCGATGTAGAGAGAGGTGACACTGGCCTTAGCAACACCCCAGCTGCTGAGGCGCCTGATGCCCCTGTGCTGGATCTGGCCCAAGGTGGAGGGTGAGGAAGTCAGGCACAGAAACTGCCAGCCAGCAGGAGAGAGACCTTTCAGAGATATCTTTGGGACCAGACTCATTGAGCTGGCGAGGGTCGGGCCACCCAGAGGAATAACCTTGAGGAGGGGACTGCTCCCCTTTGGGAGAAACATAGTGGCCACCGGGCCCCTTCTTCTGCATGGAGTTGGGGAAGGATGTTCCTCTATTGTCAGACAGTCAGCAGGGGGCCTGGGGTCCTCTGGCTCCCCTGCATTATGACAGTGATGGGGGAAACCTGCAGAGAGAGCATCCCTGAGGGGCAACCATGATGCAGCTTCTGCTTCTGGACCTCCAGTGAAGGAGAATGTGTGGTGTGTTGTAAAGAGACGTGGTGCGCTGCCTATAATGGGGCATCTGGGGTGGTGGTGGCTCCAAATGCCATGAGAAGAAGTGCGTTGCTGCATCCAGATCACTTTTTGGGTGGATCTAAGCCAAGGAGAGGAAGAAGGGGTGTGGTGAGATGGGTTTCTCAGTTGGGAAGGGGGAGATGGCCAGTCAGAAGTGCTCGGCTCAGAGTCACCTTGTGGGTGTGATTCATGACTGCAGGAAAAGAAATAAATCCCTCCCACCCCCCCACCCCCCAGCAGCTTCTGCCAAGAGATTCTGCCCTTGGGAAGGACACTGGGAAGGCTCAGGGTGGAATTTCAGTGGTCACTCTGAGGGAAAGCAGCTGGCTGGACCTTTGTCTCAGGCCGGAGCCCTCAGAGCAAGAAGGGACAGAGGCTGGCGGCGAAAGGGAAGGGCTGCTGGGTGGGAAGGCCAGGCTTGTGTGCATGGGCCAATCAGACCCTGCTCGCTGTTGGACAGCAAGGAGGCAGCACTGCTTCAAGACGCTGAGTGTTAAAAGATACACAACACCCTAAAAGAGAGCTGCAACCTGTCATTAGGGAAAGGCACTCTAGGAGGACGCAGGCAGCAGCAGAAGAAGAGGGGTGTGTGGATGAAGAGGGGGAAAGGCTCTAGTCACAAATGGAAAAGTCCCAGGAGTGTTGGCAGGGGGGCAGCAAGATCAGCAAAGATGCACAAAAGCCCCCGGCCCCTGCTGTCCAGCCTCTGCCCCATTTCCTGCATCATTCTCTCATAGTGATGCATGAAGAAGAACACCCAGGGGTCTGTGTGTGTGTGTGTGTGAAGCCATCTACTAGCCATGGCTGGGTGCCACCAGCCCCCCCCCCCGCCACCAAACCCTCGTACTGAGCACAGGGCCCAGACCTGGGGGCGGGGAGGCAAGGAGGGCATTTGCCCAACTCAGGCAAAGTGGAAGCAGGGCAAGGATGCCAACACAGCAAGAGTGCAGCTGCTGGCATGGATCCCAAAGGTCTTGGGAATGACTGCGGGCTCTTCGGGCCCTGGCAGGTCCTTCAGGGAAAAGGACAGAGGAAAAGAGGCAGCACCGAAGCCCCAGGGCTGAGGGTGAGGATGCCTAGGGGTGGGGTGGGTGGGGTAGGCTTCTGGGTGGGTGTCAAGAAGGACTGAGGGATGCTGGGTGGAGGAAGCTGGAGGGGGTGAATGGTGGAGCCCCATGCCCACCCCCATGCTGTTTGTCCTTGGGGGGCTTCTGAGATGGGCTGTTCTTTGGGGCATGTGCCCGAGGGCAGCATAGCAACCCAAGGGAGCAGCAGCAGGTGTGGAGATTTTGGGGCCAACTCAAGTGGAAATCACCCATAGACACGCTGGCTTTGCAAGGGAAAATCTGTCCCAAGAGCCACCTGTCCTCCTTGTGTTTTGCAGATACAGTGACCGAGGTCAAGACGAACATTTACGTGACCAGTTTTGGACCTGTCTCAGACACAGACATGGTAGGAAACCTGTGTGTGTGTGTGTGTGAAAGAGGGGGGGGGGCTTCCTGACTGATGATAGGCAGCTTCCAGGGCCAGTCTTCCTGAAGGCCCTTCCCGTCCCTCCCCAGGAAAGAGCCCCCTCCTCAGCAGAGACTGAAGGTCTTGCTCAGAAAACCCTCCTATTCGTGGATGGAGTGGGCAGCTGCCCCCAAGAGCTCACTGCTGGTCTACTGGAGGGGCAGAGGGGGAACCATCATCAGTCCCAGCAGTAGCAGCCCCCTCCTCCGGCTCTAACGAGAGTGGCCTCGCCCTCCCCTCCCCCCATTCTCATGCCAAGTGAAAGAGCATGGAGCAGTCTTCTTTAACCGGGGCCCCTTGGGATGTTTTGGACAATTCCCATTACCTGTGAGTGGGAGTGATGGGAGTGGTAGTCCAACACATCCAGAGAGCAGTCCTGTTTCCTTCCATGGGCAGCAGGGGTGGAATGAGCAAGTGGCTCAAGCTGTTCCTTTGGAGAGAAGGGACCGGGAAGGGGGTAAAGGAAGAGCTGGAGGACTTAACTGAGGCACAAAAGCTTCTCTAATCAAAACAGCCATGTGGAGCACAATTAATTGGAAGAAGCAGCCATGCAGAAGGACTCACTTTCCATGCCAAAAGGATTAGGTTCCCAAAGCCCAACAACCCAACCTCAAGGCGCCCTTCCAGCCCAAAAGCAGAGATGGACTCCAGCCTTTCCTTCCAGATTCCTCAGGTGATGCCATTGGGGTCCTTCTCTGCAGAACACGGTGTGTGTGTGCGTTTCTTTTGTCTTCCCCAATTTCCTCTGTGATTCTGAATCCCCATTTCATGATTTGGCTCCCACACCGTGGGGCAGACCAGCCTCATCTCCTTGGCCTGTGTGCCACCCCCCCGGGCCAATACTGTGACTCCAGGAGCCCCTCGCAGTGGCCCCCATAACTGACTGGCCTCCCAGACCACCCTCAGGTTCTGAGTCTATGATGCATCCCTAGCTGGCCAGTGTGTGTGTATGTGTGTGTGTGTGTGTGTGTCAGCCTTTGAGCCCCCCTCCCATTTTATGCAGAAATGGGAAGGATGGGCCCAGCAGGTTGGGGGATGATGAATGTTCTCCATCATTCCACCTTGATGGGTTCCCCATCAATTGGCACTTTCTGGCCCATACTGGGGTGAGAACCCACTCAACGCCACTCCGGCTGCTGCTTTTCATGCTCTGCTTTGCTCCCTGCCAGAAGGGAACCCTGCCTCCCTCCTCCTTTTTTTCCTCCTTCACATCCAAGCAATGCACCTTAATATATGCAGCCATCCTGCCCTCAGGGAGGATTTCATAATTACTTCTAAGGTGGAGCACATTTGATTAAGGGAGTGTGGATAATGAACCATGAAGAGGGGAGAAATGGAGAAGAGGTGCTAGGGAAGGGAAGGCATGCATGGCTGCCTTCTCCGCCAGGTGATATGTGCCAACCTGTGTCCCACATGTGGAGAGAGAGTATGTAACACACACACACACACTGGCCTTCATTTCAAGTAAGGTTGGTGCTGTATGTTTTGGGGGCAATCCTGCTCAAAAGAGAAGTCCCCATAATTGCCTCTTCCTCTCTCATGCACACAGCCCTGAAAGATCAGGAGCCTCACTCCTGCTCCCCTCACTATGTGGTGGTGGTGGTGGGACCTTCACTTTCATACCTTGCAATTGGCAGGGAGACCAGTGGGACAGTGAGAAGGATGCTGTACCCTCCAGGGGTCCTCAGAATTGTGGGCATGTCCCTGGGATCCAGGTATACTGCCTACCTTGGCAGAATCCCAGACTCAGAAGTCCAGCATGAAACCTACCCACTTGGTTGCTACGTGCCTTCAAGTCTTTTCCGACTTCTGGAGACCCTATGGCGAACCTCAACAGGGTTTTCCTGGCAAGATTTGTTCAAAGTGGGTTTGCCTTTGACTTCCTCTGAGGCTGAGAGAATGTGACTTGCCCAAGTTCACCCAGGGGGTTTCCATGGCCCAACAGGGATTCGAAGCCTGGTCTCCTTGAGTCCTAGTCCAACACCCACTCTGGCTCTCTTGGACACTACAAGCATGTTTGCCCCAGCACAACCAACCAACCAACCAATCAGAGGGTGAGGCAGTCTTGAGGAGGGGTAATCCCCTGACAACCCACCAGAAGTGGGTGTAGGCAGGCAGGCTCTCTATTTCCTGTTGCAGAAGCTGACCCAACCAGGACGAAGGGAAAAGCAAGGACAGCCGCAGCTCAGAGCTTTTATTCTATGGCTGATAGGCACAGGAATAAGGAGACCAGACACAATAAAGAGACCACGCATATCTAGCTGGGTTGCAAAGGGCCACTTTTATTAAGTTATGACTTATTTAACCCCTTTCTGAGAGACCCACAACAGGGGTGGGGGAGGAACCTAGTGTGGGAATAGCTGGGCCAGGAGGCTAACACCAAACCCCCTCCCCAACCTCCCTTGGGCAAAACACCTGAACCCCAGGGTGAACCCACTTTTATTCTGGCCTCTCTGTGTGTCTTAAGAAAATGTGGCATGCGTGTTGTTTAGCCGTGCGTGTGTGCATTTGTGGGTATTTCTGTGAGGGAGGGAAATGTGTCTTTGTGATGTGTGTGTGTGTGTGTGAGAGAGAGAGAGAGAGAGAGAGAGAGGGAGAGAGATGTGGGGCCATTGGAACTTCCTCTCTAGAGCAGCAGTTCATTTACATTAACAATGCAAACCTACACTTAACTCAGAAGTAAGCCCCATTGAGTTCAATGGAACTTCTTCCCACATATTTCTACAAGATTGTAACCCATGTAGCAGCTGAAAGACCATTAGAATGCATCACATTCCTTATGATAATCACTTTTCCTCAGTAATATGTCTTTGGACAAGTTCTGTTCCATTTACTTCCAGGACCTAAAGATGTGTACATGATTGTTCCCCAGTCCCCCATCTGCCCCACTTTTATTTAACAATCCTGTGAAGTAGGTTAGGCTAGGAGGCTTTGGTTACTTCAGGGTGATCCTATGGGCTTCATGGGGAAGCTGGGAGATAGATCCGGATGTGTGTGAGAGTTTGTGTGTGTGAACCTGATCTGTAGTGTGTGTTGAGCAGATGAGGCTGTGTGGACAGAGCGCTCGGGCACCGGCTGTGAGCCTGAGGCTGCCTCTGGTGGGTGTTACACAAGATGCCCTGTACAGTATTTATAAGCATGCTGCGCACACAGACACAATCTTACATTTATTGATTTCCATTTATTGATTTCATTTTTTCTTTCTTTCCCAAATTCAGTACATAAATCCAGAGGGTTCTTTGTTTCAAACACCACAGTTTTATGTGTCCCTCCTCACAATTAACATTTGTACTATTTTCATCTGTGAAATGGTGGAGGGTATGGGGTGCTCATGGGCACACCCGCCCACATCCAGCTGGGGAGGTGGGTTGGGGGCTCATATATAGGGCTGCCCCCCTCTCTCTCCCTCCCTCCCTGCCTTGGCTCCTTATGGGGGAAACCCAGCTGGACACGCCCAGTCACACCATGCGCACAGGCGCACCACACTGGGCAGCATCTCCTGCCATCAGGCCACCTCTGTTGCCATGGCAGCCATTGCTGCTGCTTCCGCTGCAGTTATGGCTGCTGGGTTGCTGCCGGCTGGCACTTGTTGCTGGCTGCTGCCTTCTGTGTGCCTGCAAGGCTTATTTGGGGGGCAAGGATGCACTGTACGACCCACAGGCAGCTCTGCAGCCTCCCTTGTGACAGCCCCAGTGAGCCACAGGGAGGCTGCGGGAGGGGGGCAGAAGGGGGGAGTTGGATGATGTGCACAGGCCAGGGCTGCTGTGGTCCCTCTCTCTTTGGGAAGACTGGGAAGGGGCGTCAGGAGCTCATGGATAGGCAAGATCTGTGACACCCCAGCACCCAAATCAGTGCACCCTCCATCTCCCCATGGCAGGTTTGGATTGTTTCTCTCTCGGAAGGGAAGGGAAGGGAAGGGAAGGGAAGGGAAGGGATCTGTATGACACCCAAATGCAAAGGCAGAACAAGGCCTCAGCCTCAGTGTGTGGGAGTCACTTCTCCCGCCATGGCTTCTCAAGATCCATAGTCCCCCCATTCCCCCCAGCCACATATGAACGTTGGTTCCTGGCAGGGGGCTCATGGCTGCCAGCAAGTCCAGGAAGATCTGAGGGGTGGGGGCTACTCTGAGTCGCTGCCCCCAGACCCACTCCTTCCACCAGCAAACAAGCAAAGGAATTGCTGAGAGGGGAGAAAAGCAAAGGACTGGCAGGAAGGAAATGGCAGGGGGGCAAAGCCAGGGGCTCCCACCAGTGCCAAGGGGGTCAGGACCCCCAGAACAGGGCTGGGGAGGAGGGGTGGTGAGAGGTGCCCACAAAGGGAGGGGAGGTGGCGATCCTCCCAGGGCCGCCCAGAGAGTGAAGGCGTACAGAAGCTGGGACAGAGGAAGTGTTTTCGTAATTGAGCAAACAAAAGTATATGAACTGGGCACAGAGGGCAGGATGTGGGTGTCTGGCCAGCCCTTTCACTGCATGGGACACACACGGCTTAGGGACGATCTAGTGTGCAGGGGACTCTGGCCATCGAGTGGGCGGCCCCTCGAAATGTTGCCCGGCAGCAGTTGGGCAGGAGAAGGTGTAGGGGCTTCTCTTGCAGCCAAAGGGCCAGGTGCTGAGTGGGAAGCCACCCTAAGCCAAACAAGGAAGCCAAACAGGCAAGCTGCCCCCCTCTGCCTCTCTCCCCTCCGGAGGCCCCCTCTTGCCCCAAATGCTAGTCCTGCTGTGGGTGTGGTGAGATGCACTGGGGGCTCGCCTGCCCGCCGAGGGGCTTGGGAAGGGCAGGGAGGCTTTGCGGACCCTCCCAGGGTCTCTCATAGGCATTGCTGGGAGCTCAATAGCCAGGCCAGTGGAAAGAGGAGCAGCCCAAACTGAGTGAAATGTTTGTGCTCTCACCACTGGTCTCTTCTCTGGCAGGAGTACACCATTGATGTGTTTTTCCGGCAGTCCTGGAGAGATGAGAGGCTCAAATTTGATGGTCCTATGAAGATCCTCCCACTGAACAATCTGCTGGCTAGCAAGATCTGGACCCCAGACACCTTCTTCCACAATGGCAAGAAGTCCGTTGCACACAACATGACCACACCCAACAAACTGCTTCGGCTGGTGGATAATGGAACCCTCCTCTATACCATGAGGTTGGTGTGGGGTGTGTGTGTGGGGGGTGTACTTTCCCCTTTCCTTGTCCAGCAGTTTCTGTGCCACTGGACATTTCTGGCTTGTGCCCCATGGAAGGAAAACAGGACAGGGTGGCCAGAGTGCCTACGGCCAGTGGCTCAGTCCAAATGCCTCCCTGCAGCTTGTGACAGGTGGGGGTCCTTGTGACAGGTGGGAAAAGCTGTGGTGGCTTCTCTGGGCTGGAGAGCAAGGCAAGGCCTTGCTGTGGGGGTGCCGACTGCTCCCTCCAGCCATAGTGTTCTCTTCGCTGGACTGAGGGAGATGGTCTGACTCAGGCATTCACAAGACATGTCACAGGGGCCAGTGGACTTTCCGCAGGCAAAGGAGTGGCCCCTGTGGGAACAGCAGGTGTGTCTGTGGGGGGAGGGAGAGACCCCTCTCAGGGCTCAGGATGCTTCTGAAGCTCTTGGTGGGCATCTTGTCTTTTTATGGCCATTGCAGAAAGGGGAATTTCTGCCTCCCAGAGGAACAGCTCCCACCCCTCAGGACTTGCTGCCCTCCTGTGCACCCCTTGACATGGGCATGTCTTGGCCAGGGCTGACCAAGAAGCATTAACTGTCGGCCCTACGGCAGGAGGCATGCCAGTGGCGTTATCTTCTGGGAGCTCCGGAGAACCCCCAGGAAGTCCTGGGGTGCCTTTGTTGGCATGTGCCCAGTGATAGGGGTGTACCTGGATGCTTTTCAACTGCAGACCTCATGCAACCCCTGTGTGGCCATGTTGGCAGAGTTGGGGGGCAAACATCCTGGACTCAGGGGAGAGGGTGAAGAGCAGAGTTCCACCTGGGCAGAACTTCAAGCTTGGTCTCCCCATGGAGGATTGTGGGCCCTCTTTTACTGGCAGTTCTGATCGCTCCCAGCATCCTCCAGCCCCTGCCTGCCTTGCCCCTGCCCCTGGCTTGGCAGGAAGCTTAACCTTCCCAGTGCCCCCCCATCCTGCCATGCCAGTGTGCCTTGAAGGCATGCAGGGCCAACACCAATGAGCCAAACACCCATTTCATGGGGTGGCTGAACTGCTCGGGTGGGGGGGGGGGCAGCTCTGCACTTCAGAATCAGTGGCCAGATCAGCATGATGTCTTAGGAAGCAGAGGCCCAGGGGAGTTCATGGGGGTGTTGATAAAGCCCAGTTTGGTTAAGGGACTTGTCCCTGAATGCATTGCAGGGGTGAGAAGGAGGTGGGCAACGGAAGTCTCCCTGTGGGTGTGGCCCTTGGCCATTCCATTGGCAAGTGGCCCTTCTCTTTTGCAGGCTGACCATTCATGCAGAATGCCCCATGCACCTGGAGGACTTCCCCATGGACGTGCATGCCTGCCCACTGAAGTTTGGGAGCTGTGAGTCCTCTGCTGCCAGAAGAAGCAAAGACGGGGGTGGGGGGTTCCTACCTGTCTCCTTCCTTCCTTCCTTCCTTCCTTCCTTCCTCCCTCCCTCCCTCCCTCCCTCCCTCCCTCCCTCCCGCCCTTCAGGGCCTCCAGGGCTGGCCTACTCAAAGCAGTCGCCAACGCACCAGCCGTCAGCTGCCGGTCTGCAGCAACATGCCACTTCCTTGCTGTTTTCCCTGGGGGTGCCCCTCTTGTGTTGGCTGAATGGCACATTGGTACATGTGACGGGGGAGTGCCAATCTGCCCGCATCAAACAGCTTGAGAAGCACAGCTCCAGGGAGCACCGTGGCTCAGGCCCACCTGGGCTCCCTGCGTGTGCTTGTGCAAAACTGCTTGCTTGTGTCCCACATCTTCCCATCACACTCCTGCCCCCGCTCCCCCGAGTGGGTGCCCTGCATTCAGCTGGATGACCTGGGTGATGGTTCTGCCCCCTTCCTCAGATGCCTACACCAAGACGGAGGTGATCTACACTTGGACTCTGGGGAAAGTGGAGGTGGCCGAAGGGGGGTCACGCCTCAACCAGTATGACCTGCTGGGACACAACGTGGGCAGAGACTCCATTGAGTCAAGCACAGGTGAGAGATGGGGGCGGGGAGGAGGAAGAGGGGATTGGGCTGGACCTTGACTGAAAGGGCCCTTCCTGCTCCAGTTGGCATCCAGGGCTTCCCTTGATAGACCCACTGCCCCAAGGTGGAAGATGCTCACACTTCCGCCATGCCCCAGCTCCCTGCAGCCTCTCCTAGAGCTGTTTTGGGGTCCAATCCCCTCCCCTCTCTGCCCAGCCAGCACACCCACAGCCTCAGGCCCATGCCCAGGAAGAAGTTGCAGGGTCCCTCTCCTCTGGAGAGAGCATCCCCACTGCCTCTAGTGAGACCAGACGCCTCCTTACCCACAGTGTGTGTGGGGCAGAAGGGTGAGCCATATTTGGCAACGTCTCTCCCCACCTGCCCAGGGACCTACATCGTGATGACCACCTACTTCCACCTCAAGCGGAAGATCGGCTACTTTGTGATCCAGACCTACCTGCCCTGCATCATGACGGTCATCCTCTCCCAAGTCTCCTTCTGGCTCAACAGGGAAAGTGTCCCGGCACGGACTGTCTTTGGTATGTTTTGGGTCCCAGGGACACAGCCGGGAGGAGCAACAAGGAGTGGGGGGCTGTAGGACAGAGGTGGGCAACCGTGGCAGGCTAGGGGACTGCATTGCCCCCCAGGAAAGCTTGGAGGGTTGTGCACCCCCCACTGCACCCACTCCTGCCAATAAACAAACCAGTTTATTTTGCCTCAAATGTCCCCAAACACCTCCTGGGGAACATGGGGGTATTTTCACCATCTTTTGGGGTCTTCCTTGCCCATTTAAGCCCAATAGCAGGAAGTGAGTAGAAGTAACTTCCTGTTTACTACTTGTTTCAAAAATTGCCTCTCCTAGGTCTAAATTGGCTCAGGGGAAGCCTGAAACATGGTGGGAAAACCATCCACCCACATCCCCTTGAGGGCATTTGGCAGGTTTTTGGGGGGTTTTTTGGTTAAAGAAAACCTTGCCACCCCGCCTCCCAGGACCTGAGGAGCTTTCAGACATGATGGAAATCGCTTGCACACCCCTAGCGATTTTGGGGGCATTTTGAAGCAATTATTTTGACCCTGGTTGGTTCTGGGGCCCACAAAAATGGCTCTGAGTGGCTGCAGACAGCCCTGCCCTAGAGAGGGCCCGGCAGTGGCAAGGGGAGCTCTCCCACGTGCTGAACCCCCTCCGGGGAAGTGGTTGGCACTGGAGAACTCTAGGAGACGTTCGCTTGTAACGCCTTTGCTTTTAAAGTCTGACCTGCAACCTAGAATGACTCATTGCCCCCCACCAAGGTGGTGGGCCAGTTGCCCCATCAGCAGCCAAGCCCAGGTGCCCCTCAGCTCCCCACACAGGAGGGGAAATAAAGTTTCAGCATTTTCAAAAGTTTCCTTCCTGCAAGAGTTTTGGCAGATTTTACCAAATTTTGAAAAGTACAGATTATTTCCCCACATACTACAAATTTCTGCATTCCAGGGCCCCCTTCTTTTGCCAAAAATTCACTTTTTGTTTTTTCAAAGAAGGATCTTTTTGCATAAAAAAAGATACACTATTTTACACAAAAACTAACTTTGTTGTTATTTTTGCTCCTGCTGAAAAGAAGCTGGGCTGGGTTTCTGGAGGGTGGGTGCCTCAGTTGCCCCCGGCAGCTGCCAACCCCAGGCCCCTGTTCCAGTTGTTAAGTGGATGGGAGGGAAAGATGGTGAGAGGGAGACACCCAGCGGCTGAGGCTTCGTCTGTACCTGGCAGCTGCATTTTGCAGGAGGACAGGGAGCAGCAACCTGGAGGCTGCAACTCACCCAGGAGTGTGCCCTGCTTTTCTCCCTTGCCCCCCTGGCCGGCCGCAGCTCAGTAGCCTCTTCCTCCTCCCAAAGTCATGTTCCCCTCCCTCCCTCGCCGGCTGGCCCAGTAAACAACCACACCAATGCCCAAATGGGGGTGAGGTGGGGGCTTGATAGCTTCCAGGGCGAGGGGGAGGACATGGAGTATTGTGGCTGCAGTGCGCTGTGCTTTGCCCACATGGCCCAAGATCTTGGATAACATTTGCATGGTGAGTAATGACAACAACTGTAAAAGTGTGTGTGTGTGTGTGTGATTGCATTTGCTCTTTTTAAAAATAGCAATATATGGCTATGGTGCTATTCACTTGTAATGTCTTGCTTTTACATTTATTTTAGGGGGAAAGCCCTGCTTTCCTAGTCACCATGATTCACTGCCTTGGTAAAATGTTAGTGACTGGAATCATAGAATCACAGAGATGAAGAGACCCCAAGGCCATCTAGTCCAACCCCATTCAGCCATGCAGGAATTCACTGCAGAAACACTCCTGGAAGATGGCCACCCAACCTCACTGAAATACCTTGGAAAAAGGAGAGCTTCCCACCCTCTGGGCAGCCCATTCCACCTTCAAGCCGCTCTAATTCTCAGGGCGTTTCCCCAACTTCCAGTCAGAGGCTTCTTTCATGCAATGTGAATCCATTGGTTCAGGTCCTCCCTTCTGGAGCTTCAGGAAATAAGCTGGCTCTGTCTTCTTTCAGGAGTGCTGTAGTTGTGTATTCCTGCATGGCAGAATGGGGTTGGACTAGATGGCCACAGGGCCGTGATCCTACACGATGCCCTTCTCATAGTTAACAATGTCCCTCATGTCCTTTCCCCTGTGCTAAACATGCCCGCAACTCCCGCATGGAGTCCCCCACAGGGAAAAACGGCTTCCAGACTCTTTTCACCCTCTTGGTCTCCTCCCACCTTGGGATTCCTCCCAGCGTGTCTAAGTCCTTCTTATATTATGGTGCCCAGAACTGGACTCTGGACTCCTCCAGGTGAGGTTTGACCAAAATGGAATAGAGTGGGAATGTATTTTTACATCATTTATAAATGCATATTTTGCATCACAGGAGTGTAATGCTGTTCTTCCTGTAAGTGAGTGCTGCAGTCCACATGGCCACTATATGCCACTGGAGTGTAAGTTCCATCAGCCAGCATAGCCAATGGCGAGGGATGATGGGAGCTGCAGTCTGGAAACATCTGGGGAGCCCATTTTGTCCCATGATGGGTTATGCAGTATTTCACTATTTTTGAAAAATAGAGTCCATATAGCCAGGACGAAATGTGCTAATGCTACAGAGAGGATAGTTTTAAAGCTGCTGGTGTCCAAATCTAGTGCAAAGGTTCTCCTGAACTTGTGCTGAGCTCTGCTAGGCCCACCTGCCTGTGGGGGAAAGAGAGAAGGGGAGCCCAAACGGGAGTCTGCATTGCCCCTCCCTTTCTGTGGTGGGAGACAAGGGTGGCAGCCAGATGCCCTGAGAGAGGGCGGCCAGTGGGTGATGGAGATGCCCTGAGGCCCCCTCTCCCACAGACCCCAGCTGAAGGTGAGCAAAGGAGCCCCCAGGGACAGCATGAGCACCAGGCCCTCGGTGGGCAGACAGGAGCAGATTTGGGGGTGTGACCACTGATAGGGGCCTCACGATGGTCCTTGGCCTGCGGAGATGTCCATGGCGCCAAAGCAACCAGGCAGGTGGGCAGCTGTGTTGGTTGAAAAGGTGCCACATTTTTGCTGAAGAACATTTGTGCTGCGCTGGAGCGGGAAGCATAATTCAGCTCAGAATTTGAAAGAGTTATGTTTTTGAACTACAGGTTCCAGAATCCCTTAGCTGGCAGGGCTAGTGGCCATACTGGTCTGAGGAGTCTGGGAGTTGTAATCCATAAACACCTCTCTCCCAGTTTCTGGCGAAGATGTGGGCTGTGTTTCTCCAATAGCACTTGTCACCTAAGTAATGGACCATCCACAGAGGCCATGAACTGCGTGGCCTTCCTGGCCCACCACGCTTGGCCTGAGGGGAACAGCCAGACTTTGCATGGTTGTGACTTTCCTCCCTTCACCTCCCTTTCCGGTGGTGTAGATCTGATGGCATTTTCCACATCCCAACCAACCTCCCATCTGTGATTTTTCACATAACAAATCCTGCCTTATTTATTTTTAGATGCAGCTTTGCTGTATTTTTTAAAAAAACTTTTGCTTTATAGGGGGCATTTTCAGTTTATCATCTCCCCATAACCCAATTCACGTGAGCATTCCTGGTTTTCTGGGCTGTCCAAGGAGGCCTCCCCCCCCCCCCCACTTTTATGCCAGGATTTGTCAGGTCTGAGGCTCTCAAACCTGTTGCTGGTGTTCTCCCCCCACACCAGCCACTGCCACCCCCGGGCATTTCATTCCCTTTGCAGCTTTGCAGATGGCCAGTTACTGCATTGGGTCCCCTTGGATGGGTTTGTTGTTGCTGTTACTTCCTCTGAAGAGAAAATGAAGTGCAGCTCTCATTTCTGCCAGGCTGAGAACAGCCATTTCAGACAACTAGCTGTACCCAGCGTAACATACGCTGTTAAAAAAACTCCCCCCCAAGATGCCCAGTAGACCTCACAACAACCCTGTAAGGTAGGCTTGCAAATTTTAAAATTCCCCCTCCCCCTTCTCAGTGTTCCAGATTTTTCCTGGAATTGTGGAGGGTGACTTACTTGCTCCCTTGCCCCCTTGCAGGTGGCCTGCCACCTCCGCCAGTTGACTGCCTGGGTCCCAATCTGGGCCACAGACTGAATGGCAGGAGTGGATTGTGAGGTGGAGAGGGAGTTTGCATGTGCGTGGTGGTTGGTTGGGTGTGTTTCCTGAGTAGTCAATCAGCACACTGGGAAAGGCAATATACCCAAGAGAAATATACGGTATATAGATAGACAGATAGATTGTTCTTTTTGTAGGTTTGGCACATAAGCACAGAGACACATTTTTGCTTAAATTATCACAATGTTTGGAACAAGTTTATGTGTCCTGGAGATCTGTTTTCCAATCAGCCAGAAAAAATGAGCTTTTTGGATCCGTTCCTGTTTCATAGTCTGGTGCCCTTTTTCTAATCCACCCTCACTTCCACTGCTCCTGCCTTTAATCAAGTAGGCAGCAGTTCAGCAAAACCACCTTAGAGTATTCCTTGCCTAATAAAACCCTATGAAAGTCATGGGGTCACCTTAAGTCAACACGTGACTTGAAGGCACATGCACACACATAGCAGTTCTTCTATTGTGTTTTTGAATTTCCATTTCCATTTTAACTTTCTAAGTGAAGTCGAAAGCTTTCATGGCCAGCATCCATAGGTTTTCCATGAGTTTCTTCTGGGCTGTGAGGCCGTGTTCTGGAAGAGTTTATTCCTGATGTTTTGCCTGTATCCATGGCTAGCATCTTCAGAGAATGGTTGGGTAGGGGTGGGGTGGGGGGTTATATACTGGGATATACACCATTAGCCAGACACTAATCCTCCTTGCATATCCTCCCACCCTAGGAACTAGCCATCCGAATATACAAATTCACATGTCCTCTCCAACAGGGGTTCACAGTATATACCCACACACACACACTCCTGCCCAACCATTCTCTGCAGATGCCAGCCACAGATGCAGGCGAAACGTCAGGAATAAACTCTTCCAGAACACGGCATCCTCACAGGCTGGAAAAAAATCACGGAAACCTATAACTTTCTAAGTGTAAAATAATTTGATCATCCTGTTCCTTGCCTTGGTTGGCAAAAATCATGAGTGTGCAAAGCTTTGTTGCCAGTGTTCTTGTTTACGCCTGCATTTTTCAGCTGTTCTGTGCTACACTCTTTCTGCCTCAAGAAAGGATTTTTTAGAAAACAAAACACACGGGGCGGGGCCTGAATAAACCTGGTATATTCCTTATTGTTCTTCTGGCAAAAGTTCACTTGCCCCAAAGATGCCTGGGGCTGCCCTGAGGCCTTGCCATGGGCTTAATGCTGGCAGGACACGGCAGCACTAGGAATTTGAAATAGCAGCCATGAACACTGATAGGTAAATCTGGCATTATTTCTCCTAAAACTCCTGGAAAATGTGAGTCAGCAAGGGAGGGGGTGCTGAAGGAGAGGCAGCCAATGGTCAGAATGGGCACCAGCAGGAACCTGGGCCAGAAAGCCCGGTGAATGGCACAAGCTGTGTTCCTCCTGGCTCGCTTGTGCTCACGGCTCGGCTCCCTTTGCTCTTGCTGCTGGCCAAGACTGCAGGGAAGTCCGAGGCTGGCGTGGTCAGTGTGCCAGTGCAGAATGACCCACAGCTGGTGAGGCTGAGATGGAGATCTTGGGCGGGGGACCTAGGCCAGAGCTGCCCACTACTCCCTGAACAAGATTTTCTGTGTCACTATTTAGCCACTGGTTGGAGGCTGGAGCCTTGCACGGGCTGAAAGCCAGCCTAGAATCAGTATTCAGTGCCTTAGGTGATCTTCTGCTTGTTGCGTTTGGTGCAAACCTTTCACAACCCAGCTCCATAGTGTGGCTTTGTTGCGGAAAAACAACAACAACAGTCCAGCCCCTTGCCCACTCCATCCCATCTGGAAGGGGAATGTGAGAGTGTGTGTGGGGGTGTTCAATGCCAACGTCCGGGAGGAAGCAACTTGCTTTGTGGAGACAAATCTTTGGCCCTTTTCTTCTCACATATGAGAATGAAAAATGGCAAAAGTTTGCTCCTCCAGGGCAAAATTATAAGAGTTTTGGCATATTTTGTGATTTATTTACTTTGTTTGTTTGTTTGTTTCATTTCTGGCATTTTTCATGAAATTTTGGTGCAGTGTTTGTTTTTTACAAAACACGAACAAAAGCGGGGAAAGAAATAGACTGGTCTTCCTTGTCATGGAAAGGTGAGGAATATTCTGACCACAGACATTAACTTATGCTGGGGATGTCTTCAGGTGTTACAACATCCTCTTTCTCTGAGACTGAGACAAGTTGTGAACATTGATTCCACCCCAGGCCTCACGCAGCATCCACCACGAATGATCTTCTCCTTGGTACAATTTCTCCTCCTCCACTTACTGGCTCTTCTTCTTGGCCCCAAACCTGGGGCTGAGTGTGATGAGGCCCAGAAGTTGTCCCAGACAGATCTCTCACGGCAATGCAGAGCAGTCTGCTGGGCCCCTCGTTGCTTTCACTCTGGGCCCCAGAGGCTCACTAATGAAATGGGTTTCTCTGCAGGGCCCTTGGCGGGTGGCCCTGCAGCCCAGAGAGGAAGTTGGGGGGATATGAGCTGAGGCCAGGCTGCACTTGGGGGGGCTGTACCTGAAGGCATGGTTTCCTCCCTTTACGTCACATTGCTCTCCTTCTTTCTTTCCTTCCTTCCTTCCTTCCTTCCTTCCTTCCTTCCCTCCCTTGCTCTTGTTGGGTATCTCAGAGTTCCTCTTTGGCCAGGCCCAGGGCGTGTTCTGCTCAGCATGGGCTGACTTTGCTCTCCCCTCCTGGCCTCCTGGTCATGGGGCGGGGAGGCTGGGATGACCCCAAGAGGCAGCCCTCTCCCCAAAAGCATAGCCCCAGCCTTGTCCAGGGGCAAGAGACACCCCACCGCCAGAGGCTTTTCTCCCTCCTTAGACACCACCCACCTGTCCTCCTTCCCTCCCTCCCCTTTTAAAGGGAAATGGCCTAGGGGGTCTTGGCTTTCCTGGAGAAAGCCCTCAGGTTTTGAATCATAGAATCATACAGTTGGAAGAGACCCCTAAGGGCCATCTAGTCCAACCCCATTCTGCCTTGCAGAAATACCCAATCAAAGCATTCCTGACAGATGACTACCCAACCTCTGTTTAAAACTCTCCAAAGAAGGAGACTCCACCACACTCCCAGGCAGCAAAATATTCCACTTTTGAACAGCTCTTACTGTCAGGAAGTTCTTCCTAATGTTGAGGTGGAATCTCTTTTCCTGTAGTTTGAGCCCATTGCTCCATGTCCTAGTCTCTGGAGGAGCAGAAAACAAGCTTGCTCCATCCTCAGTATGACATCCCATCAAATATTTAAACATGGTCACCATGTCCCCTCTCAGCCTTCTCTTCCCCAGGCTAAACATACCCATCTCCCCTCTGGACATGCTCCAGTTTGTCAATAGCCTTCTTGAATTGTGTTGCCCTTAGCTGGACACAGTATTCCAGTTGAGGCCTGACCAAGGCAGAATAGAGTGGGACTATGACTTCCCTTGATCTAGATAGTATACTCATATTGATGCAGCCTAGAATCGCATTGGCCTTTTTAGCTGTCACATCACACTATAATCATTCATAATCTCCATATAACTTACACAAAGATGCATAGGGAAGGATCTGTGATGATCCACACAGCATGCCTCAGTGGCGGAACCTGGATGGGAGTCCCCTCCCACTTCCCAGCAGGCCACCCTCTTCCTTCCACTAGGCCTTGCTGCCTGGCACCGGATGCCTTTTGGCCAGAGGCGCTGGAGGAAGACCTGGGCGCTGCCCCACTGGTGTTGCTCCCAGTGGGACGGTGCCCAGTGATGCCACCGGTTCTTCTGGTCCCCTTGGCCCCTTGCCACAGCATCCGGTGGTGGCCCAGCCAGCCCAGTGGCTCAAGGGGGCATGTGGTGGCCTTGGAAAGTGGCCCTTCCCGTAAGGGGGAGAGGGCTTTTCTGCGTCCCACTCCCACCAGTCTCTCCTCTGTTTGGTTTCCACAGGGGTCACCACTGTCTTGACCATGACCACACTGAGCATCAGTGCCAGAAACTCCTTGCCTAAAGTGGCGTACGCGACGGCCATGGACTGGTTCATAGCCGTCTGTTATGCCTTTGTGTTTTCTGCTCTGATTGAGTTTGCCGCCGTCAACTACTTTACCAAACGCAGCTGGGCCTGGGACGGGAAGAAGGAGCTGGAGGCCCAGGAGATGAAGGTAAGGAGGGGCCGCCTGGGGATGTGGAGGGGGAAGAGTACACGTGTGTGCAGAGTACGTGTGCATGTGTGTGCGCACATAGACACACACAGGGAAGACTGGCTCAAATCTAGCCCCCGAGCAGAACCGAGCACACACATTGCAACCCAGAGACGAGCATTTTGCAGCCCAAAGGTACAGGAAGAGCGCTGCTAACAACCACTCCCCCACCCCCGGCTGCTGCAGCCCCATCCACTGGGAGCCATCCTGGATTTGTGGCTTTTTATGCATCGCAAAACAAGACAAGAGCTCCTGAAGCTGAGAGCCATTTGGGGCCACATTCCCTTTTTGTGCAGAGGGTAAAGTTCTCCAGCAAAGAATTTCTCATGGTGCCCTCACTCCCCCCCCCCCACAACTGTGGAAACTGGAAAGTGGGCATCTGTGTTCTCAAACTAGCAGAGGCCTCCTTCCCACACCCACAGGAGTGTCCAAGAATGGATGTAGTGGGTGAACCAGTGCCAGCTGGCTAAAGGGGCTCCTTACCACCCGAGCCTCAAGTGGCAGAGGTGGATGAAGGGGATGCCCCCCCATCCCACCCCACAGCTGCTTTTGCAAAGGGGGCACAGCTGCACCTTGAGCAGGTGGGAAACAGACCAGTTCCTGAACCTGGGAACTCCCCGCTCTGAGGTTCTCCTTCCGTTGTGGTTCAGCCTCAGGGGGCAACAGGGGCCAGCCAAGCTCTCTGGAATGGGCCACGAGGCACTGAGTCCCCCTCTGGAGGTGCCCTCTGATGTGGGGTGGCGGAGGTGAGGAACCCGGAGGGCACCCGAGAGCCTCACCAGTGGCTCTTGGTGAGCCGTCCTGTTTTGGTGGCAGTGGCAGGGGGAGGCATTTCTGTCTCTCACCCAGAACTCTCTCTTCCCTTCTCAGAAGAAAGAGCCGGTCACCCTGGCAAAGAAGACCAACAACGCCTATAACATTGTGGGCACAACCTATGCCCTGAACATCACCAAGGAGCCAGGCCTGCCCACCATTGCCAAGAGCGCAGCCACTGCCACGCCCGCCACGCCCGCCACCGTAGTGGTGCCTCCGAAGATGCCCCGGCTGGAGGAGAAGCCCCCCGAGAACAAGAAGACATACAACAGCGTCAGCAAGGTAGACAAAATGTCCCGCATCGTCTTCCCGGTCTTGTTTGCCATTTTCAATATGGTGTACTGGGCAACGTATGTCAACCGGGAGTCGGCCATCAAAGGCATGATCCCCAAGGATTGAAGCCAGCCACGCGGTCCTTCCGCCTGTCCGTGTGGCCCCCAGCATGGAGTCCTGACCAGGGCTCCTCTGTTGCCTTGCTGGTGGTTCAGTATTTATCATTTTATCTTTTTTTTTCTGATTGATTTTGTTCAGCTGACTCCCTTCCTCTCCCATGCAAACTAAACTGTGATTTTTTAAACAAGGAAAGAACCCCCAAACCAAGAACACTTGTTTGTTTTCTTTCATTTCTGTTGTGTGGGGAGCATGGAAGTGGGGCTGGGGAATATCCTAGAAAGAGCTGCCTCTCACATGGCACCCCTCTGACATCCATCTCCCCCACGCCCCCTCTGCACCCCCACAGAAGAGCTGGCTTTCCGACCTCTTCCCATGCTGTGCTCAGCCCGGCTAGGGGCTGGCGATCTGCCCCCCTCCCGCTATGGACTGCCCTGGGGGTTCTGGTTCACCCCTTCCCAAAGAAGCAGGATGGCCTGCTTCTTTCCTGCTGTGATCCTTTGGTGAGAGAAGGGAGCCCCCAGACTAAAGAGCTGATTAGCCCCCGCCCCGCCCCACCGCCTTGGGGTTGCCTTAGAAGACAGAGAGGGATCAGGATCGGCCCCTGGGGTCTGCGGAGAGAGCCAGGGAGCCACGGAGTTCAGGCAGGCGCTGGGCTCCGGCTGTGAGGGTTTAGCATGAACAGGTGGCAAAGCAGTACTGCACGCACATTTATCCTGCAGTCCACAGGGTTATCCCTGCACTCTGTGTTTTCCTTGGAGGTGCTCATGGCGTTTCTCCTCTGACTGCTTCCTGGATTTTGTGGTGGTCATGGCCAGAGACTGCCACCCAGTAGGCTAGTTATCTGCCATTACACTGGACTGAATGCCCAGGTTTTTGTAAATATTCCTGTGTGTGCACATCTGGCTCTTCCTGTGGTTCTCTTTCTTTATGGCTGCATCTGCGGCTGCGGTTTTCCTTCTCTTCCACATTAATTTCTGCAGCTGGGCCAAAACCACTGTGGGAATCCTGGGCTCAGAGGGGTTTCTGGAGAGTCCTTTGTGCAATTGAGGCCACTGACTTTGCTGCTTGCTTGCGTCTCTTGAAATACCAGGATGGAGTACAGAAGAAGAACTTGCATTTGGGGGAAAGGAGAAGTCTCACTGGAACTCCCCCTCTCCTCATCTCATGCAGAGCAGCCTAGACTGTTCCCCTTCCCAGGGTGGGGAGGAGAGGGCCTCCTCCCGCCCTTATCCCCACAGCAATGGCCCCTGTGTGGTCCTGGCTTGCATGGCTGCTGGTCTCTCCTAGCTGATCTGGCCAATGAAGCTCAGGGAAGATGCTCCTCCCTTTCATGCCATTAAGAGGAGGCATGGAAAAGGGCACTCCACTGCCCCCCTTGTTAGGAAGCTGCCCTCAGCACAGGGAGTGCGACCCCTGGGAAGGGAGCCACCACGCAGCAGCCCAGGCACTACGGTCCTTTGCAGCCACGTCAGCACTGCCAGCAACATCACCATCCTCTGCTGGTGCTCCTGCTCGGAAGGGTGCTTTCCTTGATGTGTGTGAGAATGCACACTCCCTGGGCTGCTGCTTCCCATTGCGTTCCAGTTTAAGCTGCACAATTTCCACATTAATGGCTTCTCCTCTGCATGGGTTGCTTTGTTGCTTGTGGATGAAGGAAGGCATGAATGGAGGTGAGCTGCACACATGCAGATTCTCAAATTAATTGCGCCCCCCCATGGGAAATCAAGGCAGATTTAGCAGAACCCAGGACAGAGCCATGTACAGGCATATGGATCTTTTGTTTATGGAAAAGGACTCTGGGGACCTGGGAGGGAAAGAGCTTTTCCTCACACATGTATAGCTTGCGCTGGATAGGAACACCAAGGATTGGCAGGGGTGAGCCTCTGCACCCATGTCTGAGTGTCCCAGTGCTGAAGTCGAAGGCTTCCACGGCCAGCATCCATAGATTTTTCCTTGGGGTTTTTCCAGGCTGTGAGGCCATGTTCTGGAAGTTTCTTTCTAACGTTTCACCTATCCCAGTGCTGCTTGCTTGCCATCCCCAGTGCTCTCTTTCCAGAGCGGGATGTGAATGTCACAGGAATGTGCAGAGCGCAGTCACTCCCTGTTCATCCGAACAGGAGATATGCAACGAAAACGTGTGCTTTGTGAGCAAACAAATACTCCTTTGGTGCAAAAGTAAGTCCATGCCAAAATTCTTTTAGGCTTTTATTAATAACAATTAAATAAAAGGAAAAACAATAACAGAAAACATTTAACCATGTTTTCTAGGTTCTCTCTAAGCAAGAGAGGTACACACAAACTTGAAGCTCTCTTCCATCTCAGGAACAAAACCAATATAACCCCTCCCAGTTATATAGTCCCTAACACTCAGTCTTTGGTAGAAAGGAAAGTAGTCTCAAGTTTCCATTACTCATATACAACCCCCAAAGAGCAGAATAACAAAACAGACAGATTTATGAACCTTTGATAACGAAACTGGCGCCTTATAATGTCTGGTGAAAAAATTACTCAGGGAGGGGGAGACAGACTCCTGATCACAAAAACTATTTTCCCTGACAGTGAAGCCATGTGGCAGCACCCCCACCTGCATGAAAACACCTTCTCTAATCACACAGCTGGGGCAGGATTAGAACAAGGGCTCAGTCCATCACGGGGCAGCTCCACGGGGAAGGAGCAGAGGCGGTTGTGGATCCCACCAGAGTGGGCCCACTGAGGGGCACTAGTAGCCTGGGAAGTGGAGGAGGCCTGCTCCCAAGTTGCCTTTCGCTCTGGGTAACCTCAAAGGGGCCCCCATGGAAAGACCAGCCTCCAGTCACCCCAGGGCAGGCGAGAGGCGGCCTCATCACTATTGCCACCTTTGCCAGAACCTATGGCGGACTCACTTTCTCACACACACTGGCCGCCTAGAAGATTGGGAAGCCAGAGTTGTCTCTTTTTTCCCAAGTCTCAGCTCATGTTTCCAGAAGGCGCTGAAGTGGGGCACCCCCAGGGCCTCCCCTCCCTGAGTGCCCAAGAAGGTCTGGGGCAGCTGCAGCCAATTCTCAGATTTCACATTCTGTGCCATGTTAAAGGTGGTGGTGGTGGTGTGTGTGTGTGTGTGTGTGTGTGTGTGTCTGAGGGCTCTCACCCCCCCCCAAAAAAAATGTCCTACAGCCATCACCACATCACCTCTTCACTAATGGAGGTCCATCTTTGGAGCACTATCAGTCCTTTTAAAACAGGACTTCTGCCTTGGGGGCTTTTGAGCTTCCTGGAGGTGGTTTTGGTGTTGCTTTGTTTGGTTCTTTGGGAGCTGAAACAAACTGCACAGGCCACAATCCAACCAAACAGCAAGTCCTCCGGTGAGAGTGGATGGAAGTCATTGGAGGAGCTGTAAGGGGATTCTGTAGGCATTTCGGGGAGCTGGAGCAGAACTTTGAACCAATATCCGTGTCAGCAGTACATCAGAAATTCAGTTTTACCTTTTAAATGTTGCCTTTGGAATTAAAAGCGGAGGAATCTTTAAAGAGAAAACAGAAATCAACATCTCATGGCTTCATTTCAAGACAGTGAATTCTCAGGGTCAGCAGGCCAGAATCAAGGATGTTATGCTTCATTTTCTCTACCCAAACCCTGCTGAACAGCAACCTGACCTCACCACAATTTCTTGGCCCCAAATGATGGCCCAATCCAGGATCCACTGGATTTGGGATTGGCAGATGCTGCCAGGGACAAGCAGGGCCCCACGGCCTGCCCTCGGAGGGAGGATGGGGAGGAGGCATACGAGGGTACCGGGAGTGGTTGTGGTCCTACCACTTGGAGGCTGGATCAGCAGCAGCACCAGGGTGGTGGGGGAGTTTAGGGTGAGTGTTTCCAAGAGGGACCTGCCTGCCTTTCCCTCCTCTGAAGACATATATATATTTACATTATTTTGGACAATTTACAGCCTTAAAAGTGCTAGGAATGGGTCAAACAGAGTGGCTTTGCTCCCTTAGCAGAACAAGCACTCCACATGCCCCAAAGCCATTATGAAATGCGAAATCGGCTGGAAAAAGAAACTGGAAGTGACGTGATGCTATTTCCAGTTATATATTGGGCGTGCCAGTGTGACATGCTGGGTATGTGTATGCAGGGGCAAAGAATGCCCCCCTGTGCAGCCCCCCCCGAACTCTTGCCCAATTAACCCTTGTGGGGGCAGACAGGAGGTCTGAGTCCCCAGAGGCCCATTTGGTGGAAGGACTCACACAGAGCCAGACCTGCAGGGGAAGCATCCACAGTGTTGTCACAAGAGTCTCCCAGTCACCTAACGTGTCTTGTTGCTGTTGTTGGCTGGGACCAAAGTTGTCCCAAGAGATCTCCTGAATTTTTGTCTTGGCTATGTTTTCTGGAAACCAGAAACGGGCTGACAGCTACTTGGAATGAACATCCCACCCCATTGCTTGGGTGCCGTGGAATAATTCCCTGGATTCTGCACCCACAGACACACCTGTGGAAAGAGAGCAGTTTTACACCCCATCATTGCCTGGAATTTGCAGTGGGTGTGTGTGTAAAAAAATGCCCCACATTAAGGCGCTCAGTGGGAGTGGTTTTATCTGCCTGGATAAAACCAAAGAAAACAAGTTGATGGATTAATCTAGTCTAGGGATGGAGGAGGAATCTCTGCCCCCCATGTACAGCTCCTGCCATCCTTCACCATTGGTCATCTGCTTGAGGTTCATGGGGTCGAATCCTTTTTCCTTCTGTGACACATGCTGGCTGAAGCCTCAGGGACTGGCCCTGTACAGAGCAGAAGGGAAAAGTGCTTGTCCTGAGGAGATTACACTCTGAGGTTTGCCACAAGTAGTGGGGGGGGGGGCGGCAGCGGCAGTGAGTCTGCAAAGGTGCAAACCAGGGGAAGTGAAGCAGCTGCTTCTTCACCCTTCCTCCCTGCACGGTCTTGTTTGTGCATATTGTTGCAAGAGAGGTCACACCATAGATTGAGATGAGGGCATTTTGTAAGACTGGTCTTTTTTAGTTTGCCAGCATTAGTGCAGTGTGACAGTCACAGAGGATCTCTCAAAGGCAACAGCAGAGGTACCATAGCAAACGCTTGTTAGTACTGCGCAGAGGGAGGCGTGGTAACCCCCCTTTGAAGATCGCTTACCCTGGAAACCCTAAGATGAGACAATCCAAATGGAAGAAGAGATCGTGCCAGAAGACGAGGCTCCCAGGTCAGATGGCACTTAACAGGCTACTGGGAAACCGCAAAGGACAACTACGGGTAGTGCTGTGGATACTGGCGCAATTGGACTCAAGCCAAAAGGACGTCCAGCTGTTGACCATCTCAGAGGCGAAAGGAAAGTCCAAAGCTGCACAATCAGATTATAGGAACATGGGACGTGAGAAGTGTGAATCAAGGGGAGCTAGTCATAGTAAAAGAAGAAATGGGATGCATAAACATTGCAATACTTGGGGTAAGCTGGCTCACGGGGATAGGAATGGGACATTTTGGGTCAGATCATTATTACACAGTGTTTTACTCAGGAAATGAAAATCTAAGAAGAAGAATAAGGAGAGATGTAGCAAAAGCGTCAAAAGTCATAATGCAAAGTTTGACCAAATCGTGTCAATAAGACTTCAGGGAAACCCATCAGTATAACCTTAATCCATGTTTATGCTCCAACTACAGAGGCAGAAGAAGAAGAAATTGAAAGATTCTGTGCTGGAGTCCAGGAGGAAATTGGTCACACAACAAAACAGGACTTCTTGTTACTCATAGCCGATTGGAATGCAAAAATAAGAAGCAGAGCAGAAGAAGATTGTAGGAAAATGTGGCCCAGGATCAAGAAATGAAGCAGGAGACCGGCTGACTGAATTTTGCAAGGCCAACAGTTTGTTCATCACAAACACATCCTTCAAGCACCCCAAAAGCGACAATAAACGTGGGCATCACCTGATGGCCAATATAGAAGTTAAACAGATGACATAATTGGAAGCAGAAGGTGAAGAAGTTCTATTCTTTCTGCAAAAACAAGACCAGGAGCAGATTGTGGCACAGACCATGAATTGCTAATATCAAAAATGAGAGTAAAGCTAAAAAAAAAAACACTAAACCAACTGTCATGCTGAAATACAACCTGAAGAGCCTCCTCATAGATTTGCACTATTAAGCCTAATTAACCAGGAGCCGAAATAACTATGGACAGAAGCCAGGGACATTGTCTGGGAGGAACACAAAGGGATACTATCTCTAGCCACAAAGAGAGAGAAGCCTCAATGGATAACAGATGAAACTCTTCAAGTAGTGAAGGACAGATGAGAAGCACAAGTAAAAGGTGACAGAAACAGAGTCAGACCCTGAATGCAAATGCTAACAACGTGTGTGCAGGGACCAGGAGAACTACTAAAATAATCAATGCAAAGAAATAGAAGGTGAGAACAACAACAAAAGAAGAAAAAGAGACCTCTTCCACAAGATCTGACAAATCAAAGGGAAATTTAAACCAAGAGTGGGGATGCTCTACAACCAGCAGAACATATTACATGGCCAAGTAGAAATAAAAAGACAATGGAAACAGTATATGGAATAGCTGTATAAAAAAGATGAAAGGATGACAGATTCATTCAAGGAAGAACCATATGAAGATGAACCTCCAAGTTTAGAAAGTGAAATGGACGCTGCACTCAGAGCACTTGAGAGAAATAAACCACCAGGAACAGGTGACATACCAATAGAGCTGCTTCAAGTTACAGAGACAGAATCTGCTCTAGTTCTAACTAAAATCTGTCAACAAATATGGAAAATAGAACAATGGTCAACAGATTGGAAATGTTCAATTTACACTCCCATTCTCAAGAAAAGGGAAATTAATTTCCTATGCAAGCAAAGTGATGCTCTAAATTCCACAACAAAGTCTTTTACCATATATGTAGTGAGAAATCATAGAATCAGAGAGTTGGAAGAGACCTCAAGGGCCATCCAGTCCAACCCCCTGCCCTGCAGGAATAAACAATCAAAGCCCTCCCATTGACAGACAGCCATCCAGCCTCTGTTTAAAAACCTCCAAAGAAGGAGATTCCACCTCACTCCAAGGCAGCAACATATTCCACTGCCAAACAGTTCTTACCCTCAGGAAGTTCTTCCTAATGTTTAGGTGGAATCTCTTTTCCTGTAGTTTGAACCCTTTGCTCCATGTCCTAGTCTCTGGAGCAGGAGAAAACAAGCCTGCTCCATCCTCAGTATGACATCTCTTCAAATATTTAAGCATGGCTATCATGTCCCCTCTCAGCCTTCTCCAGGCTAAACATGCCCAGCTCCCACCATCCTGGTCACCCTCCTCTGGACACGTTCCAGCTTGTCCATATCCTTCCTGAATTCTGATGCCCAGAACTTGACACAGTATTCCAGGTGAGATTTCACCAAAGCAGAATAGAGTGGCACTATTATTTCCCTTGATCTAGACACTATACTCCTATTGATGCAGCCTAGAATTGCATTGGCTTTTTTACCTGCTGCATCACACTTCTGGCTCATGTTCAGCTTGTGGTCCACTAAGACTCCTAGATCCCTTTCGCATGTACTGCCCTCAAGCCAGGTGTCCCCCATCCTATATCTGTCCATTTCATTTTTACTGCCCAAGTGTAGTATCCTACATTTCTTCTTGTTAAAATTCATTATATTAGTTTTGGCCCAGCTTTCTAATTTGTTAAGGTATTTTTGAATTCTGATCCTGTTCCCTGGGGTATAAGCTCCACCTCCTAATTTGGTGTCATCTGCAAATCTGATAAGCATGCCCTCCCTGTATTCCCTCATCCAAGTCATTGATAAAGATGTTGAATAGCCCTGGGCCCAGGGCAGAACCCTGTGGCACCACACTAGTGGTCACTTCTCTCCAGGATGAAGAGGAGCCATTGATGACTACTACCCTTTGGGTTTGGTCAGTTAACCAATTACAAATCTACCTAACAGTTGCCTTGTCTAGCCCACCGGTTACTAACTTTTTTGCAAGAATATCATGGGGGACCTTGTCAAAAGCCTTACTGAAATCAAGATACACTACATCCACTACATTCCCTTCATCTATCATGGTTGCAACGCTATCAATGAGATTAGTCTGGCATGACTTGTTTTTGAGAAATCCATGTTGACGTTTTTTGATCACGGCATTCCTTTCTAAGTGCTTACAGAGTGTCTGTTTAATGATCTGCTCTAGAATCTTTCCTAGTATTGATGTCAGGCTGACTAGGCAGTAATTACTCTTCTTTTTCCCTGTTTTTAAAGGTGGGGACAACATTTGCCCTCCTCCTGTCTGCTGGGACCTCTCCTGTTCTCCAGGAATTTTAAAAAAATTATTGCCAGTGGTTCTGAGATTACTTCTGCCAGTTCTTTCAATACCCTTGGATGTAGTTCGTCTGGCCCTGGAGACTTGAATTCATTTAGGGTAGCCAGGTATTCCTGAACAACCTCTTTACCAATTCTGTGCGTATTTCCCCTACTGCATCATCTGCTCCATCTTCCCCAGGTTGAGCACTGTTCCCCCTTTGGGAGAAGGAATTCTGACATTCCTAAGCATGGGAGCGGAGGTGAAGCTTCTGCCAGGCTGCCAGAGGAATGGTGTAGGAGAGTAATGCTCTTGAGAGGATATCTCTGGTTCCAGGACCCAGATTTTCAAGGGATCCTTATGCTGCCGGAGGGCAGGAGAGCGTTTCTTGAAGGCAAACCATCTTGTAGAGGAGAAATCAGCTTATGGGATAGACTTTTGTGAAGCGCTTGGAAGAGGCTAATATTTTTGAAGTCTTGGCTGGCACAAGCCAGCCAGCCTGAGCGGCTTAGGGGCATGGACCAGTTGAGATTGCAGGCAGGAGTTATGGGCCACAAACAGCTGCACTCATGATCCTCCCTGCATAATCTGGATCAGGTGGGCTGGCAGCAAAGAGAAGGTGGAGGTCTTCAGCCATCTGTACCAGAGGAACCTGGAGGACAGAGGGGCTCTGGACCTTTCTGGCTCTATACTTGCCCTGCCTGGGACAGATCCTGATGGGCTGCCTCAGCAAGACTGGTGAGAGACCAGCCTTCCATCACCTCTCCTGCCAGTGCCAGAAGGACCCAGATTTGGCTGCTGCAAAGGGGGGCCACGGGGGGGGGCGTGTGCAGAAGAGGATGGGCCCACAGCCCCACTCGTGAGGGGTCCTCAACTTTGCTGCCTCTTTCAACTCCCTGGAACAATCTTGTCCCCAAATCAGCTCCAGGTTGAAAACATTCCATTGAGAGCACCCTCCGAGAACACAGCTGGAAACGGACCTTCTTTGAGCTTCTCTTTACTTTGGGGCTTTTGTGTGAAAAACAATTACTGCAAAAAAATAATATTGATGAGAATTTTGAGGGCAATGATGTTAGATATCAATGGGCCAAACCAAATGTTGGTCACAATGGGATTAAACACATTGAAATCAATGGGACTTGCTAGTATTCCCCTGCATAAGTGTCCCAGTCATTTCAGGGGTCTGTTCTAGGTGGAGGAAGCACTGGGTTTAGTTCCACATAGCCAAATCTTTTGTTGTAAACTGTCAACAACTCAGCGACCCCATGAATGAGAATCCTCCAAAAAAGAAAAGAAAACCGTCCTCAATGGACCTGCTCAGGTTCTGCAGGCTGACTTCCTTGACAGATCTCTCCGTCTAAAAGGTGGTCTTCCTCTTTTCCCACCGCCTTCTACCTTCCCAGGCATGATTGTCTTTTCTCATGAGTCCTGTCTTCTCATGATATAGCCAAAGTATGACAGCCTCGGTTGAGTCATCCTGGCGTCTAGGCTTGATTTGCTCTTTTTATTATTATTAAAGATTATAACATTACACTAAAAGACATTATAAAAAATTAAAAAGAAAGAAAAACAAGAGAAAAGAATGCAATGACTTCCATTCACCTTTTCAGCAGTTATATATATGACATGGTTATTCATACCTCACTCTCTAACATTAATGCATCTTTTTTCCACAATCGATTCCTTCTAACCATCAAAACCAAAAGTGACCAAATCATTTTCTCTCCCCCCCCCACACACACACAACACACCCGCAAAAAAGTCCATAAGGGGTTTCCAGCCTTTGAGAAATGTCACTAATGATCTTTCTCTAATCAGACACTTGCTGTAGTTTGTCTTCGGTTTGTCTTTTTAGCACTCTTCTCCCGGGCATTTCAAATGAGTCGAGTCTCTTCCTATCGGCTCCCTTCAGTGTCCAGCTTTCACAAACATACATAGAAATGGGAAATCTGGCCGGACCTATGAGTGTTTACTTAACTGGGAGACAAATGGCCGCCAAGGATCCGTCTCATAATTTTCTTTAATTTTTATTTATTTATCTATTTGCTTAGACAAATGTACAGTAAAGGCAACGTTCAACTCTGGGGAGTGAGCCTGTTTGCGGAGGGGCCGCTTTCACACCACCGAAAGAGGGCAGAAGAGGGCGGGGGTCTCCATAACAGCCCCCTCCTGAACATCTGCTGCAGTTGCCGACTGGGGAGAGCCCCCCGTTGCTGCCCAGAGGAAGGGAGGGAGGGAGGGAGGGGGCGGCCCGGTCCCTTCTTCGGCCGCCTGCCTCGACCTCCCTTTCCGAGCAATGGAAAGAGGCCGCCGAGCGACGTCGCGGGAGCGTCCGCCAGGTGGGGGGCAATGGGGGGCTGCGGAGACGGTGGGAAGAGGGGCCCCGGAGTGGGCGGGTGGGAAGAGAGGCGGCAGCGCAGGGGGAGAAGCGAACAAGGTCCCAAACGAAGAGCGTCCGGGACGGAGCCCGTGGGGAAGGGAGAGGGCAGTGGGCCGGACTAGGGGCTGGGGTCCCATTGGGGCCAAGGGGGGCCGGCGAGAGGAGGACCCGGGCAAGGATTCACGCGCATCCCACGAAGAGGAAAGGGTGGAAGGCCCGAGGCAGCCCAAAGGCCGGGAGAGGGACTGAGAGAGGAGTCCCAGGGAGTTTGGCCCCGAGGGGCCCGGGTCTGCTAGGGGCGCAAGAGAGGGGAGGCCTCGGGCTCGCCGCGGGAGGAGAAGGGCTGGCTTGCCGACCAGGCCACCGGTAGCCTCCGAAGGGAAGAGGCGAGGAAGCAGCGCCCGAGGGCCCCGAAGGCCAGGAAGGAGGCCCCCGAGGCCCCTTCCGCACCAAGGGATGGAAGTCGGCACAAACGTCGAAGAACGAGGCTCTCCACTGCGGATAGAGAAGTCGGCCAAAGTCGAGGGGCCAAGGTACGGAGAGTGGGAAGGACGGAAGGAAGGAAGGACGGGCTCCTCGTCCCCAAAGCAAGGGGGTGACCCCGCGCCTCCTCGCAGCCCCACCCCGTTCCCTAAGGTTTCGTTTGGACGCTGCCTTCCGGCTGCTGCACCTGCTGCCCTCAAGGCAATCGGGGGGTGTGTGTTTCTTTTTCTGCCTCCAGGAAGGGCGAGTCGGGGCTGCTGATGCTGCACCCGGAGCGGTCCCGGCGGCTGGGCGCTCAGAGCCACCCCGGATGGGCGCCCGCCGCCCTCTTTCCGCGCCTGAGGCCCAACGCTCGCGACGACGACGACAGCAAGGTACACACGTGTATTGTGTGACCTTGCTATTGTTCAGGCAGCCAAATGGGCTGGGCATCTATTTTTGCACCTCATAAATTCTTTGCGTCTAGAAAGCGCTCTCCTTCTGGGAGCAGAGAACACGCCTGGCTTTTTGGCAACGGTTTTCCTCTGTCCTTGCCTGGTAAATATGCACAACACGAAGTCAACCAACATTGGGCAGTGAGAAGATGAGACACACACACCCCAGCTGCAGGAAAGGCACTTTGTGTGTGTCGGGGGGGGTGTTCATATTTGTATTCATTTGTGGCTCATTGCGGCGGGGGGGCGGCCCAAGCACCGGCCAGGCAAACGTCCAGCCGGGGGGCGGCCCGAGGCTCTCGCCGGCGCGGCCCTTGCATGCGTCAGAGGCACGCCCCCCCCCCTCTCTGGGGAAACGGTGTGACTTTCAAAAGCCCGAGGCAGAAATCCCCGCGTCCAAAAATCTGCAGCCAGAGCATTATTACCCAGGATGCCTCCAGGCCGGGGGTGGTGGTTTCTCATTGGCCCCGCGTGGGGGGCATCAGCTCACCCCAGCCCCCCCCCGGGACAAGTCAGAGTCCGGGGGGGTCGTTCTGAATGGCGTCCGGCGTCCCCCAAAGGACTTCCTGCCCTAGCGCCGGCCGTGGCCTCCTCGGCCCTCTGCTTCGGTTTTCTAGGGGCTCCGATTCCTGTCCTCGTGGAAACTGGGGAGGGGCAGAGCGGGCTGGGGAACCCCGTGTCCGTGGGGCGGTGCATCCACCCCAGGTCTTCGTCCAGACTTTGAGGGCGGTCTCCAAGGTATGGAAGCCTCCCCCCCCTTAAAAAAAAGTACATTCAGCATCTTGGATAACTCCTTTATAACTCGGACTAAAGCACAGAGTGGATTCCTCACCCCCGACCACGTCAGGGGCACCAGCCTCCACTGATGCGGGGAGGGGGGTTTAAAGTAGTGAGGGGAGCCGCCGGGCCGCCCGCCCACCCACCATGGCCGTCAGGGCCCCCCTCCCAGTTGCCTTGCCTGGCGCCTCCTCCCCCGTGTCTCTCTACCCCCCCTCTGACGTCTTCGGGGTCTCCCTTCCCCGAGCGGGGGGGGGGCCGCGGCAACCCCTCCTTCCAGCCGCCCCCGCCCGCATGGCCGCCCTCCCGCCCTCCCTGCGTCTGAGGCCGCGGAAAATCCCCCCGACTCGGGCAAGGGAGGCCTTCGCTTTGTCGCACTTCCTGCCCCGGGGTCTGGGTGGCGCTGCCGCCTTCTCACAGTACGTGTGAATGGACGCCGCGGCGCCCTTTCTTCTCCCCCCCCCCTCGCCTCTCTTCCTCTCGTTCTGTGTCTCCGTTTCTCTCCTGCCTGGTCTTCTGGTTACTGTGGGGGCCGCCATGTTCAGTGCCTGTCTGTAGCTATCGATTGTGCTTTTCGGCATTTGCTGAACCTCTTGCTGGTTGAAACTGGCAGGATTTTTAGACCTGCATTTGCCCCCCCCCCGCGCGCTCTTCTCTTTCTCAGTAAGCAATTATATTGTAAACGGGGGGGGGCAGGAAAAAGGCAGACGCTCCTATTGTCCTTCATGATGGCGATGCAGGGAGACCCGGGCGGGGGACGGGGACGGCCCAACCTCTTGGCCTTCCCAGCAGATTGGTGGGCCCCCCCTCTAATAATCTGCCCCCCCTCCTCCTCCCCGCTCCAGAAAACCACCAGCAGATCTGGGACTGTTCAGCCAGTTCAACCACTTTGGCGCTCACTCCGCCAGGCTGAGGCAAGCAAATAAAATCCATATTTTAACAGGAAATGGATTATATATGTGGACATCCTGGTGCTGAGATGCAGAGCTTTGGGAAATGCGTGGGTGGGGCGGGGGTCTTCACTAGCAGAAGGCGGAGGGGGCGGCCGGGCGGGGGAACGAGCCTTCCCACGGGCGGGCGGGCGTGGGGAGAGAGGGCCCGGCCCACAGCCGCAGGAGGGTCAGCCCGCTCTTTCCGCAGCCCTGCCTGCCCTCGGACACTCGCAGGCCGGCAAACTGGTTCCAGCTCCTCACACACACACACACCACACACACACACACACACACACACACAAGGCTACACTTCAGGTCAGAAAAGCCCTGACCTTGCTGGGGCAGATGGGAGGGGAGATTGCTGCTCTGTCCTCACGGGGGCCGAAAGTCCACCCCAAGAAGCCCCCCCCCCCCGGCAGCAAGAGAGGAGGCGGGTCAGGCAGCCTCTGCCTCCCACTCCCCAGCCCCAGAAGGGTGGAGAGAGACCCCCACAGTGGAGGGAACGGGCCGGCTTGGGTGGACTCTTCTCTCTCTTGCTTTCGCCGAAACACTTAGCAGTCCGTTCTGATTATCTTCTCCCCTGAATCATAAGCGACTGTTTCAGTTTGCAGAATGAGGTTGTGCACCTTGTAGTAATGGAACAGATGCCTCCCTACACACACTTCCACGTGCTCATTCGCACACACAGAGAGAGACACACACAGAGCTCAGCTTCAGAGCTCGCTCAGTAGGTGTGTAGCAGCTCCAGCAAAACTTAGTTTGCCAGTTATTTGAAGGCACATCACCGTAGGCTCCAGGAGCAAAATGAAGGTGTTCCATCAGCAAAGGAACACCAAGACTGGTGGTGGAGGAGGAGGATCTTGGCCTCTTATCTCTCAGCCACCCAGAGGGAAAAATTTGGTCCCTGGCCCAATCTCCACACACACACCCGCGCGCCCAGTGATGGGACTGTGAAGGAGTTGCACTGGAAAAAAACATGCTGCCAGGCACCACATCTGGAGACCACAGTTCAAGAAGTGCAACAGTCCACCCCCTGCCCTGATCTAGACCCCCATCTGGACCCCCATCTGTTTCTGGATCCTCTGAGAGCTGGGCATCTGGTTCCTGCTCCCAGGATCAGCTGGCAAGAGACCCCCGCACTACCCAGCCAGTCCTGTGCCATTGTTGTCACCACCACTGTGTGTTGCCTTCCACAAAACACAGGGCACTGCTAGGCTGGCATTTGAAAGGTGTGAGGAGGGACAAGCACAGAGTTGGGCTGGCAGTGAGCAACTGTGGCTAGTGAGGAAGGAGCAACCTGAGGCTTTGGGCTAACTGGCTGAGATCTGGGGACTCCCCGCCCCAAGGCCTCTGATCTGAGCACAGCCTTCCAGGAGAACAAAAAAGCACCTGCCAGTCTCGCTGCCGCCTCCATGTCTTAAAATGCCCAACGACACTCAACCTGCTGGCCTTCGGGTCTTTGGCGGGGGGTGATGGGTTGTATGGAATCACAGGGGGACTTCTTTGCCAAAGGGCAACATGCCAAACAGGACCCCACAGAACCTGTGACTCCCCCCTCCCCCTCCCCCCAAATCCTTGTGCCGGCTCCTGCTTTCCTCCACACCACTGACGGATTGGGTGACAAGCAACTGGGAGTCTGTGTCTCCTGCATGGCCAAGTGGGTTATTATAGGATGTCAACATCAATAAAAAATGTTAATAAATAAGGCTAAGAATGAAACCCACCTTTTTCAAAAAAGCAAAGCACCTGGTCCGTCTGTACACATCACTCCCCCCAAACACACACACACACAGCTGCACCCTCCCCACACACAAGCAAAAACACAGCTTGATCTTGCTCTTGCCTTCAGACTGCCTCCCAGACATGTGTTCCCTTCCACAGAAGGCCAAGATGAGTTCCTGAGGGGATTTGCTAATGACAGTGCTGTGGGTGCCGCACATGAGAAGGTGGCCAGGCTGCTGGGAATGTGGCATACAACCTGTAGTACCTTCAAACACATGCTGTGAAAATGCCCGTTTTGGCCTGCTCTTTCTCCACAGTGAAGTCCAGACAGATGAAGGCCAGAGTGCTTTAACAGGTCACAGGAAGCCATGGCTTGTGCAGCTTAATCGTGATTGCTGCTGCTTGCACGTACACACCCAAAGACAAAACCAGATGGGCTTGTGTCCCCCTCCCCCGCCATGGCTGGACTGTCCCTCTCCTGGTTCGTTTGCCAGAAGGGGCAGCTGAAGAAGCATCTGAGGGACCAACAGTCAGCCATGGAGTCACCGGACTCACAACAAACGGTGCTTTCAGCACGCCAGCATATGGGCTGCCACATCCCACCCAGAGCGGCTTCTGTAACCCACAGCATGGCTCCCAGTGACATGTGAGGGCCACCCACCCAGATTTGGGTGCTGCAGTCCGGGAGAGACTCTGCCAAGTAGGGGCCACCTATGCCAATGCTCTGATTGCCACTGGGGGGGCAGGGGGCATTAGGGCCAATGTGCCAATGCCCTGACTGCCACCCACCTCTTGTTTGGGATGGCGAGCAGAGCCAGGAGTCCATCCTACCTGAAGCTAGCAGCCCCGCAGACATCTGGGTCCCCCTGCTTGCCACCAGGGCTGAGCGCAGGATCCAGACACGCGTGGAGGCCTGTGTGCCATCACACATCAGAAAACACGTGGGCATGTGTGCAAACCCTCCCATCAGCCTGCTCTGGCATTTTGAGGCGATCCAAACTTCCTTGGGAGAGGCCCCCATACTCTCTCCTCTGCTCTTTTCAGGGAAGAAAGGGGGAAGCCACATTTAAGCCCCTCATTTCTCCAACCCAACAGGCTTTGTTG
This sequence comes from Gambelia wislizenii, assembly GCA_030847615.1. Classification (NCBI taxonomy): domain Eukaryota; kingdom Metazoa; phylum Chordata; class Lepidosauria; order Squamata; family Crotaphytidae; genus Gambelia; species Gambelia wislizenii. The sequence goes on along the minus strand of JAUMIR010000011.1, from coordinate 39,380,290 downwards.
GCACAGGAAAGGTGGAGGGAGATGAGCACAGTAATCCTGGGTAATCCTGGCTCAGAGGCAGAGCTGAGCCATGGGGAGGGGGCTGCCATGGAGACCCCCAGCCATGTTGTGGAAAATGCAAAGTCTGTTCCCTCTCTGCTTAGCCAAGCAGTGAGATTAGTTTCAGTATTTGCAGCGAAAACGTGGGCTTTGAGCAAAACTTGCATACCTCGAGTAAAGAATTCTAATAAAAGCTTAAGGTTCTTTTCACAGATTTTATTATAAAGAAAAGTAAGCAATAACAAAGTCAACACCAAGGACAGAAAGCATTCATCCCTGCTTCTGTATGCTCAAAGCTTCTTGAGAACTCAACAGAGGGGAAACGGAGTTCTTCAGCCACTGGCACCAAAGTCCCTCCCTGCTTATATTTTTTCTTCTCAAGGCACCCAACCTCTTGAGGAGAAACAAAACTTGAATTTCTTTCCTTTCTGCTCTCCATACTCCAACCGACACAGAATAGAAACCAAAGCATCAAGAGACAGATTTATGACTCTCAACTAGACCAGTTGGCATCTTGTTTGCCTGGTGATTAAAATTACCCAAAGGGGGGCATAGATTTCTAATCGCAACACTTATTTTCCCTGACAAGCCACCCACCCACCTAGCCAGAAGGAGCAGGGCAGAATCTGGTGCCACGGAGACAACGCTGGTGTGAGGCTCACTGGGTCCGGAAAAGGCCACCGAAGTGCCCTGGGGCTCATGGGCACACACACACACACACACTGCAATTGTGGGGCAGGCTTGGCTGAGGGGGGGATCTTCTGATTCTGGCTGCCATCAGATTGCCCCCCAGGCCAGGGGCTTCTCCCAATGCCACCCTCTGAAAGCCAAACTGGGTAAAACCTCCTATATGGGAGAGGGGCAATGGGGTGGGGGGCTTCAACTCACGGGCCAGATAAGGTGGGGTTACTTGGTCCTGTGCCCCATAGCAGGCTGTGCCCCACCCTACTGCCCTCCCACCGCTGCCCCCTTAGAAACTTGGTGGGAGGGGGCTGGGGACATTTTTAGAAGGCTAAACCGGGGCCAGTCTGGGAGAGGAGCAAATCCAGGAATGTACAGTATCCTCCACAGATACAGGGGGAGGCAATCTGTATTTGTGTGTGTGTATTACACACACTTTCTCTCCCTCTCTCTCTCTCTCTCTCTCTCTCTGGCTTTTCTTTGCAAATGAAGATTCAGGAAGGACTCATCCCGCGCTTTCTGCAAGTGTGCTGATGACTAAAAAGGCCAATCCGAGATAAACAAGTCCGGTTGCAAAAAGCACAGCAGAAGGTCTCCTTGGGTGATGTTTTTGGGTTGTGATTGTTTCTGCATTGTCATTTCTCTTCCAGACTTGTTCGGCGTGAGTTCTCAAATAAGGCTGCAGCATTGTGGATAGTGCGTCTCCATGCCTCCCAATGTGAGGCCAGGGCGGACCATTGTTTGTGATCAATTTGGTCGAGCCTGAGATGTTGCTTCAGGGAGTCTTTGTATTGCTTTTTTGGAGCACCCATCTTATGCTGACTGTATATTTTTATACTTGTTATATACTTTTATATAAGACTGTATATCTTATGTTTACTGTATATGGAGCGAGAAATGCAAGATGTCCGCACTGTGTTGGAGAAAGGAAGAGACACTAGGGTTCATATTGCAAACATACATTGGATAATGGAGCACACCAAATAATTTTAAAAGATAACCAGCCTGTGCTTTATAGATTATCCCAAAGGCCTTGATTATATAGATCATTATTTAAAGAAATAAATGGGCGTGCCACAGCATTTGATTGTCCTGATGAGTAACCTGTACTCAGGACAAGAGGCTACTGCTAGGACACAATCCTGCTGGGGTATCTGGGGACCACCCCAGCCTTGAGGTGGCGGGAAAGGTCCAGCGAGGGGAGGGGCAGAGGGGAGCGGACGGGGGACAAGAATCCCTGCTGCAGCCCCGGTCGTGCAGGCGTGCTCCCCCACTCCACGCGAGGGCAGCCCAGGCCTTGCCGCCTCCTCTTTTGGGGCCCCACTCCCCCCCTGCACGGGCACTGCTACCGGATCTTTTTGCTTCACACAAAGGACGTGTCTTTGGGCCGTCACCCCCTGAGGTGCTCCTGGCCGGACGGTCCCCCCTTTGCCGCCTCCCACCCCACCCTGCTCGTCTCCTTCAAAGCAGCGCGGCCATACTTCCCCAGCCCTGAAAACCCGCCTGGGAAGCAAGACTTCTGCAAGCGCTGCGCGAAAAGGCCCCACGGGGCAGCCGGCTGCCTTCCTTGCGCCCGTGGGAGAGACACGCGGGGGTGGTCCCCGCCGCCCGCAAGTGTGAGAAAGGGAGGCGCCACATGGAGGGCTGGCTCTGGGTGCGGAAGGGCCCCATGGGGCTGGGTGGCGGGGAGGGGGCTGCTGTCTTGCCCCAGGGGGCTTCCCCGCCCCCAGAGCTGCCAGCGTGGCTCTTCTGCTTCTGCCTGGGGTTGGTCCTGGTCATACATCACTCCTAATTAAGTACACCCTGAGCCGTACAGCTGAGGAGGTTTTGCAAGATGCCGGCGCAGCATTTCTGCATTTCTCCAGCCAGCAGAACAACTCAGAGCCCACGGCGGGAGGGAGGAAGAGGTGTGGTGAGGGTTTGTGTGTTCTGGCTCCAGTGTTGCCCAAGGGGAGCGGGGGGGGGGTGTCGTGGAACAGCCAGGCCCTTGGGAGGCTGCAAGGGGACCCCACTTGCGCCGAGGGGAGGAAGCCCCCCCCAGCACACACTTTTCTATCTGCTCTCTTCTCCATGAAGCATGCAGGCTTGAAGAAGCTCTCTGGCTGAGATGCTTCTGATGTCTTAATAGCATGTAGACTTCTTTCCTCCTCCTCCTTACTGTACCTGAAGATGCTGAACCTGTGTGTTGAATTATGCACATGCTCGTTTGTAAGTAAACTCCTCTTTATACCTTTTAAAGAAGACTAAGCTTGCTTTCTTTTCTCCAGGGCAAAGGGCAAAGGGCATAGGACAAGGATGCGACTGGCCCAGGGAAAGGAGGGCGCCCCAGGCCTCTTCTTCCCTCCCCATCCGGCCATCCTCTCCGCCAGAGACCCTCAGGGTCACCCCTCCCCTCCCTTGGGGCTCGGCCTGCTTCTCCGCCCAGTGGTGCTGGGGGGCGCCCATGTCAGAAGGGACACTCAATCCACTGTGGGTTTTAATCCAGACTTGAAAGCTGTCCAACATGCAGAACCTCTATGTCTCTCAAACCGAGGTTCTACACTTTGGATAGCTCCACCGGCGTTCACACTGAAACCCGAAGCGGACTTGTAGTGTCCCTGAGGAGACTCTCCGGAGGCAAACGAGCAGCTGAAGGCTCCGCTCCCCCTCATCCTCTGTGTCAGCAGGCATTTCCAGCACAGCCCCATTCTCTGGGGTGGCCGGGCGGGGGCCGGGGGCTCAGAAAGAGGGCGACCCCCGCCCGCCCGCCCTCCTCGTGCTCTTCGCGCTCCCACCACCCGCGTCCCGCCCGGCTTCCGACGTGCCCGAGGGGTCCCTGCCTTGGCCTTGGCCTTCCCCCTCCTCCAGAAAGAGCGGCGCCACACGGCCGGGTACGGACGGCCCCCCTCGCCCACCGCCCTCCCAGCGCCCACCGCGGAGCAGTGCCGGGGCTGGGGCGTTAGGACCCGGCAGGCCGGCCGCCGCCCTCCCTCCGCCTCGCCCCCCTCTCCCTCTCCCGCCTCCCGGGCCAGAAAGCCAGCGGGGACTCCAACTTTGGCGGCGAGCGCGGGGCGGCGGCACCGTCGGGGGCCCGAAGGGGGGCGGCGCTGGGCTCTGGAGGGCGCCGCCTCCCCGCCCAGAGTTGCGGACCGGCCTCCGGGGGGGGCGGCGGCGGCGGGGGGCGGGCTCTTCCCGGTGGCCGCTCTCCGTGGCCGTCCTGCTCCCGGCGGGGGCGGTGCGGCGACCCGCGGGTCCGGTCCGGCCCTCCGGGGTCTGAGGCGCCGGGCCGGTGGGAGCGCCGCGCCCCCAGGAGGAGGAGGCGGAGGAGACGGAGACGGGGCGCCGCCGGGGGCCACGAAGAGCAGCGCGACCCCTCGGCCCCGGCCCCGCTTGCCCAGGAGGAGGAGGAGGAGGAGGGGCGGCCGGAAGGCGGGGGGGGGGGCTGGCGGGGCTCGGGCTTCGGCTGGCGGAGGATGTGCGCCCGATTTCTTCTCCTCTGCCTGATGGTCACTCCAGCCGTCCACGGAAGGTGAGCGCCCCCGGCCCCTCCCCGGGCAGCCCCGTCCTGAGCCTCCCCGCCCGACGCCAGCATGCCTTCTGGGGCCCGTCCCCGGTCCGCCCTGAGCGGCCAGCACCGGAGCCTTCCTGGCTGGAAACCGGGGGATCGGCGCGTGAACGGGAGCAAAACGAAAGTCGAACTGCGACCCCGCCGCCGCCGAAGCCTCCCACCAAGGAAGGGAGGAAGGGACGAGCCCGCCCCGGACCAGCGGGAGGGTGGCCGTTGGTTTCGGGGGCGGCCTGGAGCAGCCTGGGTGGGGCGGCCCGTTGCCTGCGGGAGAGGGGTCCCGGGAAGAGGGCGGGTCGCCGAGCCGAGCCCCGAGGCGCCCCCCCCTCCAGAGATCGTAAACTTCTCTACGGAGGAGAGAAAGCAGGGCGCCCCCCCAATGCATCGGGGAGCCCCCTCGCCACGTGCGCCCTCAGGGGACTCTCCGCCGCAACAGGTTCGGGAGCCCCCGCCCTCGCCGCTGGCCTTGCCGGGGGGCGCCCGGGCGCCCGTGGGGAGGAGAGGCCGGTGGGGGGGTGGGAGCCCAGAGCGAGGGGGCGGGTCGGGCCTCTTCCAGCCGCGGAGCTTAGGCGGGGGGCGGGGGCGCGGAGGCTGAGCGCCCCCCCTGCTGCCGCCTTTGGGGACGGGGGGCGCTTGGGCGCCATGGAGCGAAGTGACAGAATGAGGCGACTTCGGGCCCGTGGAACCCCCCCCCCACGCGCGGAGCGAATGGTCGGGCGGGGGAGGAGCCCATGGTTGGCCGGGGGGGGGGCAGGTTTGGCTTGCTGGCAGTTCCCTCCCCCCCACCCAGGGATTTGTCAGTCAGCATTTGCCCCAGATAAGCCTCCTGGAAGGATGCAGATTTAAGGTTGCCCGTTGCCTGCGGAGGGGGCTTTCAGCACAGGCCCCCCCCTTTCCGAAGCCCCCCAAGCAGAGGCGGCGCCCGGCAGCGGCTGTCTGTCTGCCTGCCTACCTGCCTGGCTTCCTCTGCAGGTTCCCGATGAGTCCACCTTGGCCTCTTCCTTGGCGGGTGAGTTGGGCATAAAGGAAACCTTGGAGACTCACTGCTAAGAAGTAATTTCTAGCGAAAACATTCCTGGAGTATATACCCAGCGGGGTGGGAGGGGGGAAGGTCTGAAAAGCAAAATATGTTGGAGAGGCATAAAACTTCTCAGGAAAACTGGTTTTCCGTCCAAGCTCAGGTAGCCAGGTGAGCATATGCACAGTGGAGCAGTTTGTCTCCAAGGGACTTGGTATAGGCATGGCGGGAACAGTCTAAGTACCTTCAAGGCCCCAGGCCCCTCTGATCTTGGAAGCTAAGCGAATACCAGGCACTGTAGGCCATATTTAAGAGGAAGGAACTGGCAAAAACCACCTCTGAGTATTCCTTGCCTTAAAAAAATTACAAAAAACCCCACCATGAATCCATGCTCTCCGTAAGTTGACAGGAATCTTGAAAGGATGTACAGTTAGCCCTCTGTATCCGTGGATTTGGCACCCACAGATTCCACCATCTGTGGAATCCACGGCTTGAAAATATTCCCCCCAAAATAAATTCCAAGAAGCAAGATTTGTCGTTTGCCATTTTATATCAGGGACACCATTTTATTATGCCATCGTATGTAATGGGACTTGAGTATCCACAGAGTTTGGTATCCATGGGGCATCTTGTAGATTCACATCTCCTTTTAATTGCAAGTCATTAATTATTGGAGTGTAGTATTTTGGAAGGCTAGCTAAGAAAAGTCCAAATTTCATAGGCTCTGGGATGGATTCTCCAGGAAACTGAAGTCCAGTCAAAGTTGACATAAATTCATTTATATGCTGATTGAGAAATTGAGGGCTGGACAGAATCATATAATTTCTGTAGCGTATTCCAAATTTCTTTAGCACTGGTCAAATCTTGAATTTGATAGATTATGCTAGGATCCACAGAGAGGGAGATAAACGCTGCTGCTTTTTCAGAAGCTTTATCAAATTCTGATTGAGCTCTGCCTGCATCTGTGGGTCTTTCTCCTTTCATAGCATCAAATAGCCCCATTGTGGTTAAGTGCATTCGAATAGTCCAGGACCATTGTTTGTAATTGCTGTCATTTAACTTTTCAGCATCAAGTATTGAGTTAGGATGGGCTGCAGCCATTATCTCTTAAATGTCTATTATTTCAGTCAGGCTGAAGAGCCAAGTGATCTCAGGGAAAGCACCTACAAAAAATAAACAAATTGAGTCTCTCTAGGTCCATAACACCGGAATATGTGGTGTGGAGTGCAGCTTAAAAGTGTGACTCAGTGGTGTTACTTTGCCCCGAACCCAAAACAAAAGAGGCAGGCAGCTTCCAGTTAAAAGACTTAAAAACTTTACCAATGGCTGTGCATCTACATATGCATAGAGAGCCTACATCTTAACTAACTAAGGAATCGGTTTTACATGTTTTTTTTCTGGGCTGTGAGGCCATGTTCTGGAATAGTTTATTCCTGACGATTCGCCTGCATCCGTGGCTGGCATCTTTCAGAGAATGGTTGGGTAGGAGTGGTGGTGGTGGTGGTTTGTATACTGTCATCCCCTGTTGGGGAGGGAAATTTATATATTTACATAGGAAAACCTATGGATGTTGGCCATGAAAGCCTTCGACTTCACAACAAACTAAGGAATAGATTTGGATAAGAGATAGGTTCATCTTGACTCACCATCTCAATGAGAAGGAAAGCATGGCAGCAGAGAAGGATGGTAGAGAGCCAAGATGGAGTATAGTGTTGTTGTTGTTGGTAAGATGGTAAAATGGCAACAGGAGCAGAGAAGGGGTATATCTTTGTATGACCCAAGACCAAAAGGAAGTCTCCTAGGTCACATGGTCTTATTGCTTGGTTGCAAACTATTTACAAACATGCACTTCAAAGGTAGAATCAACAAACTGTTGAATGAGAGAAACAGCAGGATTTTAAATGCAGGAAATCCTATCCTATCTGTTTCCCACTTGCTCTGATAGCAAGTGGGTGGGGGAGAGAGAATGCTGGATTTTTCCAACGTTTAAATGTCAGATTTATGCACAGGCTTTCCTATCTGTCTAATACAGAGCGCAGAGGGGTATTCCTGGCAGAGCTTCACTCCTGGTGTTGTGGATGACAGACATTATTAGGGCTTAGAATTCAAAGACATGGCTGTGTTCGTCTGGAATATCTCAAAGGTGCTACAAGACCCTTTTGCATACTATTATTAGGGCATGTAATGCTGGTCCAGAGCATCTGACGGGGCGGGGTTGGCATCTTTATCTTTCAATCCCTCTGTGCATTCCAGAGGTCCCAAGAGAGGAGAGCCAATTGCAGATAACAGCCAGTTGATGGTCCAAGCCCATATTCATCAACTCTCTAACACCTTATAGAAGCCTTACAGAAAGTTTCTGAAATGGCCTTTCTACACGTGGACCCCTGTTTGAATGGAAAAGGACCCTTCCAGGTCTCTGGAGCTGCCAATTGGCCACCTCTCTCTCTCTTTCTCTCTGCACGTAATTAGGAACAGAGGGCTGGATGTCCTTTCTTTTGCCAAAAGCAATTAGGAGCTGCTGACACTGTGTTGCTCTTGGGAGAATGTCAAGCATCGCCCCAGGAGAGGATGTCGAATTCCATCTGTCCTCTCCTGGACCTGGTCATTAATGTGGCTGACACATCCTTTGGTTGCCCTGCTCCTCTCAGGCCATTGCGCAGGCCTTCCCGCCCCCATCTCTCTCTCTGTGTGTGTGTGTGTTCCCTTCTCTACACACAGACACACACAGAGTATGTGCACATGACCATAAAGAGCTCCCTTCACTTACTGGCTGCAATGCTTGGGCAGAAGTGCCGCTGCTTTGACAAGGAGGTTTGGCACATTCCTGCTCCTCTGGATCCTGCCTGAACCAGGTGGGAGCCAGGTGGGGGGCAGTGCTGCACCTTTCACAGGTTGCCAGACTGAATGGCTCACTCGCTGTCTCTTCCACTTTGGCTGACATTTCCATCAACTGGCATGGGGCAGTCACCACCCTCCCCCAATTGCTCACCTGGGAAATGGAAGCGCTCCCAGCTTGTTGCTGGGAAAGTGGAGGAGGGGGGAGATTAGGGAGGCAAGAGACATGGGGGGGCACATGGGGGCTCTTTTCAGTTCTCCATTGTTTACATGTGTGCGTGCACATGCAAGGAGGGCCAGGGCCAGAACAGGGTGAGTGGGATGTGTCCATCTCATGCTTGGCAGGTAGCCAACGGCTGGACTGGAAATGGTCCCGGGGTTCCCCCAGAGTGGCAGCATCTCTGGAATAACAGTAAGTCAAGGTTGAGGGGGGCTGTAAACCTACAGGGAAGGAAAGTTGCCTTCTCAAGCCTTCCCCTGGGTCACATCAGGCAAATGGGCCACTTTCCCAGAATCCTTGGGGGTGACCTGCACCCCCTTTCTGATGGAACTGATTCCAGGCTCAAACCTGTGAGGCCTCCTGCACCCAGGCAGGCAGGAAGGGACCCCCTTCCTGAACATGTGCCCCCCCCCCGTGAGCTGTTCGACCGTGGAATCCGTTGCTGCCGCCTGGGAGTGTGGTGGAGTCTCCTCCTTTGGAGGTTTTTAAATGGAGGCTGAGTGGCCATCTGTCGGGAGTGCTTGGATTGTGTCTTCCTGCAGGGCAGAAGGGGGTTGGACTAGATGGCCCTTGGGGTCTCTTCCAACTCTATGATTCTATGTGTGTGATAGGCTTCCCTGCCAGCCCTCCTGCTCATGTGCGTGCCCCTCTTCTTTAGGGTGGAGAGCGTGGAGGAGTATGACTATGACTACCTGAGCACCAACAAGACCTGGGTCCTGACGCCCAAAGCTCAGGAGGCCGACGCCACACAGATCCTCAACGCTCTGCTCCGGGACTATGACAACAAGCTCAGGCCAGACATGGGCAGTAAGTGCTTCCCTCTGCTCAGATGGGGTGTCTGGCTTTCCTGCTAAGAAGGGAGACCCCACAGTGGGGGTGGCAGCAGCAGGAGGGGCCCCTGCGCCCCACCCACTCACCCAGTGCCAAGCGAATGGTGCATGGAGTTCCCACGAGCAGCAGGAGAAAGTGGCAATGCGCAGGAGGGGAGCAGGGGGTGCAGGATGTTCATGCGGGAAAGGGCTGAGAGGCTGGGGAGGGCAACTTGAGGTGCAGAAGCCTGGGGAGGGGGCCCATGAGGGGGGTCGCTCCCCTGCAGCCCCTGAATGATGCCTTTCATCTTGTTCCCTGGGCTGGAGGCACTGGAAGCTATGGGCATTTAAAAAATGGGCAATTGGTCCTTTTACGTGGTTGTGTATCTATTGCTGTTGGTATTTTATCTGACTGTATCATTAGGAGGTGTTCAGGTTCTGTGAGCTTCTCTGGGTGCAGATATATTCCCAGATAAATGGCGTGCAAAATGCATCAAAAGCACAACCTGTTCCCCTGCTTCCCCCCCCACACCGCATCCTGGCCCGTCCTCTTCCTGGCTGATCTGACTATTTCCTTCCTCCAGTCAAGCCCACTTTCATCGACGTGGACATCTATGTGAACAGCATTGGGCCTGTCTCTGTGATCCACATGGTGAGTCTTGCTTTCTGGGGAGGGCCTGTCTGGGAAAGTGGGAATGCAGGACTCTGCACATTTAAGTATCTGTGAGTCTCTCTGTGTGTCTGTCTGTCCTGCCCCAGACTACGGGGGTTGGGGGGGCTCAGGGAGAACTGGATCTCTTTGCTAAGTAGGTTGGACCTAATAGACTCATGGGATTTACAGTAGTGTTGGGTCACCAGTCAGCCTGCGGACGGGCCAACAGGGCTCAGGCCATGGTCTTGGTTATGACCACCCATCCTGCTCTCCAAACCCCGACACCCCCCGTAGCTGGAGCTCCCTCGGCTGAGCTTCTGTTTTCTCTTGCACCTGCCTCCCCCTTGGCTCTTCTCTCCCTTGGCCCCTCCAGACCCCACCAGCTTTGTCCTCTGGTTCCTCCTTCCATGGGGCCAGCCTGGTCCTGCCTAGAGAGTGGTCTAGTGACCCTTTGACCTTCCGGGGGACCCACAGAAGCTCAGCTCAGCTCAGAAGGGAAGGACTTTGGGAGGCCACAGGTGAAGTTTTCAGGTGCCCTATCCTATAAAATATCAAATAGTGACACTGCACCATCAGAAACATTGGCTGGAGTGATTTCAGTGTTGTGAGTGGGGAGATCTATACCCATAATAGTCTGTTGCAACAACAATGAACAGTGAAGAGACTTATGGGCCTTAAAGGCTGATAAAGCTTTTATTCCTGAAAGAGGCACAAGAACCCTTCTGCCCCCCCCCCACATCCAGGCAATCCCAAAGCACTTGGCACTTTCCATGTTGCTGGGGGCAGGTGGTAAATCTGCTCCACACTTTAGTCTGGTAATGGATCTGCTCAAGATGCTGAACCCTGTCCCCAAAATAGGCCCAGAGCCTTGGATAGCTGTGTTAAACTTCAGACTAAAGCCTGGAGCAGATTCAGGATCTGTAGGATTTGTTCTGGTATTTATATTGAGCAGATTACAGCAGAGCCCCAGTGCATCATGAGCTTCTGGTACAAAACAGGACATAAACATGTAGGATGCTCAGTAAGGTTATAAAGCAGAACTTACATTTATTATGACATAGAATGCATCTTGAATAAGATGTAAAACACTAAAACTACTTGAAGCAGAGAGGGGGGAAGTGACCTCTGCATGCTCTCTCTCTCTCTCTGGCTTTTCTTCACAAACAAAATTCAGGAAGGACTCATCCCGCGGTTTCTGCAAGCGCGCTGATGACTAAAAAGGCCAATCTGAGAGAAACAAGTCTGGTTGCAGAAAGCACAGCAGAAGGTCTCCTTGGGGATGTTTCCGGGTTGTGATTCTTTCTGCGTTGTCGTTTCTTTTCAAGACTTGTTCGGCGTGAGTTCTCAAATAAGCCTGCAGCATTGTGGATAGTGCATCTCCATGCCTCCCGATGTGAGGCCAGGGCAGACCAACAGGAAGTAATTGGAGATCAGGAACACACACACACACAGAGTTGTAAACAAGCATTGATGCTTCTTCACTTCTAACAGGATCCACCAGGCAGGGCTGAAGGATCCACTCTGTGCTGCAGGAAGAGAGCCTGTTTCAGTCAAAAAGGATGGAAATACAGGTGGAGGGGAACGGCAGGCACAGGCCTTGCCTCTGGCTGGGGAGTCCCAGGAGCTGGGGGTGGAAAAGGAGCCTCTCCAGGCTCTAGCCTCACAAGAGCTCAGGCGCTCCCCTGTTGTTACCACCTGGACTACCTTCACAGCGCTGCACTTGCGGCTGTGGGACATCTGTGGCCTTGGGCTGGGAGGGGGGATAACAGTCCAGAGTCCAGTCCGGGCTTTCTGTGCAGGTGGTCTATGCAGCACCCCCTGCCCCCCAGGATGAGGGGATGGGCAGGGCTTCTCTGCTCCCCCTCCAGCTGAGGCATCAGGTGCCACCCAGACCCCCCCCCGTCCCTTCTTGGCAAAGCCCACCCACCAAGACTCCCTGCTTTTATCTCTGGGGAGGCATTTGCCAAATGCAGACTGCTCCAAGCTTCTTCATGTCCACTTGGGTGGCTGACTTTGGGTGCGGGGCTTCGTCCGTGTTGAGCCAGAGTCTTCATATCAGTGGTGGGGCAAATCTCCACTGCCTGCTGGCTCTAGCAAATGAGCCCATCTGCATGACCCCCAGGGAGTGCGGGGAGTGCTGTTGGGGCAGAACTCTCACTGCCCGGCAGAGGACTTGTCCTGGGCTCTTTTCTGGCCCAGCATCTCTCAGCTGGCACTGGCCGAGGAGGGGGCTGGCCTGGGGACATGATTCTCACAGCTGTTCCCTTTGGTCCTCCTTTGGGCTGCCTTCTCAAAAAAGAGCAGAAAAGGTGCCCCCCTCCCGCTCCCCCTCCCCCTGAAAATGTTCCTCTTCTCCTCCAAGGAAAAGGTTGCATTGCTCGGTGTGGTGGCGGCAGAAGGTGCTTAAAAGCCAAGGTGGGAGGAGCAGCGTCCAAGGGGCAGGGGGCTGTAACTATAAGAACACCAAAGGACCACTGGCTGAAGACACTGAAGGAACTGGCCGCAAAAGGAGCCCTTTGGGGCAGGAAGGCCCCTTACCTGGGAGACAGTAGGGCAACTGTTTGGAACAGAAGAAGGCAGAGTTCCTCCTTGTGCCAGTCTTTGCTGCCTCCCTGACCCATTCATGCACAAAGCAGGGCAGGCGCTTTGCATTTGACCCAACGATGGGCAAAGGTGAGCAGATGGGGACCCTCTTCTGGCTCTGGCCATAATCAGAGTGGTCAATGAGGCGGAGGAATGGGGCATGGACATGAGACAGGCTCTCTCAACCCCCACTCCCAGGTGAACCACCTCCTTTCCACCCTTTCCCTTTGGAAGACTGAGTCGATCTTGACCTTCCCATTTGAACCTGAAGGGAGGATACCTGGTTAGCAGCCCTGGCTGCCCCCGCAGCACCTGCTGTGGCCCTGAGGTGCCAAAAGTGGGACATTTTCTGGGGGGGATGAAGTAGCTTTACAGAGCTCCCCCCCCCCCCACCATTCCAGCTGTGCCTGGAAGAGAGCTGGTAGGAAAGCGCTGGGGTGAAGCAAAAAAGACCCAGATCTGTTCTTGGAGCTTCAGTGATCTGAACTGGCAGCTGGGAACCTTCATGGAAAAAGGGGGGCCTCATCCTGCTTCCACTCACAGCACCCCTTCCCATTCTATGGAAAGTCATATCCTTGTAGGAAATGGCTCCTCCTGCACCCAGTCCGAAGGTGGCCCTTGTCTCTTGCACTGGCTGAGGTGTCTTCCCACATGCCTTCTGTCCATTGTCAGATCAGGAGGGTCAGCTGGCCCAAGAAAGGGGGGAGTTTTATGCCGTGCCTCCTGAGGCCCCTTGCTTTGGGACTAGGGGGTAGGCAGAGAGCCAGCCCAACTGGAATCCCCCCCCCCACCATGCCTCCTGTTGCATCAATGAAGGGGGAAGGTTGGCTAGGAGGAAGGGGAGCCCTGAAGCCTGGTGACCTTCTCAATGTCTGCCTCCTTCCACCACCACCCCAATATTTCTGCCACCCCTGCCTGCCTGCGGAGTCAAGCCTCCGCCTCTCCTTCTCCTCATCCTTTATTTAAAACCAGAGCCTCACCTTCTGGAGAGCTGGCGGGTTGTTCTCCTCAGGATCACCTGGCTGATGTCACGTCTGGTTGCAAGGACTCCCAAGTCCCCACCCCAAGGACAGCTAATTGCAAGCTAAATAGATGCATCTAGGCCATTGTGGTCTGGTACAAATGATGTGAGGCTGTGCTCTGTGTGTGTGTGTGTGGAGAGAGAGAGTGGGGAGATATTGGATGCTAAAGGAGGAGCAACCGGACTTCATGCAGTATCAGTGCAGTGAAAGGGGGTGGAATTGTAAAAGTGATGCCCCCCTCCATGATAGCAGACAACCGTCCCTTTGCTGCAGCATGTTTTAAGGTGCGGTGGTGTCAACAGGAAGGGCTAGGTCACATTCTCTGTCAGGGAGAAGGGGCACCCACCCCCTCATCACAGATCTGCACCCCTTTGCACTTGGCCTGCTTGGCCCAGTTTGCAAGTGATTCCACCAGGTGGGTTTCACGGCAGAGTGTAGAATGGGGGGGGGGTGGCCCCTACCAGAACACACCTGTAGGTAGGTGGGCAAGGAGGGGGGTACTCTGCCCCATTTCCCCCAAGACCAGCCCCCAGTAGCGACAGGGGCAGTTACTGCCTCCACTGCCTTTTCTAGGGGACCACCATGACTGGGGCTGAGGGGAGCTCCTCTGGTGAAGGGACAGTAAGGAGCCCAAATGCCAGAAGGCAGGCAGACAGCCACATTTGACCTGCCATGTGCCAGGATCCAAAGGCAGCCACAAACCCTGCAGCTGAGAGCCGGCAGAGGCCCTTTGGTGCCTCTCAGGGCAGCCACAACAGCCATTCCCCCTCCCTTCCTGCCTCCATGCTGCTGAAGCAGCTGCTGCCTCCACATGGAGCCCTGGTGGCGCAGCGGTTAAATGCCAGTCCTGCAAGTCACTACGTTGCAAGTTTGAATCCAGAGGGCTCCAAGGTTCACTCAGCCTTCCATCCTTTCCTAGGTTGGTAAACTGAGGACCCGGCTTGTGGGGGCAATTAGCTAACACACATTGGAAACTGCTTAATGCAGTGTAGATGTGTAAACTACTATTGCTTAAAACAGTTTGCAAGCCCTCTGATAGCCTTGTGGCTGAAGAGCGGGGTATAAATAAATAAATACCTATCTGCCACACCAGTAAGCCAGCCAGCCAGCGAGTGGGTGCCATGGGAGTGGGTGCTTTTCAGCCAAACAAGGCCAAAGCCAAACTGCCACAGCTCCCCCTTCCTGTTGGCTGTGGGGGAGCTCTCCAAAGTGCTGAAGCCATTTTGGCAATGGGGGGGTTCAGCGTCTTGGAGAGTTCCTTTTGCAGCTACAGTTGTCCCTTCACATTCGCTGGGGTTTGGTTCCAGGACCCTCCCCCGTGAATACCCAAATCCGTGAATACTCGGTCCCATTATATGCAATGGCATAGAAGCAAAATGGTGTCCCTTATATAAGATGGCAAAATCAATGTTTGCTTTTTGGATTATTATTTTTTAAAGAATACTTTCAAGCCGTGAATACTTAAAACCATGAATGCCAAATCCGTGAATGTGGAGGGACAACTGTACTATAGAATGAAACTCAAAATGCCTGGAAGCATTTTGTCATCTTAGGAGAAGCTGCTGGAGGGGCGGGCAGGAATTTCTGCCTTGTCTAATCAGTTCCAGTTACATATTAGGACAGGGGTCTCTTCTGTGTCTCTGTGTGTGTGTGTGCCTTCAAGTTGCCTGTCAACTTCTGGCAACCTCATGAATTTCATGGGGTTTTCTTAGGCAAGGAATCCTCAGAGGTGGTTTTGCCAGTTCCTTCCTCTGAAATAGGCCTCTAGCACCTGAGGGATCTGGTGCCTTTCTCCTCTTCACCTCTTTGTACAAAAAGCCTAGTTTGCTTTCAGTCTCTGAATTGCTGCTCTGAATAAAGGATGGGGGGTGGATTTGGGGATCCAAATAAGCTCTGGTGTTTGTCAGCTTCCCCTTTCCCTGCAAGTGTGTCTGTGTCTGTGTGTGAGGAGGTGGACTGTGGATGGAAAGAAAACCAGACTGTTGGCAAAGGAAAGAGCAGTGAAACCTGTCAAGAGTCAAAGCAGCCATGGATGCTGCCTGTGCATTTTGCTGCACGTAGTAACACTTTCCCAATGAATTATGTGCATCCAGATGGCCGGAGGCCCAGCAGAGACTTGGAGGGAAAGGGAGAGATGTGCTCAGCATTGACTGAACAGTGTGGATCTCTGTTGTGCCAGCAGTGCCGCTCCCATTAAACCCAGCATGCTTGTGAAGAGCTTCCTCCTGGGCTTCCCTGTTCCCTGGTGCACCGTGGACCGTCTCTGCTTTGCCTATAAGCGCACTGTGGGATCTCTTCTTACCAGCCCCCTGAAACAGCCTTTGTCTCAGGCAAAGCAAAGAATAAGGAGGCCACAGGTTGTTGACCAAGGTCAAGGTGCTCTCTGGCAGCCCCAACCTGCAGACTGTAGGGCTGAGGATGCCTGTGGAGACACTTGCTCTGTGGCCTTCTCCACTCAGTGCTTCTGCCCTGAGGCAAAGCAAGCCTGGGAAGAGAGGCCCAGGACTCCCCCAGAAAGTACAGGGAGGAGCCCTGAGCACCACTGCCTGCATTGGCCAAGGAGGAGAAGTCCCCAGCTTGTGGAGACACAGGCAGCAGCCACTGGCACTTGGCACCTACAAAGACTGTTTTCCCAGCATGAAACTGAGCTGGTTAATTTTTGGCAAAGGGGGAACTCAGGGTGGGGAGCCCTTTCTAAATAAGGAGCATCTCATCTTTGGTCCCCTCCGGTTCCCTTGCTAACCTTTGGCCCATGATTCATTCCTGTTTATCTTAAGTAGCCGCTGCCGCTGCCACCGTGGCTGCTACTTGCATTTTGGCCTTGGCTTTGATGGCTGGTTTGGGGGGGGGGCAAAAGACAGGAAGCAAAACGTTATGAATAACTCATAACAATCAGTGTGGGCACTCTGGGGCTCAGAGGCAGTGCTAATTGGATCGGGAAGAAGGAAGAGGGCCAGAGGCGGGTGGGCATCACTTCCTCATGACCTCCTCTCACTCACACTAGGACTGGGATCCTGCTGGTGGGTCCCAACTGGAGCAGACCCATTGAGCCCATTGTCCGAGGCAGGCAAATGCAACCAATCCTATGTCTGTGCTCTAGTCTGGATTCACCATAAGAGCCAGGGAACTGTATATTTATTCATTTATTCATTTACTTCTTACCTGCCTCTCCCCAAGGCTCGAGGCAAGGTGCAATATGAATTAAAATAAAATATATAACATAAAACCATTGAAACACACCGATAAAAACACATAAGATTAAAACAAACATTACATTAAAATCATCCATGCACATTTAAAATTCATAGATTAAAATTAACTGGGTAGGCCTGCCAGAAGAGATAGATTTTTATTAATGTTTTAAATTCTGACAGTGTGTCTAGCTGTCAAATCTATTTTGGCTGGTTATTCCACAGTCTGGGGCGGCTGATGAAAAGGTCCTCTGGGTGACAGTCGCCAATCTAGTCCTGGCTGGTTGAAGTAAATGTCCCCCAGAGGACCTGAGTGTATGGGATGTATAGGGCAGTGGTCAGTGGTGGTCAGCAATGGCTCTTGTTGCAACGCAAAATCAAATAAGTTGGAGAAGACAACTCTGGTCATTCAGTTCTGATAAACAGGCATCTTCCCCCAGCCCCATTCCCTGCATTGCTCTGCCTGGAATCTCAGTCTCTCACACACATACACACGAAGACATGTGGGGGGCTTCCTGAGGTAGCTGCCTCCTCTGCCGCCCCCCCCCCAGCAGGCCCAGCTAAGGAACCCACCAGTTCCCTCCTGGCAACTGGAAAACAACTGAGCCCACCATAACTCTGGGCGTTGGGCTTCCAGCCAGCCAGGGAGTGGCTCGTTTTCTGCAGAGCTTCTGAGAAGCCCTACTAAAGGTTTTCAGCCCTGAGCTGAACAGCTGTGCGTCGCCTGAGGTGGCCATCCTGTGCAACACAGGAACACACTAGCTGACTGAGCATCTTCTTTCTTTCTTTCGTATCCTGTCTTCCCACCAAAAAGGCAGCTAACGGTACTAAGGTGGCCTTTATATCAGACCCTCCTGAGGTTTCTAGCTGGTGTCTTCCACAGGGGACCACACCCAACCCCCCCCTCCTACTGGCCCCTCCTGGAGCAGGAAGAGCGCACCACTATAGTGCACCTACCTCCCCAAAGATGTGTTGGAAGTGAAGAAGCATCAACGCTTGTTTACATCTCCCTCTGTGTGTGTGTGTGTCCCTGATTTGTGTTTACTTCCTGCTTGCATGCAAAGGTCACTTCCCCCCCACTTTGCTGCAAGAAGTTTTAGTGTTTTGCAACCCCTTCTCTCAGAAGCAAGAAGCTAGCAACCATCATGCACACACGAGAGTCAGATAACTATCTCCTATCAACCTATCTTTCCTATCTAAGATGCATTCTCCGCCATAATAAACGTAAGTTCTGCTTTACAGTTGTCCCTTCATATTTGCTGGGGTTTGGTTCCAGGACCCCCCGTGGATACCAAAATCAAGGTTTGCTTTTTGGATTATTTTTTTTTAAAGAATATTTTCAAGCCGTGAATACTTAAATCAGTGGATACCAAATCCGTGGATATGGAGAGACAACTTTATAACTTTACTGGAGCATCCTGCGTGTTTTATTTCATGTTTTGTAGCAGAAGCTCATGTTTCACTGGGGCTCTGCTGCAATCTGCTCAATATAAACAACAAGATATCCTGCAGGATGTTTTTGGGATTTGGCCCTCGGGACTCCTTGAAAGAGATTGTTGTCTCTCTCACACACACAAGAGAGCACACAGACATCCTTGCATTATGTCTTTTGGTTGCCTCCTTAAGCGTAGATATTGCACCCCATCTATCCAGCTAGCTTTTCTGGTGGTCCTCTTGTGGGCACTTCCATGCTCTGGGAAAACTCATCCGTATGCAGATGGAGGTTGCACTCAAAGGACAAGCAGGCGGACATCCTCTGAGCCAGGCAACCACCTATGTTTCTGATGTAGGGAGTGAGCCTTGGATCCTCTATTAGAGTAGACCCATTGAGCTGAATGGTGACTGTTTTCATGGGCCCTCCTCTGGTGGGGATGAAGAAGAACAGCATCCAGTCCCTGGTGGTCCTCCACCCTGCCTTACTCCTGACTCCCCCCCACCCTCTGGGCAGGTCTTAAGCCTGTGAGGAGAGGGCCGGCCATTGACCTGGACTCTGCCCTCCCCCTCTGTGCCCCTTGCAGGAGTACACCATTGACATCTTCTTTGCCCAGACCTGGTATGACCGGCGCCTGCGCTTCAACAGCAGCCTCCAGGCCTTGACCCTCAACACCAACATGGTCAGCCGCATCTGGATCCCAGACACCTTCTTCCGGAACTCCAAGAGGGCCGACTCGCACTGGATCACCACCCCCAATCAGCTCCTCCGGATCTGGAACGACGGGAAAGTGCTCTACACCCTCAGGTGCCTCCAGCTGCCCAGGCAGATGTTCAACAGGCGGAGACAAAACACTCACTGGCCATCAGGAACAGAACAGGTCCAGACAGGACAATGAGAGGGGATTTTGCCATGGGAGGGAGGCTGTTCTCAGCCTATAAAGTGGGAGGGGGTGGTTCCCACCATTCCTGTTTAGCTTGTGGAGGATGCCGTGGTTACGATCTTAGGCCTGTAGTGGGTCTGAGCTGAGAATGCTCTCCTGGCCCTTCAGGATGGGGCTGATGTGAGTGTGTGTGTGTGTGTGCAGGCATGTTTTAACACACTGTGTCCATGAGAGAGAGAGAGAGAGAGCAGTGGGCTGCTGCAATAGTCAAACTAACATCCCCCTCCCTCTGCCCCCTCTCCCCTCAGGCTGACCATTGAAGCTGAATGTCTCCTCCAGCTGCAAAACTTCCCCATGGACACCCACTCCTGCCCCCTGGTCTTCTCCAGCTGTGAGTACTGTCTGCTCGGGGCCACCCAAGGGGGTGAGGAGAAGCCCTTGCCCAGAAAGGATGCTGCCACCCCTCCCCTGCATTAGAAGGAGGCTGTGCAGGGACCGACACACACACACACACACACCAACAGTGAGAGCTACTGACTCCCCTTGCAGAAGAAATTGCACCAGCAGGAAGTGGGGGGGGGGAATGGGGAGGCTGGAAGTCAGCTGAAGGTCTAACCTTGCCCAGGGATGGGGGGGATTTCCCTCCCTTCCTCACCCACCCCACTCTTGCCCTCTTGCCCTGCTCCGAGCAGAGAGAGAGTGAGCAGGAGAGAGGGATTGAGAAAGTGCAGCAGCCATGCAGCCTTTCTGCTCCCTGGGGCCTTTTCTTTGGGGACTGAGGCAACAAAGCCCCCCCGCCCCCAGCTAGTCACATCCATGTGCTCACACACAACCCCCCTGCTGATGAAGGCCAAGCGATCAACCCCACCACCTTCCCCCGCTGCCCTTCCCTCCCCCAGTCCCTTCCAATGGGGGTTGTACCTGTGTCTCCTCCACCCACCCAGCGAGGCCCACCCCAACCATCTTGATTCATGTCTCTGCAACAGCAGCGCAACATCTGCCCCCTCCCCCTCCTAGCCTGGGCCCATCTTAGCCAATTAGCAATACATGCCACGCTCACTTGGCAATTAATTATAAACACAGTGGAGTGGCGCTGTGAGGTCTCTCCTGCCCCCTCCCCGCCACCCCTCACAGAAGCATCACAGTGGCTGCTTCCAAGCAGTTCTGACATTTCGCTTTGCAGATGAAGCTGGGCAGTCCCGTCCTGCTCTGGGTGGAATCGGCCTGCCTCCCCCTCCCAGCCACCCTCTCTCAAGGCCAAGGGGGCCTCCAAGGACTCCATCAGCACTTGGTTTGCTTGGGGTGGTCCTGGGTTCAAGCATCCCCTATTCAGAACCTTCCAAATGGCCAGCTGGGCAGTAAAGGAGACTCCTCTTGGGTGGCAGGTGGGCAAATAGGGCACCTTGAAGTAAGGCAGGTGCCGCCGCCTCCCTCTCAGTGCCAGAGCCCACCTCCCCTCCCCCCCCCAAAGAAAGAAGGATGCCCAAGAGGAAGCCAAATGGGATAGCGGTGGGTCCATTCAGGACACAGAAGGAGGCTCTTTCAGTGCTAGCTTGTGGCTCCTTTGTCAGTGGTCAGTGGATCCACAGCTGGTGGGGAGCTGAGTTTTAAATACTGGATACTGCCCAGGGTAATGAACTCTTTCCCCAAATAGGTTGAGTGACTTGGAGAGCTCCTTTAAAGTTTGGACTAGGTCCAGGAGCAGGTGGACCTCTTCACTGCCCTGGATCCTTTCACCCCTCCCTCCCCGTTTTGGTGCAAAACTCAGCTCGATGGCAGATGTTGCAAAGTGTGGAAGGAGCCACAGGAGGGCAAGTGGGGGGCCTCCCCCCTGCCCCCTGACCGCCCCCTCCTGCCTGTGCTCCCTCCCTCCCTTGCAGATGGCTACCCGCGGGAGGAAATTATCTACCGCTGGAGGAGGTATTCCATTGAAGTCTCTGACCAGCGCACTTGGAGGCTTTACCAGTTTGACTTCACGGGCCTGAGGAACACGTCTGAGGTGCTGCGGACAGGTGCAGGTGAGGCTTCTTCTCAGAGACTGGCATCCAGGTGGCAGGCAGGAAACAGCCAAGGTGCAGTGGGCAGTGAGAGGGGGAAGGGGCAGCAGCCAGGCCCTCTAACTGCGCCATTTCCTCAGGGACCCAAGCCAGCCCTCTCACTTCCAGAAGGAGACAACTCCTTCCCACCTCTCACCCTGAGGCCAAGAGATCCTGTCCTTTCGCTCTGGATGGGGGGCAGGGTCCTGGGGCTGGGGAAGGGGCTTATTGACTCCCCAGGGAAGCAAACCCAATGCCAGCTGTATGTCTAGCCCATCATACTCTTACAAGCAGTATCACAGGGCTGCGAGTTTCAGAGGTGTGTAACTGCTAGTGTGGATCACTGTCTGATCAATCCATTCATGATGGGCAGGAGACAAACAGGGTGGGAACAGATTTTAAGTGGAGGTGTTCCCTGAGACAGCAAAGCCTGCCTTTCTTTTCCCAACAGTCTGTGAGCATCTTGCAATCCCAGTGCCCCCCCCCAAGGCACAGGGTTCAACCATACGCGCCCCTCCCCTGCATAATTTAGTAACAGCAAAGCAGGGCTGGGGGATGCATTCCTTCCCTGAGGATCCTTAGAATGACACTGGTGCTAAGATAACACCCAGAAGGAAAGTAAGGAAGCAGATATTCTTCTCTCCTCCTCCACCACCACCACCTGGCCTGGCCAAGGTGAAGTTGTTGCACTGGGGGGGGGGGTCCTGGCCCTTCCTCCTCCAGATCTGTGGCGCTGAGCCTCTAACCCTTCAGGCCCAGGATTCCCCCGCTGCAATGTTTATAAGGTGTCCACAAGCAAAAAGGATTGGGGGTTCAAGGAGCTAACCAAGGTGGGTGTCACTGCTCTGGCTGAAAATGTGTGGATTGCCCCGCAGTCTTTTCTAAGAGCCACCCGTGGCAAGCTCATTAAGCTCCCTCTTGGACTCCTTCCCATTGGGGCGAAGGGTTAGGGTTAGGGGTAGGCTGGGCTTCTGAGAGTGGTACCTACAAGCTTCTGAAGCCCAAGCAGCAGTCAGGCTGGGGCCAGAGAGGGGCCTGTGATGGCAACGCCATTGGTTTGCCCTGTTCTTCTGAGCATCCTTGGCTGCCTCCCTAGGAGACTACATGGTCATGACGGTCTCCTTCGACCTGAGCAGAAGGATGGGCTACTTCGCCATCCAGACCTACATCCCCTGCATCCTCACTGTCGTCCTGTCCTGGGTCTCCTTCTGGATCAAGAGGGACTCCACGCCAGCCAGGACATCACTGGGTAAGGAAGGAAGGGCCCCATGGCCTTCCCCTCCCACAGGGATAATTCTAGCAGCCTCTTTGGACTTCATGGCTCTTGAGACCAGCAAGGGCTCTACTGGCCAAACTCAGCCATTTCTCAGCATGTGGGGCATTCTCCTAATTACACCTGCATGGTGCCGTTGTGACTAGGAAGATTTTCACTGTAATGCAAGCCAAGCCCAGTTCTTCCAGGATTTGCTGGAGAGTTTCCTTCCAGTTCCCAGCAAGTCCCCTCCTGCAATACAGAAGCCTCCCCCCCACGCACACACATTGCCGCCTCAGCGCCCAGGGAAGGAGGTCCCAGCACTGAGCTCCATGCTGAAGCTAGCGAGGAAGCCCCTCAGCCCTGGGGGAGCAGTGGACCACTGGCTCTCCTGCTCACCCTGCCTGTCCCCCCTCCCCACTTGCAGGGATCACCACTGTGCTGACCATGACCACGCTGAGCACCATCTCCCGCAAGCACCTTCCCCGGGTCTCCTACATCACAGCCATGGACCTCTTTGTGTCCGTCTGCTTCATCTTTGTCTTTGCCGCTCTCATGGAATACGCCACCCTCAACTACTTGGTGGGGAACAAGAAGCCCCCAGAGCAGTGCAGCCGCAGGAGACCCAGGCTGGTGAGTAGGGCCAAGGTGGGGGAGCCTTTCGAGAAAGACGGAGCCACTGGGCCCACCCAAGGGAGCCAGCAAGCAAGAGGGGGCCAACCAGCTCTACACCTGTGATCCTTTGGGGTGGAGGAGCAGGACCCAGGCTGGTAGCCTCCAGGGACCCTTGGTGGGTGGGGGGAGAGAATGTGCAGCGGGGTGGAAAGGGGGCTGGTGGAAGGGGGCAGCTGCTCCCGGGAATCTCTCTCCCCTCCCCCATGTATGGTCAGCACTGCCTTGGGACTGGGCTCTGCTTGGCCGCCTACAAGGCTTCCCTCTTCTCCTGGGGGCAGGGGAACCCCTGAGCTGAGCCACGGGGCGGCCACTTGGGTTTCCTTTTCCCTGCAGAGGTTACCACTTGGGACCAGGGAGTTGGGAGAGCCATGAGTGGCAGGGCAGAGTGGGTGAGCACCCACCCACCCTGAGCTGTAGTAGTAGCCCCTGGTTGGCCCAACCTGTTTGGGGTCTTGGGGCCCCTGCCCCCTACCTACCTGCTCCCTCTGCCTCCCCTGATGTGCCTTCTGCCCCTCCCCCAAGTTGGCCAGCCATGCCCACCTGGTGCCCTCCTACACGGCCATCCACATCAACAGCCTGGTGACATGGCCGCCTGACATGGATGAGGACAGCGAGGACCTGGAGACATCCCTGTCCTGCCCGTGCATGGAGGGGAAGGAGTGCCAGCGGTTCTTCTGCTGCATCGAGGACTGCCAGACGGGCGCCTGGCGCAAGGGGTACCTCCGCATCCACATCTCCCGGCTGGACTCCTACTCCCGGGTGTTCTTCCCCACGGCCTTCCTGCTCTTCAACGTTGTCTACTGGATTGCTTACCTCTATCTCTAACCTCTTCCAAAAGACAGAGCAGATGGAATTGGGCAGCTGGTCACTCCATCACACACTGGAGGGCCAGAGGGCCTAGCTGTGAGGAGGGTGTGTGGCCTCATGGAAGGGGCCTCAGAGGTCATCTAGCCAACTCTCACTGGTGCAGAAGATCCTTCAGTGTGGCCCCTTCTGCACTTCCTACCTGGAAACACCTCCGGAAGGGAAGGGGCATCCCCACTCCCCCATGTAGACACACTCCTTCCAAGGCTGCCTCTCGGCTGGTGAAGTGCTTGTCAGGGGGGTCTGCCTGGGGCTTCTCTGTGAAGAGGGGAGGCCAGGACAACTGACACAAATACCCATACCCCCCCTCCACTCTGGCTCTGCTGGGAGTGCATGACTGCTCATGCCCAAGTGCCCCCCATTGGCCAATGGAGTGGGCTTTGCTGACCAATGGAAGAATTGGTCCCACTGGGCTTGGGCAAAATGGGGGGGGGAGAAACTGGAGTGGAGACTGAGTTGAGGGTCCACAGAACCCTCACGGGGAAGGCAGCGCCTGGCAGCTGAGGGTCCCACCCCAGAGGATCAGGCCCCAGTGGGGGCCAGCAGGATCGGGGTGTGGGAGGCTGCCCCTGCTTTAAACCTTAGAAGCCACTCCAGTTTGCTCCCAGCTTCATCCCATTAATATTTACTCCTGATGTAAATTGCAAATAAATGTTTTAAAGAGGAGAGACTTTTGGAGTGAGTGTCACATTAAAGGCCTGTCTCGGGAAGAAGTGCAGGAGGCAGAAAAGAGGCTGACAGGGCCAGCTGGGGCCCATTCTTAGAGAGGAAATCCCGTCAAGGCCTGGGAGATGAGCTCCAACACTGCAGAATATGATCCAAATAATTAAGTGTCATGTTTAATTCATTCAGAGGCTTTGCCTTGTGCGGTGTTGGGAAGCAGAGGGTGAGAGCCTTGCAATGCTGGTATCATTGGCACGCGGGCATCCACATGGGAGCTCCAGATGGGGCCCAGCCCAGCTGCAGGTGTGAGGCAGGGGAACAGACTGAGGGGGCAGTGAGGGTGGCCAGTGTCCTTTCAGGGGGTGTGGGGTACCAGGTCCCTGTGGGGTGCCAGGAGGGATGCTGGTCCTCTGCCCTTTGCTATCCATGCTGCTGCCCACTAGGCAAGGATGGTGCAAGCTCTCCCTCCCTGTCCATGTCTTCTGCAAAAGATGCCTCCTTCTGGATGGAGGCAAGCAGGATCTGCTAGCCGGGAAGCCAGGCATTGTGTGGAGGATCACAGTGGGTGGGCTGGAAGGCTGTGGCATCACTAAGGCTGGGGTCACACACACCCCGACAGTGTCGCCTGGTACACATCGGCCTCTGCGCACCCCCGTAGTGCTGCCACTGTTGAACAGAACGGCTTTTTTTAAAAAAGAAAAGGATGCTTTCCCTTTCCCTCTGGAATAAAATTTTGTCACTGTGTTTTTCTTCAAGAACTCCCACCAACACCATGACTTGTGTTCCTTTCCCCATTGGTTTATTCTGCCCAGTGCCAGCTGCATGTTTTGAGGGCCATTGAATGCCATTGTGCTCAATGGGGCCCCCTCCTCCCATAAACCTCCACTGTTGCTCCTCCCCCTCCTCCATTTCCTCCTCATCGGTCCCACCTGCTCCCTTGCCAGGCACCTGCCAGTGAGGAGGGTGCAGCTGGTGGTGGAAGCAGCTCCTCTTCCTCCTCCTCCTCTCTATTGCCCTGGTCTGGGCCAGGCCAAGGGTGCTGAGATACTGGTGTTCATACTGGCTGAGGGTGGTAGCCCAGCCCTGAGTTTGTGCCTCTTGAAAGAAGACAAATCCTATTTGGAGGAAAAGGAAACATACCTTTTTACCTGAGGGAGGGAGGGAGGGAGAGAAAGCCCTGACCTGAGTTTTCCAAAGCCCCCCCCCCCTTCCAGGTTTTGTCCTTCGTGAAGTCAGCTATGTGGGGCTGCTTCCTCTGAAGGAAGAACTTCCCCTCACCCTTCACCAGGAAGAATCAGGAAGGAGATCAGGAAGTCTGTCCATGCATCAGTAAGGGGTCACTTATGCAAATGCAGCCCCCTCTCTGCCCAGGCCTCCCCTCAGACCGACACCTCACAAACTGTCTGGAGTTAGTTCTGGCAAGCATTGGCACTCAACGTCCGGCAAAGAGGAGGCTGCAACAGCCAGCTGCCATGCAGAAGGGTGGTGGCAGGTCCAGGGATTTCTCCCCAGGAGAACCCCTGCTCTGCTGCAGGCCTTGGGCAGCTGCCCAGCCCCTCTGGCCCCCCACACTGGCCCTGGTCCAGCCCCAGAGCCCTGCTGGCTAAAATGAGTTTTCCAGACATCCATTTCTGATCCTGAAACCTACCTAGATGCTTGGCTATGCTCACCTTCAGCTGCCCTTCAGGTCAAGAACTGTAGCATACCACGCCCACTTCCTCCACTGCCCTCTGGCTTTACCCTCTCCAGCCTCCCCTTCGTGCTCCCCAGCAGGTCTGTGATTTGGGTCAGAGAAGCATTGCCCACCTCAGCTGATGGGTCAGCAGTAGACTGATTAAGTCGACTGCCAGCAACAAGGAAGCCGTTGTCAATTCCCTCGGCGTCTCCACGGGCTTACCTTCCTCACTGTCTTGTAATCCGGCACACATTTCCAATACCCACGGTAAAATTCTGCACCAGGTCCTTTCTCTGAAATCCCCCTCCAGCTCTAAATCTTTGTGGTTGAACTGCCTCAGTCAAAGCCGCTTCAGTCATTCAGAGCGATGCTCATTCTGTGGTGAGAGACAGGTGGGGGGAGCTTCTGGTCAGAATCACACACACACACTTCTTTGTTCAGGAGTGGATACCCACCCAAGTGGAACCAAGGGGGGGGGCTTCTGTCTGAGTCACGGGATGGCTCCTGGGTCCCGCTGCCTGTTTTCTACTCCAAACTGCCCTCCCCAGCCTCACCAGTTGTCACCAGTGCCACGTAGGAGCCACCAGTGGGAGCAAATGCTCACATGGGGGTGCCAAAGCTTGGTGATCCTACTCAGAGGGGGAATTTGGGGGAACTGGGACTGGTCCCCCCCCCCAACTGTTAATATTGTGACAAACTTTCTGACCCTCTCAAGGATACCAGCCATGGTCACTGCTGCTCCCTTAGGACACTCAGGCCCCTTGTGTGCTTGTAGCTATTGGGCGGGGAGGGGGTTGCAGGGACCTTCTGGATCAAAGGGGGTGTCCACACACACACACAGAAAGGGACACACACATCCTTTCCTGTTCTGTTTGGCATGGAAACTAGAGGACAGGTATAAAAGGAAAAGAATTTGATGACAAGTGTGGGCTGTACCTGACACAAGAGCCTGGACGGTGGGACACATATTTGAACATTTTGAAAACTCTGAGAACACCAGGCATGCGTTCATGTTTAAAGTGCTCAGCTGCCACATCAGGCACACGCACATACACACCCTCCCCAGCCCTCTTAAAAAGGCTGTAGCTGAGCCCCCGGTTGTTGCTGTTCGGCTGCAACAGGGGAAGTGGGCCTGGCAGGGCCAGCCCAGCCAGTCTCCCCAATCCTTACTCTGGCCAGGCCACCCTCACTCCGGGAGTTGATGCACCCCGCCATTCCGCCTCCCTCACCAGGACCAGACTGTCCGCACACACCCCAGGAAACGCGGCCCTTCCCATTCCCAGCTTCTCTTGCCCTGGTGCTGGTCTGATCTGTGCTGAGGGGGGGGGGCAATTGCACAGGCATGCATGTGTGCGCACCTTCTCCCCTCTTCCCTTGTCTGGATTTGCGGATTCCTCCCCCTCTGCATTGGCCTCCCCCTCCTGCCCTTGGTGCAGTGTCACCTTCTTGCTCCCACTTAGTTTTTGAAGTAACATGTGATGTTGATGATGCTGCAAAAACCCACGATGGCTCTGATCAGCGAAATGGATTCCGGGATCCTAGCCTTTGTGAAAAGTGCTTTCCCCTCCTCCCGCTCCTGTCTTCCTTGGTTGTCCCTGGTTGCTTTGCATTCTAGGGCAGGAGAGGCCAAGGGCCACCCAGTCAAGCCTCTGGTCCCAGTGCAGGAGTCCACTGCCGCAGCACCTTTGGTAGGTGGCCGCCCAAACTCTCTCTCCAAAGGAAGGGAGTTCACAGCCTGCTGAGGCTGTCCCTTCCACAGATGAACAGCCTTACTCCCAGGAGGTTCTTCCTCATTTGGGTGGAATCACTTCTCTTACCATTCGAATCCATTGACTTGTGTTCTAGTCTCCGGAACAGCAGAAAACAAGCTGCCTCCATCAACCACATGGCAGCTAGCATGTGGAGTAGAGCATTATAAAAAGAAGATAGTGGCTCAACACCAACACACACACACACACACACTATGTTCCCCTGTCTCCCGCCCTTTCTTTATCCACCACTTGGGCATTTCTGCTCCTTATACTGGAAAGAAAGAAATAGAACTAGGAGATGGCAGCAAAGCCACAGCAGGGGAAACCTCCCCCCCCCGCATCTGTGGGCCAGCTGGCTGGTCCCCCCAAAACATGGCCTGTCCTGGGCAGGAGCACTTCCAGCCCTCGAGGTTGCAGGTGAACGTTCTCTGCCATTGCCATGGAAAGGGGTGCCCAGTGTCTTCCTTTCCTGCAGTGGGTGGTGTGGGGCTCCTCACCCCAACCTGGCCAACTTCTTTACCCTCTTGGAGCACCTTGGCTGGACTCCTGCTAGTTCTGTGGTCATTCCGGCCCCAGTTCCCCAAAGGACAAGTGCTCTGCCTGGAGAGAGGCATCCCATGTCAGGGAGCTCCTTGGCTCAGAGGTGCTCCTTCTGGAGGAAGGGGGGAGAACAAGAGCAGAGGAAAGCTGGAAGCCCCCACCCTCCTTCCTTGCCCCGAAAGGGTAATGTCATCTGCTCAGCAGTTCTCACTTTCCAAGCCCACCTCAAGAGGAGACCCTTCATGCTGTGTGGAAGGAGTAGGAGGACGGCTCCCCTCCATTTGCCCCCCCTAATTCCGGTGAGGCAGGGGACCCCACACAAGGTGCCACTTAGTCAAAAAGGCCCGTGCCAGGAAGGGTGGCTGTGCACCACCCTGCCGTTCTTTAAAATTGCTCAGGCTGAGCCTGGCCCTTTCCCGGAGGCAGGCCCCTCGCTTCCCCATGGCTGTCTCCATGGGGGGGGTGTCTGCTCCAGGTGGGGCCCTTCTGCAGCTGGGCGTCCTGTGTAGGAAATTATTGTTTATATTAATCAGATTTCAGCAGAGCTCCAGCGCAATGTGAGCTTCTGGTACAAAACAGGACAAAAACAAGCAGGATGCTCCAGTAAGGTTATAAAGCGGAACTTACTTTTATTATGGCAAAGATTACATCTTAGATAGCAAAGAGATAGATAGGTAGATAGATAGATAGATGAGAGTTCTCTGCCTGGGATGGAAGAGTCCCTAAGTCTGACTCTCATGAGGGCCTGTTAAGGCATCTCCCAAACACAGCTGCCATGTCATGTGTGATGGCTTCTTAGGCTTCAGGTTTCTGAGACAGAGTTGTAAAACACTAAAACTTTTTGGAGCAAAAGCGGGGGCAGGGAGTGACCTCTGCATGCAAGCAGGAAGTGAAACCTTAAAAGACAGGCCAGGGACACTCAGGGAGGGCTGCAAGCGAGCGTGGAGGCAGCCACAGCTGGAGGCGGACAGATTAGGTGCTTTGGCTTAATGGGATCAGATCAGAGGAGAGATTAGGCGGAGCCAATACAACCAGATGTGGCGGAAGAGATGCGATTAGATTGGCTCGGGAGAGATTAAAAGGCGTCAGGGACGGGGCTGGCTGGGTGGGTGGCTGCCCGAGGGCCCGTCCGCTGAGGCCCCGGGGCCCGCCTGCCACGCCCGGCTCCTCTCGAGGGGCAGAGAAGGCCCGCTGGGGGGGGGTCGTCTTCGCTCTTCCGCCTTTTTAAATCGCTGCGGGGTCCGTAGGTTTTGAGGTGAACAGACGCTCTCCGTGGAACTGTGGGTGTTTTGGGGGGGGAGACACTTCCCGCTGCTCCTCGCCTGCGGGGTGTGCGTGTGCACGGCCGTCTTTCCAGCCACGGAGCTCCCCGCCGGGAAGGACCCCGAGGTCAAGCCCAGCGCCTCCCCCAGTGGCCGGAGGGCGCCCCTCCATACCGCTGGACCGAAGCCCCGGAGGGACCCTCCCTCTCCCGCGGGCCTCGGGACACACGAAGGCGAGGAGTGGGAGCGGGCGCGAGGGCGGCGCGTGGGTGCGAGCGCGGGGCAAGGACGACCCTGGAGACCAGGGTGCGAACCCTCACCCGGCCCTGGAAACGCTCAGCAAGGCACACTCTCTCAGCCCAGGGCGAAGGCCAGGCAAAGCTCCCCCAAATCAGAGTGGCAGGAGCGCTCCCACCCTCCCCCTCCCCCAGAGAACATGCTAAGGAAGGCATGGGGGGCTCGTTTTGGAGGTCCACCACATCCCTCTCCTTGTCGGGTGGGGGGAGAGGTTTCCCCTGGGCCTCCACAGTGGCCCCAGGAAAGAGCCGGAGGTTGCTTGGGGGCCAGGGCTACTCGGTCCTAACCGCCCCCAATGTCTGGGTGAGGGGGGCGTCTATCTCCGGGGGGGCTTCGCAGGAGGACGGATTCAGCCTCCCCTTCCTCTTCAGGAAGGCAGCCGCCGAGGGGCACCCAACGGAGGGAGGGAGGGCCAAAGAGCCTTCGAAGGCCCCCCTCCCGCCCGGCAAGCCCGTTTGTCTTCCCATCGCCGCCTGGCATCCCAGCAAAGCATGGGGGGGCGGGGGGGCTCCAAGGGAAGAAGGAAGGGAGCCTTCGGGGGGGGGTCCCATGCTTCCTGCACAAGGAGAGAGGCTGAGGGGGCGGTTGAGAGCCAGACAAGCCATCTCCCCCTGGGAGGAACTGGCCGCCCCCCTTCACGGGCTCTGGCCGAGGCGAGGCCTTTCTTTGCCGGCGCTGCTCCCCCTCCCCTCCCCTCCCCTCCCCTCCCCTCCCTCAGAGACTCCCCCCCCCCAGCTTGGCTCCCTTTCGACCGGACTAGATTAGGACGTCCTCCCTCCCTCCCTCCCTTATCAGTCCCTTTTGGGGGGGGGCGCAGAGATCCCGAGAGAGATCAATTCTCAGTATTGACCTCTGCGGAGGGGGCGTGACCTCGGTGAATTTGTTGGGATCACAACCTTTCTCATGCATGAACTCTTTGAACTCCACGGCAGTTAAAGCACATGTCCTCTAGGAGTTTATGCAAAGCATGTTTATGGCTGGTTCCCTGTTTGCTTGTTCACATACTTCTCCTCTTCCTGGCCATGGGGGCACCTTTTCTTCTCTGGGGAGGAAGCCCCCCGCACACAGTTTTCTATCTGCTCCCTCTCTCCATGAAGCATGCAGGCTTGAAGAAGCTCTCTGGCTGAGATGCTTCTGATGTCTTAATAACAGCATGTAGATTTCTTTCTTCCTCCTGCCTACTGTACCTGAAGATGCTGAACTGAAAACTCTATACAGAGTATTTAGGCAGCAAAAGAAATGCATCAGAGTCTTTTCATTTCTTCATGAAAATAAAGAAACAACACAGTCTTCTACATTAAAAACTGTTTATTTCAGCATAAGCTAAAATACAACTTGCTATATAGAGATAGCTATATATACAAGTTGTAAAATGCAACTTGCTATATAGGTAAATTGAGTACCCAGCTTGTGGGGGCAATTAGCTAACACACATTGGAAACTGCTTAATGCAATGTAGATGTGTAAATAGCTATTGCTTAAAACAATTTGTAAGCCGCTCTGATAGCCTTGTGGCTGAAGAGCGGGGTATAAATAACTAACTAAATAAAATAAAATAAATACAAAATAAGACTAAATACAAATAACAAACAGAAAAACAGTTATATGTATTTGATTCTCCTAAACTTAATTCGAGAAACAGAAACAAACTCTCTCCCAGCTTGTTAAACATCAACAGAGAGCTTGTCTGCAGTCATTAAAATGTCAAGTCACAAATCTTCATTCAAGGTCGAGATAAACCTTTAAAACTAAGGCTCTTTTACAGCATAAATTTACTAACTGGACATTTTATTATCCCCAACAGAACCTGTGTATTGAATTAGGCACATGCTAGTCTGTAAATAAACTACTTTTTATACTTTTTAAAGAAGGTCAAGCTTGTTTTGCTTCTCAACTAGATAATTGTATGTGGGGAGGTGGCTAGTTTATCTGTTCTAAGTGCAATGTTAACTCTACTACAGTACTGAGATCACCAAATCTCAAATGTTTTAAAAATCCAACAGATTTGGGGAGGCGGGAGAAGGGGCCTGGGTCCAGGGACAGGCGGGTTCACACGGCCTGTCTGTGTCTCTGGCCTCCATTTACTTATTTATTGGATTTCTATCCCCTCTTTCTTCCAAGATGCGATTCAAGGCAGCTTACGATAATTAAAAACAACAACAACTAAAACATCACAAGTTACAAAAATTAAAAAGGAACTAAACTAAATTACCACTATTGAAAACGCATTCTCTGCAGCAGCTCCTCCTCCAGCCCCCACCCCCGTTCCCGGTCCTGCCCCGACGGGTCTTCCCTGGGGACCCCACACCCACCTCTGGGCATTAACCTTGGGGAAAGAGGGCAGAGGGAACATCACGGGTGGGAGGGGTTGTGGGCCTCCACGGGCCTTCAAGTCACCTGTCGACTTATGATGGAGACCCCATGAATTTTTTCACAGGGGTTTCTTAGGCCAGGAATCCTCCGAGGTGGTGTTGCCAGTTCCGAAAGAGAGCAAACAGCACCTGGGATTCATTGGTGGTCTCCCATCCAAGTTCTAACCAGGGCTGACCCTGCTTAGATTCCAAGGTCAGATGGGATCTGGTGGTGCCTAGTTTAGGCAGACTGAACCCCTCCCCGAAGGCCGGGCTAGCCACCAGGAGAGGAGCAGCCGTGAGGGGCTCCAGAGGGGGCCCCCAGTTTTGAGAACGGGGCCTGGAGACCCTCGGGGCAGGGTCTGAGGCAGAGAAAGCCAGGGTGGCCTCAGGGGAGGGGGCCATTGGGACCTTATACTGCAGACTGTAGTATGTGGGGAAATAATCATTGTAATGTAAAAGCAATCTTGTGTACCTCATTCACATCCTTAGATAAGTCTAGGTGTTTTCCCTGCATGCTTCTGTTCTCCCAAAATTCCCTTTCTCTTATTTCACTGGGCACTTCCAGCCAACTGGAGTGCTGGGTCATTCAACACATGACCTAATTTAAATTTTATTGCTCTGTGTAAGTTCTCTTTTAAGTTTGAGTCTCCATGAGGATGTAGCCATCTTGAGCCATCTTCATCTTAAGGCATCTTAAGCTTTCTTTCCTGTAACCATGCAATGATGTTTACCATGCAGCCTGTAGGCTGGGTGAGTTTTCCTACCCTAAATATTCTTAGTCAGTTAGAAACCTCTTTTTAAAGTTTTAGTATGTAGATTGAGATTGATATACCTTCAGTAAACTTTGATTTGCATTTTAAACTGACTCCTTTGTTTTGTAATGAGTCTAATTTAACTGGGTGATCCCAGACCTCTGAATACACTTTTTAAGTGTTAATTGAGCTTTATCAGTCTTAGCATTCTTAAGTGCACTCTGCATGAAGTTAAAAGTAAATGAATGATTTTTTAACTCTCTTTTTAAAGGAGATAACTCTTGTTTTTTAAAAGGACTAGATCCTGGAATTTTTAATACAATTTTATTTTTTTAGACTCATTACTCCTACACAGACCCCGAGCAACAGGGGGGCTCAGAGGGGCTGCTCAGGAATTGCTGGGGCGCCCTTTGCCCCTTGCCTCTCCAGAACCAGCCAGCCAGGCCTGGCAACGGCTGGGCTCCTACCCGCGAGAAAGGCCTCCTCCCCAAAGCGAGCAAGAGCCGCCACCCGGGAAGCGCCCGGCTGCAGCAAAGGCCGGCCTTGCAGAAGCGACTCTCGGAGCCCCACCTCGGCATCGCCCGGCCAGTTCTGCAAAGGGCAGCGGAAACGCACCCTTTGAACGCAACGCTTTTTCAACAAGGCTCCAAGGCGTGTTGGAAGCTGCTTTTTGCTGAAAGGTGTGTTTTAATCGAGAGGCCCCCCCTGTTTTATTGTTGGCATCAAAGGTAACCCACGCATGGCGCTCCCTCGCTTTCTGCGGTGGTGGGCCTGCGCGCTCCTGCGAGGCTATGCTGAAGGGTGTGGGGGGGTCTCCCATGTCCCATGAGAGGTTTTTGCTGGGGAGGAGCCGGGCTCAGTGGGCCAAGGAGCCCCCGGGCGAGACCCTGGCCAGACTGTGGGTTAGTCCTGCGCAGGAGGAGGCCGGGTGACCCCCCTCTGAATGTCTCCGGCCACGAAAACCCACCGACGGAC
Organism: Gambelia wislizenii; assembly: GCA_030847615.1. NCBI lineage: Eukaryota > Metazoa > Chordata > Lepidosauria > Squamata > Crotaphytidae > Gambelia > Gambelia wislizenii. The sequence goes on along the minus strand of JAUMIR010000011.1, from coordinate 39,346,285 downwards.
GGGAAAACCCAAACGAAAGAGGGAGGGTGCCCGCAGAGGAGACGGCGCCCAGCTCGGACGACTCTCCACCAAGCCACAGCCCCGAGGAGCCTGCGAGACCTGAGGAGAGGGGCCCGGAGGCCTCTCGCCCAGAGGGTCGCCGCAAGTCGAAGCCCATTCGACGGCAGCTAACAACCGCAGCCAACGGCCACGCCGTTTCCCCTCTTCTTGGCAACGGGGGAGATGGGGATGTGTGGTTGTTGTTGGTTTTTTTCTGGCTTTGGTTTGTTTCTGCGCAACCCCTTGGAGAGGCTTTCTGGCCGAAAGGCCCTCCCTCCATAAAGGGGGGGGGAGCTCGCCCCATGGGGCAGGGGTGTCCTCGTGGCGCCCCGCTGCCGACTCTTCTGCTTTTATGGTGCAGGCGGGGGGAGGCGAGGAGGAGGAGGAGGACCCATCATCCTGCGCAGCAGCGCTGGAGGCTCCCAGATCTGGGCTCAGCTGAGGCCGCCTTCCTCGCCGCTCTGCCGCATAAAGTGCTTTCCTCCGCCTTCCGCGCCCCGGGCGAGAGAAACCCAAATCTCCTCGGCTGTCAGATCCTGCCAGCTTCAGTGGGCGCCGCGGCTGAGCTTCCTCGGGAGAAGAAGGGCCGACGGACGGGCGGACGGACACGCTTCCCCCGCGGCCAAAACCTACACGCGGGGGCGGCGGGGGGGGGCAGCTGGTGGCGGTAAAACCTCGGAGCGGTTGCGGTTGCGGAGCGTGTAAAGCGCCCAGCGCTCGCCGGGCTGTTGGCCAAAAATGACCACCGATTTAACGAGGGGGCGAAGGAAGGCAGGCAAGCGGCCCCCGGGGAAGGGGGCCCCGTGAGGCCCGGTTGGCGCGGGGGCACCCAAACCTCGCGAGCCTGCAGACCCTTAAACCCGGCGGCCCCAGAAGCGCAGCGCCCCGGGCGAGGCTCCCTCCGAGCGAGGCTCCCTCCGAGCGAGGCCCCCCGGCCGCCAAAGGCTCCCCCCAGCCCCCGGCAGCCCCGGAGCCGCCACGAGCTGGAGGCCGGCCGGGGGAGGATGCGGGGGAGGCGAAGGCCCCTCTAGGGAGGGCGGCGGCGGAGGAGGAGGACCCCGTCGCCAGGGGCATTTGGTCCGAAAAAATAAAAATCCACGAGGGGGGGTTGGAGGTTTCTTTGCACACTAAATAGCATTTTATGCGCAGAAAAGAAGTCTGGTGCACAGTAAACTGTATTTTCTGCGTACATAAAGTGCTGTTTTTGTCAGGGAAAATAAGCCTTGTGATCAGAAATCTATGCCCCCTTTTGGGTAATTTTAATCACCAGGCAAAAGGCCCAACTAGTCTTGTTGAGAGCGATAAATCTGTCTCCATGTTTTGGTTTCTGTTCTTGTCCTTCAGCGTTAAATCAGCAGAAAGGAAGGCAGTTAAGTTTCGTTTCCCCTTAAGAGAGGCTGGGTGCCTTGAAAATGATTTTACTATATAAGCAGGGAGAGATTTTAGTGCCCTGCGCTTGGGGCTCCATTTTCCCCCTGTTAGTTCTCAAGAAGCCTTGGAGAATACAGAGGCAGGGATGAATGCTCTCTGTACCTTATTTTGACTTTTTACCTTTTCTTACAATAAAAGCTATGAAAGACCTTTTAGCCTTTATTGAATTCCTTTACCAGAGGCATGCAAAGTTTTGCCCAAAGCCCACGTTTTTGGCTGCAAACTGTAACAGTTTCTCTGCATTGTTAAGCAGAGTGGAACGGACTTTGCATTTTCCTAACAGTTTTATGTGCAGGAGAATTGTTTTCCTTACAATACCTGTGCATTTCCCACGCAGAATCAGTTCCCCGCCACTCGGAAGATTCTAGCTCCACCAGGATTCTTCTACCCATCAGGGTTTCCTGACACTGGAGAAACCTTATTTTTGAATATTCTTGCCCTCCTTAATTCTCGCAGAGGAGGGCGATGGCAGACAGGCAGGTTGAAGGCCGAGGAAACGGGAGCGCAGGGGTGGGGTGGGGGTCCCCTGAGCACATGGGGCCGCTCGCAGGGGCCACAGCTGGGCTGAGGCTGGGGCCCAAATTCTGTGGCTAGCCCTAAGTAGAGTAGATCCTTTGAATCAACGGCGCTAGCCAATCAGCGACTGACTGCATGGCTCTTCTTCTACATCTGGGACTTCCACCCGGAGCCCATCCTCACAGGCCCAGCCCTTAAATTGGGGGGGGGGAGTGGCAGGGCCCAGATCGACCCACTGGCCACATGGTGCCTCATCGGAGTTCCAGGGGCCACATTCCTGGGGCCGGTGGCTTCTGCTGCTGTGGGGGGGGGTCTTGAACCCAGGGCCCTGGCTCCAAAGCAAGTGGAGGGGCTCCAGTCTCACGGTATGCAATGCCCACTCGTCCTGGGAAGGCAGTGGGACTATTAGCAGAGCTTTAGCAGAAAACGTGAGCTTTGAGCAAAAGGATTGCATATCTCTGGTAATAATCTAATAAGAGTCCAAAAGTCTTTCATAGCTTTATTTTTAAAATTAACAAGTTAAATGATTAACACACAGAGGCTTCCGGCTTCAGGACAACCAGGAGGCCACGGCGACCGACGGAGGAGCACGTATCCGCCCAGAAGGAAGGGAGGAAGGGACGGTCGCCTGGGGGGGGGAATGGCGGGGGGGTAGGATCCTGTTCCTTCTCAGACCAAGCGTGGTTGCACAGTTGGCTGTGCTAAAACTGCAGCAACCCAACACCACATGGGCTTGTATTTCTCCAGCCCTCCTTCAGCATCTTCCTCGTGCTGATGCGGCTAAAAAGCTTCCAGGCAGACGAAGGATGAGGAAGACAAGGGGGCTGGGCGGGCACTCAAAGGCTTTGCCAAAAGAGCTCCTTTGTGAAAGGAAGCATGCCTGTCAATGAGAGGAGACAGAAAGATCCCCCCCAATGCCCCCTTCCCCGCCAGCTCCCCTTTCCTGCCCGACTCCTCTGTCTCTCTAAAGCGAGATAAAACTGTGAAGTCGAAGGCTTTCACAGCCGGCATCCATAGATTTTCCTTGTTTTTTTCCTGGGCTGTGAGAGCCTGGAAAAAACCCAAGGAAAATCTTCGAGATAAAACTGCTTGGCCTGAACTGTACGGGAGGCCTCCCTAAGAGCCACCGCAGAAAAAGGGGGAGAGGGAGCTCCCTTGCCCCCCCTCTGCCCCTCAGGGGGCCTGGATCTCTCTGGAAGGCCTCGGCTGTGGGGCTGGTCGGTCTCCTCACCCAAAGGTGGCTCTAGGGTCCTCCCAGATCGGCTCTGTGAAGATCCCTTTGGCTTTGCGACCCATGGCAGGACTCCCCTCACGACCCGCCCACACTGGGGGCTTGTCACACACATGGCGTTGGGGGGCTGCTGGGTCTGCACCTCCGAATTCGCCAGGCCTTACGCCTGTTGGGATGAACAACCTTCCACATGCATGAACTCCATGGCAGTTAAAGCGCATGTCTTCGCTAGGAGTTTATGCAAAGCATTTTTAGGGTTGCTTCCCTGTTCGCTTGTTCACATGCCTCTCCTCTTCCTGGCCATGGGGGCACCTTTTCTTCTCTGGGGGGGGGAAGCCCGTCCCCAGCACACAAGTTTTCTATCTGCTCTCTTCTCCATGAAGCATCTAGGCTTGAAGAAGCCCTCTGGCTGAGATGCTTGCGATTTCTTAATAGCATGTAAACTCGGTGACTGTGGCGGTGGTTTGATTTTGTTGGGCTCACACCTTTCACATGTATGAACTCTTTGAACTCTGTGGTAGTTAAAGCACATGTTCTCTCTAGGAGTTCATGCAAAGCATGTTTATGGCTAATTTCCTGTTTTCCTGTTTACAAACCTCTCCTCTCCCTCCCTGGTCATGTGGGCACCTTTTCTTCTCTGGGAAACAAGAAGCCCCCAGCACACGCACACTCTTTTTGCTAACCCTCCATTAAACATGTGGTTTTAAAGTAGCTCTCTAGAGAAAGATGCTTCTATGTTCTGAGCAGCAGTAGACCTTCATTTTCCTTCCTCCTACCAACCTGAAGATGCTGAACCTTGCATTGATTATGCACATGCGACTTTGTAGGTAAACTTCCTTTTTACACTTTCTAAGGAAGACTAAGCTTGTTTTATTTCTCAGCTAGATATACTGGGGAGGTGTCAGGCTTAATCTGTTCCCAAATCTTCTGCTAAGCTTAATTTTAACTGCTACTGAGATCACCAAATCTCTTTTTTCAAAAAATTCCAATAACAGGAAGAGTGAAAAGGAGAGGAAAGGAGACTTTCTTCCGCTTCTGGCTAGGGAGGGGGGCAAACTCAGAAGGCCTGAAAGCCCCCAGCCTCGTCCAGAGACATCTCCCTTCCGGTCTCCTCTCCAGGCGAATCGAAGTTTTGGATAGCCCCATAATATTTGGACTAAAACCCGGGGCGGACCCATCTCACTGCGAGGCCAGCCTGCACCGCCAGCCTCGCCGCACCCGGTGCTTTTCCAGGCGGGTCCAGAGAGAGGGGCGAGTGGAAAGGTGTCCTCCTGGTCTGCCGGGGGCTTCATCGCGGGGCCAGAAGCCGGGCCCCCGGGCTCCCTTCCCGGCAGCTGAAAGAGCCGCGGCGCCCCTTCCCTTTCCAAAACCGGGACGGGAGCGCCTCCGGAGCGGAACCGGGCTCCCCCAGGCGGAAGCTCCCCGCCACCCCCAGCAGGTGAAGCGAGCCAGCCCGGAGCCCCTGGAAGCCCCCCGCCGCCGGCACAGGCGCCCCTGGACCCGGCCCCACCTCGGCCACCGTCCGCGGCTCTTTCCCACGGTGCGCAGCGCCCCCGCGTGGCCTCTCGCCTTCCCCTGCGGGAGGGAGGGGGGCTGCGCGGGTGGGGGTCCCTGCCTGGTGGCGGCCGTGGCTGCTGCGTGACGGCCCCCTCCGACACCCGCGCCCCCGCTCCCCATGGCGAAAGGCTGTGCTCAGGGGGCCGAGGACCAGGGGGCAAGCGCCCACCCCGTGAGGGAGGGCTCGGTGGCTGCCTTGGTGCGCGCAACGTGCATGCCTGGAGGTGGACCATTTGCCCTTCGCGCCTCACAGCGGAAGCAAAGCTCTCAGCCCCCAACCCGAGGTGGCCCCCAAAGCAATCCTGTGGCCACATGATTGGGGAGGGAAAGGAAGAGGTCGGCCTCAGGGACTCTTTCATCCAACTTAGACAACTATCTATTTTTCTTATCCAAGATGTATTCTCTGCCATAATAAACATAAGTTCTGCTTTATAACTTTACTGGAGCATTCCGCATGTTTTATATTCTGTTTTGCACCAAAAGCTCATGTTGCACTTGGGCTATGCTGCAATCTGCTCAGTATAAATTACAAAAATATCCTACACAGACAAACATGGTTCCATTTTATTAGGACTTTGGATATGCCAGCAGGTCTATGATCTCCACTGTGAACACCACCCAAGCCGCGTTCCAGGCCAAGACTGATGCTGTCAAACACTACATGCATTTCTGCAAGTTCAGCAAGGAAACAGAGACCAAGGCGATCAAGTGGTCTGACTGCCTCTGGACCAACAAGAGTGGGAGGTGCTGAAGAGGGTGGCCATGGGATCCTCACTAAGGAAGGGCTGTTGGACGAAATGGGGGCTGCTGCCTCTCCCCTGCCCCCTGGATCCCCCGCAGCTCTGGCTTCAGGTTCCTTGCGCCTCACCTCCCTCCCCATCTTCCTTTTCCTTCTTCCCACCAGAGTCGCCTTTGAACTGCTTCAGGAACCTCAGTCTGTGCTCTTTTTCCTTCCACTCTCATATCCCACAGAACTCACGTCAGGATTTCTCGGGAGGGGGCTGTATTGGGGACACTCCCATCAAAGAGCAGGCGGCTGCCCAAGGCAGGGTCTTAGCCTTATTTTGACAACTGCTGTGGAACACCATCACAAGAGCAACACCTCCTTTTGCAACAGGCTCCTCTTGATGCCAGACTGTAGTACTGCTTTTGAAAATTCCCAAGTCAGATGGTGTCCTTCTCCTACCTGTGGATCAGTGCCTTGCTCTTGGAGGTGCCAGGATCCCTCGTGGTGGTCTTTCCTCCGCACTCCTTCCCTCCCCACTTCCAGGGGCCAACAGACACTGGCGTCTCCTCCCAGCTCTTGACAGCGGCAGGGCTGGTGAGGGGTGCTTGAGGCAGGGGGCACCTGGCTTAGCTGGGGCCTCTTCTCATTCTCAGCCCTGCCCTTGGGAAGTCTCCCAGCCTCTCTCTTGGGGAGTTTAGTTTCTTCCAGCAGAGTCAGCCCCAGGGGATCTCCTCAGTTTCCGCCCCACTGCGCTCTGTATCGCAGCCCTTCCCCATTTCCCTTCCCACTATACTTCTTCCCATGGCAACTGGAAACAGCTGTGTCCCAGGACACCTAGGTGGCAGGTGGGCCACAGTGAAAGCTAAGGGGGGTGGGAGTGTCCAGTTGCAGTCAAGCCACTGGGCCCTCACCTTCGAAGCCAAAGCCACGCATTGAGAAGGCAGGCCGAGGCCAGGAGGGAGTAGAAGAGCAGCTCCTTCTGGCGCCAGCCCACGCTCTGCCCCTCCAGCGCCTGGAGTCGCCTTGAGATTTTCAGCAGCTGCATTTCAGAGAAGAAGAACAGGAACCGGGAGGGGGTCAGTGCCTGCACCCCAAGGACAGACAGCCTCCCCCAGAACGGGGGGACAGCAGGGCCCCGGACGAGGGAAGGAGCAAAGTCAGGCTGTGGGGGGAGCACCTTTGGGTACCTGCTTCTGCAAGGCCAAGATGCCCGTGGGCCCCAAATCCTCCAGGGAGCTCTCCAGGACCGGGCGCATCTCTCGGGAGCTATGGAGGGAAAAGCAGACAGGGCCCATCATCCCCAGCTGTGGGGGTGCTGTAGAGCCCTCCCCCAAACACTTCACTCCATTGCCCTCCCCCAACAAAGCCTTACTTCCCACCTCTCTACTTTCAACAGACAAGGCCAATATTTTTAGCTCCCCACAGCAGGAGAACACAACCGGTCTTTCAAAGAAAGCAAAGCAGGCATGCACAGGAAGCCACGGCTGCAGAGGGTGGGCCCAGCTTCCCTTCGGAGGGCTTCTGCCATGGGGAAGAGCACAACAGAAAGGCCAGCCCAAAGCTCCCCGAGGTTTAGTCCCTGCTGCAGTAGGATGGCAGTACAACGCAGCCTCACACACACACAGAGGCAGAGATTAAAGCTGGGGGCTCAGCGTCACCTGGGTGGGGCTGGGGGAGGCCTCCAGGAGATCTGGGTGAGCTGCTGGCCCAGGAAACGCAACACCTGGAGGACGTTCTGCAGGGAGTAGATCCTGCCCTCTGGGGGGAACGGGGGGAACTGGGGGGGCAGGGGGCCCTGGGTTGGCTCCAGCCTGCAGGGCACAGAGACACAACCAGACCCCGTTACTCCCTCTGGCAGTAGGAAGAGAGCCAACCTGCACCCTGCCCAGTAGAAAGACCCCCAAGCAGGGCCTTTACATGTCACTGGACTACAATTCCCATTGGCAATATGGGGGCTGGCTGGCTGGCTGGGAGTTGTAGTGTGGCAGCAGCACCTGTAGGGCTGCTTGATTCCCAGCCCAACTAAGGGCACGAGGCCACGGAGTTGCTGGGACCCTCAGAAGTCATCTAGCCCAGCCCCTGGTAGGTGGATCCCCCCGGCCCTGCAACAGTCTTCAGGGCGGAGAGGATGCCCCTTCCGATCTCTTGTCAGCAGGAGGTTTTCCCAAATGTTCACAGAACATCCCTCCTGTTCCCTGTTATTTGAACTCAGCACTCTGGGCTCTGCTCACTCAAGCAAGAGAAGATGTCGTGTCCCCCGCCCACCTCAAGCAGGAAGGGCAGGACCACTGGGAAGCCCCAGTCTCTGGCCAGCTCACCCCACCGCGGGCTGCTGCCTCCCTCCCTCCATAGGGCCTGCAACTGGGGAGAGGCCCTGCGGGAGAAATCCCCTCCCCCTCCCTGCCTGCATCACCCTCGGGGGAGGGGCTTCTCACCAGTCCTGCCTCAGTCTGGCCGCTGCCTCCATGGCCATGTGGGGACCCTCCATTGGGGGTCCTCCCCTCTCCTTCCGGGCTGGGCCGTGATGTCCCTGTGGGGAGCAAAAGGCCAAGGAAGTCAGTCTCTCCCCCCCACAGCACATACCGTTTAAGGCCTCTGCAGGAACCACCTCAGGGAGCCCCTCTGGGACCCCTTTTTGGCTGGCAGCTCATGGGGTCCACTGGGGAACCCCACCTCATTCCCCATACAGCCATGGCAGACTGGGGACGTGTAGTATGTGGGGAAATAATCATTGTAATGTAAAAGCAATCGTGTGTACCCCATTCACATCCTAAGATAAGTCTAGGGTTTTCCCCTGCATGCTTCTGTTCTCCCAAACTCCCTTTCTCTTATTTCACTGGGCACTTCCAGCCAACTGGAGTGATGGGTCATTCCACACATGACCTAATTTAAATTTTATTGCTCTTTGTGAGACTCTTTTAAGTTAGAGTCTCCATGCGGCTGTAGCCATCTTTGTCTTATGCCGTTTTATGAAGCCATGCCATGATGTTCACCATGCAGCCTCTACCGCTAAAGGCTGGGTGAGTCTTTCTAATCTTAATTCCTCCTAGTTAGTTAGGAACACTCTTTTTAAAGTTTGTTTTGGTATGTAGATTGAGATTGATATACCTTCAGTAAACTTTTGATTTGCATTTTTAAACTGACTCCTTTATTTTTGTAATGAGTCTAATTTAACTGGGTGATCACAGACCACAGACCTCTGAATACACTTTTAAATGTTAATTGAGCTTGTCTGCATTCTTAAGTGGCACTCTGCATGAATTTGAAAGCAAATGATTTTAACTCCTTTTTTTAAAGAAGATAACTCCTTTTTTTATTGCTCCTTTTAAAAGGGCTAGATCTCTGGAATTTTTTAAATACATTTTTATTTTTGGACTCATACCTCCTACAGGATGTGGTGGCCACAGCTCAGCAACACGGCCTAAGGGTCTCCCCGACACTGTCGTCACCCAACGTACCCCACTGGGACCAACGGCGTCATGCTCCAGGTCTCACAGGTCTATGCTGCCAGAAGGCCTGGGCACTCAGGAAATGGTTTGGGTTTACACAAACCCCCACATGCTTGCACAACTTTGTATTCAGTGGGAACCCCAACCCTCCTGAGGTGGGAGACATTGCAAGCCCTCCCGGGAGGCACCTCTCCACCCCACGCCCATCCGGCCAGCCTGGCTCCAGCTCTTCAACCCCATTGGGCCCTCTCACACACCTGTGGGCAGCCAAAAATGCCTGCTGGCATGGAGGCTGGCAGTCGTCCTGACCGCTGGGGCTTCCCAAGAGAGCAAAGGCCTAGTCGGCTGCTGGCCCTGCTGAGAGCAGCAGCCACATGGCCAGGGCAGCTCAAATATGGCTACCAAGAGCCCCCTGGAAACTGGGATGCCATGGATGGCATGGCCCCGGCGGTCCCCCCTCACCGCCCGTGGCCAGGAAATGCCACTTTTGCTGTTCCGCTTGCAAAGATCCCGTCTGCGTCCACTTCCAGGGCAGGAAGGCATTGCTCTGCAAGAGCTGGACTGTCTCTCCCTGGCCACGAGGGCCCGCTTTACTCATGGGAGGTGTTGGCCTGAGGGCTGGGAATGAATTCTGCACTTTTGGGAAGCCAAAAGCCCTGGCCCGGCCAGAGCCCCCCTACCCCCACCCCAGGCTGACTCCATTCCCCTTCCTAGCGCTGGAGGAGACCTTGCCCCACCAGCCTTCCTCTGGGGAGCCCCCAGGCTCTGCTGCCTCCCACGCTGCCCACCCTCTCTCGTAGGGTGCCAACGGGATCTAGCCCAATGGGCATCTGATGCCCCCTCCCACACAAGGAGTCAGGTGGGGGACGGGGACAAATCGGCGGCCCTTCAAGTGTGTGTGTGTGTGTGTGTGTGTTGTGGGGGGTGTCCCTTCAAGCAGACTCCTCTGCCCTGCTGTCCCTCGGCTTTGGCCCTCCTATCTCCTTTGGTGGCCCCAGAAAATAGCAGCCCCCACGGCTTCATGTACGTCTGTCTGTCTGTCCGCCTGCCTCCCAACGGAAAGCAGGATCCTGTTGTGCATGAAGGCCTACCGGGCGCTTGCGTTTCTGGGACCCGGATGGGGAGATGAAGCTCAGGAAAGGGTGCTCCCCGTAAACTGTGGCCGGGATGGCCAGATCCAGGGGGGAATTGTCCACCTCAACTGGACATGGGTGGTGCTGTAGCTGGACACCAAAGGAAGGTCTGGAAAGCGTGTCCACCATTTCTACAAAAAACAGAGAAAGGAAGAAAGGGAGGGTGGTCAAGGAAAACAAGAGAGGGAGGGAGGGAGGGAGGGAGAGCCCCCTCCCCTGAATGATGGCTGAAGGGGCCGGCCTGCCCCCTCCAGCACCCCTGAGAGGTGGCTGGCTGAGGGGGAGCACTTGGCTTTCTATTGAGCCCCCCAGCTCTTGCCCTCCCCACTCTTGGCCCAGCCCCCCCACTGCCTAATCACCCTTCATGGGGGGGGGGATCAGCTAATTTATCAGGTGGGAAAGCAGCAAGAGGGTGGGTGGACAGATGGTGGACAGAGGCATACGGGAGCCCCAGAACCCTCTTTCTTTTTGGGGGGTTTAATGGGGATTATTAGTATTACCCCTGTGCTTTACTGGGGAGACCTTTAAAATTCGCGCCAAAGAGCAGTTAGCTTTAATCCCCTTATAAAAGCACACTTAGCAGCGTTTCTGTTTAAAGATACCTGCGCAGGAAAAGCGTACTGACTCCAAACACGCAGGTTTTAAACAGCCGTCCACCCAGTTGCCCCCCCCCCACTTTCCACACTGTAGCTTAAAAGAATCAAAGTAGCCAAAAGCAGCTTCTAAAACATAGAAAAAACACTTTACTCACAGCTTCATATGCATCTCAGGTTACAGCAGTAATAACTTGAAAGAAGACTAGAATAACAAATTTTATATCTGGAAAGCTACATTGGTAAAAACAAAAACAGGCAGGAGCTGCGTCCGAAGTTCCTGCCCCTTAGGATGCCTTCGTGGCAAGTTAAGACACACTCTCTCTTGACAGCAGGAAGTTCTCCCATCCGCTCTGTCTGCATTGACCATTTAACCCTTTCAGCAGGTAAACAAGCCAGCATATTGGATTGCAACTCTATATCCCAACAGGCTTGACATCTTCCTGGCAAACAAGCCCCCCCCCATATCACCCACCCACAGCAGCACCTTTTGGCTGTGCTGCACATCCCGAAAGAGGGGATCCCGGGGCCAGATCCGCCTGCCCCCCAATGTGGGGAAGAAGGGGGCGGCGCCCTGGCACCTTTGCCCCCAACCCCCGCAGGGGCCACACGGGGGGCTCCTCCAGACCCCCCATGCCCTCACCTGCCAAGCAGAGCCGCTCGGGGACGTGCATCTGGAAAGAGGGGGGCAAGGCCTCTGGCTCCGCGGCGGGGCCCCCCTCCGGCTCCCCGGCGCCCGGGACCCTCAGGTGGAGTGGGACCTGCATGCGGTGGCTGATGGCCTCCATGAATCCCACGTCGTCGTCACCGTCGCCGCCGCAGGTCTGGGCCCACGTCCCCCCCGCGGCCCACATGGCCAGAACCAGGGGAGGGGCTGCAGGGGCAAAGAAGTGGGCAGTGAAAGGGGGTCCCAAGCCCTGGCAGCTCTGGGGGGGAGGGAGGCCCTACACGGTGGGGGGGGGTCACTCGGCTCTAATTAGGAGATTATCACACTACACGATTATGGCGCTACGATCCCACGCTAACTGCCCTGGGCGCCTCCTCTGGGATTTTAGGCAGTGGGGGGGGGGGGCACTGGGAGCTCTGACGCCTCACTCAACTACAAACCCCAGAATGCCACAGGAGGCAGCCAGGGCGGTGAAAGCGGAACGAAAGCGCTATAACGCCCCGCGGTGTGATGAAGTCCAAATTGAAGATGCCAGGGAGCCTGGGCAGGGGGTCGGTGGGTGGGTGGGGGGCTTCCACCACGGTGGGTGGGGTTTCCTTGAGGCTCCTGGGCAAGGGGGGCAGCTGGGAACAAGCGGGAGAAGTTACTTTTCTGGGGTTTGACATGCCGCCCCCAGACTCCCTCCCTCTCCAAAGAGAAAGTAACTTCCCCAATCTCTGGAAGGGCTGGGGGCGGCGGGTGGCCCCTCTCTCGCTCTCTGCCCACCCCCGGGGGGGGTCTCTGTCTCCGACGGCGCCGAGAGACCCCCGCCCGAGGAGCTCCCGAGGGAGGGGCTCAGCGCTCTGCCCATGCTCAGAGGCACAGCTGCTCCTGCAGGGCGGCCGGCAATTGGGGAGGGGGAGGCGCAAGCCCGGGGGGGCACTGGAGTGAGGCCGGGGGTCGTCCCGCCCCCCCGGTTAGTTCTCGCCTCTCGTGACGCCGGGGTCCCTCCCCCACTGCGCCCCCCGATTTAACCCCCCTTTTTCTTGCCTTTGGGGACTTTTGGTGCCCTCGCCGCCCCCCTCAGCTGTCCGCCGCCGGTGACGTCAGCGAGGGCCAGCCAGCGCCGCCGCTCATTGGCTGGAGGCTGCCCCGCCCCCGAGGGGCTGGTTGCGGCCGGTGCGCGGGGGGGAGCGGCGGGGAGACCGGAACAGCCGGAGGTCCGGCAGGTGGGGCGGAAGAGCCTCCCCCCGCCGGTGGAATGGCCGCCTGGCTGCCGGGGGGGGCGGGGAAGGAAGCCGTCGAGGGGGCGACACGCGCACGCGCACGCACGCCGCCCGGGAGGGAGGGAGGGGGGGCGGTGGGCTTCGTGGCTGGAAGCTGAGCCCACCCCCCCCCCGGAGAGGGACGACCCCTGGCTCTCCAAGAAAGAGGCCGCCCTCCTCCCCCGCCCCAGAGCAGGCCCGGGACCCCGCGGAGGCCCCCGGGGGAGGAGCGAGCGGCCGGGGGCTTCTCTGTGGCCGGAGGGTCACTCGCCCGGAAGAGCCCTGGCCGGAGGCGCCGCCTCCTCGGGCTGGCCGGACTCCGTCGCGGGCGGCCCTTTGGCCTTCTGTCCGGGCGGACGCCTGGCGCTTGTAAGAGGGCGCCGACCCCCTTCACCACCCGCGGCTCTGGGCCAGGATCCCACTCCCCTCCAGCCATGGAGGGCCACTGGGTGGCCGGGGCAAGTCACACTCTCTCAGCCCTAAGGAACGACGACCCGAAGGCACACAGCAACAATAGCAATAACCGGGAAAAGAATGGCAGCCGCGTTTGGGAAGCCAGCTGGTGGGTTTTGCAGCTATAGGTACGCTACGTCGTTGCTTCCGTTGAATAAAGCAACCTGGAACAGGGACTTAGCCCTACGCGCCACTCTCCCTCCTTTAATGCAGGGCCCCAAGCCCCGGTCCCTGGACCCGGACCGGCCGGTGGTCTGTTAGGGACCCGGCCCAGCGCAGGTATCCAACTGCCCGCCAGCCTGAGCCTGGCTGCCCGGTTGCTGCTTTTTGCAAACTCTGCTCACTCCCCGTCCAGCAGCAATGCAAAACTTGCAAAAAGCCGCGCAGAGCTTGCAAAAACCTCGCAAAAGGCCCATCAGGTATGCCCAGGACGCGGGCTTGGCGGGAAGCTACAGCATCCTCTCTCAGCCTGGCTGCCTGGTTGCTGCTTGAAGGGGCAGAGAAGAGCAGAACCAGCAAGCCACCTTCGCTTCTTCGCAAAGGGAAGGCGGGGCAGCTACTGCCTTCCAAAGGGAGAGGAGGGGGATTGCCCCCTGCCCACCAGTGAAGTGTGGCCCACAAGAAATCTCTTGAAATTGAATGTTGCCTTTGGGCTGAGCGAAGGCACCTTATTATGGCAGTGGGTACTCTAGTTTTAACTTTTCTATGGTTTTAAATGGTTTTATATTGTTTAATGATTAATTTTGAAAATGGAAATGTTTTAATTGCATTTTAATTTTATTGCTATGATTTTAAAAAATGTTTTATTGTTTGTGAGCCACCTTGGGTCCCACACCAGGAGAAAGGTGGCTTATAAATGCAGTAAACAAATACTGTAGTTCTAGAATGTTTTCAGTACATGGTGGGTGAATTTTAAATGGGGTCCAAGAGAAAAATTGGGATAGAAGGGTTTTTCATATAAAGGAGCTCTTGGATCCTTTTGAAGGGCCCACATTGTTGGATCCCACCCCAAGTCCATGGAAAAATGGTCTTCCACGAAACTGGTCCCTGGAGCCAAAAAGGTTGGGGACCACTGCTTTCAGGCAATAACAAATGGCGACCCTGATGCCTCTGGCAGCTGGCTGTTGCCGCAATTGTGGGTAAAAGCCAAGGATGACAGAAAGGACACGGCCCCCTCCACCACCAGGTCTCCCCTGGCCCTGCAACAGCCAGGCCCAGCCGGGCAGCAAAGAAGCAGGTGTGTTGGGGGGGATTGGGTGCCACCAAGGGCCATTAGCCCACTGGGCTTCATGCTTCAGGTGAGGGGGCAGAGAGGAACCAGACCCTTTCAGGGGCCTCACTGTGTTCTGGAAGGGGGCATGAGGCCCACCCTCCTACCCTTCTGCTGCCCCCATCAGCCACCCCCAACACCTTCCCTGCCCTCCCTTTGGGGCAGCCCAGGCACAAATCCCAAAACTAGGCAAAGTGGGGGGGAGGGGAGAGAAAGGGACCCCCCCTTTCAAAAAGGATAAAAGGAAAAGCTTGCATTTTCATCATCACAGGAACCCAGGGCCAGTTCCACCTGGGTAGTTTTATCTCACCTGCCCAATATTACTCTAAAAACCCCTTGCAGGGGTGGGGTGAGGGCTGGGCGGGAAGGGGCTCTTGGGATGAAGCATCAATGCTGCCACTGCAGGGAGTTTGGCTGCATCCCTCCCCCCCCCCATGGCTTCCCACAGCCAACTTTTTCTGGTCAGCCCAAGGAAGGCAACTGAGTGAAAGAGTATGGCAGGAGGTTGGACTGGATGGCCCTTATGGTCTCTTCCAACTCTACAATTTGCTAAGCAGAAATGTAACATTGGATTGGCCTATGAAAAAGTAATGCAAATGATCTGAGTCCCTGAGCGGCCCACAAAACCCAGGCCACCCCCACCCCTGCCCCCAGGGATAGCTGCAGGGTCAGGCGTCCATCTCAGATGGTGGCAGCAGAGGTGGCCATCACCCTCAGGGGGTCTCCAGGGTCTTCTCAGGAGCAGAGAAGCTGTTGCTCCAACCTGAGACCTCACTCCAGCCTCCTCCACAGTGGCATTATGGGAAGAAACTTCCTAATGAAGTTCTTCCTAATGTTTAGGTGGAATCTCTTTTCTTGGGCTGCTTGCCTCCACCACAGCTCCACCAATAGCCAAACTGGTTCCGCGTTCTGGTTTGAAACCAGCTCCCAGTCTTAAGAGAGGAACGCTGAGCACCCCAGATCCCAGGCCTGGCTTTGTGTTTGTGCATCTGCTGGTCTGACCATGAGAGAGGACAGATAAACGGTAGGGGGGGGGCACCAGAGAGACACCCCAACCCAGGGCAGCAGAGAACAAAAACTCCAGGGCCCAAAATCAGCAGACAAGCCCCCTCCCAAGCATGCAAATTGAGGGGCAGCCAGCCTCCTCAGAGTGGGGCAAGAGCACGTTTGAGGCAGCCTCCCTCCCACT
The DNA here is from genome assembly GCA_030847615.1 of Gambelia wislizenii. NCBI lineage: Eukaryota > Metazoa > Chordata > Lepidosauria > Squamata > Crotaphytidae > Gambelia > Gambelia wislizenii. Next base: position 39,330,786 of record JAUMIR010000011.1, on the reverse strand, counting down.
GTCTGGCAAAATCCTCATGGTGGGCTGGGAGTGAAAATATTGCCCCCCAACCATTACCTGGTTTCCATACACAGTTGGATTTGTCAGCATTAGCTCTCTGGCACATGACTGGCATGACATACAGGAGGAAAAACCCATCTTCCTCCCTTTTAAAATGAACATTTTTCTTGGTTCAAACAAAATTTATAAATACAGCAAGGCAGCACACATATAGAGACAACAGGTATTATCTCGCTATGCCTTAGCACCATTGAGAAGGAAGCGTGTCTGTGTGGGCGTCCATCTACATGTGTGCAGGGGGAGGGGGGCTCCCTGGATCACAACGCAGCCCCTCCTCAATGCAGTTACATCCTGCAGGGACCAGTGCACAAAACTCACTCACACACACACACACAGACACTGAGACTGGTAAGTGGTGCTGAGCTCCAGCCTGACTCAGAGCTTGGAAAAATGGCTTTTTGGAGCCCAGGCTGGGCAAGTTCTGTGAATTACTGTCCCTGAAGAAGTCACCTTTTTCTGAGCAGTGGTCCCAGACAGATCATGACAAACTGGAGAGAAAATGAGCAGAAGAGGGGCCTAAACGAGGACAGAGAGTGTTAACGAAACAGGGGGAGGGGAGGAAGGCAGGAAAGGTGGGGGGCAGAGGGAAGGGTGCAGGATGCCCCCCACAAGGTCCAGGGCTGTCCTGCCTTTCCAGAAGGGGGGAGGGAGATCCCCACCCCAACCCCCTAAACTGAGAAAAGAATGTGGAAAGTCCAGGGACAGAGGAGCTGGAGTTTGGGAATGGTCCCTCTGGGGAGGATGCCTTCCAGGAACCCCCGCCATGCTGGCTGCCCTGCTACACCCCACCTCACCCCACTGCAGTCTAAAAAGGGGGCTTTTTCTCCCTGTGATTTCTCTCTCTGACCCGAAAACACACAGAGTGCCTTCCAGCACAGGGTTCCTCAGCAGGCGTGGGAGATAGCAGCAACCCCTCCATACAAGGGGTTCTGTGGGTGCAGCCCCTTCCCAGAGGGAGGAAGTGCCTTCTTTGGAGAGATGGAGGATTCTGGTGGGGGGGAGCCTGTCAGAGGGAGTTCAGGGGGGCTGAGAGGGAGGAAGGAGCAGCGCTGTGGTAGATGCTCACAGGAGGGTCAAGTGAAGAAGGGGTCCATGGCCTTCCTCAGGACAGACTCACACCGGCAGTGACCAGCAGCCCCCTCTTCCCCTCCTCACCCCCCGCCTGCCCACAGGAGAGCAGAAACGTCCTCCTTGCTACCCGGCTCCAGCCAAGAGGAGCCGCACCTACAAGCAAGTCCGAAGGCTGGAGGGGCCTGGGGGTGAACTCCCCTTGGGCCCTAGAGGGGCTGCTCCTCTCTTGGGGGGCCCACAGAAGACCAGCCCCTGCTCTACCTCACAGCTGAGGGTGCAGCAGTTCAAGAGGGAGGCATGGGGGGCAGCTCTCCCTTGCTTTCCGTGACATCCCCAAAGGAAAGGGGCAGGCAGAGTCTGTACACCGCTGTGACTTTGGCAGGGAGATTATAAGGCCGCTCCGTGATGGCGTCAGCTGGTCAGTCCAAAAGAGTCAGCTACTTCCCAGGGACAGAGGCGGCAGCGGCCACAATCTCCTCATACTTGGGCGGCGGGTCATTGTAGGAGAGGCCAGACTCTTCGCAGGCTCTGCTGCTCCCACCGCCGCTGCGGCCTGCCGGGTGCCCAGTCACCTCCTCATAGGAAGGGGGAGGGGTGGCGCTAGATCGTCTGGATGGGGTGGAGGCTGAGGGGTCCGAGGGGCGCTGCAGGGAACTGCCTGAGTGGCTGGTGGGCCTCGGGCCCCATCGGTCTTCGCCAGACCCCCCTCTGCTGCTGGTGGTGATGGCTGTGCCGCCGCTGGTGCTGGGGTCCCGCTGCTGCCCGTGGGCATCGCTCTGGCTGTGTTGGGAGGCCTCACGATAGACCATCACCCTGGGCAGGCCACGCCCGGCGCGACTGGCCAGGTAGCGGCTCTGCGCATAGGAGGGCCGGTGGCGTGCGGCCTTCTGCAGCTGGCAGCGCCAGATGATGAAGAGGCTGATGACAATGAGGAGGGCCACGCCCAGCAAGGGCACCACCACGTACATGGCGTCCGAGCGGCCAGAGCCCTCGCCAGGGTCCTTGACCGAGTAGGCGTAGCCTTTCCAGAACTCCATCTGCAGGCGGCGGAGAGGGGAGAAAACGAGGGCTGGATCAGCTGTGCTCCCTCAGGGGCACCGTGGCGCCTGGCGCAAAGGATTCTGGGAGAGCAGCCAGCGGCCAGGAAAGCCCCCTAACAGGATGTGAGTGTGTGAGATGTGTGACCCCTTCCAGAAGAGCCTCCGAGGCCAGCGCTCGCTCATCCCTGCCCGAATGCGTGTGCAGATCTGCCCCACTCACATTTTGACCCACGAAAAAGTCACCCCTTTGGGCACACATTACTGTATATTAAAACTAAACAGAACCATATAGCTTTGTCTACAATGCAGACCTTCAAGTATTTGTTTATAATTTTATTTTACAAAAACCAATGTCCTTCCCCATGCCTGGCCTATATTACAGCCCACCTTAACTCCTCCCAGCTCCTTCCTCCCCTCCCAGGCCGCCCCTTCGCCCTTCCATCTTTGTATGGTGCCTGGCATGGATCACTTTTGCCCTTTACCCACAGCAGCATTCTTGGTAAAATGGATGATGCCACCGGGATAGAGCGAGGGCGGGCAGGCCAGGCCAGGTGGCCAGAGCCATGTCTGCTTGGGGTCTCCCCTTGGCCGGGCGCTTAAGTCAGCAAAGGCCTTGCGCTGGCTCGCTCGCTCGCCCTCCTCCATGGCAGCCCTCCTGAGAGGGAGCCCTGTCGCCCCCTGTGCGCAGCCATCTCAGGGCCACAGGAGGGGAAGCGGCACTCAGGCAGAGGGGAAGGAAGGGGCGCAGCAACCCACACGTCAAGCCCCCGCCGCCGCCGGACCCCTACCGTCTTCTCCTTGTTCTCGAAGACCTCCTTGACCTCCTCGTAGCTGCAGATCTCCTCCACACATTCGCGCTCGATGGTGCCCTGGCGGAACTCTTCCAGGAAGGCGTTGGCCCGGCGGAGGCGCTTGAGGAGTGAGTGCGCATTCTGGGCCGCCAGGAAGGCTGCAAGGCGGAGGGGGGGCAATGGTGGGGAAGGCAGGTGAGGGAGGAAGAAGGGACCCCAGCCAGGAGGACGCCCCCCCGAATCCCAGCAGGGTGGGGGTCCTGCTCCAGAGGAGGACTGCTGACCCCCCCCTCCGGCCTCCCCCTCCTGCTCTCTGCTGGCCGCTCTTCCACCCCTCCGCAGTCTCCCCACCAGCACCACCCAGGACTGGCCTCCCCTCCCTTTTGGGAGCAAGAAGGATCCCAGAAGGACTGCTGGCTGCCTCCCTCACTGCCTGTCCTGGCTGAGAATTCTCTTGTTTCAGACTCCAGCCCCAGAAGGGAAGGGGGGACCCAAAGCCCCCTCCCAATTTTCATCCTTTTCGGGGGCGGGGAGAGAGCGTCACAACTTACTAGCCATGTTCCCTCCTCCTCCTCCTCCTCCTCATCCATCCGGTCACTTGAGAGTCTTGCCCATCTGTTGGAAGGAGAAGGAGTCAGCCGAGGAGGCCCCCAGAAGGGGCCACCCACCGAAAGCCCCTGCCCACCTCACTGTGCAAGGGAGGGCCCCGAAGAGGCCCCGATTCGCCCGGGCAGCAGCCAGTCCTCTTGCCCAAAAGGAAGCAACACAAGGCCTCTCCTCTGCCCCACCGCTGGATGGGATCCCACCTACTCTCCGAAAGTGGCAGAGTCTGAACACGGAGGAGCACCCTGAGTGCGGAGCAACCAGCCAACTACGGGGCCTGATCCAGGCGGACTCGGGGCCCTTTCCCCTCCCCGCTTCCTTTTCTGGCTCCCACCGGAACCCATGAGGCAAAGAGGGGCTTCATTGCCCCCAACACCCCACACACACTCAGGCTGCCCAGGTGATGGGGGCCCCCTCCCAAGGGAGACTGTTCCCAGGGGCCCAGGCCTTCCATGGCGATGCCCCCTCCAGCAGGGGAGCCAACGCACCCGAAGCGCCCCCCACCCCGCCATTCCTGGGGAAAGGATGGAGCCCCCGCCACAGTTTTCCCCATCGCCGCCATCGTGGTGGGCCAAGCACAGGGACCCCCCTCCAGTCCGGCGGGATTCCTCTGGGTCCTGGCACTGGGGCCGGTGGGGGGTGGGACAAACAGGCGGGGGGCTGAGGCTGGTCAGCCCGTGTCCAAAGCGGGGGGGGGGAGGAAGGGAGGGAGGAGGCGCCTCGGGGCGCGACCCTTAAACCTGAGCAATACTTCCTACGGCGAATGAAGAGAGGGGAGCGGGGGGGACAGAGCCGAGGGGGGGTCCGGAGCCATCCTCTGGAGAGCAGAAGGGGCGAGGCTCGGAGTGGAAACAGCCCCTCCCCGAAAGACCCCCACCCGCAGACAGGGCCGCACGGCGGGGCGGCGGAGGGGGAGACCCTGCCCGAGGGGTGCCGCCCCCCCGGAGGAAGGCAGGCAGGCGGCCGGGGGGGCACGGAGGGGCTCGAGGGGAGCCCCACGGGGCGGGGGGGAGGTTGCCATGGCAACAGCGGAGAGGCGGGAGGGGGGCGATGCCCGAAGGGGGATCCTCCGGCGGCTCAGGACCCCTTCCTCCGGGAGCCCGTCGGGCGGCGGCGGCACCAGCAGCAGCAGCATCGCCGGCAGCCGGAGCGCCCCCCGCCCTCCGTCGGCCCCCGGCGCCCCCCGCCCCGCGCCCTCACCGGCCCTCCGGTCCCCCGCCGGAGCCGCCCGCGCGAACCGCCCCGGAAGGCAGGCAGGCAGGCGGCAGGCGGGCGGGCAGGGGGCCAGGCGCACCCTCCGAGGGGCACCCTCCTCCTTCTCCTCCGCCGCCGCCGCCTCCCTTCCCGACGTCAGAGCCGAGCCCGGGGGGGGGGAGCCGCAAGGCCTTCTGGGGAGTGTAGTCCAGGAGTCACCCCGGGGGGGCAGCCTCGGTGCCGAAAGGGCGGAGAACGCGGGCGGGCGGGGGGCGCAAAGCAAGGGGGCTCCCTTGACCCCCGGAAGAGGACGGCCGGGGCACGTGCGGAAGCGAGCCGGACACGTGTCGGGGTCCCCGGAGGCCAAAGCCCCCCCTCCCCCCTCCGCAGAGACCACACGGGGGGCCGGTGTCCGGGAGACCCCCTTGCGACGCCGTGCTCCGCGGCAGCCCCGCCCGAGGCGAGAGGGAGCCCCCAGGCCCAGGCGGGAGGCTCCTTTTGGGGAGCGACTCCCCCCCACCCCCAGAAAGCAGGGCCCCTCGGGAGACGCGGGCGAGAGCAGGGACTCCCCGACGCCCGTGGCCGGCAAACCTGAGCGCCCGCGGGGGCTGTCGCGGGGGGGGATTCGCGTCGCCCCCGGGGTGGGGGTGGGGGGTCTTCGCAGCTTCGGCCCCTTTGCTTTGATCCCTCCCCCCCCACGAGAGAGCATTTATCAAGGGAGGGACAGGGACAGCCGGGCGGGGGGCTCCCGGGTGGGCTCCCGGGGACCCTCGAGGGGTTTCCTCCGGGTGCCGAAGGAGCCGAGAGGCCGAGAAGCGCCGGACTCCGCCCGCCGGCGCTCCCGTGGCGGCCAGCACCTCGGACAGCTCCCGCCTGGCGCCACGCCCCGAGGGCTCAGAGGGAGCCCCGGACACCCCTTAGGCCCCTCCCCGGCCCCCGCCGCCCCTAACGAGGGGAGCCCCCCCCCGCGGCCCGGGTGTCCGGCTGAGGCCACGGCGGAGCCCCGGAGGAATGGGGTCGGCCACCAGGGGGCGCCCTTGCAGCGCTTCCGAGCCGAGGAGGCTGAGGCGGGGGGGGGCGAGACGGGGCGCTGCAGAAGTTCCTTGGGGGGACGAGGAAGCTGCGCCCCCAGGAAATCTCCAGCGGGGCTTGAGGGGGAGCCGTCGTGGGCCAACCCTCACCCTCTCCCTGAGAGTGGCGGTTGCAGGATGCACCCCCCCCCAAAAAAAATACATCTGAAATTCAGAAGACTGTGTACAGCATGTTAGGGTAATATTGTTTTAAGTGCAAAAGGAAAAATGTTGGAGCAACAGGCCACAGGCTAGCACAGCTGCGGCTGGGCAGAGGGCTGACCCTCAAACACTCCTATATGGTCAAAGCACAAGATGTATTGTATGTTGCTTGGTGTTGTAGTGAAGATGAGTGTTGGTGTGTGTTGGAAATACTGCTGTTAAGATGATGAGGTTTGTTTTGTATATACTTTATTTGTTTACACTGCAACTGAAGACGAGGCCTCCAGATATCTTTGGATGAACCCCGCAGGCTGTAAGTCTTTTTCTTGTGTGTGTAAGTAGATCAGAACAGTGGAACTCCGGCTAGCTGAAGCCTTTGGTGCTCGTGAGGGGACACAGCAAGTGTGCAAATGAGCCTGAGAGAGAGAAAGCAGGGAGCCAGTTCTACAACCAGAACCCCACGCTGGGCAAATGGGGAGCAAAATGCCCATGGGGGAGGGGGAGGCAAAGTAGCCCTTGCTCCCCTCCCCCACACCCGCTTCTGGCTGCTGCTGCTGCTCTTCCTCCTCTGGCACTTTCCTCCTTTCCTTGCCAGTGAGGGTAATTGAGATAAAGTCAGCTTGTCAGATGAAAGGAAGCCCTTTGGACATTGCGGACTCAGCACCTTCCTCTTCCTCCTCCTCCTCCTGCTGTGCCCGGGGTTATGCTAGCTTCCTTCTTGCTGCCCTGCAAACACTGTCCCTCTCCCTGCTGGGCTCTGGCTGGGGGAAAGCCACAAGGGGACATGTTGCAAATGGTCCCCCACCCACCCGCCCACCCTTCAGCACCCTCAGGGGCCCTGCGAGCCAAGGAACAGCTTCTTTGCCTGGTGCCAAAGACCTGCTCCTGCAACTGGGTGCCAGCCAGCCAGCCCTCCCCTCCATGCACACCCAAGCACGCACACGCACCCCTGGCTGTGTGCCAAATCCCCCTAACCCCTCCAGGAATGCCAGCAGGCCCGTCTGGCAACAGAATCCCTTTCAGCCCAGCCGCCTGGCACGACAACGGTAGCTGAGTTCTCCAGAAACACAGAAAAGCCTTGCGAGGGTGGGTGTCCCTCCCCACTATCATCCCCCACCCAGACCCCCTAAAGAGCCAGCGTAGCAGGCAGCAAGACCAGCCCTTGCCATTTCCACCAAAAACCTGGCTCCCGGGGGTGGGTCTACACGTGGCAGCAAGGCCACTGTCTTCCCTTCCTCATGTCTTCCCCACTCCCTTCCTGGTGTCACAGCCCAGCCCAGCCCACAGCCTCTCTCTGGTTGTCTGAGGGGCTGTGAAGGGAGAGAAGGAGAGCCCCCATTGCTGCCTCTTCCTCCTCTGCCTCCTTGTGGCTCCCAGAAGGCCCTTGGTTCTTTTCTGGGCCCCAGCATCCCCCTGGATCGAGAGGGCAGCCAACTGACCAGACTCACTTGGCCAAAGCAGGGTGGGCCACTGGTGCCCCTTCTTTTAATTTTTAAGAAACCAGCAACTTCCAGATATGATCTGTTGCACCAGCTCTCTGAGCGCCCCCCCCCCACTATTTCTGGTCTCTTGGAGCTCCAGCCTCACCCTCTCATGTGTGGGCCCAGGGTCAAGAGGGGTCCTGTGGTCAAGAAGAGGGCATTTCACACCCTGACTGCTCAGGGGGGCACTTGCAAGCAGCGGCCCTGTCTGCCCTGTGGCCCTTCGGCAGAATCCCACCTTCCCATCCATGGCAGGGGCAGGAGGTGTTTCCTACGTGGGCCCGAGGGCCGACAGGCAACTAGAAGTCTAGCCCAGAGGGAGATTTCCCAGGGCTCTCTCCTGAGGAGGACACAGACACAACCTGCACTGCCGCCACTGTGGCTGCACTCATCCTCGCACTCGCCCATTGGCCTGGAGCTGGGGAGGGCAATTTGCAACACACCAGATGCTGTTGCTGGACTGCAACTCTCATCGTCCCCAGGCACCATTCACTCTGCTGGCAAAGGGTGAGGCTGTCCAGCAACATCAGGGGGTTGCCCACCCCAGTCTCTAATTTTCAGTCCTGCTTAATGAAACACCCAAAAAGCAACTTACTGTACAACATACAGAAACAACACAGTCGAAAATCCAACAAATCCCCAAATGGGGAGTGTCTGTGCTTTAACCCTTCCATCACCACCCTGCCCCTGGATGCTCCAAACTCTTCCTTTTGGGGCTGGTGCTGCTGAGGAAAGGTTTGCGCCCTGAACACAGAGGCACTCGGATGTTGGATGGTGGGTGCACCTGAAGCCCCAACTCCACTCCAGGTCCCCCGGCCCCCTCCATCCCCCCCACTCCTGGCACCCACAAACACCCCCGAGGCTCCTGATGTGAGGAGACCATGCAAGTGTTGCCTATGGGAGAGGAGGAAGGAGGAAGCCCAGCACCAGATCCCAGCCTTTTCCTTCCCATGCTGCTCCCCCAAGTCAGGCCCCTCCCTCCACCCCAGCCAGTCTGGCAAACACGCAGCAGCTCAAGTCCACAGGATTGGGGAGGGGGAGACAGGCACCATGGCTCCCTGATCTGCCAGAGCCCTTAAAGGGTTTAATTGTGATCTAGACTAAGCCTCTCCCCCCAGCAATGATTTGCAGATGGATTTGGCAAAGCTGCAGTGAAAATTAGAAAGCCCTCCTCAGCCTTCCTTGGCCCCCTGCTCTGAAGAGGCACCCGGGCCTCCACCGGCACCTGGACGCCCGGCCAGCCCTGGCCACCAAGGCCCCTGTGCCTGCAGGGGCCCAGCAGCAGCAAGTGTGGCCCCCGAGGTAAGCATCGCACCAGGCGTCCCGGGGTCCTTGTCTCCCCAGGCCCCTGGCCTTGCTCGGACTCCAGTACCACATGTCCAGAATGGGAGGGAAGGGGAAGGCTCTTGCTGGTCCAGATGCCCCGTGGGACAAGGTCGCACCCAGGCTGTGGAAAGAGCTCTCCAGAAATAGCTCTGCTTCTTTTTTCTCCTTCCTCCTACTCAGCATCTGGGCCTCCTCTAAGCACCCAAGCAGAGAATCAAGCTGCCTGTTGCCCAGCTGGCTGGCTAACAGAGAGCAGGGCATGGCTACAAGCGGTAGCAAAGGGGGGGGGGTAGGAATCTTTTCATTGGAATAATACAATTCTATTGAAAAATACACCTGACCGCAAAAAGCCGTAACAATAATGCAAAAACAATAACTGTTTTCCTCTTTTCTTACTAATACAAAAACAAAACTAAAGAAAACAGTCTGGTGGGTTGGGTAGCTGTCTAATGCTTCATCTGCTGTGGCTGTGGAACCTGTCCTTCATGGCACCCGTGGGACCAACACGTCTTTTGGGGGTTTGGGCCTGTACTTTTGTGGACCACAGCCCACCTGCTCTGGATGCCCCCCACCCGTATCTGCCCCATGAAGGCTCCACGTGCTTTCCAAAGGGAAGGGGGAGGGAGCTAGCGACAGGTGGGTTTCAGGCCCAGCAGCTAGGTTGGAGCCAGAGGCAGCGGACCACTGAACACCCGTCAAGAGAGCAGGAGGACGGGGGAGAGGGTCCCATGCCCACCAAGATCTCCCTCCTTGATGGCTTCCCATCAGGGCACTTGGCGACCCAGGGAGGGATGCCGGAGGAGGTGGCCCCAGTCTGTTCCAGCAACAGGAATCTTCTTACCTTTGTGTTATCAACCTGGGAGAGACAGTGATGCCCCCCCCCATACTCAGGGAGAGTCTGTGTCAGAGTCTGGGGGTCTTTGTGCCCCCCTGCTCCCACTAGGAAGCGGGGGAGGGGTGCTGGATCCCCAGGGGAGATCCTGGTCCCTTCTGGCCACAGGGCTCCATTTAGGTTCTTGGGATGGTGCCCACAGGAGGGCTTTGGACCCCGGATAGGCAGTCTGCCAGCAGCCCTTGGCCTAATTCCTAGCACCCATTTTGCAAGCGATTATTAGCTCAGCACTCCAGCAAGAAAGCTCTCTCTCTAGGTTATCTGTGGGCTTTTTCTGGGCTGTGAGGTTGTGTTCTGGAAGAGTTTATTCCTGATGTTTTGCTGGCATCTGTGGCTGGCATCTTCTTTCTCTGAGGTGAAAAAAACCACAGACAACCTATGGATGCGGCTGTGAAAGCCTTCGACTCTCTCTTTCTCTCCCCCATTCTCTGAAAGCAGCTGGCTAAAAGGAAGAAGCGGAGAGAAGCTCTTCCAGGAAAAGAGGTGGTGATGGGGGCACGGGGAGGGGAGGGAGAAGATGGAGCCCCATGGTTGCTGCCCTACCTACCTTCAGGAAGGCTGTGGTTCCAAAGGGGACTCCACCCTCCCTCCGGCCTCTTTCCCCATTGTTGAGAGCCCAAGCCCATAATGGAGAGGGTAGGAAAACAGGCAAGTGGCTATGGGCTGGGAGGACCAGTGAGGATTTCTGCAAGCCAGAGGGGCCCCAATCCAGAGACCAGCCATAAAGAACAGGAGAAGGAAGAGGAGGCAGTGGCAGTGGCGGCTGGACTTGCAGTGTGGTTGGGACTAGAATGGGCTAGTAAATCTGACAACTTCCAGAAGAGGTTTAGGAGAACAACAGGACACAGCCATGATATTGGCCCTGGGGGTCCATGGCTGTGCCGTCTCCCCCCCCCCCAATACACACACACACCACACTCCCTCACTCGCTCATCTATGGTTCTCAGGACTCCTGAATGCTGTGTATACTCAGAAAGGGCCAAACTAGATTGGCCACGCATGGTGGGAATCCAGCAAACAGATGTTTGCTGGAGGTGGGGGGTGTTTAGGGATTTTTATCTGTATTGTATTTTAATTTTTGTAAGCCACCCCGATTGTTTTAACAGAGGGGCAGGGTATAAATAAATTTTATTATTATTATTATATGTAAGTTTTGTTCTGTCAGTCTGAGCAAGAGAGGCGCCTGCCTGCCTCCATGCAGAAGTTTTTGGGTTCAGTCCCTGGAAGCATCTTAAAGTGGGGCTGGGAAAGGCCCCTGTACTCAGATCAGAAGTTTCTAAGTATCACAGCAGTAACATCCACATTTCCTCAGAAAAAGAGGTGTTTGTAGGTAAGCAACAGCTCATCTCTCTTTTTCATGTATGCAGATCAGATGCATGGTAGGAAGGGAAGAAAGGGGGAAAGTACATCGTGTTGAGGCTGCAAAACCCCAAGAAGAGACAAAGCATCATAAAACATTTAAATTAGGAGGCCATGTGATGAATGACTCAATGGTCACCCCATAGCTCCAAATGGCTAAGATAGCTTGAGATGAGAAGTGGGGTAGGAACTTAAGCATGCAAGGAATTTCCCAAACTTACTAAGCAGGGGTGCAAGAAGAATCCTACATTTCCCAAAGAAAGGGCCTGACTGAGGCTAAGGCAGGTGCCCAGCACTCTTGGAGTGCCCATAGCAACTTCGGAGGGGTCACTTTTGCTGGCAGGAAGAGAAAGAGTTAACTCCTTGTGGTGTCTTAGGCTGCTGTTGGCTTAGCAAGAACAGCAAAGTGCCTCTTCATTACATCCAGGCAACAAAGTTTGTGTCTGGTTTGGCACCATAGGGCCAAGCCATACCACCATCTACGCCAGCCTCTCAGGGTGCATCTTCTTGCCAAAATGGAAAGAAACCTGACCAAAGCAGAAAGAGTAGCTGCCTTTCACCTGGAGTGGGGAGTACCCAGCTTGTGGGGCCAATTACAGCCAACACATTGTAAACTGCTCAGAGAATGCCTTGGTAAAGTGGTGTAGATGTGTCAGTGCTATTGCTAAACAATTTGTAAGCCTTTGAGAGCCTTTTTGGCTGAAGAACGGGGTATAAGTACAGATAGATAGATAGATAGATAGATAGATAGATAGATGTTGTGGAAAGCAAGCCTGAGGACATCCCAGTCTTGGTTGTGTGGATCAAGAGTGCTTTCTCTCACGTGCGCGCGCACGCGCACACAGAGCAGCTGTTGCCAGATCCTCACCCAGCACTCTGGGGGCTAAGTACAACTGGGGAGGGAGAGCAGACCACTGAGGCACCTGCCTTTCCCCACCCGACCCGGCCCTGCGCATCACTTACTGTTCAAAGAATCAGAGGTGGTTGCTTCCCCTGACTCATTTGTAATTCCTGGCAGGGCCTTCCCCCCCCCCCCGTTTAGTTTTCAAAGCATAATTTCTACAGATAGATAATGGGGTGGGGGTAGGAAAGGTGCTCTGCATTTTTCTGAAGCCATTGGTCAATCATTAATCCGGTGTGCCCTCCCTCCCCCTCCCTGTCTCCCAGATAACCGTCTCTCTTTCTCACCCCACATTTCACTCAGCAGAGCTCCAACCTACATGAAGAAGACCAGCTCAAGAGGACCTGGGAGGAGGCAGCGGCGGAGGTGGCTGCACCCAAAGAGACTTCGCTCTCTGAGAGGGCGCGTGGGCCGGAGGGAGAGGAGCCAGCAAAGGAGGGGAGAGTCTTGAGTGGCACAGAGGCAGCGGGCTGAGTGAGGGGCAGAAGATGGTCTCCTTGGGCCTGCAGCTGGTGGGCTACACCCTGGGGCTGCTGGGCTTGCTGGGCACAGTGATTGCTACCCTCCTACCCGGCTGGAGGACCAGCTCTTACATTGGCTCCAGCATCGTCACGGCCGTGGGCTTCTCCAAGGGGCTCTGGATGGAGTGTGCCTCCTACAGCACGGGCATCACCCAGTGCGACATCTACAGCTCCCTGCTCAACCTGCCTGCCGACCTCCAGGCTGCCCAGGCCCTGATGTCCACCTCCATCGCCGTCTCCGTGTTGGCCGCCCTCATCAGCGTGGTGGGGATGAGGTGCACCGTCTTCGCCCAGGACTCCCCGGCCAAGGACAGGGTGGCTGTGGCAGGAGGGGCGGCCTTCATCCTGGGAGGGCTCCTCTCCTTCATCCCGGTGGTCTGGAACATCCACGTGGTGCTCCGGGACTTCTACAACCCCATCATCCCCGACAGCATGAAGTTTGAGCTGGGTGAGGCCTTGTACCTGGGCATCCTGTCTTCCCTGAGCTCCCTCGTCGGGGGGGTCATGCTCTGTGCCTCTTGCCCACCCCGGGACCATCCAGCCACTCACTACAGCCCATACCGCTCCCGGACTGTGGCCACACGGAGCCCCCTGCCCACGGCAGCAGCAGCCGCCTCCCCAAAAACTAAGAGTGAGTTCAATGCCTATAACCTAACTGGCTATGTGTAACGGTGGCTGGGCTTGCAAGGCGGCTGGACCGACAGACCACCTGGAGGCACTGGACAGGTAAGCAGGCAGGGAGGCAGCCGGGCACAGTCCCCCCATGCCTGCTCTTCTACCCTCACCATTGCCAGGACTTTTCCCTCAAGCGCCACACGGAGCGGAGCACCACCTTGATGGCCGCTGCCCTCTTTGGGGACCTCAGAGCCAAATCTCCTCTGGAGGAAGCCTCCCTCCATATCCTGAAGGGAGCAGCCAAGCTAGACAGCTGCTTCAGGACCGGCCTCTGAGGCATCAAGTTGCTGCTGAGCCTCAGGATGGGCCCAACAAGGGTCTGCCTCAGGGGCGCCTGCCAAATCCCAGTGGACTCTCACCCCACCCCCTGCGACTAAGTGAAGGAGACTGGAAGGGAGGGGGAGCTCCAGGCAAGGGGGGGCGGGAGTCATGCTTGCTGGCAAAAGGCAGACTAAGGGTGACTCTGGAAGGAGCTGGCAGGAATTCAGCAAGGGCAGCGGGGACGGGAGAGGAAGCAAGAGGGCTCCAGGCCTCAGCTTGGGCCCAGCAGGAGTTGTTGGGGGACCCCACTGGAGCAATGGCACAGACGCCACTCACTCCGGGCTTTGTGATCAGCACGGCTTGGTTGGGCAGCTGAGTCAGGCTCAAACCTCTTTGGGGCCAGGGGTTTGTGTCCGGCAGTAGCAGCAGCCAGAGGAGGCACCCCAGCCAAATTCCCTAGCCTTCCTTCTCCACAGCCAGGCCAAACTGCCCCTGTGCCTTGTGTGTGGGTGTGGGCATGTGCGTGTATGGGAGGCTGCTGCCTCCCAGAGGTACATGCCAGCCCCAGAGGACACAGGGCCCCCAGCGCTGGGCTTGATCCAAGCCTTCATCTCAATGACCTCCATCACCTCTGGCTTTGAAGATCCACCTGCCTGTGGGTGGAGAGAACATGCTGGCCTTGGCAGGGGAGAAGGGCCACAGTAAACAACCAGGAGGGAGGGAGGCTGGGCGGGTGGCCAGCTGGCCGGCCAGTGGCCTCTCTCTCTCTCTCTTCCCCAAGGAATGGGTTGGGCACCCAAAATGCAGGGGTGGCCAGGTGGGTTGGTCTGGGCTCCCATTTCCCCACCCAAAGGGAGGGAGGGAGGGGGCTGCTTGTAGGCCCCTCAAGATAGGGAGCATCTCAGCAGAGGGAGTGAGCCCAAGGGGGAAACATGTTCAGTGGGGACGTAAGGGAGGGGTGGAAATGGGGGTGGGGGGCAAGGTTTGTGTGAGGCCATGGCCGATCCCCTAATCTGATCCCGAGGGGGCCAGGGATGTGCACAGACCCCCCCTCAGGGCCCGAGGTTCATTCTCAAGGTGTTTGATGAAGGTGTGTGAACAGCTGAAAGCCACGCTGAGCTGTTGTCAGGGCACAAATAATTTCCCAAATAAAGAAGCAACATTTCTCTCATTCTCTCTCTGCCCTTGATTGGAGGCCCTGTGGAAAGCAGCCCTGGGGACAAATGCCACGAGGAGGAGGGAGCCACTGCTGCCATGGCCACCCAGGGGCCCCACTGGCCACGCTCCAGCCCACCTAGCTCAGAGGAGACTTGCACTCAGATGGAAGGGCAGTCAGAAGAGAGTGGTCGCTCAGGCTGGGCAGGGGGCAGGGGGCTGATTCTGCCAGGACACTCGCGGGTGGAGGAGGCAGGGTTGTGCAAGGCTGCAGCCCGTCACTGGGTGGATGGGGGGCTTGCACCAGCCATGCATTGCAGCACCTCCATGCCATCACGTTCTGCGCGCAGGTGGCCCCTCCCAGCATATGCCTTCAAGTCATACATCCCGTGCAAATGATGCATTGACGGGACTGGCGGTCTTGGAGAATAGTGTGAGAAGATTTCTAGCCATAAAGTGATTGAGATTAATGTAGGAGGAGAAGGAAGCACTGAGTTCACCGTGGCAACCTAATCCTTGCCGTCTCCCTCCCTCCCTCCCCTCTGCCATGGAGGAAGCGATCCCAAGGCCACGGGCCGCGCATGCAGGAGAGGAGAGGCACAGCCACTGGGGTGAATGACACCCCGGCTGCCCTGCCTGAACTGGGAAACGCTCAGAGGCGGCCAGTTCTGTAGCAGAGATGGGCTGCCTGTGATGGCGGGACGGGGCAAAGGGTGGCCCTCCAGATGTTGGACTGCTGCAGCGCTCAGCTTTCCACACTGCTGGCTATTCTGTCTAGGGGCTGATGGGAGGGGCAGCCTGATATACGCCTGCTCCTCTGCTGCTTCTGCCGCACCTGGTTCTCCTCCAGGGGTTTTGGCTGCAGCCCCTTCACTTCCCCCATTTTATACACCCTGTGAGGAAGGTCAGGCCGTCCAGATTAATCCACTGTTATCCCACTTTTTCAGCCACTTTAAAATGTTGAGAGCCAGCATGGTTGGGCAAAGTGTGGGCCCCTGGCTGCAAAGTGGTCAAAGTTATTTATTTATTTATTTATTTATTTATTTTGCAAAAATGATACGTATTTTTGGAAAAAGTTCTTGCTCCAGAATACCCCCCAAATGACCTCTTGGGTTATGGAGACCATTTCCAGCACATCTGGAGATTCTTTAGGGCCCCCAGGGGTAAAAATAAAACCCATTATACATGTTTAAATGTCCCCAAATGATCTCTGGGGTGGGCAGGAGGCATTTCCACTACATTTGGGGCCCTTTGGACCAACGTAGGCCTCAGAGAAGCCTTTTTTGGAAGTGATTTCTACTCCCCTCCTGTTGTTAAAAACATGACAAAAATGCCCCTTGGTAAGGCGGTTTGAGTGTTGGATGAGGCCTCCAGGAGACCAGGGTTCAAATTCCTGCTTGGCTGTGGAAGACCACTGAGTGACCTTGGGCCAGTCACACTCTCTCAGCCTCAGAGGGAGACAGTTGCAGCAAATCCCCTCTTGCCGACCTTGCCAAGAAAGCCCCCTTACAGGTTCACCTTAGGATCACCACGAGTCAGAAATGACTTGAAGGCACATGGTTGCCACCATGTAAAACACCGCTATTCCCACCTGTTCCCAGGTTACTTCCAGTGTTGAATTCAAAACAGAAAGGCCGTTGGCTCTCTGCTAACTGCGCAGTGGGGAGAGGAAAGGCTGGGGCCCAATCCTGGCCTTCCCAGGAGGCTCAGGCCAAAGCAAACAGCTGCTGCCTCTTCCAGCTTGCCTGCTCTTCCTCACTAGTCCCTTTGGCCCCCTTGGCCACACACCTCCCAGTTTTCACCTCTCAGATATTGGAGGGGTTGCCCCCACCAGGTGGGCTTTGTGGGCCCGTGCCGTGAGTGCGTGGAAATGGTGGGAGGGGTCAAGATGTGGTTCTCCAGCCAGCCAAGCCAGTCACTGGCCCATCGAGGGACGCCTCCTGGCCTGGCTGTGCGGCCCAGCTTCCATGGCGCATCCCTTGGAGGGAGGGGGCTTCAGCATCATATTTGGGGCGGGGTATGTGTGAGTTCATTATAAAAGCAGCCAAAGTTGAAGAGCTAGAGGGCCACAGTCTCTGGAGCCAGCCGGGGGCTGAAAAGGCCCCCACAAGCAACGCCCCCCAGCAGTCCAGGGTTCTCTGGCCCTACAGCACAGCTGCAGTCAGGGTGGGTGCAGGCAGCGGGGTGGGGTGGGGTGGCCACCTGGGTCACAGGCAGGACCCGGCCGGCGAAGGAGGGAGGAAGGAGGCCAGGGAAAGCGGGGGGGGGGTGTGCGCGCCAGGAGCCCCCCCTCCGGCTGCCCGCCCCCTCGGAAGCGAAGGGGCCCCGAGTCCTGCGCGGGGACTGTGGTCAGCGGGGCGGAAGGCGGCCACGGAGAGGTGCTGGAGGGGGGCAGCGTCCAAAGAACCTGGCAAAATCCAGCCCCCCCCCGGTGCTGGGCTGAGCGCCTTCCCGGCCAGTTCCACACACACACCCCGCCACACACACACGCACTGCCGGCCAAGGAGCCGTGGCCGAATCCCGCCCGGAGCCAGGAAGAGTCCCGGCCGAGGAGGCAGGGTTTTGGCAGCCGCCCTGCGGGTGGGGCGCCGCCGAGGGGGGAGAGCAGGCCGAAGACCCCCCCCTCACGCCCTGCCCGGGGGAGGGAGGGGGAGAGGGGCCGGGCTTCCTCCCGCAGGGGGGCGCCGGGGGGGCCGAGGCTCCTTCCCCCGGGGAGGCCCAAAGGGTCTGCGGTGGGGAGGGGGTGTTACCATGGGAAGCCTCCCCACCCGCGGGGATCAGACGTCGCCACATTGGCAGGAAGGCCGCCACCCGTAAGGCGGGAGGGGGCTCCTTCTCGGCCACCCGGGCAACGGGGAGGGTGTTTCCCATGGGGAGGGGCTGGGTGCGCCCCCTGACCCCCCGCCCCAGCAGAAGGGCCCCGGCCGACCCTCGGGTGCTCTCCTTCGGCGGAGGGGGGGCAAAGGCCGGCCGGCGGCTGACCAGGGCCAAGGGTGGCCGCACGGCCCAGCCGGCCACAGACGGCGCCGCGTTCGCTTGGCCAGCCCGAGGGGCCACGAGACCCCCCCCCCGACGGGATGCAAACAGAGAAATCCCCCCCGCCGTAAAGGTGCAGAAAGGGGTGCCGAGGCTCTTCCCAGAGAGCACAGGAAGCCCCCCTGCTGCGATGCGGAGCCGAAGACGAGAAGGGGGGGTCCCGCGAAGCGGTTTGGAAAGCAGACCCCCGCCCGGGATGCCCAGAAGTGGGGCGCAGCGCCGCCCGGTGGAGAGACCCGGCATTGCCCGTTCCCGAAGGACGCCCGCCTCTGCCCAGGCCGGGGGGGGGTCAGTTGGCAACGGGTGGGGTCCTAGTCCAAAGCTCCTGCCCCCCTCCCCCGAGAGAGAGAGAGAGAGAGAGAGAGGCCACCCTCCCAAACTAGGGGACGCGGGACGGACACGCGTCGTTGGGGAAGGAAGAGAGAGCGGTGCGAACAAGGAGGAGGGGGCAGGGGCGGCAGCGCTGGGGGGCAGCAGGGTGGGCTTCGTTTAAGGGGAGCCAAGCACCCCCCCCCCCACTGAGCACCTCCTTGGTCTCCAGGGGACGCGTCTGGGGGCTTATTCCAGAGGAGGTCCATCCAGCAAAGGCCTGCAGAGCCCGGCCCGGGGTGCAGATGCAGGAGGGGTCGCTCCACCCCTAACGCCCCCACCCACCCCACCGGCCTTCCTCCTCCCCCTCCCGCCGCGTTGGGGTTCACCGAAGGATAGCGGAGTCTTGGGCAGGAGCTGTAATTAAGGCAGACAGCCCGGCAATCCCTTAATCGGGGCGCTGGCCCGTCCCTTGGCAGCGAGAGGACAGTTTCGTGGCTGGAGTTAAAAAAGGAAAGCAGAGGAAGCGCAGCTGACCCTTTTAATCAGATTTCCTCTCCTAAGCTCTTCTCACTGCCGCCCCCCACCCCGCCCCCGACGCCTGGGGCAAGAATCGGGGAGGTCTCAGGCGGCGTGGGTCACCTGGGGCCTCCTGGGCCTGGGGGGGGGGCACAGTCCGCCTCTCCACACAGCCCTACCACCGCCCTGGGCTCAGGCAGGAGGGCTTTCTTCCAGCCCGCCAGGCAGGGAGCCCCAAAGAGCACAGGGGAGCCCCGCCGGCATCAGGCAAAATGGGTCCTGCCCTCCCGCCCCACGGGCTGGTCAGGCAGCGGGATGGACAAATGCAAGGGGAAGCTCTGGGGGGGGGGACCCCCACCTGCGTTCCTTGGAGGGCCCTGATGCGCCAGCCAGCCAGTGCTTTGCTACCTGGTGGGGGAGCAGAGTTCAGGAGCCAAGTCAACTCACACAATGATGACAAGCCTTCACCCATCAAAGGCTGGTTTCATACGCGTAGGTTTTACTTCAGATCAGGTGTGCAAAGCAGGAGGGAAGAATTCCTCCCCGCCCCCCCCCCCGTGGCTGTTTCATCCCCCACCTCTTTGAACCCTCATCCGGAAAACAAAACACAACAAACAACAGCCACACAGCCGCTTCTCTGTTTTCAGGGTTGGAGGCCAATCACTTACACGGTATTGGGGGAAATAGGTTCCCATGGGGTGGGCGTTAGGTTCTTCCAGTTTGGGGGAACATGCCACTCCAAGGCCAGCAGGGTGGCCCAAAAGAGAAGGAAGAGGACTAGCCCTGGCGGCAGGAGACCTTGCCGTGGGCTATCTGTGGGGCAGAACGGCCACCAAACGATGCCAAGTCAGAAGAAAAGCAGGAGACTCAACCCCAAAGCTGCAGCGGTGCTTGGGAATTTTTGGGGGGCTCGGTTAGTGGATACCAGCAGCACCCAGCCTCTGGGAGGCTGCCTCGGCCTCCTCTGCCCCACACTGGGGTCTCCCTGCTGGCATGGTCTGCCAGAGAAAATGACTCCTCTCTCTCTGGATCCAACGGTGTTGCACAGCTCATACCCTCTGTGGCTCTCTGGGAGATTTCCATTGGCCTCCACCATTCGCCCCTAAATCCGCACACCCTTCATCTTCCTCCTTAGGGGGTGCCGGAGGTCCCAGGGCTTGGCACAGGCTCTGCGTCCAGACTGGTAGCTTGCCCCTTGCCCTTCCCAAACTCGATCACGAGGGGCTTCCCCAGGAGGTTGAACCCGTTGGCCAGCTGCAGGGCCGCCTGAGCCATGGAGATGCCTGAGAGCAAACGGAGACAGGGGCTCAGAGCCCAGGACGGAGATTGGCGGCTGTTGGGGTTTCAGAGTCCAGGGGAAACCTCAGGCCGCCACACTGCCTGAGGAAGGGGTTGGGCCCCATTTGCAAGGGGCCACAGGCGGAGCCCTCGGAGGGCAGCTACTCACTGGGGAAGGTGAGGAAGGCCTGGCCTCGCATCCGCCCGCTCAGCAGGCGGAACCGGATCTGTGGGCCGCCCTTTTCCTGGAACCTGGCAAAGACGGACAAGAGGTCCTCTACCGTTGCCCGGCGGCTGAGGTTCTTCACGTAGAGCACCTAATAGCCCCCCCCCGAAAAGACACAACCATCACTGGGGCCGCTCTGAGACACACACACCCAGCACAAAGCAGGGCCAGGGCCAGACCTACACCCACCCCCCAGTGGGGTGCCAGGCAGAGAGGACACTCCAATGCACCTGGACCCCAAAGCAAGAGATGGGGCAGGAGAAGGTACCTGGCTTGGTTCTCCGGGTGTGTAGGAGGCAAAGCGTGGGATCTGGCGGATCTCTTCTTCTGAGAGACGGTTATGGCGGATCTCCTCTTCTGGGACAAACTCCACCGGCTGTGTCACCACCGCCACCGGCTCAGGCGGCAGGGCTGAGTCTGGGGGTGCGCTGGGAGCCCCCGAGGGAGAGGGCAGGAGGGGCTCTGACGGGGCTGCTGGGCTCAGGACCTCTTGGTACAGAATCTCCAGGGGGGCCGCTGGGCCCTCCGCCGTGTGGGGCTCCTTCTGCGCAGCCTCATCTGAGCCCCAAGGAAAGAGCAACCCATCATCCCGGCTCAGGACCCCCCTCCCCCCGGTTTCTCCCCAGGGTCCCACTGCACCCCAACCCCAGGCCCAGAGGCACCTGCCTCGGTGGTAGAGCATCCGGAGGAAGGAGTGGCGGTCAGTGCCCTGGAAGAGGGAGCGCTCGATCTCCATCTCCCGCCGGCTGAGCTGTTTGCTGCCCGCAAAGCGCTGGGGAAGGGCCAGGATGCGCTGGCGCTCAGAGATCTTCTCCTGGATGGCACGGATCCTGTCCCGCACGGCTTCAGGGGTGGCCCCCAGGCCAGGGCTCTGGAAGGCAGCGAGGGGGGCAGGCACTCTGCTTCCCGTCTGCTCAGGAGCACCACTGCCCATCATCCTGCGCTCACTCGCCCCCTTTCCAGCCAGAGATGCGAACCGGGAGTCCTCCACAAAACTTTGGAGGGTAAACCTCTCCCCTGATTCCCCCCCCCCCGCAACTGGAAGCCCTGCCTCCCAGCCTATCATGCATGGTGTGGAAGGCTGGGGATCAGAACCCAGCACCTCGGAACCTGCGCTCACCACCCCGCCTTGCGTGTGGGGAGGGGCTCCTCCCCTCCCCCTGCCCCTGCAAAGAGTGGGGTGCGTGGTGTGTGGTGGCGGCCAGCTCCCCCTCCCCGTTGCCTCCCAGAGGGGTGCCTCCCCCATGCCCCCACCTGCCTGTCCCACCTTCTCCACGGCCGTGCAGTTCTTCCAGAGGCTGATCTCTGCGTCGGAGAGGCCCAGATCCCGGAGGGCGTCCGTCTCCCGGCTGCGCTCCTGCAGGGCCTGGAACTGGGGCAGGCTGTGGGCCCCGGCGGCTTCTTCCCCAAAGGGCTTGTAGAGGGCGGCCGGGGCAAAGCGGCCCCGCTTGGACACGCACCTGCAAGGCAGGGAGGTGGGGGGGCAGAGGGGCAGAAGGGCGGGGGTTTCCCCAGGGACTCAGCGTCCGCAGGATCACAAAGGGGGGGAGGGCCTGGACCCCCCCATGGAGTGGGGGGGCAAGCAGCCTTCCCTCCCGTGCGGGGGGTGGGGTGGGGGTGCAGCGCAGTCTCCCCCCACCCATTACCGGGGGGGGGCATTTCCTTGGGAGCATCCCCAGATGGTTCTTCCGGGGACCCCTGCCCTCCCCGCCCCCTCAAGGGTCCCAGGCCCTCTGCCCCCCCCCCGCCCATGCCCGGCCTGGCCTCCGGGCGCCCCCCACTCACTGCTCGAGGGAGGCCGAGGTGTCCAGCTGGTGCAGCAGGAGGGTCCGCAGCTGCCGCTCGCCCTCCGTCTCCAGGCCCTCCGGCGGCGGCAGGTCCTCCGTGGGGCCCCCCAGGCCGCCCCCGCCGACCCTGCGCGGTGTGTATATGGGGGGGGGTCAGGGGGAGGGGCGGCCGAGAAGAGCCGGCCCCTTCCCCGCGGGATGCAGCCCCCCTCCTCCGGTGCGCTGGGGTCTGGGGTGGGGCTCCGCTGAGCTCCGGGGGCCACAGGGGGCCCCCAAAACGGCCGGGGAAGGGGCGCGGCAGCTCCGCCGGCCGGGGCTCTTGGGGTGTCGCGGGGGGCGGCGGGGGGGAGCGAAGGGGCGCCTCCGGGTTTGGGCCCTTTGAAGGCAACCGATCACCCTAAATGTGCATCCCGGGGGGGCTGCAAAAGTGGGGCGAGGGCTTCGCGGCACCCCCGGACAGGAGAGCGCCCCATTCCCCAGAGGAAGGGCGGGGGGGCAGAAGGGACCCGGGGCGAGCCTCTCGGGGGGCCGGGGGGACCCCGCAAACCCTGCCACCAGCCGGGGGTCCCTCCTCGGGGGGGGTTCGGGCGCCCGTCCAGCCGCCAGGTAGTTCCCCGGGACCCCCAAAGGGAGACGCCCCTAATCCCGCCGGAGGACGTTGGGGCGCCCCACTCGCAGGTGGGGGCAGCGGGACTACAGCTCCCAGGGAGACTACAGCTCCCAAAGGGAACCCCTCCCCCCCCCGGCCGCTTCGCACCGTCCGCACCCCGTCCTATCGCGCGCCCGGAGCGAAACAGAGGCGCCGACCCCCCCCCCCCCGCCGCCGCCGCTTTGGGGTCCAGGCAGCCCCCCTGAAGCGCCGCGGGGGCCGGGGAGACCCACCTCTTCATGGCTCCGCCGCCCGAGGGCCTCCCGCCGGACTGCAAGTCCCGGCATGCCGCGCGCGGGGCTGGGCGTGGCCGAGGCGCGGTGGCTGCCGGGAGATGTAGGCGGGAGGCGACCGGGCTTTGAGCTCCTCCTTCCTCCGCCGCCTGTCCTGCAGGGATTGCAACGCCCAGCATCCGTGGCTGGGGATTCTGGGAGCTGTAGTCCCCAAAGGCACTGTCCCAAGCTCCGGGGGAGCGTCACTGTCGACTTAGGGGGGCCCCATGAATTCCTCGGGGTTTCTTAGGCGAGGGGTGGCAGGGGCGGGTTTGCCTTTCCTTCCCCCGAAATAGAGCCTCCAGCACTAGGAGGCCTTCTGGGCTTGGGGAAGGCGCTTCTTTTCGGACTGCCACTCCCAGAATCCCCAGGCCAGCATAGCTGAAACCACTGCATAGCTGGCCTGGGGGTTCTGGGAGTGGCAGCCCGAAAAGGCCTTTCCCCATGCTCTGGGAGTTGACCGATGGCGACCTGATGAATTCCACCCGGTCCTCCTAGGCAAGGAGCACTCGGAGGTGGTTTTGCCAGTCCCTGCCTGAGTCGGCCGGCAGCAGGCTAGCACCTCCCCCCAGCAACACAGGGGGAGTTTTTTGGCCACCCATCCTGTGGCCCCTGAAGCCCCCCTGCTCCTGCATCTGGTGGGGGGGGGCATGTTCCTTACAGCGGAGCCGGATAGCCCCTCCTGTCCCCAGGCAGTGCCCCGCAGACCTGGCGCAGTTTATTGCAGAAGGGAAGTCTGTCCTGCCCCAAGAACTCGATCTGCACGACAACCTTGTGGAGTAGGCCAGGCTGAGAGTGAGGAGGAGCAGCCGAAGGTCGCCCAGCGTTTCCACGGCTCAGTGGCACCGCTCCAGGCAAGAACTCTAAGGGCTACAAGAGAGGAGGACAACGGGGCCCCTCCAGAGCCTGAGGGCTGGAATTCTCCTGCTGGCATCCCCACCGCCGCAAAGTGGGAGTACTGGCCGCAAAGAAGCATTTCTGAAAGAGGACCGTGCCTCTGACCGGCTCTCAGCCAACCACTGAAATCCCAGCCACAGACACCCCCTCAAGTCCCCAGAAGAGGCAGCCCGAGGGATCAGGGGAACTCAGTGCAGGGATTGCGGGGTGGGGGCTGAAGTCCTCTTCACGGACTCCCCCCCCCTGCATTTGGTGCTCCACATCAGATAAACCCAATGGCTGGAGATGGGAGTCTGGGAAGGGCATTTCCTGACCACCCCCTGCACATGGTCTCCTGGCCAAACCATCCGCAGATCTTCTGCCCAGGTGAAAAGCTGGGAGGAGCAGAGGTCATCGGGTGGGGCCAAAGGAGACCCCCATCACCCCGACTAACTACCTACGAACACAGGCAGCAAGCTGTTCTGGGTTAGAAAACACCTTTATTGTTCCATACAAAATTGGGGGGGGGGTGACCATCAACTGTGCCTCCATCTCTAGCAGAGTCAGCTCCACACCTGGGGGCAGGAGGAAGACCTCAAGCGCTGGTCAACCGTCCGCCTGCCTCAGTCAAACGTAATCCGGAAGCTGCGCTCCTGCTCTTTGCGGCGGCTCTCACATACCTTGCTCACTTCCTCAACTTTCCTCTGCAGAAGGGCTGAAGGAAAAGCACACAAGGAAGAGATCAGACAGAGGCGGGTGGGGGGGCATGCACCTCCCCACCCACCCCGTGTGCAGCTCTGGAGAGGAAAAACCCTCTGGAAGAATCAGCCTCTCCATTCCAGTGGCCGTTATCAGCAGTGAAATGGTATGTGTGTGTCCCCTTGAACACCCCTCCTCCCCTACAAGAAAAGCAGGACTCTCTGAGGCTGGGCTGGGCCCACTCTCCACACAGAGCCAGGCCAGGGTATCGTCGGGTGGGCAGCGTTGCCCTCCCGGCCAGTTGCATGCTGTCCTGGATGAGGGCCGCCTGAAGGGCACCAGGAAGGCTCATGTGCACACAGAGAGAAAGCCTGGAAGGGAAGTTTGGGCCCTTGGCAAAAGCAACAGGTGGATCAGGACCCTTAACATGCAAGCTTTACTCTCAGTGGCACTGCTAGTTGGGGGGGGTGTAACACAAACACCTCGTTCCCCCCCCCCCATTAAAAAAGGCTGTTCCCAGGAAGCAGCACACAGGGCTCCTACCTGAATTCTGATCAATCCACTGGAGAGAGTCCATGTGTGCATTGAGAATTTTGCAAATCTGTTGAAGCTGGAGGAGGCAA
This sequence comes from Gambelia wislizenii, assembly GCA_030847615.1. NCBI lineage: Eukaryota > Metazoa > Chordata > Lepidosauria > Squamata > Crotaphytidae > Gambelia > Gambelia wislizenii. Next base: position 39,305,950 of record JAUMIR010000011.1, on the reverse strand, counting down.
GGAAGAGGGGCCAGCAATCAGTGGTCACTCTGGAAGAGGCCCAATCCAGACACCCAACGGAAGGGCAATCCTGCGACTCCTCGGGTCATCACCCCTCCAAGCACCTGACTTTGGGGTGGAGGAGGCGAGCAGAGCCAGCCCCTCCCACAGGGGACTGCTCCCTCCCTCTGCCCTTCAAGAGAGAGCAAAGCAGGCAGGCCTTGCAGAGGCGGAGGAGCCGGACAGCTCAGGAGCCAAGCCGGAGGAGGAGAGGGGCCGTGGGTGAGGGGGCTCCTGCCCGGCCCCCCCTGCAGAGCCTGTACTCACGGGGTCACTGGTGTCAGCTGGGCCCCCAGAGGTGTTCAGGTGCTCAATGATGTCCTTGAGGTCCTGCGCCATGCGCTTCAGCTGGGCATCGATGTTCTCAGCCAGCTTGTACCTACAATAACAGCACACAGTGATCTCCAGCACGGGGCCTCTGACAGCCGCTTGCCACTCTCCCCCAGCGGCTGTGCGGCCACCGTGAAGACTCCTCTCAGCCTCTCCAGTGGAAGTGGGGAGCACCCAGGAGTCTGAGAGCACCTGCAAGTCCAGGGCCCCCTCCCACTTTGAATTACTGAGTGATGGACGCCCTACCAGACAGGTGAGACTGAGCAGAGCTATCCCCGGGGCTGGCACCTCCTCTGCAGAAGGGCCCCAGCACCTCTCTTGAGAGCAATGCGAGCAGAATGCCCACCTCCAGGACCGTCCCCTCAGAACAGCCTGATACAGGCCAGTAAATGTTTCCTAGATACCAACGCGCAGCCCACAAATTAAGAGCCCTGTGTCTCCTGGAGGCTGATCCCCGACTAAGGAAGAGGGCCTCCCTCTGCCAGGTCAGTCCAGGCGGGCGTCGGCTTACGTCTTCTCCCGCTCCTCATCCGCATGCTGCAAGTAGATGGTCCCACTTTGCTCCTTTACAGATTCTTCCAGTGGGACCAGCAAGTCCTCCAGCTCCTTCTGCTGGGACAGAATGAAATCCAGTTCTTGGTCCAGCCTGAACAGGAAAGAAGGAACCGACCAACGTGTGAGAGAAGGCTGGGAAGGGAAGAAGAGCCAGGCACGCCACCATCTCTCCCTGCCAGACGGAGCTGGAAGAGTGCGTGCACACGCGCGGGTGCAAGAGGAGGAAAGGGAAGCGGCACCACTTGCAGACGGACCAGCTTCCCAAGTCTTCCTTTCAGCCCCCCCCCCCACCTACCTCTTCTGATCCAGTTTTACTTTCTCCACTTCTCTGTGCAGAGACGTGATCTGTAAGAGAGACAGGAAGGGTTTACTGGCCCAGCTGCAGCACCATCTTCTCACAGTGAAGAATGAGCAGAAAAGGAGAGAAGAGAACATCACTAACGCAGCTGCAGAAGGGAGCACAGAACATCAGAAGAGCCTGGAAACTGGATCGGGCTGAAGCCTGAATACTGGAGGCAAAAGGGGCTGGAGGACAATCCTGAATGTGGAATCTCTGCCGCCACAGGCCAAGCAGATGCCCCCCCCCGTGGGAAGCTCACAAGGGGGGCAATGGCACCACCCATCTCATGCTCCCCAGTTAGTGGCCTTCAGGAACCATTAAGCCCCTCAATGATACTGGAAACAACAACCCATCACCGTGGACAGTCAGCACTGACCAAATCACCTGCTGTGCATTTTTCTACCTCTTCATTAGGTGGTCTTGACTACCTTTTGCTGCAGCAAATTCCACAGGGGTTTTAAGAACTATGCACAGCAAAGTAAACAGGAGCTTCCTTTCCTGAGCTTGGGTGCAAGGTGATTCCACTGGGATCTATCATTATAAGGTGCGTACATGTGTGAGAGAGATTCTCCCTCTCTTCTTTCATTATACTATGCATCATTTTATTAAGGCATTCTGCCATTCATAAAAATTACCAGCAGTAAGTACGCTACTATTTGATTTGCTGTTAACTGCATATAATTTGAGCACGTCTGTTACTAAGAGGCCTGCACATTTCTTCCCTAAGAAGCTATCACCACCCGTTTAGATCCTCTCATAGGGGGTTGGGGGACAATCTCTTGACTTGTTCTGAGCTAGTCAGATGCAACCCCTCATGAAGAAACGGGGAGACTGGCTGGCCCCGGAGGGTACCTTCTCCCCGTTCTCGATCAGTGTCCTGTCCCAGGCGTTGACTTGGGTGGCCTGCTGCAGGAAGTGCTTCTCTTGGTCCTCCAGTTCCAAGCTCCACTTGTTAATGAGACTCTCCAGCTGGGCATAGGTCATTGCTGGGGGAGCCCTGGAAGGCAAGAGGAAGACTCATGGCAGGAGGGGAAGGGCAGCCCATGGCTTGCAACCCTTCAGCTCTGGCCACGTCAGAGCCAGGCAAAGGAGCGCAGGAGCAGCTCACCTGTCATGGGGCAAGATCACACACACACACACACACACAGACTTACGTGATAGCGGTGGTGGCCACAGTGGACGTGGAGGCCACTGTAGCAGTTGTGGCCATCGGCTTCAGGTTCAAGATGAATCCTGTACTGGGTGCAGAGGTGGCACCTGGAGAGAAAATGCTCCTGTCAGACAAGGGCGGAGTGTGAATCAGGCAGCCAAGGCCTGGGGGCTACTTTCACTGCAGGCTGCTAGTAGGCTTGAGTTCAAATGTTACCCAAAAGCAAGAGAGCCAGAAGGCTGACTGCCTCTGCTTGGGCTGAGCAGAGCCCTCAATGACTGCCTCCCAGAGCCAAACTCAGTGCAACCCACCTGTGCCGCCCAACATGATCATTTACCCAGGAAACGTAGCACTTTTCCCTTGAAGGAAAATCCATAGTCCCAGGTTTATTGCATTTTACTTACTAGCTCTTTGGTGAGCTGTTCTGGGTTCCTTTCAGTAGGAAAATCAGTATGTAATTTAACGAGGAAGACAATGACCAGATGGAGCAGGCATCCACAGCACCCAGGACATTCCACTCGAGGCTAGTAAAAGGAACAGGCTGCCCCCTCCCTCCCTCCCAGCCCACCTTGTCTCCCAATTCTTACTGGTTATAGTGGGGGCAGCGGCTGCTGTCGTTGTTCCAGGGCCCTTAGGGCCAAATCCCAAGCCCGCCGCGGCAGGGGTCGTTGTCCCAGTGGATGTGGCACCAACTGCAGGAGGAAGGAAATGACAACGGCTCCTGAGCAGAAGGCGGATCTGGCTCAGCAAAGGTTTTTAAAGGCTTCTTCAATTAAGTGACATGGATGTGAGAACACGTCTGAAAATGTTCTAAGATTATTATGTCTGAAAGGAAGTGCGCAAAACTAGAGCTAAAAAAAGATATGGTCCAAACCACACACATGCCAGAGCGGGGGTGGTGGTGAATCCTTTGGCAATCAGAACTACTCCCCCTCTGCCCAGCCCAAAAGAAACAAGGGACACAGGGAGCCCCTCCACCACTTACGGGAAAGGCCAGCCGGAGCAGAAGCTGCTGGTGCTGAGGAGGTGGCGATGGAAGCAAACAGAGTGGGACCAGATACACCAAGAAGGGAAGCTGCAGTCGTGGCCGCAGGAGCTGCAGAGGTCGCAGTGGTGCCTGTGGGGAGAGAGGACACATGTTTGGGCATTTAGACTCAGGGAAGCAGAAGGTCTTCTAGGCACATGCATGAGCACATGTTTATGCATGCGTGCACACTCTTCCTGCCTTCCTTTCTCCTCCAGTCAGGACAGTTGTCTCCTGCTTTCAAGCCCTGACCAGCGCAGAACTTGCCAGGGCAAAAGTCTCTCTTCACTGAAGTACAGCAGAACACAGTTTTGCCAACAGGAAGACAAAGGCAACAGGACGTCCCCAGGATATCACCTCTGCAGGAGGAGCTGCTTCCGTTTCTGCACAATAGGTTCAGTACAGAGCGGGGCAATAAACCAACACCTGGGCCTACACTTCAGAGCAAGTGGTACAAGACAAAATCAAAAGAAGCAAAAAGAGAAAGCAAAGGCCAGCAAGACAAGCAGCGGCCACAGCAGGAGGTCCTGCTCTGCTAGCCCGACTCATCTCTCAGAAAGCCCCCTCCCTGAAGGCAAACCTACCCCCAAGCTTGGCTCCAAATGATAAGGCTGGTGCCTGGGTCAGCGATCCCGTTGATGCAGATGTGGCAGCAGATGACGTCAGCAACCCGAAGCCTGAGCCTGAAAGGAAACCCAAGAACAGTCAGGAAAAGCTCCCCTCACCTGCCACCACCTCACAGCCTTCACTTCTCCTTCCAGCCCACCTGCCTGCTCTCAGGATCGAGAGACCACTCCAGACCACCCTGCGAAGACGGGGAAGTACACACAGAACGGCGGCCTGTGGGCCCTCCCTCTCCATGACAGGCTTACAGTGGAACCCGCCCACCGAGAAGCCTTGACTCAGCACTGGCCTCCTGCAGCTGCTGGGGGGTTTACACGCGAGGAGCAGCCTCCCACCTGTGGACTGGGTCCCGAGGCTGAAGACTGTTGCCGGCTGGGACGTGGCTGCAGAGCTGGCGGCGCTACTGGCTGGTGCTAATCCAAACGTTAACCCGGAGGATGGTGCCTGCGGTGTTGCGTTCCCCACTGAGCCACCGAGGCTAAAGCTGGGGGCTCCACTCTGGGCCGCCCCCCCACTTCCAAAGCTGAATCCTCCAGTCGTGGTGGGCTGGCTAGCAGCGGAGGATCCAAACACAAAGCCCGAAGGAGCGGCTGGCTGGCTGGCTGGCACGCTGCTTGGGGTGGAGCTGCTTGGGGCGCTGCTGCCGCTGCCAAGGCCAAAGCCTCCCGTGATGCCAGCAGCCTGTGTCGTGCCCGTGCCGCCCAAGTTCAACTTCTGCGCATTTCCCCTGAAGGAAGGAAGGAAGGAAGGAGTGAGTGAGGGAGAAGAAGAGCGGGGAGGGTTCAGGCTGACTTCGGCCCCTCGCTTACAGACCCCCCTCCGCCCCAACAGAGGCCGGGCCATCCTCACCCCAACGTGAAGACGCTTCCGGCAGGCGCGGCTGCAGAGGTGGCGGCGGCGGCGGGCGTGCCGAAGCTGAAGCCAGAGGTCTGCGCCGAAGTTGCCGGTGTGGCAAAGGAGAAGAGGCCGGCCGGCTGGGTGCTGGCGGGGTTCTGAGCAGGCGTCCCGAAGCTGAAGCCCCCTCCCGAGGCGGCCGAAGAGAAGGAGAAGCCCGCGGGGGCCGAGCCGGCCGTTGTCTTTGGGGCCCCGAAGCTGAAGCCCCCTCCGGGAGCGGCCCCCGACGTCCCGAAGCTGAACTGGCTCATGCTGGCCTGGAAATGAAGGGAAGGGAAGGGAAGAGTGAGGACGAGACCCCCGAGAGCCCCCCGAGCGCTGGGACCCTCCCACGGCGGCGGGAAGCGAGGGGGACGCCGGCCCCGGCCCCCTCCGGGCCCGAAGCGCTGGGGGGCCCGGCTCCTTCCACGCGGCTCCCCCGGACAAGCCCGCCGGGCCCTAACGGGGAGGGAGGGAGGGGAGCCGCCCGCCCGCCTGCGTCGCTCCCGCCGGGAAGGCTGCCCAGCTCTACGGCCGCGGGGCTCGGAACCTCCTCCTCCTCCCTCCCTCGGGCACTGCAACGCCCAGCGGACACGCCGCAGACGACGCGGGCCGGGATGATGGGAGGTGCGCTCCCGCTTCCACCCGGAGCAGCCCCCGCCCGCCCGCCCGTCCCTCACCGGCGCCGCCTCCGCCTCCTCTGCGCGCAGTCGCTTCTTCGCGGCCGCTGCGGCGCCAACCTATGACGCACCTGGCCGCGCCGGCGCGTTTCGATGACGACCGGCAGAGGCGGGTGGGTGGAGCCGAGTGGGCGGGGCGTGACCCCTCCCTCCCTCCCTCTCTCTCTGGGCGGCCAGGGAGGCGGGGCGGTTGCCGCGGCAACGGAGCACGCGAAGGAAGGGCCGGGCGGCCGCCATGTCCTCGCCGGAGCTGAGCCCGGGGGCCTCCCTGCTGGCCCTGGCCGAGCTGCTCGCCCCTCCGCCGGCCCAGGACGGCGAGGGCGAGGAGGGTCCCTGGGTGAGCCCCCGCCCCGCGCATCCGGGGAGCCCCGCCGCCTCGGTCTGGACTACAACTCCCAGAACCCCCGGGCTCCCTTTCCGGCCGCTGAAAAGAGGGGCTGCCAAAATGCATCAGCTACGCCCCCTCCCCTCGTCCGGAGACCCCGACCCTCTCCGCCAGTGCCCGAGGGCCAAGATGAGAGCAGGGGGCTTCCCTGGTGGGAGGGGCAGCCGACCCGCTCCGGGCTTTAGTCTGAACTTTAAAGAGGCTTCCCAGGTGGCCGTAATGAACCTGCCTGGGAATAATAGGTTTCTTAGGCCAGGAGGAGGAGGTTGTGCCAGTCCCTTCCTCTGAAATAGAGCCTCCAGCGCCTGGGAGTCGTTGGCGATCGCCCATCCAAGGACTAACCAGGGCTGGCCCTGCTCAGCTTCCCAGACCAGGCAGCGGCCTTTAGAGCATTCAGGCCCCACAGGAACAGGTAGCCAATGGCTTACCTTTCAAGCAGGAATAAATTACCTACTTTTAAACACCTCAGAGGTGTTTTCTTCCTTCCCTCCCATCCCAGCCCCTCCACGGCCCCATCTGACCTTCCCAGAATGGTGGACTGATGAACCCACAAGCCGGCCGTGGTGGTGGGCTGAATCTCCTTCTCTTTGCAGCCTTCGTCTCCCTCAGCGAGGGGTGCCGGGCCAGGGGACATTGGGCCCCCAAAGGCAGCAGGGCCCACCGGTAAGTAGCTGGACTCTGCAACCACGCGGCCGGCCACGACCCCTCTCATCGAGGGGATACGTGGGGGTGGGAACCACCCTGTTTGAGGGGTGCTCAGTTCGGGAAGGCTGTGGAAGACACACCAGCCGGCCGGCCAGGAAATGCCAGGCAAGGTCTCAGCGTTGGTGGAAACTGCCCGCCTCCCCGGAGAAGGAGACACAGGCCTTGGTCAAGGAGGAGGACTGCCCCATGGCCCCTTCATGAAGCCCCCTGATCTCACTGGTCCCAGCTGACAAGGACAACAGCAGCCGGGTGGGTCCTGGGCAGGAGGCCTGCAGAAAGCCCAGAGCCACAGAGAGGGCAGGAAGCCCCTTTCCAAGCTCCCGTAGGATGTAGGTGTGATAGGCAAGAAGGGCCGTCACACAAAGCCACACATACCACTGGCAGCGTAGAGCTAGGAGCTGGGCGGGGGAGGCAGGAGACCCAGCAGCATGTTTGGGGGGGCATAGCTGGCATTGGATCGGCATAGCAGGGCTTCCACCAGATCCTGTAGCTCCCCCTTGCCTGTGGGGAGCAGCAAACAGTGGAGGAGGATGAAGAGGCCCATGCACACTTTCCAGCTTGGAGGAGGGGTTGATGTGGAAGTGGTTCCCATTTCCTGCCTCAGGCACCATTTTTGCAGGTGGCACTTCTCCTCTTCCATAGGGAGAGGGGTGAAGACTGGGTACTCACAGAAATAGCTCACACATTGTTTTGGCCCTCCCTCTCCTATGGTGTCACCTGGTACAGTTTGGCCTCTCTGCCCCCCTCTCCCTGGCCCTGCCACTGGTTACAGAGAACCTAGATCTCCCAGATTACAAAATTTGAAAAAGAGCAGTTCAGCTGAACAGGAGGGTAGAAAACCACATTTAAGCAGAAAATGAGATATTCATCATTATAACACAATAGAAAGTGTTAAGAAGCGAGGGGACAAGGAGGAAGTAATCCAGAGGAAGAGGAGGAGGCAGCCTAAGATTTCTTGGGGAGTGCAAAGACTCAGTCTGAGGGGAAGCCCAAGTCCCAGTCCTGCCTGGCAGTGGGGTTGCACCAGCATTTCTTACTTTCTACTTCAGAAAGTGGTCTATGGAAAAGGTTTGGGGCAACAGGGAAGTGATTTTTTAAAAAGTCTTCTAATTCAACCCATGTTACTTTGGCAAGTGTGTGAGACAGTGCCTGTTTAAACCTGTTCTTCTCAATCTAAGCTGTTCTTTCTTCAGTGGGACCATACTGAGTACTTAATCATTATTTTGTAAGGATCCACCCTTTGTGATAAATGGGAATTTGGCCCAGGTTTACATATAAAATTTGAAAATTGAGATTCCTCTTGATTTATAGACTCTGCTGTTTAAAACAGGTCTGAAAATTGGGTGGCCCTCCAGGTGTTTTTGGAATGCTTCTTCCATCCCTCCTATCCAGCATAATCAATGGCAAGGAGTGCTGGGAGCTGCAGCCCAGCAACATCTAGAGGGCTACATTATGCACGGCACTGTTTCAGATGCTCCTCAGTGCTGTGATTGTGTCGTGGCCTGATTGTGGGTAGCTGCTACACTCACTGCCAGTCAGGGCTCAGATGGTTGCATGTTTTGGAAGGGTTAGGATAGGTAAACTTCCTTCCTTCCTTCCTTCCTTCCAGCCACTGGTCAAGTGCAGGTGAAACCTGGAGGTAACAAAGAGATCTGGAGCACAGATGAGGTGCCCGAGGGAGCTGAATATGATGATGCCTGGGACTCCAGGGAGCAACCTGAGTGAGTGCATCTGAACAGCCTGGCTGTGGGGCGGGGGTGTAGCCCCCATCAGGATTGCAGTCCAGACAGCCTGTCCTTGCCAGCGTGCTTCACCCAAGACAGTACTGTGCACTTGTCTTTTGCTGACTGATTGCTGCTAACAGTTTTGCATGTGTAGGTTAACAATAGATAGCTGTGACCATCATGTGAGTAGCATCATGTGAGTAGCTCACTCTGTCAGTTCACCAGGCCCATCTGCTCTGCCTGCTGCCCCAGGAACACTTAATATTTGCATTTTTAAGAGACCATGCCCAATGGTTTTTTCCACCCATAATGCAAAGTCTGCCTATTCACCTTAGGCCAGATTTTTGTAAATTTCTTGAGGTTTTCTGGGACGATCTGAAACCGCCTGCTGGGCAGCCCACAGCCTTTGTGATGTTTTTGCAAGCTCCCTCCTGGGAACCTGTGTCCTGAGAAGTCACTCTGGGGGGACAGAGGGAGCCTGGAGGAGGTGAGGGGGCGCAAGGGCTTTCCAGCCTTCCGCTGATTTGGGGGAAATAACTCAATTTGTTTTGCTCAATGATATTAGGCACATTACATGCTCAAAAAACAATCTTCAGTCATGTTTTCTCATTTGTAAAAATCAAGAGAAAGGGAACATGCCGTTCCTAAATTTGCTGCATTCTGAATTAGACAAATTGGCTTGTGGTGGCGGTGGTGGGGGAATCAGTGGTTGCCAAATGGAAAATAATTAAAATTGGTTGGAAAAGCTCTGCAGCGCCCAGCTTCCTAGGAGGTATTAGGAACAGGAGATTGGGCGGGAGGGGGGACACACAGCTAGTTACAAGTGCCAAATAATTGCTTGGTAGCCTGCTCCTGAGAAGCCTCTTCAGCAGGGGGGCAGCTCCAGCCCCACCTCCCCACCCCCCATGGCTTTCTGGTTTTGTGATGGCTCAGCATGAACTGAAGCCAGCAGATCTGGACCTGTGGGGAACGCAGGAGGCCCAGAAAGGACTGCTTCCACTTGCTAGGGAACCTTGTTGTCTTCCACAGGTATGAAATCCTGTTCAAGCAGCAGGTGGGGCCGGAGGACTTGTTCCTGGGCATGAGCAGAAAGGATCCCTCCACAGCTTGCTGTGAGGACATGCTGGTGAGAAGCAAGCATCCCTCCTGCTACACACACACACACACACACACACACTGGGTTCCTCTTGGCTTTTAGTGCCCCCACCTCTTTATGGCCATTTCCTAGCTCTGGGGAGTAGCATCCCAAGAGATGCGTGTTTCCACAAACTGGCCAAACTGCCCTTCTCTAGCACCTGTGGTGTTCTGAACACCTCCACCTGTGGGAGGTGCCCTCCCTAGTGGGGCGGCAGCCAGGCCTTTGGCTCTCTGGGCTAGACGTATTCTTCCTGGCCAAAGGCTCCAGCACAAACCTTGCCAGCTTGGGACACGGGTGGGGGATGGCAGGAAGGAAGGCCGACCGATCCAAGGAAAGGCAGCATCACATGCAAGTGCACCTGCCTTTCTCTGCAGGACCCCAGAGGTCTGATCTCCAGCACCGAAAGGGTCTGTCCTGACCCTTGCAGTTTTCTGCACCAACCTCTTCTGTGTTTCGCTTCAGATTAAAATCAAGCTGCCAGACGTGAAGGCTTCAGACATTACCCTTGATATCCGGGAAACGGTCCTGGATCTTCGGAGCCCCCAGAAGTAAGTGCAGGCAGGGGCAGGGCTTTTCTCCTCCCACCCTTTCCCCCCCCGCCCCGCCATTTCAGGCCCTTGCAAAGACTCCCTTGAGTGACCCTTGGGGCACCGGCTGGAGACTCAAGGGTCCTTGGCAAGAAAGGCTGGCCTCACACCTCCACACACCCTGTTCCACTTCTGTGGTGGTGGTGGTGGTGGAGGTGGGCGTTGCATCTCTGGCTATTCCCAATTCTCTGCTAACTCTCCCCTTCTTAGCACACAGCAGGATGGTCTTGGATTGTGGTTACCAATACTCTCAAAAGCTGTTCTGCACTTTTGGGGACAGGAGGCTCAGTGGGGTTGCTGGGGAAGGGGGTGGGTAAGAGCAGGGAGGCCCCCAAGGGGTGGGGGAGGGTCTCAGTCCACCTCTTCCAGCCTTCCAGGCCTTCTGTCCCCTGACCAGCACCCCTCTCGTGCCCTGCTGCCTCATCCTGGCACCCTCCCAAGATGACCCAACAAGAGCAACTGCCTGCAGGAGCAGCTTCCTGGTGCTGTGAGCGGGGTGCGTGGTTTTGGGGTGCAGGGGCATGCCTCGCTTCCGCCACGGGGAGCTTCTTTTGAGGAGGTGCTTGGATTCCTACTGAAGGTGGTCTTTCCCCCAGGAGGCTCCTCCTGCACCTGCCTCACCCCGTGGACAGCAAGAGCGGGAGGGCCTGCTTCCTCCATGAAAAGGGGATTCTGGAAGTCACACTGAGGATGAAACGAGAGCTGGATTTCATTAACTTTGCCTGAAGAGGAAAGGAAAGCAACCCCAGCCACGGCAAGGAGGATTGGCAACTGAGGGGTAGGGGGGCCTTCTCACCTCTCTGCCCCATGGCTCTGGGTTATCCCAGCCTGGAGTGGGAGACTTGGGGATGGGGCAGGTCTTCTTCACTCTGCATTTGTAATCTTGCGAAGTGTCCTTAAACTCAGTGGGGCCTCTTGGTGGGGGAGAGTGTTCATACCCACTTCTCTCTGCAGCAGCAACAGCAGGTGGATGGGGAGGCGGGAGGGGAGTTCCAGGCCGGGTCACAGAGCACTTGTTTTTCAGGATCCCTTGTATGAATCATTAAACAATTTTTCTGCCTTTCCCTTAAAGTATGTGTGTGTGTGTGCGTTGCATGCACATACCAGTATCCTTTTGAGGAGATATCCACCTAGAAGCAGAACTGGGGCTTCCTGAGCCTTGAAGACTGGACCTTTGCAAGGCTGCTCCATAGGCGCCATCATGGCTTTCTCCAGGGAGAGGAGGCCCCTCAGGCACTGCAGTCCCCAGAACCGAACTGAAGACTCAGGCTCAAGCAGGGAAGGGCCGTCCTGCAAAGACACAATGGGGAAGAGTCGCTGGAAACGCAGCTGGTACTCGGATCCAGGATGCCATCATCAAACCTGGTGCCACAGCAGGAGTCTTGACACCGTGGCAGCCTGGCGTGCAGGACGCCTCAGAGGGCAATTGGGAGGCAGGCAGGGTTACTTGGGATCCGAGTTTGCTCCTTGGCACCTGACAGCAGGGCCAAGACCCAGCAGCCCCACAAGATGGGAATGTGGTGAGGGGTGGGAAAGAAGCATTCTTGCCAAAGCCGATGGGCATCCTCTGCGCCTTCAGGAAATCCTTCCTGGAGAGGAAAGAGGTGTAGGCTTGTAGCCCTGGGCGCTTGGCTGGGACTGAGCATTCTTCCGTTGAAGGGAGGCCACTGCGTTCCCCGTGTGCCATCCAGGCACAGAAAGATGGCAGCAACAGAGCTGAGTTGCCACCATAGATCTCACCAGCAGCAGCAACAGCGGAGTGGGGGGGGCATGAAAGCTTACTCGCAGAGAGCCTTTCCGCAGCTTTGTTGATAAAACAGCCAGTGTTCTTTCAGAAAAACAGAGAAGGGGAAACAGAAGCAGAGCTCACACTGCTGCAGCTCTTGCCACCGTTTTGCCAAATTCCTGTGTAAATACACATGAGGGGCACGGCAGAGGGGCCGCTGTCTCCATTGCTTGTTCGGCGTCAACATCTCGTGTCCTCCATTGCATTCCTTGCTGGGGTCTGTGTTGCTTTGGGGAGCTTGTGCCCCCAGCAAGGGCACACTCCCTTGGCCCTGGTCTCTTTCCCCAGCCTCTGCTGTGACAGAATGCCAGCTGCCACTGCCCTGGGCTCTCCACAGGAATGTCCGCTTCCCCCTCTTCCACTGGTGCACTTGGGCTAATATCTGGAAAGTTGGAAACATGGGGCCACCCCATGCCAAGCCTGCAGGAGTCTGTCCCAAGGGGGGGAGAGGGAGGGGTGCCTGCCCTTTTCTCTCCTTGGAAGCCAGCAGGGCCTCCCTTGCTTTGGCCCCTGCTCCACCTCCGCCACAGCCTCCTGGTGAGGGCAGGGTTCTCTTTCCAGCCTTTTCCAAAGGTCTCCCACTAAATCTCTTCACCGACATGGCAGCTCAGATAACACCAGCGAAGTGGAAGGTTAGATTGCAAGCCAGGACCAGCAGCTTTCATGTTCACCCCTGAGGCAAGTGGAATTGTTTTACATTTGCAGCAGAGAGAAGGGGGGGGGAGACATCAGCTGGCCTTGGCAAGGGGCACCATTGCAGACCCCTCCCTTTGGGCCCAAAGTCAGGCAAGGGCCCACTCCCAGCTGAGTCTCTGGAAATGCAGGGATGCTTTTGTGTGTGGGGGCTGCGCATGTGTGTATGCAGTGCTCAGCACCCTTCTCTTTTATTCCCTACCTTTGGGGGACACTGGAGTGCAGTGGAGTGGAATGGGGGGGGGGGGGCCTTCAGGGCATCTCAGTCTATTTTGTAGCAGGAAGCACAGGCAGTAGGGTAATGGCACCCTAAAAACAGGAGGCCAAAATAACACGGACAGCCATTGATCTCTAGATTCTTGGATGGGATCTGAATCAAGGATGGTCGAAAACTCCAATCAGTGACACCTGGGAAACCAAGAGGACGAGTGGTGGTGATAGAAGCAGCAATCCTGACTCCTATTGGTTTAAAATGTAACCTGGGAAAGAAAGCATGGCAACTCCCAATCACCCTTGCCTGGGAAGCATCCGTTCTGCACCCAGGCCGGGACCATGGAGTAGGATTCTGTGAGAAGGTGCCCTGCTTCTTGCCAGTAAGAGACACAAGGGAGACTGCAGCACCCATCATCCTCGGGTGCTGATTCCGTGCGCCTTGTGTATTGGGGGGAAGAGAGAAGTAGGGTGGAAGGAGAGGCATGGGGGGCGCTGGGGGGCAGAGAGGCGTCTGCAGGCGCAGCTGCATTTGTTTGCAGGGAAGGTCTTCTTGCTGCCGCCGCCCCGGCCTGTTTCCAGGCCCCACAGGCAGGGCAGGGGGGCGGTTGGCCACCCCTAGTCCTGATGACCACAGCTACTGCGCAGGGAGGGGCACGTGGCACCCACAAGGCTCAGAAACAATACTGACATCAGTCATTGATTTCGAACAAATGGCTTCTGGTTTTTCTTTTTAATACCATGGAAATAATGTTTCCATGCCGCCACATTAGTAGTATTTCATAATAGTCTGAAATTCATAGCATGGTGTATGAGGGTCAGGCAGGGAAATCGGAAAGACTCGTTTTAGCAGTAAGAGCGAGATGAAGCCAAGACTGGAGACCTGGGGTGGCGACTGTGGCTAAAACATGCTCAGCCTCTCCCCCAACTCCACATCTCTGGATGGGCGAGGGCAGGGAAAAGAGCGAACTAGAAAATGTGTGGATGTGGGGAAGGCAACAGACACGCACCTCCCTGCACAGAAACATCAACACACCACCGGACTCACACGTGTTCCCACCACACACCACCTGTGTCACAACCCAACGCTTGGGATGTTCCTTTTATGAAAGGGGCATGCTGTTCCTATGGTGTGATGGGAAAATATACGAAAATTCTCTCTGATTCCCCCAAGTGTCCAGTATGGATATGGCGTCTTGGAAATCTGCAAAAGTCAATGCAATTCAGCCTCCCTTCTGCATCAGAAGGCTGCTACCCATGTGCCCCTTCCACCACCACCACCCTCTCCATTACTCAGACTGAGCCACAACACACACACACACACACACACACACACACACGAGCAGAGGACAGGCAGGCAACCAGTTCTGGTTCCAGTGAAGAGTAGAGTGTTACAGCCCCCCCCTCCAAGACTGCAGTCCAGTTTGTTATTGCAAAACATAACTGGTTGCTAAATAGAAAAATGAGTTACTTCTAGCTCTGATCCCAACACTCATACAGTGATGACCCCCAGCCCACCAGCCCCAGGGTGCAGCTACAGCAACGGCCTCTGCCCAGGCTGGGGCTCAAATCTGCACACAAATTCCTGTTCCTGGCACTTGATGTCCAGAGACCTCTTCACTTCCCCAGACTCAAGGTGATCACCAAGCGCCTGGCCCCTCTTCCTTCTGGCAGGGCGGGTGGGCCTCTGTGCCAAGGACATCCTGTGGGTTTTCTCCTTGGTCCGGGTTGTTGTGAGGCCTCCTTGGGTCTCGTTCCAGAGGAGCAACTTTGCCAAGCCAGAAAGGAGGCCCATTTCTGCTGCCGTTTGGCAGGAGAAGCCAATGAACGTACCCTCTTCCCTGTTGCTTCTCTTTTAAAGAAAGAAAGATTTTTGTCTAATTAGAGCTGCCCAGGGGGACAAGCACAGGCAGGCAAATTAAAGACAAAGATTAATATAAAGGGGAAGACAGCAAAAAACAATAAGAGGTTAACAAAGCTGAGGGGGATTGTTAATTCTAATTAGAGGCAGGTCAGTCTCTGGGACATCCATCCCTGGATTGGGCGGAGGCTCAGCTAAGGAAGCCATGGCAGCAGCTGCTCCTTCTCTCTCAGACTCTCTCTCTGGGGGGGGGGGTCGTCCCCTCTGCTCTGTGAGGTGACTCAGGAGGGCCCCGGCCAGTTTACCCACAGCCCTTTTTACCTGGAGAGCATCCTGGGTCCCAAACACAGGCCCCCCTGCACCGAGAGCCTCTCCTCAGCCCTGGAGGCAGCACTTTCCCTCCCAGCTGGCAGGGCAGACGTTTCAGGTGACCTCGAAGCCCAGCTTCCTCCTCCTGCCACACTGGACCACTCAAAGTCTGCTGGGGCAAATCCTGGCCACCGCACATGCAGGGTGGTGACCGCTGAGCCTGTTCTCAGGCCATGTTTGCAGCATGGGGGGTGCGTGTGTGGAGAGGGGGGGTTCTTTCCTTGAGGAAATGCTGGCAACCACTTCGGCCCATTAATTCCTGTTTTCTGACAGGCTGAGGGGTGGGGAGGGGTGGGAGTTTCCTGATCATTCATCCAGCCAGGGACCCTCTGCAGCACCCTAGAACAGGTCCTGATGGCTCTTTCCCCTAATGAGAGGGAGATGCGCTGAGGCCAAGTTGCAGGGCTGCTGCTTCCGGCACCCATACACTTTTTGGCTAGGACATAAGGGGGAAAGGAAGTGCAACTCACTGCACATGCATGTGCGCACACCCCTCTCATGTGCACACTCCTCTGAAAGTTGAGGGCCACCCAAGCCACCTGGTCCAACCCGTAACAGGAAGAAGGATGCTCTTGCCAGTTGATACTGGAGGAGGAAATGAGAACATTAATAAAAAAGCAAACCGTTTTGAGTGTCTTCCCACTGTGGCTCTTGGGGTGTGCATTGTTCAGGTGGGCAGCTTATGGCAATTATGGAGCTGGAAGCCAGCCAGGACAGTGGACGGGCGGGTGCCCCCTCCCATCAGTCTTGGGAGGCTGAGCAAACAGGAGCCCTGCCCTCCGGAGCCAGCACCACCTCACCGGCCGAGTGTCCAGCATCAGCCATGCTGTGCCCTGAGGAGAAGAGGGTCCGGTCAGCTGCGCCAAGAAAACAGAGAGAGAGACAGAGAGAGAGAGTTGGGAATGTGGTAGGTTTGCCCCATTGAGCCTGAGGCAGCAGAGGGGCCTCCCACATGGGGGGAGTTGTACCCAGGAAGACCTGGAGCGGGTGCCTGGCCGGCAGCTGTTCCTCTGTCCTGGCACATGCCTTCAGAAAGGCCAGACTTAGTCAGGAGGCATCTGTTATGCCCAGAGAATCTTTGGACTACAGTGCCCAGAATCCCCCAGCCAGCACAGCTCTTCGGGTTATGGCCATCATCCCCATCTGCCAGTCCACATAAGCTTTGGCCTAACCCAGCAGAGAAGGTGGTGCTGCAGTTGCCACTTCATACAACCCCAGTTCATACAAGCCCCCCCCCGTTCCCCTTGGCTGGCACACTGGGGGGGAGGGGGAGGGGTGGGCTCCCTCCCATTCCCCCCCCATAAATCTCCCTTCCTCGCCCAGGCAGCTTGGATGATTGCTCTTGCCCCGGGTATGTACCAGCTTAATATGGAAAATGAGACGAAGGGATTTATTGCTGCTGCTGCCCCCTTGATCTTTCATTTTTTGATATTAAAATATGTTTAATTCATTGCTGCAAAGAACAAAATGAGCAGCTGGAGAGGCTGCTTCCCCTGCCGCTGTTCAAAGCCACGGCAGGCCGGCAAAGGCCACGTCTCTCACTCGACAACTGCAGAGGGGACTTGGGAGCTATTCAGCCATCCAACCAGCCACTGGGCCATGAGGTGGGCTTTCTACAGCTTCACAGACATGCACACACACACACAGACAGACATGCACATGTATGCACTGCCTGCCCACTGCCTGGCACCCTGAAGCTGGCAGAGGCCCATGTGCCTGGAGGGGCAGAGAGGCTGTGCCTGCGACAGAGGCTTCAGGGCCTCCTGGCAGGACCCCCCCCCCTTGTCTTCTGGTGCTGTGTTCTGGTGACAAGGGACCCCCAATGGAAGGTGTCACCTCTCCACACAGTCTGAGCATCTGAGATGCGAGTCCTTAGATTGAGTCTGGGGGCCTGAGGAAGACCCTCCAGCAGGGCCCAGGGGAGCAGATTTGCTGATGATTTTGAATTGGGATGGTTGGGTTTGGGCTGAAATGTCAAGCACAATGGACACCTCGGAAACATCTCGGTGGCATGGAGCCACCCTGGCCAGTAGCCATCAGGGAGCTCCCTCCCCCAGGAACCTGCCTGAACCCAAACTCCTTCCTAGTCTTCTCTGTTGGTGCCAAAGGAAGCCAACCCAACAGGTAACTCTCTCTCTGGCCCTCCTCACTCCTCACTCAGGGAAATGCAAAGAATGTGATGGCAGAGTCTTTCTCAACCAGGGGTGTGTGTCTGTTGGCAGCCGGGGCTGCTCCCAGCCAGGACAGCTTCCTCTCTCCACCTGCCCAAGGGCATCGGGCTGCTAGCAGGGACCTCTTTTCCAAGCCCAGCCAGGTGGACCTCAGGTGTTGCTGGCCCCAAGTGGCCCAGGGAGCCAGCCAATCTCCCTCTTGGCGGGAGGTAGGCAGGCTTCTCTTTCTGCAGCAAAGCAGCAGACAAGGGAGAGCTGGAGGCCTCCTCTGCCTTCAGTCAGGGCCAGAGTGCTAAAAGCACCAACCCAGCATACACACACACACACACACACACACAGCTGGGTGAAGAAGCTGTGACAGGCAGGAGAGAAACTGATGGTGCTGCTATGGCAACCCAGAGAGTTGAGTTGCATTGCATTGTTTGGGATCCTGAACTTAACAAAGGTTATTATTCTCAGCAAAACAGCCCATTTACCAGTTCCAATGCACTGCTGCTCCCACAGAGCCCCCCCCCCGCCCTGCTTGGCTCACTAGCTGCCCCTTCCCCCAGGAAAGAAGGGAAGGAGTGAATGGCAGCTGTGGAGCATTGCTAGTCCTTCACAGCCACCATCCTGCAGGCCTCTGGTGCTGCCCGGAGGTGGTCTCCCTGGCTTTGGTGTGTGCAGCTGCTGGTGGTGAGGGGGGTAGAAGAAAACACCACCAGGATTGCAGGTGCCTTCTTCTCCGAGGGAGGGGCTCTTCCCCAGGGCTCCCCCTCCCCGCCTTGGCCCCAGCCCTGCCCTTCCCAGAGACTTTCCACAAAGCCACCACTTTGCCGCACAGACAGGGCCCTGCCGTGAGCGGCCGTCTCCTGCCACAGCCTACCAGGTCGTGCCACGGCTGGAACTGTTTAGCTTTGTAGTTTAGGATGATGGGTAATGTAGTGTGCTGCCTTGAGGGACATTGTAATCAGGCTGTAGCAACAGCTGGTGTGTTTGCTTAGGAAGGTAGTAGGTTAGACATCCAAGATTGTTTCTCATGAAAGGCCTGGGGTCAAAGGGAGTGGGGTCAACTATGGCTGGGAATCCACTGGAAAACCATGCCTTCCCCACCTCCCTGCCCTGAGTTCATGTAAGGATGCAGGTTCTGTCCCGCAAACAGTGTGGAGGTCCTAACAGGATCCCCCCTGCCTCTGACACAACCATTTTGCGGGGGGGGTTCAGTCCTCACTGCCCCCCCCCAATTGAGAGTCCACTCTTCTAACTCAGAGGTCCTCAACTCTCTCACTGCCGGCCCATTAATTAAGAGATCGAGGCCTCCATAATGGAGCAGGAGTGGGTGTGTGGCACTTCTGCCCTCTCAGGCAGGAAGATTAATGCCATCCACCTGCAGTCCCTGGAGGGCCGGCCAGCCTCTCCCCAGGAATCAATAATGCAGAAGGAGGCTACAGGCCCGGAGCAGAGGCGCTGGGCGCTGGGGCTGCTGCTTCTGAGCCTTTGTGGGCAAGCAGGGCCCTAGGGCTCGCCTTGTGCCAAAGGGAGAGGGGGTTGGAGGGAGGAGGCCCCCCGGAGAGGCCACAGGGCCACTTTGGAAGGGGCGCCACAGCTGAGTGGGGCAGGACACCCCCCTACACACAGAGGCCACGCCTATGGTTTCTGCAAGGATCAGGCCTGCAACTGGATGCCTTTGCAGACTGAGAATGAGAGACATGTCCCCCCAAAGCCTCCCAGGTCACCCCTCCCATTGGCCACCCCGGCACAATGCTTGGCTCAGAAACAGCCTTTCCTCAGACAAGCAGCCTCTGCAGCAAGCCCGGGCCAAAGGAGGGGGTCCTTCCCATGGAAGGGCGTTACATTTATTTTCAGATGCCTTGCAGCATGAAGTGGTGGTGGTGAGGCTGAACATTGTTGTGACCTCTCAGCTCTGAATCCAAAGACTTCTGGTGCTGGGGATGATTTCCTGGAGGAGGTGCCCATTTCCCCTGTGAAAACGAGGGGGGGATGAGACCAAGGAGCCCCCACCAGTGTCCTCAGCCCTCCCCTTCAGAGGCAGCCTGCCTGGGCCCCTCTTTGCATTTCAAGGGAACTGGTGCCTGGCCAGAGGCCATCCAAGCCAGCCCCCTTCATGCCAGCCCCCCACCCCGACCAGGCCTGGCTCTTGGTGCGGGGGGGGGGGGCTCCCACAGGCCTGCCTCAGCCCTGTCCACCAAGCCCAGCTTGCAGTCTGGAGACCAACTGTGAAAAGGCAGGGAGGGGAACAATTGGCCAGGATTAGGCCTTGGGCCAGGTTGTGGGTGGTGTTGGAGATATATATGCAACATGGTAGTTAAGTTGTGTGTAAAAGATGTTTATAGGTAATTTCCTGTTTGCAACAAGAGCTTTTTACCACCTGTCTTCCGGTAGGCAAACTCCCTTTGAAGCCTTTGTTAGGCTTGCAAGTCGCAGCCCCCCTTATGCTTTCCTTGATGGAGGAAGCCCAGGTGGGCGCTCTCACACTTCGGGTGTTAGAGAGGTTGCACCTCATGTACAACTTGCTATTTTTACTTCTGTGCATATATTCTTTAAGTATTAAGCCCGTGCAACTTTCTTACACAAGACACTGTAAGTAAAGTGTTTTTATATACTTCTAAGGACGTCTCCGTTTGCTGGCGGGTGCAAGGGGAGTGGGGTGGGTGGCCAGTGTTGATCTGTTTGGAGCCCCTTCGGCTGGACGCCGGTTTGTTTTCACTCTGCCCCTGACCAGCCAACAGCTTTGGGGCGCCAGGCAGATTTTGTTCTCCCATGGGTGGGGCAGGCAAAGGGGTCCGGGCTGAGAGCGAGGCCGCGGGGTGCCTGTGCGAAAGGGCCTCCTGTGCAGCCGCCACCGGAGGGAGGGAGGGAGGGAGGGAGGCCCGTTGCTTGCCCTGGCTACTGGCCTCGCCCGGCGGAGAGCGGCTGCCCCGGCCTCCCCTCCTGCCCCGGACGATCCCAGGCGGCTCCCGGCTGTGCCCCCCTCGCGAAGCTCTTGTCCGGAACCGGCGCCGGAGGGGGGCAAGGGCACCGGCCAAGGGGGCGCGGGGGGCGCGGGGGCGGGGGGCGCCTGCCTGGCCAGCCTCGGAGGGACTCGGCCCACGGGGGGGGGGCGGAGGGAGGGCAGCGGGCGGGGGCGGGGGGCGCAAATGTTGGGAGGGAAGGGGCGTCCGGGCTTTTCTGGCCCGTCTTTGCTTCCTGCTTCCAGGGGGAGGTCGCTTCCCCACTTCTCCCCCCCCCCAAAATAGTTTGAGCGCTCGACCTTCTCCTTTGTCTGGGAAGGCAGAGCCACGAGAGGAGCAGAGGAGCCTTTTTTTGGGGGGGGGTCTCCGACAGGCAGGCGTGATGAGAACCAGCTTTAGCGCCCCAGTTAGGCAGCTCCCTCGTCCATCTCTTACTTTTCTTATCCAAGATGTATTTTCTGCCATAATAAACGTAAGTTCTGCTTCATCACTTTACTGGGCACCCGGAATGTTTTCTGCCCTGTCTTGTACCAGGAGCTCGTGTTGCCCTGGGTGGGGAGGGGGGCTCTGCTGCCCTCGGCTCGGTGTAAATACCAAAACCAGCCCGACAAGGACGACCCCGCCTGCCCCCTCCTCTTTTGCGCTTTCTGGGCCTCGCAGCCGCCCCTCCGGTTCTCCACCGGGACGGGGCTGTTTTTTCAGACGGGGAAGCCGGTCCTTGAAATACAGGCTTGCTACCGTTAAGACTCCGTTTTGCAAACGCCAGCCCGCTCCTCCATTTCCTCCCCTCCTCCTCCTCCTCCGTCTAGCTGGGCGTTTTTAGCAGCACCAGCGTTGTGCGGATGGGGAAGGAAGGCTGGGACTCAGACCCTCGGCGCTGAGTCTGTGCTGAGCTTTTGGGGGGAAAGACCGGGGTCCTGCTCGGGCCAAACCCGCCGGGGCTCTGTGTGTGTGTGTGTGTGTGTGCCTACAAGGGGCCAGGCCAAGAGCAGAGGCATCATCAGCACCATCTTCATCATCATCCTGCTATCGGTCTGAACGGCAAAATGGACACCTCAAGAAAAGCCTAGGGAGGAGAAAGGAGAAAAGATGCCCCGGAAGACCCCCCGTCCAGGACCACTGCCTGCCCCCCCGGCGACGCCCCCGCCCGCCGCGATAAGGCCGAAGCCCCCCACCCGCCCTGCGAGGCCCCGCCGGGAAACTCGCGGAAATGCTGCCGCCGAGATTGGGGGGGGGCGAAGGGCGACCCCCGACCCGCCCTCCGGAGCAGCCCAAGGGAGAGGCTTCTGGGGGGAACGAGGGGCGGCGGCGGGGCTCCCACCCCATACGCCCCCCCGTCGCTGTGGCCAAAGGCCAGGATTGGGACCGAAGGGAAGGCGCTCTGCACGCGCTCAGGGGAACTCCTTCCCTCCTGGAGGGGCTGAGTCGGCGCGGGCGTCCGGGGCGGGGCGTCACGGGAGACCCCCAACGGGGGCGGGGGTGTCTCGACCAAAGGCCGTCGGCGGTTTGGACCCCCTCCCGTCTCCCCCCCCAGCTGGGGCCCGGCTCTGCCCCGCGGAGGAAAGAGACCCCTCGAGGCCATTTGCCAAAAGCTCTCGGGGGCGGCTGGAGGCGAAGCAGCTCGCGGGGCGGGGGGCGGGAGGGGGCCCTCCTCCCCACCGCCGAAGCTGGGCCTCCCCCCCCCTCCCCGGCTGGGCTGAAACCGAGAGCCGAGGGGCGCCTCCGCCGGGCAAAGGGACCCCCGCCCGCCCAGCCCCGCCCGCTCCCCCCCGCAGCAGCAGCAGCAGGGGCCCCGATCCCGAGAGGGAGGAGGAGGAGGAGGAGGAAGCCTTGCGAAGCCGCGTCTCCAGGAAGAGGCGGGGGAGCAGCAGCCCCCCGCCCCCACTCGCCCCTCCCTCTCCCCGCGCGGGGGGGTCCCGTGCCGTCCAGGGTCCCCGCCCCCCCCGCTGCAGCGCCGACCGGCCGGCCGGGAAGCGGCGGCGGAGGGACCCCCGGGCGGGCATGGAGCCTCCGCGGCCCGGGAAGAACCGGCACCCGGCCGCCCCCTGACCCCCCCCGCCGCCCCCCACCCCGTCCTAGCCGCCCGAGGGGGAGGAGGAGGAGGAGGAGGAAGATCCCGCCGAGCCCGAAGCGCCGCAGGGAAGCCCCGGTAAGCTCCGCGGGGCAGCCAGCCAGGCGGCCGGGGGTCTTCCGGGAGCACCCATCCTCGAGCCCCCCCAAACGCCCCAGAGCGGTGGGCAGCCGGAGGGGCGCGACCCCCGGGGGACGGAGCCCGAGGCCAGGCCGCCCAGCCCCAGGCGCCGCGGGGAGGAGGGGAAGGGGGGGTCTCCTCTCGCTTCCAAACGGGGCGGTGGGCAAAGAGGGGCATGCTCGGCCCCCCCGCACTCGACTCCCCCCCGGTGGCCCCTCCGTTCTCCTCCCGGGGAGCCCCGTGCTAGGCTCGGGGCCCATTGTGCGCTGGAGCGGGGGAGCTGTTGGCTTTGCCGGGAAGAGCCCCTCCGCGCATCCCCCACCCGTGAAGGCTGAGCGCCCCCCCCCACTATCAAGCGTTGCCCCAGTTGGGCCAAAAGACCAGGAGGGAGGGGAAGCTTGCCTCTGTGGACCCCCCACCCAGAAGGAACAGCCTGGGGGTGGCAGAGATGCGCAGGAGCCGCCCCCCTCCTGCCGCCCCCCTGGCAAAAAGGGGGGCAAGAGAGGCCCTGCCTCCCCACCGGGTTTTCCCGGACTTTCGGCGCCTTTTCAGAAAGGCTGCTGGGGGGCTGAAGGAAGAGGGGCCGTCTCCCCCCGCTTGCAAAGGCTCAGGCAGACCCTCCCCCCGCCTGCCGGGGGTGGGCCCCTTCCCCTTCTGCCCCCTCCCTTCTTCAGGCCACTTGCCCTCCAGGTTATTGGGGGGGGGGGGTGACAGGTGTGCGTGTCGTGTGTCTGCGGGCGCATGGGGAGGGGGCCGGGGGGCTCGGGCGTTTGCGCTGGCCGGTGCTGCTGCGAGAGTGGGGCGGTCGCCCTTGTAGGGTAGCCCCAGAAACCGTGCACGGGGGGCTTCCTGCCCGGAGGGTCCCCTCCGCAGCCGCCGCTTGGTTCCCTGCAGAGAGCCCTGCGGAGGGGGGGGGCGGGAGGGCCGCGGTCCTTTCTGGCCGAGCTGGGTCCGGCTGCGGGGGGGGGGGAGCGGGCCAGTGGCCGGAGCCCCTCGGCTCTGCCACGGCCGCCCTCGGCGGTCTTGGGTAAGTCGCTTAACGGGGAGCGGGTTGCTTTGCAAACAGCCACAGCTGCGCGGCGAAGGCCTGCTGCGTTGCATGGAGGGGGCAGCAGAGAAGGCGGGTGGTGGGCCTTTGCAGGTCCCCTCTGGGGGTCAGCTGGTGCGGAGGTGGGGGGCAGCGGGGGGATGCTTGGGACTGGCCGCACCCCTGGCAAGCACAAGGCAAGGGGCCACACTTGCGCCTGAACGGTCCAGCCTGGCTGGAAGGTGGGGGCTGCAGGTGCCCCCCCCGTGTCCAGAACGCCCCTTTGGCGCTGGCCCTTGCCCGGGGGGCATGCTGCGCCCTGAGGACATTGCCCCCTTTGCCCGCAGCGTTATTGCCTGAAGTGCCTTCTCTGGGTCCTTGTTTTAGCAAAGAGCAAAATAAGGACCCGTTTGTGTGTGTGTGGGGGGGGTCTCCGCCTGAGCGGCTGCGAAATGCTCCCCAAGGGCACATCCTCCTCACCCCCCTCTCCCTTTGCTGTCCGGAGGCCAGGCGGTCTGGCCGCCTTCTCTGGCCCAAGGGTTGGAAAAATGGCTGGACTCTTCTTTCGTTGTTGTGCCTCTGCTCCGTCTGCTAAAATGGCCGTCTGGCCCCTCGTCCTCCCTGCAGGGCTCTCCGCCTGGCTGGGCCGAAAGGGAAAACTCCTGGAAGTGGGCAAATGCCCCTGTGGCGGATGGGGGGCGGTGGTGGGAGTCCTGCCTCTGCTGCCCCACACAGCTGTTGTGATGCTGCTAGCCTTGCTGCTGGTCTCCTCTTTTTCATTTTTAATTTTAGGACACAGACATTTTTCTCAGCTTACTTTTGGCTCTTCCATTTGGGAGTTTTGGGGGTGGGCGGAGGCGAATGTTGCAAGGAGGAATCTTCCTTGTCCAGGGAACAGGAGGAGGGGGCTGCCATGGCCTGGTGTGGGGGCTGGATTGTCTTCGTGGCTCATCAGAGGGTCTCAGGAGGAGGTCCCTGGTGAGGGTGTCTCTGTATCAAGGTGTGTGTCTGTCCCTCTTCCTGCTTGTGTGTGGGAGAGCAGGTGTCTCCTCTGGGAAGAGAGGACTTTCTGCTGTGGCTTAAAAGAGAGTTGGAGCCTGGAGAACTTGGGGAGATGCTCAGCATCGTCCTTGCTTGAGCCTTTGGATCCCACTCAAAAGCCAGCCAGGCTCAGCATGGAGAGAGGCCCCAGAGAAACAGAGTTGGGGGCGGCTGGGTGGGAAGGGGGCAGAGGAGCCTTTTCCTCTCCTGCCACACACAACACACACACACCCTGGAGCTGCTGGCCAACCCCTGTGTCTGGGCGAGAGGTTTCCGGGAGAAGAAGGTCTAAGCAGAAGTCCCTTGACCGCAACAGGAATGGACTCTCCCTTGGTGTGGGAGCACAGAATCTCAGAAGAGGGCTGGATACTCAGAGCGCCTGACCCCCACACCCCATCCGTGTCTAATCCTGACTGACAAAGGTCTCCCCTAGTTAAAGCCCAGAGGGAGGAGTGGGGTGTGTGTGTGTGTTGCTGACCACCGGAGATGAGAGGAAGGGGGTCTGCGTGCCCTGCCTGCTCATTCCTCCTCCTACTAGGGAGCACATCCACTTGGCAGAAGGCAGTGTTAGCATCTTGGGCCAGGCGTTGGAAATGGGGAAGGTGAGAGGGGCTGGCTTTGGGGGTCTGGAGGAAGATGTGAGGGAAAGCGAGGGAACAGTCCGTTTCGAGTTTAATTGGCACACTGGCATACTTTCCATAAAGGAAATTGTGGCCAAAGCAGGTCAAAATGGATCTCTCCCGCTACAAACAGCAATGAGGCACAAGATACAGGGTAGCAACATCCGCAATCATTTCCTCAAGAGTATCAGCAGCAAAGGCCTTGCGAGGCCCAGCACTAACATTTCAGGGCCATTTCAATGACGATGGGCAAAGATAATGCAGTCTTTCAGCTCAACCTGCTTGAAGCTAAACCTTCTGGAGAGCAATTAAAATGGCAGCTCTCAGGAGTCCCCTAACAAGAGGCGGTGGGGGAAGGCAGTTTGGCTGCCAGCCTCCAGGTCAGTTTGCCTCTGCCCCCCCCCATGCCCCCTCTCAAATCTCTCCCTTGAAGAGACAATCTTGCACACAGGAGTGGTGATGGGGAGGGGAGCTTTTTGCAAACCAGCTCTTTCCCCCCTTCTAAGGCAATAGAAGATGTCTGCAAAGAGATGGCAAGGAAGAGTAGCGGCTCAGAAGTAGCAGAGGGCAGCAATGGAAAGAATATTTGAAAATGTTCAAAAAAATTGTTGAATGTGGTTTTCTAGTGTTGAAAATAAATCTTCACAGTTTAGAACTGATTCTGCACAAAATTCACATGTGATTGTTTTCTGCAGAAAACAGCATTTTTGCACAGAAAATAATATTTCCACATAGAAATATTTCCTGCACAGAAAATGCAGGAAATAAAGTCCCAATTACAGCATTTTCTGTGCAGGAAATAATATTTCTGTGTAGAAGAACCTTGTGCGAATTTTGTACAAAGCAATGGGCTATGAAAACAGCTCTGATTTCCAAAGATTTTCTTGCAGCAGGAAGAAAATTGCTAAAAGTATTTATTGCTTACTTCAAGAAGTAATTTAGTAAAAGCAGAGGATATGCACTTGATGTAAGCCCACCACACATAGAAGGGGAGAGAAGAGCTTCCCCCAACCCAGCCACCCACTCACGTATTTCCTGGCTTTCTTCTAGCATGGGACCCCCGAAGTACAGATAACATTAACACAAAAGTTAAAAAAACCCCACACAAATAAACAATCCTATTAAAATTAATTTTAAAACATGTGTAAAACATAATGGAGCACACCCCATTAAAAAAAAAAACACCCCTCTTCACCCCGGGTTAAAGACCAGTTGAAAGAAAAAACATCTTTGTCTGTTGGCAGAAAGAGTGCAGAGAGGGAGCCAACCAAACCTCCGGTGGGAAGGAATCCATCGTCTAGGAGCAGCCTGCCTGCGGCTGTGGTCGGACCAAGACACGAACCTCCCCATAGACCTTAAAAATCTGGCAGGCTCATCTAGGGAGATACGTTCTCTGAATCGCCTGGACCCAAGGCAGGCAGGGCTTTGAAGCTCCAAAGCAGCAGGCCTTTGGATTCTGCCTGGAAATAGACTGGTAGCCAGCGAGGCTGTTTCAACAAGGGACTGATACACTCCCTGAGTCTGGCTCCCATCAGCAGCTGGGCTGCAGCATTTTGGACCCAATGAAGTTTCCAAATAGTTTGTAAAGGCAGCCCAGGCAGAGTGCTTAACTCTTGATGCCTCTTCATAGCCATGTCTGACATCTCTAGGAACAGGTGCCGTTGGCGCACTAGGTTTTAGTTGTGCAAACTTCTGCCACCACACAAATCTGGGCATCCTTTCTTCCTGTGAAGAGGGCAATGGAGACTCTGGCAGGCCCATGGGGACATAGGAGACATACTTCTGCCCCACCAGGCTCTGTGTTGTGCTCTGTCAGCCTTCCCTGGCCATCATGGCCAAAGGTCAGGGGTGATGGGAGTGGCAGTTGAAGGTTTTTGGAGGGTGCCGTGGTGGGTTGGGTGAAGCTGACCTGTGTTGCTTGGCAGTTGCAGTCCAGGCTTTCAGGCCAGGGATTATGGCACCCCAGCCTCCCTGGAGGGGCTTGGGTTGAGCCCCAGGCCTGCCGTTGTGCTCTCCCCAGTATTTCCAACTTTGGAAAGGGCAGGAGAATTTGGTGAAGACAGCAAGCAATGGACCTTCACACTGCTTATCTCCTAAACAGGGTTAGCAGCCTGACTCCTCTTTTGGAATTCAGTCCAGACCATCTGCATTGCCTCCAAAGTACTCAATCTGTCTTCTCGTTGCTTAGAGATCCACTTGCTCCATCCAAAATTACATGTAACACACTGGCCCTTTTCCGGGAAGGCGAGCAGGATGGTGAGGGAGATCCAGCAACAGCAACCTGCTTCCTTGTGCCTTCTGGACATCTCTCTCTGTGGCTGCTGCTGCTCCTCCTTGTGTGGCTGAGGGTCCTTGTGGCCTTTCTGGGTGGGGGCTCCCTGGCGTTGCTTCCTGGCCAGCTGGGCCACGGATCCCACCCCTTTCAGCTCTGGGGGGTGGGGAGGCCGGCAGGGTTAGTGTTAGAATTCACTCTCTCTCAGGGAATGGTTGAATTCTCTCCACTTCCAATGTCTGGACAAAGAGGATATCATGGTGCGCAAGAACAATGTGCTACCATGGCATCCCACCAGCATGCCGCAATTACATAATTATGGCAGTGCCCTCCATTTGCGAGAAGCATCAAAACTGCATATTGGCACAACTATGGCAAAAAATTAAACAGCTGGCATGCACAACATGGGTAGGAAGGCAGGGCCAAACAAGGTAGTGCAGAAGACTGATTGCGGGAGTGTGCATCACCAAAGCAGCACCATTGCGCTATTGCAGAGAAGATGTGAAAGTGATTGTTTCCATAACAGTATGTTTCCATTTCTTAAACAGCATGATTGCTGCAAGACAACAAGCGGGTTTGATAAAGCCCTAAGATTCCCCCCTCCCCGACTGTGGGACTGTTCTGTGAAAAAATCATTGTTGCAAAATCCTTGTTTTTGCATAGAATCCACAGAATGTGGTTGTTTCTCTGTGCAAAAGTATTGGTTTCTATATGAAATAAGCCCATGGTTTCATGTGCAAATGAATTTTCCAAATCCTGAAATATGGAAAGCATGTACAAAATGTGCAAAACTTCTCACAATCTTGTGCAGTAGCAGAATTAACATTTGAAATCTTACACTCTTGCCTACAAGAATGAAATAAGAATGAAGATTAATGTCTTTGTTTTGGAGTCACAACATTGGAAAGGAAGCTGAAAATCCACAATTCTCCTTCTGGCCTCTACTGAAAGTGTGTGTGTGTGTGTGGGGGGAGTGTGCTTTTGACAATGGCAAGATAATTTTGCAGGGTTTAAAAGAATTTTTGTGTGTGTGTTTGCAAGATTAGAAGACTGCACATTTCCCCCCAATTATTTTTCACATTTTGAGACTTGTTTGTGAAAAGTTCATTTGTGCAACGAATGCCCTGGTGGTCTTTGGTGAGGAGCCTTTGGAAGCAGCCCAGGCCATTGGCACCCCCAGGCAGACCTTTGTAGAGCTTGTGCCTGACGCCCGGCCTTGCAGGGCTTCTGGCCAATGGATCAATTCAGATCTCTTTTTCGGAGGGCTGGGTGGAAGCATGATTCCTTCCTTGTGTCTCTTGCCAATTGGGAAGATTTCCTGCGTCTCGGGGCCCTTCCCGAATGTGTGATCACGGAGCCACAGATGGCAAGGGCTCGACCCTGAGGAGCCAGTGGTGTCACCAGGCGGATGTAGCGGGTGTGGATTGCACCAGGTGACAACGCCAGAGGAGGTGACACCAAATGACTGTCTATAAAATTTTTGTGCAGTTTCAGCAGAAATTTACTATTTTTTTTTTATAAAAATATCCCTGATGTTGTAATGTAAAGATGTGATTTTAATTTTGGTAGTTGCTATGTCACTGCTATTGCATCCAGTGATATACAGGAATTACAATTTACAGGTGCAAGTAACATTAGTACAAAAAGCATTACTAAGGATTCTGTATGGTCTGGTACAAGAGGAGGTCCATGGGTGTGTGTGTGTGGGGGGTGACACCAACCCTAGTGATGCTGCTGCGAGGATCTCCTCTGCTTTGGGGGTTCTCTGTGCCCCCAGCTAGGTCCTTGTGGTCTTACGGGCTTTGCCCATGGGTGGATGGGGGTTTCCACCCTTCAGTCAGTGGAACTCTGCTCAGAAAATACCTTGGTGGGTTCATGGCATTGGGGTGATGGATCTTGACTCTTCCCATTGGAGTGGGGCTGGGGCTGGTGGTATTATTGATTGTACTTACTGGCTGCTCCCCCCACCCCCCGCTGTTGCTGTGCCAGCTCGCTTTTTGGGGTGGAGGGGCAACAACTGTCCTTGACTTTCTGGAAAATGGTTGTCACTTCTTTCTGTCAAGATGTCCAGGGTGCTGATGGAGGGTTTTGGGTTTTTTACTTAGAGCTTCCTTTCTGCAAAGTGCTTCCTTTTTCTCAGTTCTATGAAATATCTTTTTCTTTTTATTCTTCAAAGTTGTTTAACGTATCTGGAATTACACAGAATGGCTTGCATGGAAATGGAGAGCAATAAGCTCCAGGAACGGCTTTGATTTCTTTCTTCCACCTGCTTGTCCAGGAAATTGATACTGCTGTGAAGTGGGGTGTTTAGGTGGGATATTTTGATGGCTTTTAGAGAGGCTTGGGGAGAGGGAAGGGAATTTGCAAAAAGCGGTGATGGTAGGATGGGCTGCCTAGTGGTTTTCTGCTAAGGCTGAAAAAAATACACGCTAAAGTTCCACGTGGGGCCAATGGAATAACCGAACAAGTTGAGTTGGAGACACCTCTCACATCAGAGCTATTTAATTGTCATTGCTACAGCAGGAAGAACCACCCTCCAAGTCTCCCAAATTGCAGAAATATTTTACGATAAGCCATAAATTGAAAGAAATACCATATTATTCATAAACTATTGTGCTGGCAATTCTAAGCTACTTCATGTCTGAGGCTTCACTGAGCTTTGTGTGTAAAGCAAGGCTAACACCCCCTCCATTTTATACTTCAGTGAATGAATTAAATGTCCAAATTTGGCTCAGTAGCTCTTTTGGGATCAGCTGGGTTTCCCAAGTATGTGTTCAGGGGAACCATCCTAGCATTTGCCAAGGAGGCTTCAACGGTGTACAGCACTCCGTGGTTCCACCGTGGCTGGTGCCACTTTGCTGGCCGTGGGGCCTCCCTCTGCTATGATGGGCCGGCCTCAGGCTGCAGGTGGGTGGTGGGCGAGCAAGCAAGCGAAAGGCAGTCAGTGGAGGCACCGCTGGAGAGCCATTGCTTTGGTACAATGAGGCAAAGCATCTGCCTAGACAGCAACCGGCAGAAGACACTTCTGATGTGTTGGCAACTTTCTGACTCTTCCTGCTTATTTCTTATTACTTCAAGAAACACTTTCAGCATTAATCAATTGTTTAGGAGTCACCTGTTTGTGTATGATTGCATGTTGTGGAGGATTCTAAGTCCCCCAGAATTGTTACAGATATACACACATCCACACGTGCCTACTTCTGCTCCTGGTGTTCCTGGTCTGGGTTGCTCCTGCTGGGTCAGGCAGGGGCCTCCTTTCCTCGCAGGGCTCTTAGGGGCTCTCCAGCCTCTCCGGGTTGCAGTGCTTCCTTCTGGGGAGGTGGGGAGGGTGCTCTCCCATCAAGGAAAGTTCACCTGCGAGATGGAGCCCTGTCTCCACCTGGTGTGTGTGTGTGTGTGTGTGTGTGTGTGTGTGCATTTCCCCTTGTACTTTTGCCTGTCAAATGCCTTGGGTTATCATGTCTGAATGCACAGAGAAGCTACTGAAATCCACAAACACCTGGAGAACTTTAACAGGAAAGAAGAAACCCTAAAAGTAAACAAAATCTGGCTTCCAGTCCTGAAAAACACTAAAATCAAAACTCAACACTTGCAAATGAACTCCACCCAGGAACAGGGGATTTCCAGCAGATAATGGGCCATTAGCCAAACAAACACTAATTCTCCTTGTAGCCCCAGTGGGGAGAAATGGGAGAAAAAAGAACGTGATAGAGTGATGATAAAGTATATTTACGAAGTGTCAGGAAGGCAGCCAGCATTGTGTAGTGGTTTGAGTGTTTGAGTTGGGCACTAGGAGACAAGGCTTTGAATCCCTGCTTGGCCATGGATGACCTTAGGCAAGTTACAGTTTCTCAGCCTCAGAGGAGGACAAAGGCAAGCCCCCCTCTCTTAACAAATCTTGCCAGGAAACCCTGTGATAGTTTTGCCTTAAGGTCGCCATAAGTCAGGAATGACTGGAAGACCCATGAAAACAACAACAAAGGTAGAAACAGGAGCAGAAGCTGCAGGTCCTGTGGAGTTCCTCACCCCTGGGATGAAAACGCCTGGAATAGCAACATAAATATTTTGCCAGCATTCTGCCATTTCCTTGGGTTGATAAGGAGGTGACTTTCAAGCAGCCACATGCTGCTAGCAGTCAAACAGTTCAAGAATTCCTCACAGTGAATAGTTAGTTTCCAGGCAACCCTGTTGGCTGGCGATCTAAGACAATGGTCTATTAAATGCATATGAAATAAAGTGAATTAATGGAAAGAAGGGCAGAGGGAACAGCTGCTACAAAAGGAGGTGGGAGGGAAGGAGGCAGGCAGCAGATAAGGCTCCTTAGGGCAGTGGGAGAGGAAGGCAGGGAGGGGTACTCTCCGTAGGCCAGAAGGGTTGGTGGGGGGATTCGGACTGCCTTGGGGGGGAAAGGGTCTGATGGGGTGGGGGCTGCTGTTCCTGGGCATGCCTTTTTGGACAGAGGTGTGTGAAGCGCCACGAACCAGCCTCAGAGGGGTTGCCAGCCTGGGCTTCCCTGGCACAGGAAGGTCCTTGCAGGCGGCTGGCTGGGTGCAGCTGGAGAAGCCACTGGTGCTTGGCTCTTCTTCCCTCCTGCTCTGCTGTGAACCCAAAGGAGAAGGAAGAGGAGTCCGTGGCTTTGCCTCTGCTCAGTGCCTTCTATCCTATCGGCTGCCCTTCAGGCACTGTCCAGTCCAGCTGTTTGCATCATCACAGGGGCCAAGCCCAGTGGCCGGGTCCCATAAGGTAGGCCATGCTCAGTAGCCCTCTGTGGTGTTGGTTTCTACAGAGGGTCTTACTGCTGATACATGCTTTAAAAACACTGACTGTGGCCACAGCCAGCATCACATCGGCATCGTTCCCCCCCTCGCCTCAGAAAAAGTTCCTTCAGAGACCCAGCCCCATGCCGCCCCCTCTGCACGCTGCGAATGGGAAATGAGCCCACAAGGACAGGCTGTGCTGGGCACCACATGCCACAACTGATCAAAGGCACCGTTGGCATCTCATTCATCTCCAGCAAGGAGCGGTGGATGCCTCTCGCTGCCTCTGCATTAATAAAAGGCCCTGTTGGCTTCTGGGGGCTTCCCATCTGCTTGGCCTATGGCTGTGCTGTCCTCCTGCTCCACCGGAGGCCCGGTTTCCCGGAGAGCTGCCCCACCTGTCTCTGGCTGTGCTTGTGGTGCCATTGCTGTCCCTCCCACAAGGGGCATTTGGATGCCCCCCACCTCAGCTGGCACTAATTCTCGGGCCGGAGCAGCTCTATGGGGACATGGCTTCCTCCCTCCCTCCCTCCCTTTCACTGTGCAGCTCAAGGTGGCCCATTGGGGCCGGCTAGGCACCATCCTGCAAGGTCCCCTCCCTGGGCTCTGGCCACCTGCAGCCCTGCTTGGCCTCAGCCGGGGAAGGGCATCAGGCCAGGTGCCCCCTTCCAGACCAGCCAGGCCCTGGCCATGGCTACGGTCCCCCCGGTGTCCGCGGAAAGGGCTGGGACCCTGCTAGAGGGAATGCTGTCTTCGCAGCCATGGTGTCCTGCAACCTGGAGGAGGCAAAGGAGGCCGGGGTGATTCTCCTGGCCTGTGTCTCCTCCCCACACAGCAATGCCTGGGCCGTGTCTGTGCTGGCTCTGGTTCTTATTCCTGTGTCCCCTGGTCATGGGTCTAGCTCAGGGGGCCCATCCCTTCCCCACAGGACGGGCTCACTGCCCCACGGTTCCCCTGAGGGGAGGAGCATGAGCGTGGTGCCCCTGTCCCCCCCCCCAGACACCTGGGGCTGCAACATCGTCACAAAGGCAGGAGGGGAAAGCTACCACCACCACCCCGCCAGCGCCAGCACTCTGCTGCCACAGCCCCCCCCAAACCAGACACCCCTTTTCCTTTCTCCCCCTTTCCCTTGCGCAGCTAGAGAGCCTGTTGTCGCTGCTAATTAATGGTGGCTGTCCCCTTTGGAGAGAGATATAAATGAGATCAGGGAGAAAGGGCACAGCGATAGAAGAAGGACGAGGAGCCATATTAGTGAATGTGGGGCTGCCCCACTGGGAGATGGTGGCTGCCTTGCAAGGATAGGTTTGTCACGTGCGGATGCACCACTGGTGTCCCTCGTCCTCCCCTTGGGGGTGGGGTGTCTGCATCCAGCATGGGACTCCCCCCACTTTGCCCTGGGGGGGCCACGGCCCATTGTGTCCTTCACTTTGGTGCCTCCGTCCAGCCTTCCTGGGGGATTTGGGGCTCCTCTTTGGTGGGGGGGGGGTGTCTGCAAAGAGTCCCTCTCTGGGCGGTGGCTGCAAATAAGGAAGGGGGCTTGAGAGGTGGCTGCCACGTGTGTCCAAAGTGGGACCGGTGGGTGGGTCGGTTCAGAGGAGCTGCCAGTCACCATGTCTTCTCCTCCCGACGCCACCTCTCAAACATGGGGGGAAATCAGGTGCTTCTTCCTGAGCCCTCTTTGTGTGAGAAAGGAAGGCTATAAGAAGGGTAAGAAATAAATAACATCACCATTTACCATCATCGTTATTCCAAGAAACAGTATGATGCAGTGTAGACCTTCCCTCCGAGGAAGCCTCGCCTGTTGCTCCAGCCGTCTGGGGAGGCCCGTGGCTTCGTGGCGGAGCGCGTGCTGTGGCTCAGACTCAGACCTCTGGGCAGCCTTTCCTGGCACAGGCAAGAAGGTGCCCCCGCCCCGCGCTGGGAGAACAGGAGAGCTGCTGCCGGCCAGTGCAGGGGAGAGGGCCCATGAGCCTGACTCCCCTTGGTGGGTCTGCTTCAAGGCTGAGGACCACCACCACCACTGTCCCCTCCACTGGCTGACGGGGAAAGCTCATCCTGGCTGAGTGGAGATTCGAACCCAAGCCAGCATTCCTCTCCCTGCATCCTATACTAGTGACTCTGAGGCTCTTGTACAGAGGGCTGTTGGGGCCTGTAAAGACCCTGTGAGACCACTGGGGCAGGGCTGTAAGAAAGGTCAGCTCAGGGGCTCACTCAGGTGAGAAGGTGGAGAGGACCAGTTGGCCCTGAAGCCCACAGGAGGGGCTCCTGTTCTCTTGCCAGGGAGGGGGTTAAAATGGGCAGGGGGGGGAGACAGGGAACTGCACCCAAGGACTGTTCAGTCAGTGGAGTCTGGTTTTCCCTTCTTGTGAAAGGGATTGGTGGAGTTGTAGAATGACAACTTGTTTTCTACCTGGGCCTATTGGCCTTGGGTATGACCCTGGCAACCAGAAGGAAGGGAACCTTGGCCGTAAGCCACGTGGGCTTACTGGATGCTGAGAAGCTGCCATTTAGTGATCTAGAGCAGACCTTAGGAATTAAAGGGAGGTGAGAATGGATACAGGGATATGATGAACAGGGGTCTTTAAATTGATTGCAATACTTCTGTATGGCATTTTGTGTTTAAGTAAGGTGAAGCAATTATGTCTAACCTGCATGCTGTGTGCAAAGGCATGTGAGGATTGCTTGACCCCTTGTCCAGGCCTTTCAGGATTGGAAAAGCCAGGCGGCCTCTATCAATTTCTCCCTTTCTCTGTTGGCGGGTGGTCTGTGTCTCTCCTTGTGCCTTTACTGTGGTCCCAATTGCCACCCCCACCCCAAGTCACCAGTGCCAGCAGTTCTGCTGCAAGGTTCAGACTCACATTTGGGATGGTGGCCCCTGCAAAGAAAAACATTTGAGGGCTATATTTGAGGGTGGGGGTGAAAAGGGGTTAACTCTTCTTGCCACTCCTAATACAGAACCTTCTTCCAGAGAGGAGTTTCCCCCCTTTTCCCAAGAGGAGGAGCATGACTCCATGGTTTCTCTATAAAGAGCCAGAACTTTAGTTGTTTGGGCTTGGGAGGGGGCGGGCAGCCTATAGAAGTGGTGCCACAACCCAGTAGGCCCTGCAGCTCCAAGGGGGCACCGGGCGCCCTCAGTCTGTGGAGGCCCCTAAGATGCTGGGTGCAGCGCATGGGATTTGGGCTGAGGCCAGGGTGGGGTGTGGGGTGGAGCACACCAGGTGCAGGGCAGCCCATGCCATGCGCCCCAAAGCAGAGGCGGCATCTGCTCGCCCTCACCAGCTAGCAGCTGGCCGGGCAGCCACGTTTGACACTTGCTGGAGCATCTCCACTCCTTTTCCAAAGGCAGCTTCTCACAGAGCCGAACGAACGGAGTTGCTTAAAGGCTTTCTGTCTTCCCCCAAATGAGTCCTGCCTGAGAGGAAACTGCAGTCTGCCTCATTCAAGGCTGATTTGCATATGCAAATTCCCAAAGAACACACTCAGATTCCCTTTCAACTCTTTGACATGACAGAGGGGCCAAACAGTGCTGCAGAAAATAGCAGGAACAAGGGGGTGGCATGAATGTGCGTGTGTACACAAACACGCGCATGCACTCACATGCAGGTAGGAAGAGGGAAGGTGGTTCAACCGAATGTGAGACAATGAAGACACCCCCTCCCTTCCCCCACTCGGTCCCTTTTCCTGATCAGTCGCCTTTCAATTAATGAATTCTTTAGCAGTTGCCCACAATCTATTACCATCTAATGCTGATTTATGCAAATACAGCAAATATGCATATGTATATGGCTCTATGTTCCCCTCTTCAGCTGCCTTTAATATCTGAAACCCAAAAGATTGATCTGTGTGAAAACTTCCTGGGCAAATATGGTGCATATCAGATTAAATAATGAATGATTCCAATCGGAGTTGATTTGCATGGGCTGATCAAGCTAATTGCTTCAGTGTCTGCAGGAACTCTGCAAATGGTGGCGGAGGGGGGGGGGAAATGCAGGGATGCCAAGTCCTCCTCTGAAGTTGGGGGCAGGCCAAGGAGCCTTGCAAATCTGCTCCCAAGTAGACCACAGTCTGGGAAATTCAAGGATGGGTGGTTGCACTGAGGAGCAGCCCTGAAGAGGTGCTGTGCCCACCCTGCAGACTGCCAGTGGTGGGGCAGAGACCCCCCAGAGCTCCCTCTGCCCAGGCAGCCCACACTCTGCCGCCAATCACTCCCCCTGCCCGCTGCTCACAAGAGAAGGAGCCCCTGACATCAATAATTCATGCATCGTTTAGCAGATCTGTTTCTTTCTTTTTTGGGTGCATTCAAAAATATGTTTTTAAATTATTAATGCACTTGGAGTAGCTTTGCTGGAGATGTAAAAATTATGGGCCTCTTCATGGGCTGCATGAACAAGATGCCCTGGGAAAGGTGAAAAACCTGTGGCCCATTTCCATACTCTTTTGGCATGGGAACAGAATACAGAGCAGAAGAGGAATGGGAATGTAAAGTTACTTTTAAGAAGAGCAAATACCACAGAAGTGATCTGCGAGAGTTGTGGTGGGAGGAGAGGCCTTGGGCACCCACGGAAGGCGGCTCCATCGTGCTTGGGCGGGGTGGTGGTGTCATCAGCAGGTCAGTTACTTCTTAAAAGTAACTTCCCAGGCTTCAGAGTCTCTTTGTGGCTGGTTTAAGAGAGTTCTTGCTGGGCCCATTTATGGATTGTGCCAAACAGTGAAAAGTTGCCTGTGTACACACACATGCATGCGTGCCGAGGGAAGCTGTTTCCCAACCTTTCGTGGCTCCTCCCTTGGGAGTGGCAGAGCCACAGCAGTGCTCAGATGGAAGAGAAGGACGGTTTGGGAATGAAGTCCAGAGAGTTGCGTATGTGTGGAAAAAGTAGAAGACACATCCAAAAAACGGCTGCTTCCAGGTCTGGTCCTGGCTGCATCCTGGCATGTACAGTGTGGCCTCACAGTCCCTTTTAAATGCTGTAAAGTATTCCTTAGAAATTCCCTTTTAAGCTCTGAGCAGAATGTGGCTGTAAAGGTGGGTGGGATATGGAAAACAGGACCCCAAATTGTCTTGGAGTCTATTAGTTCCTTCCTAAAGCATGTTCCTCCCCTGGGAATCAGCAGCAAGGCAGTGTGTTACCCTAAGAGGTGGGAGTCATTGGAACCCCACCCGCGATGCCAAAATCTCCTGTGATATCTGGGGGAATTATTAGCTCAAACAGGAGGCCTGCGCCCAATATTTCCAGTTATGCAATACTGTGTGTGGGGAGGGGGTAGTAGGGCATACTAACAACTGGGGAGGGGTGGCCTTGGTGGGGCAAGCAGGAGGGGCCAGGGGTCCCCAGTGCTTCTCTTCAGGCGGTTTCATCACGTCTCCCTTTCCCTGCCCTCCGCTGCCAGTCAGATCAGCCGCCAGAAACTTTGTTGGATTTTCCAGGCAATTGCAATGCTTTATGTTTGTTTGGCTTGAATTTGGCAGGAGAAACCAGGCCCAGAGATGCCCCATGAGGGACGGAGGGCCACCGCCTCCTTTGCCACCCCTGTGGCTTTTCCCAAACCAGTTGCTCCAGTGCTGTTCCGGAGGACCTGCTGGTTCTGCCCTTCTGCTGCTGGGTTTCCTCTCCTGTTGGTGGGCAGAGTGGGGCCCAGTCAGCACCTCTGAGCCTCACAGGTGCTCTGGGGGTGACCAAGGATATTTTTTAGGGCCTGGGTAAGTGAAACCGCGGTTGCCAGTCCCATGGATACGGAGGTCGTACTGTATTATGGAATTAGTCCAGGTGATTAAAATGTCAAAAGTGGGGAAAGCACCAGGCCCAGATGGACTACATGCAGCATAGTAAAACTAACTCGAAGATGAGCTGATTCAGCCGTTCAGGATGATACGTGATAGAGTATTAGGAAGAGAACCGATGCCAGACTCTAGGAGAAATGCCTACGTTACAGTGATTCCAAAAGCGGACATGGATGGGACAGAGACAAAGCATTACTGACCTATTTCTTTAGTAAATAATGGCTACAAGATATTTACTTCCATTTTGGCCAAGAGAATGAGGAAACACACCTCAGAATATTCATGAGGCTCAAGGTGGATTTTTTGCCCAAAAGACAATTAAGAACCATGTAAGAACCATTTTGAACATTGCTGAGTATCTGGAATTCCATAATGAGAAAAGGGTGGTTCTGATCTTTTAGACGTGGAGAAAACTTTTGACAACATTTCTTGGAATTACTTATTTCAAGTATTAGAAAGAATGGATTTTGGGGACAGTTTTATCCAGGCTATAATGACAATATACTCAAATCAATAAGCTCAGCTTTTAATAAATGGCAAAAGGAACTAGACAAGGATGCCCTTTATTATCTTTGCTTTTTATTTTGGCTTTGGAGACTTTACTGATAGATGGGATAGTAAGTACGATGAGAGAATTTGTGATGTGAGTATAAGAACAGTATAAGTTGTGGATGATCTTGTGATAACGATACAAAACCCATTTGATTCACTGAAAGCTCTCTTGGAGAAATTAAAGTTGTTTGGATCTTGTTCTGGTTTTAAAGTGAACTATGAAAAAACAAAACTGTTGACCAAGAAAACGTCTTGGGAAGAGGAAAATGAAATAATCGCTTTATGAAATAATTTTAAAACAGTTATGAAGAATGATAGTAGACTTTTCCAAAATATTTATGAGAAAATCCAGGAAGAGATTGGAAAAAAATTGTAAACATTGATTTTTATCTTTTTGGAAGAGAATATTGGTAATAAAAGCAACTGTCTTGCCAAGGCATTTTTTTATTTCCAAAACACCCCCCATAATAAGAAATGGAATACCATTTGCAAAATGGCAAAATGATATTTCCAGATTTGCTTGGCAGGGAAAGACACCTAGAATAAAATTTAAGCTATTCTGTGATGCTAAGGAAAGAGGTGGTTTAAGACTACCTAATCTTAAATTGTATTATGAGGCCTGTTGTTTTATGTGGCTGAAAGAATGGATTTTGCTTACAGATGAGAGACTCTTGGGTTTACAAGGTCATGCGTTAAGATTTGGATGGCTTGCGTATTTCTAGTAAGGTACTTGTGGGATTCAAATGTTAGAGACTATACGTTTTTCTCAAATCACCCTGAATCTTTTTTCTAGAATAAATGCGTTTTAGATCTTCAAGAATATAGTCAGTAGGAGAGACTGAGCTTTATGGACGCCAGGCTCCCGGGTTCAGTGCTGTGGCATCTTCTGCTGGGAAATCTGGGGAGCATCAGCCCCTCAGGACGGATGGACGCCCCGTCGTCTGGGCCAGGACAAGGTGGCTTCCAATGCTCCTTGTGGTGAACTCCGTTAACACCTACTCACACGTACAACAAGCATCAGTTCAGAATACTTTATTGTCAGGATCTAGATGCATACGGTAACGCTCCAAAGACAGTTCTGAGGTCTGGGCGACAAAACCCCTTCGTTAATACATTCAGCCAGTTTCGTTTTCCCACCACCACCACCACCTGGCAATTACCACGGTCCATTCCATGCAAGCCTCCTTAAACATTCCCAGGAGGATGACCTTGGCCGGCCAGGCAGCTTTCTCCCAGCACATACTGGACCCAACTCCCAGAATGCCCTCTGCTCAGGGCAGGTCACTGGTGCAATTACCCACAGGCCTAGCAATGCTAACTACTACACATCCCAGCAATCTATACAATATACAGCACCAGCGACATGACACTCCTCCTCCTCGGCCTTTTGTAAGTCCAGTATTAGAAGTCTGACTTATAAACCTGATTTACAAATCCTTAGAAGCCAGGTGCACTTCCCACTTTCACTGGGCATAATAGGCTTTGAAAATACTTTTATGGTGGTCTTGCAGAAAAATCCAAAAATATTGGAAATTGGTTCATGATATGATAGTGAAGATTTTAAAGAAAACTATGGAAATGAAACCGGAACTTCATCTATTAAATATAACTGATAAAAAGATGGAAGGGAATAACAAAGAAACTTTACATTATAACTGCGGCAAGGATTGTATTGGCTAGACATTGGAAGAATAGTAATATACCCAACCTAGACAGCTGGTTAATAAAAGTATTAGAGATGATTCATATGGATAAACTTAACTATGATTTTGAAAGGGAAACCGAGGTCTAAGATCATTAATAAATGGGAAGGAGCACTAAACTTTATGAAGGAAAGGTGGGGTAAAGAATTGATTGTTGGATTAAGCTAAAGTTCTAAAGATATTATAGAACAAGTACCATTGATATGTCTACTAAAAAACAGAGGAGTAAAAATATAGCAAGATATGAACATAGGAGGAGTAAACAGAGCATGGGCTATTAATCGTGGATAAGAAGGAAGGTTATTAAGTAAAAAGGGATAGGCGGGAATAAGGAAGGACTTAACTATAATTACACCATAGTTTCTAATGTTTGGTGTGGGTTTTTTTGTTCTGGTTTCTACTTTTCTTTTGGAAACAGGATGTAGGCATTATTCTTTGTTAAATTATATACGAAATATTGTGTAAAATAATGGTGTAATAATAATAATAATAATAATAATAGAAAAAGAAAACAAAATACTTTTATTTCATAGGGCATTGGCGCAGGGGCGAGAGGTCTGTCTCCTGCTTGGGCGGAGGGAGGGTGTCGAGGCTTGTGCACCTTCCCGCCATCTCTGTCTTGCCAAGGAAGCCGGAGGGAGGTTTCACTCTCTGGCGTAGGAAATATAAGTGACCTGCAGTTCTCTCCCCACCTTCATGCCATTCACCCCCGTTTGCACAGCTCCTCTCTGGCCTTCACAACCCGCAGGGAATTTATGTCCAGCCAGTGAGTCAGAACCAGCATGGCCCATTCACTTTGGTCTCTGCTTCTTTCCTCCCACCTCCATCTCTGGAGGACAAGATCTGAGGATGGCCTCGGGCAGTCCAGAAGCAGCCGCAGGACTCCGAGAGAGGGAAAGTTCTTGCAAAACAATTCTGGAGAGTTTTGCCATATGCTGGCTGAGAGATTTGGGAGCTTTAGTCCCCAAACCAGCACTTGGAAAGCTCTGGGCCAAATTGCTCCACCTGTTCCTTGCCTCCCTCTTTCCAGGTATTGTGGTGGATTAGCTGTGGAACAAATGCTTCCTGGGGGAACAGCCCCAACTGCACCCATTGGACTCTAATGGCAACAGGAGAGGCCTGAAAAATGCAAAAATGAGGGGAAACCCAACAGCATCCAGGGGTGACAGAGAGAGGCCTCAAGATTAGAGATGGAAAGAATATTTGAAAATACGTATGTGAAAAATTGTTGGAAAATGTGGGTTTTTTTAGTGTCAAGAAACTGATGATGAGAAGAATTCTGGACTACTGGGAATATTCACAATCTACCCAAAATTTCATGTCTGGTTGTTTTGTGCAGAAAATGCTGCTTTCTGCACAAAACAACCATGTGTGGATTGGGAGTGGAATTAGTCTTGAATTGCATATAGGCTTTGAAAATGGTGCCCTTTCCAAAGACTTTCTTGCAGCAGGAAAACACTTGCTAAAATTGCTCATTGCTTTCTTCAAGAAGAAAATTAGTGAAGAATTGTGCCCCTGTTAAGGGTGCTGTGAGCTGATGTTCTAACTGTAAAAAGAATTTATCTTCAAGTAAAGCCTCACCTCATCGCATCTTCAGACACCATCTCTTCCAACAATGGAAGCCCACCA
This sequence comes from Gambelia wislizenii, assembly GCA_030847615.1. NCBI lineage: Eukaryota > Metazoa > Chordata > Lepidosauria > Squamata > Crotaphytidae > Gambelia > Gambelia wislizenii. The sequence continues at coordinate 39,264,184 of JAUMIR010000011.1, read as the reverse complement.
TCTAATCCACTGGATCCACTAGAAGAGGATCTCACAGGCAGGCAGGCAGGAAGGATCCTAAAGCCCACACCCCATCTGCCCCCCCCCGCCCTGGCTCGGACACGAATGGTGGTGTTTTTCGCCAGTCACCTCTTCGTGGTGGGCCGCCCAGCCCCCTGACGTCGGGACCGAGGCTTTCTAAGGGTGGTGCCCATGGGGAAGAGGCCACCCAGGCCCGAGTGTGGCCTTTGCACATGTTCTGTGGTTTCTGTGGCCTGTGAAGTTGTTCCCCATCTGTGGCACTTTTGAATTAGTCCGATTGGCATGGCCAGCGCTGTAAAGGTGTTACTGAGATGAACCTGGCAAGTGAACGGAGGGCTATGGCTGCAAGAGGGGCCGCGGTCACGCTTGAATCCAGCCCATCACAAAAGGCAGCAGAGCCAGAAGCAGCCAGTGAACAAAGGGCCTCCCTTTTCAAAGGCAGCCTTTCTATACTGCCTTTGGAGCATCAGGGGGGTGCCCAGGGTGCAGAGAAAAGAGCTTCCTTCTCCAATTCAGCAGCATGATGCCCCATCATCCACCACTGCCGGATGGTCAAGAGAGTGGCAGCTTAATGACTCTACCACACAGACTCTGACAACCAGGACCCCAGCTGTGCAGGTGACTCCTTCATGCTCATGTTATCCTTCAGTTCCTATAGCCACAAAGGCAGAGAGACTCTGCGGTGAGAATTTCCCTCCCCTGTAAGTCTCTGGAGTAGCCGTGCGAGGCTGAACCAGCCCCTTTTCCATCTGGGTGGGGAAGAATGTCTTCACACTGGTGCCATTCAGCAACCTTTCCCTTGACTTCTGGGTGGCTCTGCCCAGCCCTTGAGCCTTTGCCACAGATGCCTCTGGCCTTTGTGCTGCAGACAGCCGATGAACCCTTTGGCCACTGGCTGTGTAGTGTTGTCTTGTTGACGTGCTTGCCTTCTTCCTTTTGCATTTTGGCTGCCCCTTGCACCAGAGCTGCTCAGTTCTTCACAGTCAAAAAGAAGTGTGGGTTGTTTGGAATAGGTGGATAACAGAAATCCATCCATGCCACTGCAAGCCCAGCCTGCCTCCTGAGCTATATCCCTCTCCTGCCCCAGGTGGTGCCAGCTTCTGATTTGGCATCCTCTTGAACAGCCCCTGCTCTGAAAGAAGGATGGCACCCTCTCTACAAAAGAGATGCATGGTAGGTTTGGAGATCATAAAACTTGCCGTGTAGGCAAGATTTGGGACTGGCACTCCCTCCCCTCTTCTGCTTCTTCCCTGGGCCTTTTGTTGCTGTGGGGAGGAAGGTGGAAGTAGCTGGTCCCATGTGAAGGTGCTTAGCACACACACGCACCCCCAGAGAGAGCCTTGGGGAATTTGCCGCCACAGCCCTGCACCCGGTTCCTTCTTGCCTCCCATCTCCCATGTTATCTTCTTGTTCCAGCTCTGTCTTCTCTGCCCTCTCCTTCTCACTGCATGCTTCATACAGACCCCAAGTCAAAGTGTGGAGCCTTGAGAAGCAGCCAGATGGATGAAGCAAATTCTCTCTGATGCCTCTGCAGACAGGAGTCAGGGCTGTTTACACCATCCATGGAAGATCTGGGCCAACGCGCTTCGTTTAGTTAGCGCAGGAAAGCGGATGCAGCCACAAGAACTCTGGAAGCTCCAGCGGATGCAGTCATTGCAATGTGCTTTTGCATGCTCTACCTTTTATGGAAGGAAGGAGGGGACTTGACCCAGGGAACATGGTCTGCAGCCAAAAAATCAAGTGTGGAAGGAGAAAAGGTAGGTGTGGATTTTACTTTATTGCCTGAGTCAGGGCTATTCAGTTGAGCCTGCACGGAAAATCCCAGCAGGAGGCTTAAGTGTGCTCAGAGGACAGAGCTGTAGGGTGTTGTGATTCCAGAGTACTGGACCTGGCACTTACAGGCTTTCTGGCTAATACTGAGGACCAAAGTGGTGGCAAAGGATTCAAATATAAGGCTATGGTGCTGGAGAGTTTGGGCCGTCTCTGTAGAACGGCTGGTTAGGAGACTTCAATGGAGAATTTGGGTGGGTGAAAAATTGCTTGGAAGAGATCTCACAGGATGTCAGTTTAAGGAAGTAGAGCATGTGGTGTTGTAGCATCAGGGCTAGTAGAGCTGGGCTGCAATCCTGCACAGGCTTACTTGAGAGTAAGTCCCATTAAACTCTCTAGGAAGTACTTTGGAGGAGACATACGATATAGGACTGGACTGTCTGTGGTTTGTGAGATCTGTTTGCAAGAACTGCAGTTCATGGTTAGCCGTAACAGTTGTGTTATCCAACTGTTGTCCAAGCATAGTGTTGACATATTTGCATTTTAGTGGTTGTGTGTAGTGTTTTTAAATGTGTACCCTGCTTGTATACAGTAAACCATTGATTTCTGTGGGATTGTGGATGCCAAGGTCTCGGTTGGGTTGTGGCCAGTAGATGCAATACTGTGGTAGCAGGCAACTTAAAATCTGTGGATTAATTGTAAGTGGAATATGATACATCTTATTCCTGGATGTCTTGTTTGGCTGAGCAGAGTGAAATAGTAATATGACTTGGGATGAATGAGAAATGCGAGCCACTGACATCTCAGAAAAGGAGCCAGCCTTTAACTGTTAACCAGAAATAAGGTCTTTGCCCATGAATCTCTTGGATTTCCAGAGTCCACAGAATTTAAGTCATGGTGCAAAGATCTTGACTCCTGACTGCAACAGCTGACTCTTTGCGGGCTTTGTGTCCTACGTGCTCTTCCCAGCTTCAGTGGGTTTCCTCTGATGCCTTCTGACACCAGTTCCTAAAATCATGGATCCACCTGGCCCAGTGCTTTGCACTGTGACTGTAAGTGTCCCTCCAAAGCCCCAGGATGGAAAAATGGGGCGGAGGGAGAGTTCTCCACTTCTGTTATAACTGAAATGGGCATTTTTGCTTCCATTGCCAGGGTCGTTCCAGAACCGTGGCAGACTGAACTGAGCTTCTCTCTGCCTTCTGTTGCTGTCAGTTCAGATCAGACAGTGTGCAACACACACACACACACACACACACACGCACGCTGTGTTCATACTCCTGTTATCAAGACAAGCCAGTCCTAGCAAGTCCTCCAGTCTTCAGCCCAGTGACTGCGGGGTTATTTCTGGGGACGAGATCCTTTCAGCACCCTGGTCAGCGCCCTGCTTCCTCGTCTAGCTAATAGTAAGACTGGCCTCCGGCTGGCATTCTGGGGGCCCTCCTGGCTGGAATGGGACAATCCCAGACCAGATCCTCCCCCTTCATCCCCCTGCCCCTCACCCCGTGTCCCCAGGGTTAAGTATTTGTGGAGATTACGCCATTAGCCCATCCAGTCAGTTTGCACTTACTTGCCCACAGACGATATTTGCTTGAAATGTAGAAGTCCTGGAAGTGAGCGGAGGGGCCAGTGCAGCCCAAACCTCAGCTTATTACCTCCCCTTTGCTGCTCTTTCTCTTCTGCCTCCATCTCTGGCCCATCTGGTTGGTCCTTAAGCTTGCGACTCTGAGTAAGTCCTTCTTGCCTTTCAGTATTTATGCCACAGTCTTGTGACACCTTCAAGATGGGACAAGATTTTTATGGCACAAGAGGACGTGGGCCTCATCATCAGATGCATGAAGGGTTGTTCCCAGTGACAGATCAATGTGCGTTCAGGCAGGGATGCAGAAACACAGGGCAGCCCTACGTCCCAAAGCTGGGCCGTTGGGATCCAGATGTCTGCTCTGCACAGGTACCAGGGTCCCTCGTGGGCTCGGAGTAATACCTCCCTTGCTCTCTTAGCAGTTCATGGATGCTTGTCAGTAGCAGCAATGGGGGTGGGGACTTTGTGTGTGTGTGTGGGGGGGAGGTTGCTTTCCAGAAAAGAAATCCAGAAAAAAGAGCGGCAGGGACATTGCAGGGTTCCTGGTTTCAGACATTTTCTCTCTGTGTGAGACCGGATAGCTGATGGAGTCATAAGCAATTTTCCCCAACGTTTTGGCTTTAGGGACAAGAGGCCACTCACTGCCCCCCCTTCTTGGGCTCCTTTCTGGCTGGGAACAGTTGCCACACTTGACAACTGTGTAAACGCTTAGTTGGGGGTGCTGGAGCCTGGCTGCTCCTGGCCTCATCTGATCCCAGGCCTGGAGGTGGAGGCAGTGGCACCCAGGCAGGGCCTGGAAGGAGTGCTGGTGGTGGTGGGGGGGCTTGCAGTGGTTCCCGCCATGGGCCCCTCCTTGGCCAAGATCTGTAGAGGCGGTTTCTGGCAGGGCACTCTTGGATCAAGCAGAGTGGACCAGCTCTCATGAAAAACCTCTCCGGCTATACCCTCCACAGCAACAGCGCCTTGAGGCACCTGAGCCCTGGGTCCCATCCTGGTGCTTTCCTTCCTCTCCCTACCACCCCCACTCTGCTTTTCCCCTGCCTGATTTCAGATTTTGTAGCTACAGCGCAAACCCTCTTGCCGCTGGATGGCTAGGAGGGCCATCTGAAGGGCTCTGTGTCGGCTATGGGCAGTTGAAGCGACAGGGCCTGGGCACAGGAGCAGTGGGGGGACAGGGGTCCATCCCTCTGAGGGCTCTGGACTCAGGCCTCCCTTTTGCTGTAGCCATGGACCCGTCTTTCTCTGTCAGCCTCTCTTTGGTGAAATGGGAATAAAAGTGGGAAAACACAACATGGACAGGGGTTTAAGCATCAAAATGAGCCTGACGTGAATCCCCGCGTCAGTGGAAGCAAGCTTTTTCCCCTGCCTGGGCAAGGCAACCAGAGCTAGCGGGATCGTTCCCCAGGGCAGCGGGTGCTCCCTTGCAGCATCGCCTCCTCTTCCAAAGGAAAGAGCATGGCAGAGCGGCCGGTGGGTGGCTGCCAGGTGGGCCTGTGGGTGATAGGAGCCCCTTCCTCTGGAGGGGTGGAAGGGCAGCGCTGGGCTAGAGGCCCCCTGTCCCCTGGCTGCTCTGTTGCCATGGCGGAGGTTGTGGGGCTGCAGCCAGGCGAGGGGACGGCTCTCCTGGTGAGGAGGCAGCTGCCTGACCAGAGCCGGCGCATGTGTTCCCAGCCCGCTCGCTGTCGTGGTTCTGGGGCTGAGCCAGGCAGCTTCTTTAAGATTCTGATCACAGCCGGCGCTGAATTTCGAAGCCCTGAGTGTTCACAATCTCTCTTCCTCCCTCCCTCCCTCTCTCCTTCCCTCCCTCCCTCCCTCCCTCCCTCTGCACAGACGCCGCCATCGCCCATGCCGGGCAAAAGGAGAAGAGGGGACAAGGCCGGAGGAGGTCATCTCTCCCCCCAGCCACGGGCCACAGACAGTGAGTATCCTTCCAGCTCCCCCCAGGCCCAAGGTCCCTTCCTCCGGCCAGGGTGATTTTCTGTGGGGTGTGGCCCACACCCCAGGCAGCCACATGCATGTGGTAGTGGGGTGGTGTGAGAGGAGAGGCCTCGGATCCCTCCCGGCCTTGGGTCCCACACTGCTGCGACGGTTGGCGTGTCGCTGTGCAAGCCAGGCTCTGAAGCATCCTTCATCCCTGGCAATTGTAAAGTGGATTTATTAGAAAGAGACGGAATCTGGGATTTAACAAATTGATTTGTCGGCTACTTAACCCTGCAGCAAAAGCATTGAGCAGAAAAAACAAAAACGCCGGGCGGAGATGGAATATATTTTTCTCAATGGCTTTATCTTGCAAATATGTTGGGGGAAGCGGGGAGAGCTCGTATCCACATATCCCCCCCCCCCGTCTTGGTGGTCTGGGGTCCTCCCTCGCTTGTCCCCCAATTCCCCCCAAAGCAATCCAGCCAGGCCACCCTCCAGCCTCTGGCAGGAAAGAAGATCCACTTCACAGAGCTGTCCCCCAACTCCCTTCATTGTATCCCTGGCATTCCTGGGGGTCTGCAAGTTCTGATAGTGCTTCAGGGGGCTTTTGGTGCTTCTTTGGGGAAATACTGCTGGGTGCTGTGGCTCCCAGAAGCCACTCCGGCCTCCAGGATGGGGTTGGATCAACTTGGACGACCCAGAGAGTCCTGAGAAGGCTGTGGGGCTGAGAGGGGCTGTTGTCAGGGTGGGTCTGGGTCCCTTCTGCCTGGTTCATGCCCCACTGCTGGTCTGTCGCCCTCCCTTGTGCCCCGTTCTGTAGGATCTCAGGGCTTTGGACTCCAGTTTAATGCTGCTCTCCTCTTCCTCCTCTGCTGCCTCCTCTTCCTTTGCTTTTATCCCACCTTTATCCCAGTCCAGGACTTAAGGCAGTTGACAAAATCAGATACAGTTAAAAGTTCACATTATACAAACTTTAAAATATAGCTAAACTACCAATAAAATTGGTAGAGGGCCAGCATGGCCCATGACTTTGGAGACTAGGGTTCGAATCACCCTCTGGGCCATAGAAGCCCACTGGGTGACCTTGGGCACGTCACACACTCTCAGCCTCAGAGGAAGTCAAAGGCAACCTCCCTCCCTGAAAAAATCTTGCCAAGAAAACCTGTGGTAGGCTTGGCTTAGAGTGGCCAGAAGTCAGAAATGACTTGAAAGCACAAAACAACAAACCAATAGTATTAAAAGCAGTAGAAAGCCTAACCATTAGAAAGAAAAACAGTAAATGCAGACACCACACACTATGTATATGTATGCAAGGCTCCTTCCCCTCTGAGCAGCCAGCCCTCAAAAGCCTGATGAAAGGAAAAGGTATTTACCTGCATAAAGAAGGGTGGAGGGGAGGACCTGGGAGCAGCCACCCAGAAGGTCCCGTCTCCCACATTCATGCTTGAAGCCCTGAAGCTCTGGATCTGAGCAGCCCTTTGGCAACCCCACCCACCCAGTGCCCAAGGGGTCTGCCTCTCTCCCTGCTCTGTTGTGGACCCTGAATGCAGCTCCTGTAGGGTGAGGAGAGGGGAGATGGGACGCCTCCAGGTGGAGGGTCTCTGGGACTTCAAGAAGGAACATTTCAGGGGACCCATAATCCACACAGGTCCTGCCACGGCCTCCAGGCAGCTTACCGTGCGTCCAGCATGGCAGAGGGAGGGAGCCCCTAGAGATTCCTGTGGGTTTTCTTCTTCCCCACAGACGTAAAGTGTTTCCACTGTCTGTGGGGTTTCCCTCCCATCCCTCCACTTCAGGCCTAAGTGGTGCTTTGAAGGGAGGCCTAAGCTGTGGAGGAAAAGCAGGATTTCCAAATCAGTTCTTTGTGGGGCTGAGCTTGTCTCTGCAGGAGGTGGCTGAACACCTTGGAGTGGACAAAAGCTTTCCACAAACCACGTTCAGAGCTGAATCAGAGAAGCAGTGCTTGGCAGCCTCTGGGCAAAAGGGATTTGCATTTGTAGAGAAAGGAAATGCAAACAAATGCAAATCAGCCGGACCTCCTCTTTCCTCCCTGGGAGAGAGGAATGCATTTGGCTGGGTTCCCCTGTTTCTCTTCACAAGAACAGAGGACGCCCCCCTCACACAGGGGTCCATCCAGCTTAGTCCTGTCAGCGCTGACTGGCAGCAGGCATGGCTCTCCTGGGTTGCAGGAGGCCGCCTTTCCCTGTTCTCATTGAAGAGGCTGCGGAGGGCCTCCTGGGACCTTCTGCCTGGCCTTCTGGGGGTCACTGATCCACAAGGCCTGAAGCCCTGGGGCCCCACCTCTGGAGGAGCTCAGCACCTGCTTTGCCACCTGGCCCCAGAGCTGTGGGCTGGTCAGGGTGCAAGCGTGTGCCCTGCGTGGGAATGGGCTTGACCTCGGGCCAAACCTGTCGCACCAGGTGTAAGCATAGGAGCCTTTATCTGCAAGCAGCCTGGCACAGCTGGGGCTTGGGAGGCCTTCCTTCTTCATCACATTGCCCTGGCAACTGCCCTGATGACATCTCCAGGCTGGCAGGGAAGGGAATCCCTGCTTCCACCTCGCAGCAAAGGGTGCTTGCAGGTGCACAATGGCGACTGGTGCCAGGAGAGGGTGGGGAACAGCTGCCTCCAGGCCGTGGCCATTTCTGGGATGCTGCCTGCGCTCCTGGACCTGCAAGGGAGAACTGACGTGAGGGTGACGCTGCAGCGTGGGATCTGGGCATCCTTGCAGCCACTGCCGGGGAATGTGGGGCTCTCGGCTCTCTCACAGCCAAGAGAAAACAACCTTCTCAGAGGAGGCTGCATAGAACTGGAGGAAGGGGCCAGTGCAGCCATTATAGGCGGGATGCCTGGAAAGGCCCCGATCCCAAAGGAGGCCCATGTATAGATGAGGCTTTCACATACAGAGGCTTCTGGACAGTAGCTCCGCCGTAGTGCTTTGCTGTTTTGGGAACTGCCTTAGTGTAACTTTAGTAATTTTATTCACATATATATCATCATTCCCCTAGAGCTGAGACTCAAGATGGCTGGCAAATGCTAAAAGAGGCACAAATAAAAAAGACACACAGTTAGTTAGTTTAACTAGTTTAACTAGATCCGCTGGCCAGCGGCCACATGGTTTAGCCGGGTCACTGAGCCAACTGTGTTTCAGACTGTATTTATTTGTTTGAAACTTTCTAGTACTACCATTCAAAATCCTTTTTTTTTTTTTTTTTTGGTAGCAGAATCTCACATTCAGAATCCCTCACCCCTGCAGGGGCAGCAGAATTACCCTCTAGGGATGCCCATTCTCTTGGGACAAATAATTTCCCCTCTTTGGCAGTGGGATTTCCAGTGCTTGGAGAAGTTACCTGTTTGGTTTATAGTTCGAAGAGCCCCCAGCCAAGGAAAAGGCAGCGTAATGTTTCCAAGCACTGACCATAACCATAATAAAAACACAGTAAACAAAGCATTCTAGAAATGATCACAGCAGAAGCTGGAAGTAAAAATAAATAAGAGAAATATAAGGTGATTTTGGGCACCTAAAGGATGATGTTCTTTGAGGCACACAGCAAACCTCCATGGGCGGGAGGGGGAGAGTTTGAAAAGCAGTGAGGAGGTGCCAGCATGGAGAAGGCCCTCCTTCCCACGCAAGGCACAAAAGAGCTGCCAGGTGGACAGACAGCCTGGCTTCCCCAGGTAAGGAGATCCACCTTGGTTTAGGGGCTGCAGGGGAAAGACGGGAGCGGCAAAGGCCTTACAGTGTCACTAGGACATTATCAACCATGTCCAGAGGGCAGCTGAAACCTACCACATTTTGTGTGGCCTGCTTGCACATCCTTCCACCTGGGCTACCTGGTAATTCATGTTCTCTCAAATGGGGAGCTGAGCTCCAGTGCTTGCAGGAGGACTGAGCTGCCTTTCAAAGTGCTCTGCTGTGGTCCAGCTAGCTCAGCTCTCAGCAGATTGACTTTGGCTGGCATCAGTACTGGGGGAAAGTAAGAGGGAAATCAGGTTTGTCACCAAGTTTTCAGGCTTGCCTCCACAGTGGAAGATTGGGCAGGTGTGTTCTTATCAACTGAATGGCCATCTACTCTGGTTGCAGGCCCACAGTCATGTAAGGAATGGAGGAGAGGGGAGGTTGGAGGTATCTGAGGATAGCAAGAGCAGCGAGGGCATCTCTGGACAGTTGGCAACCCCCAAGGGTGAGGCAGGAAGGTGAGGAAGTGCCAGCTGACCCACTGCATAACGGCCTGCAGGAAGAGCCTCCTGGGCCTTGCTCAATGGAGCACAGAGTGCAGGAATGCCCCAAGGACCTGGCACCAGAGATCTGGCTTTGGGGACGTGGGCAGCACCTGGCAGCATCAGCATCTGCTCACCAGCCAGCAGAGCTGAGAATGGTGAGCGTGACCCCTGAGAAGGCTGTCTAAGCCCCTTTGTGCTGAACCCCACCTAAGATGCACACATGATGTGGATAGCAAGGCTGTTCCTGCAGCGGCTGGCCGGGAGGAGGCATCTGCTCCTGCTGGGTCTCCCCTCCCTGCTCCATGGACGCAAGAGCAGGAGGGCTGGGAGAGAGAACACACGTCCTGCTGGTGACAACTGCACAAGTCCTGGCCTCCCGTCCTCTGCTGGGTGCCTCTCTCCCAGCCGCCTTTGCCCTGTTAGGAGTCCATCCCAGGGGTGAGGGAGAAGGGGCATCCCCTCCTACAATTGGGGGCCTTGGTGCAAACAGAGTGTGCTTCCTTTCAGGAGCAAGGAGAAAGGTTGCCAAAGCGGTCCAAACAGATCTGGAGCCCAGGGAAGCGCCCCCCCCGCCTTCCCATGGCACCTTTTCCTTGCCAGTCTGGACGAGCCCTGGGAAGCGGCTTCTCTTACAGGTGTGGAGGAGGAGGAGGAGAGGAAGTTGGAGGAAGTCCCTTCCCTTTTCTTCTCCCATCTTTTCCAGAGGACGTTGCGCAGGCAGAGGCGTCTCTGGCTCCCTTCATAAAAGGTAGTGGCCCTTGAGAGACGGCGGCCATCGCTGGTCTGTTGCACCTGTGGCCAGAGGGTCCAAGGGACCTGTTTTGCCAGAGGGGCTGCAGCTCCAGTCAGCTCATCAAGCCACTGGTTTTTGGCTGTCTGGGTGTGTTTCGCCATCACCATTATCTTGCAGTGAGGCTTGTCCTTCACTTTTACCTCCACCCTGGTGTATAAATAAATAACCTAGCAGCTTCTAGCCACTGCTGGCAAGATGAGGACAGGAACTTGCCCCAGATGGCTGCCATCGTTATCACTGTCCTCTGGAATCGGCTGTCATGGCCGGCACTGTCTCCCTCCCTTGTGGCACAGACAGAGGAGAAGACTGCGAGGGCACATGGGTGGGGCTGAGGGGGGCGAGGAGCTGGAGCTGGACAGCTACCACAAACCTTGGACCCCTTCCTTTCTCACCCAGAGGGTGGCTGGGAGGTGGAAGGGGGATGACCCACCCTCTTCTATTTTTAAAACAGCTTCTTTTTGCTAATGTTGGCCTTTTAAATACTGATGCCTCTGAAAAGTGCATGCTTCCCTCCCCACCACAGAAGCACTGCAACCCCCCTCCCTTCCTCCTCTTCCTCCCCCCCCCCTTCTCACAGTTTCCTTTTGCCCTTTGGAAGCTCTCCTGGTGGGGCATCTCTCTAGGAGGTTGTTTTTTAGAAGTGGGGAGGAGGAGGGCAAAGAGGAGACCAGCAGCAGAGGCCCAGACCCCCTCCAACACCCCCCTCCTCACATCCTTTCTCCTCTGGCCCCATGGAAAGAAAGACCTTCTTGTTTGCTGCCAAGTTGCATTTGAGGGATGGAAGCCCTCTGAACAAGAGACCTCCATGACCTTCAGCCGTCTTCAGACGGCCCCGCTCAGGACTTGGCGTCCGTGGCTTCCGTAACAGAGCCAGTCCACCTTCCGCGTGGGCTTCCCCTGTTCCTCCTGCCTTCCACCTTCCCAAGCATCATTGTCTTTTTCGCGAGTCCTGTCTTCTCATGATATGTTCAAAGTGCAACACCTTCAGTTTTGTCGCTTTGTCTTCTAGGGAGAGTTCAGGCTTGAATTATTCTCAGACCTATTTTGTCTTTTTGGTGGTCCTTGGTATACGAGGAACTGTCCAGTCCTGAAAGACATTGTTGTTCTTGTTTGCCCTCAAGTCGGCCTCAGTTTACAACCATCCTAGGAATGACCAGCCTCCGGGGTCATCCGCAGCCCTGCCCAGATCTTGCAAGCTCAAAGCAGCAGCCATGGTTTCCTTGATTCAACCAATCCGTCTTGCCTTAAACCATGAATCCACCCATGCGATCCTCCTTTTTTCCTTCCACTTTTCCCAGCATCCTCATCTTCTCTCAGTGAGTTGCACCTTCTCAAGATATGTCCAAAGTACAACAGCCTCCATTTAGTCAGTTCAGAAAGACCTTAATGCTCGCTTGTGCACCTTCTATGGTCACTGGAGACCTGGCAGTGGTGGCAGGGGAGCAGTGAGAGCTTGCAGCCCACCCAGTTTGCAACACGCGAGACCTTTAGAGGGGAGGGGGAGTCAATGGAGGGAGCAGGGTTGGTTAGCCGTGAAAGAGGGGAGAATGTGCAGCAGAAGCATCCCCCCCCCCGTTGTGCACTGAGCTTTTGGCAAACCAGTGGGGGCTTTCCTGTGGGGTCCCATGTAGGCCTCCATCTGCTAAAGGCCAGATGAGCAGGAGGGGAGCGTGGCCCGTTCCCTGTCCCTCGGCTGACGCCATTGCAATCCCGGGTGGCAGGAGGGGGTGAGGGAGGGGTGCTCATGCGGGTGCTGCACAGAAGGCGCCGTAGCAGCACCGGGGGGTGGGAGGGTGGTGGTGGCAGGAGATGCATCCTCCTTGGGATCTCATCAGGGAGCTTGTCAGTGGAAATCTAGTGGCGGAATATTAATTTGCTCTGGAGATACACGAGGCGGGCAGAGCGCAGATGGGCTGAGCGGCACCTGCAGCAGCATCCAGCCTAAAAACGCAGCCGCTCCCCAGGGAGGCACCAGGAAGGGCAGGGAGGAAGAATGCTACATCTCCCTGGAAGAAGAAACCCTCTCAGGTCTTCAGCACTGCCTCCCCAACCAGCTGCTGGACCTTGACTCTTTCCTCCAAAGCCACTCCTGCTTGTGAGCTCAGTGGGAATGCCTTCCTGCTGGGGTGTTTCTCCCGTCCTCCCCTCAGACATCATGGGAGCAAGGGCTGCGTTTGTACGGAAGGTTTCCTCTGGCGTGTGGACATTTCACCAGCTGGACGCAAAGGGCCTTTTCACACTACAGAATTATAGAGCTAGGATTCCACTTTAACTCCCACGTCAGCATCCTATGGAATCCTGGGATTTGTAGCTTGATGGGGCACCAGAGGAGCGCTCTGGATCAGACTTCTAAGTACCCCTCCCTGAACTGCAAATCCCAGGGTTGTGTAGGATGTTGCTACAGCAGTTAAAGTGGAATCCTAGCACTATCATTCAGTAGTGTGGAAGGGCCCCATGTGACTGAAAAGCCTGGCCTGGCATGTTAGCCTCCTCTGGCCTGAGATGCCTCGGAGGATGAATCGAAGGGCAGAGGCAGACAAGAGGGGGCATCTCTTTCCTCTTTGGATCCCCCCCATAACTCTGGGCTCCTTGGGCTGCGAAGTCCCATCGCCTGTCAGGCGAGCAGCCCCTCCATAATTGTGATTTTGGGAGTGGCTCTGAGCGGGGCTGGTCTTTTTAAAGCCAGGCCTGACTCTACTCATTAGAAATGGCAACAGGGGTGGGGTGGGGTGTCCTGCTTTCTCTCCAGATCTCCCACTCACTTTTCCTTGGCTGGCTGAGGCCACTGGGCACAGGTGTGGGCCTGTTTCGGTCCAGCTCCCAAATGTCAGGCATTGGGTTTGAAACGAGCCCTTTGCCTTGCTCCCTTCTTTCTTTATTGACTTGTTTTTCAGGGGGGTTGGGGTAGGCCAGGATTAAGCTGCTGAAACTATTTCCCCTGGCATCCGTGGAGAGAGGGAGAACCCACACAGTGCCGTCCCTGGGGGGAACACCCATGCCTGCTGGGGGCAGTGCTGGGCTTTTGGGAAGCAAAGAAAGGGGAAGGTTGCATGGGGCGGGTCTGCTCTCCGGGTGCAAGAGGGAGGGAGGGAGGGAGGGAGCCCTGTGGCACCCCATTTGCTCTGAACCCCCATGCTGAGGCCGCGCTCTCTTCAATCTGCTTGCCCAGCCATGTGATGCCAGAGGAGGGCTGGGATGATATGGAATGTGGCCAGCTGCCTTCAGATGCCCTCCGACAGGTGAAGATCCAGCGCGACCCCCTCTACGGATTTGGCTTTGTGGCTGGCAGCGAGAGGCCCGTGGTGGTTCGTTCTGTCACTCCAGGTAGGCCTGGGGTCTCTCCCTCCGTGTGTGCGTACACACATGCTCACACACCAGGGAAACTGGGCACAGAGAAAGGGGCAGAAAGGCAGCATTGCGAGGAGACCAGAAAACCGGTCAGGAAGGGCCCTGCCTGCCTGCCTGCCTGCCTGCCTTGAGTCTGGCCTCGGAGATTCTGCTGATGGAGAGATTGGGGCCCCGACCTGTACAGGCAAGATGGAGGAAGCAGGAGTAGAGCTGCCCCTGGCAAGGAGGCAGAGGGCACAGAAATGGGCCCAGGGAGATGGCCAGAGGGTGGGCACAGGCAGAGAGGGCAGGAACACTGCTTGCCCCACATGAGGGGGGAGATCAGAAACCATGAGCGTGGCTGTAGACCCCCTCGCACCCACCCACCCATACACACACACACACACACGGAGGCAGTGGCTCACCGGGGATGGCCCTTTCTTTGGCAGGGGGGCCGTCAGAGGACAAGCTCTTGGCAGGGGACCAGATCCTAGCCATTGACGAGGAAGACGTGAGTGACGCCCCCAGAGAGAGATTCATAGAACTCGTCAGGTAAGGAAGGGGTTAAGGTGAAAAGGCGGGCTCTCTGAGTGTGTGTCTCCATCATCCCTGGCGCTCACCCCTGGCACATTCTGGGCTCTGCCCCGACCCCCTCAAGGCTCTGCCCATCCTGTTGCCCCCAGACCTCCTTCCAGGATTGCGGCAAACACATCCCTGAGACCCTCCAAGGCTGTACTCAGGACCCCTACTCTGGCCCCTTCCACATGGCCCTGGGGGCCCTAATGCTGACAGGGATGGGGCCCTCCTGAAGAGAGGCTGACGCCCTGAGAGCAGCATGGGTGGGCAAAGGCATACCCCAGAGAGCAGCCTGGGACACCCCCAGGGACTGGGAGCTGCTCCTTGGGCCCTTCTGCCCGGAGCCCCCCTCCCCTGACTCTTCCTGTTCCCTTCCAGAGGTGCCAAGGAGTCCGTGGTGCTCACGGTGCTGCAGACCCATCAGGTGAGAGCCCAGCTGTGGGCAGGGGTGGGGGGGAGGGAGGGGCCCACCTCCCTGGCTGTCAAGCCCTCACAGTGGGGCCAAGAAGTTGTCACCCCTCGCCTGTTTGGCCCTGCGTGCATGCTCTCACGGCTCTTCTTGCCCACTGGCTGACTTGATTGCCTTGCTCAGGGCCGGCACCTTTCTAGGCCTGGCACAGCAGCTTCCTGCGGTGGGGGGGGGCAGAAGGTGAAGAGAAGAGGGGGACCTTCAGGGCCTATTTTCCCTTGGGGCCCTCCAGTTGAGGGACGTGGGCTTGTGGTGGCTGGGGCCGGATCCCCACTCCATCCCCTCTTCCCTTTCTTCCACCCTCTTCTCTCTCTCGGGGTCCCTATTTCTACACGCCAGCTCCCTGCCAGGGGAGGGACACTTTGTTTTTGCCAACACTCTTAATGACTGCTTGCAGTGTGTGTGTGTGTGTGTGTGTGTGTGTGTGTGCATGGCATGCCATCGAGGGACACCAGTTGCCCACCCAGCAAGCCAGAAAATGCCCTGAGACTAGAATAGGCATTGGCCACCCCACCCCCCGCCTTGCTGGTTGTCCAGGGACTTTGGGGGTGGGAGCTGTGGGTGAAGAATGTGGGAGCCGAGAGGGGGAGGGAGCGTGGGAGGAGATGATGGAGATGCTTCCCCAGCGCAGCCAGTTCTCCCAGTGAGGGCTGCCATTCCACAGGACGGAGGGAGGCCCACTCATTCCACCCTTCCCTGGTTGATGGCAGGAGGGGTGACTGGAAGGGCAGGTGGAAACGGGACGAAGTCTCCCCCTTGCTCCTCATTCTTTTCCTCATTGCTCTACCCAATGGGCATCACAGCACCCACAGACCTTGCTGCAAAGGCCTCTGCCTTCCAGGTCCCCTGGTTCAGGGGAGAGGGAGCTTCTTGCCTCTTCGCCCCCCTTCACTTCTTGGCCCTTCTGACATGAGATAACGGATTGTAAAGGGGGTCCCTGGATCAGAGCTATTTTTTGGGGGGGTGACAGACAGTCCGTCTGCACCCCCAATCCTATGAGGTGAGACAGGCTGCAGCAACACCTTTTGCCAGCATTCCGGTGGTTGCGCCACCTTTGCTGCTGTGGTACGAATAATGTCAGCCTGCCCGTGGAATACGGATATGAGCGCTGAATGCACAGGACAGACCCGTCTTCTGAACCTCCCTTGACACCAGGTTGGCAGCTTTGCCTACCTTCATGCCACAGGTGGGCAACCTGTAGTCCCCTCCAGATGTTGGAGATTTTCACACTACACTGTTATAGTGTTACTATTCCACTTTAACTGCTCTGGTTTCCTCCTGTGGAATTCTGGGGTTTGTAGTTTAATGAGGCCTAAGAGCTCTTTGGCTGAGAGTTGTAAATGCCCCTCCCTAAACTGCAAATCCCAGGATTCCACAGGAGGCAGCCATAGCAAATAAAGTGGAATAGTAACACTATAACAGTGTAGTGTGAAAATCTCCGTTGAAGTGTAGCAGCATAGCCAGTGGCCATGCATGATGGGAGCTGTAGGCAACAACATCTGGGGGGCAGTTTGTTGACCATTCCTGGCTTCAGACAAAAGAAATAAATCAGCCCCAGCTCCCCACTGAGTAGAGTTGGGAAAGAGCCAAGAAGAGAGAAGTTTAGGAACGAATAAGTTTCTTTTCAGCAAGAGAAACAGTGAAAGGATAAAACTGGCTGGCCAAACTTAATGGCCTGGGACGGAGAGCCCCTTCCAGGCTCCTCAGTGTGTCTGATCAGTGCTGCTTGCAGGTGCAGAAAGGCGCCTGGGACTCCACAGCACGCTTGGCCAGCCACAGGAAGACAGAAAGGACTTTGCAAAAAAGCAAAGCTGGGCCTGTGAGCCGTGGGCACTTCCCCAGAGCAGGAAATTCACACCAGCCGGCCAGTGAGCACAGCTTTCCCAGTGGCTCCTGCAGGCCCCTCCTCAACACAAGGCCGAGTCAGGCAGGGAGGTTCAGAGAGCCGCTTTCTGGACCCACTCCTTGGTCAGCAAGGTGTCCTAATAGGAGTGGGGGGGTGATTAGGTCACTCACATGGGCTGCCCCTCCTTTGGCAGAGCCCAGAAGGTGGGGGGAGTGTTGCACCTTGGCTGGAGCAGGGGAGGCGATGTCTGCCCCTCCAGGCAAGACTGGATTGCCTGTGTGTGTGTGTGTGTGTGTGTGCGCGCACATGGGAGGGACTTCTCTGCCAGGCGATCCCTGGGGAAGGCCTTTCCACCCCAAGAGGCACCTGCCAACAGCATTGGCATTCAGTGCTAGGCAACCGGAGCCTTCACCCGACTGTGGCAGAAGGGCGCCTGGGTGCTCCAGAGCCCAGAGCAGTGGAACAGATTGAACGGTCACGCCACTGGCAATGAAGATTGGCTGTCGTTTCTGCTTTGCTGAACCTTTTGATCTTGCGAAAGGGATTGGTGGTGTGAGAATCCCCCTGGCCTCCTCAAGACGAGGGGAATTCAGCTGTGGGATTCAGCAAAGCAAGCGGCAGCAGCCTGTCTCAGGCAGGTGGGTGGCTCCCCTCCTGCCTTTGGAGACCAGTGGGATCAGGGCCATTTCAGGCCCGCGGGGAGGGGTCCCCTCACCTGCAGGGCAGGAATAGTGTCTTTGGGTAGGCTGTGACAGCTTCCCCCCGCTTTGCCTCGTGGCTCATCACCAACCCTAGCCCTCCAAAAAGTCATGCCAAATTATGAGGCAAGGAAACCTGTGATGATGTCCTGAGCTACCAGTGCAAAGATGCCCACATGTGTCTCAAGCTGCCATGAGAAATTTGGACGAGTTGCCAGAAATGCCCCCAGCTGCTTGCCAGTGATTGGGCGAGGGGTAATGGCACCCTCTCTCTTGGGCCTCACAACAGTCCTGTGAGGTGGGCTAGTCTCAGACAGTGGCCTGAGCTGGAGACCACAAGAGTGGCGCTGGCCCAAGGTGGAGCTTTCTGTCTGCCCAGTGAGGATTTGGCCTTCTGAGCCCCCCAGCCTGGGCACCGGGCCCTCTGTGCCCCCGAGCCCCTTCCACCACATACAAGAGGGTGCCATGGATGGAGAGAGGCATTTGGCCCTGGTGGAGGAGGGGAGGGGGCTGCTCTGAAGAGGCCCACCTGAGACCACGGCTGCATCGCCAGGGATAGGAGGCGGGCACTCCCACCTGGAGGCTCCTCCTTGGGGCTCTATGGCATGATGGAGCTAATCCTTCAGGGACCCTGCCCAGGCTCCCTCCCTGCTGCATGACACCCAAAACTCTCTCTGTGACCCTCAGGCCAGGCCAATGGGGAGCCCACGCCCCTTTGGCGCTGCCGTCTGGCTCTGTGGGCACAGGAGATAACCTGGCTCTGCCTTCTCTTCCAGTCGCCCAAGTCGGCCTTCATCAGCGCTGCCAAGAAAGCAAAGTTGCGCTCCAATCCTGTGAAAGTTCGATTTTCGGAACAGGTCACCATTGGCGAGACGGATCCAGTGAGTTCCCTCCCCCTCCCCTGGTGCTACCCGCCCCCAACTGTGGCTTCCATGCTGCTCCTCAAAAGGTCTCTCTGTGGAGGGGGGAGCTCCCAGAGGAAGGGTGGGCCTGAGAATGGAGCTAAGGGTCCCCAAAGATACCGCCTAGGCTGGGTGGTGGGTTGGAGGAGCTGGTGGATCCATGCCCAGCAAGCTCAGAATGAAGGACCGTCCATGCATGTTGTTGGGGAGGGAGAGAGGGAGGAGGGTCTTGTGGTCTTTGGAACCACACCATTAGCCCCCACCCCCCCCCACCCCGGTGAGGTCACTCTGTGTGGGAAGAGAGGGCTCAGCTTCCCCGGGCTTGGCAGGACCAGGCAGCACCCAAAGGCTCTGCAGAGAGACATCTGCCTGGGACTCCCCCGGGGCTGCAGGGGGGGACAGCATGGGTGGGGTCCCTGCCTGCCATTGGAGGGTGCCCTTGTGGCCTGGAGGGTGCTGAGCAGGAAGGGAGCGTGCTGGCACCTCTGGGAGCAAATGCTGCTCTTCCAGGAGAGGTTTAGGGGCCTCTGCCTGCCCTCCCAGTCTACCAAGGGAAGGGGGGCATCTCTGTGGTAAGTTGTAACCCACCTTCTCCCGAGGGAGGGCTGAAAGGACGGGGGTTGTGAGAGGCTCTTGGCCCCCTGGCTGGGATCTACCTGAGAGTTGCCATCTTGCTTGGGAGAAGACCTCAAGCAGCTTTGAATGGGCTCAGCTCCACCTGGGCAATGCCACTTCCTCATGGGAAAAATGCAGGTGGGCTGGTGGAGAGTGGCCAGAGGAAATAGGACCCGCCAGGAGGAATTTGGGCACCCAAAGCCACCCTGCCCCCTTGGAGTGCTCATTCTGGGCTAGTGCCTTTCCTATACATTTACACCCCAAGAGGGAAAGGGGAGCAGAG
This sequence comes from Gambelia wislizenii, assembly GCA_030847615.1. Classification (NCBI taxonomy): domain Eukaryota; kingdom Metazoa; phylum Chordata; class Lepidosauria; order Squamata; family Crotaphytidae; genus Gambelia; species Gambelia wislizenii. The sequence goes on along the minus strand of JAUMIR010000011.1, from coordinate 39,245,161 downwards.
GAGAGGTTGTCTCATCCTGCCCAGGTTCATGGATTTCCCTGGAAGGTTAAAGCCTGCTTCAAAACCATGTGAGGCAGTTACCAACCCAGGAGGCAGAGTGAGAGGCTCAGGCCAAGGCCTGTCTCTGCCAGTTGGAGGTGAGCCATTCTGCATCCATCCTGCTCCAGTCCCAGCTCCCAGATAAGAGACCCAGAAGGGCTGGAGAGAGCAGCCCTCACGACCAGCTGGTTCCCCCGGAAGTGGCCAATTGTCCTGGGCTTTTAGGTGCTCTCTCTGGGCTGCCCAGCCTCCATCTGCCCCTCCCCACAGGGCGTAGGGTCCAGAAGGCATCTGCTGAGGGGCCGGCAGCCTCGGCCAGCTCCCAGCCCCTCAGGAGACTGGCCTGCACCGATGCCAACCCAGACCCCCCCAGCCCACAACCTCGTCATTGCAGAAAGAGGCAGCAAAGTGGCGTGGCCAACGTGGATCACCAGCGCTTTGGGCACGGTCTATTTTTACACAGAATCCGTTAAAGCCCTGTTATCAGATTGAGGGGCCATGTGCCAGGCAAGAGCTCCCTTCGGCAGAGGAGGGGCCAGGAAACGGGCTAAGCAGAAGCCCCTCTCGTGGCAGAGGGCAAAGAAGGGAGTGAGCCCTGGTGGCGCAGTGGCTAAATGCCAGTCCTGCAAGTCACCACGTTGCAAGTTCGATTCCAGCAGGCTCCAAGGTTCACTCAGCCTTCCATCCTTTTGTAGGTTGGTAAGTTGAGTACCCAGCTTGTGGGGGCAATTAGCTAACACACATTGGAAACTGTTTAATGCAGTGTAGATGTGTAAATTGCTATTGCTTAAAACAATTTGTAAGCCGCTCTGATAGCCTTGTGGCTGAAGAGCGGGGTATAAATAAATAAATAAATAAATAAATAAATAAAAATAAAGCAGTGGTGTAAGGGGGCGCTGGAGTGTCCTCCCACACTGGTGGGAGTAAATTGCCCAAGGGATGCCCAGTGAGCACTGTGGCGTAATCCGGGGCGGAGCTGTTTGGGACAAAGGGAACAGGTGGGCTCCTGGACCCCCCACCCCAACTGCAGGGGGGCACTTGATGCTGGTGGGGTGAGAGGAGGACAGAAGGGGGGCACCAGCCTTGAGCTAGCCAGGCCCCTCCTGGCCAGAGCTGGGAAGCCATCCTTCCTTCTTTGCACTACAGCTCACAGACTCTCCCAGGGCTTTGGCTGCCTGGGGCATTGTGGGAGCCATAGCCTGAACCATGGAAACTTTGCAAGCTCTCCTGCGTCCAGCCAAAGCAGGGCCCCTCCCTGCCTTTCCTTCAAGGCTGCTTCTTCCAGAGACCTTTTTTTACTCAGGCCGCCCTCCGGCCTGTGCAGTGCAGCCCTCTTAAGGGAGGGAATGTTTGGGCTCAAGAGGGGGAGGGCTCCTTTCTTCAAGGGGCAGCAGCCTCATATAGGCAAAATGACCCCAAACCTCCCTGGCCCCCTGGATATGTGAGAGCCCCTTGTTTGCTGGGGCAGAGCTGGTGTAAAATGACTGACACGCACACTCAATTCTCCCCCCCCCCACCCCACTGTCTCTTTCTTCCTCCTATTTGCCCACCTTTGTTGCTTCTCCCACCTCCACTGTGCCACACTTGGCCTCGCTGGTGCTTCGGTACCCCCCTGGACCCCCTTCCCTTTGCAGGACATGCTGAAGAAGGAGGCCCTGCTCCTCATTCCCAATGTGCTGAAGGTTTTCCTTGAGAACGGGCAGATCAAGTCTTTCACCTTTGATGGCCGGACCACCGTCAAGGTAGGCAACCGCCAAGGGAGGGGGATCTCCAGCCACACCCCCAGCCCTGGCACTTGGCCCTGCCCAGTGAATCCCTCTCCATCCCTCACAGAGCCCCATGAGTTTGGACTGTGGTCACCCTGGTGATCCCCTACACTATGCCCACCTGGCTCCTCACCAACTTCCTTTTAGCCAGGAAGCAGCTCTTGTTAATTAACAGGGCTAGATGCTTTTAAATGCACATAAATGCCTATTTGTATATTATTTCTGTAAGCCAATGCAGGAAGCAACAAGCCCCAAAGTGGAAATGGGAGGCGTGCCCACAGGTTTTGGTGCCTGCTGCTGGTGCTTAAAGCATGCTGGATTGGTGATTTTGGAGCTTGGAGGCCTGGCTCTCCTTCCACAGAAAGGCTCTTTACAAGCGCCCCTCCTTCAGTGGCTAGGCCTCTAGCTCCCCATGGAGTGTGGGGAGGGAGGGAGAAGGCAGCCTGCTCAGTGCCCTCCCTTGACTAGGCGAAAAACGGGAGGCAGCTGCTCTGTGCCTTCCTGGAGAGAAGCTATGGAGCCTGGCGTGTTGGAGGAGCTCTTCCCCATCACAAGCCTCTCTGTCTCTCTCTCTGTCTCTCTCTCTGTCTCTCTCCACCCCCCACCCTGCCCCATGCACTCCCCTCCATGCCACCAGGATGTGATGATGACGCTGCAGGACCGGCTCTCCCTGAGGCACATTGAGCATTTCTCACTGGTCCTGGAGTACTCCAGCCCAGAGCAGAGCCACAAGTTCCTTCTGCTCCAAGACAAGCAGCCACTGGCCCATGTAAGCAGCTGTTTTGGGGGGGTTGCCCCCCTCTTTACCCCACTCCCAGCCCCCTTCATGGCTGGAGGACCCAAAACATGCCTGGGGTGCCCATTCTAATGGCCTGGTGGAGGGAGGGGGCCATAGGGGCTGGTAGGTAGCCGGTGTAATGTCCATCTCCTCTCCTGGCTGAGCTAAAATGCTGGGCAGGGTCAAGGCACCCAAAGCCCACTGAGGGTCACCGTCCTTCGGCCTCTGCTGCCCTGGTGGGTGCTGGGCCAGGCATCCCACAGGCCAGGGAGGTGGGTGGGCACAGACCCCACCAGGGACAGCAGAGGCAGCAGAGCAGCAGGTCAGTCTATTGCCATGAGGGCAGTGACTTGCTCTTGGTTTTATGGCTGGTCCTCCTGCTGCTGAAGCTCTGGAGGAAATAATAGGGTCCAGCATCTGGATACCTTCCACACAACAATTGCAGACGGAGTGGCCATAAATCCGAGTGTGATTCCCCCACTCCCGCAGTAACAGATCCTCCAGTAACCGGTAAAGATGGCCTCCTCTGGAGTTCCTGCCTGGGGAAGCAGGCACCCCGGACACCCCCACCATACACTAGCCCCTGAGCAGAGGGCGCCTTCCTTTCCCTTGAGAGGGGGGCTCCCTGGCTCCCCGAGGCTGCCTGTTCCTCCACCACCACAGTCAGGGTGCCCCTCCCTCGCCTGCTCGCCTGGATGCTGGAGCCGGGCTTGGAGGGCATTGTCCCACAGCACCCCACGTCCGTCCTTCCTGGCCTCCCCTCCCCACACTGGCCTCATCCTGTTCTGCTCCAGGTGGTGCAGAGGACCCACTACCAGGGCATGCGATGCCTCTTCCGCGTCAGCTTCTTCCCCAAGGAGCCGGTGGAGCTGCTCCGGAGGGACCCGGCGGCCTTTGAGTACCTCTACATTCAGGTGAGGGGGGGGAGAGGGAGCAGCCTGGGTAGGTGGGGGTCTTTTCCTTCTCCCTGAGACACCCCACTGCTTTGGTGGCTCCCGTGGTCTGCAGGCCCACCCCACCACTTTCTGTGCAGCCCTCCTTCCTGGCTGCAGTGGGGCAACCATGGCTTTGATTGTTCTGGCCATCAGACTGTGTGCCTCAGACAGGTCTCTCTCTCATAGCCAGCTTTGCTGCCCAGTGCAGCAGTGGTCAGGGCCGAGGCCCATCTGCCCCTGTTCTGCAATGACGGTGACCAAGAGAGGGCTGTTCACCTGCAAAGCCACAGAGGGGCTGGAGGTGGAGAACACCTCTCTGCCCACCCCGCCCTCCGCCATGCATCAAAGAAGTCGGGCAGTGGGGTGGGGGGTCTCTTCCGGGTGCTCTGTGAGCGCAGCCAAAGGGCTCTTGGTGTTTGGGCCCTGAGCTACCTCCTCTCCTTCCCCTGCCAGAGCCGGAACGACGTGATCCGGGAGCGTTTCGGCATGGAGCCCAAGCCGGAGATGCTGCTGGGCCTGACCGCCCTCCACATCTACATCACCGTCTCTGCCACTCGGCCCAGCCAGAAGGTCTCCCTCAAAAACGTGGAGTGAGTTCTGCAAATGGGGTGGGAGGGAAGGCCAGCTGGCAGTGCTATGGGGTCACTCTCCACCCCTTTGTCATAGGGAGGGGAAGGGGGGCAGCCAGCCAGTTCTGGGCCTGGAAAGAGCCCAAGTCGGCATCAGAGGTGACCGGAAATGAGTGCCTGGATCACGCAAGCAACCCGGGGTGGGGTGGGGTGTCCCTCTCATCAGATTCTGCCTTCAGAGGTGCCAGATTTGGCTGTGCTTGGAGCAGGGGGGCACTGGGGGGAAAGCCCCACCCCACTTGTGCCTATGGTTCACAGAGATCCAGGGGGACTCCTGGCTCATGAGGGCCCCAGGGTTGGGGGTCCGCCTCATACAGAGTGTATTGGAAGCCCTTCCTGAAAGCTGACGAAGTTTGTGGTGGGGTAGCCTTGGTCCCCGTGCCAAAGGAGGGACTGGGGGGCTTCCAGAAGTGGTTTTGCAGGGTGGAGGCCTTCATGCTCTTGCTCCGGGGCTCCTTCCCCACTGAGGCAGAGTGGACGACTGAAAGTTGGTTGCTGCCCCACATCTCCAGGTTTCACATGAGCCCCTGCCCTGTCCCCCCCCCATAGGCAGCTTCCCTGTAGGTGAAGCCCCTCCTCCTGGCTGTTGCCCTTCTGCCCCCTCCATCCTCCTTGGGGTCTCTTTCAAGAAAGGGGGCTTTGGCAAGGCTGCTGGCGCCTCTAGTGAGAGGATCAGGGCTCACGCCCTGCCGTAACCCTTGCCTGTGTAGGTAGACCTTCTCTTTTCCAGTGTCAGTCTGGGGGGGCTTTCTCTTTCCCACTGATATATTGGATATCTGAGGCACCTCATCTCACACAGCTTGGGTTTGGCTTTTGTAGGTTTGTTGGATTTGGGTGTGCTTGGGGGGTGTTTTGCATTTTTAAAAATACCATTTTAATTAGTGGCAAACAACAGCTGCTCCCTCCCTCCCTCTCCAATGATCTGGAAGGTGTCCAGAGGAGGGCGGCCAAAATGATGGGAGGTCCAGAAGCTTTTATGCCCTCTGAGGAGCGGCTTAGGGAGCTGGGTAGGTTTAGCCTGGGGAAGAGAAGGTGACGAGGGGACATGATAGCCATGTTTAAATATTGGAAGGGATGACATATTGGGGATGGAACAAGCTTGTTTTCGGCTGCTCCAGAGACTAGGACATGGAGCAATGGAAAAGAGATTCCACCTAAACATTAGGAAGAACTTCCTGACAGTAAGAGTTGTTCAACAGTTTAATATGCTGTTGCCTGGGAGTGTGGTGAAGTCTCCTTCTTTGGAGGTTTTTAAACTGAGGCTGGATGTTCATCTGTCGGGAGTGTTTTGATTAGGTATTCCTTCATGACAGAACGGGGTTGGACTAGACAGCCCTGAGGTGGTCAATTTCAACTCTATGGTTCTATGGTTCTGTGATCTTCCTCACCCCACAGCATGGGTTGCAGGTGGTGAAGGCAGCAAGATGCTGCTCCACCAACTGCCTTGTGTGGGTGCTGAGGTTGCTCTTCCCCCTCTTCTTCTCCTTTCCAGGAAGGAGTGGGGCCTGGAGCCCTTTCTGCCCCCCTCGCTGCTGCAGGGCATTAAGGACAAGAGCCTGCGCAAGTCTCTCTCCCAGCAGCTGAAGGCGCACCAGAACCAGCCGCCGTGTGGCACCAAGGCAAGGCGGGCCGTCCGTTCCCTGGCAGGGCTGCCTTTTCCTTTGCTGCAGGCCTGGCCAGCAGAAGGGAGGGAGGGATGGTCTTCCTGAGGCCCCCACCCTCACTGACAGACAACCGATTCCATGGAGGACTCGCTGGCCACCAGTGTCGCCCAACCAATGCAAGGCTCATTCCCCGCAGGTTGCAAGGAAAGGCTTCCTTGTGGCAAAAACGCTCTCAGAGGAGGACCTCCTGGCCTGGCACCCAAAGGTGCCTCCCGCTCCCACCTTTCTGTGGCAGCCGTCGTGCTTCCCTGCTCCTTCACCTACACACAGTTCAGTGCCCCTTGAAATAATTAAGACAGAAAGATGGGTCAAAAGGCACCTGAAAGAGTTTACATTTAATCTGTTGCACTTTCGTTTAATAGGCAGATCTATTGTGGAAAACGTATCTGTCACAACATCAAAGCCAAGGATCTAACCCCCGGCCCCCAAGCACACACACTGATGTGTTGTGAACAGTGGCTGTTGAAGCCATTTTGGAACACACTGGCAGTTTATTTTTATTACAGGTTTTTTTCAAGTCAGGAGGATTCCAGCCCAGACTGCGAACTCTCCGCTTCCAGCACTGAGGGAGGGACCTTTCTTTATTGATTGGGGGATCACAGTGGGGTCTGGAAGTATCTTCGGGGGGGGGGGGGAAGGATCAAGCCCGTTCATCTGACAAGGAGGACTGGATGCCATGGGCCCCTTTCTTTGAAAGAACCATCTGTCCACATACCTTACCAAGGCAGCAAAAAGCAACAAAGGGCTTGGTGGCACCTCACCAGGGAACACATTTCAGAGCATTGGCCACATTAGTCTTTGGCCACAAAAACAGCCGTGTCTTGTGGCACCTTAAAGGCTACCAGAAATACAGCGGCACATGCTGTCCTGTGCTAGAGTCCACCACTTCATCAGGTGCATAAAGAGTTCTCAGTTTCTCTCTCTCCATGCACGTGCATGTGTGCAACTACACCTGGCTGGGTCCAGAGTGCAGCCTGTGCAAAAAGTCACCTGTGGCAATTCTGCATAAAGCTTAAAGCCGGCCACCTGGCCATTCAGAAGAGGGAAGCGTGGCACTCTCACTCCAGTGGGAGAGGAAGGAGTGGTGTCCCTTCGGGCCCAAACAAGCAGGAGGAAGCTCCAGGCCTTCACTTTGCAATCCCTTTGCTGGGCAGCAGCCACCCCCCGCCCCCCAACACAGCCCCTCTCTTTGTCCAGAGGCCTCCTGCTCCTGCTCCTGCTCCGGCTGCTGGGCCTGGAAGGCTCTTTCCACCACCTCCTTCTCCTCTGGGGAAGAGGCAGCGGACGCAGCCCTGCCTCCAGTTGCAGGGGCCTGGGTGCTTCTGCATTCCTGCTGACCGGTCGCGGGTGTGTCTCCACAGGTCTCCACCACCCAGGCAAAGCTCCAGTACTTGCGCATCCTGAATGAGCTGCCGACCTTCGCAGGCGTCCTCTTCAACACCGTGGGGCTGGTACAGTTCTTTGGCCCAGGGATGGAAGGAGGGAGGGTGTCTGGGATAGCCAGCTCCTCAGAGCCACCAATGCCCCTCCATTTCCCAGGGGCAGAAGCTGGGCTTTCCTGTGGGGCAGGTCTTAAGCTGGTCAGGCCCCCTCTCTTTCCTTTTGACTCCCAAACTGCCAGTTGTGATTGCTGTTACCCCTCCCTCCCCTCTCTCGCAGGTGCTTCTAGAGCCTCTGAGCACTAATACAATCCCATCCCCTCTGCACGCATGCATGCACACACACACAAGGGCACATGCAGAGGCAGCTGCCTTTAACCTGGGCCCCTGATACCAGGCCTGTGCAGTCCCCGTCACCTCCAGCCCTGAGCATGTCCGGACCTGGCCGCTGCTTGGATGGAGGACTGCCGAGGGATCCCATGTATCCTGCACTGACCTCCTTGGGAGGAAGCAGGCTCTTTGCAGGGCACGGTTGCCCTCTTTGCACCTGGGCTGTGAGCAAATACCTAAGGTTTAATCACCCCACCCCCAGCTTTTAGCTCCAGGCGGGGAGGGGAGGGGAGGGGAGGGGAGGGATGGTAGCCTCCAGCAATTTCACAGCCTGGCTCCTGGCACCCCTGATGCTTGCTTGCCTGCCCACCTGCCTCCACCTACCCTCCCAACTCTAATTGGCACCTGCCCTGCACAGGATGAGAAGCAACCGGCCACCATGCTTCTGGTGGGGCCCCGCCATGGCATCAGCCACGTCATTGACCTGAAGACCAACCTCACCACTGTGTTGTCTGAGTTCAGCAAGGTCAGCAAGATCCAGCTCTTCAGGGAAAACCAGGGGGTGGCACGGGTGGAAACAAGCATTCTGGATGCCAAGGTAGGTCCCCAGCACACGCACACCCAGCACCCCATCATGCATGCCGCAAGAAAAGCCTCTGGGCTGCCCCCCTCCCACCTGCCCCCTCTACCCACAGGAGGGAGCTTGGCCTCCATTTGGCCTTTGCTCTCCCTGGCAATGAGCAGGCAGAGCAAGTGGCTCTTCTGGACGGATCCACGGAGGGCAGCTGGAGCCAGGCACGTGCTTGTCCCCCACGGATCTCTGCAGAGTTGCTTGCTCTCTTGCAAGGTGAACGAACTGAGAGAGAAGCTTGGAGGGAGTGCTTCAAAAGATTCATGCAGAGTTTGGGACCTGGCGGCAGGGGAGGGAATGCCTGCTCCCCCTGCCTGTGTGTGGTGCAGAGGGCAAGAAGCAAAGTCTGGGGAGCTGCTCCACTCTAGGGGGCAAAACTTCTCAAAGGAGCCAGCGCTGTGATGATGAAGCACAAAGCAGAGCTTTCGTTTTGAGAGAGGCCTCAGGAAGGCACAAGGATGCTGTGAGAGGAGCAGATGAAATCAGCTCAGGAACCCTTTGAAGTCAGGAGAGAGGCAGGAGTGGGTGGATGAATCCTGAAGATTGCTGAGAGTGCGAAGGAGGGAGAGACCCAAAATCAGAGATTTGCACTAGATATCAGACATCTGTGCTCCACAGTGCTGTGTTTGTTGTTTTCTCAAGCAGGAGGAGTTGAAGCCCCTGCCGAACCTCTTCTGAGCCTTGCCAACTTTGTTCTTTTCCATTTTGCCCAGTAAGGAGGTTGGTGGGACGGCATAGCCCCCCTCCTGGCTCAAACAGTGGCTGTGATAATCACTCTTAAGAGCCTTGCCTTCCAAGTCCCCAAACGCAGGAGCTCTGGGCTAAACCTGCTAATTAACTGAGCCAAGACCTATTAGCTCCCCTCCTGCAGAGACATCGCAGCACAGCCCTGGCACTTGGAATCGTAATCCATTTGGCATTTCCTTTCCTGGTAAAAGCAAAAAGTGCCTCTCGCCAGCTTCCTCCCTTGTGTCCCGGCTGCCCCTCACCCCAGATGGGCCTGGCCAATGCTTCGCTGTCACCCAAAGAGGGCCCACAACTCACCCTGCCTTTTAAATGTGTTATTTTAGTGGCACACACTTAGTAAAGTTGTGTACACCGTGTGTGTGTGTGTGTGTGTGTGTGTGTGTGTGTGTGTTGAGAGAGCACGAGAGAGTGCAGACACACACTTGAGACCAAGAACAACCTGCCACATCAAGAGGAGGGTGCAATGGAGGGGAAATGGACAAAAAGCACCCTCCCCTGTCCCCTGGGCCCACAGGAGGACTGACACCATCCAAGGTGCAGCCGTGGCCTCAACTCCTGCCATCCACCTTTGGTCTCAAGGGTTCCAGGGTGTTTGGGGTCAGCCGTGCTCTCCCTGCCCCCCACCATGGGCCGTGGCTGAATGGAGGCCCTTCTTAGGGGAACCAGAGGGGACCCCATTGCCACTGGCTGCCCCACCCCTCTCTTTCTGAGCCTGCCCGAGGCATGCAAGGTAGGGTCTGCCCCAGGCCAGGGGCTTCTCTCCTTCCTCCTGGAAATGAGCACCAGCCGCTGGGCGAGAGCAGCCTCCCTGCCCTTCTCCCAGGCATGGCTGGCACTACCAGCCAGAACCCTTTCCCTTCTTCCTGCAGCTTGCTCAATGTTCTGGACCTGCATCCTAACTTTTGGCACCCTCTGGTGTGTGAATCTGGCTCCAGATTGTTTGTCTTTGGTGGCAAATGCTGCTGCTGGTGGTGGCTTTTGGAGCTCTGCTTGTTAACTATGTGACTCTGGCTGTGGTGGGGGCTGCAACCCAGCACTGGGAGGGGAGGGGATGGCAATGCCAGGGCACCCAGCCATCGCCAGGGCAGGATGCTCTGGCCGAGGAGAGTTCTGCCCTCTCCCAGGCCTCAGGCCAGGGGTACGCTCTCAGCCACCCTCTGAACCCAGCCTCTCTGCTGGCGCCCCTCTTTAGCCCAGAGTGGCCATGGAGGCCACGAAGGGTTTCCATACGGTTCAGGAAAGCACAGCTCCGTCTTGGTGAGGTGGAGCTCACTCACAGGGGGCCACGCGTGGTCGAGATGTTCTGCATGGGGGCCCCTTGCTGGTAGGAACTGAATACATATAGTACTCCACAATTACACATATATACCTACATGTTTACATTTTTAATTAGTACTTATAATATATTGAATACTCAACACTTACACTAGACGATCAAACAGCTCAGCTCAAATGACAAACCACAAACAACAAACCATTAACATTACAGACAAAACATAAGATGATTTCCAGATTTCTTCTCATTGCCTATTGTTGATTATAAAAATCACCTTCCACTTAAAAACTATAAACAGGAAATGGACAACCTCCCCATGTTACATGCAAAATATCCTAAATGCTAAATCTACAACAGTCTATTAAATGTTCAGCTTCCTTGTCAGGGGCGGCCCAGGCACAAACCATCCCAGACACTGCCTGGCGAGAGGGTGTAATGCGCTCCCCCTGTGGCTCCCTTGAACATGGACACGTGGCAGCCAGGCTGATGGTTGGCAGGGGCCTCGAGGTGCCTGCGCCGGGCTTTTTTTAAGCCGTGAAACGCTTCAGGGGTTCCAGCCCTTGCTGGGGTTCAAATTTATTTAAGAGAGGATTGTAAGAGACTTGTGCCGTTCTGCTGATCTTGCACAGGCAAAGCAAAAGATGAAGTATATTGGGGAGGAACAGACTTGTGACACTCCAAATGTCTTAGGACTGCAACTCCCATCCCATCATGCTTCCCCACTGGCTGTGCTGGCAAGAGCTGATGGGAGTTGCAGTCCAAACGCAGTTGGGAGGCGGTACTTTGCGAAGCTCTGTTTTCAAGGCTCTTGTGGATTCAGTCTAGGACTTTTGAGGAAACAACTTCTCCCCCCGTTGCACTTTGAGATCTGGTGGAAACCACTTGTTGTAAGAGTGCCTGGAAGTGCCGCTGTGTGTTTTACGGTGTCTATTGTTTCCTCCCACCTTGGGCATACTGGGATGCCCTTGCTGGCTGTCCTCCTCTGCTTGGGAAGGGCAAGGTGACTCAGTGCACACTCCTGCTCCTGTCCCTCCTACGCGCAGCAGGTGGATCTGCCCCCTCCTCCAGGGGCTCCTTTGGTGGCATTTCTTTCTCGTTCTTCCTGTGGGGAGACAGTACTGCGCATGGCAACCTGTGGGTGGTGATGCTTAATTCAGGCTCTGCTCCTCCGGGACAGCCTCCACCCACAGGACGGATGAAGTCTGCATTCTCCTGCAGGTCTCCCTTCCCTCTTCTCTGCTGGCTTGTCGTTGCTGCCAGACCCAGCGCTGCTCTCATGGCTTTCCCCTCGTCTCTTCTCAGCCTCTGGTGCTTCTGATGGAATGGCCGGAGGCCACCAACTTTGCCTGCCTGATTGCCGGCTACTGCCGCCTCCTGGTGGACTCCAAGAAGATGGTCTTTGCCCGTCCTGCCAGCCAGCCGCCACCGCCTCCAATGATCAAGGCAGGTACGTTTCAGCCTTTCCTTGTCCCGCTGCTGCTGCTGCTGCCGCCTCCTCCTCCCCCAGCTGCTCAAGGCTGGTGCTCAGCCTGGGGGGGGGGGTTTCCAGCTGGCATCTTCCCCTTGTGGGGCAGACTGAGACTTCTCTGCTCCCCACCGCACCCATTTGCTTGGCTCTTCCTGTGGGGCAGATACACCTCTCACCTGAGCCAGAGGGAGAATATGAAGAGCGGGGAACTGAGATCCTGTAGCAGCAGAGAGACGTAGAGTAAGTTTAGAGTCAGTTGCCACCTCAATGCAGAATTGGGATGCTGCACAGCCAAATGTGCAACTGTGTGCAAGCATGCAGTCAGTGGCATCACATGCATAACTCTGCCTCTGTGGTATTAAATAGAATACAGAGGCTGTGCATCCCCCCCCCTCCATACAAACAGCCATGTGCACAAGGGAACTTATGCATGTGTTGGACACCAAGAGGATGCCAGCCGGGCAGTTGCTAAATGTCAGTGGAGGGTTGGAGGCACCCAGCAACTTTCACTCCAGGGAAGGGGGAGCCTTTTCTCCCCCCTCAGAAAGGCTGCCTTTCCCCTGGGGTAACTTTTTAAAACGTGTGTTGGGAGTAATGCGACTGGTTGCAGAAAGTGGAATGCCGCATGCAACTATGCTAGGGGTCTGCCGTCTGCTCACCACCACTCTGCTTTACTCTGGCTAATGGGATTGTGGGGATCAACCCACTGAAAGAGACCCATTGATGGCACAGTCAGACGAAGCCCCTGGGAAGCAGCTGGAAGCCAGGTAACCCAAGCAGTGCAGAGGAATAGCAGCAAGATGTTACTGAAGTTGCCCTTGAAACGATGTGTGTAAAAGGACCACATCAATACCTGGTGTCACTAGGAGTTATTTGCAAAGAGCATTTTATGCCTGGCCAGAACAATGTTCCCATCACCACCCTTGATTTCCAAACCTAGACAACACGGAGACCTCTTTTCTCCCCCTTCCTCTCCCTTTCATTTGGGGTCCAGGGGGGTTGCTGCCAGGGTTGCTGCTCTTTCACTTGCGTGCTCCTGGGACACCTCTCTGTTCCAGAAGGGGAACGGAGGGGGCAGATCCACCCCACATGCCACAGGATTCCAGAGTCAGTTTTCTGGTTGCACTAACAGGCCAGGGGCTGTTTTCAGGAGAGGCTGCAGCCTTGTAAGAACGGGCCCATGTAAGGCGGCACCTCAGGCTCGGGGTTGCTTGGAGCCTCAGCTTTTGTAGTGAGACTCGTGGGCCACGTGCCTCAAGAGGACAGAGAAAGTGGTGGGTGGAGGAAGGAGCCGCTCAGGCACGTGGGCAGAGACACATGCTGGTGCAGGCAACCCCCCCTCAAGCATGCCAAGACTGCAGGACAGCAAAGGCACCACGGATGTGCCCATAAACCACGCTGCACCCCTGGGCTTGTTCTGATGAGGGAGAGGCTGAGCAGTTCTCTTGCACCCGGGCAGGGGAGGCAGTTGCTTCTCGGGAAGCCAAGTGGTCTCTGCCCATGCTAAAAGAGGAGGCAGAGGGGTCAGGGCTCCCAGGGCCACATACAGCAAATGAGGAGTTGGGGGGTCTCCTCTGAGGCCTGGCCTGTGCTGAGACCCTCAGCCTGCATGTGTATGTTTCAGTGGGAACACTCCATGGGGTACGTAAGGGAGTGCTTCCTTTAAAACACACACATGCATGCACACACAACTCTCTTTCCCCAAACAGATGGAGGGGGGAGAAGGGAGCAGCTCGGCCTCTCCGCCCCCTCCCACTGCTTATTTTTCATGTGTTGGGAGATTTTGGTTCTTTTCTTTTCTGGAAGCAGGCACCTTCAGTCCTGTGGCTCCCACCACCACCACCATTGCCCACCACCCACAGCGCGAAGCGGGACGCTCCAGAGCCCAGGAGAATGGCACAGCCTCAGGATGGAGCTCAGCCAGGCTTCCCTAACGCTCCACCTGACGAGGTGGCAGAAACCATGCCTGCCCTGCTTTGAGCCAGTAGAGGGAAAGGTGTGCCCCTTAAGATGTTGCTGGACTGCAGCTCCCATCATCCCTTACCATCAGCTTTGCTGGCTAAGGGCTGATGGGAGAGGCACGCCCACAGTATCTCCAGGTAGAGGTAGGCCCCAAGGAAACCATTTCCTGCTCTGATGGTTGTGCAGTGAGACACTAAAGTGGAAGCACAAGAAGCAAAAAGGTAGGTGTGTGTGTGGGGTGTGTGTGTGTGTGTGTGTGTGTTAAAAGCACAGAAAGACAGGAAGCCCCACCAAGCCTCCCGGCTGTAAGAGTGCCGTGTCCACCCCTTCCTTGCTTCACCGTTTGGACTCACTGGTGGCTTGGCATTGCAGCAGGTCCAGTCTGCTTGGGGAAAGGGAGCGTTCGCCGTCCACCCTCCCCCATGATCTCAGGGTAGGGGTGTGCCTGCGTGCGTGCGTGCGTGCGTGCGTGTGAGAGAGAGTGCAACTCTTGCTGCCAGGCAGCGTTCTAACGCCCAGCGTTCTTCTTCCCTTTAGATTACACCCACGCGCTGCCCACTAGCCACCGATCTGCCCCCACGGGGCCCCTGGGAAAGAAAGAGAGCGGGTTCGTGGGTGGTGCTCTCCACAGCCCCGGCAAGCGCGCCCCCCGAGACCCCGTGGCCCCGGACTCGGAGCTCGTCCGCTTTTGCTACCTGCACATGCGGGAGCAGAGGAAGGAGCACAAGAGCCGGACAGACATCAATGAAAACCTGATCTTCTTCGAGGAGTCCCGGCCCCGGACCAAGTCGGATCCGACCCCCAAGAGCTCTGGGCAGGACTGCGAGGGGGCCACTCGGGACTACGACCCAGACGGCCTGGACCGGGAGCGCCGGGCCAACCGCGCGCGCGCACACACCATGGACGGCCACGGCCGCAGCCGCTCTGTCCAGTTCTACTGTGACTCCTGCAAAGCCAAAGTCAAGGGGGGCCGGGGGGATGCCGCCACTACTGCTGCCATGTCTGCCCCCACCACTTCTCGGAAGGGCGGCAACCCCGGCGCCTCCCGCGACAACACAGTGGTGGACCTGACATCCCTGCCCCCGCCCGGGAGCGATGAAGAAGATGAGGAGGACGAGACCACCGCCCTGCTGCCAGCCATTGCCGCCCCCCCACCCGGCTTCCGGGACAACAGCTCAGATGAGGATGACTCCAAACGCCGGGCTGCGGTGGCAGCAGCGGCAGCAGCAGCCCAAAGTCAGGAGCCCGGGCGGCGCCTCTGCGGGATCCTATATGATGAGATCCCCGTGACGCTCATCGACAGTGTGCAGACAAGGACGGTCAAGGACCATGCGCAGGACCTGGACGACGCCCTGGTCTCCACCCTGCAGGCGCTGGAAGCTCTGGCCGCCTCGGAGGATGGGCCCCACCCCCCGCCCCAGCAGACAGCAGGTACCCCCGCCCCCCACGTACCGTGCTCTGCAAGCCCTCCCATCTGCCAGTCAGGGCCGATGGACGCCAGTTGTCCCAACCCCGGCCCCCCGTTGCCAGCATCACTTCCAGGAAAAGGGTCAGGCTGATGGGTCAGCTGTGGAGGGGAGGGAAGGGAGCATGCAGGATGCCCAAGGCAAGAGGATCAGGGCCAGGGGGGTGCTGGAAGTTGAGGCCTTCGCCTCCGTAGCCAGAGGGTAGACAGACTGCCTGCTCTGGCCAGCCAAAGGTCTACTGAAGGCAAAGTTTTTTCTGGGGGTGAGACAGCTGCTGGGGATTATGAGACCAGGTTGGCTCTCGGGGGGACCTTGGAGGGATGCACACCTGCAAAGCAACGGGCTTTTTTTGCGGGTGTTTGTGTGGAATGTCCCTCAGTATCTTCCAAGACCATCATGGGATACAAGGGTGAGGGTTTTTAGGTCTTTTTTTCCCCAACAGAAAATGACCCAGAAACCACAAGAATGTCCTTGGGGGTCTACTCATGCAGTCCATGCCCCCCCCTCACCCCAAACCAGCTCTTTCCCATGCTCCTGAGCCAGTTTGGATGATTGAAAATCTAGCAGAGATGTAAGTAATCTCTGCCAATTCACAAGTGTGTGGGAAGAAATATAGTCAGGTGGCCTCAGGAAGGCCCCACCGTCTTGAAAGGTGAGGAATAGATGAACTTCCCAGATGAGCATCCTGGTTGGGATGGCAGGCTTGTGCCCTTTCGGAGCTGAGCAGCTGTGCTTCACACGCAGCATGCTGTGGGAGTGCAGCAC
Source organism: Gambelia wislizenii (assembly GCA_030847615.1). Lineage (NCBI taxonomy): Eukaryota > Metazoa > Chordata > Lepidosauria > Squamata > Crotaphytidae > Gambelia > Gambelia wislizenii. Next base: position 39,229,326 of record JAUMIR010000011.1, on the reverse strand, counting down.
TCTCATGGGACGTTTGCCCCATGCATCCCTTTGGTGCCTTTCAAACAACGCAGAGGAACCAGGGACCTCTCATGGATCTGCACGTGGCACATTCCTCCTGGCAAGATGGCAGCATTCGTTCCACGGCAACCCTCCTGCCGGCCTGCCTGCCTGCCTGGAGGAGCGCCACGACCTCCCCCTCGCTGGGCCACATCCTGACCTTTAAAACATGAGTAGTCAGGGGAGGTGGGCACGCCTCCACTGAGCACTCCTGTGCCCCTTCTAAATGTTACCCTCTTACTCATCTTGTGGGCATCATTTCACAGACCGTTTCCTTCTCTCTCTCCCCCCAACCTTTCTTTAATAAATAAGCTGAATTATTTGGAGGTTGTTGAGAGCACAAGTCCACCTCTTCTCTGTAAAAAGTTGCAAATAAGAATATGCATATCCTTTATCTTTTCTATTATGCTGAGCAGGATATCACTCTACTAGCAATGCAATTCAAAAAGCAACTTTTTTGAAAAAGCAATATGCGGGGAAGGCCCTAATTTTAGGAAGGCTCTGTGCGGATCACCTGCTGCAAGTGCCGAGTGTGTGTGGGGGGGCTGGGGGTATGTCCAGACGCTATTGGTCAGGCAAAGGCCCTCCTCCCTCCCTGCTACTTAGGCTGGGTGCCCCACGGAAGTCCATCCAGCCACCACACACAGCCAGGGGAGCCATCCTGGGGCCAGACCAGCTGGGCTCTGAGTGACAGCAGCGGCTGCAGCAGCGCTGACCTTGCTGGCATCTCCATCTGAGCTCCCCACCACCATGCCCACAGACTGGCCGGTGGGGGCTGGGGCTGGGCCAGCCGGCCGGCTGCCTTTAATGCCGGGACCAAGACAAGGATTCTGTCCAGCTCTCACATGCTCTTAGAGGGAAGGGGAGCAGGAGCTGGTGCCTTTGACTCTTTGCTCCCAAGGAAAAGGTATCCCAGAAAAGGGGGCAAGGCCCAGAACCACTCTGAACTCAAACACACACGTGCACACCCCAGAAAACTGGCCACCAGTAGCACCTGCCAATATGGCAGGGTTGCGGGAGAACCGAGGCCTCTGGGTTGGGGTCGGATGGTGCCCTCCCTGCGCCTGTGTCTTAACCACCACCCAGCCTCCTCCCAGGTCCCAGCTGGCAAATAAGTGGGAGGCATCTGAAATGGCAGCATGTCCTACATGGGTCCCCCTGTTCCTGAGGGGAAACCCCTCCTGAGGCAGGAAAAGACACACATGTGCACACACACACACACGGGTTCTGACCCCCCCCCCCGTTTCTCTCTCTCCAGGTCTGATCGTTCTGGCTGCCATCACCCCAGAGTCCTCCCTCGACTCTGGCCATGAAACCACCTCCTCAGAGATCACGGATGTCTCAGAGGTGGTCTCAGCCATGAAGCAGCACCAGAACACCGCCTTCTTCCTGGCCCAGCAGATCAACAAAGAGAACCTGCTTGCCAGAAAGGACCTCCCGTTCCGCCTCCAAGGCTGCGCCGCACAAGCTGTCCTCACTTCGCCTTACGCCCTTCAGCGGCCAGAGCCCAGCTGCCTTCCAAAGCCGGCCACCTCCAGCCAAGAGGCTGACCCCAGGAGCACGCAGGAGCCTCCCCAGCCGGGACAGAGTTACACCGCGGCTCTCCGCCCAGCGGCCCCTCAGCAAGCCGGGGAGACCAAGAGCAAAGGCACACCGACTCCTCCAGCACCCGGGCACAAGGGCTCCGCCCCCCACCTGGCAGCGTTCGGAGTGTCCCTGCGCACGACCGCGGCTGCCCTGAGCCATCAGCAGGCACAGAAGGGGCTGCAAGAAAGGAAGCCCACAGAGGTCCGGCTGAGCCCCACCCTGGTCCTGGGTGCTCAGGGCCGGATGACCCCAGCCCTCCTCTCCGCAGCTCTGCAGCAAGTGGTCAGCCACAAAGCCGCCTCCCCTTCCCACGAAGTGCCCCCGCCAGACAGTGCCATGGCCAACAGCAACCACAGCTGCAGGCGACCAGCTGGCAGCAAGCCTGGCTACCAGGGGGTGGCAACCATGAGCCAGCCTGCCCCTGACTCCCAGGCTCCCCAGGAGCAGCAAGACGGGGCCTCTCCCTGGCCCCCAGGGGGTGAAGCAGATGTGCTCCCTTGCTCCCCAAGAGAGGGCAGTGGGCCGCCTCCCACGAGAAGGCAGGAACCAGCAGAGAGGCCGGGGGCCCAGGTGCTGGGCCAGAAAGGGGTGGCGGAGGCTGCTGGCACAGCCTGCCACACGCAGGCAGCCTCCGTGGGACGAGGGGAAAGGGGGCAGCAGGAGACGAGAAGCCTGAAGGCCACCGAGTTGAGCATCCCAAGGCCCCCAGCTGCCAAGGATGGGGCCGTCCTCAGGGGACCCGGACATGAGGAGCCCAGAGGGCAAGTCCAGCCGGGACCCAGGGCCGAGGGCACAGCCACCATCTCCGTGCCTTTGGTGAAGCCCGAGAAGGTCCTGGCGGTCACTCTGCCGGACACCGACATGCCTGCAAAGCCTAAAGCGCCCAAGGCCTCCTTCCGGCTGCGGAACCTCTTTTCCGCCACCTTCCCCGCCCGGATGAAGAAGGAGACGGATGAGCGGCAGGCCCAGCTCCAGAAGGTCAAGCAGTACGAGCTGGAGTTCCTGGAGGAACTGCTCAAGCCAAAGGCCAAGCCAGGGGAGGCCCTTTTGCCACCGCCGCTGCCGCCACTCCTGCCAGAGCACCTGCTGCCCTCAGCCCCTGGGGGGCGCTGCACCTGCCAGCTCAGGACCAGCCCCGTCCAGAAGGTGCCCGGGCTGTCCAGGGAGCAGCGGCGCAGCTGCGACTGCAAGCGCCTGGGCCGAGGGGGACGGCCCCAAGCCAGCCAGGCGCCAGAAGCAGAGAGGCGCGGGCGGGAGAAAGCCCCAAGGCAGCAGCAGCAGCACGGAGAGGCCCTGAGGGGGACCCACATCAGGAGCCCCTCTAAGGGCGCCCGGATCAGGTCCACCAGCCTGGAGTCCAGGGACTGCCGCTCCAACCCCGAGAACAGCTTGTCGTGCCTGACCACGTGCGCCCCTCGGGGAGAGTGCCTGGGAGCCCCACACTACAAGAAGCTGATAAGGCGCTACAGTGTCGGCGAAATAGACAAGGCCCCAGCCACTCCCCCAGCTTCAGACGTCTACCGGAGCGTCCACCCGGCTGCCGCGTCACTGCTAAAGGAGAGCGATGCTGAGGCCCCGCTGCCAAAGGGCAAAGCCCAGGAGCTGGTGCCCGCTATGGGGGCAGACCCCTCCTACGTGCAAATGGCGGCCCAGGAGAAGAAGGGCCAGAGGGACCGGGGGCCCTTCCCGCTCCCAGAGGACATCTACCCCAATCATGCCCGGCTGCCAGAGGAGGGGGGGCAGGAGGAGGAGGAGGAAGAGGAGGGGGATGGCAGTGAGCACTGCTGCTCCATCCGCTACTGCTTCTACTACCGGAAGTGCGACGCGGCTGACGACGGGAGCGAAAAGGACGAGCTCTCCTACTCCATCCCCATGCAGATCCTTCCAGGCATGCAGCTTGACAGCCAAACGGTCCCTGTGGTCAGCCGGACACTCCAGGTTCTGGATGCTACGGCCTGCAGTAGCCCCGACAGCCACCAGACCCAGGAGATAGACCTGCGGACCTCCACCTTCGAGGGCAGCCTGGCCAAGATCCACGCCTTGAAGGGCCGGACCTATTCCCTGCCCGACGGGTTCCTGGCGGCCCAGCTAGACACGAGCGAGCTCCTGACCATCCTGAGGCAGTGCGTGGTGAACCCTGATGTCCAGGAGGGCAAACCCTACCTCCCACAGCTGATTGAGCACAAGCAGGAGCTGGCCCTCCGCTTCAAGGAGTTCCGGGCCTCCTGCCGGCGTGTGGCCGCCGTGGACAAGAGTCCGGGCCACATGCTCCTGGCCATCACCAGCAGTTTCCAGGTGCTGGGTGGCCTGATCGAGACCTTTGTGCGGCTGGTGCACGTGGTGCGCTCAGAGTCCCAGCGCCAGGCCCTGCTGGTCAAGGTCGAAGAGGTGGTCAGGAACTACACCTTCTTGCTGAGGGCTGCCGAGGAGTCCACAGCCAGGACAGCGACTCATCGGGGGGACCTGGCCACCGATCCACTGGGCCGGCAGTCAGTGGCGTCCGTCGTGAGCACGTTCACACGCTCCTTGAAGACACTGATGAACAAGTGAGGCCACCTCTCCCGGAGCCTTTCGCCTGGCGTCAGCGTGCCAAGAAGGAGCACCTGGGCTTCCACTGCAGGGGGTGGGCATGTGGTCAGTGGAAGCAGGAGAAGTACAGGAGGAATGTATTGGCCTGCCAGCTGTTGCGGATCCTGCACGGCCTGCCCGCGATGCTGTTGGCATCATGGGTGGAGACCCCACTGGCCACACCAGCCCTCTCCCGCCCCGTCTCTGAGGACAGTTGTTTCACTGGGCCTGCCAAAGTAAGATGGTGTTTGCTTGCACCACTGGGGTGGGGGGAGGGCAGCCTAAAAATCCCCTCCCCCCACCTTGTCTGCCACCAGCGCTCCTGACCAAACCTGTGGGCACATTCTGGCATAGGCAGGGAGCAAGATGGTTGGGGGAGCATTTTCCCCTCCTAAGGACGTCTCACGTGTCCGAGCAGGAAAGGGTTCCTCCCCCCCCCCCCAGTGGTGCTGTGTGTGAGCGTATGTGATGGAAGCCAGAGCTGAGCCTTGGAGGTCATGGCAGGGCAGAACATCCTCACTGTGCAATGCTCTGGGCAAGAGCAGGTTTGCGGGGAGGGAAGGGAAGGTTAGCCTCTGTGTGTGAAGCACCTGGTCCAGGTTGGGACCCTCCTGGAGGATGGAGACACTCCCAAGGGCCAGGATTGTACCACACACACCGGCGGAAGGGGGGAGTGCTTCCGTGCAAACTCTTTTCTTGCTCCTCTGGACTGCTGGGGGTTCAGGGGAAATGTTGTTTCCTTTGGATTTCTTTCTTTCTTTGAATGTTCATTAACATGGTGCCTAACAGGCCCCATGAGTCAGCAGGCAGGGGACCACCTACCCCCTTCAGATGTGACCACCCAGAGATTGTTTCAAGGGTTCCTCCAGTTAAAAAGGTTGAGAAAGGCTGCTCCGGAGGGTCTCAGTCCTGCCCCACAGAGCGCCCTGTGTTGAGGCAGGCAGCCTGGCATGCAGAGGAATCCCTCAGGGCCAAGTAGGGCTTCCACTGCAATGGATCTGCTCCTGTCTCCAAGAGTCTGGGATTTGTCTGCTTTTTAAACAGGAGGTGCATTTGGAATAGTTCCCCATCCACTCAATTTGCACTTGATATGGAGATGCACACTGTGGCTTCCAACACCCTGTCCTCCCCTCTCCTCTCCTTGGTGCCATGAAGCTGCTCCCTAGCCACAGCGGCTACCCAGAGCTGGCTCCATTGCCCACCGCGGAGAAGGCCTCTCACACCCCACACCCGGAGGGCCCAGAGGGCTGCCTGCCTTCTCTGCCGCCTGCCAAGCAGCTGGGGGTGGTGGTGGCTGCCTCCTCTGAGCCCCTTTCTCTGCTGTGTATGTAGAAGAAAGGGGCTGTTTTTTTTAAAAAAAGTTTGTAAATACTATACATAGTAATAAAGACTATATGTAGAAATATAAAAATTATATATATATAAATATATATAAATACACAAATTTATGTCTTGTTTTACAAACAAGGAAGAGTAAATATATTAATCTTAATATCAAACTTACTTCCTGTGTCTGAGTTTTATTTCTGAGTTGCCTGCAATTTTCCAAATAAAAATGGTGTGTGTCTGCGCGTGAGATAGGAGCCAGCTGAAAACCAGGGCCTTCTCGGAAGGGAAGTCAAGGGCTTTTGCGGCCGGCATCCAGAGATTTTCCTGGTTTTTCTCTGGGCTGTAGGAAGGTTGCGGGCTGGACAGAGCTGCGGGGACGGGGCGGGAGGGCCAGCCAGCGATGACGCACCCGGGCCAAAGGTGGCTCCGAAAATGGCCCCAAAGGGCCGGATCTGGGAACAAATACACCAACTGAACGGAACCTGAAAGTTGGAAGAGACCCAGAAGTCTGGGAGAGCCTCATGGGGGGGGGGGGAGAGACGGCGAAAGGAGGAGTGTCGAGAAACGGACGCCACGGTAGAAATGTTCTAGGTAGGAATGGTGCAGCTAGGAACTCCCAATGATTTCAGCGCTTTGTCTAAGAGCAATTAACGACTCAAAAAACACTGCGCCACGCTGCCCGCTTCCCAGGTTTGGACACTCAGCATTCCTCTTCCACAGCCTTGATTCTCCACTCTGGTATAAGGATGCTTACTCTGTTGATGCAGTTGATTTGCTTTTAGAGGTATCTTGGCCCTAGCGAAGTATAAATGATAGTTACTCAAGATTCACAGTGGTTGTTTCTTCTCTTCAAGGTTAAGCTATTTTAGGGGTGGGTGGGACTGAGGGTCTGGATGTAGATGTGAATTGTTGTAAGCCCCCGATTGCGTTTCATAGAGGGGCGGGATATAAATAAATTATTATTATTATTATTATTATTACTGGGTGAAGGCCGCCCCGGGACCGCCGCTCTCCAGGCTGTGGCTCAGTGGGCATTGGGGATGATGGGACCTGCAGTCCCCCGCAGCTGGAGCATGGCTCCGGGTTAGGAGCGGCGCCGGTCCAGAGCCCGTGGAGGAGCGCAGGGCGGCGGCTTCTTGGGGGGCCTTTGTGGGGCTGTGGGACGGGGGGGGGATTATGAGACACAGACCCCCCCAAAGACCCCCTTGAGAGGAGCCCAGGAGGAGCGGGACGCCTCTACACGCATGCGCGCCTGGCCTCGCCCCCCCCCCCTCTGTCACCGCGATAAAGAGCCCCTGGGAGAGCCCGCGCCCATTGGCTACCGAGGCGCCGCCCTCCACCGGCCGGTCCAATGGGGAGGGAGCTGGCCGGCCGGCGCCTGCGCCCTGGAGGGCTCTCCCTCGCGCGCCGCCTCCGCCGCCGTTGCCATGTGACCCGGGCGGGAGGTGGGCGTGGCCGGCGGCGAGGTGATAAAAGGGGGCGCGGCGGGCGCGAAGCGCTACTAAGATGGCGGCGGCGGCGGGGACGTCGGCCTAGAGGCTCCGGCGGCCCTCCTCCTCTCCCTCCCTCCCTCTCTCTCTCTCTCTCGGCGGGCCGCCAGGAGGGCGGAGGGCGCGGCGGCGGCTGGATCCCCTGAGCGCCCAGCGCGCAGCCGAGGCGGGCTCCGGGGAGCGGCGCCGGGAGGCCGAGGAGGCGGCGGCGGGGGCGGCGGCCCCCTCTCCCTCCTCCTCCGCCGCCCGCCCGGCTCCTCCTCCTCCGGCCTCTCCTCCGCCGCCGCCGCCGCCGGGCCTGGCCGGCAGGATGCCCAACATCAAGATCTTCAGCGGCAGCTCCCACCAGGACCTCTCGCAGAAGATCGCCGACCGCCTCGGCCTCGAGCTCGGCAAGGTCGTCACCAAGAAGTTCTCCAACCAGGAGACGTGGTGAGCGGCCAGGCGGCGGGCGCGGGGGCCGGCGGGAGGCGTAGTCCGGGGCTGCGCGCGGGGGGGGTGCCTGAGGCGCGGACTACGGATCCCGGCATGCCTTGCGGGCAGGGCAGGGGAGGGAGGGGCCTCTCGGGCCCCGGGGCTGCCCCTCCTCCACAGGGCATTGTGGGAAGTCTGGGAGACGGCTGGGCCGAATCCACACGACACAGATAATCCAGGTTGAAACCCGGTTATTGCCATGATGCCTTCCCATGGAACCCTGGGATGTGTAGTTTTACAAGGTCTTTCGCCTTCTCTGCCAAAGAGTGCTGGTCCCTCAGCAAACTACAAATCCCAGCGCTCCATAGGAAGGGGGAGCCATGGCAAATAATAACCCCGTTTTAAACTGGATCATTTGTGTAGTATGGATGCAACCCTGAGCTGGGGGGGGGGGGTTCTGTGCCTCCTCCTCCTGTCCGTCCTGCTGAAGAATGCTGGGAGATGCAGTCCAGGAGCACCTGGGGAGCCCCACTTGGGGTGTTGCTCCCATGGCTGGGGACTGTCAGGGCACAGGAAGCCTTTTCTGCACAGCGTGCGAAAAGAGGGCCCCTCTCCTCTTGAGGGGCCTGGGTTGGCCAGAGGATGCTGGGAGCTGCAGTCCAGGAGCACTTGGAGAGCCCCACTAGGGAGCCTCCCAGGGAAGAGGAGGCCTTTTCTGCACACGCAGCAGCGGCGGCGGGTGTGAGGAGACCTGGGGGGATGTTTGGCTTTCTTGGGAGCATCAGCAGCAGAAGGCCTGGGTGAGGGAGGGAGTGCCGTCCTTAAACCACCTCTGCACCCCCCACACCCTGCCAGCGTGGAGATTGGCGAGAGCGTCCGTGGCGAGGATGTCTACATCGTGCAGAGCGGCTGCGGGGAGATCAACGACAACCTGATGGAGCTCCTGATCATGATCAATGCCTGCAAGATAGCCTCAGCCAGCCGAGTCACGGCCGTCATCCCCTGCTTCCCGTACGCCCGCCAGGACAAGAAGGACAAGGTGAACTCAGCGGAGGGGGGGAGACCAGTGGGGCACACACATCCACGCACCCCCCCCCCGAGATATCTATGTAATTGAGAGGAAGTTGCAGGCTGCCATGTACTTAGCTTTGTTCCAGATCACAAGGAGCTTTTTGGGGAAAAGGCATAAAGCATTGGCAGATACATTCCAGAAGACACATGGGAGGGTTAAGGCTTCATGCGTTCCCACCTGTGCTTTCCTGTTGGGGGAGGAACATGCATGGCTCTGTACTGTGAGAAAAAGGGGTATAGGTTGCACCCCCTCCCATTTATGCAGGATCAGAACCCGTGGTTTCACTTAACCAGGATCAGGGGCAAGGGTCTCTAGGCATCAGGAGGGCAGACGTTGACCATAGCGTTGCGCCGGGTACCTAGAGAGGCATCCTCTTTAGGCATTTTCTAGGTCTTTCTAGGGGGGAGGTATGGGCCCTTCTTGAAAGAGTGCCCTCCTCTCTGCAGCCAGCCATTGCAGAACCTCAGCCACCCAACTGGACTCAAGCCTGAGCTGGTCCTGTGGCCAGAGAGTAGCAGCTGTAGAAAGAGAACCTCCCCTCCATCCTAACAGAAAGAGAAGAAACCAAGATACAGAGATCATAGAGGGATGGGGGGCAAGAAGAGGGGGGGTTGGAGGAGAGTTTAACTCTCATGGATTTTCTGGCCTTGCAGCAATTTGGGAGGTGAAGTTTAAGTAGTGGAAATGCTTTCCCAAACGGGATTTATCCAGGTGCTCCATTTTATTTTTAATTTATTTATTGGCTGTATATCCTTCCTTTCTCCCCAAATGGGATTAAAGATGGCTTCCATGGGAAAAGCATGACTTTGCTGGGGCAGATTTGCTTTCAATTAGAACTGCAAGCGGGAGGCAGGGGGTAGGTGGGTGGGGGGTTTGGCTGATGAACTGTCAGTAGTTTGAGGGGGGAGGGCTTGATCCCTAATCAGCCATACTTCAAGTGGATGATCCATTGAAATCAAAACTATTCCCATTCCTTACGATGAACTCAGTGAGAAGCCCGCCTGGGAGTCTAATTAGCCAGGAGGGGTGTGTGTGAACAGAAGTTCCCACAAGAGAATTGCTGGACAATGCCCTTAACCTTGTGTGGACTCCAGCGTGCTGTTTTCATGAGAATGGTTGGCTCATCCGAGCCACGCCTTTCAACTGCTACGACTTCTCTGTCTGCCAGGCCAATTGTGACTGAGACTGGAACTTCATAGGGTGGGGTGTGTGAATAGCAGGGTCTGTTTCTAGAGCTGGGAGGGAGGGCCTGCATCAGCTCTCTGCTGTGGGATGGAGGGGAGGTTTGCCTGATTGCCAGAAGGAAGCCCAACTTGACCAAGCTGCTTTCCCTCATAGAGCCGGGCCCCGATCTCTGCAAAGCTAGTGGCAAACATGCTCTCGGTGGCAGGCGCAGACCACATCATCACCATGGACCTGCATGCCTCTCAGATCCAGGTTTGTCCAGCGAGTGGCCTTGGGCCCCCTGCCAAGGAGGTGTCCTGAGACCTCCCCAGAGTCAGAGCTTGCTGGGGGGATCAGGGTTGGGAGCTGGGGGTGGTGGGTGGACTCTCTGTTTGGTTCAACCCTGACTTGGCAAGTGGGAAATCCGCATATGCCCATGGCATATCACTGAGCTACCAGCAGGCTTGCCATACTGTCCTGAGGAGATGAATGTGACCTGCTTGGACAAGAGGGCCAAAGGAGCTGAATTCCCTCTGGGGTTGAGGGTCAAGGTGGTGGCTCCCAAAGAGGAGGGGGTGCTTTGCCCAGTCATGACCCCTCCCTGTTTTAGGTAATGCTAATTGTAATATTGCTCTTGTCAGCAAAGCACCATCCCTAAAGAGGGCAGTGGCTCTTGTTGCTGATTTATTCTAGCCTGGGGGTGGTGGTGAAGTCATCAGAGCCCATGGTATCAGGGGCGGGGGTTCATTTCGTCCTCTGCTCAGGGTCAAAAGCATGAGCAAAGAAGTCTTGGGCCAGCTTGCTCTGAGCCCCTCCTCCTTTCCATTAATGCAAAAGCCAAGTGGGAAAAGGTGCCGTGGGGAGTGTGAGCTTCTCCTGGTCTTTGTGGGAACAGCGGCACCCTCCCTTCTCTCTCCCCAAGGGCTTCTTTGATATCCCTGTGGACAACCTGTACGCTGAGCCTGCAGTCCTGAAGTGGATCAAGGAGAACATTGTGGAGTGGAAAAGCTGCACCATTGTCTCTCCAGATGCTGGAGGAGCCAAACGGTGAGGGCTTCAAGCAGTGGGGATTGGGGCCTGCCTACTGCAAACAGGTGAAACCAGGCTCCCCCTGCCTCTTCCTCAGGACACCTTGCTATGCCCCACCGCCTGCAGGCTCTCTCCAAAATGGCCTCTCTTGCGTGGGTTGGCTTCTGGCTGACGGCTCTCGGGGCTCACTTGGCATTGGGTCCCCCTCTGGCAAGCCAAGTGGAGAACCTGCATTTGACCCAGACCTGGACAAATTCCAACTGATTTGTAGAGCTCAGCCAGGTGGACCCTCCTGTAATTGGGGAGGGGGCATTGTACAAGTGTGGGCAGGCAACCTGCTGTGTCCTTGAGATGTAGATGAATCTTACTCCTGTCCTGCATCGCCACAGGCTTGGCAGGGATTGTGGGAGCTGGAGTACAGCCAATCTGGAGGGCCACAGTCTCCACAGAAACCATAGGGCCATAGAAGCACACACACACAAACCCCACAGGAGTTCCTCCTGGATGCTTCAGACACTTCCCTGTACAGGCACAGCAGGCACCAGTCTCACGTTTTTGTCGTATCAGCTTGTGGCCTCTGACTCTCTAGCAGGCTGTTGAGTGTGGCTCTCTCTTCCCCCAGAGTGACCTCCATAGCCGATCGGCTGAACGTGGACTTTGCCCTCATCCACAAGGAGAGGAAGAAGGCAAACGAGGTGGACCGCATGGTGCTGGTGGGGGACGTGAAGGACAGGGTGGCCATCCTCGTGGATGACATGGCTGACACCTGTGGCACCATCTGCCACGCAGCAGACAAGTGAGTCGCCTTCCCTGCATGGAGAGCCTGTGGCTACTTCGCTCTGGTCTTGGGTGGCAGGAGGGCGCCCAGGGCGTAGCTTCTCTCTAGAGCAGCTGAGTGCTCTTGACTCGCTGTATGCTCCCCTTCCTTCAGCCCCCCAGCATGGCAGAGCTGGGCCTTTAGTCTGGCTTATTAAGAGTATTCCAGCTCTCGAACATCGGGGTGTTTGTTTCACGCTGCTGTCATGGAGGGCGTGACGGGTGTGGTTTGTGTTAAGAGAAGCCCACCTGCTATCCTTGAGAGTGGTGTGAATGTGCCCGCTCTCTCTCTGTGTGTGTGCTGTGCAGGCTGGTCTCGGCTGGGGCCACCAAAGTTTATGCCATCCTGACTCACGGGATTTTTTCGGGGCCAGCCATTTCCCGAATCAACAGTGCCTGCTTTGAGGCCGTGGTCGTCACAAACACCATCCCCCAAGAGGACAAGATGAAACAGTGCCCGAAAATCCAGGTAGGCTTCCCAGAGAAGCAGGAGGAAAGGCCCAGGAAGGGCGGGTGGAATTTGTGCTTGGAAAGTTTAGTAAAGCAATGGGTTGTGCCACTTGTTCTTGTTAATGATAGCTCTCCAGTATCATTTTCAGTAGCTTGTCACAGTACTGATTACTTTCCAACTAAAAGAATAAGAGAGCAGCACAGAATGTCGAATCTTTTTCCTCCCAGCAAAGCAAGGAGTAAACTTGCCTTGCGAGGAGGAAAGAGCCATGGGGTGTTGGTGGTCTTTTGCCAAAGGGCTGCCTTTCCCTCCTGTGTTCACCCTGGCTTGCCTTCAGGCCGAAGGGTCTGCATCTCCTCCCATCTTGTGACAACTCGCCCTAGCGGCTCCCTTCCCCTCTACAGGTGATCGACATCTCCATGATCCTGGCGGAGGCCATCCGGAGGACTCACAACGGGGAATCCGTCTCATACCTGTTCAGCCATGTCCCGTTATAACAGTAGATGCAGCAGCTGCTTGTGTGGCTTCTTCCACTTTCCTTTTTCCTTTTTCTTTTTTTCGTTTTGGGAAAACCAACATTTGTTTTAAGGTTCAGTAGAAGCTGTTGATTGTTTGACTGCACCGCTCCTCTGTTCTGCCTTTGCTCTTCCCAAAGTTTGGTAGGGGAGGGTCATCTTTCAGGCACTCAGTCAGTCATCCACAGACTCCTCTGGTAGTTGCAGACTCCTCACAAAATTGTTGAACAGTTTCCAGTCAGCAGAGAATAGACCCGACCTGGGGGAAGATTGGGGGCAGCATAGTTTGCATGCATATGTTGCGTTGGTGGGTTTCTCACCACTCTTGGCAGCAAGAGGAGACCTGTTGCCTTGCTTGGACCCAGCCTGGTCTTCCTGACCCTTCTTTGGCCTTTCTGTCCAGTTCATTTCAGAGGGATCCCCCTCACCTTTTTGAGGTATTCCCTATTTAGATCCTTTGGCAGCACTTTTGGCCCTCAGTCAGCTTCTCTTCCCAGTTCCTGTCCCTCTGCCTGAGCGGGCATCTTCAGGTGCCTTGGGGAGTCTGGCGGACACACATCCTGCCTGGAGAGGTTTTCCTCGTGAACTGGGCGGTGTGGCTTTTTTATTTATTGGTGCTTTTTGGGTTACCCTTGTTCTCTCCCAGTTGACACTCCCATAGTAGGGCTGGGCAGGGACCTCTAGGCCCAGTCGCCAGGGCAGACAGCATCAGCAATCCAGAGCCGCTGCCACCTCCCTCCCTCCCTCCCTCTGGCTTTCTCGGAAGCGTCCTCTCTGGCTGGCTGGCTTTCTTTATCAGCAGTCTGGTCTAATCTGGCAGATGGTTTGAGCAAGAAGTCACTCAGCTGCAGGCCACAGGTGTTCAGAGGGCGTTAGAAAGTGGGAGGCCCATAGCGACATGGAAGGTGTAGGTGGTGTGGGAGACAGGAGGGCTACGGTGGCTTTCTGAATGATAGCCCCCATCTGGGATTGGTCCCATGGCAATTCAGCTCCTCCCTTGTAAGCGCTGGTGTATGTTCTGTTCTTTGTCCACCTGTCTCGCGCACACGTGTGTCTGTGTGTGTTTGCTTCTTGGCTTTGGATCCTTCAGACCTCTCCAGCCGCCATCTCTGCTTCTCCCTGGGCTGGAGTACAGACCTGAGGGGTTAGAGGTGACAGAAGGATCCAGCAGCATTTCTGTTACTCAAGACCTCAATTGAAGGAGTAATTAAAATTTTATTTAAAAACCAAAGCCGTCTGTTCCTGTTCAGCATTCAGTGTTTCTGGCAGATGTTGGGCTGTGGCTGTTTTCCTACCAAAGGGCAAATTGTTCCCCAAAGGCAGGCCGGGGGGGGGGGCAGGATGGTGGCATGGGGGAAGAGTGTGGCAAGATGCGGGGTGCCACCACCTTCCTCAGAGAAAAGGGAGCCAAAAGGGAAATGGGGTCAGCATGCAGCTGGTGAAGGGAAGCAGCATCACAAATGGGCAAAAATTGGGATTTTACCTTCTGTACAACACAAGCCCCTTCTCACAAATAAGGGAGGGTAGAATATGTGGGTAGAAAGGTGCACAGGCGGGTTCTTGGAGAAGCAGAGCCACTGCCAGGCCCAGGTGGCACTACTTGCGCCAGAAGTACACTGGCAAGGAAAGGAGGGGTTGCCTCGCTGAAAATGCTCCTACTAAACTAGTTCTTTCTCCCACCGCCCCCCTTGGGTTTCCAACCACGTGTGTGCTCCTGTTTCTTCAGGAGGAAAGGGTCCCTTGCTGGTCACAGGGAGGGTCGGCCACGGTGGCCTTTTGTCCCTTGAGGAGAAGATACTGGCTCTGAAATCCGGCCAACAGAAGCATCACCCACAGCAACAGCAGAGCTGCCCTTTTGTGTGCTTTAGACGTGCAGGCTGGCACATGGCCTTGCTGAGGGGGGGGTGTCCTCAAGCATGCAAGCATGGGGCGGGGCAGAGGGCCATGGGACGCAGGGGTGTGCACCTCGTTGCTGCCTCCTGCTCTTCAGTCACCAAGGCTCTCAGAGCGGCTTATGGGTTGTTAGCAACAGCACTTGCACATCTACACTGCACTCTCTGAGCAGTTTACAATGCGTTAGCGAATTGCCCTCACAAGCTGGATACTCATTTTACTGACCTGCAGAAGGATGGAAAGCTGAGTCAACCTTGGAGCCTTGTGGGATTGAACTCACAACATTGTGGCTGCAGTACCACTGGGCCAGTAGGGCTCCCTAATGCCAGAGTATTGACTGAAGCCCCCGGGCTCCTGGATTTGAGTCTATCGAAACCTGGGAGCCTCATGCCCCCCACCTCCCGTGGGCACTTCCAGTTTGGATCACTACTCTAGCCCTAAAATAGCTCCTGAGGCCAGTTAAAACCTCACTGCCATTTGATGGAGCCACTGGAAATCTCTTGAAGTCCTGCAATGTTTCGTCCCCCTGATTTCCCCCAGCGGCTCAGATCCCCCCCCCCCCAGCTGCAGCCAGAGGAAAAGGCTGGGCCAGTGAACTGAATTTTCCGCTTGCCCCAACATGGCTGGTCTGAGCTCAGCCAGCAGTTGCTAGTCGACCCTTGGCCGGGCCAGCCTTCGCAGGCGAATGGAATTGGCCATGGGAGGGATGGGGCGCCTCTTCCTCCAGTGTCGCCCCCCATGATGGTGGTTTGAAGAGCGTGTGCGCGCCAGGCAGGCGCTGCCGCCGGAAGAGCTGCCGCAGCAGCCGCAGCTGGGATAAGCGGCCCGGCGAGGCGGCGGGAGGAGCAGCGCTGGGGCTGCGATGCTGAAGAGGCTCCGGCGGCAGGAAGCGGTCCTCCGGTCGCTGTGCAGGGCGGGGCTGCTTCTCAGGCGGAGGGGGGCGGCCGGGAGCGGCTCCACCTCTGGCTCCCTTGCGCTCGCTCCGTGAAGCCTCTGAGCCCGAAGGAGAGCCGGGCGGTAACGGGCCGGGGGAGCATCGCTTAGGCCCTGGGTGCAACCTGGAGAGGGGGCAGGGCGGGTTCACGCTCTTTCCCAGGTGAGGACGCAGTAGCCCTTCCGCCACCCCCGGGGGGGCTTGGAGAGGCGGCGGCAGCAGCTGTGGCTCGGGGGGCCGCCACTGAGGGGGCCCCTTAAAAGGCTCACCTTAGAAACTGGGGGGGGGCAGGGGCTGTGTGGGTTTCAGCACGTGCTCAGTTTGCAAGCAGGGTGTGGGGCTGGTCTGTAGCTTATCCTGCCTTCCCTGGGCTGGTGGGAGAGGTTCTTCCACTTCAGGCTGGTGGGGGTACATGGGGAAGGGATTTAAAGAATCCCCCCCCATAATGCAACCCCTTCTCCACAAATGCACTAAAGCAGGACCCCTGTCAGTCTCCCCTTGCTCTCCAAGTGGCTTCTTGCAGAGAACCTCCCTTAAGCCCCCCCCCCAAGATTTGCTCTCCTTCATAGAGAAACACTTAAAATGTGCTCCCACCAGCCTGATGCCTGAAGCAATGCAGCCCATCCAAGCTTAGAAACCTTATTTCTTGGACTACAGCTCCCAGAATCCCCCAGGCATTACACCCTCTAGCCATGCTGGCTGAGGTATTCTGGGAGTCGTAACAAAAGGCCTCAACCCCTTAATTCAGCCTTGGGGGCTCAGGGCATAATTAGCTTGGCAGTTGGAGGGCTTCCTCAGCCTCTCCTTCTTGGGGGTCTTCTCTACCCTCTGCAGTAGCCAAAAGGACGCCTTTCGGAGCAGGACGACTCTTGCCAGAAACCCGGAGGAGGAGCAGGAGATGGCAGCAGAGGAGCGCAAGCAGCATTGGGACCCCAGGCGGAGCTTCTGGGTGGGAGCTGCCTCCAACTTCTTCTCCACCCTGGCCACCTTTCCCCTCCACAAGACCATGTTCCGCCAGCAGCTCCACGCCTCCTCCATCCGGGAGGCTGGGCGCCAGCTGTGCCAGGAAGGCCTCCGCCAGTTCTGCCGCGGGCTCCTCCCGCCACTCCTGGCCAAGACGCTGCAGGGGACCCTCATGTTTGGCACCTACGAGAGCTTCCTCCACATCCTCTCAAGCCGGCCTCCGGGGGGCCACTATGCCCTGGGGGACCGAGCCGCAGCGGGGCTCCTGTCGGGCGTCTCTGAGGGCCTGGCCCTTGGCCCCTTTGAAAGGGTCCAGAATGTGCTCCAGGACGGGCGGAAGGTCCACCAGTTTCCGACCACCAGGAGCATCCTGAAGGAGTTCAACTCCTACGCCATGGGAGAGAGGCTGGCGCTGGGCTACTACCGAGGCCTGGGCCTCATCCTGCTCCGGAACGGCCTGGGCAGTGCCCTGTATTTCTCCTCCAAGGACCCTCTCCGTGACCACCTCTGCGAGAAGGGCCTCCCCGCTTGGCTGCCCTCCCTCGCCTCGGGCTGCATCAACGGGACGGCCATCAGCTTCCTGCTCTACCCACTGGGCGTCCTCATCACCAACGTCCAGGCGCAGGTGGGCCGGCAGGAGGCCCTCAGTCTCCGGGCTGCCGTGGCTGCTGTCTGGAGGACCCGAGGGGGGAGAGCAGTGCTGCTTTACCGGGGCGGGTCCCTCCTCATCCTGCGGTCAGGCCTCACCTGGGGCCTCACCACGGCCATCCACGACTTCCTACAGGAGGTCACCGGCTGACACACGCAGCCTCCTCCTCGGGGCCCAAACGCCTGAGCTCTGTAGTACATGGGGGGGGGGCTGTAAGGGGCTGCCGAGGAGGAATGGGGCTTGAACTGCGGGGGGGGGGGTCAGGCTGGGGTGGAGGAAGGTTGCTGCCCGCTCAAGTGAAGCTCTCCATCCCCAGCCTGCAAAACACACACTCAAAATGGAGTCCAGACTGGGAGGGAGGGAACCTGTGCAAAGGATTCTGCCAAATTTGAGGGAGGGGGAGGCAGCCAAACTTTCCCTTCCATGAAAACAAGGTGGACCCGGGACCAGTGTCCTCAGACGCTCTGGAGAAATCCGAGGTGTTGGAGCACAGAGAGAATGTCCACCAACTGGGATCCAGTCTGCCCAGGAGCTGTTTTCACTGAACACAAACCCACCCTATGGAGGAATGGGCCCAGCCTTGGGCTATGACTGAGGGGGGAGCTGCGGGGGGGGGGGCGACAGCAGTGTTCCCCCTTTGGCAATTCTGTGGGGGGGGGCAGTGAATGAGAACAGGACTTTGAATGGCTGGCAGGGGGAGGGATGCTGAGGGGAGGGAGCCCGGCCTGGATAATTGTAGGGATGGACCCAAATGGACCCCTTTGGCCCTCCTGGACTATGCATGGAGGTTGCTTGGTTTCGGCAGCGGCCCTGAATTTACCAGGGAGACATTCCCACTGAACAGAGCTTGCGGTCAGTTTGGAGAAAAGATGCTTTGCATTGCACTCCTAACGAAAGTAAATTCCACTGGTTGCGGAAACTGCTGATTGAGTCAACCATTTGCCCTTTGCCTTTGAGCCTTATGAGGGATTCAGATTTACTGGCTGGTTTTGTGCGACAGAAAGTGAAACTGTACAGTGACTGCCTGCCTTTTTTGTAACTAATAGCATGACTTAAACAGTGAATTCATATAAGGTGAACAATCATAGGTATCGACCTTTTTGGGGAAGTCACTATGATAGCAAGCTACAATTTATAAAAATTGGTTTTAACAATTAAAAGACTGAATTCAACTTGGCTCGAGAATTCTCCCTTTCCGCCGCTGGGTGGCGCTCGAAGCAGCAGCGCCGGTGGGCGGGGCTTGCTTAAGCTAACAAAAGGTGCGAGGCCGCGGGGAGGTGTGGCGTGGGCGGGGCCGCCCCGCCCCAGAACCCGCGTGGCCCCGCCCACTAGGCCTGCTGCTGTAGAGTTAGGGGGAAAGTGACCCGAACCTCCGGTGCCTCTTCGGCGCCTCCGTCGGGGGGACTCGCGCGCTTGTCCCGCTCCGGCTCGGGATGCTGCAGAGCCCGGTCTCGACCCGCAGCGGACTGCTTCGGCCGCGTGTCAAGGTCATGAGCGGTGCGGCCTCGGGTGGGCTCCCCGCAGGAGCCGCGAGACCCGCCGTCCACGAGGGTCGGGGTCCGTAGGGATCGCTGCCCGAGAGCCCCGGGATCACCCGCGGACGGCGGGGCCATGGGGTGGGGGGAAAGGAAGACCGTTGAGAGCTAGGAGGCGTTGGCGTGGCGTATCGGCCGCTCCGGGTTTCATTCCAGACTTTAAGGAACTCTGGACCCTACAGCCCCCGGAACAGGCTCGGCGCCCTGGGCGGGCTCCGTTAAGGTCTGGCTAAACCCGGGCGGATAAGCCGCTTCGAGGGTCTGGGGAGGGCTCTGGCCCTGGGCCCCCTCTGCCTCCGACCCACTGTTCCTGAGCGGAGGGGCTGCCTTTGCAAGAGCCACCCCGTGGCACCCCGACAAAAGGCCCCACCGGCCCGGCCGTGGCCCTCCACGCGCGGAGGGAGGGAGTGCGGCGACCCCGCTGGGCCGGGCTTTCCCTCCGGCTCAGACGGGGGGCGGCAGGCAGGGAGGGTCGCCCAGCAGAGGCTCCCAACGGGGGCGGGGGTCCCTTCGGTAGGAGGCAGCCGCCGGACACCCGCGCCGCGGAGAGAGAGAAGCCCCGCGCCCCCCCCCGCTCCGGGCTCCCCCGCCTCCTCCGGGACGCCCCCTCTTTCCCTCCGCGGGGGAACTACACTTCCCGGCGTGCCTCGCGCTCCGCCCGCGCCCTATAAAGGGCCGCCCCAGACACGCTGGCCCCAGAGAGCGCGCAGCCCGGAGCCGTCGGAGGGAGGCAGGCGGACAGGCAGGCAGGTAGGGGGGCTGGGCGGGGGGGGGCGGGAGGGGCCGTCTCGCTCCCCGTCGGCCGGAGGGTGGGGGACGAGGGCCCCCTTTGCCTGCGAGGGAGGCAGTGGGTGGGCAGGTGGGGGTCTCCGTCCCGTCCCTTTGTCTCGGCGGGCGTGGCGTCGGGGCGGCGGCGGAGGGACCCGGGGGGCTTCTGCAATGCCAAGGGGGGGGGTTTCGGGTGGGCGCGCCTTCTCCTCCCCCCCGCGCTGCGCCCCCTTCCTCGGAAGCGCCGCCCCCCCTGCGCCGGCGGTGGGTCTCCCCTTCTGAGGGGCGCCTTTGGGGGACTTCTTGCAGGCCAGCAGCAGCAGCATCGCGTGGCGTGGCGTGGCGTGTCCGGCAGGATGTGTGACAAACCCGACCTCTCCGAGGTGGAGAAGTTCGACAAGAAGAAGCTGAAGAAGACCAACACGGAGGAGAAGAACACGCTGCCCTCCAAAGAGAGTGCGTCCCGGGGGGGGGTCTCTCGGGCTGCCCCCTCCTCCCCCCCACCCGGCCAGGGGGCAGCAGGGGGGCGTCCTCTGGACCCGGGCAGGGAGCCGGGCGGGGGCGGGGGCTGGTCCCGGGGGGAGGGGAGGGAGGGAGAGGTGCTGCCCCCCGTGCCTTGCCCCCCTCCGCCCCACCCTGGGCGCCCCTCTTTCCAGGCGGGGGGGGTCCTGCTCCAGCCGATCCCTGTGGCTGCCTCGCGCTCTCCGCTGCGAAGGAGAGCCTTAATATGGGGGGGGGGAGAGGGGCTTCCCCACCAGCCGCCGAGGGGTCCCAAGTGCCCTGTTCCCTCGGCTTCTTGAGCCCAGCCGGCTGGTGGGTAGCCTTGCCCTTCTCCACCTGTTCTCTTGCAAGGGGGGCTGGGGGCCAGCTCCTTTCCCGGGTGTGTAGGGGCTGAGGGGGGCTCAGGCTTTGGCTCCACTTTGTGATGTTGGTGCCCCCCACCTCTGGGGCGCGTGAGCCTCTCTGGGTCTGGGGTGGCCAAGTGGGCAGCTGCCCTCAGCATTACGTTCTCTGGCAGGGCACTTGGGGAAGGCAATGAGGCCCTGGCCTGAAGTTAGGAGTCTTTTTTGGCGGGGGGGGGGGAGCCCTCCCATCCCCTCCAGTTGCACAGAAGAGGGGGGCTTAGGGGGCAGAAGGAGGAAGTAGTGAGGAGACAAAGCCCAGTTCATTGCCCCCCTTTTGAATGCACAGCCGGGTCCTCTTGGGGCGTGAGGGCCCAAGAGGAGCCGCTTCAGGGGTACCATTCTGGCAGGGATTTTTGGGGGGGCTGCCTGACCACCATCACTAACCCTTTCTGTTTCCTTTCCAGCCATCGAACAGGAGAAAGAGTCTGTCAAGTCCTCATAGAGGGATGGTCCCTCCTACCGGCAAAGTTCTGACCTCCTTCCCCTTTTTTGTTTTTTGTGTTTGGCAAATTAACTTTTTTTAACAAAAGCTACCGTGTACCTTTGTGTCTTGAGAAATGCTGCCGCAGCCCCCTCACCCTCGTCCCCTCCGCTCCCCTTCCTTTGCTCAACTGCCTCCTCTTTGGGGTCACCTGAAGGCATCCAGGGAAGGAGCGAAGGGAGCAGGAGGTGGGCGCTGGGGGCTCCCCTGCCTTTGTTCTCCCCAGCCCCCCCATTTCCTTCCTTCTCCAAATGGAGCCATTCCATCCATTGAGGCCTACTGAGTGCATTTGCTCACAGTTGTTTCTGCAGCTTCGCTTGATTTTGTTTTCTTTAAAATGAAGCAGAAAAGACACATATTAAAAAACAGACATGCAAAACAATCCGACGGCTCTTTCCTTCTTTGTTCTCCTTAAATTGGCCAAAGATGTCCAGCAAGGCCCCCTTTTGTTTCTGCGTCTTGTCCAGTGGCTTTGGATTGGGTTGAAAGGGTTGGGGGCAAGGTGATTTGGAGCAACAGCCGGTGCGGATACCCCCCAGCGTGCAGGCAAGGGTCCCAACAGGTGAGAGGCAGCCCCGCCTTGCTTTCCTCATAAGGAGCAGCAGGCAGGGCAGAGCGGCTGCTTCCTCTTTGGGGTGGGCGATGGTGGGGTCTCCTTCCTGTGCTGGGTTTGTTTGGGGGGGGGGAGAAAATGCTGGTGGGCTGCTTGGTAATGTTGGGAGTGGGTTGGAAGGGTGCAGTGCCTTGTTTGGGGTGCTCCTCTGCAGCCTCGGCTGTCCTTGTGGTGGGACTTCACCCTCTAACTCCCTCCCCAGTGTCAGGGAGTGTTGGCTGGGTGAATTGACCCTGAAAGAGGAGCTCTGGGTCCGTTGCTGGTCTGGCTGGTGGGACAGGGGTCTGCTGCTGTCTCGGGGGTGTTCAGGGTGCTTGGTGTGTGTGGGGGGGTGCATTTGCCTGCAGCCCTTGTGCCCACCCAGCTGCACGGCTGTTGGCAGAGAAGAGCCTCCCGGCTGTCCTCTGGAGCTTCCCAGGGGAGTGGCCATTAGGTGCCACTGTCTTGGCCCAGTGACTTGGAAGGAAGGCGGCCTTTGGTGCGGAGGGGGCAGCCTTCAGCCCCACAGTGCAGCCACTGGCTTGGCCCCCCTTCTTCCTAGAGGAGGTAGAAATCCATGAGCAAAGGGGAGGCAGAGTCAGGCTGTTCTTGCCATGGTTCTGGCCAGACTATGTGGGGCAGGCTTGCGTCCTGCCTTTCCCACTCTGCATCATCATTACCACCTTGGGGGGGGGGTAGGGGGGGCTGAAGGGGGAAACCGGCTGCTGGCAAGTGATCCACTCAGTCTGCTGGCCCAGTGGCCAACTAGAAAGCCAGGCCCCAGTTCATCCCTCGCTTAAGGGCTACGTGGGATCAGAGTGGGACGGAGGTGCCGTGAAGACAACTGTGTGTTGCATTTGCTCTTTCTTTGCCCAGGACATTGGTCCGGTTCAGCAGGACAGGGGTGGGGTGGGTCAATCTGAACTGCCAAGAAAGGTGAAGGTTATGAAGCAACTTGTGCCCATTTGTGTGTGTGCAAAGGAGACTGGGTGTGCGTGTGTGTTTAAGCAGCCACGCAGTAAAATGGGTGCTTGGCAGGAAGTGTGGGCAGGGCTCCTGGCTGCAGATCACCTGGCAGAGAGGAGGGTGGGTGGACAGAGTGACCCTCCTCTCTCTGGGCAGCTGGGCTCTGGCTCTGGCCCTGGCAGGAACTCTGCGTTTGCTCAGCAGTGCCTCTATTTTTGCTGCTTTCCTGCAGGTGCTCTAGCCCAGTGCTGCCTGGATTGGGCCCAATTTAACTGGCTGCTTTTGTGCAAAGCAAACTTTCTTTGGTAATGGCTTGCTGGAGCCTCAGCCCCAGAAAGAGGAAGTGAGTGAAGGAAGTGGGGGAGCAGAAACTGCTGCGTTTAATAAAACTTCCCCTGCTGTCCCTTGTTGTGCAAGGAGTGTTCCCTTCTGACTTACCTTTGGCTGGCTGGCTGGCTGGCTGGGGGAAATGCAGGTGCCCCTCCCCAGTCTCCGGTGTGGCTTTCCAGGCAGGCCCACCAGGAGCTGCAAGGAGTGTTTTACAGGCCAGCCGGATGCTGCTCTCACATCTGCAAATGCTTCTGCCATGCAGGCAGCCTGATGTGTCACGGTGGCCTTCTCCATTGGGTGGGTGGGTGGGTATGCTTTGGAACTGGGGAGCCTGGGGGTGGGCATTCTTAATGCTCTGGAGCGGGGAGGGGGGAGGCAGCCTGCACTGCAGCTATTCTGTTCCTATGATCCTCAGATGGTCACTAGGTGAAGGTGTGGCTCGCCACACCATTTTTCTCACTCTCCTGGGTTTTGGAAGCAAAAAAGGTGGCCTGAATTGGTTTGAGTCCCACCCTGAAATCCATTCTTGGGTGGGACAGAAATCAAGCGATTGACTCTCTGGCCAGGCTGCCTCCCTCCTTTCTGCAAGGTTGGGAAGTGCGGAGGCAAGTCCAAGCGTGCCTGGTTGTAGACATGCGCTTTGCCGTGCTTGCCAGGACGTATATGAAGCTCAGCCAAGCGGTCTGGACAGTTCAGAGGAATGGGATGAACCTCGTGGCTGGCCCGTGCAGTCCCAGCCAGCTTGGGAGAGCCACTGTGGGATGTGGACCCCCCTGCTAGGTTCCTTCCATGATCTGAGCTGGCCATGGAGGCCTGCAGGCACCTGACCCCGTGGCAGAGGGAAGAAGTGACACAGGCACGGGTCTGAACAGGCCATGGCCTGCTGTAAGCCACTGAGTCAGCGGAGGCCTCAGGGCACAGCAGACGGGAAAGCACGTTGCCAGGGGACTGAACAGCCCTGCAGGTCCCAACTTGGCTGCTGGAGCTGCAGATGCAGGGAATGCTGCAGGCGTGGCCATTCCTCAAGAGAGGGAGCGCAGCCAGCAGGCAGCACCCTTGACTCCACCGGCTGCCTGCCATGGCTCAGCTTGCTGCTTGGTAGTGACTGAGCCATGCCAAGGGGGTCCATGGTTTCCTTTTGCTGTGGTTGTGGGCAGAAGCCCACCCTTTCCACCTTGGCTCCTTTCTGGGGAAGAAGCACTGCGTAGTCGCTCAGGAGCTGCACGGCTTATAGGAAAACCAGTTTGCTGAAGGAAGAAGCCAGTGACTGGGCTGGCTTAAAGAGGTTGGGCCCTTGAAGGATCCTCAAAGGGGGCACTCTTGCATGGTATAACTTCATAGAGATGGAAGAGACCCCCAAAGTCGTCTAGTCACCTCTCCTGCTGTTGCCAGGGCAGGGGCCCATAGCTAAAGCACCCCTCGAGATGGACAATGAACCTCTGCTTCAAAACCTCCAGTACCTCCTGAGGAAGTCCCTCCTGCTCTCAAACACTTCTTACTATTAGGAAGTTCTTCCCAATGTTGAGTCAGAACTTCTTTTTCCTTATCTGAATCCCTTGGTTCCGGTTCATTTCCCTGGAGAAGCAGCAAACGATGCCACTCCCAGTCCCTCTTCCGTCTGGTAGCGGCCCTTCAGGTTCCATAGGCTGCTGCCTACAAAGGCCCGTAATTACCTCAAGCAAAAGCACCAGCCTCAAAGGTGGGGGCACTGGTGACCCCCCCAACCCAACCCCCTTCCTTTCTTTTCCTTCCACCGGTTCTGAGCATACTGTCTCTGACCTGGGAATCAGTGTGTAAAGCCGAGCTATTAGACACAGTCCTTCTGCATTGTGTGGGAGCCAGTGTGGCATTAGTGGCTGGAGCTTTGGAGCAGGGCTCTGGGAGATTAGGTTTGAGTTCCCACTCATCTGTGGAAACCCACTGGGTGACCCTGGGCAAGTCCCACTCTCAGCCTCAGGCAAAGGCCATAGCAAACTCTCTCTGACAAGATCTTCCCAAGGGAATCATAGGAGAGGGTTGCCATCAGTTGGAGTTGACTTGAAGTCAAGGGCATCTTCATGACACTTTTTCTTGGAGCCAGCCAGCATGGTGTTGTGGTTTGACTGCTGGACTAGGACACTGGGAAACCAGGGTTCAAATCCCCGCTTGGCCATGGAAACTCACTGGGTACCTTTGGGCAGGTCACATTCAGCCTCAGAGGAAGGCAATAGCAAACCCCCTCTGTGTAAATCTGGCCAAGAAAACCTCACAAGAGGGTCGAGATAATTTGGAAATAGATTTTCTTTGGGTTTTTTCCAGGCTGTGAGGCCATGTTCTGGAATAGTTTCCTTCTGACGTTTCGCCTGTGTCTGTGGCCGGCATCCTCAGAGAATGGTGGGTAGGAGTGTATGTGGACTTATATATGCTATGACCCCCTGTTGGGGAGTATATGTAAATTTGTGTAATTGAAAGGTTAGTTTCTGGGTATAGAAATGCAAGGAGGATTAGTGTCTGTTTGGAAATGACTGGAAGGTACACGGCTGCCACCACCAAAGTCCTTTCTGCCCTGCCAACAAGAGAGAGGCCCGAGATAGGTGAAAGGATTGCTCAGGTGTGCCACAGGAGAGCAGCTGCCCTGTCTGCTTCTTCCATCACAACGGGTTTGCCTCTGTGTGTGTGTGTGTATGCACCACTGCCTCCACCCAGGAAGAACAGCAAAGTATTCTTGGTAAACTGGTGGCAGACAACATTGTTTAGGCACTGCAAAGGCTAAGTGCTGGTGAATGAGGAAAACACACACACACACACACACACACACAGGGCTTCTGCAGAGCTAAGTTTTATCTCACCCACCTTTTTCAAACAGTGCTTTGAGAATGTCAACAAGCACATGGAAAGGAATGACCCAGCGGCCATTGTTTACTCAGGCTTTCAACAAAACCCTCACACTAAAACTCTCACATTAATTTACCTACCATGGAATACGAAGAGGAGGAGGCGAGGAGTACGGGGCTAAAGAAAAGGAAGTGGGGAGCAGAGACAGCAGTGGGGCAGCAGTGGGGCAGCACTGGGGAAGTGGCCGAGGGCAGGGTGGCTGCTCCGTGGCTACAGCCCCCATGCTCTCTGGGAGAGGAGGGGGATTTGGGGGCATTTCCCAGAAGGCTATTGCCCCCTGTGTGTCCCATTTTGGAGTGGACAGCAGGCAGCCAGGGGTGGGAGCCCCAGCACCCCCGCCTGGGCCAAGGAAAGGCCAGGGAGCCCCTGGATCTCATTGCCAGGCAGGGTGGGGCTGGGGAGCAGAACGGGAGCTGGCGAAATAATGTTTAATGCATCAGCTGCATTGAGGGCACTTTCTTGTGACCACTCTAAATTCAGGGTGAGGTCCTTTGATTCCTCACGGGTCATAGGTCAAATCGCATGGCAAAACAGAGCCAGGTGCCTGGTTTTCTCTTCCCAGTGTCAATAGACTGTGTGCAGCTTTAGAGGTTTTGAGGGAGGGAGGGAGGAACGCCTGGCTGCATTCTTGATCATATCAGAGGGGCTGATGGTGGGGAGTCCCAGCTGACCAGGGATGCTGGGAGGGGCAGTTCCTTCAGTGACCCCACCCTTGGCCCCTTCCCTGTGCCTGTTGAAACAGGCCCCTTTCCCACAGGTGTGGAAACCATTTTGGGATGTGAGGCGAAGCCAAGGGCCAGAACATGAACACCTACCCACGGGGTGGTGGGGTGGGGTTGTTGGGTGTTCCTTTAGGCCTGTTGGGACTGGAGGCCGTATGGATCTCAGCCCCAGGAAGAGCAGGGAGGAAGTTGCTGAGCTGTACAGGGGCGGGGGCTTTTTAGAAAGGGTCTTTACACCTCCCTTCCCACCCTCGCCTGCCCCTACTCCAGGGAGGGCTCCTGTCTCCTCTTGGTTGCATTTACTGCCGCTGTAGGGGCAGGAGGGCTGTGTGTGTGTGTGTGTGTGTGTGTGAGTCTGTCAGTCACACATTCTGGGGATTCCAGAGTCTCCGTGACAAATGCGAACCTGCCCTGGCTTCTGGGGCCCAGCGCATTCCTCCTGGTGGGCTTGGCCGGGCCAGGGTGGGTCCTCCGGCTCCTCCCCGTGGGGCTGGCTGGTGGTCTTGGAGCACCGGTGAGGGAGGGGCAGGGAAAGCCCCCCAAAGAGCTTCCAGGAGGCCTGCCAGGCAGGTGGGCAGTCTCCAGGGCCAGCACTAGCCCAGGGGAAAGTTGGGGTGCGTGTGTGTGTGTGGGGGGGGTCCAGAATCGAGGAAAAGCCCAACCTGGCACACAACACACACACACACACAGAGAGAGTGGTATTCTCTAGGTTTCAGGGTGGGGGGAAACCTAAGATTGCTGTTTAAAAAATAAAACGCCCCCCCCCCGAGGTGTTCTGTCGCTGGTCAAGGAGCGATGTCCATCTCCTGGCCAACGGCTGCCCTCCACACGCACCCCCAGCCTCTCACAGATGCCCCTCGCTGGGTGGGGAGGGGAGGGGGTTTGGATGGCCCCATGGTGCCCCCCGGACTGGCCGGGGTGCTAACGGGACCGGCCGCGACAAAGGGGCGTCTGCCTCCTGCCGTGGGGGGCTCCCCTCCTTTCCTCCCCCTGCCCCCCAGGCCGGGAGGAGAGGGGCCCCACCCGGGGCGAGGGCAAACTCGAGGGCCGGTCTGGGCCGGGCGCCTGGGGAGGGAGGGGGCTCCTTCTGCCTGGGGGGCCGTGGCCGGGCCGGGGGCCAAGAGGGAGGGGCGAGGCCCCCGGGACCCCCCCCCGGGCCCACCCAGTGCTCAGAGCCCTCGGCGTCGCCTGCCCTCCCGACAAAGCCAGACCCGGTGGCTGCTTGGGGCCAAGTCCGCCTTCGCGCCCCCCTGAGCCAGCATGCTGGGGATGCTGGGAGAGGTGGTTCGGTCCGCTGCACGCGCGCTTGGCCTCTCCAGCCGCCCCCGCAGGAGAAGCGCCGCCCCCGCCAGGTAGGACCCGCCGGCGCCCCCCCTACCTGGCGGCCCCGCGGATGCGGATACGGGGGGCGGAGGGGGGCGGAGTGGGCGTGGCCTGGCCGGGGGGGCTCCGTCTCCCATTGGCGGCGCAAGAGATGCTCTGGCCGGGCCGGCCGCCTCGCCGCATGCGCGCTGCGCTCCCTCGGCCCCATCGCCCGCCGACCGGGATCCGCCCGGCCCAGGACGCGGAGAGGTGCGGGGCATGCGGAGGATGCGGGGGATGCGGGCGGGCGGGCGGGGTCCCCGGCTTTCCTGCGCCCCCGGCCTCTCCGTCCCTGGCGGGGCCTCCCGGGTGGCCGCAGGATCGAGGGGCGGGCGGGGGCCCGGGTCCGTCTCCCTCCTGGGCTCTCCCCCTCCGGTGGGCCCCCATCCCCAGAGGCAGCGGAGGAGGAAGGCGGGCGGGATTTGCTGGGCGGGGGTCCCCGTTGGCCCAGGCCTGCACTGCAAGGCTGTGGGCGGGGGCGGGCGGGCGGAGGACCTCATGGGGAGCGCAAAGAGGGGCTTATGGGGGGGCACGCGGAGGGGACGGGGTCGCAGCCCAGACCCCACGCACCCCCAAACCCCGCCGGGGAGCCAGAGGTCAGGAGCCGCCCAGGGGAGGGCAGTGGCGGCCTCTGAGATGCCGTGGGACCCCCCAGAGCCCCCGTGGCCTTCAGCCCCCGGCAGGTTGCCCCCTCATCCTCCCTCCCAGGGAGGCATTTAGGCTCATGGCCACCATCATCACCTTGTGGCAGGTAGTTCCGTGAGCTGGCGTGCTGAACGTGCCAATGGAAGGAGAGGTAGGTAAGGAGGCCTGGGCGCTACTATGGGGCTAGGTTTCAGAGCTGGCTCTTAATGTTTATTTTTTCAAAAATGGATAGCTAATTTTTACTGTAAAGCTTGTTACTTTAATTGACTTTGTTTTTATATCCATGAACATATACAAACATTTAAATGGAGAAGCCAGTGGAGCATTGCCCTCCCTGTTTGAGTTGCCTGCCCCCTCGCTTGGCTGCCCTCTCTCTCCCTTGATCCACCCAGGAAGTGGGGGAGAGAGAGGGAGGTGTGGATCCACCCATGACACTATTTGTGGGGCAGGCTGTGAAGCTGCTCTGGACTTTAGTCTGAACTCTGAAGGAGCTGTATCCAAGGGGTTGAGTCCAATAGGTTCAGCACCTTGGCCAGCGGTCATCCAAGGGACACAGGGGCCCCAGCCGGCCGGCCAACCAGTGGTGCTTGGGCAGAGGAGACCCCTTCCTGCTGTAACGCTGTGCTTCCCTCTGGATCTAGGCCTCGCCGCCACCACCGCCGCCATGAGCGGGAAGTCTCTGCTGCTGAAGGTGATCCTGCTGGGGGACGGGGGCGTGGGGAAGAGCTCCCTGATGAACCGCTACGTCACCAACAAGTTTGACTGGCAGGCCTTCCACACCATCGGGGTGGAGTTCCTCAACCGGGACCTGGAGGTGGACGGGCGCTTCGTCACCCTCCAGATCTGGGACACGGCTGGGCAGGAGCGCTTCAAGAGCCTCCGGACGCCCTTCTACCGGGGGGCCGACTGCTGCCTGCTGACCTTCAGCGTGGATGACCGGCAAAGCTTCGAGAACCTGGGCCACTGGCGGAAGGAGTTTGTCTGCTACGCCAACGTCAGGGACCCCGACCACTTCCCCTTCGTAGTCCTGGGCAACAAGGTGGACAAGCTGGAGCGGGCGGTCAGTCCTGAGGAGGCCCGAGCCTGGTGCCTGGAGCATGGCAATTACCCCTACCTGGAGACCAGCGCCAAGGACGACACGAACGTGGCTGTGGCCTTTGAGGAGGCCGTGAGGCAGGTGCTGGCCATGGAGGAGCAGCTGGAGCACTGTGCGCTGGGACACACCGTCCAGCTCCGCTCTGGTGCCAAGTCCAACTCCCCCTGTTGCTGAGAGTGTCCGGCACCCACTGGACAGCCGCCTCTGGTTGGACCTCGCTACCCAAGAGCAGAGAGGCTCCTTGACGGGGGGGGGGGGGAGCTGGTAGGGAGGAGGCCTCTGTTGGAGTGGGGGGCAAAGCTGGGTCCCAGGGCCAGAGGGATTCCCAGGGGCCATGGAACCAGCCCGGCACCCCCATCTGGCCAACAGCGTTTGTGGCCACTGGCCACCACTCCCCACCCAGTTCTCCAGCAGAGCAAGAGGGACTCTTTTCCCAGCATGCCCCCTGCCTGGTGCTCTTAGCTACAGAGATGCCAAAGGGTGAGCCCAGGAGCTGAGCAAGTGGGTACCCCCCCTGAGCCCCCCCTGCAAGACGGACGTGGCCCCACCGGAGTCCGTCAGCTGGGCATTGAGAGTGGTTGGTGTTTCTCCGTGGTCTGGCAGCTGTGTGGCCCCTCTTTGTCCTGCTCGCGGGGGGGGGGTGCCAAGGGGGGAAGGGAGCGAACTAGGAGACCAACCAGGAGTGGAGGGGGGCCGTGAGCAATGCCCCTGGTTGGGTGGGCTCTGGCAGAGCCATGCCCAGGAGCTGAGTCTTGCAACTTGCTTTTCTTCCTTGTACCAGAAGTTTCTGCTCTTGCTTTGGGGTCTAGGTTGTGTGTGGGAAGCTCTTGATGCCCCTATTTGCTCAGTAGAAGATGAATCTCTGCTGGGGAGGGTCTGGGGAGGTGTGAGGGGTGCAAGGATGGAGAGGACTGAAGGGGTTGTGGGGGAAAGGGCTGCGTCTGGTGGTGGGTCTGTGAGCACAGTCGTGGCCTATCTCGTGGTGGCGTCCCCTGAGCAATGGGGCCGGGGGGGAGGCTCCCTTGCAGAAGGGGCACAGAGGGTGGAACTGACTGGGTCCTCATCTCCCCCCTCCAGAGCTCCTGCCTTTGCTCTCCAGGGACACACCGCCCTCGTCCGCCAGGCCCTCCTTTCTGGAGCCTGTGCCCTGCAGTGCCCGTCTGCTGCCCTCTGGTCCTTTGAGGAGTCCAGCTGTTCAGGCCCAGCAAGGGGCGAGAGGCACAGAGGGGCTGGGTCCCCCTTCCTCTCCTCTGGTACATGCACAATGGCTGGGACTCTCTGGGGCCCTGCAGTGGCTGAATGGTTGGCTCTGTGGGGTGTTTGGAGCAAAACCCACATCCCAGTAGGTGTGCCAAGGGTCAGGAGGGGTGCTTGGATCCTTCACAGTCCCCCAGCAGCAGGAAGGCCTCGCTGGCATCCTCAGAGGGGGGGTGGGGGTGGGAATGCAAGCCTTCCTGCAGACCGGCTGCCAAGGCCAGGTCAAGGTGGATTGGGGCCCTGATGCAGCTCCCAGTGGGCGAGCATTTCTAGGAACAGTGGCACAGAAAGGAAACAGCGGAGAGGCAGGGACAGGAGACTGTATGTGTGGGGCCCATTTTCAGCCCCACAGCCTCAGTGAGACAGGTGGCCTGAGCCTCCCGCCGTTCCACTCCCTGGCTCCAGTAACTCACTACATCTTCATGTAAACAGAAGTGCTGGGAGATTTGGGAAGAGGCTGCCCAGGCGTTGCCAGGAAAGGCGGCTGCAGCTCCCCTTCGCTCTGCCTGGGAATTAAGGCCTCGGAATGGGCCAGAGCTTTGAGGAGCTGGACCCACAAGCTGGCCAACCTGGGCTGTGGGCTTTGTGGTGTGCCGAGCAAGAAAATGCAGGATGTTGCCTGCCTGCCCGCCAGTCTTTTCCATCCTTGAGGAGACCGACCACCCTGGGCTAGGCATCCCTTGCTGGGGGGCTCCTGAGCAGACCCATCCCCGCGGCCGCTCCCTGAGTGACAGCTGGTGCCCTCTGCTGGCTCCTCTGGGAAATGACAGCCGCTCCCTTAGGAGAAAGCGTTTCTTAGCAGGACCGGAGGGGGCCTTTAGGATGGAGGGCGGGGGAGGCCGTGGAAGTTGGGTGGGGGCAGCAGGAGATGCTACACTGGCTGTGAAGACTGAGGTCCAGAAGGACTCCCTGCCAGGCCTCCCCCACAGCCGCCCTTCCTTGTTCTTGGTCAGAGGTGATGCACATTCTTCCTCTTGGGGTGTTTTGAGCAAACTCCAGCAGACTGGTTTCTGCAATGCCCCAAGGGAGCGTTTGGGGGGTGTGGTGTGGCCAAATAAAACCTCTGAAATCAATTTTGCATAGACCAGATGGGTGTAACCTAGACACATGTGTGCTTGTGTGCACACTGCCACACACAAACACACGCACAGGGCGTCCGTCTAGCCTGTAGTGATTCTTGCAAAGGACAGAAGGAGAGAAGAGAGAGAGGTCGGGGGGGGGGGAGAGAAGAGGGAGCCCCCACCATGGGAAGTGAGTGATGAGTGAGCAAATCTATTAGGCAGAGGTGAGCTACTGAGGTGGGTCCAGGGACCAATGTTCTGCCCCATGGGATCATCTAAGAGTCACAGGGATGGCCAAAACTGCCCCCCCCACCCCTTGGCTGGCAATTCCCTTCTGGATTTGGAAGATGTAGTACCTCATGTAAGAGGTGAGTTGCCTCTCGGAAGCTTCCAGGAGAAGCACTTCATCCTCTTTTGGCTAACCAGAGGATAGGCCAGAGGAGTGAAGGGCCCAAAACAACCTTTCCAGGGTGGGAGGGGGCCAGGACACAGGGCAACCCAGGTGCCCTTCCTCAAACACCCCCCACCCACCCACTGCAAAGCCCAAAGTGGGTTCATTGGCATCTTTAGGGACTGGATGTTTACATGCGTGTTACGGTCCTTTATTTTATTGGGCTTGTACATTTTTACATTCCTTTCTTCCTCAAGGAAGAAAAATACTTCTGCTGGCATTGTTAAGTGATGAACATTTTTTATTTCAAAGCAGTTTCTAGAGTGGAGGGGTCTGTCTTGCTCTCTTGCTGTGAAAGCAGCGAAGGGGTCTAGTGGCACCCCAAGATTATGACGCGAGATGCCTTGGGGGGAGAGATTCCACTGCATCACCTGCACACACAGGCACCGCATCTGCCACAACCCTCTCTCTGTGTGTGTGGTTGTTTTTCTGCTTACACTGTGCAACTGGAGAAATGGGCTCTTGTTCACTAACGTTCCTGCCCTGTTCTGTGAATCCATTTTGAAGGCAAAGATTGCAGCCATCCAGATGTTGCCAGACTCCAGTTTCCCATCAGCCTTTACCAGTCTGCCCACTGGCCAATGAGGATATGGGAATTGTAGTATCTGGAGGGCTGCTTCCTAAGGTTGCTTCCAGGCATGCTCTCCCTGTCCTCACATGACTCCAATGCCCACTGGTCCGGAAGACTCAGGGGTGCGTGGGGGGGGGGGGTTGCCTGGCAGGACCCTTGAGTTGCCGTCCACTTGGTTTATTCCCCTGCCTCTTTCCATGGATCTCCAAATGGTACTGACCTACTTGTGCTCAACAGGAGGTTGGAATGAAAAGGGGCAAAACCGACATGTATTTAAGCCAATAAAAATGTGAATGTATGAAAGGGATGCTGAGTGTCCCCTGCTTGGTCATTTTTGTCCCAAACAGGAGAAAGCAATGCAGTCCCTGTGGCCCCTCCCAGGTGGGCCAGAATTTCCCCTCTTGGATCCACGCTTGGTGACTTCAGCACGAGCACCAAAAGGTGGGTGGGTGAGGGAAGAGTCTTTGCCCCCTAGCCTCTGTCCCCCTTGAGGAGGGGGCTTGGGAGCCATCAGAAGCAGCACCTCAGATCTTGTAGATGGGCATCCTTTCCTTTGGGGTCAGTGGCCCCTCTCCGCTCTCTTGGTGTTAAGAGTTGCCTGGTTGAGCCAAGGGGTGAGGAGTCTTAGCTGCTGGTTTCAGCTAAAAGGAGGGGGCTGGAGAGGAAGAGGAGGAAGTGGGAACAAGAGCCGCCAGCTCCGGGGGGGGGTACTAGGTGTGGGATTGGGGACCCTCTGGTCCCAGGACTGAGCAGCCTTTGGGGCTACCTCTTGAGAGGCCAAGTGTCACTGGTGGGTGATGATAGCCAGCCCCTCTCCAACTGGGACTGCTCGGCTGGAGCCTCCTTCCCTTCCTTTCTCTTTGGAGCCCCTTTCCCACTCACCTGTGTTGCCCTGGTCTGCCTGGGGAGGCTGGCCGGGTGCCCAGGAGCTGTTGCTCTTCTGCTGCTGCCCAAGGAAACGTCTTGGGGAGAGTGAGAGGGGCGCCTGAGAGGGTGGGTGCCGTCTGAAGATGCTGGGAGTTCACTTTGTCTATGTTTCCCCCAGGGCCCCCTGACTCTGCTGCCACGTCTTCCCCTTAAAGACCCCCTGAAGTGATCTAGGGCAGCCCCTGTCCTGCAGATGGGAAGAGGAAGAGGGTCTCCCCATTTTCACACTGGTTGGAGCCCTTCCCCAAGGAAAACCCACTGGCCTTCACTCAAGGCCAAGGCCTGTCTTGGCCCTCAAACCCCTCTGGCGCTACTGCCTGGCTGCTGATGCCCCACCCGCACCCTCCACAGGCAAGGCAAGAGGCGGCCGCTTTTGGCAGCGAGGCAGCCTGGCTTGTTTACGCGCCTTGCCCCTGGTTCTCAGGCGATCCAAAACACCCACCAGGCCCTCTCAGGCTGCAGAGAGAGAGAATGCCCGGGCTCTGTGGGAGAAGAGCCCTCAGACAATGCGCTCCATTGATGCACCAAAGAGGGAGGCCCACGTGGCCCCACAAGTGTGGGTGCTAGGAACAGAGACCGGGCTACAGATGGGTGGGGGAGTGCAGGGGGAAGGAAAGGGCCAAGAAAGGAGCTGGGGCCCAAAGGGAGCAGGATGCTTGGGCCCAGAGAGGCCCCTTCCACGTTCATTCTGTGGCAGGACTGGGAAGCGTGGCCTGCCTACCTGCCTGTGGCCTACAAGGTGGCCCTCAGAGCCAGAGCACTGACTCCTTGTGGGCTTCGCGGCTCTTTGGCAGATTCGGGGAAGCAACTTTTCCAGTGATCGAGACACAGGGGAAGGACTGAGAAGATGGCAAGTGCAGCCATTCCACACTTCTGAGCAGCCTGCGGCTCCTCTCACAACCCACAAGTGGCTGGACTGTATCCCACCCTCTTCCCACGGCACTATCGCCCTATGGCCCTCCTGGCTTCTCAGGGAGAGAGAGTCCTGGTTAATCCTCTTGCACCCCATTTTTCCCGATGCTTTTAAGATGTCCTAGTTTCTCTCTCCTTCCCCCTTTGTCCTCACCTTATTTCAATAGTTGAAAACTGAGTTCATAGTGCAAAAGGAGTTTATACTCCATTAACTCAGAAGGGAGTCGTGCCTCCCCAGAAGGCTCAGGCAAAAGCAAACTGCTGTGCCCTCTCCTAGCTTTCCTGTTCTTCCTCATCAATAATTTCGCCATCTCAATCACACTTTGACGGTGCTTGGCCACATGTATCCCAGCTTTCTTCTGCAGAATTTGCAGGATA
Source organism: Gambelia wislizenii (assembly GCA_030847615.1). Lineage (NCBI taxonomy): Eukaryota > Metazoa > Chordata > Lepidosauria > Squamata > Crotaphytidae > Gambelia > Gambelia wislizenii. Next base: position 39,194,580 of record JAUMIR010000011.1, on the reverse strand, counting down.
TGTCATGGTGCCTTGCTACTCCACTGGAGTGCGCGCACGCCTCACAGCTAGTGCCTGAGACATGGAGAGACGCATCACACCATTTTGTGACCAAAAGGACCTCACTCTGGCCTAGGGAAGCTCCTGCCATCAGCAGGTGATCCGTTGGTCTTCCAGATGTTTTGCCCTCCAGCTCCCAGATGGTGGGCCGGAATCCAGGGAGCTGAGGTCCAAAACCCAAAGAGGCTGAGATGGAGCCACGGCTGTAAGTTAGGTGTTGGTTTTTCAGGTGCCTTGTTGTCTTCGCATGTGTAGCAACGTCTCTGGGAGTATTTCTGGACTGTCCCTCTCCAAGGACTTCTTAACACGGCAGGCAGCCGAGACACCCTTCTCTTCAGGAACGTATGGATGTGGGGTTTCTTTTGGTTTCTGCAGCATGCACTTCCACTTGCGGGTGTATGTGTGTGTGGGAAGCAGAGAGAAGTCTCTGAATGGAGAGGCCATATTTATGCCCCAGGAAGCCCAATCTTCCTCCCCATCAGTGGGTTGGGTGTGTATGTGGGGGGAGAAGATGGCCTGAAGTGAGCCTGGGCAGAAGCATAAGGAACAAAGCTCCCTGGAGCAGGACACCCCCAGGGTAGGATGGGTGCAAGTGTATCCCAAAGGCAGAACCCCCAGGGGCCCTGAGCAGAAGGGGGGCTGGGTTGGGAGCTGGGGGGCTCTCCCATTCATCTCCAGCCAGACTCCCTCCCCCTTTGGCTCCATCTGAGCACCACCGAGGAGCCGTCCTGCCTTGAAGACTCCTCCGCCCTGAGCTGACCCACTCCAGGAGAAAACCACAAGACAAACGAGAGCTTGTTCAGAACATTCTTAACTTTTATTTTCTTTAATTTTATAAAATACACCTTGTAAGGTAAGTCTCTAAAAACACAATCCCTTATGCTTTGTTAAAAAAGTTGAAATTCAAGATCAGAAGTGAACACTTTCAGCTTATTAATTTTTTTTCTCTTTGTATTTATTTTCTGGGGGGGAGTAGGGAGCGGGGCATGAGTCCTGGTTACATGTTACTGAAATCAAAGTGAAAGAGAAAAGTATGGATGATGTCCCTTGTCCCCAATATGGACAGGTTTCTTGTCTTCCCACCCCTTTTGGTACCGATCCTCCACCCACATTCCTGGTCCCTGTGTGCGTTGATAGCGCAAGTATTCCTTCCTGCTCTCTGGGCTGGCCCTGCTCTACACAATTGCCTCTTCAACTTGCCCTCCTCCTAATGAGACCAGCGTTGATATTTCTGCATGTGATTTTGCATGTCCTTGACTCCTCCAGCAAAGAAGCACCAGCCCAGTAATCTCACTCTTGTAGATCTAGGAGTGATTGGCCTTGGAGTGTCTACCCAGTTTCTGCAGTCTGGCCCTTTCCCCCTTTTGCAATCACAAAGTGGGGGGTGTCTGTTTAAAAGGAAGTGAAAAGAAAAACAGCCCCCCGTTTAAACTCATACCCCCTTAATTCAGTACACCTCCAATGTGGGCAGCAAGGCTGGTTTTCAACCCAAAAGGAAATTCTGGGAAGCAAAAGGCTGAGGATCTTCTAGGCCCTTGGACTCTTAACTCCTCTCCCAACTCACCCCATTCTGGGTAATTTGGGTGGCCAATGAAACAAGACCAGGAGCCTCCAGGTAACTGGGACAGGCTTGGGTTGAGCCAAGCACAGGAGACAGCAAAGAGGAAGGAGGAGGAAAGAGGTCACAGTGTTACTTATATTCTCTGCAAAAGGTCATCATCCATGTCTAGTCCTACTACAGGAAAGGAGAGAAGAGCACCATTGTGAAGGTCAGAAAGAGTTTGGCCCCACAGCGAGCTGAAGAGGGGAAGGCACAAGGCAGAGAGGGTCACCCAAAGGGAGACTCCCAACCGCCTGTAGCAAAGGAGCCTCTAGCATTGCAGACTCAAGCAGCGATGGCAGCTCCTGGTTATTGATACGCCCTTGCGAGAAGACCGGTTTGTGCCCAACTGGTTAGGAATGACAGCACATGGGACGTGAGAGAACAGCTTGGCTCTTCCCGGCCCAAATGTGAAGACAAAGAGTCCCCCCTCAAACTAAGAGAGGGTGGGGGCACCAAGTTCCTTCATGCTTTTCAGCTGGATGGGTTAGGTTACAGAAGAGGAGGGGGTCCCTGTTCACCTTGGGGTGCGGCGGGGTCAGTGCTCTCTTCCCATCATGGGAAGATCCTTGCTCTAATCCCCTCTGGCCCAAGCAGTGGCAGGCAGGGGTGAGCATGTACAGTTCTCCTTTCTCCTGCCACCCGTCTCTTGGGCAATGGAGAGTCTTCCTGAGCACACGCCCTTCCCTCTCCACTCTTTCTTGGGCTCTCTCTGGATGGGATCCCTTCCTTCTTCAGAGCAGGAGTGGCGGAACAGACCTGCTGGCTTGCCCTTTGGGGACTCAGCGCAGGGAGACCCCCTTTTGGTGCACTGGGCTCAGACCAGAAGGCCACTACAGGGCAAAGGCAGAGAGCCAAGGGGCCACAGAAAAACAGTCCATCCACCACTGGAGGTGCTCACGTGTGTGTGTGTGTGTGTGTGTGTGTGTGTTTTGGGTGCATGTGAGTCTCCCTTTCCACTCACTCCGCTCCAAGCAGCTTCTAGAGGAAAAAGGAGGGGGAACAGGCAGTCAGGCGGAGTTAAAGGAGGAGACTTGGTGCGGAGGAGCAACCGTCTCAGGTTAAAGCCTTGTAGTTAGAGGAGGAAAGAGCATCTTGCAAAGGTGGCGCCTCTCCTTCGCTGCTTAGAATTTTGTGCCCCGGCCCATCAGTTTGAGGACCGCAAAGTTGTAGGTGGCTGCAATGATGAAAGTGAGCTGGAAGGAGAGAAAACAGGTGATGATGAGAATGCATTGGCCCGTATCCTGCTGCTGCGCTGAAAAGCCCAAATCCTGCCCCCTCAGACATCATCGCACCCTGGGCCTCAGGATCTGCCCGTCCACCCAATGCCAACTCTAAGGACCCTGACGGGGAGGGGACGGAGGCTTCCCACTGGCAGTGTCCATGGGGAGGGGGGCACTCAAGCTCAACCCTGACTTGTTCAGATTGGCAATGCAAAACTGTTTTTATTCAGAGTAGGAAATAGTGGGTAGGCTGCTAATTTAAAGTTCCTTGGAAGCCAGTTTTGAATGCTGTGTAGTTTTGTGGATTGATTGCTAGTTAAATGTTGCTTCTTTGGTGCAACCATCTCAGCCTTTGGACCGGAGGTTCAGGGCGCATGCATTGGAATAAATGGTCCATGAACATACTCCCTGCCCCCCACGAGCATTGCGCAGTGCTTCCCACGTGTTCTTCTCACTCTGCACACTTGGGCTTTGCTCCCCCCACAACAGCCTTGTATCTCCCAAGCACCCCCCTCCCCATCACCCACAGGTCTCTGATCTAGCAAGAGGGACCACGCATTTGAGCCTTTGGAGATTGTGAATGTTGTAGCTGCTGTGCAAACAAGCAGTTAAACGCCAGCCTTACCAGCGCCACCAGAGTGATTGCAGCTCCCACAAATGCAGCAACAAACAGGTGGAAAGTCATCTGGAACTGTAGAGAGACGACACAGGCAGCCATGAATCTCGGGTCTTAGTCAGAAGGCAGGAGTTGGCCTAGCAATAACCCATCCGACTGCAGGTAGCCGCCTTCACTCACATTCTCCTGCCCTCAGCACCCCACGTCCCGCCTGGGACAAGATCCACCGTGGCTCCCGTGGCCTCAGGGGTGGCTGCTGGACTGCTGTGCCCCCACCCCCAGTCTGGAGACTGATCTGGCTTTAGTGGGAGGGGGCTCATTTCAAAGCCTTTAATCTCCAGATGAGGAAGAGGAACCATCCCACAAAATAGCCAGGGGGCATCTAATGCGTGCAGGTGGCACGCAACCGCTTTAGGCTTGTCACCTCTGAAGACAGCGCATGCAAGGACGCCTGTGAGCATCTCTTCTAAAGTCACATGGTGTTTTGGTTTGGGTCCTGGACTAGGGCGGTGGGAGACCAAGGTTCAAATCCCTGCTTGGCCATGGAAACCAACCTGGTGGTGACCTTGGGGAAGTCACACTCTCTCAGCCTCAGAGGAAGGCAAGGCAACCCCCCTCTGGCTAATTCTTGCCAATAAAACCCCATGACAGTTTCCTTAGAGTCACCATAAGCTGGGAAGGACTTGAAGGCACACAGCAGCAAGACAGGCTTTCTGTCTCCAAAGAGAGTGAGGGGAAGGAAGCTCAGGTAAGAGCACATGAGACAGAAAGGTGCCAAAGAGGGCACCTGCACAGAGACACCTGGGCATCTCTTCCAAAGACACAGCAACAGAGGGACCTCTGGCTTCACAGGCAGAGCTTTCAATCATGGGCCATTTCCACAGAAAGGTCAGAATTTGTTTTCAGTCTGATGCCAGCCTTGACAATCATGGCCAGGACCCTGAGCGGCTGCCCTCTTACACCACTGCTCGCACTTTTCCCGTGGTCATGTGCAGGGGCGCGGGGGGAGGCAGGCAGACCTGCTGCCCCTGAAGGGCGGCCGGCCTCTTTCTCCACCCATGGCCCTCCCTGCTCCTGCTGCAACCACCGACACCCGGGCAGTCAGGCTGGCATCATTATGCCCAAAGGACTCCCTCCATAGCAATAGCAACAGCATTGATGTTTCCATACAGCTTATCAGTGCAAAGCACTCCCTAAGTGGTTTAAAATGTTTTTTAGCTAATTGCCCCCCACAAGCCGGGCTCTCACTTTACCGACCTACAGAAGGATGGAAGGCTGAGCTAACCTTGGAGCCCTTGGGATCCAACTTGCAATGTTGTGGCTGCAGGACCAGCATTTAACCACTGCGCCACCAGGGCTTCTAACAGCCCTCTGCTTCACATCAGCATCCCCAAATCAACAAGTTGCAGTTAAAAGTGGGTGGATGGCTAAACTTACAGCAACCCAAAGAAAACAGTTTTTTAAAAAAATGTGTGTGGGAGAGTTAGGAACTGAGAACCTTTACTAGATCTTTCTAATATGGTGGTGGTGGTGGTGGGTTATTCAGTGACCACTCCCCTGGTGCAGTCGGGCCAGGCCATCTTCTTCTGAGCTTTTCCATAAGATTCAAGGATGAACAATGTTATTCCATGGCTCTGGCAGGGCCCTTCCATGGACCCGCCAGTGGTTTGTTTTGGTAAATCCCACCCCCCCGGATTCCAGCCACCTTTCTAAATGAGATGCCCCCCCCCCCAGCACCTGCATCTGGATTTGCCCTGAGCATCTGGTCTGGCTGTTGTTTGTTTCTCCTTCTTTGCATGAAAAGTTCGGGAACAGGGACTGGGAACTTGCCTCAGCTGTCTTGCAGATGGAAAGGAGGCTCTGGCCACACACTCTTCCTGGGGAGGCATTCCATGGCAGGACACCTGTTGGGGGGGGCAAAAGACATTGGAGTGAGATGAGGCTGGGGAGGAAGGGGAAGCACCTCCCCAGCAGAGAGCAAGCCCAGCCTCCGCCTGCCAGCCAAGGATGCTTCGTGGGCCAGGGAAGGCAGCTGTGCTGACAGAGGGGGACTCCGAGCTGGCCCAAGGCTGGGCACCTCTGGGTGGGGCTGCTTGTCACCCCAGGAGCTTCTGTGGGACCACCTGGCCTATGCAGGTATGCTCTGGGCTTCTGTCTGTCTCTGTCTCTTGCCTATTTGTCCTCCTGTGCGAGCATGCATCTTCCCCCGTCCTCGTCCAGCCCGGCCACCCTTTCCACACTGGGGCATGTCCCCGTGGCTGGTTTGTGGCTAGGGAAGGGCGGGGGATGCCTGGACAGTGTCTGAGAAGACCTCATGGACCTCCAGGCTTCTGTGCTCATTCGCCACCTGGGAGAAAGCGGTAGAGCCACGGCCAGGCACGGCAGCCCAGATGCCCTTTCACACACACACACACACACACACACACACACACACACCATGGCCATGCTCTAGCTCGGGAAAGGAGGGCTGTGCTGGAGGTGGGTGAGTCACTGCAGAAGGCACTGAAGGCCTCCTTGAGCGATGGCCCTCAAGCACGTACCTGGAGGTTAACCAAGAGGAGGCTATGACAGTGTATGTCACCAACAGGATCCCAGCCCTGACATGTGACCCATTTCCCTTTCAGTAACACATCTCAGGGAGCAGACTGCTCCTGTGCCCACCAGGCAGAACAGGCTGAGCTTTGCTGGGATCTCCCAGAAAACGCTTCTGTTTCCTGGGAAGGAAAGGGGTCCTGCCCCACTCACATTCAGGCCTGGTCCCCTCTTCTCCAGCCTTCGTCAGAACGAGGGGAAGGAAGCCCAGGTGGGAGGGGGCATATGGCATCACCAGGACCCCTCACAAGTGGCCACCCTAAAATCTCAGGGCCTGGGATGTCCTTGATCGTTTAATCTTTTATTAAAATGTTCTGCATAATATAACTATTACAAAACTATAAACAAAGAAAAGAATGAAGAAAACAAAGAGAAGAAAGTAGACAGAAATAATATAAGAAAGAAAATAAAGATAAATGACTTCAATAATGTTTTAACTCCAATCTCTAACAAATTACATCCTACACTTCTTCTGATGGTTAATTCATATTATTTCTCAAAACCCACAATTATTATACCATTTTCTTCTTTCCTCAAAAAGTCTATTAGCGGTTTCCAGTCTCATCAAACTAGGTAATTTATCAATTTCTGCTATCTCGTTTAGTTTGAACAACCATTCTTCTCCCGTAGGAATCTCTAATTTTTTTCCATTTCTGGGCAGATAATACTCTTGCTGCCGTGATCCAATATTGAAAGACTCTTCCGTGGTTCCTTTCCAGCTGATCATCCAAAAGTCCCAATAGGAAAAGTTTGGTTTCAACTGTATGCTAATCTTAAATTCTCTGGATCAAAGCATGAATTTGAATCCTTTCCTCCCGCCCTTCTCACAAGTCCACCCCATATGTTAAAATGTCCCTCCTAGGGCCTGGGGCATTCCTAACCTGGCAACCCAACTCACCGTACATCCTGGCATCAGTGCAGAGGTTGCCAATGCCAGCTGCCGTCTTGCTGGGGTTGGCGATGGAGTTGCACGTTGTCCAGGTGTTGAAGTAGATGTAGACAGGGACCGCAGAGCAGGCCAGCACCAGGAGCCAGATGACAGCCAAGGCGTAGGTGATACCCACAAACTGAAACGAGCGAGACAAGCCAGAGCTGTGAACGGGCTGGTGGGAACCTTCTGCCACGGGAGCATGAGACTGGAGATCTGCAGAGTGAAGGGACTTTGGAAAGCCTCATCCCATTGTGGGAGAGGCAACAAGGTTATCTCTGGCCAGTTGTGCTGCAGAGGGGCTGAGCTGTTGAGCCCATTCATGCATCTCTGCGTGTACTTGCATGCATGTGCAGAGATGCCACAGGCAGCTCTGACTAATATAGCCCAAGGCCTTTCTGCACAATCCGTTAACAGAGGCGAGGGGATTCTATGGTAATTATACACACCCTGCACATCTTCCTTCCTGGGCTTACATGCCTTGTGTAGGTTACAGGTCTGCCCAGGATTCCGTCTGCAAAGTTTTGTACCCAGAGAAGTTGCCTGGGGCCGTGCAGGATATTGAGCCCCCAGCACAGAGAGGGTGCCCATGAGGGCATCAGCCAGAGGCTAACATGTGCCCAAGGAGCACATCGGGATTGTGCAGAAAGCCCCAGAGGTGCAGGTTATGGTTCCTGAATGGGCCAGATGGTCAAAGAGAGGCACCCTCTGTTAATGCAGGTCTGTTAGAGATGTGGCTGTTTCTACACCCCTGTGCAACTGGACATTTGCTCACATCCCCTGTAGAGTGTGCCTGTCGGTGCCTTGGGTGTCCCCAGAGTGTGAGTCAATGTGGCGTCCATAGGCCTTGTGATGAGGGTGGCCTAGGGCTGCGTGTGTGTCTGGGCCCTACAGGACTTGTGTGGGTGCCTGACCTGGAGCATCTGGCCCAAGGCGTTCTCGAAAGAAAACGGCACGCTGCTCAGCCCTGAGTCTGAACCTGCCTTGGTTTCTGAGCTGCAGAGTTGGGTTCTCAAGGAAATTCACACTTCTGTGGTCAGTCTCCCTGCCGAAAGGATTGGCAAAGCCCTTGAGCTCTCTGGTCCCACTGCTGATGCTTGGAACACTTTTAAAATATATATATATTTTCTGCAGTGGTCCCATTAAGAAGGAAATTCCAAAAGCTGCCTTAAAAGATACAGTTCCAACAGATCCTTTTTGCTCTTTCCCTCAAATTGGTTTGAAAGTAGAAATCTTGAAGATCCCCCCCCCCCGACAAAAGGACTAAAAATCAATCCTGTTTTACAAAAAATCCCAAACACCCACTGCAAAATCTGCCCCTCTGGTACAATTTCCCTGTTCATAAAAGTTTTCTGTGAGTTGCCATTTGATTGCATTCCCTCTTATTACTGGAAAGATTGCAATCAATACAGCTGCTTTGGGAATCCCGAAATGTTTAACTTTCCTGATCTTCTCTTTGGGGAGGGGCACCGTGAGATCTTCTCTCACTCCAGGGAAGAGAAAAACCAAAACACCGTTTGCCCTCCTCCCTGTTTGGTTGGGGAAGAATTTGGTTGCATTCTGCTAACGCAGCCAAGACATGGAATGCATCTTCGCAGGCTAGCATCGGACTCCAAAATGGCTTCTTTCCACTGCAGAAAGAAGTTGGGAAATCCCTTCTCCTTTCAGACAGGACATCAGCATCTCAAGGGCTTTCAGGAGGCGGCTCAGAAATGCCCACTTGGGTCACACACAAAGGTCCTTTTTTCCTGAGGCACAACCTGCCACTGGGAACTCTCCCCTCCCCACTTTTCCCTATGGGCCTGGTTGGGGCAAACTAGCTTCACATCCCTCCCACCCCCAGCAGCCTTTGCAGAGCAGGCCAACAATGTCCCACAGGGACATTGCTTACAGGGGTGTTTGTTTACAGGGGGTGGGACACTCCTGTGTATCTGGGGGCTACTTGTCACCTCTGGGGCCCCGTGTGGGACCCACACAAAACCCAGAAGTGTCTAGATGCCCATTTTTGGTTGTGAACCACTTGTATTTTGTGATGTTGAACTGTGCAGGGAAGAGGGGCTCCAACCTACTCAAATGCGGAGATGCTGCTTTTGGAGGCTGCTGGGAGAGGCAATTCACCCCCTTTTGAGTGTGTGGGGCAGATAAAACAGGTGGTCTGGGGGTGAAGGGCTGCAACAGCAGCTATGGGTTGGATCTTCCCCAGCCCCACCTTCGCTTTAAAAGGGCGGCTCCATTCCCCCGTGCCCCGCTTTGGAAGATCTTTCCCCTGCCCCAGACTCCCTCAGAGGCTGCGAACTGGGGCTCCCTCGTTCCCTGGCCATGGGTCTTGCTGGTTCTGCTCTGGTTCCAGAGGCCCATTTGGGCACAGTCCTGTACTTCTTCTGACAAAGATGGCCATTAAAAAGTAAGCAGAAGGACGCCAAAGCAAGCAAAGCAGGAAGTTGGTGGGATGGGGAGGCAGAAAAGCAGGCGAGTGGGTGGGTTGCTGCAGGCAAAGGCCGAGTCAAGGGGGAGGGAGGCTCTAATGGGGAGAGGGGCAAGGCATGCATCCAAACTGCTGGAGGGAGGGGGCAAGGGTGCTGGGGGCAGCAGCTGCAATGCCGTTTTCTCTCCAAGATGCCCTCAGTTCAGTGGGCTGCTCCGGCCAGCGCCCGGGGCCCTCCTGGCAGCGGGCGCTGGGTCAGACAGGGCTGCAGTCTCATGCCCGTGGGTGCCAATGGGTGAGCAGGGGGGGATCGCTTGAGGGAGGAGGGGGTGGCGGATGAGATCACCTTGTCAGGATGTCCTAGCCATTTTCCCAGACACTGACACACCAGCTCCATAGAATGAGCTTGCCGGTGTCCTCTGGAACCCCTCCCCTTGTGGCCCCCTGTTACCGTAGCGCTGAGGCCCTTGCCACAGATGGTGGTCTTGTAGTCGCCAAAGATCTGCCTGACAGCGCCCGTGGTGTAAAAGCCTTCGGCCAGCAGGAGGGCTCCAAAGAGGAAGAAGAAGCCAGCGATCCCATAAATAGCATACTGGAAGTCATGGATCCTGTGGAGGGAGAGCGGAAGAGAGAGGAGGGAGGGGTGTCTCTTTGTGTCCACGTATATCTTCACTCTGCTCACACTGTGCTCCCTCCCTCCAAACTCCCCTGGATGGAGAGCCAGGGCCACGGAAAGGCGCATGCAGGAGACCAGCAGAGTCAATGGGTGCAGGTGGCTTGAAGACCCCTGACAATGTATGGGGACCCTATGAGTTTCTTGGGCTTTTAGTGAGCAAGGCATGCTCAGAGAAGGAATGCCATGGCTTTCTTCCTAATATTATAGCCTCCACCCCTGCAGCAACCAGGTCTGACCTGCACTTAGCTTCCAAGATCCAACGGGGCCTTGTGCCTTCTGGAAGGGAAGGAGGGAGGATGCCTTTCCGCTACTCCAGGGTGGGACATGGTGGGCAGCAGAAAAGGGTGAGGGTCACTGGCAGGGAGCCAGCATGAGAAACTGCCTACCACTGGAGACATGGACATAGCTTGGGAAAGTCTGGGCTACATCCATGGAGCACAGTTTGCTTTTTTGGACACCAGCTCCCAGAATTCCTCAGCCAGGGTGGACAGTGATTTTGAGGAGCAATGTTGTAGTCCAAAAAAGCAGCCTTCCCACAAACTCAGCAGCAGACCATCTGCTTGGCACGCCAAAGGTCCCTGGTTGAATGACAGAGTTGGAGGAGACCACAAAGGCCACCCTGCCCAACCCTGTGAGGAGCCTCACGTCAAGTATCAGCAGTGGAGTCTAGGTGGGTCAAGAGGCCAGGCCACTCCCTGCCTTCTGATGTTTGGGCCATCTGCCTGGATCAAGAAGGACCTTCTGCAACGCAGAGAGGTGCCAACCCCATTCTGACGTTGGCAGAGCTGACCAAAGCAGAGGGGGTCCCCTGCTCTGCCACATTGGGCTTTAACCCCTCCCCTGATCCTGGCAGGGATGGGCGAGTGGCTCCTCATGCGGCATGTTGAGCACATGTGTGCTCTGAGGAGGCCTCTTTGTTGCCCACCTCCACCTCTGTGGAATCCACAATAGGACGCAGGCGTCTTAGTGCTGTCCATGCTTGCTCCACTGGCCTGAAAGAGCTGCGCCCACTGGCTTTCAGAAGGCACTCCCCACTTGTCAAGGGGCTGAGGGTCCTTTAGACCCTTGTTTTGGTGGGGCGTTCAGCTGAGGGGAGACCCAGGCCTCAAGACTGCAGGCAAGTTGAAAGGCTGCAGCTGGGGGGGGGGAGACTGCAAGGACCCAGAGGCAGCTGCCAGGATGCAAGTTGGGGTCCCCACATCTCAGGGCCTTGCCCCTCTTGTCTGAGCCTCAGGAAGAGGGAAGGAATCTCAGGGTGATAACACTGCCTTGAAAACTCCCTCCCCCCCTCCTGCCAACATTGTCTTCCTTTCTTAAACATGGGCTGTTGTTGTTTTTAAAATCTGAATGATATAGTATGAGCAACACTGGCTGATGCTTAATGTGTTGTGCAGAATGACATCACTGGTGCGCATGATTCCTTGGTTTCAGGTTTTGGCCCTGACATCTCAGGGCCTGGTGGGTAACCCCAGTGAGGATGGGATGGGATTGGAGGGGGGGGGGTAAAGAGATGACAAGTCAACAGGGCATTGAGTGGGACTTAAGCCCTGGTTGCCCTACAGGAGGCTGCAAGACATAGAAAGCCAGGAAAGGGAACATGGGGATGATGGGAAAGGTGACCTCAGGACTTGGCTCCTCACAGCTTTGAGAATACTTACACATCCACCAGATACTCATAGTCCTGGTAGTTTTTGGAGAAGTAAGTCTCGATCAGGTGCTCTGTGCCCGTGAGCGCTTCATGTCCACAGCCGCAAAAGAGAGCTACCCCCAGGAAACACAAGCCAGTGGCCACCAGAGAGGCAACGGGTGCCCCCACGAAGCATCTGGCACAGCAGTCTAGCAAACCTGCCCGGTGGTGGGGGGAGAGAAGGGAAAAGAAGAAACGAGAGAGAGAGAGAGAGAGGTTGAGGGCTGATCAGAGGAGGCAAACTTATGCCTTTTCACTTAAGAGAGAAGTCCAATAATTCCATGAATGAATGGAAAGTGGAAGGTTCCAGAAACAGCTGAGAGAAAGACTACTGAACCAGATTGTGGGTGGGGAGAGACTGGGAAAGGAAAAAATTACACTGCTGTGACAGTGCCCCCATTACGATCCTGTGCTTCTATAGACCCAACAAACAACAATAAAATCTCTGGTGATGAAACAGCCAGGATCCGGCAGTTGAAAGGAGGCTGCAGTGTGAGGGCCATGTGTCAGCTTCCTCACTTGTCTGTATCTTGCATCCCTTTCTGTGTATAGCAGTGCCCAGCAACTCACAACAATATTAAACATGCAATAAAACAGCAGTAAAATACAAAGGGGGGAAAAAAGAAAACACTGCTACACCATATAAACAAGGTAGACCAGACATTATAAATGGAATACAAGCAACCAGTTGGCATCATCTTCTGCATGTTTCCCAGTCAGCTTATGGGCCAAGGACTACCCTAGATAAAAAACACTTTTGCCTGCTGGTGGAGGGTCCCTAGACCACCTGCGGCAAGGAGTGTTGGACTCTGGGAGGAGCCACCAAGAACGCCCGCGATTGGCCAATCCCCAAAGAGGTGAAGGACGGGAGAGAGTCCTCCTGGAGTCTCACGTTAACAAAAGCAGCACCCCCTACCCATCACACCAGAGGCTCTGGTGTTGTGTGGTTGTCTGCTGTTTATGGCAGCTGCGTTGTTCTAGCTAATGCCTTCCAGTTGGAGGAGAGTTTGGTTCTGTCTGTGGCTGAGGATGGAGTTTTTGCATTCTCTTGTCTGCTGTTTTTATCATTGTTGGGTGAATGTTTGATTTTACAAACACACACGTTATTGTAAACTGGCTTGAGTAGAGATTTTGCCTGGAAAGGTAGGAGGGCATAAAGTATAACACAAGCAAAGAAATATATGCCTCTCTGCCATCCAGTTACAGAGGCACAGGAGAGAAGGAGATGCGATGGCCTGAATTTCAAGTGAAACTCACCATTTCAGATTCTGGCCCAAGAGGATTCTGGTTCTCTAGCACTGAATGGGATTTTTAGTCTCCCATAACTGCTGTGACTGAGGTCGAGCACATCTCTCCTCTCTTCAGGATCCAGTAAAAGAAGGACCAGGGAGTGAGAAATTGGGGGATGAACCCAGGAGTTCTGTCATGTGCCACGGGTGAGGCAAGGGCCGTCTTGCAAGCGAAGCGACCATACTCTTGGCTGCGGCAAAGTCCCTTCCTTACCAGCTTCCAGGGCATCTCTGCCCAGTTTGGGAATTCCCTCCCCTTAGCGGCCTTAGAGCTCTGCTGGCATCCTGGCACTAAATAAAAGCATGGCTGTTTACTAACGCTTTGCATGTTTGATCTCATTCAAATTTACAGTGTGTGTGGGGGTTTAAATTGTTTTAACTGCTTTTAAACTATCCCATTTTACATGATAATTGGTTTAATATTCTTTTAGCCTTTAAATTATTCTAACTGCTTCAAACTGTTGTCAACATATTTAAATTGATTTCATTGTATGCTGCTGCCCCAGGTCCTCAGATACAGGGCGGGATATAAGTATTTTAATATAAAGTATCTTGGCACAATTTAAATAAACGAATAAGCAAAAGCCCCCTCTCATGCACATGTATGTTCTTGCACACCGACAAAGCAATGCAACTGAGCAAAAGGTACCTTGTGTGTTTGGGAGGGGGCATGGTCCTGAAGAAGTGTGCTTGGAACTGGTGTGACTTGCCAGGGTGGAGTGGTAGCAACTGCTCCCCTTTGGACTTCCCTACTGATCCAAGGGGGTCCAGCTAGCTGGCAGCAGTTTTCATGTGCACAGTGCTCTGGGACTATGTTGGGGCCATCCTTGCTCAGGTTTGTTTGATGTTTTGCAAGCCATTTTGCATCCCAGCTCAGGAGAAGAGATGGGATATAAGTGAATAAATGATTATTTTAAGAAAACCACTAGAGAGGAAGGCAGGCAGTCAGTCAGGTGCTCTCTCTCTCTCACACACACACACAAACACACCCAGCTAGGCCCATGGAGTGACCCCATCCATCTTGGCAGGGGCTTCCAAAGGACAGACCTCTCTGTGAGTGGTCCAGATTGCCATGGACAGGGGAACTGATAAAACACCACCTCCCACATTTGGTCAGCCTGAGCTCCCCACATAGCAGCCAGCAAGACACCTTCCGCATGGGGCACTTCCCGGGGGCCTGTGCGCAAGATGGAGCTGCCTGGGCTTCTGCAGACCCTGCAGCGGAGAGGAAAATCTGGCTTTGGGGGCTGTCAGGTTTCAAAGGGTAGATGGAGAGAAGGGCAGCTACCTGGTTGTGGAACTGGATCCAGGTTGGGATTCGGAGGACCCGAAGTTTGAGGAGGAGTTTGGCTCTGGGGATTTGGCTCAGACACATCACTAATATTATCTATATTATAAAGAATACAAGAGTGAACCTGAGAATGCTCAACACAGTGTGGCAAACCCACTTGCCCACTTTCCCCCCAGACACTGGCAGGGAGGGTGCCGGCACCAGGGCTTCTGCCACAGAGAGGAGGTGCCCCTTTCAGCCCCAGGCAACTGGGCTTGGTGGTCCTGGGGCTCTCTCTCTCTTTCCCCCTGCCCCCCCATGCTTGACTCTCCCCACCCACCCTCAGCCCTTTGGCAATCCTCCTCCTCCTCCTGAGTGTTTTTCTCACTCCCAGAGATTGAGCCCATCAGAAACTGGAGTGGGGTCAAGGGGTCAAAGCTGCAGCCTGTACTGATCTCTTGATGGCACGGAGGACAACAGGGGGTTTGTTTTCCCCACCAGGCTTGGAGGATAAGCTCATTGCTCCTCTATCAGTGCTGGGGAGGGCTGGACTGCCCAGAGACAAGAGGAGACAGACACAGAACAATGGCTGGGCTATTTATTCGGACACTCACTGGGGGCAGCCCCCTCCCCTCCCTTCCCTTCCTCTCTCAAGCAGGGTATGCAAGCGGGCAGCGCTCCCTCCTTCCTCCCTTCTACCGATATCTGAACATCTGAGAGGGTTTGGGGTGGGCCCAAGATGGGGACCACTGGTTTGTGATTGGCTCCTTGGCCACACCATTGTCCTGGGCTGGTTGCCAAGATAGCCTCAGCTGACCTCATTCCATGCCCCCCCTGCAAAGACAAGATGGAGCAACTGTGAGGCTCTCCCACCACAAGAGATGGCTCTGCTACAGCTCACTTTTGCATGGCCATGTGAACATGTAAACTGACCCTGGTCCTTGTCTGTTGAACCCTCTGACTGGCAGTGGCTCTGTAGGGTCTTGAGCAGAGTGGGTGTGTGGGGCTTTCTCAGCACAGCTACCCAGCCTGGGGCTCTTTAGACCAGGAGGGCCCCTTCGGACTGGTGCGCTAGTCCTTCTCCAACGCCTAGGCTACTCTGGCCTTCCCCAGGCAGGGAAAGGGGACTCCTTGCTTGATCGCAACACCCACCCACACCCACTCCTGCTGTGATCATATACCTGCGTATCAGGAGAATGTGCCCCTCCAGCACCTGACAGGTTTCTGCCACAATGGGCAGCTCCATGCTGCTGCTGCTGCTGCTGCTGCTGTGGGGCCCCAGCTGTGGCTGCTCCTGCAACAGACTTGCCCGGTTTTGCTTCCCTCTTCTCCCTGATTCCTGAACTGGGCCTGCTGGCTTGGTTCTTCTAGAGACCTTTCAGCATTTGGGGAAAGTCATCCTACAGGCTGGTTGTGGGGCTGTGTTCTTGCTCCCTCTGCCTTGCCCCCTTCCCTCTTCACCTGGCCTTCTTCACCTGTGCCACTCTCTTCCCAAGCAGCTCTTACAAGTGCTACACAAAGCATGGGTAAGCACTCACTATTTCTCTCTCCCCTCACAAAATACTCACGTATTGAGGCAGCAAAACCCTCCTCAGAAAAGTTTGGCACGGCAAACTGTCATCTGAGATTGTGAGGGATGCCTGGAAGGGCAGGGAGCTTCCAGAGCCCTACATCAACTGGGGATCCTAAAAGGAGGGTGTGGTGGCTGTGGAAACTGAGTCACACCACCATAGTATGCCAGGCCCCCTCTGCCCTGGGCAGCAAGCAACAGGAGAAGCGGTGCCTGTCCTTCTGGCCACCTTTGCCTTGCCTTCATGCATGTCAAATTCACTTCAGAATCTATTCCCACTTGTCTCCTCTTGCAGTCAGAGCTTGGAAGGGTACTTTTGCATAACTTTTCACATGACCGCTGTCCATTAGTGATTTGTTACTGTAGAATCAGCAAAAGGAGACAGACAGGCAGACAGATATTGGAAGAAACAAGAGCATGGCATAAAACATGGAAAAAGATCAGCCTGTCCATTAAAAGTAATGCAACCCCCCCCTTTTACACAACCCCCATGTCATTTCCATGCATTACAATATTTCTGAAATGTGATGACTTTATGCTGTTGTTGCCACTCAAAGTAACAAATTACAGGTAAAGATGTTACTACTAATGCTTTACTTCCATTTCTGCATTTAGTGTCCAAAATCGAACTCCCTCTTTCAGTCAGTACAGTCTTTCCAGCACTGTAGAGACACGAAGGTATCTTCTTGTAAAGGCATGGCCGGCCGGCTGGCCTGCCCACTTGCCCACTGACCTTCCTTCCTTCCTTCCTTCCTTCCTTCTCCCAGAGATTTTTGTGGCCTCCCCACAGATGCACAGCCTGAAGAGGCATGGAGTAGTTACTTTGAGAAAGCTGGGGTGTGGGGTATGTGGGTGGACCACCTGAGAGCAGGATTACAATGCCAGAGACTTTTTAATTTGGAGGGAGGCAAGTAAAGGTGATGTGAATGACAGAGGGCTTTACAATTAGGCATGAAGGGAGGAAATTCACTCCCCCCACCCTCACCCCCGTCCTCTCTGGCTCACATAGTACTAACAGCATGAGCCATCCTATGAAACTGAACAGTAAGAGAGTCAACAGGCAGGCAAGAGGATAAAAACTCACCGAGGGCAAAGTTAAATTGCGGAATCCCCGTCACAAGGGTTGGTAACGGTTGCTCAGTGGCTCCACTTTAAAAGGGGATGAGACACATCCTCGGAGGATGGGGCCACTCATGCTACTGAGTCGGGATGTCTCTGTGCCATCGAGCTGCCCCTGGCTACCAGTGGCCCTGCTGCTTGTGGGCATCTGTTGGGCCACTCTGGGAACCAGGGATACAGGACTAGAACCCCCCCCCCTGGGTTTGAGCCAGGCTTCTTTGGGCTCCTCTCGTGTCCCTCTTTCTACACGGGCGTCTTCAAGATCCATTGCAGAAGAGTTGTGGGTCATGGCCTTGCCTCTAGCAGAGCACCCAGGCGCCCCTTTCCAACGCCAGCCATGAAGGGACTTGAACCCTCAATCTTCTGATCCAAAGTCAGACACCTTATCCGTTAGGCCATGTGGTCTCACCAGTCTGACACGTGGCCCCTTCTCGTGGGACTTTCCTCCAGCCAGCCCCTGCACACTTTGCCTTTTGCTGGGCCAGGGCCTGCAATTCCTGGGGTGATGAAATGGGGGGGGGCATGCTCTGAACCACTCGGTCAAGATGGTTCCAACCTGTTGCACCTCACAGCACATCAAGGCGTCACACTAAGGTGGGTCCTCTCTGGGCCTTGGTGCCTCCTCTCCTTGCAGACTGCTGCTAGGACTCTGCCCCCAGCTGCAGGAGGGGTCTGGGATGCAGGAGGAGGTGGAAGTTGAGATTGGCAGGCAGGAGGGGGGAGGCAAAAGAAAGAGCCCCTTGTCTGTGCACAATCCCCGGCCTTGTGCTCTGGGGCAAAACAATGGGCGCAAGCAGCGACCGGGACAACCCCCCCCCCACCCGCCAACACAGAGCCCCTCTTGAAGAGGAGGAGGGGGGGAGTCATGGGTGTTGCTCCAGTTGGTACAGGACAGGAGGAGGGCACAGCCAGGAGTGGCACTATGGGGGAGGGCTGGGGAGCACCTTGGGGGTCTTTCCCACAGAAGCTGGTGGGGCTGACTCTTTTTTAAAAGGCAGAAAGGAAGAGTTGCTTCTGACCCACACTTGCAAGCCCCATGGCACCCCTCCTCTGAAGGTCCCTGTGTGGGACAAAGACCTCCCCACAAACCATGGCAGGGAGGGATGCCCTGGACACCCCAAGGGCCCTTGTGCCACCTGGGAGGCCCAGAAGGACCGGGGCTTTTTGCGTGGGTGGGTGGGTGTCCAAGACCATCTCCCAGCCCCTGAAAGGGAGAGAGGTGCTCCTGCCTGTTCTCAGGGTGTGTGTGCATGGCTTTCCTAGCAAGCAGGGTGATTACTATTTTGCAACATGCTGCTTATTTTTCACTGTCTGGATGGATCAGGAGGGCCAGTCGCCTGGAGGTGGGGAGAGCAAATGGCTGTCCTGGCAGAAGAGGAAATGGGGCAAACATAAGGACCCCTTGGCCCTGCCTCTCTTGCACCTTGGCCTACATGGAGGGCTGAGCAAGGGGTGCCCCCATTAGATGTCACTGAACTGTAAGTCCCAGCATCTCACTGGCCACAGGTGAGGAATGCTGGGAGCTGCAGTCCAAGTGCATTCCCACCTTGGACTTACAGAGTGGGGGGCAGCTTCTCTCTGAGCGAAGATGCACCCGGGCAGCTCCCTCCTATTCCCGTGGTTAGAAGTCTGCCGTGTTCTCCAACAGTCAGGAATGCCCCCTGCAACAAAGGGAAGCCTTTTTCTGAGTACAGGCCTGTGGGTTTAGTGGCCTTCTTAAGCATATCCCAGGGAGCCCAAGGAAGCACAGGTCCACTGTGGGTTCTTGGGTCAGCCCACGGCCACAGCAGCTTCCCACCCCACTTTGGCTACTGATCTCCTGCTCTGGCCAACATGACACCAAGGTCATCCCATTTGTTAATGTTGATGGCCGTGTGTGTGTGTGTGTGTGTGTGTGTGTGTTGGGGGAAATCCCAGCCCCTTTGAGCTCTGCAGCTCTTCTTCACACTGGCTGCACTATCTCCCTGGTGAGCTGCAGAAAGGGGAGGACCACCATCCTGTTCGTGGCGTGCGTAAATCGCACTATGTAAGTGGAGTGAAGTATTCACCACAGCACTGCTGATGGCAGTAGAAGTGGAGATGTACACAAAGCAACGTTGCACATTGAGGTTGTGCATTGTGATTGCACATCATCATCATCATCATCATCATCATATTTCTACAGCGCCATCAATGTACATGCATTGAGGCTGCATGTTGCACATGGCCCAATGGCAGACAGGCATTGGCACATATTCCATAGTTGCTCTTCTGCCTGGTGGTTGTTGCATAATGCTGGCATAGCATACCTCCACGCGGAGATATTTATGCTGTGCCTACGAATGTTGGGCTGCAGTCTCTCACACACACCCCTCTCCAGCAGGGGAAGGAGACAGGGCAGGCCTGTTTGCTGAGCTGACCACCATCCCACCCACCCATCCATCTATCCATCCACCCTCCCCACACACACAGACAGAGGTTACTGCCACTCCATGGCCCTAAAGCCACCAGGAGAACTGTTTTAATTGCAAAGCAGAGGTGCCCGCAGCCAGGTCTCCTCAGGGGCCCACCACCTGTCCCTTGGTATGCCAGGGCAACTCTCGTCTGCCTGGGGTGTTGCAGCGACTCCATCAGGTGCTCCTTGTGCCTCCGGCCCTCCCCTCTCAGGCATTCTCCGCAGCCCCCCAGGAATGCACGCCTGAGCATCTTCCAGAGCATCTTCTCCCCGTGAGGCTCCTGCCTCTGGTTGCCACGGAAACAGCAACTGTTCTCCAGCTCTGGACTTAACTTCCACTGCTGGGGAGGGGCCTGTGAAAGAGGAGCCTTGGACGTGTAATAGGCTTTCTTGGCACAGGCTGGGGGGGGGGCGGGTATGGGATTAAGGGGGGGAGAACAGAAAATACTTTCTTCCTCCCCCGCCCCACATGCCCAGGGCCACCAGCATGGCTGCGTGAGCTGTTCTTTGCAGCCCTGTTGCCCCTCAGAGCCAGCTGCATGTCACGGGCTTAAAAAACAGAAATGAAATCACAGCCTCTTTTGTTTCTAGAAGCTCTGCACTGATGTCATATTGATATTTGAATGAAAAGCCACCCTGGAGATTTTCTTTGGAAGGGTGGGATGTAAATGCCAAATACATGAGAATGTCACCCCCCACCCCTCATGGCTATCAAGGAAAACACAGACGAGAGAAAATTAATGAAAACAGGGCTAAACACTCACACTCAGCCTGTATCCTTTCCATACTGCACAACTGCAGCACTATGATACCACTTTAACAGCCATCGCTGACTGCTCCTCTGGAATCCTGGGGTTTGTAGTTAGGGGAGACACTAGAGCTCCCTGGCTGTCAATTCTAAGTACCTTATGAAACCAGAAATCCCAGGAGCCCACAGTTGTCACATGTTGGTCTCATGGAAACTGGCTCCATGCCACAAAGTCCTGGGATTCCCACCCCCTCTCCTGCCTGGAAGAGAGAGCAGTCCTTGGCTTCTCTGGACAACAAGCTCTGGGGCCATCTAGCAGGGGATTCTGGGTCCCTCAATGAGCTACAAAAGCCTTGATTTTATATGATGAAGCCATCCCAATTAAAGCAGGACCAAAATGCTACAACTGTGCCATGTGGATCCCTTCGGAGAGGTCTGGCCAGGAGCAGTGTATCTGGAGGGATGCATCACTCACACACCCACAATCTGCCTTGCAGCACCTCTAGGATGGAGATTTTCTGTCCAGGTTCAAGTCCAGCCCATGTCCTCTGCCCCCCTCCACCCCTGCTTGGAAGAAGCCAAAGGGCCTGTCTACACTGGAGCAGAAGCACAGCCATTTGACACCACTTTATCCTCTGTAGTTCTGTCCTATAGGACCCGGTATTTGTAGTTATGTGACGTATTTAACCTTTTTTATCAAAGAACTCTGGTGCTTCACCAAACTGCAAATGCCAGGATTCCACAGGAAAGAACTATGGTAGATAAACTGGTGTCAAACTGGTGTACTTCTGCAGTGTAGACAGGCCCAAAAGCAGGCTGTTGGCTTGGAGCCTCCAAGCAGAGAGGGAAGAACCAGCTCTCCACAGAACCAACCTGAGGTTGCTGGTTTATTTCTTAATCTGAAGATTTAAGAGTGGAGCCCCAGCCACCCCACTCCCAGCAGAGATGAAGTGCCCCCCCCCCCAGGATCCCACTGGCTCTCCAGACCCTTCTTTCCCCATGGAGACTCAAAGGAGGCAGAAGAAACTCAAGGGAGCAGCTGAAGGCCCACAAGTGCCATGCACCCAATAGGTTGCAGCAGCAGCAGCATTGTCAAGGGCACTGTGCGTGTGCGCATAGCATGTAAGTTAACTTCGCTTTTTAAGAGAAGGGAAAAGATGAGGAGAGGAGGGAGGGAGGGAGACCGAGAGATGTGTACACAAGGAAATTGCAGCAAGCCCCCACTGGCCCCCTCCCTCACTTAACAAGTGGTGAAGTTATTTGCTGAGATGTTATGTTTTATTGTAAGCCACTTCGAGAGCACGTGCTGAAGGGGAGCCCATGAATCAAACTGTTCCAGCTCTGGGAGTGGCTGAGCATCAGTCACCAATTGCCTGCTCCTGCTCGAGGGCATAATACAAGCTGAGGCAGCCCTCTGACCCCCTAACATGGGAAGCAGCTCCTCCCTGGGGGAGGGGGTGATATTCCTCCGGCTTTCCTCTTGCAACAGACACGGGGCACTTGGTTCCTGCACTCAAGGGTGTAGCTGGGGGGTGAGGGCAGAAGAATTCTGCCCCCCCCAATGAAATTTTCTTTCAGTCCCTAAATTTCTAGAATTGCAAAAACTTAGAAGTCCAGTGTAATCTTTAAGCTCCGTTCTCCACCCAGGATGTTAACTCTACTGGATATAGTGAACTGCCGCCAGCAACATCGGTCTGCCCCACTGAGCCACAATCGCAAGAAATCGTTGCAACATATAAATACCCCAGTTCTGAAAAGGCAGACAAACGCCCCCGCGCGCTCCTTGAGGTCCCTCCCCTCTGTTTCCTGAATAAAGTTTCCAGAGTTTTGGGGACTTCAGCGCCTGGACTCGGGGCCGCTGTGTTCTTCCTGGGTGTCAAATCCAAAGCTAGGTGGAATTCCTACAACTTTCCCAGAGTCTGGAGAGGGTGGGGTGGGGGTTACCTTTTTGGACTCCAGCTCCCAGAATCCTCTAGTGAGCGTGGCCAGTGCTGGGAGTTGGAGTCTCCAAAAGTAACTTTCCAAACACTGCCGGGCCCTTCCTTCCCCTTCGGGGTCTCCCGCCGGCCCAGCTGCCAAGACCACGGGGGTCGTCGACTCGGGAGCGGGAGCCTGTCTTTTGGCCGTGGGTGGGGACAAAAGCCACCCCACCCCGCCGGCTGCTCCGGCACCTGCCCGGCTCCCGCCTCGCCAAACGGCAGCCTGCAAAGTCGCCCCAGCCGGGGTTGCCGCTTCTTTTTCCTCGGGGCAGAGTCCTAGGGCGCGCGGGTGGGAGGGAGCTCCCTTGGCGTTGGGGGGCTGGCATGGCCCCGGGCAGAGCCAGACCTTCCCGGGGGTTCACAGGGACACTCACCCATTGCTTTGGGGTGCGAGTCGCGAGTTCTGCGCCGGTCCTTCCTCTCCCGCGGGCGGGCTGGCTGGCTGGCTGGCTCTCTCGGCGCCTCCGGGCCCTCCGTCCTCCCTGGACCGTCTCGCCCTCGCCCCGTCCCTCCCGCCAAGAAAAGGGCGCCCGGTCCGGAGCCAAGCCCCTTAAAGGGACGGCCCCCTCCCGCCCCTCCTCCTCCGGACACCGTCCCTCCGCACCCCCTCCGGGAGGACTCCGGCACGCGGGGGCGCGGGGGGCGCGTGCACGCTTGGCTGGCCAGCTCCGCCGCGAGGAAGACGCGCCAGTGCCTCCCAGTCCCGTTGCTGGGGAACGCGGGGAGCCGCGGCCTTCGGGCCCTGCTGCTGCTGGTGGGCCGACCCTGCCGGGCGCGTCTCCGCTTTGCCCCCTGCCTCTGGGGGCCGGGCCCCGTTGCTGCCCCTACGCGGAGGAGGGCGCGCGGGGTCAGGCCGGAGGGGGCCCGGAAGGCGCGCAGGTTCCCCCACCCTGGGCACAAAAGACCCCCAGCCGCCTCACACAGAGACTTTATGATTGACAGCGGGGGGGGGGGGGAGAAAGAAAGAAACTATTTTTTGCCCCAAATCCAGTGTTTCACACAGAAAACATGAGGGTTTTTTTCATACACATTTCCAACGCTTTTTGCACAAAAAATGTTTTTTTTTCACAGAAAAAGTCCTGAAATGCAAAATAAAATAAAATACTGTAATTCTAACATGCACAGAACGCCTTGAAGTCTGGCCCAGCGGGAGAAGGAAGCGCTTGGAGTCTTTCCATCTTGCGTACAAGAAAGAACCCGTGAGAGCTGCAGATGATCTGAGCGGAGTTCCTCGGGGACACGAACGGGGCAGAGACCCACAGGAGGCCAAGAGGGAACATGGGAAGAAGGGGTGTCATGCCAAGCTGGGTCATCCGCCCAGGGCCTTCTCGGTGCGGAGGGGCAGCGGTTCTCCTAAGAGTCAGAGCCCACGGGTGTGCGTGGGGGGGGTATCCTGGCCCTGCCTGGGGTTGCTGCGGTCCGACCCAAGGCCTTTGGGGCGCAGCATGTAGGGTGGCGCTCCTTCCCCTTGGGACAGGGGCGTTAGAGCTCAGCAAACAGGCACCAGAGGAGCACCCACAGCCCCCGCGGGGCAGGCTAAGAGCAGAGGAGGGGGACGGGATCTTAAACTTCCCGGACAGTGGCGGGGTGGTGGGGAGGTAACAGCAGCAGCTCAGAGAGGGGTCCATGGGCGGGGAGCGGAGGGAGGGAGGTCGTTCCTCCCAAATGCCTTCCCTCCTACTGTGGATAGCAGGTGCGGGTCCTCAGTTTGGATCCAGAGCACCGGCAGCAAAGAGTTAAGGCTGTTTCTCTTCTTCCTTGCCTGGCGGAGGGGGGGGGCAAGATGTCCTAAACGGTCCACAAAGGGTAAAGAGGTGAACATCAGCCTGCACAGACTGAAAAGGATTGCAGGGTGCCTTCACTGGAGAGACCCCCTGCCCCCTCCTTGCACCCCTTCTGCCCTAGTCCCTCCTCCTCCTCCTCCTCTTCCCCGCTGGAAATGTTAATATCCAAAACTGCGGGGGGGGGGCCCGCCGCTTATTCCTCCCTGTGAGCCAGTTTGCCCTTCGCACCCAGCCAAGCCTCCGGGCAGTTCTGCAGGGCCAGCGCCTTCCAGCTGCGTCCCCTCCCCCCCTCCCTCCCTCCCTCCCTCCGCAGAGCTTAAACGCCCCTCTGCTGCCTCCCTCTCCCCCTCAAACCCCTGCCCGCCCACCTCCACGCACCAGCCCCAGGCCCGGCATCCTTCCTCCCCAGGAAGACTGTGGCCCCTGCGGAAGGAGGCCCCGCAGCGCCTGCCTGGAGAGGGCAGCCTCTCCCTTCCAGACAATGCCCAGGGTTGTCCAGGGCAGGACAGCATCCCAGTGCAGGCTGGCTCCGGAGGCAGAGTGTGTGTGTTGGCCTGCTTGCTTGTTTAGGAGGCTGAAGCCAGGAGTGATGCTAGAATAATTTGTGAAGAAGAGAATGGCTGGGGTGGGAGCGCGGAGGGGGCCAAGCGCTGGGGTGGTGGGTGGAAGTGGTCCCAGCAAAGGGGGGGAGGGGTGGGGAGGGGGCGCTGATTAAGAAAGGACCGCTCTGCCAACTCCCAGAATTTGTATTTCGAGGGCACTGATGGGACTCAGGGGGATTTTTACACCCAAGGCAGTAAAAGCACATGTCAAACGCAGAGCAGAAGAGAGAGAGAGCACCAAGTAATAGAATCCTAGAGTTGGAAGAGAGCCCAAGGGCCATCCAGTCCAACCCCCTTCTGCCATGCAGGAAGGCACAATCAAAGCCCTCCCAATGACAGATGGCCACCCAGCCTCTGTTTAAGACCTCCAGAGGAGGAGACTCCACCACACTCCCAGGCAGCAGCAACGGATTCCACTGTTGAACAGCTCTTACTCTCAGGAAGTTCTTCCTAATGTTTAGGTGGAACCTCTTTTCCTGTAGTTTGAGTCCACTGCTCCGTGTCCTTGTCTCTGGAGCAGCAGAAAACAAGCTTGCTGCATCCTCAGTCTCACATCCCTTCAAATATTTAAACATGGCTCTCATGTCCCCTCTTAACCTTTTCTTCTCCAGGCTAAACATACCCAGCTCCCTCAGCTGCTCCTCAGAGGGCATAAGGGCTTCCAGACCTCCCACCATTTTGGTCGCCCTCCTCTAGATGACCGAAGCACTTTATCTTCACAATGACAAGTGTCCAAAATGAGGGAGAGGGGAGCCCAGGGCCACTGAAATGTGTCAGCTCTGTTGGGACTGGGGGCGGGGCATTCGAAATAAAGGTTGGCCTTCAAAGGCTGAGAGCCTTTGACTCCATGCCGTCCCTTGTGTGGCGGCCAGTCACTGGGAATTGGGGTGGCACAGTGGCGGCAGCAGCACTGGTGCCCTAGAAAGCTGGTGGTCCACCTCTTTGAAGCGATTCAAGCAGGCCGCCCAGGCCCACTGCGGGGGCCCCTGCCTGCCTTCCTGCCACCCCTCCCTCCCTAACCAGGAGAAGGGGGGCCTCTCCAGAGGAGGGGGTCCTTCTCTTAGCCTTGGCATCCTTCCCCGCTTCTGCCATGGCTCCCTTCCACACACACTTTCCCTGGGCTTCCGAGGGATGGGAGGGGAGTGGGCTCCAGGCCACCAGGGCTTAGAGGCCTTTGGGGTGGCGCAGAACATGCCCCTCCTTCCCTCTGACCGTGGCGTTTTGTTCTGACTGGGGGTGCTTTCTTTCCCACTTACCCTGAGTCCCTGGGCCCACCGTCCCAAAGCCCCTGGCTTCCAAAGCCAGCCTAGCACAACCTCCTTGACCGACAGGCAGCCCCTCCCCGCCCAACCATGGGAGGGCCTCCTGGGATGAGAGTGTGCCTGGTTTCTGGGTCATTTCTCTGGCCTGCCTCACAGATCCACGGCTGGGTCCCAGAACAAGGGCTGCCTCTCTCCTCTCCTCTCGTGGGCCCCTGCGCCCTCCTACCCCCGAGCAGAAGAGCCCAGGCTGTGCAGGCTGAAGCCAGGCCGGCCACTCGGAGTCCACAGCCAGACCCACGAAAAGTGGGAGAGGCTGGGATCCATTTCCCGGAGGAGTTTTCCAGAGGTTGGACAGGAGAGGGAGGGCCTGGCAATGTGAACTCCCCCAGGGCAACGCCAAGGGCCCGGGGTCCCCAAAGACCACAGCCGCCCCAAGGGCCACGGTCGCCCCTCTGGGATGATCCTGCCCTGGCAGAGAGGGCAGCAGAGCCAGGGGCCTGGTGCAGGGAAGGGCTGAGATCCCTGGGCCCCCTTCTCCTTCCTCCTCCCTCCCCCCAATAGCACCAGGTGCGGCCCCACTGATTTCAGGAGGGGGGGCTCTCTATGGCCTCCTTTATCTCCGGGGGCTCCCAGAAGGCTTTGCAAGGCTGGTAGAGCAGCGCCCAGAAAATGGCAGACACTGGCCCTTTATGCTCCGAACAATGGCTCCCACAGAAGCGCGGACCGTGAGAACCCAGCCGCCAGAGGAACAATGGACCAAAGGGGAGATGCTGCTGCAGATGGGGGGCCAGCCCCACCCTGCCCTCCTCCCTGAAGGCGAGAGGGGAGAGGGGAGGCCTCCACCGTGGGCCTCTGCCCCATCCCGGGGCCAGGCAGGCCTGCTGGGGCGCAGCGCCCCTTCCCCGCAGGAGACTCCCGGGGGCACCATCAGCGAGGTCGGCTGGGAGGCACGTGGGGCCGGGGGGGCGTACTGGGAAGGGCAGCGAGACCCCCGTCCGCGCAGGGCGTGGGGAGGAGGGGTCCAGCTGAAGGACCGACTTGCCCCCCTCCGCCCCTCGGCCGGGACGCTTCTGGGCTTGCGGGTGGAGGATGGTGGCAACCTGGGGGGGGGCATTGGCAGCAGCCTCTACCAGTCTGCAAAGGTGGGTGGGGATTTCCGGAGGGGGGTGGTCCAGAAGCGGCGGGGCCTAACCAGGGCGGAGGGCGGGTCTGCGGCGTTTCTCCTCTCCTGCCCCCCTCCGAGCTCTCCTGCTGCCCCATCGCCAGGGTTGCAATATGCCTCAGGGCCACCACGCTCGCCCCCCCCCGTTGAGGGGCGCCCCTCCCCCTTCTCCCCAGGCAGCAAGACCCCTCGGTCCAGCCCTGCCCTGAGAGGGGCGACCCCAAGCCCCCGAGAAAGTGTGGGGAGCGTGGCCCGGCGGCCTGTGCTGCTGAGGCCTCTTGTTCCCCCCCCCGCTGATCGCTGCGCCAGAGGAGGGGGAGGGGGGAGGCTCTCTTTTTTGGAGCACAATTCGTCCAGAAGCAAACAGGGGAGGAAGGTCCCCCTGAGAGGCTCCAAAAAGGCTTTCCGTGCTCCTTGGATTATCCTTGAAAGCCGTCAAGATTTCTAAAGTGCAGCAATTACTTCCAGAGGCTGAACCTGGTCTTTCTTGGAAGGAATTCAAAGGGAGCGCGCCCCCTCCCTCCCGGCCCGTCCCAAAAACAGGGCCAGGAAAGGCCGGCCCGGGAAGCACCGCCAGGGGGCGAGGTTGAGGTGCGGGGGTGGTCGTGGGAGGGGGCAGAGGCTGGGACCGCCCAAAGAGGAGGCACTCTGCGTGGGGAGGGTGCCCTTTGGGGCAGGGCCCGGTCTGTGGGGTGGGGGCCCCCGCCTGCCCCCGCCCTCCGCCTCCGCGCGCCTTGCAAAGGGGCAACTTAGCCGCTCCCGCTCCTTCCGAAATCCTCTTTCGGCCATGAGGGGGGTTGGTGGGGGGTTGTACAGCCAAGCATGAGCAGAAAGGTGGAGGAACCCCCCCGATGCCCCCCTTGCTGGGAGGATGTTGCATTTCTTGGGGGGGGGAGGAATATGGGGGCGATGACCCCAAGGCTGTGGCAACGTCAAACGTTTCGGGGTCCGCCATGAAGAGCCAGGACCTCTCCCCCCCCCGCACCCACTGGAGGGCGGCCCCCTCCCCTCCCCGGCCGGTGGGGCTTCTTGGTGGGAAGTTGGCGGGGCAGCCGCGGCCCGCCGAGCCCCCTCCCCGGCCAGCAGGAGGCGCCAGGGTCCGGCGGAGGGCCGCAGGAGGAGCCCGCCGGTCTGTCCCGGGGGGTGGGTGGGCGGGAGAGGGGCGGCCTCTTTCCTGGGGATTTGGTCTCGAGAGGGCCCCCCTCCCCGGACCGCCCTTCCAGGCTGCCTCTCCAAAAGGTCTCCTCGAGAAGAGCGTCCGTGGCTGCGGCTGCCAAGAGATTGAGGGCATGGGTTAGTTATGCGGCTGCCACACTTCGGGGGGGGGGCGTGGAGGGAGGGCAGACAGTGAGCCCTCACTTAATGGGGGCAGAAGGGGTCGGACTAGATGGCCTTTGGGCGTCCCTTCCAACTCTGGGATTCTGTCCTCTGCTGCCATGTCACTAATGCTGGTGTCACCCCCCCCCAAGTGCCACTTGGTGCAGTTTGACCTCTCTGCACCCCCTTCTCCGCCACCCTAGAGATTGTTGGAAGTTTAAAATATTTGAGATTGTGTAATCTCAGTAGCAGAGTTAAATCATGCTTTAGCAGAAGTGTTTATATTGGGAACAGAGCTGGTCCTCAGAACAAAGGATCAAGGGGTTGTGTACACAGGAAGAGCACAGGGGTCATAAACAAGCAGGAAATTAGTCCTAAACATCCCTTTCATGCACTTTAACTATTTAACAGCCAAAGAGAAGAGCAGAAGATTGGGGGGGCAAGGGAAGGGATCACCCACCCCTTTTGCAGTAAAGATTCCTGGGGCCAGGCCTACTCACAACTCCTGGGTTACCCCTCAGCCAGCCACCCAGAGTCTTCCTTTGTTTAATCGGGGGGGGGGCTTCCTTTTCCGAAGGGCTCCCCAATCCATCAAGGGCCCCATGAGGAGACATGGGGTGGGGTGGGAGGAGCACCCCAAGGTGACAAGACCCAGCTCTTCTGCTGTGTAACAGATGGGATGCTCGTGCCAAGCCTGACTAGAAAGTGCCCTGCAGGGCAGCAAAGCTTCTGCCACCTTGTTGGCACCCTGCCCATGTTTTAGTTTAATAAAATGTACTTGGTAACAAAGACTGATGTGGGGAGGCCTGGGAAGCCGTCTGCAATGGCACAATCATGTTAGTCTGTTTCAGTGTAGGAAGCTGCAAAGGGATTCCGGAGCCCCTTTGACACTCACAGAAAGAGAGGGAAATTTCTTGTGTAGCTTTCGTGGACTCCACCTGGCATCTGATGAGGGGGACTGGAGTCCATGAAAGCTTACGTGAGCAATTTATTTTCCTCATTTTGTTTCAAAGATTCCTTTATGTCTTTTAATGGGAGCTGTGAGTAGGTTTGCCTACATACACATCATCTCCCAGCTGGGCCTTAAGTCACTCTCAAGTTACTTTAAGGTAGCTGTAAGTAACTGTAATAACATTACTGCAGTGAGCCTGAAAAAAGAACAGCCGATGCAATGCAGAAGTTTTCCTTAGTTTTCTGTGTAGATAAAGGGCCATGCTCCCCAAAGTCCGTGGGGTCTGCCCCTTGGCTCTGGAATCCCTTGCTCAGAGTTGATTTGTTTGCCATCCTGAAACAAAGTGCTTGTAGAGTTACAAAGGACTGGAATTTGGGTCACTTGGTTGATTGTGATAGTTATGCACTGCTTTTCAAAACTATTTTACTAAGCATTTTGCAAAATAAAAGTGTATTACAGCAATAACTGAGACCAATACAAGCAATAAAATCCAGTCTGTTGGGGCTTAAAATGATTCAGCAACAGCTCCAGGCAAGAGTTTCAAGTGCCCCTCTTGCACAAGGCAAGCCACTCCTGTGCCCATGGGGGGGACATTCTGCATTGTTGGTGCAGTGACCAAAGGGGCCCTGCTGCCAAAACTAGTATCTGTAAGATATTACTGTAAGTAATATCTGTAAGTAAACTACTTTTTATATACTTTAAAGAAGACTACAGTTGTTTTATTCTCTGCTAGACAGTATGGGGAGGAGTGAACTGGTGGCTGGCTGAATCTCAATATAAACCCCTTCTGCTGAAGCACTATTTTGCTCTGCTAACTGAGATGCTAATCTCAATATTTTTAAATACCCAACAGCCTTGAGGGTGAAGTCGAAGGTTCTCACAGCCGGCATCCATAGTTTTTTTGTGGGCCATGAGCTAAATAGACACTAATCTCCAATGGACCGTGAGCTAAATAGACACTAATCCCCCTCACATATCCTCCCACCCTAAGAACTGGTCACCCAACAACTGAATACACATATTTATGTATGAATCCTCTTCAACAGGGACTCACAGTATATAAACCCCACACACCCACGTGCCACCATTCTCTGAAGACATCAGCCACAGATGCAGGTGAAATGTCAGGAATAAACTCTTCTAGAACATGGCCTCACAGCCTGGAAAACCCCCACAAAAAAACCTATAGCTTTGAGGGTATTTAGGCCCTAGCTCTCACATAGACAGACATGCAAGTTGCACCTTCCAGGCAGGGCAGGGCAGCAGCAGCACTGCAGACACCTCAGGGCCTGTTCAGATTTGGACTGCCATCTCTGGAGTCCTGCAAAGGATGCTTCTCTCTGCTCAAGAGGCCCCATCGCCTCCTGGAGGTAGGCCATGAGTCCGTGCTGGTGCTCTGGTGCTCCCAGATGTGACTCAGTCTCTGGGGCTTGGCCGTCCTTCAGGTGAATCTCCTGTGCTGGAAAAAAAACATGCTTTGCTGGATGGATGGGTTTAGTTGCATCTGGCCCTCCCCTCTCCTCCAAAAACTGGGAGTCAGGGCAGCTGCATTCAGTTCTTGTCTTGCTCCATGGATTTCCCTCATCTACCTTTGGGAGCATTTCCAAATAGCTTCTTGGCGTGACCCAGGGGGACATCAGCTGATCTGATCTAGAAACGGGGCTCTCTTGGGTGCTTCGGTTCTGGCCTCACCCAAGCACCCCAATCTTTGGTTTCAAGCAGGAATTCCTCCTCCTCTTCCCTGTCTTCCTGTTACTCTTTCCTTGGCTGGCTCCTCTCTTGCTCCCTCCCTTCCCTTGTGCTCTTCCTTCTGTCCTCTTTCCCTCCTTCCTTCCTCCCTTTCCAGTCACGGCCTGGCTACCCCAGGGCCTGCTCCATCCAGGAGCCATGCATTGTTGGCCAAGGGTGTAATTGCTCCCTAGCTTTGGGGAAAAAAGAAAAAGAGAGAGGAGGAGAGAGCGAGCACCCTGCTGCTCCATGGTTATTGCAGAAGGAGGCTTTGACACTGCAAATTGATAAATATCCTTGTGCTCTGTCTCAGAGAGGGTGTTATTATCCAAGACTTTGCTTTTCTCACACTCTGAGTTGAGTAATTCCTTGGTGTTCAATTCCTTCAACATCAGGAGTCTTTGAAGAAAGGAATTCAGCTCTTCTGCCAGCATGATAATGGTTTCATGCTGCATCAGCTGTGTATAAATGTCATTTATACTCCACAGGGTTTTGCTTCTTTACCTTTCATTCCACAGATCTGCGCACTCATTTAAGGGTTACGGTGAGAACGGTAACCTGTGATCACGTTCATGTTTGAGCTGGTAAGAACTGGCAGGTGGGCAGGCTTGTTCTGGCAGATTACCTCTAGTCCATATATTCCCATGGAGACCACCTGAGTTTGCTGAGACATGACAACCCCCACATCATTTGGGGGATACAGGGAGAGATCTCCCCCCCAGGATAATCTCTGGATGGAGAGATCTACCTGCTCCCCCCCCCCCAGGTGTAGTGGTGCTCCTCAGCCTGCAGAGTGGGGTCACTTCACCTCCCCCCCCTTTTCTGGTGCTCTCAGAAGCCCCTCCCCCTCCCCACCCCCTTCCTGCCCCCCTCCTTTCAGTCACCTTAATCACAGCCTGACATGGAGTCAATGTCAGGGGAAATGGATGTTGTAATTAAAATCCAAGCCCCTTTTTAGATAATTTTAATCACCAGGCAAAAACAGCCAGCTAGTCTTGCTAGGAGGTTGTAAATCTATCAGGATTGGTGCCCTGGTTTGTGTTTTGAGCCTGGCCTTCAAGGCTAAGTAAACAGGCTAGAGATGGGAATAGTTACTTTCGTTTCTCAGAGCAGACTGAATGTCTTGTAAGTACAGTTGTCCCTCCACATTCACGGATTTGGCATTCACGGATTTAAATATTCAGGGCTTGAAAATATTCTTAAAAAAATAATAATCCAAAAAGCAAACCTTGATTTTGCCATCTTATATAAGGGACACCATTTTGCTATGCCATTGCATATAACGGGACTTGAGTATTCACGGGTTTGGGTATTCACGGGGGTCCTGGAACCAAATCCCAGCAAATGTGAAGGGACAACTGTATTTCATTATAAAAAGCAGGGGAGATTTTTGGTGTATGCAATGCAAGTTTCTTTTTCCCTGCTAGTTTTGAAGAAACCTTGGAGAGACGCAGAAGCAAAAACGAATGCTCTCTGTATTTTTGTTTAACTTGTTAATCTTACAATAAAGCTATGGAAGACTTTTGGACTTTATTGAATTCTTACCAGAGATATGCCATTCTTTTGCCCAAAGCCCATGTCTTTTGCTGAAACTCTGCAACAGTTCTACTGCCTTGCTAGGCAGAGTGGGCATTGTATTTCCCTAACAGTCAAATGGGCCCAGTGGGTCTGAGCAGGGAGGGGATGAAAAGAGAGCTAGAGAAAATGGCTTCTTCTGCTATCAGGCAGCTGGGGGGGGCAGAGGAGGGAGAAGGAATGGCGACAAGAGACTGAGGAAGGGAGGTCAGGGATGGGGAAGAAAGGAGGGGGCAGAAGTGGAGGGAATGGGGGAGAGAGGGATGAAGGAAATCCCAACAGGGAAGGTGTGTGTGTGTAAAAGAGAGAGGGTGTGTAAGAGAGAGAGGTGGTGAAGAGAGTAGCAGCTGACCCTGCTGGGGTGGCAGGGTGGACTCCAGGGGCACAGCCAACCACATCTAGTTTGATACCCAAGCCCTGCAAGCATATCTTGTGCCCATTGCCCACCCACCCACTGGTTGGGAGTGGTTTTGTTGGGAGCCTGGTGGGTGGGGTGCAGGAGGAGCTGAGAGAAGAGATCTCTCTCTGCTGGGCTGGGGTTTGGTTTTTTCTTTCTGCAGTCTCGGGCAGGGAGGAAAAGGCCGGCAGCTGGCATTGCTCTTCCTCAAGGCCCCTGGGGGTACAGGAACTGGCCAAGAGTGTGGAGGATGGCCTTGGGAGCGGATCAGACCCATTCCGGTGGATAAGGCTATCCGTGGCTAGTGGCCAGGATGGCTACCTATTACCTCCAGTGTCATAAGAGGCAGTGTCCCTTCAGTGCCAGTTGCTGGGGAACACAAGCAGGACATCCTTTGGCTCAGGCTTTTCCCACTGGGCCAACTGGTTGGCTACTGGGGGTAGGATGCAAGGCCAGATGGGGCTTGTTCATGATTTCCAGGATTTGGGCAGTGAGAGCAAAGACACAGGGTTGATTGACAAGCGCCTGGCACTTTCCAAAAATGTCCAGAATGAAGACGGCCAAGAACTAGAGAGGCCCAGACATCCTGTCTTCAGGAACCTGACTTACGTAATAGGGAGTGGTGCAAGGCCCTGTTTGAAATGTGGACATTAAATTAAGGTCTTTGTATTAAGATAATACAATTTAAGATAATACAAGATAAGATACCTGCATAAATCTGAGTCCATAACTGTTTTGGATTGTTACTAAAAATTTTAAAATAAAATCTTTAAAAACATATCCTTAAATTATTAAATAGCAAATGCATTAATCAGCATTTAATTTCATCTTTAAGTAAACTTGTAGCACCTTTGAGACTGAGTTTCTAACTGAGAGAAAGACGTTGGTACCATAAGCCTTGTAGACTATGTCTGCTTCATTAGATGTGTTAATGTTGGCAATTTGGGCAAAGGCCTCTCCCACCCAGTGAGAGCCTTTAGCATGCACACTCACACTCTACAACTATTCAGCTGCTGCTCCCACTCAACAATTTCCAGCTGCTTTCTTGGCCCAGAAGCTCAAAGCCTCAGCATAAAGAGGAGAGACTCCTTTTAAGGAGCATGTTCATTACTGGGGTGGAATTAATGCCACACAAAGGAAGGAACTGGGAAACTTGGAAGCACAGTAATGCCTATATGTACACACACACACACACACACAGATGCATATGCATGCATGCATGCACACATGCACACACACACAAATGGATGTAAAAAGCCAAATCACCTGGAAGGCAAATTTCCCTGTTAATCTCTCAAAGCGTGTTTGTTAATGCCACTTATCCTTCATGAAAAGCTTTAATCAACTCCCTTTGGGGCATTTGTGTTCCATTTACATTTGTAAGTGGAAGGATCATGCAAACGGATGGCAGGGAGACCATTGCTCCACCACATATATTTGCAACCATGAAGGCAGGCGGGCTCCTTGACATACCCTGCCCCAACCCTGCACCCATCTTTCTCTAAAGGGAGCCAAAGAGCTCCCCAACCTCCAAAATGTGCTGCTGCTGGAAAGCAAGCATGTAAGACTCCATTCCAGGCCTGCCGTTGGAACAGCAGCCCTCAGGAAAGTAAAAGGGAAGAATCATAGAGTCCTATAATCCTAGGCTGCTGACACACTGCAGAAACAATCCATTTTGACACCGCTTTAACTGCCGTGGCTCAATGCTACGGAATTCTGGGATTTGTATTTTTGTGAGATATTTAGCCTTCTCTGTCAGAGAGCTCTGGTGCCACAACAAACTACAAATCCCAGGATTGTATAGGCTGGAGTCATGGCCGTTAAAGCGTTGTCAGACTACTTTATTTCTGCAGTGTGTCAGCAGGCCTAGAGTTGGAAGGGGCCTCAATGCCTGTCTGAGTCCAACCCCCTGCTCAGTGCAGGATTTCTAGCTAGAGATCCTGCATTGATTGTCTCTTTTGGAAGACCTCCAGAGACGGAGACCCCGCCACCTCTCTAGGTCATTGCTTCCATTGCTGAACCACTCTTACTGTCAAGAAGTTCCTTCTAATGTTCAATTGAAATCCACCCTCCTTAAACCTCAAAGCATTAGACCTAGTTCTACCCTCCGGGGCAGCAGAGAACAGGCCTGCTCCCTCCTCTCTCTGACAGCCCTTGGAAAAGCAGGCAGCTTGGAGAATGAACAGGAAAGCAGAGGGGCAAGGCACCTTGGAGATGCCCGAGTAGGAGGAGAGTACAGCTGTTGCCCTTGTGGCTGACTGATTGACCAGTTGGCTGGCGCTTTAGTCAATGACTGGTGCATGGGAGAAGCCGACCCTTGTGGTACCTTCCAAATCTATGATTCCATGACTCCAGCATTGTGGATCCTGCGTCTCCATGCCTCCCGATGTGAGGCCAGGGCAGACCCTTGTTGGTGATCCATTTGGCCGAGCCTGAGATGTTGTTTCAGGGAGCACTTGTATCGCTTTTTTGGAGCGCCCCTCTTACGCTGACCTGTGGTGAGTTCACCATAGAGTACTAGATTTGTACATGTAAGATGTAAGTAAAGGAATAGCTCATTAAATCCAAACTTCATAGGTAGGCCTTCCCTGAATAGAACAGACCATTTTAATGGATACTTCTCCCTCTTCTTATGTTTTATGTTTTTATGTTTATGTTTTTATTCTATAGTTTTAAAGTTTTAGGGTAGTTATTTTATGTCACTGGTGAATTTGCCAGTTACCGTATTTTAAACATATTTATTTATTTATTTATACCCCGTTCTTCAGCCACAAGGCTATCAGAGCGGCTTACAAATTGTTTTAAGCAATAGCTATTTACACATCTACACTGCATTAAGCAGTTTCCAATGTGCGTTAGCAGTTACATATAATATGCACTATTATATGTAATTTTATGGGGGTAAATTGTTTTAAGTTATTACTATTGTTATGGATTTGTTTTTATATCCAATTGTTTACCTAATAGGCAAAATAGGTGGGATACAAAACTAAAGTTGTTTTGTAAAGTGTTTTGTAAAGTGTTGTAAAGTGGACAACAAACAG
Source organism: Gambelia wislizenii (assembly GCA_030847615.1). Classification (NCBI taxonomy): domain Eukaryota; kingdom Metazoa; phylum Chordata; class Lepidosauria; order Squamata; family Crotaphytidae; genus Gambelia; species Gambelia wislizenii. The sequence goes on along the minus strand of JAUMIR010000011.1, from coordinate 39,158,562 downwards.
CATTAGTTTGGGTGATAGGGATGGTTTTTCCAGCCCCTCTTCCTCTCAGAGTGGGTCTGGTTTCCTTATAGAACCAGTTGCAACCAGTTGGGGGAAGCTGTTCTGTTTTGCACAGTGGGAGAACCTGAGCTGTGATGCTCTTGTGGGTGGTTTGCTTTGTTCAATGTTAGGGTTGCACACACCATAGAGCTGCGGTTTTTCTCCGGTGTCTTTCTGGGCCTCACCAAAGAGGAAGACGTTTCTGATTTAGAGCAAAAAGTTAAGGCTGGAGCTGCTGTCCATGAAAGCAAGGAAATTCAGACCCTCAGCAATGTTCCCCATTCGAACTCAAAACAAGGGCACCTCTCCCAAATCTCCATCTAAGCACTATGGCACACTGACTCATATCCTGCTCATGAGCTCCCCATTGGAAACTGGTCAGCCTCTGTGGGAAGAGGCTTTGGGGGTGTGTGAGAGAGTGTTGGGCTCTGATCCAGCTTGAGAGCTCTTCTTCCCCTCTTAATGTTACATTACCCTTCAAAGAAAGTCACACCTTCCTCCACATAGCAGGTATTAGTCAAACAACTAATTCATTAAATGCAAACATTCCTACTGCACTTTACCCAATGTTCTGTGGGGAGAAGGTGAAGGAGGGCTTATTTCACGAAATTAAAACATATTCAACTGGGTAATCATTTTGAACAGCAAACAATCAGGTAGGTAGGTCAGAGAACTGCATCATCCAGAAGGAGACAGAACCAGGCCGAAATCTTATCCAAGCAGGAACATGGTAACAGTTGGCATTGGAAAATTAATGACGGGCCCCATTGCTCTGCACCCAGCACCACCGCAAGGATGCTCGGTGGGACTGTATGCCAGGGCCTCTTCTGCTCCCACAGGACCCCACATGGACACTGCCCCTGGAGAGACATCCACCACCCCTCTCGGTGCCACAGAGCCAGCTGGAAAGAGGCTCCTCCTTCTGCCATATTTTCTGTCATGTTTTCATAATTTGTTTTCATTTTTTCCTGTGTGCTGCTTTGGATGTTTCAGGAGACATGGGAAGTCAGAATACAGATTTTTATACTCAATGAACACTAAACAGCTGTGAAGTGCCCTGCAGATGCAATCCACAAAGAACCCCTCCCTCAGTTGGACCCAGAATGATCTTGACAGCTACCCACTGGATGCAACAATCCACCAGGACCAAATCCGATGGGAGGCCTGGTCTGCAGTTGCCCCCAGCCCCACATTCTGGGCCCAACCAGCACTGCAGGGTGGTGCAATGCGGCTTCTCTGCTTAATCAGTCAGTGTCCAGGCCTAGAGAATCATCTCACTTGAAAGGTGGTGCTGGATGAGACTTCTGCAGATACACAGAATGCCAAAAGATTAATAAGTGGGTTTTAGAACAAACCAGGACTGAATTCTTCCTAGAAGCCAATAGAACTAAACTGAGACTGTTGCACTTTGGACATATCATGAGGCAACATGACTAATTGTAAAAGATGTTAATGCTTGTAATGCTTGTAAAATGAAAGGCCCTCAGAGGAAGGCAGAAGCAACCCCTTCCCCTTAACAAATCTTGCCAAGAGGACCCTGTGATAGTGTTGGATTTTTGAAATGTCTGAGATTTTATGATCTTAGTAGCAGAGTTAAAGTTGCACTTAGCAGAAGTTAGAACAGACAAACCAGCCACCTCCCCCATGTACAATATCTAGCTGAGAAATAAAACAAGCTTAGTCTTCTTTCAAAAGTATAAAAAGTAGTTTACTTACAAACTAGCATGTGCATAATTCAATACACAGGTTCAGCATCTTCAGGTACAATAGGTAGGAGGAAGACAGAAATCTACATGCTATTATTAAGACAGCAGAAGCATCTCAGCCAGAGAGCTTCTTCAAGCCTGCATGCTTCATGGAGAGAGAGAGAGAGAGAGAGAGAGAGAGAGAGAGAGAGAGCAGATAGAAAACTGTGGGGGGGGGGCTTCCTCCCCAGAGAAGAAAAGGTCCCCCATGGCCAGGAAGGGGAGAGCTATGTGAACAAGCAAACAGGGAACCAGCCATAAACATGCTTTGCATAAACTCCTAGAGGACATGTGCTTTAACTGCCGTGGAGTTCAAAGAGTTCATGCATGAGAAAGGTTGTGATCCCAACAGATAGCTTTCACTTAGGGTTGGTTTAAGTTGGAAATGACTTGAAGGGAAACAACAAGAACAAGGATGTGGAAGGCAGCAGGAAACAAGGAAGACCACATCATTGGCGGGTAGACTCCATGAAAGAAGCCACAGCTACCCTAAGTTTTCAAGAACAGAGCAGGGCAGTTGATAAAAGAGCAAATTGGAGGTCTCTCATCCATAGGGTCCCTATTGGTTAAAGTCAACTTGGTGGCAGTTTACAACTTGGAGCAGGCCTTGGCCAAACTCAAGCAAGACAAGGAGAGAAGGAGGGACAGGCTTGGCTCTGCAGTCCTAGTGGCCCTGGGAAGCGTTGGCTAAGAGGTGGTCCTCTCCCAGAGACTGGGAGGCCCTTGGGCTCTCCCTTGCTCCAGGTTCAGAGCAAGCTAGGTGTGTGTTGGAGGCCTCGGTGACTCTGCACCACAGAAGTTCCTGGGTCAGCAGCTCTTCTTGGCTGCCTCTCTTTCTCCCGGCTGCTGCTGCTGCTCCTCTCTCTCATCTGGCAGCTGGAATAAATCCACCCTCTTCTGCTCCCAACTGAACCAGCTTCAATTTCAACATTTTGTGAAAGAAAAAGAGGAACAGCCCAACTGTGCCATACTTCAGATGTGGAGGCGGGGAGGAGCAGAGCAAAGGCCTTGCTAAGTCAGCACCATCTGGGCTGCAAAGGGCCGCTCCTCCCTCCCATTAGTGGAGATCAAATCTTCAGAGTGGGGACATAGTGGGGGGGAGGCTGCAGAGTGAGCAACATTCTGGGCACCAATTAGTTGCAGGCACAGGCTGTTGGGGCAAAGCCTTGTGCTCCCTCCTCTCCGCCTGCAGCACCAGCTCCCTGGTAATTTGGCCAGGCATCCTGTCACACAGGCTCCTGTCAAGCCTCTCCCTGATTGGGTGGGACAGAAGCATCCCCGCATGCATGGCCGGTTGGGCTGCCTGCCTGGCAAGTGCTGCCCCCCCTCCCCAGAGAATCCCCCCTTCCTCACAGGACAGGCTTAATAGAGATGCAGTGAAGGTGGCAAGAAGGGTGGCTTTGAACCGACACCAAAACAGATGCTTGGACAATAGGCAATGAAATCCAAAGTCCAGAAAAGAGTGACACCTTTGTTGTCCAACCAATATGCACAAAATCATGCAAGCTTTCAAAGCTTCACTGGCTTCTTCATCAGGCAAAGATGTTAGAAATCATACAGGAGAAGAAAAGTGATGATGTTAGAGTCACAGACCCACATTTTGTCTCAGATGTCGCTTCTGTTGACAGTTGAGATGGTCTGGAGGGTTCTCAATGTAGGCAGAGGCTGCTCCCCTTCTTGGCCATGGGTGGGGGGACTGGGGACAAAGGGCAATAGAAGACAGGGTATAAAATTTTATCTCCATTAGCAACAGAAAAGTCACTTTCTTTTAGACCGTGCCATGAAAGGAAGGCTTCCTGTGTTGGGTGCAAACCGGCTTCCCAGTTCTCAGAAATAAACAGGCCGGGATCTGTCTTGTTCCCTAGCCTTCTGTGCTGATGAAGAGGAGGGTCTCCTGGGTCCTTTTTTGTTAGCCCCCACCCAGTTCTCTGCCCACCCAGGTGCCCTGTTAGTCTCCCCACTCCTGGTTTGGTTACTGAAGCTTCCAGGGCAGACTTGGTCTTTCCACCCCTCTCACCTCACCCGCTTGCCATCTGTGGCTAGGATTTTGTGCTCCGGAGGAGACCAGGGCTGACTAGCCTGTACCAGTTGCCCTGGCCTCCCCAAAGCCTTCCACGGAGCCTGCTGTCCCAGGTCCAAAAGTGAACCCAAGCCCCGCTCTGACTACCTGCTGGGTCATCCCCAGGGGTTCTTTCTTAGTGGCTGCTTCAAGGCGAGACCGCTCCTGACTCCTGGCTTTATATAGTTCGGGCCCTGCGGAAGATCTTCTTGCCAGCATCAGCAGTCAGTCACACTTGACCCAAGTGGCATCAGCTCCTCTTACATCCAGTCCGCTACACACAAGCAAGTCAGCTCAAAACGCTCCACAGCGGCCCCCTGCCAGCTCCTGCTTCCCCCTGGGGGCCACCCTTTCAGGCCTGCTTCTCAGAGAAGGAGGGCGGATTCATATGGAGGCTGTAGCGTGAGAGCCGGGCCAGAGTATCAAAGAGACAGGCAAGAGAAAGCGGTTGCCAGGAGCCATTATTCTCAAAGAGGGCTGGACCAGAGAATCCTGCCTCCCCGTCCCCCAGCAGCAGTGGGCTGGTGCAATCGCTGCTCCCTCCTAAAAGTTTAATACAGCCAGAGTGGAGTCTGTTACAGAGACCCAGAAGAGGCCTTGTTCTAAGGCACAAATGGCTGCTTAACCCCATTCTCTGTCTGTGTGTGTGGTTCAGGGCCAGCCAGCCGGCCGGCCTTCAGCCTGTGGGACCCCTATGGAGCAGTCCTGCCAGTCAGGCCAGCACCAGGGGAGGGGGTTGTTGGTTCCCCACTGGGGACCCCAGGGGTCTGCCTCTGCATTTATGAAGCAGGCATGGTATTCTTGTGGGTGGGGGGAGGGGACCAATTTCGCCCTCTTATATTAAGGCTGCAAATAATTAGCATGACTACATCGCATGACACCTTATAAAACAATGGATTTGTTATGGCTTGTGCTTTTGTGGGTTATAGTCACTTCTTAGAAGCATGGCCTGTTATCCCAAATCAAGACTGAGGTCAGAAGCAGTGGGGTGGCAGAGCCCTCCCAGGACTCCCGTTTGTCCTCTGCAATCTCCACAGTGGCTGGAAGGAAACTGGATTTCCCATCAGCAGTATATGGTGATGTGCTATGTCTTCCGTCATAATCCAAAGTATTTTGGGGTAGCTTGCTCTTGAGGCCCGTTAGCTTTACAAAAGACCCATTCCTGGTGGAGAAGACAGATGGATCACCTACATTTTTGGACTGTTCTTTGTGGGCCTCTCTACAGGGTCTGTTGTGATGGGGGCCTACACTTCAAAATCCAACCCTACACCACTGTGTCAGAAGACAATGAAAGTCTCTCCCCCTCTGCCTGTGCGTGTGTCAACTGAAGGCCACACTAGGCATAGGATGAAATTGGACTGGGGTCCCCCCAAAGTAATGCTCTCACAAATGTACTAGTCTTTATTGGAAAATTCTGCTCAAGGAAGCATCCCCTCTGTCTCCCCCCACCCTTCTCCTATTAGCTGGTCAAGCAGCAGCAGGCTTCCGGCAGTTTAAGGGCTTCCTGCATGCCTCTACCCTCTATGTATGGGACGTTCTCCATGCGCTCAGTCACACACCGCAGTGCACCGTCCTCAATGTGTCAGTGCATCTAAGCAACCACGGCATGTGACCAGGAAACCTTCCAGGTGTGGCTGTGGTCTCCCAAAAGACTCCTGTCTCTTTTCCTGCCTCTTCCTCTTCCTCCCTCCCTCAAGATAGCAAGTGGCAGTTCTGCGGAGCTGTTCCCTTACTTGACACTTTCTTCTAATTAGAGCCTACCCAACAGTTTTTGATGTGCCACAAGGCTCACGTGGTTGTTTTGGTCGCAACCAGATAACCGAGCTACCTATCCCTCTGGACCGGGCAGCCAAAGACTCCTGGGCTCTGACCCGGCTGGGTGCTCCCTGGCCACACTGCGCAGGAGGAAACCCCCAAGAAAGAAGGGGTACTCAAGGGGGGACGGTGCGCCTGGCCCCGATGACTCTCCCGGGCTGCCATCCTTCGCAGAGTCCTGCTCACCCGTAGTTCAGCTCACGAAGAACCGGCTCCCCCTTTCCTGGACTGGTGTTTAATTCCAGTGGCAATGAGCAGGAAGGCCGGCTGGTGGGGAGACAGAGAGGGAGGCAGGGAGGGCCCCGAAAGAATTACCCGCAAGCGCTGTGTGTGTGTGTGTGTTTTCCAGCAGGCGACCGACTGGGAGGCCGTGGCCACTTAATGGAGGGGATCAATCATCGCCCCTGCTTTAATAAGGAAGGCCAAGGGAGGGGAGCGGCGGGGCGGGGGGGGAGGAGGAGGGGGCGCTGTCCTCTTTCCCCGCCCCCCGCCCCCTTCCTCCCTCAGACCCTCTCTGGTGCTGTCAGCCATCTAGGAAGGGAGGGGGGGGGGAACCGCTGCTCGTCTTCATCTCAACCAGCCCCCCCAAGACCCTCCGGGGTCTCCTCCCGGGCTGCCAATCGCCATGGCAACCAGCAGGGCTCCGGGCTCCCCCCGCCAAGGATGGTGCCGCGGTTGCTGCCAGCCTGTTTGCAGAGAAGAAAGGGGGACGTGACCAGGGGGCGGGAGAAAGGATGCGCCCCCCGCTCTCTCCCTCTCTCTCTCTCTCTCGTTGCCTCTGCCTGGCTCCCCCCCCCTCCGCGGCCGAGCAGAAGCCCCCGGGAGCAGCGAGCAGCCTCCTTCGCCCCCCGGCCTGTTCCCTTCTTACATAAGAGGCCCGGCCGGCCCAGGGCAGGAGGGGCACCGAGCTCTGTCCGGCGGCCAAGGGGGCTGCGGCCCAGGCTCTCCCAGGGGACGCTCGTGTGTGTGGGGGAGGGGGCGGTTCGTGGGCCCCAAATCCCGCGAGCTCCCCCCTCCAGAGCCCGGCGATGGCTCCCGGGGGGCAGAGAAGGAAGGGGGTCTCTCCCCACCGCGGCGGCGGAGGCGGCGGCCACCTGGGCTGCTCTCCGGGCACCGAGGGGCGCTGGCGGGGCCCCAGCTGTCCCAGCGCCAGCTCCCAGCTCCGGCCAAAATCGTGTATTTTTAGTTCGGGGACAGCACATCGCCGCTGCGCTCCAGCCGGCCCACATGCTCCGCCACCCCCCCTTCCTGGGACCCTTTTAATCTTTTAAAAGCCCACCGAATGTATCAAGAAGAAATGAGGGGGGGGTGTGCGAAGGAAGTCTGTCCCCACATACTACACTGCTGCCATCCAGAAATTAAAGCAAGTTGTCCAGAATTCGTTGCTGTGTGTGCCTTCAAGTTGTTTCTGGCTCATGGCGACCCTATCTCGAGGTTTTCTTGGCGAGATTTGTTCGCGGTGTGTGTGCCACCATGGCCTTCCTCTGAGGCTGAGAAAGTGTGACTTGCCCAAGGTCACCCAGTGGGTCTCCATGGCTCAGAGGGATTCGAACCCCGGTCCCCAGAGTCGTCGTCCGGCGCTCCAACCAGGCGCCAGGCCGGCTCCTTGTCCACAAGTAGGAGCGCCCGCTGGGGGAGAGGCCGGGGGAAGTGTTGGGAGGGAAGGGGCGTCGGGGCCTTTCTGGCCCGTCTTTCCTTCCTGCTTCCAGGCGGAGGTCGCTTCCCCACTTCTTCCCCCCAGTCGTTTGAGTGCTCGACCTTCTCCTTTGTCTGGGACGGCAGAAGCCACGAGAGGAGCAGAGCAGCCTTTTTTTTTGGGGGGGGGTCTCCGACAGGCAGGCGTGATGAGAACCAGCTTTAGCGCCCCAGTTAGGCAACTCCCTCGTCCATCTCTTACTTTTCTTATCCAAGATGTATTTTCTGCCACAATAAACGTAAGTTCCGCTTTATCACTTTACTGAGCACCCGGAATGTTTTCTGCCCTGTCTTGTACCAGGGGCTCGTGTTGCCCTGGGTGGGGAGGGGGGCTCTGCTGCCCTCGGCTCGGTGCAAATACCAAAACCAGTCCAACAGGTCGATCCCTGGGGAGTTGTTGGGCGGGCAGGGGCTGCTCAGGGCCGGCCATTTGCCTCCCCCACAACTTGCCAGCCCCTCCTTCTCCCCCCCCCCAGCCGCAGCTGTCCTCGCTCATGGCCCACGAGGCTCTGTGGGCCCCCCATTAGCCTGAATTATTCATCCTCGCTGCTGAGCTTTAACAAAGTGCTCTCATTTAAACTCAGGGTGGGAAAATCCCCAGGCAGAAGAGGGGGGGGGAGAGGGGAGGGGGCTTTGGGCACCGGCTGGAAGCCTTGCTGGCGGGAGGGAGGGAGGGGAGGGCCCTGGGGCTGACCCCCCGCCAGCCGCCTGGCCGAGGGGGAGGAAGGGGCAGCCAGGCCCAGAGAAGCCGCAGGAGCCGCCGCGAGCGCACGGCCCTGTCTGCACAGAGGAAGGCAGGCGGGACCGAACCGGAGCACCGCAGCCCCCCGGCCCCTCAGGAGGCAGGCTGGCAGGTTTGCCCGGAAATGGCCCCAGGCTGCGGGGCAAGAGGCCCCCTGGATCCCCCGGGCAGAGGCAGCCCCTCTGCCAGCTCAGCTTCTTTGGGCGGGGTGGCCAGAGGGGGCTTGGGAGCCCCGAGGGTGGTGCGAGGGAGCAGAGGAGGCGAGCGGAAGCGCGCAGCCCCAGCGGAAAGAGCGAGGCCAGGGCGCCCAGGGCCGGGGGTGCAGCGACCCCTCCCCGGCTCCGGCCCAGCCAGCCTTGCCTCGCTTTGGCTCACTGGAGCCTGCCGGCAGTTCTCACCTCAAGAATGCCGCCCGGGTATTTTTAGCCCTGGAGAAGCGCCGAGAAGAGAGAGAGAGAGGAAGGAAGGAAGGAAGGAGGAAGAAAGGAAGTGCTGGGGTTTGCAGCCTTTGCATGCATGAGGCTGCATGGTAGTTAAATAGTTAAAAGTGCATGAGGGGAACGTTTATGACCAAACCTCCTGCTTGCTTGTTTATGATCCCTCACCTCTTTCCGGGCACGTCCACAAGTCCTTTGTCCTTAGGGGAAAAGCCCAGGTGGGGCCTAGCCCACTCTTCTTTCTTTCTTTCTTTTAAACATGGAGCACATGTTCCTCCTAAGCGCTCCTTAGCTAACAGCATGTAGATCTTCATTTTTACCTCCTGCTTGCATATCTCAAGATGATGAACCTGTGTATATGACTATGCACAAGAACTTCTGTGAATAAAGTATTTTTTATACTTTTAAAGAAGGCTAAGCTTGTTTTATTATCACAGCCAGACTCTGTGTGAAGGGGAGGAGCGGTTTTTGGGCTGACATAGCCTGTACTGCCGATATAAACACTGCTGCTGAAGCGTGATTTTAACTCTGCTACTGAGCTACCAATCTCAAATATCTTAAATTCCCAGAAGGAAGGAAGGAAGGAAGGAAGGGGGGAGAGGCGCGCGAGGGTCCGGCTGGGGGGCTGCTGACAGGGGCCCGCTTTGCTGCCGCCTTGGCACAGCTCGCAGCCTCCGCTCTGGGCCGCGCCCGCAGCCTCTCTCTGGGAAGTGCCGGGGCCCGTTTGGATGTGGGCAGGAGGTCCCATTCTGCTCAGCAAGGCCTGTGGGGCGGGGGCGGGAAGAGGAGCAGGAGGGCCAGGGAGAGGGGGTCGGCCTGAAGGAGCCAGAGAGCGGCCGGGGGTGGGGGCGGATCCTTGCCCTGCCTGCCCGCCGCCTCTCTTTCCTGGCCGCGCCCGGCGTCTTCACCGGTGTCACCGGCGTGGGTTATTTATGATGCTCACACGGTGCCATTAGCACCGCCGCCCGCCCGCCCGCCTTGTGTGAAAGCCGCCGCGGCCGCCGGGGGACTCGGGAGCACTTTGGTCTCGGCCAGCCAGCCGGGAAATGTGCAGCGGCTCCGCCACGGAGAGGCTCAACAGCACAGGGCGAGCGCTCGGGGGTCAGCGGGGGTCGGCAGAGAGAGAGAAACCGGCGCTCCAAAGTGCGGCTTTTTCTACAACATTAACTTCGCACCCAGCAGGCTTCCTGGAAACACCTTTGCACCCGCAAAAGGCCTCCCTCCCTCCCTCCGTTCGGGGATTCCCCCTCCTCAGCGGGAAGGGGAAAGTCAAGAGCTGCGATGATAGAATCACAGGGTTGGAAGAGACCACAGGGGTCATCTAGTCCAACCCCATTCTGCCATGCAGGATGACACAGTCAAAGCCCTCCCGACAGACGGCCACCCAGCCTCTGTTTAAAACCTCCAAAGAAGGAGACTCCACCACACTCCCAGGCAGCAGCAAAGTATCCCACTTTTGAACGGCTCTTATACTGTCAGGAAGTTCTTCCTAATAATGCTTAGGTGGAATCTCTTTTCCTGGAGTTTGAACCCATTGCTCCGTGTCCTAGTCTCTGGAGCAGCAGAAAACAAGCTTGCTCCTCCTTAATATGACATCCCTTCAAATATTTAAACATAGCTATCATGGCTACAAGCTGGAACTGTCCAGAGGAGGGGGACCAGGATGGTGGGAGGTCTGGAAGCCATGATGTCCTATGAGGAGCAGCTTAGGGAGCTGGGCATGTTTAGCCTGGAGAAGAGAAGGTGAAGAGGTGACATGAGAGCCATGTTTAAATATTTGACGGGATGTCACACTGAGGATGGGGCAAGCTTGTTTTCTGCTGCCCCACCTCAAGAGCGGGAGAGGCTCCCTCCACACATTGAGCAATAAGCCTTGGAGATGGAGGCCAAATTCGCTCCCCCGTGCGAAATGTAAGTCCTGGGGACCTTGTCCCATCCGCCCCCACCCCGTTTTGTGGCGGGACCCGTCCGCCCGCTTTCCTTCCCAAGAGCCAGGAGGGCTCTTTCTAGCTGATTCTGCCCCCCCCGCTCCACACACACACACACACACTGTTGGTGCGATTTCCCTCCTGATGATCAGGTCAGTTCACGCCAAGGCTGAGAGGCGCCCACTCGGGAAGTGTACCTGGATACGTGTACGTGTGTATGCCTTTTTCTGATCGCGTGTTGCTCCCTCCAGCAAGCTCTCCGCCTGGAATGACGTCGAAGAAAGACACGCTGTGATTTGGAACTGCTTTGAGCTTTGGACGCGCGGCGGGTCTATATTTAAACCAGGTTGATAAATTTTGCATTAAACACAGTTTAAAGCGAGTGAGCAATTCCTCCCTGTGAAAAGATGGCGGCTTCGGCCGAAAGGCCTGAGGAGGCCGGGTGTGTGCGTGTGCGTTTACAAGTCAGGGCCCCCACCGCCTAACTAAGGCTTGCCTGCGCCTCTCGCTGCCCCCTGCCCCCCCGTGTCCAGAACGCCCGCGGGAGTGGGCCTTCCCCGGGCCAGGGACAGCTGTGGGGCGCAGCTGGGGAGCCGCTTCCGCGCAGCTGGGGGGCCCGCGGGCTCTGCGAGAGGGGAAGCCGCCTCCTGGCTGGGCACCGCGGTGGGCCTCGCTCCGAAGGCGCGGAAGGCGGCTCTCCGGCCTCGGCCTCCTCCCCAGGAGAACCAGCCCTTTCGCGGCATGGTCAGTCAGCAAAGCCGGCGGCCCCCGGCCTCTTGCCCCTCGCCTTCAGCCTCGGCTCGCGATGCCCTGAGCCACGTGCCAGTCAGCCTCGGGTTCAACCAGGAGATCCCTCCAGCTGGGAGGAGCCAGTCGCTCTCGGGCTAATGCCCCCCTCCGGGGTGGCCCCGCCGAAGGAGCGGGAGGGAAGGGCCGGAGCGGGCCGGAGCGGGCCTTCAGCACCCGGACAGCGCAGGGCCCGGGAGGCCAAGGCCAAGCGCAGCAAGGATTGAGCGGCGCTGGCGCTGGCTTGGGGAAGGGGCGCGCCTTGAGCCTGCCTTGAACCCCCCCCCGCCCCGCCCGGACTGCTGAACCCCCGGCAAAGAGGTCCGCCGCCCCCGCAAAAAAGGAGGAAGGGCGGTACAGAGCAGGGAGCGGAGGCCCAAATTGAGGGGGGGGGAGTCTAAAAAAGCGGGTATGAGTCAAACTTCCGTCCCCCACCGGCCTCCCCCGCCGCCTTATCGCCCCCGGAACACCCCCTCCCTGCGTCCATCCACGACCCCTGGGCGGGGGGGAGGACAGGCGAGGCGCTCCTCTGCCCGGCTGCCCTCCGCTCATTTTAGCCTGGGGGGGAACTTGGCATCTTTGGGGAGGGTCTTTTTAATGCTGCCAGATGGTGGGGCGCCCGGGGTCACTTTGCCCAGCTCCCAGTGGGTCCTCCTCCCTCCCCGTGGAAAGGTCCCTGCTCCGCCATCCCTGCCCGCTCCGAGGCGACCCCATGGCTGCTTCCCATTTCTCACCCTTCCCACCCAAGCACCTTCGGGCCACCCAGCATTTTGCTCCGTCCCCACCGGAGGGGGTGGTGGTGAGGGAGGGAGGGAGGTGTGTACCTCTGGGGACCCCCCCTCCAAATAACTTCTTAATTTCTTCCAAGGAAGCGGGCACCTGGGCGGGAGGCATCCTCTCTTCCTATAGCTCTGGTGGAGGGTGTGGGGGGATAATGGAACATTCAGTTAGTAAATGTATGCTGTGAAAGAGCTTGTTTGCAAGCTGTAGCCACTGAGTGCAGAAGTTCATTTGAAATTACCTTGAATGTTGAGATTTATGCCTTGGCAGATTAATGACTGTAGCCCGGCTGTCTGGCTGACTTCGCCAACTGGGGAGATCGCTTGTTTGCATTTCTTCTATTTAAACTTAGGAGAACTGGATCTGTTACCTCGCTTTGCTTTTCAGTCTCTATATAGAAAGTTGTATCTTACTTGAATTCTTGAGTAAAACAGTTCTTTAGCAAAAGACTGTGTTGTTTCTTTACTTTGATGCTGGAAAGAGAAGGCTCTGCTGCGTTCCTTCTGCTGCCTACATCCTCTGTATATGCTCAGAGGTTTAGTGCGCTTAACGTGACAGAGGGGTGGGAGTCCCTCTGGATACTATTCAGCCCCCGCCCTGTTGCCTCTTGGCTTGGCTGCTGACCCTCGGACTGGGGGTTCCCCAAGATCGTTGCCCGAGGCTCCCACTGGTCTTTGGGGGGCGGCCTTGCCCTCTCTCAGTGGGAGGGGAGGTGGGCGGGGGCGATGATGCCCGGGCTGCAAGGGGCGCCCCTCCCCCGACGCGCCCACCCTGGGTGGCTTCGCCGCTTCCCCCGACGCCGACGCCCCTGCCCCGAGGAGCCGCGGGGGCCCTTGGACGGGCGGGCGGGCAGAGCGTGGGGGAGTCGCGGCCGAAGAGGCGGGAGGAGGGCCGGGCAGCGCGCGAGAAGGCGGACTCGCGCGGAGCGGCCGGGAGGCGTTCCTGCCCACCGGGGCGGAGGGAGGCCGGAGCCGCCGGGCGGCCAGAGGCGAGGAGCAGTGGGCGGAGGACCGGCGGCCGGGGCGGGCGGGCGGGAGGAGAGGCTGAGGCCGCGGCTGCTCGGCCGTCGAGGCGCCTCCATGCGGCTCTGCGGCTGCCGGGCGAGGCGGCGAAGCAGCAGAGGGAGCGGGACATGCCCGCGCGCCTCCCGGGGCTGGGGGGCCGCCACCGCCAGCCTCGCCCCCGCCGCCGCCGCCGCCCGCCGCCCCCTCCTTCCGCCTGCGGGGGAAGCTGCGCGGCCGAGGGATGCGAGCGCCGCTCCCGCTCCTCCTCCTCCTCCTCTGGCTCGGCGCCCTGCTCAGGTGAGTCTCCGGAGCGGGCGGGAAAAGAGGGGCGGCTGGGGGGGGGCAGCGGCAGGATCGGGCCCGCCCGCCGCGGGAGCCTCCCCGCTCTCCTGGACTTGGGGGTCGGGGCTTCTTGGAGCGCTTTGCACGCGCTCAGAGGTACGCGGGGCGGTTGCCGACGGGGGGGGGCAACCCGAGGCTTCAGTCGTGCTCCTGGGACCCTCCACGCGCCCCCCGTGCCGCCTCCTCCTCCTCCTCCTCCAGCAGTCTGGGCGGGGAGGGGGTTAGTTAGGAGAGGGACCCCCGTCCGTACACCCAGACCCCTCCCTCTCCTGCCCGCGGCCTTTTCTCGCCTTGCCTGGATCTCTCCCAGCCGAGGTCGGGGCTGCCTGGCTCCGCTGCTCCTGGCTCCCGGCGGAATCGGGGGCGGTGGGCGCGCGAGGGGGGCGTCCCAGAGGCAGCCGGGTCGGGGAGAACTTCGGCAGCGGCCTCCTTTCCCCTCGGCGAGCTGTCGGGGTCGGGGAGAGAAGGGTCCGTGGAGGGTAGGGGGGCCTCTTGCCTTGGGGAGGGGGTGGCTCTTCTTTGGGCGCGGGGGGCACGACCCCGGGGCCCCTCCGCAAAGCCTGGACGGCCTAAGCCTTGGTGGCCCCGGAGGGAGGGAGGGGGCCAGCCCTGGGGCTGGCAATGAGGAGCTCCCCACACACCCGCCACCCGCGCATTGCCCCCCGCGCTTTTCGGAGCCCCTGCGGCCTCGCTCTTGAACGGGCAGGCTCTGGGGAGGCCCGGGGCAGAGCCCTTCGTCACCCAGGAGGGCAACTGGGGCGTTGACTTTGGGGAGGCGCACAGGGAGGCCCGGTGCCCCCCCGCCAGGGGTCTGTGTCTGAGGAGAAGGGTCTGCGCCTCCGACCCCCACCTCCAGCTCAGCCAGAGGGTGGCAAGGCAGGGCCACCGCACGGGACTTCTTGCCAGCGGGGCTTCTCACCACCAGCAAGGCCAGCGGCTGGCTCCTGTGGAGGCCCCTCCGAGGCTGTGGCTTGCCCCAGGCTCCTGAGTGACAACGTCCGCTGGGGCAGCTGCCCTCCCGGTTGATGGGGCCACAGCCGGAGGATGGCCATGAGGCCGACCCTTCTCCCGTGCTGTGGGCACTGCTGGCATGGCCTGGTGCACGGTGGCCCCTCTCTTGCTTTTATAAAGACCAGAGGCTGCAGCCCTGCATTTCGGGGTGACTGCAGAAGCTCAGGATGGGACCCCCCCTTTCCCCCACTCTTCTGTCTGGATGGCCTCCTGGGCTCCAGTTTCCAAATTCCGCGAACCCTGTGACACCAATACAGAAGCCATAGCTGGGGATTCCGGGTTCTGATGTGGCCAGCATGTATTTCTAGAAACATCCTGAATTGGGTCCAATTGAGGCTTTGTGAAATATTCGTCCCCTCACCACCTACTTAGTTCCTTGGTTGGGCCTCCCTTCTCTAGGCCCAGGGAAGGAAGACTGGCAGCCCTCAAATCCATTTCAACCCCTTGCTTCAAGAAGGGCCGGCCTAAAAAGTAGAGCAAATGGGGATACAAGATCCCCCCCCAACGCACACGGCAGCATCCCAATTGCCTCAAGTGACTCAGAGGGGGCTGCTGTTTGCAGGCTCCCAGGGAGGTTCCTTGCAGGTCAGATGGGCAGCAGGGGCCCAGGGGACCCAGGGGTGGGGGGCTGAGTCACCCTTGCTCTGGGATCTCCTACACCCTTGCCCCACTTCCTCCCTGCAGCTTTCAGCTCTTCTCCTTGGTGCATGTGGCGGGGCTCTGGGCTGGCTTTGGGGGTCTCCCAGGTCTTTCCCAAATGGGCTTGGAGGAAACGGTAACATTGCCCCGGGGCTCCAGGCACACCTTTCCACCCCCTTGAGCCAACTCCAGCCCTGGCCTCTCCTCTCCTCCCTCCAGCCACGTCCCCTTCCTTCATTCTAGTCCCTAAGGTGGGGAAACAGTCCCTCGGTGCTGAGCAGCATGCCAAGGCTCCCCTCTCCCCACTGCTCTCCCCCAGGCTGCTTGGAAAGGAAGGCAGGATAAGCGCATGCGCTGGGACAGGAAAGCAGCAGCTGATGTGGCAAGAGGTAGTGAGGGTATGTATGCTGGGGAGGAGGGAAATGTGCCTTCCCTGGGCAGGAGAGCTGAGGGGATGGTGCCAAGGGCAGAAAACGGGAGTGTGGCAGAGGGGCTCCCCCTCTCCACTTAGAAGCATACAGCTGGAAGGAACCTGAGGGCGACCGATCCATTCCTTCAACAGTGAGAGATGGGCACCTACTTGGAGTCTAGTGGTCCAGGCGACTAGTTTAAGGGAAGGCATTTTCTTCATGGAAATATTCTTTCTCTCTGCCACATCCTTCGAGCTGTCTGGTGGGTTTTGCCCAGATCCTCCCATTCGGCTTGCTTGGTTAAGGCACTTGATTGCAGCAGCCAGGTGAGTTCTGGGGTGGAGGACCCGTGGTGGGCAATGAATGCACACTCTGGCTCTTCTATGGAGGTCCGTGTGAACTCTCCAAGGTTCTGAATCCTCTGTCCTTCCCAAAAGTGGTTCAGCACTTTGGAGAGCAGCATTGATGCTCAAAAGAAAGCCCTAGAGCAGACTCTGGCACCCCAACCCTCTTCCCCCACATGCTGTAGTGGAGGCCATGCATTGCTTCCTCTTGATGCTAGGAGTGGAGAAGATCACACAAAAGCTCAGGGGTGGCTGGGTCCAGTCACCTGGTCAATGTTCACGAAGATGCTAAAGGGTAGTTTTCCAGCTTTTGTATAGGTTTGTCTTTTCTCTAAAAGGTTGAAATGATGCCCCCGCTCCAAAACATGCACTCAAGGCTCAGCTAGTGGCAGTCAGAGCTGTGAGGTGACCCTACACATTTTTTTTGCATTTGGCCCCACTCACCACTGGAAAAATGTTCCCCTTCCAACCCCTTAGTCCCTTTCCTGCTCTCCTTGAACTTCTCAAAATGGAGCCCAGCAGCCTGAGGCTGGTGGGCAAAGAGCCAGGTCCCCACTGGTCATCCCCCCCACCACACCCCTTCCTGGTCTTCTGCCTCCCTCACTGGTAGGCAAGTGCAGCCCCCATCCCTGGACTGGGAGAAAGGTGGTGGTCTCTCAAGGACCCCGTAAGGAGGTGCCCCTCCCCCCAGATTCCGAAGATGTGCCTGACTATGTGATGCAGGCCAGGCATCAGTTGCCATGGCCGCCACTTTGCGTGCCTTTTCCTGGTGGGCTCTGCCACTTGGGGGAACAGAGCAAACCTCCTGGCTGCAGAGGGCCTGTTGCTGCTGCCTCTGTGGCCTCTGTGTGTGTGTGCATGTGCGATCCTGGCTTTGAGGGCAGGATGGAGGGGAGCTCACAGCCTCTCCGTCTGCAGGGTCTTCTGCATCCTCTTCCTCCTCCTCCTCCATTGGCCTCTTTTCTGGAAGAAGCTGCTGGCATTCCCCTGGGAGGCAGCGCTGTGCCAGACTCCTTGAAGCCGTTCACGCAGTAGGAGTGATCCTACAGGACACGGGAGAGGAGAGCGTTTTCAGGGGCTCTTCCCAGAGCCCAAGCAGGGATCAACAGAGCTGGACAGGGCAGCCTACAAGCCTTGCCTCCATCCCTCCCTCCTGGTGACTGTTGAGATGGACCTGAGCACAGTCTAACCCTGAGGGATCTCAGACTTCTCTTTCTACCTTGAGTGTCACTCCTAAAAAAAGCAAAGAGTGGTTCCGACTCATAGCATTTTGCTCTTTGGAAATGTTCATATGCTAAGGAATCCAGACCGCCCATGACAAGGCTTCGTTCTGCACTTTGCCGTTTTGTCAAGGCTAACAGCTAGATTGGCTTGTAAATTACACCAGCTTTTAGAACCTGGGGAGGGAGAGCAAGAGGCTGCAGTACTCTATGGAGATCAGAATCTCGGGGTGGGTGGGGAGGGTGGGCCTGCTTCTCTCTGCCCCCACCCCCTACAGCAAAGGTGAGGACTGCAGGAGCACCGCAAAATGTGATCAGAGTGGAATGTAAAGGCAGCTCTTCTCTTGCAGCCCAACTTGCCTTGCCTTGCAAAGAAGCCGCTATGCTTGCTAAGAGCAGCTGGGCTCTTGGGATTAGCAGTGCATCTCTTCACTGGCAAGGAGGGGGGGGTGGATGTCTTGCAATGTGCTTTTCATCCAGAGGATTGCTTGCTTGCAAGGTTACTTTATTTTGAGAAAAGGGTTTTTCACTTGGGAGATCAATGATAAATCGTTTCTCAGTTTTTTTTTGTGGGGGGGGAGAGGCATTCACAGCAAAATAAGGGATTGCATGGCAAAAGGGGTTGTGTGGGTGGGTGGGAGGATGCTGGAGAGAGTCTCCTCTGATGGGAGGAAGAGGAGGAGAGTGGCCATTTGAAGGGATCCAGGCAGGGAGCAGTAGCTGGCCTGCAGGCACAGAGGAAAGTATCCCCACATGTCCTTTGCCTGGGGGCAGAAGCTGGGAGCATGTGAGGGGTGGGGGTGGGCTGCCCAGGGACCACTTCCAAGTCTCACAAGAAAGAGATGTCTGCATGTGGGCCACGTGTGCAGCCTCCGGCAGGCCCAGCACAGAAAGGCCAAAGGCATGGAGGCTGTGGAGAGAAGCCAGGGACGTGTGGGGGCAGCAGCAGAGAGGAGCAGAGAGGATGGCAAGGGGCAGGCAAGTCCACTGGAGTTGTCCTGGAGGGGAAAAAACTCCCTCAGGGTAAAGAAAGGCTGCTTTTGCTGTGGCAGTTTTTCCAAAAGCTTTAAGGAGCTGGACTGCAGGGGAGGGGAGGGGTGGGGAGGACAGCAGACCCCTGAAGCCCCACAGTATGGGGGGAAAGAGATGATACCGCCTCTGCCATTTTCTTCTGTCTGCCTACTGATTATTCTGGGCATGGTCTCCTTGTGCCTTCCAGGCCCTGACAGCCATGAACCACGGGTGGCTGTCACCAAACCCTTCCAGGTGAGCTGTAAGCCAAGCCCACACTGGCAGCAGAAGCAGAAAGAATGAACGCAGCCCTCCTATGCCCCATGCCCTGCAGTTTCAGCCCCAGGCCCACCATCTACTTTCCTCTCTGCTCCCTTGCCCTCCAACACACTTCGTTCCAAATGCTCCCTCAGGAGACAACTGAGGTTTTCTGGCTCATCCACTCCAGAGCCCCTTGGTCATGGGGCTGCAGCCCTCTCCCAGAGATGCCTGCCCGGGCAGCCACGTGGAGGCCACGTGCCACCTGGATAGCCAGGGAGTTAGTTAGTTCTCTTTGCTGCTGCAGAAGAGAAGCAGGGAGCCCACCCTGTAGGAGGGACGGAAGGGGAAGGGAGGGATGACTGGGGCCCTTGGAGGGAACCTTTTAAAGAGGGCTTAGACACCTGCTCTCCTCTCTCTCCACCCCACACCCCTACTTCCAAATCCCCTAGGCTGGTGTCAGGGAAAGGAGAAGCCAAATCTGCCCCGCGGAGCATGCCCCAGCCAATGTCTCCCTCTGATTTCTTGGACAAGCTTATGGGCCGAACGTCGGGGTATGACGCCCGCATCAGACCCAATTTCAAAGGTACTCATCCTTGTGTTTGTGTGTGTGTGTTGTTTTCTTTGTCCATCCCTTGCTAGTGGGGCTGCTGCCAGTGGGTGCCCATGTCCCAGGAAACCTCTCGAAGGTAAGCAGGGGGCAAAGAGGTCTGAGCCCTCTCCTCAAATTTGCAGTCCAAAACATCCGGAGGAACAGAGTTGGTCTAGGTGGACCACTGATTTCACTGTGTAGAAGGACGCTTCATCCTGAATGCACAGGCGCACACAGACAACCATCACTTGTCAACTCACATGCCTTTCTTCATTGACTTCCAGGCCCGCCTGTCAATGTGACATGCAACATCTTCATCAACAGTTTTGGTTCAGTCACAGAAACCACCATGGTAAGGTCCAGCGCTCCCACCCTTCTCCTCTCCCCTCTGTGCTCCTGAGCAGAGAAGCTCCTTCCTCCCAGATCTGGGAAATAACAGGCTGAAAAGGGCATCACTCCTGTTAGCACTTCTTCTCCAAGTAACAAGGGGAAACGATGTTCCTTTTTAACAGAAAAGTAGCAGACTTTGCCCCATAAATGTTCCTTTCAAAAAAAAAGAACACCAAATGGATAACCAATAATGGGTGGTCCCTGTTACTCCTTGACCCTTGCCTTAGTTATATAAGGTGGTTGTGAGGAAGGGGGCATTTCTGTTCTACAGATTTTCCTTGGGTTTTTTCCCGGGCTGTGTTCTGGAGTAGTTTCTTTCTGATGTTTCGCCTGCATCTGTGGCTGGTATCCTCAGAGACCTTCACATTTCTGTTCTGTTTTAAACAAAAAATAACTGCCCCACACTGCTTTGATTGCAACAGGATCACAAGGTGTGGGAAGACACCCAGTGACTCTTCCTGGTGTGATTAGAGCACCCCATGAACAGAGCAGGGTGGAAGAGTTGTAGACCAGTGAGTCTTTGGTCCTTCAGGAATGTTGGACTTCAACTCCCAGAAATTCCTGCTGCCAGCTTAGCCAGTGGTCAGAGACTCTGGTAGCAGAAATCCAAAAAGGCTGGAGGACTCACTCAGGCCTGGCAGACTGCTGGAGACCAATGGCAGGAGGCTTAGTGGGAGGAGAGGGGAAGGAAGGGAAGGAGGCCAAGGGAGTGACGCTGAGGCAGGTCCACCTTCTCCTCTTGGTTGGACCTCCCTGTCAAACCCTGCAGTGGCCAGAGGCTGTGTGTGTGTGTGTGTGTGTGAAGAGAGAGAGAGAGAGAGAGAGAGATGGGGGGGGGAAGCTGCTCCAGTTTTTACAGCAAACCTCAGAGAAGCCATCCATGGTGTTTCGAATGTGTTCTGGGGAAAGGTTCAGCACTTTGCATAACATTCAGACTAAAGCCAGGAGCGGATTCACCGCCCCACTGAGGTGGGAGCTATCAGCCACTGCTGATGAGACCCCTCTTCAACCACTCACAGTCCAGGGCTTTCCTTCACTGTGCCTTTTCTCCATCACCCATACTTTGGCCATGCCACCCATGGAACTGAGCCCCTGGGTCCTTGTGTACGCATATATGTCTGTGCGCTTGCCCTTGCTGTTCCCCTGCGGGTGACGGCCACTCCCTCTGGCTCCTTAGGACTACCGGGTCAATGTTTTCCTGCGGCAACAGTGGAACGACCCCCGTCTGGCCTACCGGGAATACCCGGACGACTCCCTGGACCTCGACCCCTCCATGCTGGACTCCATCTGGAAGCCAGACTTGTTCTTTGCCAACGAGAAAGGGGCCAACTTCCACGAGGTCACCACAGACAACAAGCTCCTGCGTATCTTCAAGAATGGGAATGTGCTCTACAGCATCAGGTCAGGAGCAACAGACTTTTGCAATGGTGACTTGGGGGGCTGCAACTCGCTCGCTTGGGCCAAGCAGGACTGGGCATGCTTTTCAATGTGTGGGCACATGCCCCTCTCCCTGGGACCCTGACCCTCTGCTTTCCCCTTACCCCCAGGCTGACACTCATCCTCTCTTGCCCCATGGATCTCAAGAACTTCCCCATGGACATCCAGACATGCACCATGCAGCTTGAGAGTTGTGAGTGACTACCACTAATGGTTGTGTGCCAAGCGGGCGGGCAGAGCGGCAGCCGGGGCCCTTGTGGCTGGGGTGCTTCACCTCAGGTTTTACTAGAGAATCAGGGCTGGGAGGGAGGGGTGAGATAGATGGCTATAATGCCCCCCACTTTTCTGAATGAATGTCTTTGGCAGTTGATTGGGAATTGAGCGAGGGAGCGGTGACGGCTGGTCCTTCCATGTCAGTGTGGTGATGTGTTCAGGTTTATTAGCCTGCTGCCAGGGGATATTTTGGGAGGGGAGGGTAGAATTCTGCACTTGGATAGCTCCTGAGAAGCGCAGATTTTTACCACCTGTGCAAAGATGAGCATCATGGCCAGATAGAGAGCCCAAGAGGCTGAGAATGAACCAGCCCTCACAGACTGGGGGCAGGAGGGATGCTTATGTTTGCCCCTGGGGTCTGATGCTGGAAAGGGGCCTACACCACCAGGACCCCTCACCCCCTTGCCCCCACCCCCTTCCTCATGTGCACATGCCTCCCTTTGCCTTGCAGTTGGCTACACCATGAACGACTTGATCTTTGAGTGGGTGAAGGGGCAAGAGGCCGTGCAGGTGGCGGAGGGCTTGACCCTCCCCCAGTTCATTCTGCGGGACGAGAAGGATCTGGGGCACTGCACCAAGTCGTACAACACAGGTAACTGGACCCTGACTGGGCTGGAGTGTGAGGGGGCTTAGGGACCCCTGCCCCCTCCATCGCCCGGCAGAGGGAAGCGCCCACTGGCAGGCCGCCCTGCTCCGGAATGGGTGGCAGCCACCCTACTGCTACCTGCCTGGATTGTTGCTGATGTGTTACTCTCTTTGCTTGCTGCATTTGCTTCTCCTTTGGATGCTGGAAGGGAGGAAGGGTGGGCTGAGAAGCACAGTGCTTCTGCTTTAAGAATCATGTCCTGCACACATTGCATGGTGAGAGCCTTGGATGAAATCTCTGAAACTTCTGCAAACATTTGCCTTCTCTCTGTGTTCCTTTTCTTCTCTCTCTTTCTCTTTTCCCCCTCCCAGGGAAGTTCACCTGCATTGAGGTGAAGTTCCACCTGGAACGGCAGATGGGATACTATCTCATCCAGATGTACATCCCCAGCTTGCTGATCGTCATCCTCTCCTGGGTCTCCTTTTGGATCAACATGGATGCTGCGCCTGCACGGGTTGGTCTGGGCATCACCACAGTGCTGACGATGACCACCCAGAGTGCTGGTTCTCGGGCATCCCTGCCTAAGGTCAGTGCCAAGTGTGGGCAGGGGAGGGGTAGAGGTGGGTCTCCCAGGCCATGAGCAGCCATGCAGGTGAAATCAGCATCTCCAGGGCTTCTTGTTACACCAGAGCCTCCTGTGATCCCAGGCCAGAGCTCGGATAAGTTGCTTTCTTGGACTACTACTTTCAGAATCTCCCAACCAGCTTGATGCCTGGGGCATTCTGAGACCTCTAGTCCAAGAAAGCAACCTTTTCTGAGTTCCGCTTCAGGTCCAAAGGGAGCGGGTATCCTTCTGCTACAGATATCCTATTGCAGCATTCTCATGTTAGTGGAGAGCTGTAGTTTGGGAATTGTCACCCAAGAAAGTGTTGGAAAATGGCAACATTCCCCCTCCCCAGCCATTGTGGTTAGAGGAAGTAGGACAGTATTTCCTGCTTGTCAAAGCTTTCTGTTTCTCTCCTTGCTCTGTCTTTGACATGGATGGTCATAAATACTTTGTAACCAAGCAACTAGACCACATGACCCAAGACTCTTCCTTGGCCACTGGTCATATATAAAGATCTATCCCTTCTCAGTAAACACTTCCACTTCTTTTCTTCCTGCCCTCCATCCATATTTTACTTTTCATCAAGGTGGCAAAGTTAGATGAAGCAACCATCTTTTACCCAATCTTTCCATTAGCTAGTTAGGATGTAGGCTCTCTGTGCATATGTAAATGTGAAGCCATTAGTAAGCTTCTCTGAGTTTGTAATCTGAAACTGCCTGTCTTCTTTGTTTTTGAGTCAGTTTCAGTTCTCAGGGAAGTCTCATCAAACTGAGGCATGCTTTGTCTGCTACTCTGCTAAAAGGGAAGCTAATTCCTAACAGTAACATTCTGGGACACTCTAATTCCCAACAGAAAGTAACTTTTCCGAGCTCTGCTTGAGGTTCAAATGTAGGTGGGTCTCCTTCCTTGGTGCTCTCCCCCCACAGTGTCCCATGTCAGCTGAGGAGGCAATGAATCTGCTCCAAGTTCTGGTCTGAATGTTGAATGGGCTCTCCAAGGTTCTGGGTCTGTTTTGGACACTGGGCTCCCGTGGCCCGACCCACAGTGGAAACCTGAGAAAGGTGCACAATTCAATGAGACAGAACACAAGGGGATTCCTTGCCTATTCAATTGCGTTCATGTACACCAAGGTGACCCTTTTCAGTGGGTCCAGGGGACATTTTCACTCTCTGCCTGACCTTGGCAGGACACCAGGAGCCCTGGTAGTGCAGTGGCTAAATGCCAGTCCTGCAAGCCACCACGTTGCAAGTTCAATTCCAGCGGGCTCCAAGGTTCACTCAGCCTTCCATCCTTTCGTAGGTCAGTAAATTGAGTACCCGGCTTGTGGGGGCAATTAGCTAACACACATTGGAAACTGTTTAATGCAGTGTAGATGTGTAAATAGCTATTGCTTAAAACAATTTGCAAGCCGCTCTGATAGCCTTGTGACTGAAAAGCAGGGTATAAATAACTAACTAAATAAATAAAAAAAAACTTTGCCCATTTTCAGAAGCCCTCACCCACTCACCCACTGCAAAATGAAATTCAGCTGGGAGAACAGGAAGACTGGCCATTTTAAAGGCTAATTTTGAGTCTCTGGTGGGCCTGTTTTTATTGGAATTTTGAAACATTTGAGATTTGGTGATCTCAGCAACAGAGTTAAAATTACGCTTAGCAGAAGTTTTGGGAACAGATTAAGCCAGTCGCCTCCTCCCCACAGACAATATATCTAGCTGAGAAATAAAACAAGCTTAGTCTTCTTTAAAAAGTATAAAAAGGAAGTTAACTTACAAAGTCGCATGCGCATAATCAATGCAAGGTTCAGCATCTTCAGGTTGGTAGGAGGAAGGAAAATGAAGGTCTACTGCTGTTCAGAACTTAGAAGCATCTTTCTCTAGAGAGCTACTTTACAACAACATGTTTAATGGTGGAAAGTTAGTAAAAGAGTGTGCTTACTTGGGGCTTGTTCCCAAAAGAACAAAAGGTGACCAGGAAGAGGAGAGGTATGCAAACAAGAAATTAGCCATAGACATGCTTTGCATAAACTCCTAGAGAGAACATGCGCTTTGACTACCATGGGGTTGATGCATGCAAGGCCTGTTTTAAAAGGGAAGGGGTGGAGAAGACATTTTAAAAGGTTACCTGAGCTAAAACAGGTGGGAGGGGGCTGAAGAGCCTTTGAACTATTTTAAATTTAAGTAACTCCTCCCCCAGATCCTTCAGGGGAATGCTTGGCCATTTTTGCACCCAGTCTGCTGCATTTTGTATGGGTGGTGCTGGTGCCAAAGGAGGCCTGGGGGAATTTTGCCCTCCCCTGATGGAGATGCAATGGCCTAGCTCATGGAGCAGCTGGGTTTGAGGGGTTGCTGGCCACAAGTCTCGCAAAGGTCCTTTGAATCCAGGTGGGACACCCAGTTCCTTGGGCAGCTGTACCCCACTTCCCCTCCTCCTTCATGGCACAAGGACCTGCCCAGTCAGGCCCAGAGGAAGAAGAGGAGGAGGAGAAGGGGCACCTTTGCCTCTGGGTTCAGGGGCTGCCTGCTCCTCTGTGCCCCGGCTGGGGACAAGAAGCCTGGCTGCCCCAGGAGATCCTTACCTCTGCCTTTTCCAGGTGTGGAGGTGGAGGCAGGAGTGTATGCCCACTGCCAGCCCAGGGAGCAAGGGGTCCCACATGCAAAGCCAGTTGCATTGGAAAGAAGCCTGGATCGGGAGGCTGCTGTGCCATCCGTGCTGTTGCCATAACAACTGAGGCTGCAAAGGTGGGCTTCCAGGCCCAGGGCCCCTCCCTCCCCACAACCTCAGAATGCTTAATGGGGGGGACGACACAGGTGCCTCTTAGGGATCAGCAGGGAGACCTCAGATTGGCCTGGAACAGTCTGCAGTAAGGTGGGGTTGCTGCGTCGTCGTCATCATCAGCAGTAGCACGCCATTCCTATTCTGCCTTCCTCCCACACTTGGAACTCAAAGCAACTTACAAAAATTAAGAGAAATAAAGATAAAAACACATACAAATATATAAGAGACAACTTACAAAAAAAGTGCTGGTTAGATGGTAGCTGCATTGTCCATAGAATTAAAACTTTCCCAACAATTCCATTAAAAAGGCAGCAGATAAGAGCCGATTTTAAAATGCACACTTTTAAATCCCCCTCCAGTCAGTTCCTAACAAGAGTAACACCTCAGGAAGGGAAGGTGGAGCCGCATGATGGGGAAAGGGAGGTGGAGTCCTGCAGAGCCTTGCTAGGAGTGGCCCCTGAAGGCCTTCTCCTTCCCCCCTCGCCCCCACAAACACCCACATACACCTGAAATCTTTTGCAGGTCTCCTACGTCAAAGCCATAGATATCTGGATGGCCGTCTGCCTCCTCTTTGTCTTTGCTGCCTTGCTGGAGTATGCTGCAGTCAATTTTGTCTCCCGCCAACACAAGGAGTTCATGCGCCTTCGCCGAAGGCAGCGGCGGCAGCGGATGGTGAGTGGACAGATTATCACACACACACACATGCACACACACAGCTCCTCCCCCTTCCTCTAGACTGGGTCCTTGTGCGACAGGGAAGTGTTGACAAAATGGCTACAACTGCGGGGAACCAACACAGAGGGGGCAGGATAGGGCCTCCCTCCTCATGTGGCAATGGCTGGACTGCTATTTGTGTGGCATTACCTCTGTGCAGGGGATCAGGGCGCACCTGTACAGCCTTCTTCTAACAAGGAAAACCTGTTGCCCCTTGGGCTTCTTGGCCTTGCACCCGTGTTTTGTCTGTTGGGCAAGTTTCAATTTCTGGGCAGGTTAAAGCCTCATTTGCAAATTTAAAACATTACAGTTGTCCCTTCATATTCGCTGGGGTTTGGTTCCAGGACACCCCATGGATACCAAAATCTGTGAATACTCAAGTCCCATTATATACAATGGCATAGCAAAACACTGTCCCTTATATAAGATGACAAAATCAAGGTTTTCCTTTTTAGGTTATTTTATTTTTTTAAAGAATATTTTCAAGCCGTGAATACTTAAATCCATGGATACCAAATCCAGAGCAAGAGAGGGTCACAGCGCCACGGGGCTCAGCTGCAGAGCTCTGGCGTGGGCAAACAACGTGTCTGTTCTGGGCTCGGCTCAGAAGCATAGGCTCCCCTGGCTGCTTGCCCCAGAGCCCAGCCAGAGCCCACGTGCCAGGCCTCCTGGCTGCAGCACCTGCTCTCCTCCTGGCCCAGCCGGCCATTCCTCGGACCTTCCTCTTCTCTGCTCGCCTGCCTTCTTCCCATGCTGGCCACTCCGGCCAGAGCTGCCAGCCAGAGCATCGCCAGGATTGCTGGGCTGCCCTCTTGCGGCTCAGGTGGCAACTGTAGGTCCCACATCAGGAGAGAGACACCCACCCCCTTGCACACTCACTTGCTCACAATCAAGAGAGGAGGAGGAGGAATGAGCCGAGTGGGGTGGGAGGGCAGGGGGCTGCGGCAGCCGAAGGTCGGTGGGCTGACAGAGAGAAGGTGCTGCTCCAGATACCCTGTGGCTGTGGATCTGTCCTAAATCCAATCCAGGGAGTGGTTTGTTGGGCTCTTCCTATAAAAGATGTGGGGCAGAGGCTGCCCTAGCTAGAAAAAGTGATGAGGAGCAGTTTAGGAAAGAGCACCCCAGGGGGTGTGCCGAGTGGACCTCCTTGGTTGTGGCAAAGCCCCACCAGTCTAGAGTCGAGGGGAAATGGGGCTGGGGACTGCCTGGCCAGAAGTGCACGGTGGCCCTGCAGGGTGTTGGGGGATTGTGCTGCTGCTCCTTCCTCCTGCCCCTCCCCATTCCCCATCACCCCTTCCTGCTTGTGGGAACCCTTGTCCCCCCCCACAACCACTTCCTTCTCCCACATCCTCCTACTGTATCCACCTTATTGTCTGTAGAATCTAGACTTTTTTTACATAAACAGAAAAGAATAAAATCTGCACAGAGAAAAGCTAATTCTGTAAAACTTTGCCCTGTGCATGGATTTGCCAATTTTGCAATCTGCTTCGGGGAATTGTGAGGAACAGCCAAGGTTTGGCAGACAATCCGGCTCAGCCCCATTCTCCTACCCTTCCTCCCCCCCCCCCCCGCCGACTGACACACCCCAGCTTTTGGAGAGTTCACCCATCTTGGCTGAATCCAACCCTTCAGTTCTCTTAGTTCCATCCTCCAGGACCAAATGCCAGGCAAGGAGGAGGTGGTCAAGAGGCTGAATTCTCTGTCCGTTCATGCTTGGCATGAGTGGGGGCCACCCCAGAGCAGCCCCACAGCCTGGCTTGTAACCCCTTCCCCCCCCCCGCTAAGTCACATGGGGGAGTGGAGCTGCCACCCTCATCCACCTTGTCCACACTTGCTGGGTGTCACTTTTTGGAGTTTTTCTTTGGCGGGCTTGAATGGTGATGTGGGGAGTAGTGTCCTTGAGCTGCCAAGCCACCCACCATGGGCACCATAGAATCATAGGTCTGGAAGGAACTCCAGGGGCCATCTACTCTGACCCCCTTCTGCCAGTCCAGGAAATGCACAGCTAAAGCACTCTGGAAGTCTCTTTCAGATGTTACAGTTGTAGCAGTTTGACCCTGCTTTAACTGCTGTGGCTTTAGCCTATGGAATTTTGGGATTTGTAGTTTGGAGAGGCACTAGCGCTCTCTGGCAGGGAACTGTAAATCCCTCCACCAAGCCAGAGATCCCAAAGTGCGATTAAAGTGCTATACCTGTGTGGTGTGAACGATGCCTCTGTTTCAGAAACTTCCAGTGAAGGAGAGGCCACTGCCTTCTTGAGGGAGCCTGTTCCTCCACCGAAAGGCTCCTGAAACTCCTCCTCATGTTGAGGTGGAACCTCTTTTCTTGTCATGTGAATCCAATTGATCCATGCCCGTTGCTCCCTCTGCTCCTCCCATTTTGCTGCCTGCAGTGTGTGAGTGTGTGTGTGCGTGCGTGTGTAGAGGGGACGAGCACTCAGGCTTGCTATTGAGGGAGGGTGGCCCTCTCGGTGCAGGCTTCCTGTTGAGGGGCAGAGCACCCACAGGCGCCTTGTCCCACGCGTGCCTGGTTCAGCTCAGAGCTGCCGCTGCTGCTTTCGCGCCGGCTAAGCCAAGCCCCTCGGTCACCCAGTCTCCTGTTTCTGTTTGATCCGCACTCCCTGCTGGACGCCAAAGGGTCTGGCCAGCCGGACGCCCAGCCTGGAGTCCCTGCAGCAGCTGGAAGACCTGCCCAGCAGTGAGTCCACCTACGAGACCCTCTCTCTTTTCGGCAGCACCGACTCCAGGGTAAAAAGACCAAAACAACAAGCCAACCCATCCACCCACCCCTTCCTCACTCCCCACCCCACGTTCCCCACCCTCCCACGCCTCCTCCATAGGTCACGCGGTCCCCAGCCTGCTCTGCCTGTGAACCCTCCCACCCCAAGCCTCTCACGGTTCCCTTCACCTGGGAGAAGCCCACCGTTCAGAGCAGTCCACAAGGGCACCAATTCTCCTGGGTGGGGAGAGGTATGTGGGGTGGGGGGTCATCCAGCAAATGGCCATCAAAAGTCACATGAGTGAGGGGGGCAGAGGGAGGGAGACTCTGAAAGTCTGTTTGACAGGAATGTTGTAGATACTACACACTTAACCCAGTTTGATCTCACATTATGTATCTGCCATGGCTGCATCTTGCAGAATCCTGAAATACTTCTTCTGGGAAGGTCATTAGATTTCTCTGCTCAGGAACTCTGGCCCACTCCCCGAGCCGGTCTAGCCATGGATTCTGAGCCCCTCCCCAAACTCCAAATCCCAGGATGATATGAGATGGAGCCATGGCAGTTAGAGTGGGGCGAAACTGGCGTAACTCTGCAATGCAGATACATACACTGCAGAATGGAGCCGATGGGCAGGAACAGAGAGCGGAAGAGGGGGACGGGGGCACGAAATGGCAGCTTTTGCTGCCCAAGCAGAGAGGCTACTGTTGCAAGGCCTGGAGGGCCAGAGGCAAGTGCCCTTCCCTCAAGCCCAGAGGTAAAGTGGGGAGCAGTGGAGGCGTGAGGGGTTCTGGGGGTGCAGCTCCCTCTTGGCCTCAGCTCCCCTTTCCTCCCAGGGTTGGAAGCCCTGCCCTTGGAGGACTGAAAAGCACAAGGGCCTTGGACTGGACACCAGGGCTGAAAGCCCCCTGAACAGCCCCCCCCCATGGTTTCCAGGCTCTAGGGCAGGGGTAGCCAACTCTGCGGGTGGGAGTGAGGCTGCATTACTTCCCCCCTGGGCATTGGAGGGCTCCATGCCCCCCCCACTGCACACAAGCCTTTTAAAAGGTAACTTTAACATGGGGCATGGGGGGCAACTTTGCCCTGTTTAGCCCCCCCCCCAAGCTGTTTCAGGCCCAAGCAAAGGCCTTTTTCCAAACAAGAAGAAAACTGGACAGGTTGGGAAAAGACCTTATTCTCCTGGGCTTAAAACAGCCAACGGGATGAAATTGGATATTTTAAGTAAGAAAAACATTTTTCAAAATCATTGCCAAAATGGGGGGGGGGGTGTTGGCTCTTGGTGATGTCAAGAACATCTTTGGGAGCCACCCTTTCCCCCTCCCTGCTGCATGTGGCTTCGCTAGGGGCTGCGTGAGGCAAGACCCAGCGACACTCCCCCCCCCCCCCGCCCCTGCTCCTTTGGCCCTCCTGCCTGCGCCTGGCAGCAGCTGATCCCCCCCCCCCCAGAATCCCCACACACCCCACACCTCCTCCTGCGACTGTGGGCACAGTGGAGGAGGTTGCATGTGAGCACCCACCTCCCCAGAATGAATGAATAGGTGCTGGGCAGACGAAGCACCTGGGGAGGGGGGCAACCTTTCCTGGAGCCCAGCACAGCCAGGGAGGGGGAGTCCTGCCAGACCCCGTGTCCCATTGCCCCTGCCCCCTCCTAGGCAATGGCCCTGAGCTCCTCTCCCCCTTCTCTGCAGGAGGAGGAGATTGTCCGCGAGAGCCGCTTCTACTTCCGGGGCTATGGCCTGGGCCACTGTTTGCAGCACATGAAGGACAGCGGAGGGCCCCCCACAGAGAGCCCCCACCTCTACAGCCCACCCCCTCCGGCCTCGCTCCTGCGGGAGGGAGAGCTGCTGCGGAGGCGCTACCTGGACAGGGCCAAGCGGATCGACACCATCTCCCGGGCCGTCTTCCCCTTCACCTTCCTGGTCTTCAACATCTTCTACTGGCTGGTCTACAAAGTCCTTCGCTCTGAGGACGTCCACCCAGCCGTGCCCTGAGGAGCCAGCGTCGAGTGGGCCAGGCTGCCTGTGGCCCTCCTCCTGACATTTGCACGATGGAACGCCGGGACTGTGACCCCCGCCCCACCACCCCTTTTTTGTATTGTCGTCTGAGAGCCTTGGGGGGTTGCATGTGGCCATGGGGGGAGCTGAAGAGGGCCCTTCCCTGGCTGCCCACACCTGAAGATGGCACTGGCAGTGGCCGCCCGCCTCCAGGTGCCCCACCTGAGCCAACAGGATGCAGCCTCTCGCTGTGGGCCTGTCCTGCCCTCCGTATGCCGCAGCCAGGAGTCAGGAGTCTGGAGCAAGCCAGAGGCAGCGTGTCGGCCTCAGTGTAGCATAGTGCGCAGCTGCCCTCCACCCCACAAGCCACAACAGTCAGCATGACAACATAAGGCTGTTGATGCAGAGGGACCCAGCCACCTGGCCTAGTGCTAAAGGTGCCACGTGTGTTTGTGTCCTGCATTGCTAGCTTGGGGGTGAGCCAGAAGCAGTCTCACCCCCCCAGAAGCCCCACCTCTGCCCCAGGAAGAGCAAATGGGTGGCAGCAGCAACAGGTGCCATAGGGTTGCGCTCCCTGGTGCCAAGCGTACTGCATGGAAAGATGAGCTTTATTCAGTGGCCGCTGGTTTTGAATAGCAACCCAGATAGACATGTGGCACAAGTGACCCACAAATGATGCAGTTCTGCCCCATGGTAGGAGGGGAGGGGGCTGAACGGGTGGTGGGCAATCACTGCTGTTCACTACAGGGAAAGGATTGTGGTACAGCTCAGTTCTAAGCCACTAAACATACCTTCAGGCTAGGCATTTGAGAAGTCAGCGCTCTCACACACAGACCCTTTGATCCCTGTGGGTTTGCCTTGAGATGCGTATTGCAGGGTGTGGGAGGCCAGGTTAGGGAACCTAGATAATGGGGGGGGGTCAGCTGGCTTTGGGGAACCCTGAGGGTAATTGGGATGGGGGAAACTGCTGCTGGTGGAAGGCTCTTCTGGCTGGGCTTCTTCATGGCCTGGAGTGGGTCACCCCTGGCGCTTTCACGCTTCAAAATTTTACTGCAAGCACCTAACCTTCTCCATGATGGATTTCTTTGCAATGCTACACCCCAGATTTCTTGAAGCCAAGGGTTCAGTGAAGTAAGGAAAGCAGGAACCTGGTCCTCAGTTCCCAGGAAGGGCTTGTGCCACCATTTGGGCAAATCCCATTTTAGGAGCATCACCTACTCGGCTCTCACATGCTTGTTTTCTTCTGGCCTTGCAGCCTGAAACACCCTTCACCTGCCCATCCATTGAATTGGGATTCAAACGGAGCTCCCCACCCTCACACAGTGCCAGCATGAGGGGTGACGCCAGCCTTAGTGATGCCACAGCCCACCCACAGTCCTCCTGCCCTTGCCCAGTCTCAGCATGCCCGTCTCTGTGGGCCAGATGTGTCCCTGCATTGACCCGGAAGTACTACCCTTTGGCAAAGGCCACTCTTCTCCATGCTGCGGTACTTTTAGCAAGTAGCTTCACTTAGTTGCCATGGTCACTGCACTCCACTTTAATTTTTACGATTGAAATGGTGAGATTGCACTAAAGAACATCCACTCTGGCTGCAAAAAGGAGAGCAGTAACGGAAGTCCCACATCTTTCAGGGAACTGGGACTGGCTAACTGAGGGCCAGTGGGGGAGGGCAGAGCTTCATCTGAACAGGGAGATACTCAGGAGCTGTTTTGAAAAGGAAACGCTCAGGAGGATCAAGGCCAGAGGAGCCATGAGAAACCACAAAGAGCCAAAGAGCCCGTTGCTGCGCGGAATCCATTCACTCTGCAGATGCATTTCAAATTGCCACTGCTCAGGTCTGGAAAAGAATGTCACAATTTGGTGACAACATGGATCAGACCTGGAGCACAAGGTGCTGAAATGGCTCACCTGGTTCTCTTTTAGGCAGAATTCTCTCCCAGCCCTGCCTGGAGGAGATTCCATGGGTTGGGGCAGTGTGTTGAACCCGGGGCCTTCTGCACAGGAGATGTGGAGTTATTATGGGAGGGTCCGTCCAGCCCCATGTAGTTAACTGGCTAGCAGCAGCCATGGGTCCTCTCCAGGATTCCAGGCAGGGAATTGTTTGCTCACCCCTTCTTGGGCAACCTGGAATTCCCTGGTGGCTTCACACCAGAGGACCAGCCAGACCCAACTCAGCTCAGCTCCCAAAGTCAGGAGAGGTCAGGTAGGTTGGGAGTGGGAAGTTGGCTGAAAGAGTCTCCTCAAGAGCTCTGAGGATGGACGTAACCCCCACTGGGAAGGAAGTCTGAAGGCACAAGGAATCGTAGGATCTTAGAGCTGGGAGGGGTTGCAAGGGCCATCTAGTCCGACCCCATTCTGCCATGCAGGAATACTCAACTAAAGGTTTGTTCAAGGGAGTTGAGCAGGTGGATACTAAATGTCCCGGCCTAGCCAAAGAGCACTGGAAGTGGCCAGAACAAATGGGCCACTGTCTTCAGTCATCTCTAGGTGCTGAATGCCAAATGGATCTTGCCAGGCCTGCCTGTCCACCTACCTGCTCTCTCTGTGTGGGTGGCCACCTCCCCCCCCAGAGGTGGCAAAGGTGCCTCTGTCATCAAAGGGGTGGGTGTTGAGGGGGTCCCTTGGAGGGCCTCTCCCCAGCTGCTCTGTTCTCCAGTGTGCCCTCTTCGACTGGCTTGAGCTGATACTTCCCGCTTGCCAAGCATGGCTTTCCCAGGAGTGGAGAATCCAGAAGGCACAGAGGGGTCCCTGGCAGCTGCCTGTCCCTTGTCATGTCACTGTCCCCCATGAGGTGTGGAAGCTGCCACCTGTGTGCTCACAGCATGCCTCAAGT
Source organism: Gambelia wislizenii (assembly GCA_030847615.1). NCBI lineage: Eukaryota > Metazoa > Chordata > Lepidosauria > Squamata > Crotaphytidae > Gambelia > Gambelia wislizenii. Next base: position 39,125,380 of record JAUMIR010000011.1, on the reverse strand, counting down.
GTGGAAGGGGCTCTGAGGCAGACACAGACCTGTACAGTACCAGGAGAGACTGGTGGGGTTTTAGAAACAATGCATTTTTAAACTAATTCTGATCTTCCTACACAAATAAAAATGTTTCGGCAGTTTTCATTCATGTGCCTGATGTTTTTCCCAAGGAAAGAGCATCCAAAAAACAGGTTGCTTAGACAAGGATGAGAAGATTGCAAGCCAGGGGTTACACAAAACCACCCCAGCCAAGCAGGTGTGTGTGTGTGTGTGTGTGTGTGTGTGTGTGTGTGTGTGGAGCAGTGGGATCTTGGCTGGTGAAACCTCCAGCCGGCTGGCCACTGGAGCTCTGTGCCTTTGGGGCATAGCTTGTTCTGCTGATGTCTGCATAGAACCAGCCCCCTCACCCCCCTTCCCTCTCTGGGTGGAAAACATTGCCATCTGACCTGTGTATGCCAAGCTGTTGCTTCAGGCACAGAAGGAGGCCCCCTGCCCATTCTGCTTTGGCTCAGGGGTGGAGCTGGTGCCCATCTGATGGGGCAGGAGCTTACTTCCCCTTGTATGTGAAGCAATGCCACCATGTCAGAGCAGAGGGCTGGCACCAGTACTGCCTGCCCCCAAGAGCCCTGGGTTTTCTGTGGGGCTGAGCAGCCCCTCTCCCACTGGCTGCTGAGACCCAGGGAACAGTCTGCTGTGGTCAGCTTGGCTCTTGGATCTGTCAGTCAGACTTCAAAACAGAGATGGTAATTTGTGATTGTGTGTGTGTGTGTGTGTGTGTGTGTGTGTGGAGTGCAAGGCTACTGAGGAGGAAGGAGGGGGACTGAAAGGCTGGGTGCAGGACTCCTGACCCTTTAGGCCAAGAGAGCAGGACTTTCGACTAATCACTGTAGGGAAGAGCCAGTATCTAATGTGAAGTCAAAGGCTTTCATGGCGGGCATCCATAGATTTTCCTTGTTTTTTTTCTGGGCTGCGAGGCCATGTTCTGGAAGAATTTACTTCTGACGTTTTGCCTGCATCTGTGGCTGGCATCTTCTCTGAAGATCTTCTCTGAGGATGCCAGCCACAGATGCAGGCGAAACATCAGAAGTAAACTCTCCCAGAACACGGCCTCACAGCCAGGGAAAAAACCAAGGAAAATCTATAGCCAGTATCTACCTTGGCAAGGTGGGCTAGACAGAAGGGCTGCACATGCTGCCCAGTAGCTCCCCTTGGTCTTTGTGTCCTTGTCCATCAAACCCTTGGACTGCTGGGTGGGTGGGGGGGTTGGTGCTCCCTCCCTCCTCTCCCCCCCCTCCTCCTTCCTTTGCTGGTTGCCCGCCAGCTTCAGAGAATGGCCGACTGTCTTTGGTGCCTTCGCCCAGGGCAGGCAGCCGCCCAGTACCAAGGCAGAGCAGCACATCTGTTGAAGGCTGGCACCACAACCAGGCGGGCATGGCAGCTGCTGAGCACCCTCCTCTCAAGCAAGGCTCAGTCCTCCCGCTGGACTCCCCGCCAACTCTCACAGACCGCCTCTGTTGAGCCACTACAGGGCAGAGCTCCAGCTTGTACCACCTTTGAGAAAGCTCCCTCTGGCCTCCTGCCTGGCCCCCAAGGCTCCCCCCGCACCTCCTCCCTGCCTTGGTGCTCCATCCCAGAGGCCCAAGTGGGAGGCTCTCCAGAAGAGGTGAGCTCCCCCCCTTGTGAACAGGTGGCCGGACCCCTCTTGAAGAGCTCTGCCACGGGGCAGACTCTTGCCCACCTCTCACCCTTTCACTGGGCCTCTCCCTACTTTGCTTTAAGCAAAGGAAGAAGAGGGACCAAGAAAGAAACCCCTCGGCTGTCCTGTGCTTGGAAGGGTGGGTGTGCGGGGGCTAAAATGGAGCCACAAGAAGAGAAAGCCAGAGGAAGTCTCCCAGCTCAGCCGGTGGGCTTCCCAAGACATGGGAGAGGGGAGAACCACACCGACGTTTCCTGCTGTGTCCCTGGAGGGCAGTGAGAACCCTTCCCTCAATGTTTAATTAAAGCTTTAATTTCAAAAGGCAGAGTTAAGTCTCTAGTCCTGTAAATATGGGTAGAGCTGTGTGCATGTCTGACGGTCAACTTGTGGATGAATTTCACAGGGTTTTCTTAGGCCAAGAATCCTCAGAGGTAGTTTTGCCAGTTCCTTCCTCTGAAATAGAGCCGACAGCGGCTGGTATCCATTGGTGGTCTCCCATCCAAGTACTAACCAGGGCTGGCCCTGCATAGCTTCAAAGATCAGAAGGGGTCTGGTGCCTTTAGGGCAGTGATTCCCAAACTTTGGTCTGCCAGGTGTTTTGGACTTCATCTCCTAGAAGCCCTAGATACCTTGGCCAACAGTTAGGAATTCTGGGAGATGAAGTCCAAAATACCTGGAGGACCAAAGTTTGGGAACCGCTGCTTTAGGGTATTTAGGCCATGTGTCCGCTCCTTATTCTGCCCAGCAGTGGAATGTGGTCATGTCCCCTCCTTCCAGTTCTTTGGCCAGTGAGTCTGAAAACACTGGAAACACAACAAAGCAGGACCATACATCTCAGCTTATTGGACTGCAATACATATCCCAACAGACCAGGCCCTTCGGAAGAAAAGGTGTCTCTGAAAGGAAATCCAGCAAAATACACAGGAGGGAGGGAGGGGGGGAATGCATCCCCATGAGCCAAAGAGTTCCCAAATTAATCACATTTTGGAGTGGGTGGGGCGCAGGAGTGGGACTTGCAAATTCATATTTGACCTATTTGCTGGTACAGTTACAGTCTGGAGCTGAGCAGCGACTGTGATCTCATCAGATTTCTGGGTTCTAATGAGGCTTGTTTTTAATTGCATTTGAGTGGAGAGGCAGTGATAAGGGAAGCGCCCTCATTTCAGTTCCATCTGCCTCTGCCCTTGCAACAGCAAGAAGCCCAACGTGTGTGCTGGGAGCAAACAGTAGCCAGAGAGGACTTCTAGGTGACCCAACCAGACCGCTGGTCTGAAATGCCTGGACTTCCAGTTCAGGGATGTCCCAGGTGCTGACGTTTCCAGGCCAAAACCTGAGACTTAAGGATGTGTGGCCTCTGAGGACCCCATGTCGTTTTGGGCAGTAAGTAGCAACTGCAGTTCCTCACAGTTTGGCATTCAAACACACACAGAACATGTTTTTGTTTTTTGTTTTTTAGTTTGGAAAATAAGGCAGAGGTCTTAGTTAAAGGGGCCATTCCCAGATCAAAATGAAAAAAAGGGGATTATTCCTTCTCACTGACTTAGGGAGATGAGCTAAGGCACATTTGATGTACCTACTTGCTTCTAGCTAGAAGGCAGATGCAGAGCAGGATGGAGGGTGAGTCTCTCACGAAATACAATGCCCACTCTGCCTGGCAAGGCAGTGGGGCTGTTGCAGAGTTTCAGCAGAAGACGTGAGTTTTGAGCAAAAGGATTGCATATCTCTGGTAAAAATCCAATAGAGTCCCAAAACTTTCATAGCTTTATTGTAAGATTAACAAGTTAAACAAAAATACACAAGAGCGTTCATTTCTGCTTCTGTGTCTCTCCAAGCTTTCTTCAAAACTAACAGGGGAAAAACAGCAGACCGGCACACACTAAAATTCTCTCCTGCTTTTATAATGAAATACTTACAAAACATTCAGTTTACTCTGAGAAACGAAAGTAACTGTTCACATCTCCACTCTGTTTACCTAGCCCTGAAAGGCCAGGCCCAAGAGAACCAGGGCGCCAATCCTGACAGATTTACAACCTTTAGCAAGTCTAGCTGGCTGTTTTTGCCTGGTGATTAAAATTATCTAAAAAGGGCTCATGGATTTTAATTACAACACCCATTTCCTGACAGAGTCCTGCCACCACAGTGACTGGGAGGAAAGGAGGAGGATATTAACGAACTAAATACATAGACCTACTTGGAGTCTTTGCAAGATGCACCAACAAATCAGTAAAGCCTTGCCAATTGCAAAAGCCCTCCCCAGCTTGCTTCACATTGGCATGCAGCCCTTTCCGCTTGCCGGGACCTGAGCTGACCAAAGCTAGAGAATCCGCCACCTGGAGATGGCTGACAAAACCGGAAGACTCGAGGCCAGAACAGAGATCTGGCAACACTAGCAGTAGCAATAGCATTGGTATTGCTACACCGCTTATCAGTGCCAAAGCACTCCCTAAGTGGTTTCCAATGTGCGTTAGCTAATTGCCCCAATAAGCCGGGTACTCATTTTACCGACCTAGGAAAGGGTGGAAGGCTGAGTCAACCTTGGAGCCGGATGGGATTGAACTCACAACGTTGGGGCTTTCAGTACTGGCATTTAACCCCTGCACCACAAGGACTCCCTGCCCCTCCCCAGCACATTGGGGAGGTCCAGGAAAAAGGTCTGGAGCCACAAACATGGTGTGTGTGTGGGGGGGGGGGGTTGAGGCTGCACCCTCTCCTTCCCGAAGCTCCCTTGCGCCCAGGCGAGCAACCTTTTCTCTTCTGGCTCTGCAAAAGGAAGATAGCCTGCCCTCAATCCCCCTCCCCACTGCCCTCCCCACATAGGCCGAGGCAGGCGGGGGGGGCGGGGGAGCACCCCAAAGGGGATCCCATGTACCCCCCACCCCGGCTGTGCTGAGCCGCAGGGAGGTGGCGCCACCTGGTGGGGACTCATCCCCCAGCGTCACCACTCCGGAGTAGTTCCTTTTGCGTGTTTCCAAAGGGAGGAAGGGAAGGCCCACTTTTCTGGGTCTCTAATGAAATGAAACCCACAATAAAAACAAAATAAAATCTAAAGCAAAACATCAACATCTTGCAGTTGAATTATAACCAATAAACACTTGTTCCAAGTGCTCAGATTCAAGAACAGCAGCAAAACGAAATGAAACAGAATGCTGTAAACTCCCACTACCCCCACCCGTGTTAGTTGCGGGGAAACTTTACTCCTTCCAGTTGCTCTGGACAGCAACTCCCATGTTGAACATGCTTGCTGGGGCTGATAGGAGTTGCAGAGCAAGATATCTAGAGGGCCCAAGTTCCCCCCTCCATGCTCCAAGCACTTCAAATGCTCCACAATGGAGTAAGGGGGCCAATTGCTCCTGCATCGTTTACAACCGGTTGCAGAGAAGGCTGTGGAGCCTTCCATAATTCAGAGATAAAATGTTACCGCTTCCTGTTGTGTGCAGCTAATCAGGATGCCAACCATGGCGCAGTCGCTGTGAGCCACCCAGAAGAGCCACAGAGGACGACTCCTCTCTCGAGCCTAGTGGGTCTTTCCTGGGAGGAAAGGGGTGCTCCAGAACCCCCCAAATGACACTGAACCGGAGAACTGCTGCTCCCCCCCCCCCGTTTCTAGTCTTTTACTTTCTTTCTAAATAATGGCAATTTCTGCTGCTGCTGTTGTTCCTGCAAAGCGTGGGCAGCCTTCAGTCTCCTTCTCAGAATGAAATGTGAACCTAAGGCTGGGATGATCTAATCTTATCACAATGCATTGTTATAGTGCTATTATTCCACTTTAACTGCTATGGCTGCCTCCTCTGGAATTCTGGGGTTTGTAGTTTAGTGAGGCCTAAGAGCTCTCTGGCTGAGAATGCTAAATACCCCTCCCTAAACTGCAAATCCCAGGATTACACAGGAGGCAGCCTTAGCAGTTAAAGTGGAATAATAGTGCTACAACAGCATAGTGTGATAATCTTGATCGATGACCTGGCCATTCTCCTTCCCATCGAAACACTGCTGGAGGGTTGAGCAGCGCATGGCTCTGGATGCAACCCTCACTCGCTGGTTCATGCACTACTTTTAAGGAATAAAATCCTGATTACATCAAGGTTCACAGGAGGATTAAGGTGAACAAGCTCCAAGAGTCTCCTGGCACTTTAAAGACTGGCACGTTTTACTTGGCATCATCAGCCTTCATGGACTGCAGCTCACTTCACAGAATCACAGAGTTTGAGGGTACCCCAAGGGCCATCTAGCCCAACCCCATGATGCTGGGGCAGGAAATCCACCACTGAAACATACTCAGGTGCAAAGCCATTGGGCTTTGCAGACAACACTGGATTCCTCTTCAAAGTGGAGAAAGGAAGAAGTAATCACTTCCAAGGGAAGGGAAGCCAAAGAATGTTTAATACCACCTGAGGCAGGAAATGCTGGGGACGGGGTGGCACTTACCACAACACACACATACCTGAAATGGCTGGAAATTCTGGTTTTGATGACAAATTTTTTTTGGGAAAAAATTAAACAGTGTGTGTGTGTGTGTGTGAGAGAGAGAAATTGCTGCTCAGTAAAACTTACAGGAGAGGCAATTTGCCCCTTTTTTCCAGTCCAAGGCAGGGGACAGGCCCACAAAAACAGCTGTGGGGAGGGGGACATAAATGGCTCCTGGTTGCCTTTGCCTGGGCTTCTTTCAAAGCCAACCCTGGCATGCTCAGGGCAATGTTTGGCAGGGTGGGGCTCTGCTTGTTAACCTGGGGGTGGGGGCATCATGCCCTGCCATGCTTCAGGCAGTAAAATCTCTTAGGCTGGCCTCAAGATAGTCTCCCCAATGTGGGAACCAGAGAAGCCAGACAGGCGTCCATTGGAAGCCTTGAGTCTCCATGAAAGCTTCCCTAAGTGGCATTAGGCAGCCTTTTAGTCTGGAGGGTGTCACTTAGGGACGTTTGTAGGAAACAGGCAGAAGCTGAGGGTGTGTGTGTATGTTTAAGCAGAATGCACACTTAATCTGTTTATCATTTCTGCAGGATATACAGGAAATGCAAAAACCAACCCGCTGAAGAACCTCAGAGGAAAGGCAGGGGAAGGCTTTGCTCCCAGCCCTGGCAAGAGGTCAGCCCAGGAGGCCAGAGCCTTGGGGTTGGGGGAGTGGGGGGTGGGAAGCATCCCTTTCTCCCTCCCTCCCTCCTCCTGTGATTTCTCGCAAGAACCACCCAAACCTAAAGAGCCCTTTTCCAGTCTGCTGCTTGGTTCTCACATCACCAGCGGCCTTTCCCATCACCTGCGGGGAAGGCGCTGAGCCTCTGCTGCTGCTTCCCCAGAAAAGGGAGGCTGCCATACTTTGCACAGGGCTGTCCTGTTCCTCTGGGAGGAAGAGGAGGAGGAGGAGGAGGAGGAGGAAAAGAGGAGCTGGTGCCCCTGGCCTGCAGGCACAACTGAGGGAGGCTGACTGGCAGCAGGACAGAGGAAGGAAGGAAGGAAGGAAGGAAGGAAGGAAGGAAGGAAGGAAGGAAGGAAGGGCTTCCTCAACATCTCTCCCAGCCAGCCAGAGAACCAGCCACCTCCCCACCTACTACCTGCCCTTTGCTCTTTGCTCTTTGCCCCTCTCAGGGCACAGCGGTGCCCCTCCAGTGCTGGTCAAGAGAAGCCGCTTCAACCTTGGCCTCCTCTCCAAAGTCTCACCTGCTTCTGGGACCTGTGGTGAGTGCTAACATGCTTGGGAGAAGGGCTGCTTTACAGCTGGGGATGGAGGCGTTTTGGCCAGGGGGGCCGCTGTCCCAGAGTCAAAGCCACTACCTCCTCCCACCCACCACCCACCCCCTCTGAAGGCAGGGGATCCTCTGGCATAGCCCTGTGTGTGTCTGTGTGTGTCTGGCTGGCCTTTGGGGCAGGTGTGGGGCAGCCAGCCTCTGTAACCAGGCAAGCCTGGGGTCTGGACCATCGACCCTGGCCACTGGCAAATGTTCAGCATCTCTGGCAAACTAGTAACATATCTGGAGGGCAGCAAAAGAGCAGAACCACTGAGAAGATCTAGAGCAGTGCCTCAAAATGCTGGATGCAAGCTTTTGAGTCACACAGAGCTCTTTGCTGAGCAAAGGTGTCCAGAGCCAGAATTATTCCCCTAAAAAAAGACCAGAGACACACGGTGCTACTCTATCAGGGGAATGAGCTCAGGGCAACAAAGGAGCATGAGGTTTTAGCCAGAGGAAATGGGCTTAAAGGAAGCATGGAACTGCAGGTATCCCCCAGGGAGAAGCCAGCAGTCAGGAGGTGGGCAGGAAGGAATCTCCCAGGGTGGCTCTTGGTGCGGACAGGCCCCTGCTCTGTGCAGCCTTTCTCCTGCCCTTCACACTGTGGCCGCGTCCACCCTCCACTCGACTCCTGCTGCTCCTTCTTCTGCCCCCCTGGCCGCACCCTTAATGAGTGGCTCCATCCCTGTTTTGGAGGAATGGAGTCTGCTGCTCCCCTCTGGAGATCCATGGAGTTGCTCCTCCTGCAAACTCTTCCATTGGGCCGAGAATGTCCGGAGCCACAGTATCACCAGAGGCCAGCCCCACACGTTCTGACATGCGTCGGCCCCCTGGTGCTCATGTGGGCTCTTTGGCCAGGGGTTAAGCTCAAGCAGCCCTTCCCAAACTGCCTGGGGTGGCAGGTCAGCAATTCTTCCCAACATGCCAGGGACCAGGCGATGTTTGTGCAATATTATTATATTTGCATAGTTTCCTGGAAACTCACCACAGACTGGCAGGCGATGGCTTGTGGGCTGGCATGGGTCCACAGACCACCACTTTGGGTAGCTCTGGGCTAAAGCCACCCTGTCGCCCCCTTCGCAACCCACCCCATTGCCTTACCCCCCCCACCCCTTATTTCAGCCGCTTCTCTTCCTCCTCCTCCTCCGCAGGGCTCCTTCCTCCTGAAGATGAGCAAGAGCTCTTTCCTGGCTCCAGGTAACCGTTTCCCCTTCCAGGCGCCGCGGACTCTGCCCTGTGTACATTCCCACTTGCCACTGTGTACATTTTAAGAGCCAGGTTTCCGCTCTTGGCTGCCGGGGGGGGGGGCAAAGATGCTTTGGAGGTGAGGCAGATGGAAAAGTTCAAGAGCATCCGGCCCTTGGCTGGCGGCGAAATAAGGCCCTGGAGACCCACGGCCTCCTTCTCCCATCCCCGCACCCGCACCCGCAGTTCTTCACACAACTCAAGTCCATTAGAAAAGGGGGCTCCAAAGCTGAGATGGAGGGGGGAGACCCCCCCCCCACAGACACCCAGCCTCTGTGGGATCCTGAACACCTCCCCGGGCCTCTGGGTTTCCTGGCACTCTGGGGCGCGGGGGATGTTTTGGGGGTCCCTCCCTCCCTGCTGATGGCACCCCTCTGCTCCCTTCCCACCAGCGCTGTTGTGGCTGATCATCCTCCCGGGAGCCGAAAGAGCAGAGAGACCCCCGGGGGACCCTCGCCCTCTCCTGCTCCCGGCTCCGAGGAAGAGGCAGGACTGGCCCGTGGAGGATCCCGCGCAGGAAAGCAGCGCCCGGGCGCCCCCCTCGCACCCCCCGCCGCAAGGGCGCCGTAAGTGGCAGCGGGACGGGACCCCCCCCCCCCGTTTACAGGCTGGGAGGAGGGAGGGGAGACCCTTTGCAGGGAATGCGCCCCCCCCCCGGCTTCCTCTCCACCCGAGGAGAGGGCGAGCCTTTGATGCAAGCCCATGCCCCCCTCCACGAGATGCGGAGGCCCAAAGCCTTGCGCGGGGAGGGGAGCCCCCCTGTTTGCACCCTGAGAGCGGGGGGGGGCACCCGCTTTCTCGCCTGGCATTCCTTGGCAGTCCTTCTGGCCTTGGAGAAGGTGCTTCTTTTTGGACTGCCTCTCCAAGAATCCTATGATGGCCTGGGGATTCTGGGAGTGACAGTCCAAAAAGGCACATCCCTCCCTCTTTCTAGTTCTAGTCTGCAGCATTGGGGTAAAAGGGACCAAGGCCAGATGTTGCATGTGTGTATGTGCCTCCAAGTGACCTGTCAAGATATGGCAACCCCATGCATTTCATGGGGTTTTCTTAGATAAGGAATCCTCAGGGGTGGTTTTGCCAGTTCCTTCCTCTGAAATAGAGCCTATAGCACCTGAGATTGGTTGAGGGTCTCCCATCCAAGTACAAACCAGGGCTGACCCTGCTGAGTACCAAGATCGGAGGGCTCTGATGGTGCCTTGAGGGCATTTAGGCAGCTCTGTAATGGCTGCACTCGGTTCCCTGAGAGGCTGGGCCTCCTCTTCCTCACTGGGCCTCTCTCCCCAGGCATCTCGGGGGTGCTGGAGAAGTCTTTCCAGGTCTCTGCCTCCGCTCTGGTCTTCGCTGCGTTCTGCGGAGGGGGGGTGCTGCTGCCTTTCTGCCAGCCACAGAAACTTCGGATCAGTGAGTATTACTCTTCCTGAGAACTGGGCAGGCACTGGGGAAACAAGACTGTGGGCCTCATCCAGCAAACCTCGTCTCCCTTGTATCTTCCTTTCTCTCTTTCTTGGAGGGCAGGGGGTGGGGAAAGGGCAGCTCACAAACCAACCTGGCACCCCCACCCCCCAAAATTGCAAAAATGCTTCCCCCCTTTCTTCTCTAGAGGCCACGGGAGGGCAATTTTGTCATGCCCCCCCCCTCCACTTCCTCCCTGGTCAGGAAAAACAGGCCTCTAGTTTTACATTGTTATTTTTTAAAATTAAAACCAGGGTACATCGTGACAGGGGATAGAACATGAAGCCAGATTGTTTACTAATTATAATAAAATACTTAATCTGTATCCCTGAAGGATGTCTTGCTTCTGTCCTGCGTTTATTGCCATTTGTCCATCCTTTCCTCAGCATCCTCTTCCCCGTGAATCAGGCGGGAATGTTGCTCTCAGCGGCTCCTATGGTGTTCTCATGGATCTGTAGCTTTTTGCCATCACTCAATAACAAAGCTGACAGTGAAAAAACCCTCAATGACCTGTGAGAACACCACGCCACTGGGAGTGCCTGTGCATGGCAAAACATGGTTGTTGTTGTTAGTGGTGGTGGTGCACATGGTACATACACAGTGACTTTGTGGGGATCCCATCTCCCTATTCATCCCTACAAGAATTTATCCAACTCCCTACTGGCTCTCCCAGAACAAATGGACTAAAGACGAATTGTAGAAAAATGCAACAATTCCTGAATTGAATTTCATAATTAGAATGCAAATTAAAATATTTTTTATTTTTTTTTATTTTTTTATTTATTTATTTACTTATACCCCACTCTTCAGCCACAAGGCTATCAGAGCGGCTTACAAATTGTTTTAAACAATAGCAATTTACACATCTACACTGCATTAAGCAGTTTCCAATGTGTGTTAGCATGCAAATGAGACTAGCAGCAGCAGCAACAAGAACTGTGACTGAGAAAAATAAAGCTTGGAGTATAGGTGTGGAGGTCCTGGGCAGACAGCACAGTTGAACATAAAGAAAGGGAAGAGATTATGAGATGGCTGGAGGTTCAGCCACTCTGGGAAAAGAAAACCGATGTAGGCTTTGCCTTCCTATAAGGTGATCAGTGTGCTGGCAGCAGTTCCAAATGAACATGCAAAACTTCTGTACGAAATTGCCATTGATAAGATCATGATAGCACAATTCCAAAAAAGTGACACTGCTTGGAACAAGCAACGTTATCTAATGGGATCTCACTCTGAGTCTCAGATTCTTGGATAGAATCCATGTTATCGATGGTCCCAAACACCCATCAGAAACACCTGGCAGACAGGGAAACCAAGGGACAGTCTGCAAGCAGATACCAGGATTTGAAGTAGTGGAATATGGCAACCCTTAGCACACCGTGGGATGCAACGGGCCCTCCAAGGTCCCAAGGGAGACCAATACAGTCCCCAGCCCTTGGCAGTTGCCCACCCCCATTCTTGCCCACAAGAGAAGGAAAAGGAGACTGGGGGCCCAGGCTGTAGACTGCCGCTGTGACTCCCCTGCAGGGCTTCTCCCCAGGGTCCGGTCCATGGAGAGAATGACACCCCCACTCCACCCCTTTTGATTTATTTTTCCCCCCTCTGCTAGGAGGGAAGGCATCGAAGTGGCTCAGCATCTATGCAAACGGGTTGGTGTGCTTGGCTTCTGCTCTGGCTCTGGTGGGCCTCATCCTCTGGAGTTACGACCAAGGTGAGAGGGGCTTCTTCTAAGTCTGCAGAGCCTGAAGGGCTGCCTGAGCTGGGTGGGGAGGGGGAAGCCACGGGGCTGCCCTACAGACACTTCATACAGGCCGCCTCTGTTTGCACCGGCCTTGTGCCGCAGGAATTTAAAGGCAGAAATTATTTCAAGCTCTGCTGCAGCAGCATTGTGGGAAATGTAGCATTCTTCTTGCACCCCTGCCTAGTAAGTTTGCTCCCTGGAATCTTTAATAAATTTTTAATTTTTATACTCGTACACCCCAACAAGCATCCCAGTGGGTACAGAAAGATCTTGAGCTGAGAGTCATTTGCACTGAAGAGCATCTTGAAAGAGGCTCTCCTCCCCCCTCTTCCTCCTCCTCTCAGGACCAAACTGGAGGCAGTGCTAAGCACACCATTAAAACACCAAGTGCTGCAGGAATTGGCCTTTCATGCCTACCATTCAGTTATTTTTCTTAAAAAGGAACAAAAGCTCCTGATGTGGCTTCTAATGATGGGGTTAGTGAGCAGCTTGGAGATGTTCCTTTTGGGGGATTACAACTCCCAGAATCCCCCTGACAGCCTTAATGTGTCATCTAAAAAGAAAGAAATTGGGCTTCTTGCTTTCAAAATGTTGGCCAGGTTCCTGTGGGTGTCTCACAAATGCCAAAGTCCCACCAGAGAAGCAGCTGGGCATTTTGATCCAGTGCAGATCACCTACGTGCAGTGTAAGGCCACAGAAGCAGAGCTGCACCTCTGATGACACTGGGCATGAAGGTGCAGATTGCACACTGATGCCCAGACTGCAATGTGCAGGGGGCAGGAGTGCTCTGTGCACATTGATGTGCATTTGGCTGACCAGTTGGTTGCTCACGTGATATACTACCCCGTTGCACAACACTCCCACTCAACACAAGGGCTGGGTAGCACAATTCATGTGTAACTCTGGCTGTGGAAATTCATACCACACAACTGCCACCATAGGACCTCAGCCATTGTCTTCCCCATCTGTGTGAACTTAGCTGGTTGGTTGGTCCATTTGTCAACTCATTTTTTTGCTCTGATCCAGTAAGAGCTAACTACAAGTCTCGTGTCACCTTAAAGACTAACCATCATTTGCCTCTCCTTCCCCCCCCCCCGCCGCAACAGGATTCCCTGCCATCTTCATCTTGCCCACCATCCTCCTCCTCCATGTCATCCTGGTCACAGCGCTGGTGGTGGTGACCATCATCTTCCAGCTGGACGTGCTCCATCAGGTCACAGACCGGGCAGGTCAGCCAGTCTTCTGAGAGTCCGGGGGGGGGGGCTGTTGGCCGAGGTGGGCAGCAGTCTCAATGGTGGTGACTTTGCCTGCATCCAAGGGCTGTGGTCCTGCAGCACAGCTTTCTATTCCAAAGCAGAGTGCCTTTGCCTTCCTATAAGGCTGAGAGAGTGTGACTTGTCCAAGATCACCCAGTGGGTTTCCAGGGCTGAGTGGGGATTTGAACCCTGCTCTCCCTGAGACCTAGGCAGGCGGCCTAGCAAAGAACAACATCACAGCCGCAGGGGCCCCTCCTCAGCGGGAGGGCAATTGAGGGTGGAATTCCCCCTGGGGGCAGGTGTTGCCACCCCTCAAGGTCCACTACCAGAGCCAGCTGCTAGCCTCGGCCTCATGAGATTGGCCGTCATGCCTTATCTAAGGGCCTTTTCACACAATACTGTGATTGTGGCACTATGACTCCACTTTAACTGCCATCAGGGCTCCATCCATGAAATTTTGGGATTTGAAGTTTAGGAACTCAGAATTCTTGGCCAAAGCACTCTAGTGCCTTACCAAACTGCAGATCCCAAGATTCCATAGGATGTTGCCATGGTAGTTAAAGTGGAATCATAGCAAGATAATCATGTCGTGTAAAAGGGTTGTAAGCTGCCCCAGCATCTGATGAGAAGAGGGGTCTGGGGGAGAGCTGCGAAACTGACCCAGCCAAAAGCTAGCCAGCACCCCCCCCTTCTGTGTCCCCCTCAGCCAACTCCCTGCTCTTTCTCCGTCTCATATCCCAGCGCAACGCATGTTGGACCTCACCACCCCTGGAGGGGTGATCCTCATTGCTGTGACGTCTGGTCTCCTGATCAAGTGCATTGGCCAGCTGCAAGGTGAGAGGAGCCCCGTGGCTGCAAGGTGTGTTTCTGGTAACTTCTGCCAGCATACCTGCCCAGAGCCAGGCCTCCTCTGGTGATCCAGAGGTCATTCTCAGCCGGGATGCAAAGTAGAGTCCCTCGGCCACAGAGCTCTGGCAACTTCGCCTGTCTTAGCATCCTCTTCCCAACGTGCTGGGCTGCCCTCCTGGGCAAGGTGAAGGGTGAACTGGGAGGCAGGACGGGGGTCCTGCCCCCCCCACTGCCTCTGCCAACTGAACTCACAAGGGAATTGGGAACCTTTTAATGAAGGTATTTTCCCTTCCCATCTGTCCTCCTCCCGATCCAGTTCAGCTCTCCTCACACATTGATTTTCCTTGAACATAGATTTTCCTTGGGTTTTTTTCCGGGCTGTGAGGCCGTGTTCTGGAATAGTTTCTTTCTGACGTTTCACCTGCACCTGTGGCTGGCATCTTCAGAGATTGACCACCAGTCTCTGAAGATGCCAGCCACAGATGCAGGTGAAAAGTCAGAAATAAACTATTCCAGAACACGGCCTCACCGCCTGGAAAAAACCCAAGGAAAATGACTGCCTGTGGACAGAAGATAAAACACTTCTCTTCAAGGAGTTTGCAGTAAACCAATTGTGCCCCTCCAGGCACTGTTGTACTGTAACTGCCAGCATTCTTCACCACTGGAGATGCTGGCAAGGGTGCTGGGAGTTGCAGTACAGGAACATCTGGAGGGCCAGCCTTTGTTCATTCCTGCTGCAAGTCTTTTTAATAGCTTTAAGGTTTCTGGTTCGTTTGTTTTTGAAAAATCAAACCTGAAAAACTTGCAATTTTGTCTCTCTTTTTTAAAAAAAAAACATAGAGAAAGCACACGCGGAGCCTGTCGACCTCACAGTTGTTGTTGCTGGAGCAGTGGGAATGTGCCTCTGTCCATTCATCGTCATTGTTGCGGTCCGTAAGTAACCCAGTTACCTGTTCTCAGTGGTCCACTGGTGGGGGGCAGGTGAGTCAGCCACGCCCTTTGCATGTTGCCTGTCGGGGAGTGAGGGGCAGGGGGAGAATGCAGTCATATCACCCAGGTTGTGCCTTTCCTCCCATTTTGCAGACTGCATGGATATGCAGAAGCGGTCTGAGGAGGAACGGATTTCCCGAAGGGAAAAATGGAAGGAGGTACGTCTTATCTTGTGGCTGGCCTGTCCCAGTGCCTGAAAGAACTGGCATGGTGAGCCACAGGACTCCCTGGTGGGTTGCCTTGGCTGTTTCTTTGACCACCAGAGTCTTCACAGCCAAGCTAAGGGAAGGTTCGTTGACCCACCAGCAGAAAGAGCCCCAGAAGTGCCCTCTAGTGTGGTCCAATCACTGCACCAACCAGGCCTGGGAGATATTCCTGGGTGTTATGCATAGATGATTCTGGACAGGGTCAACCCCAGACATTTTACTGCCTGAGGCACACCACACACACCCACACCACACACACCCACACCTTGATTCCACATACTGAAGCTGTCTGCTGCAGAAGCCCTTCTCAAAGTGCCAGCAGTTTGTAACCGGCTCCCTCGTTGGTCTGACTCACATGTCTTTGAATTGCAGGCTGTCCAACAGGGAAAGATCACCCTCCCGTGAGGTCACTTGGCCAAGAGGAGCCTGCATGCCACTGACCACCCTGCCAGTTGAGTCCACTCCCCTCCGCATTGCACTGGGTCTCTCTCTTGGACTCCTCCGCAAAGACCTCCTGCTCCTCAAAAGCTCTTGGCCAACCTCAGCCCTGTGTTTGGAAACTCAACTGGGGCCAATAAAGGCCTCACAGGATGGTCCCTTGTCTCTGTGTGCATTTAAATGGGCTGTGTCCCCGTCTCCCCGCTGACATTACAGCACAACCACTTTTGAGCATGATGTAGAGAGAAGTGGTTGAATTCCTTTTACGCAGGAGAAAAGATGAGTGCCTGGAATCTGAGGTTCTGCAGCCAAGTCTGTTGTGCTTCCATTGGTATCCAGCATCAAAATGTTTTTCTTCTAAGGTTGCTTTTTTAAAAGAAGGCTTTGGCCAGATCCTGTTGGCAACATGCATGTCTATAATTCAAGGTCATGTGTGCATGTGTCCTGTTTTGGAGGGGCACATGAGGCAATTCACTAGCCTCTCACGCACTGCCCAAAGCCTACCCCTCCCAGCAGCTCTCAGTCCTTGTGGGGTGATGCTCCAGCCCTTGAAGGGCTATGGGGTGGGGGGGGGAGGAGAAGGATTGGGGACTGAGAAGCGGTGACTGCCTCTCATCTGCCTCAGTTCACCAGAGAGAGAGGAAAGAGCATCAAGGACCTCACGGGTCTTCCCTCTGTCTGGAGAACTGCAGCCGGGATGGGAGGCAGTCCCGGCTACTGGGCAGCCCCCTTCCCTTCCCTGGCCACTCAGTGGCTATAGCACTGCCCGCTGGGGCTTGGCAGCTGCCAGGGGCTGGAGAGTGGCATGGACAGGGGTGTGACGCTGCACTTCTGTGGTGCAGAATCTTGGACTTTTGAGTGTTGCGCAAATATAAAAATGAAGAGGCGTCCTGTGGGACAGGCTTCCTTTGGTCTCTTCAGCATGAGAGTCAGCCTTAGGCTCTCTTTCACCCAAAGTCAGGTAACTCCCTCCTGTCTATCTGTCTGTCTTTCCTATCTAAGCTGCATTCTCTGCCATAATAAACGTAAGTTCTGCTTTATAGCTTTCCTGAGCATCCTGCATGTTTTATGTCCTTTTTGTACCAGAAGCTCATGTTGCACCGGGGCTCTGCTGCAATCTGCTCAATACACATAACAACACACCCTACAGTGGCCTCTGTTAGCCACCCCAGGAGGGAGCGGGGGAGCCTTTGGATGGGATTGGGGCGCCCAATCCCATGAAACGGGGGCTCCTGAGCGGCCCACGAAGGCGGCTACGCTGCTCCGGTGTGCGCTGCTCCTGGTGCCTCTGCCGGGAGTCAAGAGAAAGCGACTCCCCTCCCCAAAAAAGGCTCCGGACGGCCCTTGCCACCGTGGAGGGGTTCTCGCCCACGCACGCCAGCGCCCGCGGAGAACGGAAGCCGACCGGCGGCCCTCCACCCGTGGGGCGGTGCTGGAGCAGGGGGACAGGCGGCGCTGCCAGGACTCTCCAGCAGGGGGCGGTAGCCGCCCAGCTCTGGCCGCACTCGGCTGCCGGGACCTCCCTCCCTCACCTGCGCCCCGCCGGCCGGGCGAGAGCTTCCCCGCAGCCTCCTCGGAGCCCAAGAGGGGCGGGCGGGCGGGGGGCCCTGGACCTGACCACGGGGATGGAGGGCAGGGTCTGTGCGCGGAGGGGCCCGGTTGCGAGGAGGGGCGAGGGACGGAGGAGGCAGCCCCGGGGGCCCGACGTGCTGGCGCCGCCTCCTTCCCCTCCCAGGCCCAGCCTCGGAGCTTCGAAGGGCGCCAGGCGGATGCTCGGCAGGTGCAGCTCCCAGCCCCCGGGCCCCACCGCCAGCCGCCGAGGTGAAACGGGGAGGGGGGCGAGGGGGCCGGGCACACTCGGCGCCGGGGGGGGGCTCTGGGCGGGTGCTGCCCCCTCCCTCGCCCACCTGGGCAGCCAATCCGGCGTCCCTCCGTCCGCTGGCCCCCCGCCCGGCTCGCGGCCCCTGCGCCGGGGGAGGGAGGGAGGGGCGGGGAGGAAGGGGCGGGCCGGGAGGCGGGGGGCGGCGCAGGTGGGCGCGGAAGCGAGCGAGGCAGGGAAGGAAGGAGGGAGGACGGAGCCCCGCCGCCACCGCCGCTGCCGCCGCCGCCGTGCTCGGAGCTGCTGGTGCTGCTGCTGCTGCCCGGCGGGCGAGAGGAGGCGCGTACCGACCGGACGGCGGAGGCTTCGAGGGGGCGCCCGGTCGGCCGGCCGGCCGGCCGGTCAGCCAGCAGTGGGCAGCCTGGGAGGGCCGAGGCGGGCGTCCGGAGCTGGGACTGGCGGCCGGAGGAGCAGCGAGCCAGTGGGCGAGACCGGGCCGGAGCCTGGGGTCCGCGGAGGCCGCCCCCCAGGATGTCTTCGCGCGCTTCCTCCTCCTCGTCGTCATGCGCGTCGTCTTCGTCCTCGGAGGAAGAGGAGGCGGCGGCGGGGCTGGAGGGCTGCCGCTGCTGCCGGGCCCTGGCCGGGGGCGGCGGGCTGGAGGCGGGGCGGCGGGGCCCGCGGGGGGCCGGCCAGAGCCCCTTCCCGCGGCTGCAACTGGAGCAACCGGCCCGCCGGCGGAACCTCAGCGGCGCCAAGCTGAGCCGGACGCTGGCCCGGCAGGGCTCGCTGGAGCCGCTGGTGCGCGACCCCCGCTCCCTCCGCAGCCGCCCCGCCGAGCCGAGCCTCCTCTCCATCCTGCTCTTCTTCCACAGGTGGGTGAGGGGGGCCGCCGGACCCGGAGGGAGGGGGAGGTCGCCGCCGCCGTCAGCCGAGGACGGCCCCGGGGTGCGCGGGAGGGGGGCCCCGCTGCCTTTGCCACGCGCGTGTGGTGGGGGGCAACCTCAGCCGCAGGCGTGGCCTTCCTCTGCCCTCCTCCTCCTCCTCGTGCCTTCAGGCCCCTCCTCGCCTCGTCCTGAGTTCCTCTGGGCCCGGGACAGCCGGGGGATCCCAGGAGTGGGAGGGGGCAGAGCACGGCCGGCCATTTGGGCAAGGGGCTCTGGGCAGGGGGGCAGCGGCTGCCGCCCCTCATTCCCGCCTGGGAAGGCTCCTGGCAGCGAAAGGGCCAGTTCAGAGGCCGAAAGCTTGGTTGCAGCAGGGAGGACCGGTGTGTTGTTGTTGCCAGGCCACTGGGCGCTTGGGGTTAACTACTAAGGGGTCCCTTCGCCCCCACTTTGGTGTTTTTTGCGGGGTGCGGAGCTTAAAGGGTGCTTCCGGGGTCTTCCTTGCCCCTGATCCTGGTGCCACTTGGTGACTTGCGTGCGTGTGTGGAGGGGGGCACTGTAACAAGGTGGGGCGGGGGGCTGTGGAGGAGGCGGGAGGGACCTTCCCCCTCTTCTGGAGCGTAAGGCTTTCTGCAGAGGCCTGGCTGGCTCTTGGGGAAGCCAGGCCACAAGCCCCGAGAAGCCGCTGCCTCCAGAGAGAGGGAGAGAGGGAGGGTCACATGTACCCACACTGCTAGCACATACGCCCCTCGCTAGGCTCTCCAGCGCTCCCTCCCTGAGTTGCCTGGAGCACCACATTCCCTCACACCAGTGGCCATCCACCTGGGCACATGCTTTCCCAAGGAGCCAGAGGCTGGCACGGGACCCGTGTGCACACGTGTCATCTTCGGGCACACCTCCTTCACCCCCCACCCTCTTCACAGCCCTCTCCAAGCAGCTGCACGTGTCTCCCACATTCCTGGCACAGGCGGCCTCACGGATGCCACTGGAGGGGGCGGCACTGGCTGGTTGGCAGGCGGCTGATGCCACGAGAGAGGCAGCCACTGCCACCAACAACACCAATACCGCTGCTGCTGTTGCTGTGGCGGAAAGAGCTGGCCCGTCCTGGCCTTACATAAGCCACTGGGAGGAACACCAAGGGTGCCAAGGGGCATTGTGGGCTGGGCTTCTTGTTTGTTTTCTTGGGAGGAGCAGGAGGCGGCGGCAGCTGGCACGGGCCCTGACTGAGACTCAACCGCAGCAGCAAAAGTGGAGCAGCAGCACCCAAAAGGTCCCCTTCCCTCTTTGTTTTGGGAATAGCTTGTCTGCCTACACACTCTGCCACACCAGCTTCTGAGGCAAGTGAATGCCAGTGGTGCCTGCCATCTCTCACAGGTCAAAAATAGCCCTTCAGTGGGGGTTAGGTGTTGCCAGCCACAGCCTGGGGCCTCTCCGTTCTTCCTGCCCACTAGAGAAGGAGGGCCTGGTTTGGGCTGGCAGAGGAATGGGGGGTGCAGGAGTCTCTGCTCTTACTGTCTTTGGCACCAGAAGCAAAGACAGAGCAGGAGGCTCCCCCCAGCCTTTGAATGTAAGCATTGCCCCCACCTCCCCACTGCCAGTAGATGTGCCCACCACCACAAGGGGCCCACAGTTGGGGAGAAGGTGGGGGGCAGGTGGCATCCCCTGGGTGTGGCGACTCAGCCCATGTGGGACTTCCTGCCCTCCCAGTTTAGGCCCCAGTGCCAAGCAGTAGGAGCCCCGTGGCTGGTTGCCTGCTTTCCTCAGTCTCTGAGGTGCTCGGGCAGAATGACTTTTAGCGCACATGGGAACTTGAACTACTTGCAGGTTGAGAACCTGATGCAGCTCTTTCCCCAGCAGGAACAAGCGGCACCCGTGGCACCTTCCAGAGGAATACATATAGCACGAGTTTTTGAGAACTTCTGTCCACTTCATTGGGCTCACAGGCTGTTATCCAGAACTTGGGGTGGGAGAGGAGACAGTGAGCGTAAAGGAGCTCTGTGTGTCTCATGAAGTGGATGAGAGTCCACGGAGGCTCCTGTCTAATGCACTCCTCCTTTTAAGGTGCTGCCCCTTTATTGTCGGTTTTGCTGCAACCAACTCACCCAGCAGAGGCCCTGTGTTGTGCACCGTTCCCCCACAACCACAACCGTGACTGACAGAGCCACCTCCCCTTTGTGTGTGTGCGTGTTTCTTGCATGGGGACCCCTGTGCATCTTGAACTTGGGAATGGCTGGGTGTTTGCCTGGGCTGCAGACTGCCCTGTGAGGCCTGGCAGTGTCCGCATAGCAAGCCTCTCACAAAACAGGATGCCCCTTGGGCCCTGGCTGTCCAGCCTCTCTTTAAAAACTCTAGAGAAGGACACTCTGCCACAATCCTGGCAGCAGCGGGTCCCACTGTTGAATGGATGTATGTGTACAAGAGCCAAAGTACACACCATGGCAGGAGAGCCATGACTGTTCAAAACCTATGTGCAATTGTGGAACCAGGGGACTGCTAATTTGGTCAGGAAAGCAGTCTGGAAGTGAGAGCATTTCTCTTTCTTACACACATGCACAAACACACGTGCACACACACATATTTGCTGTGTGTGGGTGGAAAAAGCAAAAGTCTGAAACAGGAGTGGTGTTGGGAGTGTTAGAGCTTCCAGGGTGTGAGGTGCTCTGTCCAGAGCAGAGTGGATCCCTGTTATTTGTTTTTAACAAATTATGCTTCCAAGCAATCCAAGTTCTGCCCTTAAAAAAAAGACGGATTCTGCAGGCTGAATGAAATGTCTGTGCTTTCTCTTCCCTGCCTTCTTTCACCTGCCGCACTGGACATTTTCTCCACTGCTGAGGGGCTGCAGTTGCATGGGGAGGGGTCTCAGCTAGAGGATTCTAGCAAGGGCAGTTTGGCTTTTGCTTACCCGATGCCCTTGTCTGGCAGCCATACCTGCTAAGAGAAGAACCAAATAGCCTGATGAGGACAAATGCTCAGCCACAAAAACAGTGCTGGGGAAACGTGTGTTTCAGGTTCCAAAAGGCCAATGATGCATCTCCAACCTTGGAAACAAGTAGAATTCATGTGCAGAATGAAAGCAACCTGCTGGGAGAAGTTCCTGATGGTGACCGTGGGGGAAACAATTGGTGTTCCCCCACATCAGATAGCCTGAGGAGCACCAAGTGAGAGGACTCTCCCTCTGAAAGAGAATGGCCAGGGCCAAGTTGCCAAATGAAATGGTTAGTTGCCAAAATGGACAATTGGAACACAGTTTGCCAAAAAGTGAGATCAAGGTGGCCACTCCTGAAATTCATCTCTCCATTTACTCAGTACCTTGGGGTCAAAATGCTGCCCTCCCCCCCTCCCCAGAATTTCCAAATGTTTCCTCTGCCACTAAACTTCACGTTGGCCTCAGTCTCAGTGTTTCATGCTGCAAACTCCAGACTCCTGAGGTGCCCCTGAACGGTTCAGGTGGTTGTTCCTAAAGAACCAAGATAGACCCCAACCCTGTCACTTGGGGGCTACAATAGCTGCCATGTTCTACTTTAGTAGATACACCTTCCGAGTCATTTCCTGTTGTAAAACAAGGCCTCTCCTAGGACTAAAATGCATATGTGTGTGTGTTTGTGTGTGTGTGAAGTGCATATGCCCCCCACACCCCAGAGGGCATTGGGGGAGGAATGTGGGATGGAGTGCAGCAGGGGGGTTATTTTTATTTATTTTATTTATTAGAGTAGGGCAGACAATACCCCACACTTCAGCCACAAAAGCTCTCAGAGTGTCTTACAGGTTGTTTTTTTTAGCAATAGCACTTACCCATCTGTACTCTCTAAGAGGTTTGCAATGTGTGTTAGCTAATTTCCCCCACAAGCCAGCTTCAAAGTCCCCAGGTGACCAGTGTGGCCCCCTAATCCCCAACAGTTGCCCACCATTATTACATATGCTGTCACATGGCAAACTGGGCACTGCAGTTGTTGCTGGTGTGTGTGTGTGTGTGTGATACTGTATTCTGCCCTCCATTGAATTCAATAGGCTGGAGCGTGTCCTTCCACTAGCTCTGTGGCCAGTGTGGAGTGTAGCTGTGGTCTGGAGGTGTACACCATGTGATGCAAGTGCGCTCCACACTTGTGCCACCCATAACTCCATGTTGTTTTGGCTGCTCGGTGAGCACCTCTTTACCAGAATGGAGGAGTTTCCAGCAGAGGACTCTGTCTCTGCGTGTGAGCCATTGTGCTGCTATATCGCCCATGGCAGCGTCACTGGGCAGCACATCCTCCATTGGCAGGTGGGCGAGCCAAGGGGAGAGGGATCCACCATATCCTTTGCCCACAGCATCCCCAGTGTGTGGCTTATAGGTGCCAAGTGGCACTTTGCCTTTTGAGAGGTAACAGCAATCCTTAACCTCTGCTGCTGCTGCTGCTGAGTGGGCTACCAAGCACAGCCTCTGGCTGGCCCCTGCCCACCCCAAGTGTTTGTGGGATCCCACAGGATGGGGAGGGGCAACCAGATCCTGGGCCAGTGCTATGCAGTATATTTATCAGTCCTGGGAAAAATAGGGTGATGGTTAAAGAAATCCCTTTTTCATTGGCAGCCGGCAAGGAGAACAACAGCTCTTTTCTATAAGATTCCCAAGTTTCTCAGTCCTACAGAAGTGCCCATGCCTTCCCCCAACAACCTCCCCAAAAGTGTGGGGCACCTGATGTAGGCCCTCAGCTGGAGTATCTTCAGTAGAGTATTGTGTCTTAAATAATCTTTGTCGTCCTCATTTATTTATTTATGTAGCACCATCACTGTACATGGTGCTTTGCAAGCACAAGAACAACAAAACAGTCTTAAATGTGTTGCTTTTCAAATTTCCACACCAGACCTCTGTGTTTTCAAAATGGAAGTTCCTCTCCAGCCAAAGTTAGCACAGAAGATTGAGTTTCTAGGTAAGGCTGCTTGTGTATATGGCTCTTTTAAAAAAAATAAAGGAAAATTAAAAATCTGTGCTCAACCATTTTCAGGCCTGGATTTTTTTTTCTTCCACTTTGATGACTTGATTTTTTAGAAAGAGAAAAGAAAATGGAAAAATGGGATCTTGGGGTGCCGAATTGCATTCCCATCCCAATACCAGTGTCCCTGCCAGTAGGGCGAGACAGAGAATTTCATGAAGCCCTCATCCTTCTTGTAGTCAAACAAGCCAGGGAGGTCCAGGGTGTGGGGCTTGAGACCAACATAATATCAGTGGCTGCAGGAAATGAATGTCCATGAAGCAGGGGGTCAGCAGCACAGGGTTGAAAAGATCAGCGTCTCCACAGAGGGAGTTGGAGTTCATAAACAGGAGGTTCAAGGAGAGGCTGCCAGAATGCCTCTGCCGACAATGGCTGCATCTCCCACTGACACAGAGCTGGCTGTCCTGCTCTCCTCTTGAGGAGCAGGAAGGAGGGAAGCTCATGGTCAGTCAGGGTGCAGAAGCAGAACCAATGCCTCCCCTTTCCTCTGGGTCCCCAAGAACACTGCTTCGCAACTTTTTCCCTCCAGAGAAACTTCTTGAAAGAGGCACCCATGCAAGGCCTGGCCTTAGCAGCACAGCCGGGCCTGAAGGAGGGAGAGGAAGGAAGGAAGGAAGGAAGGGTCCAATCCTAGAGCAGTGCTGGGTGCCGATGACGCACCCAAGCCCTGGCAGCGGACCAAGGAGCAACTGGGCAGCTCTTATGTAAGAGGGAGTGTTCAACCCCATGGAAGTGCACACGCAGCCTTTCTGCTGCTGCTGCTGCTCTTGGCGATGCAACGAGGGAGAGGGTCTCTGCACTGGCCATATGGCAGCAAAGAGCATCACTTGGGAGAGCTAGTTTTCTGGACTTCAGCTTTCAGAAGCCCCCAGCCAATATGGGCTGGACTAGATGAAAAATGCTAACAGAGCTATGAAAGGAAAGACTTGCCGTTATTGTTATTGTTATTATTTGCATTTATATCTCACCTTTCCCCCAACTATGGAATTCAAGGTGGCTAACAACACATTTAAAAAACAATGCAGATTAAAAAAACATATGAAAAATTCAATAGAAGTATAAATATAAAAGTTATTTTAAAAGCAATTAAACAATTTATAAAGTTTAAACATTAATTAAAAGACAATCCAGCTCAGCACATGATTAAAAGCCCATCTCATCCAGTTCCCCAAAACCTGGTGGCACAAGAATGTTTCCAGTTTGCGGGGCAAGGAGGGAGCCGCCATCCTCCGTGCCTCCCTTGTAAGGCAAGGAGCTGCCCCAAGAGGCTCCTGCTGGGTGGGTGGGTGGGCAAGGGGAGAGTCCAGCAAAGTCACAGGTTGGAGCAGCTGGCAAAGTAAGAGCAAAGCTGGTTTACTGGTGAAATAAATCACTGTTTCCCCTTGCCTTCAGAATTTACTCTTTAGGAGATTTGGGGAGACATTTTGGCAGTCAGTATCCAAGGCTACTTTGGAGAAGACAGGACTCACTAGAAAAGACACTAATGCTTGGGAAGGTAGAAGAAGGCAGTAGGAAAAGAGGAAGACCCCATTCCAGATGGATAGACAGCAAGAAGAACACGGAGCAATGGATGCAAGCTCCAGGAACAGAGATTCCACCTCAACATTAGGAGGAACTTTTTGACAGTAAGAGCTGTTTGGCAGTGGAACGCACTCCCTCGGAGCGTGGTGGGGTCTCCTTCCTTGGAGGTCTTTAAACAGAGGCTGGATGGCCATCTGTCGGGGATGCTTTGATCAAGATTTCCTGTGTGGCAGAATGGGGTTGGACTGGATGGCCCTCGTGGTCTCTTCCAACTCTGCAATTCTATGATTCTAAATTTCCTAAAGGTACCAGATCCCACCTGATCTTGGAAGCTAAGCAATGTCAGCCCTGGTTAGTAGTTAGATGGGAGACTGGCAAGTACTCCCAGGTGCTGTAGGCTCTATTTCAGAGGAAGGAACTGGCAAAACCACCCCTGAGGATTCCTTGCTTGGGAAAATTTCATGAATGAAATTCATGGGGTCGCCATTCATAATTAATTAAATTAATTAAATTAATAAATTTAATAAAGCAGCTAGTACGCCCTCTCCCGAGCGGCCAGGGACACGGGCACACGCGTGGGAAGCCCGAGCTGGCGGACTAGGCGGCCCTGCCACGGGCTCCGGGGAGGGAGGGAGGGAGAAATGCCCCCTGTCCCGTCAACACGTCGCCCCCCCCCCGAGCCTGCACCCTCTTGGGGACGAGGCGGGTGGGGGGCGCGAGAGAGCCCGTGGGTCCCGTAAGGCGGGGGGGGGGCGAGGGAGCAGGACCGGTTTAAGGAATTTTTGGACCTCCTGCAATGCTTTATTTTGGGGGGCCCAGATGTTTATCTCAGGTCGCTGTAACCTAACTTAACCTAAGATATCCACAGGACAGGATATCCAGATTATTACTAATAATGCTTTTGCAGGAGGAGGGGTACTACGGGGCCCCCACAATGATGGGCCCCCCTGCGGATGCTGACCCCGCCGGTGCCTTAAACGGACCCTGCGAGGGGGAGTGGGGAGCGAATAGGTTGCCAACCTTCCCCAAGGCCCCTTTGGAGCTCCCGTTAAACAGCAGCAGCAACAAGAGCACCCCCCTGCCTCTTTAAAAGGCGACCTGCAAGGTTGGGGTTCCCTTTCTGAGTCGGGGGCGGAGAGGGAGGAGGCGGCCGGCGTGGGTGGGTGCCCCCCGCTCTCCCCCCTTGCAACCCGCGGATCCCCACCCAGAGCCTTGTGCCCCCCACCCCGGCTCTGGAGGGCAGCCCTCCTTCCTCCTCCAGCCGAGGACTGGGAGTACAGCCAAGGCGGCGGCCATGGCGATCAAAGGGCGCGCCCCCCGCCCAGCCGCTGCGGAGGAGAGCCGGCGGCGGGCACGCGCTCCAGCCCTCGCGAGCACGCGCCCCCCCCAGCACAAAGAAAGCCCCAGAAGCCCGGTTCGATGCCCCACAAAAGCGGTGCACCCCCACCCGGGACGGAGGCGAGGGCGAGTTTCCCTCCCTAGTCGCAGCAGCGGCAGCGCCCCGCTCCAGTCCCGCTTTCAGATGCTCCCATTTTATGGACGGAGGACTGAGGCTCTCTCCGGCCAGCGGAGCTCTGAATAAGCCCGCCCCCTCCCGGCCCAATCCAGCCGTTGAACACGGGTCCCCCCCCCCCGGTACACGGACACAGAGAGACATTTAAAATAAATCCTCCCCCCCCCCGCAGTGTCTTTTATCTTCTCATTCAAATAGTTCGTGAGTTGGAGCTTCTGTGACCGCGACAGTCTGAGAGTACAAGTGGAAAAAAGCAATTATTTCCAGCCGCAGGAAGCGCTGGCTCTAGGGGGCGCAGCTGCCCACCTGACCCCTAGGCTTTTTGGGGTGCATCCACACGAAACAAATAATCCAGTTTGAAACGGGATTATTATTATTTGCCATGGCGCCTTCCTTCCTTCCTATGGAATCCTGGGATTTGTAGTTTGTTGATGAGGCACCAGCACTCTTTGGCAGAGAAGGCTAGCAACCTCACCAAACTACACATCCCAGGCTTTGTCGTGTGGATCAGGTCCGCGAAGTCCATGGCGAGGCGTCCGTGCGCCTCCACCGGGCGGTCCGAGAGCATCCCTTTGGGCACCCACCTCTTGCTTGAAAAACACCTCGCCCCCCGCGCCCCCTCCCACCGGCAGCCCGGGAGACGACGCCGAGCGGCCGCCAGGGGGCGCCTTCGCCCGAGAAGGAAAGCCCGAAAGCGGGAGGGGCGGGCTTCGTGCCGGAGGCCAAAGTCGCAATAACATGTTTTGGTCGCGGCGGCGGCGGCTCCTTATGTAATCTCGCGCCCGACCTAGTTCCGAGCTTCTCGGGCGGGACTTTGCACTTTCTGGGACCGGCCCCACGACTGGGTCGCCCGGCCGCGCCTGCTGCAAGCCGAGGGAGGGGGAAGGAAAGCAAGCGGGCAAGCAGGCAACCCCCGGGAAGCCTTGCTCCGCACCTGCAAGGACGGCGTCGGGGCTTGGGGGGCTTGGGGGGGCAGATGCGAGACCTTTTTACTCGGAAGTAGCAGAGCAGCGAGGACAGTCGGGTACCAGGCCGCCCCCCTCCCCAGTTAAACGCATCGGGGTGCAGCCTGAAGCTTCTCTGAAACCTGAGGGGGGTGTCGTTGTACCCCCTCCCAAGAAGGGTCGGGGTGCACTGATGGAGACCAGGCGCCGGATTAGGAAAGTTACCTTTGTTTTGGACTAGCATTCCCAGAAGCCCCCTCCTGCTACGGGATTCTGGGAGCTGTAGTCCAAAAAGGTAACCCTCCCTAAGTTTCCCTGCTCCGGAAACTCATCCCGTCCCGTGTCCCCCCTCCCCGACTTTTTTCCTGCCTTCGGGGACCCCGCTGGCCCGAGCCCCAACCTGTTTGCAAAAGCACGCATGCCGGAGCGCAACCCCAAGGGCGCGCGCGCTCTCGCTCTCGCTCTCTCTCTCTCGGCCAAGGGCGGCCTCTCGGGGGCGCGGGCGCGAGCACCAGGGCCCGGCTGCGCGCTCTGGCGGCAGGGGCGTGGCCTCATTTGCATGCCAGGGTGAGACCATGTGACGTATCCGGCGCCACCCCTATATAAGGCGGGCGGGTGCAAAAATAGGCGCAGTGCCGCCCGCGCGTCCCCCGGTGCCGTTGCTCCCGTTCGGCTCGCCCGCCCACCGACTCTCCGGCCAGCCAGCCAGCCAGCCAGCCAGTCCCCGGGGTCCCCTTTCCAGTGCCTTGCTCGCCAGCCCGCCCCACCCCTCGCGACCACCATGAGCACCGGCGTGTACCAGTCCCCGATGGAGGTGGCGGTCTACCAGCTGCACAACTTCTCCATCTCCTTTTTCTCGTCCTTGCTGGGCGGAGACGTGGTCTCGGTCAAGCTGGACAACAGGTAGCGGCGGCGGCGGAGGGGGGCGGAGGGGGGCGGAGGGGAGACCCGGGGGCGGGGGGCTGGTCCGCCTTTGTGTCCCTGCTCGACGCCCCCTCCCTCCCTCCCTCCCTCCCGTCCTTCTCACGCCCCCCCCCCATTTTCTCTCTGTCTCCCTGCAGCGCCTCGGGCTCCAGCGTGGTCGCCATCGACAACAAGATCGAGCAGGCGATGGTGAGTCTTCTCTCGGGGAGGGGGGGAAGAGAGAGGGAGGGAGGGGGCGCGGTCCTTTGTTCTCCGCTCGCCCACCGCCCAGCTGCGCCAGTGCAGCCCCGCCCGCCAAAGGAGAGACCCGCACCCTCCCTGGAACCACCTTGGGGCGCCTTTGTGTCTCTGGGGCCGGGGCTCCGATGGGGAAGCTACAGCCCCCCACCCCGCAGAGACCCATGGGCGTCGCGAATACATTAATGCAGCCTTTCTTAGCCTTTTTATCCTGGAGGAACCCTTGAAATAATTCTCAGGTCTCAGGGAACCCCTGCATTAACATTATTCTATATGCCTCTGTTGCTTTCCCCCCACAGTCACAACCTCTTGGGAACCCCTAGGATTCCAGGAAACCCTGGTTAAGAAACACTGCATTAATGGTTGCTTTCCTGCCCACTCTCTGCCCCCCCCCCCACAAAGGATGGCCTTAAAATACCCGGAGGGCTTTCTACGGGCTCCGCTGTTGAAGCCTGTCCTGGCCATTCAAAGGCGGGGGGGGGGTCCTTTCAGCCTGTCGTGCCAAACAGGTGCTCCCCCCCCCACCAGAGCCATAAGCAGTGCTCTCCGGCTGCCTCCCCAGAGTCTGCGTTGCATTTACTCAGTGCCAGCCTGAGGCGGTCAGGGAAAGGGCAAAGTTTCACTGCCCGAAAATGAGGGTGATAGGTCCCCCCGCCCGCGTTGCCCTTTTGTGGTTTGGGGCTGTGGTTTGGGATGAGGCCGCTTGGAGGCACCCTGGGCTCCTGCCCCATAGCGCCACAAGCCCTTGCTGCTGGTCTGGCTTCCTGGTGCTGGACTCCCCTTGGTGCTCAGCTCCCCATAGCAGTGTTGTTGGGGTTGAAGGTGTTTGTGCAGCGTGGGCTGTGGGTGGGGCTCCTCCTTGAACGGGGAGGGCCGGCCGGCCTGCCTTCCTCCAGCATTTCCCTCACAGTGCCTTTGCTCCTCCTCCTCCTCCTCCATTTGCAGGATCTGGTCAAGAACCACTTGATGTACGCAGTGAGAGAAGAGGTGGAAATCCTCAAGGAGCAGATCAAGCAGCTGGCGGAGAAGAACTCCCAGCTGGAGCGGGAGAACAGCCTCCTGAAGAACTTGGCCAGCCCGGAGCAGCTCCAGAAGTTCCAGTCCTGTTTGCCACTGGAGGGGCAGCCGCTGACCTCGCTGCCGCCCCCGTCATCATCATCTTCTGCCTCTTCCTCTCCGGCGGCCGCAGAGCAGCAGCAGAGCCACGCAGGGGCAGGGGCAGTGGCCGGGCCGGCCCAGCACAGGGCGGGCTCTGCGGTGTAAGGTGGCTCTGTCCATGGGGTGGGCAGAGCCACGGAACTCTTTCTACTCGACCTCCTTGAAAGCGGTTTCCTCCTCTCCTTTGGAGGACTCCAAGGCTTGAGGCCACGCCGATGAGGCTGCACCAAATCCTTACCGGGGTTGGCAGAGACTTGTCTCCTGCAGAAAGGCAAGGATGCCTGGGGTGGCCCATGTGTGTGCGCGCACCCGTGCCTGGACCGCCTGCTCTTGAAGGAGCCTCGGGATCACCCCTGCTCACGTCCTTCTGAAGAGAACCACTGTGTGCTGGGCAGAGGGGGGAGCCCCTGCCTCCTTGCGGAAGACTGTTAAAACTGGAAGGCTGGTGCATTGGCTGTGGCTGGGTTTGTTTTACAAGCAAAAAGACTTCTACTCCCCCTCATTGTCCTGGAATGGGAGGCGATGGGTGCCAAGTGTCTTTCCAGTAACCCCTCTGGGGGTGTGAGCAGAGCTGCCTCACATGCTGAATGACGCACCCCTTACCTTGAGTATGCCCCTGGGGGGGTCTCAGGGGGGCTTGCAAGGACTTGGACTGAAAAGAAGAAGCATTAGTGCCAATGAGTGGCAGGGTGGGGATTTTTCTCTGATACGGTTCGACCTGCTGAATTTTGTCTCACACATTTTGTACACAGACAACCCTCCCAGCCCAGGTGGGATGGGGGGAGCTCAACTCCCTCCTGCATCTATGAAGCCCTGGGTGGACTTTGGACCAAAAACAGGGCCGTTGGAACAGACCGTGGGCAGGAGGGACTGATGGGGTGGGGCATTGCACAGGTGGGGGGGGCACAGCAGGAGGAAGTGGGGGGGCTGGCTTGGAGAGCAGCCCCCTCCCTCTTCCTGCCTGGGGGGGGCTTTGCTTCTTTTGACACACTCTCTTTGATGGTGTAATATCTTGAGTAAATGCAATAAAAGTCTACGTTTTATATATAATCCCAGTGGAGAGGCCCTGTTTTCTTGTTGGGCTGTGTGTGTGGAGGTGAATAGCAGCAGCTGCTGCTTGAGTGATCTGCATGGTGGGGGGGCAGTGGTGTATGAATGAGCAATCCCAGTTTGAGGTAGATTGTTTGATTTATATCCACCTTCCTCCCAATATGTGACCCAAATGGTTTACAACGCAAGTTAAAACAACTTAGAACATTATGGACAGGCAGAGCAAGACTTGCAGATTAGCTCCTTCCTCTTCAGAGCATGGGAGAAATCACTTTTCTGGACTACAACACTTAGAACCAATCCCCTAGCCGGCTGGTTGAGGTCAAAAAGTAAAGATGACTTCTCCAGGCTCTCCCCTTGTGCATCCCCTGCACAGGTCTGGTTCCTGGGTAGCCCCTCCTTGCCTGCCTCCCTCCCAGCTTGTCTCTCAGTAAAAAAGCATGCCAGAAACTGGCCTCCTCTTGTGCAGGTGGTTTCCCATCTGCTCTGCATGGTTGGAGTTTGCCAGGGACCCCTTGTTTCTTTCACTTTGTCCATGTGTATGTGTTTTTTTTGGGGGGGGTGCACTCAAGATGGGACCCTTCCAACTGCCTGTGGAAATCTTATGTGTGCCCAAGGCAACGCTTCCATGAACACTGCTGCTCTGGTCGTAATTCTGTAGTTGCCCAATACCTGCCAAAGATGTTGTCAAGGCCAGGGGTGGGAGATGCCAGCCACAGATGCAGGTGAAACGTCAGAAAGAAACTATTCCAGAACACGGCCTCACAGCCCAGAAAAAAACCAAGGAGAATCTATGGATGCCAGCCGTGAAAGCCTTCGACTTCACAGAGGGGTGAGAGGTTAGGGGTCATAGGGGCAACATTCCCCCTGGGGTTGGGGCAAGCCTTGGGTGGGAGGGCTTTTGTGTCTTGGGCATCTGTGCTTCCCTCCAGGAAACTTCCCTAGGACATTGGAGACTAGGCTGTGCTCCCTGGTGGACTCTATGATGCAGCATGACTTACAATGGAGTAACATTGCTCCAGGGAGACGATTTGGGGGGCTTCCTTCTTGCTGAGTGGGGGTCACTTGCCTGTTTTGAAGCTGCATAAGCCAAGGCCTGGTAAATCCTCCAAGGCACCCGGGGTGAGCTGCAGGCTTAGTCCTGTAGCCTGCGCGTGCATCAAATTAACAGACAAGAGGTTCCACCTCAGTGCTAGGAAGAACATCTTGCCTGTTTAAGAGTTGTTGGACAACATAATAAGCTCTCAGAGGATGGTGGACTCTCCTTTGGAGGTCTTTGACCAGAGGCTGGAGGTGGGTCTTTCAGGAGTGCTTTAGCTGTTGGTTTCTGCATGGCGGAAGAGGGTTGGACTAGATGGCCCTTGGGGTTCCTTTCAACTCTGTGATTCAGTACTATGCTTCTATATTCCTATCTTGTTCTTGCCCTGAGGTGCTTAGGGGCTAGTTCTCCTACCCAAGGGGGAATCATCCTGCCCTGATCAGCAGCCAGCTTTCTACCGGTTGCATTGCTCCTAAACACTGCTGAGGAAGGAGATACAACAAAACCAACCTTGGTGCAAACCCGGCATATTTTTTGCCAGCCAAGGACTCCACTGGCTGCTCTGCACAGCACCCAAATTCCTCTCAGCTTCTGCTGGAGCACATGTGTGGATGCAAAGCAAGTGTCCTCCTCAGAAGGAGGGCAGCTGCCCTGTAGCCCAAAACCTCCAGATCTGGCCCCTGGCATCTTGGAGTAGGGGAGGGTGTGTGACAGGACAAAGATGCTTGTCCAAAGCCTCAAAGAGGAGCCACTGCCAGGGAGTGAATAGTGCCAGTGCTGGGCAAGACCAGCCCAAGGCCTGACCTGGAAGAAGGCCTGCCTGGCATGGCAGGGGCATGTGGGGGGGGGTTCCTCTGCACCTGTCTACAGGATAAAAAAATGGGCTGGGAAACAGGAGGTACTACAGGGAAGAAAAAGAGACCGTGGATGGCACTGCCTCAGCAGTGCTACCAAAAGAGTGCCAGTTAATTGTTTCTGTAACCTTCTATGGGACAACTAACTTTAGTAAGCCACACTGAGTGCTGACCAGGAAAAGGGTCAGGAGATAAGTCAAGGGCATAAGAATACCTCCTGTCCTCCTCTGACCTTGATCCAGATGGACAGGTGGACTGGTGCTGAGGGGCTGGCAAAGAAGGCCCCCTTGCCCCTCATGAGTGGCAGGTGGGGGGTCTTTGGCCTGGGGAGGAAGAGTTCTGCACAGTTCTGTGGGTGCCGTCACAGCTTTACATGCAAGAAAAGCCCCAGGCTCAGCTCTTCGTGGCTGCCAGTCAGACCAAGGAACCCTTCCCAGGGAGGTGGGCACAGAGCCTGGCCCTGAAGCGAAGTTGTTGTTGCTGCAGTTGTTGTTGTTGTTAATCTCTGGCATGAGAAAAGGGAGCCTGTGGCTGCTTGGTGGCTGGTGACCAAGCAGCAGATTGGGCAAAGCAATGGATTTGCCTTCTCCCTCCCTGCCCACGCAATCCAGGAGGCCAGCGAGATAACTCCAGCCCCCACAGCTGGGAGTTGGAGTTGGTGGAGATAAGAAAAGCTCTGTGCTGGTTTCGCAGTCTCTCTTTTTCTCTCTGGGGAGGCCGAAGGGCATTCCTGGCCCATCCTTCCTTGCAACTCAGCAGGTTTAAGCTGTAAGGCAAGGTGGGCAAAGTGCAGCTCCCAGCGTTCCCCACCCTTGGCTATGGGAATGATGGGAGTTGCTGCAGATGAACATCTGGAAGGCTGCACTTGTCCCATCCTTGCTGTAAAGGAGCAGGCAGCCCCAACCTATTCTTCCAGCTGTGGGCAAGAGCAGGCGGCCTTTGTGGAGGGGAACAGAGGTGCGGAAGCCTCTTGCTCTTCCTCCCTTGGCCACACCTGTTCTGGACCGCAGTGCAATGGGAACTGGACTGCAGTTGGAGCCACCTTGAGTCCCTATATTGGGAGAAAGATGGGATATAAATAAGTAAATAAATAATAACTCCCAGAACTCCTGGTCTTTGGCTATGCTAGGAGCTGCAGTTCAAGAGCACCTGGAGGGCAGAGTCACACCCCGGCCCAGAAAGTTCCCACGGGCTCCCCGAGTTCCTTCCCAGCCCTCCTTGCAGGAGAGACCAAGGACTGAACCCAGTCCCATCGTGCAGGCAGGGCACCTGTGCTGCCCCCTAGCGAAGGGGACAACAACTCCCATCAGTCCAACCCAAAAAGCACACAAGGGCATGCAAACTCCTGAGATCGTCAGAAAAATCAGCCAAGAAGAAGGGAAGGAGGCTGGAGGAAGGACTCGGCCCACAATCAGGGATGGCGATGTCCGGACTGCAGCTCCCAGCACTCCTCCTCCTCACTGGCTATGCTGGCTGTGGCTGCTGGGAGCTGCAGTCCAGGGGCACCTGGAGGGCTGTTGGCACGCCCCTCGCCCCCAGCCTCTGCCTGCTCTTGCTTGGGAGCCGCAGAACCAGCCGTGCGGACGGCGGGGCGGGTCGGAGGCGCGGCGCCTCCGGGTTGCTTTGCAAAACACAGCCCGGTCGCCTCAGCAACCGCGGTTCTTGCAGGCGGGGAGCGAAGCCGCGGTGGCGGAGGCGGCCAATGGGAGCCCAGGCAGCGCTCACGTGAGCTAGCCTGCCTCCTGCACGTGCCCCCCAAAAGAGAGGGAGGGAGGGAGGCGGGCGGGGCGCCGCGTGTGAGTCCATGTGCGCAGCCAGGCCGCCCGCCCCCGGCGAGTGAGTCAGTCTCTCGAGGCCCGTCCCGTCAGAGGGAGGGAGGGGAGGGAGGCGCGAGGGGGACCCCGGACCCCCGTCCTCCCCCCACCCCGGCTGCTCCGCCCCCGCCCCCGCCGGCCCTCTGGGCTGAGACTGGCCCCCCAGCCCCGCTTCGCCCTGCCTCAGTTTCCCCTCTGCAATGTAGGCACGGCCCTCAGCCCCGAGGCAGCTGGTTTCAAAGTCACCCCTGGCTTCTGGGAAGGTTTCTGGTGTTTCCCCTGAGAGGTGTGTAGGTGCACACACACACACACACACACACACACACAGAGACGTGTAATGACTTCCCTGGAGACAGAAAACTGGCCAGTCCAGAGAAAGGGGTCTAGCGTTGCCATTTCCCCCAGAGGCTATTTTTTATGCTTGTATGGGTATTTTTTTACAAACAAAAAACAACAAATGGTAGGCAAGAGGATTGTGATAAGGCAAGCCTCACCTACGGTTTTGAAGTAATGCAGCTCGAAGGCAGATATGGCAACCTCAGAGGAGAGCAACAGTGTTTTGCAGAAATGCACTCCACCCATGCTCAGAAGCACCCACTCTGAGGATGAATGAGGAATGGCAATACTGAGGCCCATTCAGATTGTTACAAGGGGAGGATGAGTTCTGCATCTGCGGTTCGTCACTCACTCACTCACTCTGGTTGTCACCTGGCCCTAGATGTGTGCAAGGTGTGGGCAACGCAAGCGGGATCCGGGCAAGGAAGGCGGGTGGTGGGCTGGGCATTCTGCTGAGGTGGCCTCTGGCAGTCAGCCTGATGTGGATGAGGGTGCCCTTCTTTTCTACTCTTTGCTCTTTCTTAAAGTGTCCTCACAGCTATACCCCCCCCTCCGTGGATGGTGGCAGTGCAAATGGACGCAAGGAGCCAGAGTGGGCTGATCCAAACTGGCAGTGCTTGGTTCCTCCCTACTCCCCGTGAATGCCACTTTTCTGCAAAGGTGAATGGCTCCACCTGAAAACCAGCAGGTGTGAGAACCATTTAAATAGGTTGCAGGAAGACGCACTGTTTAATGTCAAAAATGGACCCATTTGTAGGTTTTGATTGGGGGGCATTTTTGACAGTCCCGGGGAAAGAAAAATGGCCCTCAGGCCCACTGCAATTGCCTCCTGTCCCTGCTCGAGAAAATGTTGGGTTACCAGCTCAAGAGTCTCCCAGGGCCTGAGATTTCAGGACCAAAACCGGAGACCTAGGACTGACCCCCCCACGCCCATTATGTCATCACAGCAGGCGGGCTCTGATGATGTTATGACCGTAAGCGCCACCACAGCTGTACCGGGTACACTACTCAAATTCTAAAGACAAACCCACACCAGGTCTAACAAATGAGGGGACACCAATATGCACACAGATCGTTTTTGTCCGGTGTATTTATGCTACCAAGAGTCTGCGCGCTGGGAACTGGAGGAGAGGGACCCAGTCCTGAAACTCCAGGCCAGGCCCTGAGATCTGGCATAATCCTCTACTCTTCTACTCAGAAATAAATCGCATTGCATTCATTGAGACTGAGTCCCAGGTCAGAGGCCATAGCCTTGTGGCCGGGGGTCCATTTCACACGCACACACATGCATGGTCACCTCCCCACTCCTCTGCCAATGCCCCTTAGCCAGCTTTGATTGCAAATGAGCCTCCCTTTGCCAGGGAAATTTCCACCAGAGGTTGGCTTCTGGAGCTTCTGCCAGCCTTGGCGTGTTCCCTGAGAACTTCTGGGGAGCAGGTCACTGATTAACCAAGGGCTATTACCTAAGGAGATCAGCCGAGGGGAAATTTTCCCAGCCTCTGCACACAGAGCAGCCCTTGACTCCCTGCCTGGCAGCGTCCCCAGGGGGCTTTGTGGCTCTTTCTTTCTCCTGCTGAATGGGGAGCCGGAGCCCTTCCTGCCGCCCACCCCGTCCATCTACACCTGCAGTGCTGCGGCTCCTCCTCTTTGAGGTGCTCTTCAGGCCTGAGAGTGTTGTGCCCAGGGGTTATGGGAATTTTGGACAGTTTAATGGCCCAGCTTGTTTCGGCCCCAGCTGGCAGGATTTTTGCTAAAGAAGGTTCCTTGTGTCCCCTTTCTCTCTGTCTCTTCCTGTGCCCCACTCCCATAGCTGCGTCTCCATGCACACTGCTTCCTCTCTGGATAATAGGACAGCCAGAATCATAATCCCCATTTGAAAGAGCTCTCTCAGAGTTCTCACAGTGTCTTCCAAAGAGAGGAACGGTGGTGCAACCTTGCCAGGAACTCCCAGCTTCTGCCCCAGTTGGCACGGGCTGAGCTTCCTGAAGCCTTCCTGTGGTTCCTGAGAAGGCCCTTCTCAGCTCTTTTGCCCACTCTAGGATTGTGCCCTTGAACCACATCAACACATGCAGGATTGCATGGTTTGCACTAGAGGCACCACCGATCCCAGGCAAAAACTGGCACACCTCTATCATGGCAAGCCTTGGCAAATGGAAAGGTAGAGCTCAGGAGTGTTCCTTTTGGGAGTAACTAGCATAAGGTACAGCAAGCCCTTGCATGCACGGATTCTGCTACATCCATGGGTTCCACCATCCATAGCTTGAGGATATTAAAAAAATAAACATTACAAAAAGCAAACTTTGATTTTGCCATTTTATACAAGGGACACCATTTTGCTACACTATTGTATATAATGGGAGCTAAGCATCCATGGATGTTGGTATCCACTGGGGGGGGGGGCTGGAACCAAACCAAGGGGTCACTTTACCATTTTGGAGTAGAATCCCCAGAATTCCCCAGTTCAGTGGGACATTCTGATTGTTGCAGCCCCCTCCCCAAAGTAACTTTCCTCAGGTCCAGGAAAGAGAAGCTATTGTGATCCCAGTTACTGATCTGGGGAACACCCTACACCATTATAGCAGTCTAATAACACTTTAACTTTACCGGTCCCTCAGCCTAGGAATCTTGGGATTTGCAGTTCAGTGACTCACAGACAGCTAAAGAGCACTAGAGGATGCTGGCACTAGAGGATGTTAATTACCCTCAGCAAACTGCAGATCCCAAGATTCCACAGAATGGAGACATGCCCATTCAAGTGCCATCAAATTGCTGCAGTTGTGTCCTGTGGGGGCATTCTGGCATTTTCAGCCTGGAAACACCCCCATCACCCCATGCTCCTGGGAGTGAGCAGGGAGAGGTCAGAAGGGCCATTGGTCCAGATCCTGCTACTGCAGCCCATGTGTCTGTGGGGAGCATGATGCGGGCCTCCTTCTGGCCAGATGGTCAGTCCAAACAGAGCTACAGCTGCTCCTCCATCCCAGATAGGGGCCCAGGCGCCCTTTGCCTTGCCTTGCGTGCGATGCTCTCAGGTGAAAAGCAAGGGTTGCCTAGCAACTGCAATTCGCCTGGCACAATCTTCTGGGACAAAGGGAAGGAAACCACCCAGTTACCCTACCTAGTAAATGGCATTGTTTGCATTCCTGCAAAGGACAGCTCGGTTCAAGAAGGGTGTGCTCCCCCCCTCATGCCCTCTGCACTTCAGCACAGATCTGTGGCCATATGAGGTTGCCACTGGGCTAGTGAAAGGAAGCTGCTGGCCACACTGCCCATCCAGGGCCATACCGCCTCATTCCAGGCTCCCGTTGGGTGCTCCCCACCCCCCACATGACTGGTTATGTATTTTTGTATTATTTTGTATTTTTGTATTAATCTTTTATTGATTTTTTCTTTTCTAAATAGGTATAATTGAAATGTCTAAATATAATGTGATTATAGTGTGTTTAGATTAAGAGGAAAAATGTATTAGTGTTAGGATAGATAATTTTATTTTTGTATTAGTAAGAAAACAATTATTATTTTTGCGTTATTGTTACGGCCTTTTGTGGTCAGGTGTATTTTTCAGTAGAATGGTCTTATTCCAATAAAAAATTCCTAATCCCCACATGAGTGGTTATGCTTCCAGCCACTGTTCCCTGGGCATCAAACCTGCAAGGGAGGGGTTCCCTGAACTCTGAAAACCTCCCAGTCAGGCCAGAGGGGAGGGGAGATTTGCCCAGTGTTGCAAAGGATAATTAATGCCAGCTTGCATAGGCAGGAACACGCACTGGATCAGATCAGGGGGGCAGGAGGGAGTTCTGTCTAGCCTTATAATGTGCACTCTGACTTGCAGCTCCAGGTCTCCAGACTTTCAGGCAGGATACTTTCCCTAGCCCCATCTAGAGATCCCTGATTTCAGATATTTTGTGGCGGGGGGGGGGGCGGAGAGTCTTCCATGCAAGGATCAATGTGTTCTGATCTTGCTTATCTTCCGTAACCAGAGGATAGTGTGTGTGTGCAGGGTGTCATGATAGTTACAGAGACAGACAGACAAAACTGGCATATACAGAGTCAGACCCTTGGCTTATCTGGCCCAATATTGTCAACTCTGACCAGCAGAAGCAAGGGCTCTCCTTGGGTCCAGGCAGTCTCCTGTCTTGGTCCAACCTGGAGATCTCTGGCCTTCCCTCCTGGTCTTATTTCAGAGACACACACCCCCCCCATGAGGGGAG
Source organism: Gambelia wislizenii (assembly GCA_030847615.1). Lineage (NCBI taxonomy): Eukaryota > Metazoa > Chordata > Lepidosauria > Squamata > Crotaphytidae > Gambelia > Gambelia wislizenii. The sequence continues at coordinate 39,086,540 of JAUMIR010000011.1, read as the reverse complement.
GCCAGCAATCGCCAGGTGCGGCTTGCAGAGCACCCTGCCTGAAACCACAGAGAGCCATTGCTTCTGCCGGTCAGCGATGGCAGTACTGGGTTAGATGAGCCAAGAGGCTTTCTCTCTGTCTGAATATCTGAGCCATGTTGAACACACACTATTTTCATCTGATTCTGGAAGCTGAGGAGGATTTGGTGTGTTCTGGGTGGTATTACCTCTCCGTGGCAGGATGCAGGGTGTGCTTTATGGCAGTGGGTCAGCCGCCACCCTTTTCCTGGGCATCAGGCCTTGCACCCACTACCCATTTGTCAAGGATGCCCAGCCTCTGCAGACACAGAGCCCAGGAGGACTCACACATGGGGTAGGATACACAAGGATCTGGGGCAAATGGCAAGCACAGCGTGGCCTTGCCAGGTGTGCAGATCTGTCCCTGTGCCAGCTTCCAGTGTTTGTCCTCTGGAATGTGTCTTTTGGCTGCTCTCCTGCCATGACCTTTGAGTGTGAATGAATGGCACACAGCTGAACACACACTTTCTCTGCACTCACCAACCTCCTGTCTGGCTGGGACTTGGTCTGACATCAGATTTCATAAACAATTTGGGCAAGACAACTGAGAAGTGTGGAAAAGAGATTTCCATTCTCCTTTTCAGTGTATTCCATGGATCCTGGGGTATCTCCAAAAGTGTCCACAGCAGAAACAATTTGGAGGGGAAGGGAGGGTGGATGCGTCTTCGCAGGCAGATGAAGACGGAAGGAGGTCTGAAGGGAAGGTGCTTAGAGCACAGCCAGGTCAGGAGCATCCAAGACCCTGAGATTTCAGGGCTCAAACCCATGACCTGGTGTTACCTCCTGGGGATGTCACAGGGGGCGACCCCTGGCGATATCATCAAGGGTGATACCTAAACCCATCAACCACATTGGCTTTGAGTGTATCCTTCAGAAAATTCAGAAAGAAATACTAACCTAATTGAGAAAATATTTCCCCAGTTGGAAAGTACGTAAGTTTTCCAAACTCTGCACTAAACAGAGAGCACACGCTTTCCCCACCTCTGTTTTTAACTCCTTTGCAAGCATGGCTCTTAAGGATATGTGGGACTACGGCAGCAAACAGTTGTATGTGCAAAGATGGATGAATTCCCTATTACCTGCTGTGGGGGCATGGTTGGTGAAACTGATAGCTTCAGCAGAAATTGACAAATTGACTGGTTTGATTAGAGGAAGGTCATTAGTGACATTTCTCAAAGACTGGAAACCCCTTATGGACTTCTTGCAGAAAAAAGAAAATGATTTAGTAACTTTTGATTTTTATTATTAGGAGGAATTATGGAAAAAAGCCTTCTTGATTATGGAAAAAAGCAAAGATGTATTAATGTTAGAGAGTGAGGTATGAATAATTATGTCATATGTATAACTGCTTGAAAGATGAGCAGAAGTCATCACCTTCTTTATTTTTCTTCTTTTCTTTATTTTTTCTACTGTCTTTTAGTGTAATGTTTAAATCTTTAATTTTTTTTAAAAAAGGATACATGGGAATTGTTGTCCACCCAAAAAATGTTTTCCAGGCTCTGGTTTGAACAGAAAACAGTTGACAGCAGTTGTGCCTCCCCCCCCCACTATGTCTCCCTCTCTGTGTGTAGTCCTGAATCCTACACTGCTTTTTCCCAGCTAGACAGACCAATTGAGTAAACTGTGGAATGGTGAGAACACTTAGATAAATGCCATTGATTCAATGGGCCTACTCTGTTTGGGGGTTCTCAACAGGATTCTGCCCAAAAAATGTGTGTGTGTGTGTGTATTTTCAAGGAAATATTCTCACCCTAAGATTCTTCCCTTTTACCCCAAGAAGAAGGTCTGGGAGCTGTGATCTGGCAATCCCACCTGCATTTTTTGTAGGAAGCTATTTTTTGGGGGGGGGGAGATTTGCAGCCCCCCTTGGCATAATCTCTGGCTGCAGTCCTTGGTTGGGCATCAATGCACAGAGAGCACAGACACAGCTGATGGAAGTAATGGCAGAGCATTGGCTCGGCCCCTTTGTGCGAATGCCATGGTCTCCATGGAATTGGCCAGGTGCTAGAGAGACACAGGGCCCTGCCCCTTGGCATGGGGTGCTCAGCTCCCTGGGGTGGGGATGGGAGGGAGCAACACTCAGCAGTTGCCCAGTTGGCTGGCTGCAGGTTGTAAGTGGTGAGGCTGGCACTACGTGCAAAATCCCAGCTGGGACACCGGCCTGGTTCTGGGAATTGTGGTGGGTACTGAGGCCAACTATCACAGCAACAAGCAGAGGGGAACATCTCTGGCGATGGCTTTACAGTAAATATTAGCTCAGACCAACCTCATGACGCAAGTCCTGACCCTGGTGGGCAAGGACCCGCTGCTCTGTGCCATGGGAAAGGTTTCTCTGGGTGCCCAGGCATACAGAAGAGGAGGGTGTGTTTGGGGTGGAGGGTGCAGGAGAAGAGGACAATGGGTTGGCACGGTCAGTACAGTAGCAGAGTGGCAGCCAGGTCAGGGAACAGGCTGGGCAGGGGCTGAAGCCATTTGACGTGCGCAGCATATTCGTGGCAGAGAAAGTACTGAAACACCACGTATGTAAGCAGGAAACAGAAAGGAGATGAACTCCACGGGCTACTAGATGACCAACTGTTTAATGGTTCGGCTTTTTGAAGTGTTGCTCACAACTCCAGTGATTTCTGTTTAATGCTCCTGAAGAAGGGCTCTTATGTAGGCTACAATGCGTTGGGATTTTAAGGAATAAAGAGTTGACCATCTAGTAGCATGTGGAGCTCAACTCCTGAGAATCTCAGGATAAGAGTCTGCCTTACAAAAGAGAGAGAGAGTTTTCTTTGTTCATTAGACTTGGCGTTTTTGGTTGGAATGGCATCCTCTGTGCGATTGGGGGTGGCACTTAAGGCATCCTGCTTAATGATATCACCAGGGGTGGTCCTTGTGATCTCACCTTGGTAATGTCACCACAGTCCTCCCTGTGTGAGATCACATGGCACCATCCTTCATTCTCAGGTTTGGGCCTTAACATCTTGGGGCTTGGAATAATCCTGATTTAGCAGCCCTAACCCGCAATAAAAGATCCCCTTTACCGTGCGCCATGCCATGTGCTCTCTGGCAGCCAAGCACAAACGACCCACTCTGTTCGAAGGCTGCTTGCTGCGTGGATCTTGTTCTCCTCTCAGAAAGCCACCAGCACACCTGGCCATGTGTAATGAGTGGGCACATCTGCAGCATCAAGAGTGGCTCATGGATCAAATGCAGGGGACAGGGTATGGTTCTCTCCCAACATTTCAGGGTGAATTCCCTCCCCTACGCCACATCCCACCCAGCCTAGGAAGGTGGCTGCAGTTTCCCAAGGCGGCTGTTCTGCCCGTAGGCCAGGGAGCCTCCAACAGGCAAGTGCTCACTCCTGCAAAGCATGAGAGGTCCACCGAAAACAGCCACTCTGTGAAGCTGTGTGACTCTTCCAATTTCCCTCTTCAATTAAGAAGATTAAAAAAAAAAAAAGCCAAATCTAATTTCTCAGTAGCTGGAGGGTGACTCAAAATAGACCAAGAACTGGGCAGTGGGAGGGAGAGGTTGCTGACTGTTGTCTCCTCTGCTGTGCATGTGTGCATGCATGCATACATTGCCTTCCATTTTCAAAGAGGCTTGGGATTTCTGTCTCCCTCCACCATGTACTGGCAGTCAGGAATGGAGGAAGCAGATTGCAGCAAGTCAAGCAGGCAACAAGGGCACGGACCCACCCTTCCAAGTGCGATGGGCAGGAATCCCAGCATGCCTCACCCAATGGCTGTTGCTGCTGCTGCAGTGGATTTGCTATTAGCAGCTGTGCAGATATTTCTGCTGATGAATCCCTCCTTTTGCATCACCCGGGCCTCCCAGGGGCCATCTGTCTGATGCCGGCAAAGGGATGTGTCTCTCTCACCACCACCCTTCCAGGCCAGGGAGGAAATCCAGTGTCCACAGAGCCCACAAAGGATGCTGACTTCAGCAAAGGGGTCGTCTTGCAGCCTGCCTGGTCCTGTCTCTGAGAGAACCAGGGCCCCAACTTTCTTCTAGGGCAGACCTCAGGGCTCTGCAAGATCTACCATATAAAGAGTAGACCCACGGTCACCGCCACTGCTGCTCAGAGCTGAAAAGAGGCAGGCAGAGGGTTCCTTGTGCAACTTCTTTATCATCCATGCTGAAGACCGCAGCCTTCTATTTCATGGTGATTGATGGACTGATTCCAGCAAACCCAACAAAGAGTCTTGGGCTGCAAGACTGAAAACTGGAGAGGGCTCCTGTACCTTTACTGGTTGTGCGGAAGAGGAAATTTTAGCAGGTGCTGCTTCTTCCCTCCTTGCCTGACAACCAGCCCCTGCTAAATTCCCTTTTCCACACAACCATTAATGGTTCAGGGGAGCCTTCTCCAGATTTCAGTCTGGTCTCCCTAGCTCTTGTTATATCTTGAAAAATCAAAGAAATCGCAAATTGAAACCACCAAATGATCAAGTGAAATTCTGGATTAATAACAAGATAAATGCTACTATAATGATATGCAATGTAAGAGAATGAAAATTGCAGATGTTAGAGATTTGACAGAATGGTATCTTTACTGTGCATTATAAATTGGGGGAGGGATGGGAAGGGGAGAGGATTTGTTTGGAACAAGGGGATAAATTGTTATAATGGTGATATTGTACAATTGTTTAAAAAAGTTTGTTGTTTTTTTTTATAAAAAAGACATAACTTAAAGACCAACAGGTTTTACTGGACAAAGCCCACCCCCTTTTCTTTGCCTCCCCCTATTTTGTCCACAGTGGTCAAGCAGCAAATTCAGAGGACACTGCATGCGGCTGGGCAGGGCCAGAGGGGCAACTCAGCTGCCCTGTCACCACCTCCTTGCCAGGAATGTGGAGCAGTGCCCCCCTTCACCCCCACCCACCCATCCTTCCCTAGCTTCTCACTCAAATTCATCCATGAAAGGGGCCCCCAGGCACTCACGGCCACCTTCAGCCAAGGGAGAGCTTCCAATTAGAGCAATTTTGTCTGCAATTAAAGCAATTTTGAGCAGACGGCAGGCAGCTCTTGACGCTGGCTTTCCACCACCACTTTGGCCGCCCTGACCACCCCCCAATCATTTGGGCCTTTATATAATGCCCAGGGCTTAGCACTCCCCAGGTGATTATTGAGAGTTGCTGTGGCCAGGGACAGATCCCAGCATGCGCTGGGTGGCCAGGACTCTCTCGCCCCATTGTGGCAGAATCAAGATGCAAAGAGGTTTCTTTCATTCAATGGCTGGTGCCAGACTGCTGTGCCAGGAGCCGTGGCTGAGGAGCAACGGGGCATTTCAAAGTCACTCTGACATCAGGCCCATCCTGTCTGCTGTGGGCACAAGTGACAATGGCACTCTCTCAAAACACCAGATTGCGGGGGGGGGGGGAGGCACAGCAAAGAGACCCCAAACACAGAGGCCTGAGTTAAGTACATCTGAGCATCTGCTTATGGGTGTGGAGTCCAAAGACCTGGAGCTAGTCCAGAGCTTGCTCCCTGCAGTGGGCAAGCCAATGCCCCAGTGGAAAGCCCACCAGGAGGGCAGGAGGTCTCCCCTGTTGCTCCTCCTCTGCTCTGTTCTTGTTTTTTGATGTGCCTTCAACTCCCACTTATGGAGGCCCTCTCCTGGGGTTTTCATGGCAAGAGTTCTTCACAGGAGGGTTGCTCCTGCATGACTTGCCCACCGTTTCCATGGCTGAGCAGGGATTCAAGCCCTGGTCTCCCAGAGCCCTCAAACCACTAGGCCACGCTGGCTATCTTTCCCCTGCTACTGGGATCATTCTGAGGCATCCAGGAGGGAGTCAACCGCCATGGCGAACATGGGTCTCTGGTGGGCCAGAGCACCATCAGCTTTGGGGAAAGATTCAGCCCTGAGAGCCCCTACAGACAGGCATGTGCACCCACCCACATACACATCTGGAGCGAGTGCAGAAGCAAAGCGATGTAGGCTGTCACTCCCTGCTTATCTCCCATCTGTCTGGGGTATTTATGATCTGTCCTTCACAGCATTGTCTGAGCACACAGGCCCCCCTCCTCCCCACCCAGATCAGTTAAGCTGACAAAGAGCAGCCACCCACCCACCACCAGCAAGCTCGACTGCCACCAGAACTGGCCAGTGCTGGCTGAAGCCGGTGGAGCAGCCCAGCCAGGGGCCCTTGTTGCTGGCAGGCCCATTCCGCCAGTGAGTGGCCATGGCTGAATCCTGTGGGCAGGTCAGCTTTCTGGCCCACCTCAGAGGCGCCATTGAGAGACTCTGCCTTTGCCTTTGCTCACTTAGGAGCCTCGGGAACTTTTTCACTGGGCATCTCTCATAGGATGCAAAGTGGCAAGTCTATTCCTTGGCATGGAGGCAGGGAAGGGGCGCCCAGCGAGGCTTCCAAACACAGCCTGCCTGGCCAGGGGTGCGGACCCCCAAATGGGCTCTTCCTCTGCTCCACAGAAGTCTGGTCCCTCCCAGTCCCACCAGCTCTTGATCTGAGCACTCGCTGCGTCCCAACTTTCCACCTTAAGGGTGCACAAAATGTGCCATTGGGGGAGGGAAGGTGCAGAATGAAAACTGGCCCGATGCCGCTGGAAAGATGGGAGGCAAGAGAGAAACAGGTCGTGTTGAAAAAGTAACTCTTCCAAACTACAGGCGTGAATTCTCATTTTTTGCAGAAATGCCAGGAACTGTATTTCTACTGGATAGTATTTATTTATTTATGTATTTATTTATACTCTGCCACTCCCGCATCCCAGAGCTGTTTGAAAAATAAAACCCATGTGTGCAGCAGCTCATGAGGCTCATTTGCAAGCACGCACGCACGCACGCGTGGGGGCACCCTGTGGCCTTGATCCTGCGTGGTGCCTGCAGAGAGGGATGATGCTCTGTGGGCGCGTGTTGCCTCTCCCCCCTTCCAAGCCTGGCGGCGGTGTGTGTGTGTGTGTGTATGGGGGGTAATGCTGCTGCTTCAGGAGGAGGAGGAGGAGGAGGAGGAAGGCGTCGTTCCTCCCCCTCCTCGGCGGCCAACTGCAGCAGGGGTGGGAGGCAGCCCCCCTGCTCGGCCACTCCGCCCCCCTGCTCCCCGGCCCTTGGAGCGGTGGCCTCTGCTGCCCCTCTGCCCCTGACGCCGGGCTGGCCTTCCTCGGACCCCACGCGGGCTCCCCCGTCCCTCCCTCCCCAAGGCCAGCCTGGCTGAGTCTGCCCGCCTGGGCTGGGCTGTGCGCTGCTTTCCAGGGCTTGTCCTCGAACCCGTGGAAAGTGGGTCACTCCACTCGTTCCTGCTCAGGGGGAGAGGGCAGATGCCCGCCTGGGGCCAGGGAGGGGCGGAGGGCGGCCCAGCGCCCGGATTCCCAGCCCGAGAGAGCCGCTTCCGAGGCCGGCCGGCGGCTGGCGAGCTTTGCCCTCCTTCCCTCCCTCCCTCGTTACATAACAACAGCCGGGCTTTGTGCTTGCTTTGCATAAGAGGAGGAGGAGGGCCGCAGCCTTCCTTTGGCATTCCCAGAATTCCTCCGCTGAGCCAGACCTTGGCAACCGCCAGCAGCCCCGGCACAACTGCCCCCTCAGCCGCGGTGCCAAGGGCAGTAAAGAGGGGCGGCCGCCCAGTTTCTCCCTCTGCCTGGGGCAACATCTCCTGCGCCCGCTCTCACCTCAGCGCAGGATTGCACCTCCCCAGTCACAACCCTGTGGGGGTTTACGTTCAGTTGTTTCCCATGGGGTTCACTCCCGAGCAAGGGTGTTTAGGACCCACACCGCTGCAATCCAGAGTAGAACCAGCACCATTGCAATCCAGACAAGAACCCCAAAAAAGGTGAATGCTGAATGGGCTTTCAGGAGAAAAGTGAGAGTCCTCCTTCTGTGCAGAGCTTCTGCACCAGCGGCCGGCTGAGGTGTTTGGGGCCCTGGGGGGAGTCCCAAAAGCAGCACTCCCTTTGCCCCCCTCACATTTGAGTTATTATTCCAAATGGGATGGGGTAGGAATTAAATGAAGGGATTCTGTATGGAATTGAAAGTACTGTACACAAGGACACAAAAATCTTCTTGGGTGAACTTGCAATTTAACTGAGACAAACCATTTGATCAAAGGGATTTTTACTCAAGTTAACACACACACCTGGACAAAAACAGAAACGACAGCAGCACCTGTCTCCCTTCAGGATTGGGCCTTTCAGCCAGGGAGGGGCCTGGGCCCATGGATCCAGTTGAACCATGGCTAATCCAGCCTTGGTTTGGCTCTCCAAAAACCTGGGTGACCTGGGTTCCCTGCAGGGGTCCCCTACCAGTTGCTGCCCTACCCATGTCCTGCTCCAGAATCCATTGCCATAGACCTTCCTCACAGGCAGGTGGGGGCTCGAAAGGGGAAGGGGTGGCAGGACTATAGATTTTCCTTGGTTTTTTTCTGGGCTGTGAGGCCATGTTCTGGAATAGTTTCTTTCTGACGTTTCTCCTGCATCTGTGGCTGGCATCCTCAGAGAAGGTGGCAGGAGTGTTTGCAGTGGGGGCCTGCCAGGGATTTCCTGGCTCCAAGGCTGGTCAAGGGCCCACTCGCTGCTGCCCCAACAAAGCCGGTGTCTGCACTCTGCAGGGGCACCCAAGAAGGCCCAGGAAGGCATTTAGCATGGTCTGGGTTTGCACTTCCTTTGTTTGAGACAGTGTATGGGGAGCATGTCAGTGGGTCACCCCAGATTTTCTGGACCCACGTGAAACAGTAAATGATGGGGAACATTAAAAAAAATAGTCCCTAACAGAACCTTCCTGTTCATGTCCTCAGCTCAGAAACTGTGTACTACAGGTCCCAGACTCCCCCCTGCCCACCTCGTATGTCCAACTGAGGCTGGGGATTCCAGGGGTTTGTAGTCCCAGAAAAGGAACATTTCCATGCTCTGGAGCTGTCAGCCTTTTCTGCTCTTCCCTTGCAGAGCTTAGGGGAGAGGCTGAGGCAGGTTCCCTTGCAATGTGTGGTGGGATGTGGGATGTTATTTTGCGGGGAGGGCTCTTGGAGGAGCAGATTGGCCTCAGTGAGCCGACCCCTTTCAAGTCTAAGCAGCAACAGCAGCACAAAGGAAGTTGCAGCTCCCTGGAGCTGTCTCCAGACTGACACATTTGAACTGCACACCCCTGTCAGGGGAAGCAACCAGCAGCCAAACCTGGCACCTTTGCAGGGATTAAATGCTCCCTTGGCCCGGCCAGCAACAGGAAGGCATTGCTGTGGTGGCACCTAATTAGGAGCCGCAGGAGCTGGGCAATGGGGCAGAGGGCCAGAGCCGCCTGCGGAGAGGAGGGGTGGGAGGGGAGGGGTCACGGCAACTCCTCCCCTTGGCATTCCCAAGCTTTTAAGGGCAGCTGGGGTGAAGGTCGGTTGGGCTGTTCCTCTCCCCCTCTCTTCCCACTGTGTGCAAAATCCGTTTCCAGCAGGGGCAAACCGCTCTCTGAAGGCACCTCTCGGGGTGCCTGGACAGACGTTGTCACCTCTGGCCTATGCCAAGGGGAAAACAGCAGGCACGGGCCATGAGTGTGGATTAGCTACAGGGATGTAGCTAGAGGGAAAGGGGAGCAAAATGAGGGGGCTGCGTTCCTCAAATAAGAATTCTGTCCTCCCCTCAAATGAAATTTTCCTCCAACACCCCCAATTTCTAGCATTACAGTAACTGAAAACATCACTTGAGCATTTAGGAATACAGTCAAGGCATCCAAAGAAAATGGACAGGCAAAGTTACTGATGGAATCCAATTACAGAAAATCCAATAGGGGACCATTCCTGTCCAGGAAGCACAGTTTGGGGTGAGGGAGAAATGCTGAGTGAGTGGTGGGATGTGGCCCTTTGCATCTACCTGCTCATCCTTGTGCCATGTACAACATTCCTCCCACTTGTTGCTCTTCTCTTTCCCTCACAGACAGATGCCGCACAGAGCTGAGCGTTCCTTCCTGCCACATTGATGTAAACAGATCCTGGTGCTCAGTGCAGAAGGGTTGACTCATGGACCATCACAAAAGCACCCAAACATGGTCACAAAATGCTCAGAACTGGGAGAGGGGGCAGGGGCTGGCTGCAGGAATAGCAGGACTCTCACACACACCCCGGCCCCCAAGCTGGGGACTGGGCGCTCCATCAGCTCAGCCTCCAAATGCAGCAGGCAGGAAACCAACTTTGCCCCCCAAGAGGAGGAGGAGGCGGCGGCCGCTGTGGCTACTGAAGTACCCCTCCTTGGCTGTCTGGAGAAGGAGGGGGCAAGGTGCCCTCAGCAATATGAGCTGCATAAAAACTTTCATCTGGGTGCCCTCATCAAGTGGGCCAAGATAGCTGCAGGAAGGGCGAGAGGGTCTTTTCAGTTGCATTGCCCTGCGTGGAGGAGTCTTACCCCGGATAAACCTGCCTGGCATCCACTGCCTGGTCTTCTCAGCACCTGGTGAAAAGCTTTTGTAAATTTCCCCAATTTAAGCATATAAGACCTCTGCGTTTTGCTCCGGTGCCTGAAAGCTTTGTTGCTGTTTGTTTTATTTTCATTTTTCGATTGCATGCACATTTTCAATTCTGTTTAATTTTTGTCTTGAGAACATCCATTATCAGGTTGGAGTACAAAAGCTGCTTATAAGGAAGCAAATAACAGAGTAACACGCTTTGCCCTTTGAAGAGTCTCTCCATAGAAAAGCCACAACAAATTATTGGTAAATTCCACCTGTGGAGAGGCCTGTCTTTCTGCTCATTGCTGTGAACAATGGAAGCAAAAGTTCAGGCACCCACTTGATTCCCCACCCCCCATTTGTGGCTCACTGAACAAATCAGGAAAAAAAGAGAAGAGGTTCTGAGGTCTCCAGCAATTTCCTGGCCAGTCAAAGCATCTTTGTGGCTACCTGAATTACTTGGGGCTAGAGAGGTCCTGTATCTTACTTGAAGGGTTGTTAGAAAGCAGGCGTCTGTTTAGAAGCATCCTCTGACGGGAGCTGTCAGGTCCAAGTCCATTTGAAAGGTCAAAAAACAAAAGGGAGAGGAGAGGCCCTGAAAGCAGACTGGCTGCACAAGTCACCTCCTCACCTCCTCTTGCTATGGTGGCAGGCAGCACATTCCTATTTCAATTATACCAACTATTTTAAACTTGCATCCATATATTTATATATTGGAATTTTAAAAACATTTGAGATTTGGTGATCTCAGCAGCAGAGTTAAAATTGTTCTGGTAGGAGAAAGAAAAATGAAAGTCTACATGCTGTTCAGAACTTAGAAGCATCTTTAGCTAGAGATCTACTTTAAACCTACATGCTTCATGGAGAGAGGGAGCAGATAAACAGGAGAGCTTGGGGCTTGGTCCCCAGAGAACAAAAGGTGCCTCCATGGCCAGGAAGAGAAGAGGTATGAGAACAAGCAAACAGGAAATTAGCCATAAACATGCTTTTCATAATCTCCTAGGGAGGACATGCACTTTAACTACCATAGAGTTCATGCATGCAAAAGGTTGGTATCAGAATTTGCATCTATATCTGATTTCCATGTATGACTATGAATGCTGGACAGTGAAGAATGATGACAGGAAGTAAACTCATTTGAACTGTGGTGCTGGTGGAGAGTTCTGTGGATGCCATGGATCCCCAGAAAAGGCAAATGAATGGATCCAAGAGCAAATCCAGCCTGAACACTCCCTAAAGGCCAAAATCACACAACTAAGGCTTTGCACTTTGGGCATATCATAGGACAACATGCCTCATTGGAAAAACAAAGATGCTGGAAGGTAACAGGAAAGGAGGAAGAGTACAACACAGGTGGCTTGACTCAAGCAAGAAAGCCAGACTCAGGCCTGCATTTGCAAGACCTGAACATGGTGGCTTTGAACAGGATGTCTTGGAGGTCTCTTCTCTAAAGGTCTCCAGAAGTCAAAGCTACCTTGACAAGACATATGTAACCACAACAAATCTAAATCTCCACCCACATCTATAGAGAAATCTCTGATCTTTTGGCGGATACTCTCTCTTAATCTCTCTCTATTTTTGGCAGTGCATAAACAGCTACCCAACTTTGGACAGATTCTAGACTTCCCATGTCTGAGGCACTAAAGCAAAGGTGTCCTTCTAGAGATATCACTCTGGCTTTGGGCGGCTGCCAGTTGGTTTCTGAGCCCAGTGCCAAGTCTTGGTTTTCACTTACAAAACCTTGCAAGTTTCCGGACATGGAGCCACCCGGTGCCTCAAGCCTCAAGGACCTCCTTCCCTCATATGAGCCTGGACAGACCCCCTAAGATTGACAAATGGGTCCTTCTCTCTTAGTGGCAATGGGACAGGCCTTTATTGTAGTAGCCCCCCCCCATTCCTTTTGGGAATAGGAAACCAGACACAAATGTAAGAAAATATCGGAAGCACAAGAGTCCAGGCCCAGATGATGAACTGGCAATTCCATCTTACCCATCCATCACCCCGTGCAAAGAGACCCATGAGATGCCTCAGCTATGCTCTCCACACACCACACCCAGCCCCAGTCCCATTCTCTACCTGTTCCCCAGACCTCTTGGGATCAGGGTGCAAAAGCCTCTTTGCCTGGCTGCCATTTCTGGGCACCTCTCGCCTCCCCTGGGCAGGTGTTTGGCATGGGGAGGGCATTCATTATGCTTTTTGTACCCAACATTACGAAGAGAAAGCAAGTGGTCCAAGTTCCAATTACCTGGGGCCTGAAACACCACCCTAACAACCACACTGGTACTTCTGGCGCCCCCATGGGGCCCAGATGGGTGTTGGGGGATGCCTACCTGTGCACTTCCAGGCCTGGACTGGCTCAGGTGTCTTTGAAGTTCAGCCCCCTTTGTGACTAATTACAGTGTGGCTTCACTAATGAGCACTTCCCTTACTTAAAAGCAGTCTGGTAGGATGGGGAGGGTAGCCAGAGGCTTTGCCTGTAGGGGGGATGCTATTGGAGACATTGGGCAGGTCTGTTCTGAAAGGAGCCCAGATGCATAAAAGCACACCCCAAGCATGCTTAGCTGAAGGAACACAGGGAGGGGTGTGGAGGAATTTGGGGAAGGTGCTGAGTGCCACGTTGGGTAGGACCTCTCGCACCTTTGTGCCTGGAGGCTGATACCTTGCCCCTCTTTATCCACCTTCTAACCAGACAGGATGGTAAAAGGGGAAGCAAACACCTTAAGGAGAGAGAGGCCCTGTATCCAACATGGAGCTAAATCCAGAGCAGGACTTGCCCAGTCAGATCCAGAAAGGTCCAGAGTTTTAAGACTGCAACCTAATTCATGGTCAGATGCAAGCAGGGTTTTGGGTCACTTTGCCTGGTCTCTTTATTTCTTGCAGAAAGGTTAGCCGCCCTTCAGGGGGGTAGAGAGAGAGGGGGGTGGAAGAAAATTCCCAGGGTGATTTAGAAGGGAGGTAAATACACAATCAGATTAAAATGGAAACAATCCTGAAACACACAGACTTAAAGCAGGCAGCGAGATCTCAACAGGAGATAAAGAATTCCATGGTGTGTGTGCGAGCTCACACCTAAAGAGGACATTCCACATCTGCGCTTCTGGGCACCTCCAAAGGCAGCTCCCCTCACGGCATGGCCACCCTGGGTGGGTGTGACTGCCCTGTCATGGGACCCAGGCTCTCCTTGTGGAGATGGGGTTGCCTGAGGCTCAGGCAGGCTGAGCAGTAGGGAAGGCGGAGGCAGGCCAGGCTGTGCAGGGCACACAGGTGGGCCCCTCTCCCGCTGGTCTCTGGGGCCTTCTCCCCCCTCTCCTTGGTGGGGCAGGTTCCGGGCATCTTTCTTTTCTTTATTCAGGATACATTCATTTTCTCTCCATCCCTTTCCCTCTCTTTTCTTCAGGGAGATGAAGGCTGTCTATATAAATCCTGCTCCACACAACAGCCCTGTGAGCTAGGCTGGCAGAGGGAGAGGCCCCAAGACCAAGGCCGGCACTGACCGACGTTTGCGGAGCCCAGGAGCAGCTCCCAGGTCAGCTTCGAAGTTCTCTGCCCTTTCCTTTCCATTGGAGGACTGGACGCCCCACATAGCCTGGGGCTGGCCCCCAAGTAGCAGGCTGCCCTGAATAGGTGTGGCTCCCCTCTCTGCATACAGTACCAGTATATTGTTGTTGTTGTTTGGACTTATGGCAACCCTAAGGCAAAGCTATCACAGGGTTGTCCGAGGCTGTGACTTGCCCAAGGTCACCCAGTGGGTTTTCATGGCTGAGCAGGGATTCGAACCCTGGACTCGAGAGTCGTAGTCCAACACTCAAACTGCTAGGACACACTGGACCCTAGCAGTCCTAGTATTAGCATTAATATCTAGCTATGCTCCCCCCTAAAAAAAGAGAAACAAGATACAACGTAGCATAAAAATTAAACCAAATACAATGTAGCTAAATCATACAAAAGGTTAACATTAAAATCTAATTAAGTGTCAATAACATGATTAAGAGTTTAAAAGTTAAATTTGGTATATAATACAAAGCAGTTTAAAAACAGTGCAATTAAAAGCCGTTCAGCATCCTCTTAAAAGCCCCTTTATTTTAAAAACATTCAGTTTTCAGAAAGCTGTTGGAATATAAACAAAGTCTTTCCCTGCTGACAGAAGAATTTGGGGGTGGGCATCCCAGCTTCCCTAGGAGCCTGGGGGCAGCCCCCCAGAAGGCCTTCTCTCCTGCCCTAAGCAGAGGTGCCTGGGAGGGAAGGTGGTGGAATTGGGAAAAGGGCTTTCCCCGGCATCTCGTCATCTTGGCCTGTGCCTCAGGCAGCAACATGTCTTGGGCTCAGTGTCGGCTGGCCTGGTTTCACAGCCCAAGCAGTCTGGGATGGAGCACCACTGTGCAGCACCCAGGGGACTTGAAAGACAGCATTCCTCCACTGGCCCAGTTACTTATTTATTTAGAAAATGTTCTGCTGACCTTCACTAGGCAGCATGTCAAGGAGAGACAATACATGACGAAGCTGTAAAAATACAAATAAAAAGGCACCATAAAATCATACCTACTACTCAATAAAACAGCCACCATTGATCATGCAGCAAGAGTGAAATGGCGGCATTAGAACGATCTGCTGAGGCATCAAACGGTTGTGCTGCCGCTGGAGCAATGGCTGCAGGGCTTTCCGTGGCTGCCGCCGTGAGCACCCACGCTGCTTCTCCTGTGATGCTTCCAGAAGGAAACGGGGGCTGTGGATCTCTCTCACCCCCACCCTAGTAGAACTGTGGCCTTGGTCATGTCCCCCAGGACATCGGATGTGGGGCAGAGGCGGGGAGATAAACAGAGCTGCCCTCTCCTCTCCCTTGGGCCTGAAAGGGGCTGGTTTTGGTTCCAGGGAGGGTTCCCCATGGCCAGTAGCACCTGCTGGGCCTGGTTCCCCACAGTGCAAATCTGGAGGGGGGATTTGCACACCATTTCTGGAACTCCACCAAGGCCCCCACCCACCCTGAGCTGGCCTTCATTTAGAGGCCTCTTTTTAGAAAGATAGCCTTCATCCAGTGCTGGAAACATGCCATTCCTTGGGTGCCTGGCATGCCTCCCTGGGGGAGAAAGCAGCTGGGCCCCTCCCAGTCACACAACCTGCTTCCCTGGAGGATCCCCCAGCATGAGCTCTAGCTCAGTATTACCTGCTCTGACTGTCCGTTGCTTCCCAGGGTTTGGGGTTGGACAGGGAAGGCTCTTTGCCCATCTGCTGGTTCCCAGTCCTTCCAGCGCACCACAGGGCTTCTCCTCTCGCTCCCCAAGGGACACATTTGACCAAGGCCAGCACAAGCCAGGGCCAATGACAAAGGCCACAAGGTTGCCTTTTCAGTTTGCAGCCAAGATCCAGGGAGCTCAACACATTTCACAGAGGCAGAGAGAGAGAGAGACTGTCTCGATAATCTACAACAGTCTTGTAAGGTAGGACAGTGGCATTCCCTCCACCCCCATTATTACAGCTGCAGTGTTACAATATGGTCACCTTTGGCTACCTAAGTGGTCCTGGAACAGAGGCTTTCTTTCGTGGCCACTGCTCTTAGCCCAAAGCACAGGGGGCTACTCACTCTGGCAATGTCTAGCTCAGAGGTGGGGAAAGTGTCGTCTTCCAGGTGGCATTGGATTGCAACTCCCAGTGTTCCTCACCCTTGAGTAAGCTGGCTAGGGGGCTCTTAGGGGGTGGTGTCCATCTGCCACTGGAGGCGGTGCTTCATGGGCTCTGAGGACCAAGGGGGAAACCTTGATTTTAATCTTAGCTCTTGCGGCCTCCGTCTGTGTCTTTGAGCTCTCTGGTGTGGGTTTCCACACTCTCCCATCCCAAGAGTGGAAGATGCTTCTCTCTAGAGATGCTTCGTTGGCTTGTTCCAGAAGGAAACCTCCCTGCCCCCCCATGGAAGCCTGGTGCACCCGAGTCCCATAGCCAAAGCGCCAATTATGACCTAGAGGCTTCCAGGGGGAGCGAGTGGAGCCCAGAAGTGCCTGGCATGGGGAAGGCCCTGCGCTGTCCAGGGCACAAAGCGTGCCTGTAATAGAGACCGACCAGCAGGTTCAAGCACAGCAGACCTCAGGTGACTCTGAGGATGAATGCAGCTGTAGAAAACGTGCCGAAAAGGCCCTTTAAAAACATCCTGGAGGAGAAGGAGGAGGATGTGGAGGAAGCAGGAGGGGGGCGCACCAGCCAATCTGCCTGGAGAGCCCAGGACCAAGTGGAGGATGAATGGCTTATTGTCAGCCAGAGGATTCCGCTTGGCCTGGTGAGAAGGACGGATGCCATCCACTGAGCCTTCTGCCTGGCCCAGAGGCATGTCAGCTGGCAGCAGGCTGCAGTTAGCAGGGAGAGAGCATTAAAGAGCAGAAGTGTCCTTTGCACATGCTCATGGGCGCTGTCCCTCTTGCTGACTTCAAGCTGGAGCTCCCTTGCTAAGCACTGCCTGTGAGTCTGAGCCTGGCGCAGTGGGCGGGCAACGTCCTGCCAGGCAAGGACACCATCCCCATCTCAAGCACAGGTTGCTTCATCCTGTGGCTCTCTCAGGCCAAGATCCGTCAGCCTACAGGAAGGGCAAGAGCTCCATCAGCAGGAGCTGCTCCCTCCCTCCCTCCCTCCCTCCCTCCCTCCTCAAGCAAACGTCCCTGTCCAAAATTGGTATTAAGTGTCCCAGCATGTCTCCTCCCAGCCTCTGTGAGGAACCCCACCCGCCTCTCCCCTCCAGTACACAGTGGACTCTCCTTGTTCTGTCCTTGTTCCCTAGAAGGCACAGAGCGCTTCTCCTTCCTTGACCAACACCTATGGAGGCCGTGATTCTGGGAGAAGGACTCCAGTCAGCACAGCCTTGCCCAGGGTGGTGGTGGTGGTGTGGTGGGGTGATGCACCCCCACCCAGGGAACCCCTTATCCACCACGGGGGGCTGGAGTGTCGGCCCTGGGGTGGTCCAGGTGGAGTCGGCTGCTCAGAGGCTGCAAGGGGATGCTGGAACCCACCTGCTACAGGGTGGGGCAGTTTCTTCTGCTGTAGACTCCCTGCTAGAGCCAGCCTGGGGTGTGAGTGTTGGACTGCAACTGTGGAGGCCAGGGTTTGAGTCCCTGCTCAGCCACAAAAACCCACTGGGTGACCTCTCAGCCTCAGAAAAACCCACGATAGGTTCACCTGGGGGAGGGAAGGTGGCACACAAGGGCAAAGACCCCTTGCTGCTCCATCCGTTTGCCACCATCCAAGCTTCTCCTAGAGCAGTCACACGTGAGCCAGTGGTCAGTATCCAAGGCAGCCTGAGGCAGGCCTGGGAGAACTGCAGCCAGTTCAACAGGGACACAGGTGCCCTTTGGGCTACTGGATCAGGCCTATCCCTGTTTCTGTGCGCTCTGGGCCTCTGCTGGCGTGGCATGCCCCTTGTCCATGGCTCCCAGGGCTCGCAGCCCTGTCCAATGATGTGGGACCCTTGGGATCAGCAATGTCTGGGGTCCATTCTTGCTGGCATGGCAGTTGGACCTCGACCTCCAGGGCCCGTGGTCTTGCTCCTCCTTTCCCAGTAGATACCCCCTCCCTTCCCAGCCACTGACCTTGCCAGTAAAGAAATACACAGATCAGTGTCCAAACACTTGCCTGCCTGCCTGCCTGCCTCAGAGATTATTTTAATCACAACTGAAAGTGGGAATGTGTTGTTCTTGGAGGGTGTTAACTGGCTTTGGTGCAAATCCAGGCTTAAGAAGTGAAAGGCACTTGCTCTTGTCAGGCCCCCAGGCAGTGGGGAGCAGGGGGGGAGGCACGGGAGGAATTAGCTTCCTCCATGTCCTGCTAATTGCTGCAGTTTTGAAGCAGAGCGCTGGGCAGAAGAAGAGAGTGGAAATTCTTCCAGGACCAGGGCAGGACAAGGGGGGGGGGTGCTGGCATCCGGTTGCCTGTCCCACCCTCTGTTTCAGCAGGTGATCCCCTCAGTGGGTCCTTGCAGTTGGAGAGGGACTTGCCTGTGCACTACGGGCCGTTTTGTACCTCTCTGCTTCCCCTTACCATCTTTCTTATCTTTCTTCTAAGCTAAAAGACTAACTAGACCACCACCACCAAATAATACATCTGGAAGAGAGAAGGCATGTACCACCCCCACCTCAGCAAGGCAGGTGTTGGTGAGACCAACGCTTGATGCTCTCTCTGGATGCCGCAGCCCAGCAAGAGGCAGGTTCTATGGGGACAAAGGAGGGCAAAGAAAAGCTTTCCATCACTGCCCAGTGAGGGGGCGGAATGTCTTTTGGATGGCTCCCCGTGTGCTACTGTTTGGTGGGGGCTATGGAGGGCATTTGCAGGGAGTCCAAGGGTTGGTCTCATGCATTTTATTGATACCCCGCCTCCCACTGCCAACTTCTCCAAAAATTTGAAGACTCTGGGCCTTTTGCTCCCACAAGGATTCCAGGGAGTGGGTTGAAAGGGGGCTGAAGGAGGGGTACAGGGAAGGAAGAGCAAAATGCCTTCATGGGCTTGGCAGTTCCCCTCCAGCTCCACAGGCCAGGCCCCTTCCTCATTCAGAACCCCTCCACTTCCACCCCCCCCCCAGGTGGCAGCCATGCTCTCCTCATGCCACCTGAGGCCAGGGGGTCCCCATGGGCACAGCACTGTCCCCCCCCCCAGTCCAGGACCCTGGCCAGGACCGGCCTCCTGGAGAGCAGCTTGGAAGGACAGCCAGCTCCTTTGTGCCTCTTCAGCCCAGAGGCAGCCTCTCCTATCTGTGAAATGGATTACTGTAAATGTTTCTTTGTTCTTCTTTCAGATCAGATTGTTACAGGATCAGAAGGAGGCAATATCATTGTAAGGCAAAGTTTATAGTGTTATATCATCCTGTTAACCTGGCCTGGAGCCTATAGGCTTGGCCTACCCGTTAAATAAATTCCACAAGGCCTGTATGGAGAGAAAGCAAGCAGCTCTGTTGCAATCTGCCCTCATTCTTGGGTCAGCTATTTGTACTGTGCTGTTTGATTACTGACTGCCTTGAATTGCTTTAATGATAAGGCAAGATATAAGTGCCTAAAATAGCCCACTTCTGCACACGGCGGCGGGCACATCAAGAACAGGCACTGCTTGTGTGTGACTGCCGCTGTGCTGCCGTCTGAGGGTTGCAGCAGGGTTTGGGAGCCTCCTGCCAGCAAAATGTTTGGCCTCCATGTCTTGAAAGACAGATCAGGCCTCTCTGCCCCAAGGAAACTGCAGAGCTGGGAGTACCTCTGGGGAAAGGCCTCCAAAGAGAAACTGAGTCCGTGCAGGGCTCCCCCTCCCATCTCCGGAAGGTGGGTTCTCTCTGAGCCCGGTTTGGTTCAGGTGAGGCAGCCATTGCTCAGCACCTGTTGAATGTCGCTGCCCTACATTTCTCTCCCCACAGAACTGCTGAGGCAAGGCGGCTGCAGCAGCAGTTATGTAAGCAGAGATTAGGCCTTGCATTTTGTGTTCTCCTCCTGTGTAAACACAGCTGACTCAGATTTGCTCAAACATGCAGAAGTCCACGTCATCACCTCCACCCCATGAGCCCGGCTATGGGAAACCGCCATCAAAAGCCCTTCCCAAGTGCTGGGCCTGCGTAAGACCTCCTCCGGAGGAGTCAGGCAGCTGCCTTCCAGCCTGTGGGGGGATGCCTCCTCAGTTGCTCCACTCTGTGGGTCAGTGGGGCAGTTCTGTGGGCTGAACCTGAGCTTTTTTTCTGAAGAGGCTGGATTGAGGTTGCCCGGCTGGGACTCTCCCAGGACCTGACACTTTGGAGCCAAAACCTGACAACACAGAAGGTGGGCCCTCATGATCACTGTGCATGGTACCTCAGGCATCAGCCCCAGGGCACAAAGTGGGCAGATCAAAAACAGTCTAACAAAGAGAATGTACACACACTTTTTTAGTGCAAGCTTCTTGTGCTCACACTCATCCCCCAGGGTCAAGAGAAGGGGTCCAGACCCTGAGCTCTGGAAACCCTCAGCCCTACCCAGAGGGCACCGCAAAGGGACCAAGCTCACCATGCCACACTGCAGGCCCAGGCCAGTGCAATGGTGTTTGGGCGGGGGAAGCTCCGTGCTTCAACAACCTCCACACAAACAGCAAAAAAACAAGAGGCAGTGGGCAGAAGGGGGGCTGGCAGCCAGGTCATGAAGGCTTCCCTGGAAGTGCTGAGAGTAGTGGACACAGGAGCCTCTCCCCTTCCCCCCTTTGTGCTGAGGGCTACTAATTCTCCTAATGATTGTAGCTAATCTATTCATGGGATTCTCCTTGTTTTTGCCTGCTGCCCTCACTGACATCTCCCTTTCCAGGAAGGGAAGGCTAAACAGATTATCAGCCCAGACGCATTGCTCAAGAGGGCATTTACTGCTCTCACTTCCCCAAACAGGGAGCAAGGCTTCCTTTTGTGGAGAGAGAGCCCTGTGCTTTCACAATTGTCAGTTTATTTACAGCCGGGCACCCTGGGAGGCTCCAAGAGGCAGGCAGGAGCCAGCAGGAGGGTGGGCAGTGCCAGTCCCAAGGCAACACCAGGACCTTTTGTTCAGCCAAGTGGGGGTGCCTCACCCCTTTGTCCTGAGAGTGGATGTGATGATGCCCTTCCCAGGAAGGTGGAATGGCCAGCTGGACATATCTATGGCATTTCTCCCCCCCCTTCCAAGGTTTAAGGGCAGGTGCCATGGCATGCCAACCTATCGAGGTGTGTAACTGTGACCTTGCTCACAACAGTGTTCGCTGTAAGCACACAGAGCTTGTATCAAAGAAGGAACCTTTGTGGGGGAATGTTTCAAGGTCTTCCCTTCTCTTGGGCCCAGATCCTGGGCAGAGACCCCATGCACCACGTTGCTACTAGCAGAAGTTCATTTGGGAAGTCCCACGATCAAACTTTCCAGCGGCTCCCTCAGGGTCTGGGCCATTTGCTCCCGCAAGGCCTGGATGGCTCCGTCCTTTGATGGCGTTCCAGTGTCCATGTAAGCCAGGGCAGTGTTGGCTTGATGTTGGACCCCTGGCTTGGAGAACTTTTCCGCTGCCTCCTCCTGATGTTTGTCTTTCCTGCATTGCTTGTTTGGTTTATGCCATTTTGCTGGTGTTTCTTGAGCAGCTTCCTCCCCCCTTAATTGAAACGAGTTGCTTTTAATGAATGAGTTTCTGTCAACAGCATGGAAGGCATGGGATTGCTGTATCATAAGTCTCCTTGGGCAGAAGACTGAGCAGACAGTCATGGGAAGGTCACCTGCTCCCAGCTCCACCCGGTCCGGCTGAGATGAGAGAGACTTTTGTGCCCATGGAAGCCAGGGTGGGCAGCTTCGACAGGGGTCAGTGCTCACATTGGGGTCACGCTCAAGAGCCCCACATAGAAGAGGCGTGGCCTAAAAGGAAGGGGCAGGGCTTAGCAGAATTTTAAAAATTAAAGGTACATAAAATAGGTAAAAAATACTTTCCCCCCTTCATTTTATTTTACTTGTACATATACACCTTCTTTCTAACAAACTAAATCCCTCCACTCATTATTAACATCCAATCCTGCCCCCACACTCAATACTTGAATAATTAGTAATTGGCAATATTAATTTCATTATTAACAAATAAAATTCTTCATTCAAAGATATGATCTGCTACCCACACTTGAGCAATTATTATTAAATTTTTACTTATATACAAAGGACCTTTAAATGTAATTAAAATGACATAATATGATAATTGACTATTGCCAATGATATTGACTAGCTCATTTATAATCAATGTGACAGTCAACCTCTGGGAAGCACCAAGGAGGCAGCAAAAAAGCTGTGGAGCTGGGGCTGCATCTCCACTCTTGAATTAGCACCACTCTTTCTGATTTGACACCTGTATGTATGAATTCACACATGCACCTTCTCTGCAAATCACTGTCTTCTTTTTGTCCTGTTTCTTTGCAGGGAGAGGCAATGTGTAAGCAGCCCTCCTCTGGGAGGAATTAGCCTCTTCTTCCCCAGTGCTGCGAGGGCGAGACTTGGTCACTTCTCCAAAGTGGGCTCAAGACCTTCTGCCAGCCTCCTCGTCTCTCAGCGCCACCAGACTCTGTTGAGCTCAAGGGGAAGAGAGCGGAGAGAGGACGGCAGCCACTTGGCACATCCAGGTGCCATGAGTCACAGCAAGAAACAACTAACAGACACCTGGAGAGAAGAGGAGAGGAGAGCAGGTTGGCTTGCCCTAAAAACCCCAATCTGCAGTACAAGCCAAGGCATGCTTACTCAGGAGCAAGTCCCACAGAATGCAATAGGGCTTACTCCCAGGTGAATGTGGGTAGGATCACAGCCTTAGCAATCACTGACTTATTTCAACGATGATGTGTGTTTGATTGCACTGACAGGCAGTTCACGTCAGGGGTGAGCAAGGAGTAATGGTTATTTGTGGATAATGGGAGTTCTCATTTGTCTAGCTCTAGGGCACCACAGGACAGTCCCTCATCCTGGGGAGGTTCTCTGGCCACTGCGAGCTGGTTTGGGGACTCAGCAGGACCCCTTCCTTAACGTACTCTCCAGAGCGACATTTCCTCTGGCGGCACCGTGGGAACGGTTCCTCCACAGCCCTGCTTCTTGGCTGCCTTCCCTGCCTGTCCATCCCAGGAGGCCTCTCTTGACTGTCATGGAGAGGCCGAGCCTGGAAGAGAGAGCCAAAGCCACCGGGAAAGTTGAGCCGGCCGCCTGCCTGCAAGGGATTGGGCTAGGCCGGTGCCACCGGTCAGCCTGCTGGGGCCTGGCGCTGGGGCCTCTGTCAGTGGGGGTGGGTGGGATTGGCTTTGCTGTCTCCCATCAAGTGCCAGCAGGCCCTGATCTCTCCCCCCGCCCTGTGGCCTCGGCTTAAGTGGCTACCGAGTCCTTGTGTGGGCCAGGAGCTGAGCTGACTGTTTAGACACAAAAGTGTGACAGAGGAGAGCGAGAGAGAGATCTTGCTCCTTCTCTAAGTGGTACAGAAGGTTTCCCTCTAAGTCCTTGGGTCCTTTAACTGCCACGTCTGCCTCATCCTAGGGCATCCTGGATCCCTGGTGAGGAACCTGAGCTCTCTTGTTGAAAATTCCAAGTATCCCTCCCTAAACCACAAATCCCGGGAGTCTGTAGGATCACAGAGCCATGGCAAGCAAAGCGGGGATCAAACTGCTAGAACCACATAATGCGGAGGCTCTCCTGGTCTCCTGGCAGCATCAGCTCAGCTCCCCGGACAGAGAAGAAGCCAAACGTTTGCACTGAAAACTGCCTTTTGGCAGTAATCTCAGTAAATGGAGGGAGGCGGGGCAGGGAGGCAGGGGCAGTGGGGCCAGGGACCAATTGCCCATGTGTGGGACTTGCTGGGACTACCAGAAATGCAAAACAAAACTATGGAAGTGGCTGGAAGTCCCCTTCAGGCTTTGAGTAACAAGTACAGGTGCACCTCTGTCAACAAAGCAGGTGTGTTCCTGGACATGACTTCTTTAACAGAAAATTTGGTACCAGAGGCAGAAATAACAGGGAGGGATAGGGGTAGGCTTGTGTGTGTTTGTGTGTGTGCCTTCAAGTCACCTTTGACTTATGGCAAACCCCAAGAATTTCGTAGAGGGTTTTCTTAGGCAAGGAATCCTCAGAGGTGGTTTTGCCATTGCCTTCCTCTGAAACAGAGCCTACAGCACTTGGTGGTCTCCCATCCAAGTACTAACCAGAGCTGACCCTACTTAGCCTCCAAGATCAGACAGGATCTGGTGCCTTTAGGTTCCTACACTACAAAAAAGAAGAGCACTTCAACAATGTCCAGCAAACTTTTTTATCCAAAGCTAACAATATGCCTATGTGAAATGAAGCAAACAGGTCAGGTAAGCCTTACATAAGTGAGAAGAAACATTTGATCTTTCTAGAAGCCACTTGGAAGCTTCTTTCAGGGATGGTATGTTTTTTCACCAGTCTCCACTTTTCTTATGACTTCCATTTTGGTGGCCAGACTTCTAGAGCTATGCTTTTTATCATGCATGGGGCAGGGACTGGGGAGGCAGGCATATCTGCTTTTCCTTTTTCTCTCTGTTTTACTGTCCACACATGCTCAGTAAGGGATTTAGGGGGGCACCTGCTGTTTGCTTTGACTGTTGTAGGCAGACACACACAGCTACAGTAGGATCGGGTAGAGCAGAATGCCATTCTTTCCCAGCTTTATTGGATTGTTTATTGCAGATAAGCTGCCGACCTGGCACTGAAATTCTGTGTGTCTCCGGGCCTCCTTCACCATCACCCCAACACTGATACTGCCCAATAAAGTTCCATCTGGACAGAGGACCAGGAGGGAAAATGGCGGCCGGGTGGGCCTAAAAAGACTTTGTAAAACGGAGCTTCTTTGTCAGAGTCTTTGTTAACAGAGGGATGCCTGTATTTGTTTCCTGTTAAACAGTGCAGAAGGCACTGCAGCCAATTTGAAAGATGAATTCCCACTTCTGGAAGCTTGCAAGAAAGGCCAGTCACTCTCTTTGGGGAGGGGCAGAACACTTTGCCCACCCCAAAACAAAAGTCATGTCACACCATGATTTTACATTGCACAGAGCCATAAAGATTGTGATGTGTGTGTGTGTTACCATGAATGATGTGTGTAGTTAGTCGTGTGTTTTTCCTGTGTGAGAAACACCCTCTCCAGATAACTGAAAGTTTGAGGGCCCGCCTCAAATGCAGAGCAGTACCAGAATTTGAATTTGAACCCAGGCCTCCCCCCAGGCCACCTGCCTCCCTTTTCCCACGAGAGGTCACACCAGTTAAGAGCCACCACCAGGTGCCCGTGGGATGGAAGGTGGTGGGAGGGTGGCTGCAGCAGGATCCAGGCCTCCGGCTCGGTGCTGAGCAAGGCTTCTCGTCCACCCTGCTGCCAGCTCTGACGCACACGGCCGGCCGGCACTGCGCTCTCCTGCCGCAATCAACATCTGGAAGGAATCAGGACAGCTCGGCCACAGAGGGGGCAGGAAGTGCTATTTATAGATCAAAGATGGAAAACAACAACAACAGCCCAGCAAGAGGAGCCAAAGTTCCCCCTGTTTTTCCAAAGCTTGTTTTCGATGTTTCCTCACCTCTGAGATGTTCTCAGTCTCATCCCAACTTTCCACTGGGCCAGTCCCAGGGATGCATTTCTTGGAAACTCTGAGGCAGCGGAAGGCCGCTTCGCTGCCGCTAGAACAATCTTTCTGCTGAGGTAGCAGCTCCAGGCTGCATCTGGAGCTATAATAGCTGGCCGAGAGTGAACTGGCCAAAGTGGCCAGCTGGCCAGCAAGGAGACCGAGGAGAGGAGCTGGGGAGGGAAAGCAGGCGCTCAGACAACCAGGGCTCTCATCTCACTCCGAGGGCAAGAAGGCTGGCTTTGGGGTCTGGGGCCTGGCCTGGCATCTCGGGGCCTCTTCTCCAGTCCCGGGGGAGGAAACTCAGGGCCAGAGCACTGCCTTGAAAGGTGTGGGTACTGTGTATATATTTTCCTCACTTTATACACTGGGTGTTTATTCTGTGAATGGGAGACTCTGTGCAGCTGTGGGTGATGCTAAATCTCTCTGGCTTTTCTTTGCAAACGAAGATTCAGGAAGGACTCATCCGGCGCTTTCTGCAAGCCCACTGATGACTAAAAAGGCCAGTCCAAGATGCTAAATAGGTCCTGCTTAAAGACATCATCTAGGGCTGCCCCTTGTGACATCACCAGGACCCCTCCTCTCTGACATCGCAGGTTTTGGCCCCCAGATCTCAAAGCCTAGGATAGTCCCAGCATGGCAGCCCTAAAGGAGAGGGGATTTGCAGAAGGACCCAGACGGCAGTTAAGAAAAGTAAGACGCGACCCTTTCCAAAAGCTGAGGAACCAAATACTGTATGTATGTATGTGTTAAAATATTTATATCCTGTCCTTTATTGTTGGCTTTCAGGGAAGTGGGCAGATGAAACAATAAACGATTTAAAGCAAGTCCAGATTAAAACAATAAAATAGCATAAACAGGATAAAAGCCTACTCAATATTGCAATAACTAAAAATAGCTTAGAAGGCAGAAACCATGTCTATGTACATTAAAAATAAATGAATCCCCAAAGGCCTTTTAAAAAAAGCCACATCTTGACATGAAGTTGGAACAAACAACATTGGTGGCAATCAGGCCTCCAAGGGGGGCATTCCTCAATTGGGGGGGCACAGCTGGGAAAGCCCTGCTCCCATGCCCCCCCCAGACAAATGATGGTAGTGTCGTGGGGAACCGGGAGTGTCCATGGGGGGGGGGCAGGAGGGCTGGATTGGGACCACAGACAAGCTAGAATTGGCCCAAGCACCTGAGGCTCCCCCCTCCCCTTGCCTTAGAGGAACCAGACGTTCTGGGGAAGGGTCTCCCGGGAGCCAGGCAGGAGACCATCTTGAGCCAAAGATGCTCCGAACCAATATTGGAGCCTGGCCAGTGTCAGAGCCTTGGGGTCTGGGGGGCTTAATCTGGCTCTGGGGTCCAGGTAGGGCTGAGAGGTCAGGTTCATCCCAGGCTCTGAGATTCCCAGCAGCATTGGGCATTAAGTACCTGCCCCAGGTGCTCACAGCTTGTCATTTAACCACACACAAACACATAATATATGTTTCTGGGTTGGAAAGTCAGTATACAGTTGGCTGTCCACATTTGCTGGGGTTAGGGACACAGGGTCCTCTCAAAAGTGGAAAAACATGAATATCTATAGCCCCCCCCCACCTTATTTAGCACACACAAAAAGTACAATCCATGGATTCAGCCCACTGCAGATGCCTTTGAGGTGGAGGGGCTCCTTTGCAAGGCAGAAGAGGGCGGCTGGTGGGGCTTAGCGTCCCCTACACTGCTGCCCGATGCCATTTTTATTAGGGACTTACAAGCCTCACTGCACATTCGCAGTATCACCAAGGATTGCAGTCCCCAATAAAAAATGGCACAGGGCAGCAGCACCAGCAAATAATCCGCAAATAATCAAATCCATAAAATGTGGAGGGCTGACTGTATTTGGAAATTGCAGCACCTGAGAGCTAGAAGGCACTCTGTCCGATTAGAGGTTTGCATTCAGCATTGCCTCTAATGTGGAGCTGACCCCGTGAAAACAGGAGAACCCCCCTGCCTGTCACCCAGAGGTGACCCACCAAAACGAAGGACTCCAGGCAGTCTAGACTCCCTAGACTTGGAAGTCCTCTTGGCCTCCGCAGAAGGATTGCTCCTCAACATGGCAGACGGTGGTGGAGTTGGGGAATGAAGCCTCTCCCCAGATGCCTCTTTGGGACTCCTCCAAAAGGCAGACTCTTCTGGGGAGGAGGTAGCAATACCAGGAGGGCCTTCTCCTTCTCCCACCTCCAGTTGCTCACTGTAGATGATGTTTTTGTGGCTTCCATGCGTGACACACGCTTAGTGTTTGGGAAGTGGCCTCATAAATCCAATTAGCAGAGCGGCTGATTCATTTGCTTCTCACTGGCCCTGCCGTCATTCTTTTGCTTTTAATTTCTGCTTTGTGCCTCAGGGTGTTGAGTGTTGTTGGGAATCTCCCAGCAAAGTGGTGCTTTCATTCAGCCAGTCAGCCACAACCACAACAACAACATTGCAGCATCGCCTGATTCCGTGACTGCCCTTATCCACACCCCCTGCACATACACACCACACACATGAACACAGACACACAATTCAAAAAGGATATTGGCAAATTGGAGCGTGACTAAAATGGTGAAAGGTCTGGAAGCCATGCCTTATGAGGAGAGACTTAGGGAGCTGGGTATGTTTAGCCTGGAAAAAAGACGGTTAAGAGGTGATATGATAGCCCTGTTCAAGTATGTGAAGGGGTGTCACATTGAGGATGGAGCAAACTTGTTTTCTGCTGCTCCAGAGACCAGGACATGGAGCCATGGGTTCAAACTATAGGAAAAGAGATTCCACCTAAACATTATTAGGAAGAACTTCCTGACAGTAAGAGCTGTTCGGCAGTGGAATACGCTGCCTGGGAGAGTGGTGGAGTCTCCTTCTTTGGAGTTTTTTAAACAAAGGCTAGATGGCCATCTGTCGGGGATGCTTTGATCGTGATTTCTGCGTGTCAGAATGTGTTGGACTGGATGGCCCTCGTGGTCTCTTCCAACTCTGCAATTCTACGATTCTATGATTCTATGCCAGACGCTGCGCTATTCTCAGGATCCTCTGCTCACAAGGAGTCAGAAAGCAAAGGGACCTTGTAGCACCTTTGAGACTAAATGAGAGAACGAACTTGGCTGCGTAAGCTTAGTAGGCGGAGGAGTCAGAGCGTTTTCCAAGCCTGAAGGGTCTGAACAACTGAAGGCGGCTCTGTGGAACAGGCACAGGGGGGATAGCTGACTCTCCCAGTCAGCCAGGTGACTAAACCTCTCCATGGTGCCATAAACACCTCTCTACGGGGCAGGATTTCACATCTCCATCACGCCACCCTGCCCATGGCTTCCTGGTGCCGAGTGGGGAACTGGGTGTTGCTCATAGGGCAGGTATAAACACAAATTCTGTGGTAGCCTTCCCAGCTCTGCTCTGAAGTCTGGATGGGGCTGGTGGTGCTCAAGACAAAACCCTGGGAACTTTCTGTGCCTGCAGACATGTTGCAGCACCACCACAATGGCAGAAGAGCACCATGCCAACATGGGGCGGGGGCAGATTTGGGTGCAGGCAGAACCAGGACTATGGCAATGATGCAACATGAGTGTCTGTTGCTGAATGTCTGCATGCACGTATTCAAAGAAGTGGAAGACTTGTCTCAAGATGCTGTGAGGTTGCTTCTTATTATTAAAACAGACCAGCTGTCCATATTTTGGCCTGCTTATATTTTAAGGTCTTCTTCTTTCATGGGCCAAAGAAAAAAAGTGGAGAAATGTTCATCAGTCTCTGATGAAATTTGGCCATAGCTGCCTGAAATTAATTGATTTTTTTTCCCAGTATTAAAACATCATCTCACCACACCTTTTATGAGCAATAATTGCCTGATTGGCTCCACAACCCTGAACACAACTACAGCTTATGTGTGTGTGAGAGAGAAAGGCAGGCAAGTCCTCCCCAGATGCAAATAGGAGCACAGCTTCCTGTTCAGAGGGTGGGAGATGGGTGGCCTGTGGGTGGCATGCCCTCCACCCCGTTGTGGCCAAAAGGAAACAAGGCTCTTCACTGGAAAGAGAAGAGTGGCCCCACCCTGCTGGGTGACGTTGTGTGAGGCCCCAGAATGTGGGAAGCGTTGACGAAGATGTCAGGTGTTCCCTGACACTCCTCTGGCAAGTTGGCTGGAAAGAGGCTCATCCCACGGTCCCAGGGGAGGAAACAATGGGGGCTGGGTGGGAGGGAGGGATGGACAGACGGACAGGGGGGTTGCCCATGGAGCTGCTTTGCATGCAGCAAGTTCCCCCTCCCCATGTCAGGGCCTGGGTGGGGAAGCAGCCAAAGGGGAGGCTGGGGTATGATTTCCATCACAGAGGACATTCAGTGCCTAAATGTCATGCCTCTGCCACCATTTCCATCACATGCATATACTCTGGGGGAGAGCTCCATCATAAAACAGGCTCCAACCACACATCAGAATACAACCATTGTCCAGCTTTGCTTCTTTAATAGGTTTGAGTGGGTTTGTTTGGTTGTTGGAAGGACCCACCATCTGCTCCTGAGCAGCACATTGGCGGCCTAAAACTGCCCATGCTGGCTGAGTCCTGTCCACTCTGAGCTGGCCAAAGCTCAGAAACAGCCTCCAAGTCCCTCAAGGGCTCCCATTCAGCAGGGAAGAGTCCATCCCAGACTGCCCGCTCTCTGCTTCCATCATCAACCTCTCCATCCTTAATAAACTGCAAATCACTGGAGCGGAAAACAGGCTAAATGAAATAGATGACTTCTTAAAGCCGCAAGCATCTCAATCATAATTTTTAATTATCTATATGAACTGGATAAAACCAAGTTCAAGTGGGTTCTACGGAGAGATTACCATATCCTAAAGTATCATTAGCACCAATGTAAAAGCCAGCAATTCAGTATGAGACAAAACAAGAAGGCAGAGAGAGAGAAAGAGAGAGACAGGCAGATGATAGAGAGTTTAGACAGAGAAGGGGGCAGGTTTCCCCCTGAAGCCCTCAGCACTTCCAGCTTTAACCACAGTCAGAGAGGAGCCCCAAGGCTCTGACATTTTTACAAGCCGTGCTGGTTTTATGAAGGGAGCCAAAGAAGGCTCAGTCACGTACAGCATGGATCTGACTGCAAGGGAATGTAAGAGGCACCTCTTCCCTCTCACTCCTGTATTATCCTCCATGCACTCTGTCCTGAGCACCAGACTGCCCTGCCATCTTCCAAGAAGCCTCCTCCTGCTTAGAAGTGCATTTTGCAAATCCATCAACCAACCTCGCCTCCAGTCTATGTGCAAAGCCAGCTTCTGCAACCTCCCTGCCATTGGCAACACCTCTAGATGAGGCAATATAATGTGGATTGCTGCGCATTAACACAAAATCCAAGCAGTGTTCATTTGTCTCCACAGGTTTTTTTCTTTTTTGCAAGATCTCTGGTATGCAAAGTTATCCTCGGTGTTTGAAGTTCACACAGAGGTATGCCTGAGAATCAAGATGGTGGCCAAGAATGAATTACTCACATTATTTTTTTTGTTTGTTTTTTTTAAATTGTAATTTTTACAACCAGTATATATTTTTTTAACTTTAAATCTAAGCTGCAGAAGTGCAACCTTCCACTTAAAAAAATTGTTTGGTCACCTTAACACTGCAAAATGCATGTGAACGCTACTGCAAAACTCAAAACAACAGGGCAAAATAACCCACTCCAAAGTGGCACAGTAGGGTTGGGGAGGGGGCATGAGGGTGGGGACTTATGTCTGAATGGGGCACAAGGCTTGTTGGCCCACGGGGGAAGGGGGTGCGTGTTGGGCCACACGGACATGCGTGGCGGCATTGGGGGCCACTTCTGGCAGCAGACGGCTTGGCTTGGCAATGGTCCAAGCACCGTAGAAAGGTCCGACCTTCCTAGCTCCACTTTCATCTTCTTTTGAACGAATCCCCCACAATTACATTTTCACTTTTGTATGTGTTAGTGATGTGAGGTTTTATTTCTCATCTGTTTTAATTTTTGCAAGCTGCCTGTAGTCCCAGGGCTGGTGAAAAGGCAAGATGTAAATAAATATAATAATAAGGCATTAGGGAGCAGTGAAGTATAGCAGTTGGACTGGTGAACTAGGAGTCCAGCAGACCAGGGTTCAAATCCCCACTCAGCCTTGGAAACCTCTCAGCCTCAGAGTTAGGCAAAGGTGGCAAACCCCCAGTGAGGAAATCTGGCCAAGAAAACCAACCCTAGGGAGAGAGGGTGGACGTAAATCGGGGTGGAAGTGAGGGCACAGAACAACAACAAAACAGGGGTTTGTCACCACTGATTTCTGTGGCGCAGTTTGTTCCTCTTAGCTATTCTGATGTATTGGATGCTGTGATCTCTTTGGTGTATAGAAAACACACACACAGAGCCTAAACTCCCTCCCTTCCTTTTTCTAGAGGTTCTGTCCAAGGTACAAGTGTCCACTACTGATTCTCTCAGTCCCACCAAATCCCAGATGCATCATCATCCACTTGCCCTGTGTTCTCCTTCAGCTGTGAAGCTCTGTTGAATAAATGCAGGGTCTGTCCTCAGTGTTTTCTTCTGGGATGTGGGTGTTCCTTTTTGCATGTGAGCTCTTCCGAGTGTGCATTTGGGGGGTGCTTCCTTCTCAGTCCGCTGAGTGGGGCCCTGGACATCCATCCACTCCCAAAGTCCAGCCTGGCCAGAGGCTGCCCAGCATATGGCTTCCCGGCCATGGCTCTGAGGCTGCTGCCATCAGCACATTCACTCTTCTCCCTTGTCTCTTGCTCTCCAAATGTCCTTTTTCGGTTTGCAGCTTCTCCTGCGCTCCCTTCTAGCAGGCTGTCCTTTCTCTTCTTACCTTGTGGTCAGGGCCAGTCTCTATCCCGTCTCTGTTTGGGGGAACTGGGCATTTGCGCCCTGCATCCAGCCCTAAGGGACTGCTTGCCCTGAACCTGATGCTTTCAGTTCATGCCAACTCAGTGCCATAAGTCAGTGTAAGGACAGCAGGGAGATGCGGCTGATGCCAAAGGCCGGCAGTCTGTCCTTGCTGCTGTTCAGGTCAGGCTGACTCATTTTCCTCTGACTAAGCTTGTTCTCAGATGTTTCCCACCAGCTACTGACAAATGTAAACTCTCATTTCTGGCCTCACCATCTCATCTGGACTAGAATAGATCCTTTTTGGGATTACAGTTCCCAGAATCACCCTTCTGGGAGTCGTAGTCCCAAAAGGAAGCTCTGCTCTCCTCCACACAGATGGAGTCCCCTTTTCCCCACCTCCTAGCTGATTCTCCACAGAGACAGCTTTTCTTAACAGGTTGCCCCAGAGCCCCTGAATTTCAACATCTTGCCCTAGTAGGCTCATGTAGACCCACTGAAATAAAGAATGATGGAGCTGGAAAAGAAAGGTGCCATTTTAAGTTTGTTATGGGAAGAAAAAGGCCTGCATTGCCACAGCCTCCTTGCCATGTTGCTGAGCTCACGGTCTTGACAGACTCACATGGCTCTTCTCCCTGGAGCTCACAGGAATAATATTATGATGGACTTTAAAATCCTTTTGGGAGCCCTTTGTATGAAGAAATAGAACTCTCTCACACACATTAACAAATGACAGCCAGCACCGCTGACTAAGGTGTTTCTTAATTTATTCTGTGCAAGGCAAAACACCCCCAAATCCTGGAAAAGAGGCCCCTTGCTCTGGGCATGAACCTGGCACGGGCAGGCGGCACGTGCGGCTGGCACATCACGGGCCTCACAAACAAGATGCTCCCAGGTACAAGGAAGGAACATCACTCGGGCATGTCCCTCCGCCCCCAGTTTCTGGCTCCCTGGGCAGCAGGGCACAGCCTCCAGCAGGCAGCTTGGCAGGACCCTAGTGTTGTCCAGAAGTCGCAAAGGCAGCACCTTTCAGGAGGCTGATTGCAGCTGTTTGGCAGTCCATCAAGCTCCCTCCTGATGAATGGAGGTCTTGTTTGATTCCCCACAATAAGAGACCTGCAATCCCTCCGCCCTGAGTGCATTTGGCGGCTTCTGCGCTGTGCTGGGCCTATAAATAACGGAGCCCAAGCTTGGAATGGCAGCCTGCCCGGGCGCTCGGGAATCCTGCCATGAGCAAATGTGAGGAACCTGCAGACTGGAGCGCTGCTCAGCAGTCTGTGGTGCTCAGCACCCATGGGCCGCATCTGAAGAGCAGCGACACAAAATGGGTGTCACATTCATAGCTGGCCCAAGGTGTTCTGCTTGAGTCCTAGTATTTTTTGCGGGGGGGGGGGGGAGGAGGAAGAAGCTGGGTATAAATAAAGTTAATAATTATTGGGGGGGCACACCTTCCCCATGAAGTGCTGCCAGCTTGCTTAGCAGAGGGTGACCATTTTGCAACAGTTTCTCCACGGCCCAAGGAGGGGACCCACCTAGTCCAGTGCCCTCTTTGCGGCCAGAGGTTGGTCCTCTTGGGGCCCCCTACGGAGCCAGTGAAGGCCCTGGCACCCTCCGTGCCGTTGCTACCCAGCGGCTAGTATTTGGCTGCCGTGACCAAGGACGTTCCATTTAGCGATTACGCTTCCTAGCAGGAGTGAGAATCACACAGCCCACCTGATGTTGCTAGACTACAACTCAAGCCTTCCTCTCCATTGGTCGTACTGGCTACGGGAGATGCAGTCATACGGCAGTTGGAAGGCCACCAATAGCCCTGTCCCCCAGCCCTCCTTCTTCGCCATAATTTTCTCTAGGAACATTTAAACCAGTCAGAGGCAAGTGGGGGGGGGCACACTCTCTCAGTCCCCTCCTAGCCCTGTAATTCCTCTGCGCCCCTTCTCCCCAACCCCACATCTCCCACCCCAAAGAGCCCTGGGCCCTGCAACTGCCAAGCACAGCATGGGGGCAGGAAGACCTTCCCTCCCACACTGGACAGGCCTTGGAGCCCCTTGGCCTTCCCTCCACTCCAGCTGGGACTTGGCTCGGGCAGGTCCCCCGTGGCTGCTTGGGCTGTTTTTTTGGATCCAGTGTTTGGATCTGGCCTGGGAGAACTCTCCTTGGACAGAGTGTTTTGCATTTCTCTCCTGGTGATGGAAGCCAGATCTGGGGAGGGGCGGCTGGCTCTCTAGGCTCAGTCCAGGCTGGGAGCTCAGTGGGGGTAGGAGGTCCTCACATCTCCCCCCACCCCGCTAAACAGAAGAGGAAGAGGGGCTGAATGCCCACCACAGGCCACGGGCAGGAGAGGAGAGGGCATGGCCCGCCTCAGGCCACCTTTGTTGTGGTGTGGTGCTTTCAAATCATTTCTGACTTACGGTGAGCCTGTGGTGAACTTCTCATGGGGTTTCCTTGGCAGAATTTGTTCAGAGAGAGGTTGTGACTTGCCCAAGGTCAGCCAGTACATTTCCATGGCCAAGTGGGGATTTGAACCCTGGTTTCCCAGCACCTACACCACCAGGCCCCCTTCTCTCCCTCCACCAGAGCCCTCCAAGCGCTCAGAAAGGGGAAAATGCTGCTGAAGCGGGTTTCAGTGCAAGGGCACAGCTTCAATCCTGCATCCCAGGGTGGCGGGGAATGGGACTGCCTGGCTTCGTTCAGCAAGGGAATAAGAGGGAGGAGGGAGAACATGGTTTTAGTCAGGCTCCTCTCTCTCAGCTGGGGTCCCTGAAATTTGGGACAGCTAAGCTCACTCTGCAACGGACAGGGCTTCCAGGTCTCAGGGTGAGGGGAAGAAGCTCAGGGTGAAACCGCTGCCCTCAAAAGAAATATTTCTTGAAGCTACGTGCTGCTGTGCCCGGTTGTTACGGCTATAGGCTCTCCCAAGAGATCACCCCTCTCCCTTCATTCCTTTGTCTCCATTTTAAAACTTTTGTTCTTTATTTGAATAGTCCTCTCTCAGCAACTGTAGTTAACACTGAAGGTGTCATGTTTAATGACATCGCCAGGCCCTGTCTCTTGGTCTCAGGTTTGGATGCTCCTGGGATGCTCCTGACCAGCCACCCTGACTGACGGAGGCTCAAGAGCATCTTGGGCCATACACACATTAGTCCACTTGGGTAAATGAGTGACTCCCATGTGCAAAGGAAGAGGCTGTGGGAAAGGACCGGGACTTGTGAGATCTTGGGTTCCTGGCCCTGTTGCTTGTCAGTCTGGTGTCACGCAGGCCTTGGGGTGAGATGCCAGCCACTGTGATGGGACACACCAGTCTAATTCTTGAAACAGAAATGGTCTGGGTGGCTCTTCAGGTGCCAAGCGGGGCCCTTAGGGCAGGAGGCATTTTCAGGCATAGGTGTGCCCCTTTTTGAACTTCTCAGCCCACACAGGCAAGAATCAAATATGGGAAAACAACAGAGCTGGACTCACGGGGTGGGGGGCAGAGAAGGGGGTGTTGCTTGTTCTGGAGTTTCACTGGCGGCCTTTGTACAGTTTTCTGGCACAGAGAATGGCGCATGAACCTGCTGCCCTTTAGTTTGGCCTGAAGGAGACAAAGAGCGAGGGAGAGAAGGGAGGAAAGAGCTCTGCTTTCATGTATTTGCTTGTCCAGCAGGCCTTTGGAGCGCCTTCAGGGAAGAGCCTTCCTTCTCTCTTGGAAGCTGGGGGCCAAACAGACTCCTGGGAAGGGGTCTTGCAAACGTCCACAGGTGGGCTGCCTTGTGGTTTGTATGGCTCCCATTCAACCACCTACTAAAGAGGTAGGTGAGCAGGGGGCTGATCTGAACTCCCCAAATAAAGAGCTTTGTGTCTTTTGGGCAGGCTTGAGGATACCAACACCAAGGGAAGAGCTTGCAGGCTGGATTTTTAGCCATCTGAAGAAACAGGCTCTGCAAAATGGCTGTAAGCAAACAGCCTGACCAAACCCACAGCTGTGTGCCCATAAACTCAAAGGTGTGTGTGTGTGTCAGAATTTCTAACAGCATTGTCCTGCACACAAGTTGGCAACCTGTTGGCTAGTTCCATCTAGAGTAGGCCCATTCAACCTTGACTCAATCATTGGTGAATCAACATGTATGTAATGGCATTGACTGAATGGTGCTACTTTGGTCAGAACTCACAATAGGATTTAGGCCACGGTGTGGACATGCAGGGATCCAAGAGTGACCTCAGAGAGTCCCTGACCCTTATGAGCAAAGGACAAGGCCAGTTTGGCAGGACGGCCTTGAACCCACAAGCCTGAGCACTCATCAGTCGCATCCCCGGCGTGGTCTTGTGTGGTCTCACAGCCAAATGCCAAACAGGAGCAATGGCCTCTTCTTATGGAGCAGCTCTGAAGGACACCTTTTACTGCTTGCATTTCCCAGGAACTAGATAGAAAGGTGGGGGGGGGTTGGCAAATATGCAGTGATAAACTTGGATAATTTGTTTTGACTCTCAATGTAGGCTAAAAATCCAGATCCTCTGGAACTGAAATGTGCTGTGTGGTTCTGATGCCGCAGAGGCATCAGCCCCCTCCCCGCTCTGTGCTGCCCCTTTCCCACGGCCAGGCAAGGTGAGTGGCAGCTCAACCTTGCCAGAGGGTCACTGGCTCCCAGCAAAGGCCCTTCTTCACAATGCAAGAAAAACAGAGCTGGGAGGGTGCTCCCCTCCCCTCCACCCCAATGCCATGGCCATGTCAACTGTGTGGATGGGTTGCATCAGCGTCCTCCAAAGGCAAGTAGAAAGCCCCCCTCAGCAAAGAGAGCCAAGTCCTGAGACGGCTGCAGAAAGGCTGGTCTTTTCGAGGAAGGCACTCAGCTCATTCCCACACTTGTTTACAAACCATGCGAGGAGAAGGAGATACCTTTATTAGGACTTAGTGGAGAGCCACAAAGCAGTGAGTAAGCCTCTGACTTCTCCCAAACTCCTCTCCCAAACCAAAATTAAGCAGATCAACAAATGGGATGGAGGTGGGGTGGGAGAGAGGGGGGCTCAGCTCTGGCGGACAAAGCCAGGCACCTGCCACTGGAAGCAATCCCAGCAATCTTGTGGCAGGGTACAGGTGGCATTAGGCAGACAGAGTTTGGTTAGATAGGCCTACCCCAACACAGAGTTCCACTGTGACCCCCATCACGATGGGAACTGGAGTCCACCACACACAGAGGCCCCCAGGCTGAGGGAGGCAGGATTGCAATGGGCCAGGCACTAACATTGCAGGCCTTAGCTGTTGGAGATGCTGAATCACCACCCAGTTTCCTTTTGTGATCTGCCAATGGGTCTTCAAGTGACTGTTTCATCTAGGAAACTTATGCTACAAATGCCTTTCTCTGCAATAGTCTCAGAGGTGATACAAGGCCGTCCTTTTATGTACTGATACAGACTAACATAGCAATGTTTTTCAACATTTCATCCAAAGGGAGCTTGCATGTAGGAAACAAGAGAATGCTGCCGTGTCTGGGCGGTAGAACTGCAGCAGCCCCCCTGTGTAGGGCAGGAGGGGGAAAACAAACATTGCACCCCCTTCACCCCACCCCAAGTTGCACAGAGTGTGTCCGGAAAGGAAGAAGCCCTTCCTTCTGAGTTCAGGCCTGGCTCTTCTGCAACTCCAGGGGAGCCAAACAGAAACAACAACTATTTCTGCATCACCGAGTTCCTCTTCTCCAGAGTACAGTTTCCTTTGTACTACAGGAATTTCCACTTTGAGCCACAACTGGGTGATCTGTCCCGACATGACCCAGGAAATGCCAGGCAGAAAAATTCTGGTCTCATGGCGCAGCTTCATTTCCTGAAGCCTGGACTTCTCTTGTGCGGAAGGGGGGTCCTGCCTCCTGCCCTGGCATTGCAGCCGGTAGTTCACCACTTGCGTTTGGGGTGTAGCCCAGGAATCCCCTGCCTCCATCTTGTTGCTGCCGATCTCCATTTCCCTTGGTTTGCTGCAGGGTGCTAATTAAAACTGGAGACCTTCTCGCAGCATCAGGCAGCCCTCTCCTGGCTTCCCTGCAGTCAACAGGAGGTTGAACAACAGGGCCCAAAAGAAGCCCCTCCTCAAATTCTAGGATCGATGTCCGTGTTTAGGTGGGTAAATTCCAGCCCTACATCTTGCCAGGCCAATTCACTGTTGTTGTTGTTGTGCCTTCAACTCTTTCCTGACTTACGGCGAATGCTAAGGTGAACCTATCACAAGGTTTTCTTGGCAAGATTTGTTCAGGGGGCTTGGCTTTCCCTTCCTCTGAGGCTGAGAGAGCGTGACTGAAAAATAGCTCTCTTTAGAATGGCCTACTTTGTTGTTGAGCAGAAAAGCAGAGACGGCAAGGTTCCCCCTTCTTCCTGGGCAGGGGGTCCTTTGCTGGGCTTCACAGCCATGGTTTCTGGTCTGCTCCAACTGCCTCTTTTAATCCCACAGCCTCTGAGGTCTCTGGGCTTCTCAGCAAAGCTGGACAGTGTGACGCTGTGTGAGAGAAAGGAGTGCATTGGAACAGGGAAAATGGGGAGGCCAGGCCTACACCCTCCCTCTGTCCTGATCTGAAAGTGGCACTGCCAGCCGATGCTCTGTCATCCCACTTTTATGGCTGCTTTTAAAATGTCCTTCCAGGTCCTCCCTCCTCCTTTCCCCCTCAGTCCTCAGCTTACTTCAGTTACTTCAAACTGAGATCAAGGTGCAAAAGTAGTTTGCACTCACTTAACTCAGCAGGGGGGGGGAGAGGAGGAGGAGGAGGCAGAGTCTTGCCCTTCCCAGGAGGCTCAGGCAAAAGCAAATGGCTGCAGCCTCTCGTGGCTTGTGTGTCCTACCTCAGTCATAATATTTGCAATCTTGAACACACTTGGATATTGCCTGGCCACATGCGTGCTGCTTTTCATCTGTGTTGGAAGGCATGCAAGCCCAGAGCTGGAAAAGTTACTTTGGGGGCTGGCTGGTTTGGCCAAAGTCATTGGTGGGGGGCAGAATTCCCTCCTGTGACACAGCCGGAGGCGGTGTTTTCGAAGCAGCTTGCTCGCTGAGGTTCCTTTTGTGGGAGGCCATGGGGAGCCCATGGGCAAGTTAAGAATAGCTCAGGGCCTTTTGTACCCTTGGCTGGGACAGGAAGGAAGTTTGCAGGAGTTGCTCAGCGAGGCAACCAACCAAGGAGGGCCCTTTCCCCGCCTTCCTCCCCGCCACACACTCCCCCGCGTGAGAAGGATCGGGCTCATATGATGAGGCACGTGGCTTGCCAGAAACCACGGCTTCTCTTTTGCAGGCCCAGGAGCTCCTGAGGATGACAATGAAGCCACTGCTTTTCTGCTGCTTCCCAGCAAATTCCACAACAACTACAACAACAACAGCAACAGCAACAACCCCGCCAACACTCAGCTCCAGCCCTGCTGCCACCATAGCAGCCTCCAAGGGGTCTCCCTCAGGCAGGACTAAAAGGGCAAGACCCCCAGTCTGGAATTGCAGGCGCTGTAAAAGGAGGCCTGCCAAGGGACCGTCCTCTCGGCCACTGGCTCTGGGCATCCACCAAGCCACTCCTGCAAACCATCATCATCACCATCATCATCATTATTTCTTACCTGCCTCTCCCTATTGATCGAGGCAGGGAATGACACAGTAAGACATAAACATAACTTTGGTTGAAAGCACATATCAATTAAAAACATGTATCAGTTTAAAAGAACAAGTAAAACCAAGACATTTTAAAACAGTCAACACACAATTTAAAATTCGCACTTTAAAAATCATTTGGATAGACCTGCTGGAAGAGGCTAGTCTTAATGCTGATTTGGGTCAGGAGCATCCCTGGCCCTGACATTTCAGGGGCCAAAACCTGAGACTTAAGGACAATCTCTAGTGACGATTAAATGAGAGAAATGGCACAGTCCAGGCCCTAAGATCTGGGAACCTTGCTGGGTACCTTGGAGCGGATGGAGCCCTTTATGCTGGTCTTGGGGAAATGCATGGCTCTGCTGATCTCTGGAAGC
Organism: Gambelia wislizenii; assembly: GCA_030847615.1. NCBI lineage: Eukaryota > Metazoa > Chordata > Lepidosauria > Squamata > Crotaphytidae > Gambelia > Gambelia wislizenii. Next base: position 39,046,272 of record JAUMIR010000011.1, on the reverse strand, counting down.
CCCCCTGGATCTGGGGGTCCCAAGAGGCGGCTCTTGACCCATCTCCAATTGCCTGGCTCTCACACTCATTTTATCTGATTTATGTCATGCCACCCCTGTCTCCAGAACTGGAGTTCAAGATGGTATGCAAAATTAAAAAAATTAAAACAGCCGCAGATTAAAAACAAGAACAGTTTTTTTAAAAAATGTACAAATGTTTTTGACTGAAATACAGTAAAGGTGATTAGTTGTATTTATTTGCTTGCTTATATAAATATATATGTCCCATCTTACATCACAAGATTTCAGGGTGGTGTACAAGAAAATTTAATTTAAGCAGTTTAAAACCATTTGCCACAATAAAAATACTTTAATCTGATTAAAATTATATTAAACCACTTTACAAGTTAATAAACAGGCTTAAAAAGTGAAAAGCACATGCATAGACATTTTGGCACCCAAACGAAGCCAGAGTTGGCACCATTTGAGCCTCTGCACCCACATCCTCACACAGGGGACAGAGAAGCCCCCGACCCAACAGACCACAGTCTTCAGACAGGTGTCTACAGGGTGAGGCACTCCTTCGAGTATCAGGGTCTCCCGTACACATGAAAACATGGCAGTTTTAAATGAACGGGCCATGTGTCTCCCATACACAGTGCCCCGTCTAGGGCTGGATGGTAAAGCTGCGGACGGCTCCCGTGGCCTTGTGGGAGAAGGCAGAGCTCACAAGCCAGGCTGGCCCCGGGGTGAGTGTGGAGGGAGGAGCCCTCGCCTTTTGCGGGCCACCCTTCTGCCCATCCATAGTCAGCCCAGGCAATGGAGGCAGGAGCCGGCAGGCAGGCAAGCTGGAGGCCTTCTCCTTCTTCTCTGTGTCTTTTAGTCCCGTGGGGCCTTATCTAGGGCTGCAGTGGCAGCAAAGCATGGGGAGGTGGGGGCTGCCTTTTTTTGTCCTCCAAGTCTTTCAATGCTCTCGAAAGCAGAAGCTGATGCCCGCTGCTGTTCTTTCCGACTTCCGCTTTCTAGGTGGAAGAGTTGTGGCAGCCACCGGCATGGAGCTGCTCTGCACTGCTGCTGCTGCTGCTGTTTCTACCGCATTTGGGGGCCCAGCTCCAGCTCAGCACCACCCACCTCAGCCCCCTGCCCTTCAGTGGGCACCCATCACTAGGCACCGTCTCTGCTGCCCTGATGGGCCCGTGAAAATGGCATCCATTGAGTGGCAGAAAGGCATGGGGGAGAAAGGCCAACAGTGGCCACAAAGCAGCCAGTTAGCCTAGGCAGCTTGGTTGCAAGCAGACTGTGAGGTTACTTTACAAACAAAAGACATTGGCCTAAAACCTACTCTTAGTCCCAACTAGAGTAGAGCTATCTAATCAACTGGGTTTAGGTATGTGTTGACTCACCACTCAACAATTAATTCAGTGTGTCTGCTCTAGTTGGGATTCACCAAAAGAATTCCAGCCCCAAAGTCCCAAGAAGCCCTCAGTTCATTTCTCTTCCTTTTTAAAAAAGCAAGCTGCTAGTCCTTAAAGTAAAAGGTAAACAATGGAAAACCCGCGAGTCACGAGTGACAGGTGGACTCCCAGGAGAGACCAGAGGGCTATTCAGCAGCCTCTTCCAGCTCCCTCCCTGCTCCTCTTTCCCCAGGATTTGCAAAATACACTGTTTTCTACTGAAGTCAATAACATTTTGGAAGCAGAATAAAATCTGCCATTAAAAAAAAAAAGAGGAATGAAAATGTTGTTCTTTATTTCCATAAGCAGGGGTGGGTGGTGAGCAATAATCACCATGTCACAAAGAGTTCCTTATTTAAATGGCTGTCTCAGAGTGTGCACTGCCAGCCCCGTTTAAACATGCAATGAATGCAATGGCTGGGCAGCCTGCTGCACATGTGGGCACGGTGCATGGCCATGACACCATCACCACCACCGTCACCTAAATGAGCTGCTGCCGGTGACTCCAAATGCCACAGCCCAGTGCTGGATCTCTTCTGTTAAAAGACTGTTGCACTTCTGGGCCCAGGAGAAACACTGGTGCAGGGCAGGGTGTGGTTTGCAAAGGCATGAGGCCGCCGGCCGAGAGGCCAGGAGGAGCAGAGGGGCTGCTTTCTCTGCGTGTGAAGGGCCGCTGAAGCCGCTGTGGGGAGGATGGATGGGATAAACAGCATCTTCCGCCGCAGTTATGTAACACGATGTTGATGCGTTGCCCTCGCGAACATGATGTTCTGCAAGAGGACCTTATCTGCAAACCGCAGGAGAGTGTTCAAGGAGGGAAGCCAGCCATTACGAGGGGCTGAGGCAGAAAGGGCACCTGCAGGGTGGGGCGACACAGGCCGGGGCGGGATGTAGGCACCCCGGCCAAGAGCTGCGTTAGGGGGGGGGCTACCAGAGGGGAGGGCCCGCGAGGGGCTGCCTTCCACCCAGACGGGATGCAACCGCAGTAAACATTTGCAGCCGGAGCGGTTGCCTCCTCCGGGCCCGGGCCGGTGCTGGCTCTAGCAGCACCAGGAGAGGGGCGGCTTCGCCCTGGCATCGCGGCGGCTGGGCCCACAGAGGACCAGGTGCGAAAGGAGCGCCAGCCCTTCCTCGCAGGGCTCGCACGGAGGTTCACCGTGTCACGGACGCCATGTTCACCCCCTGGGCTCCTTCCCTTGCCATCAGGCAGGCCATGGCAGGGAAACGGGCAGGGCCTCTTCACCGGTGGCCCCAGCAGGGCTTGGGAAGCCACCTTTTTGGACTGGAGCGCCCAGAAGCCCCCGGCCAGTGGCTGAGGACTCCTGGGCCTCCGGTCCAAAAGGAGGCCTTTTCCGAGACGGGCGGGTCTCTGCCAAAGGACAGCCATCCCTCTTGAGGGGGCGGGCAAGAGCCACGGGGGCTTCCCGGGGCGCCCGGCCCCCCAATGGCCTGGCCAGCAGGGGCGGCGGTCGGGGGCCTCGGCAAGCCCGCGTCTCTCTCTGCCGCCCCCCTCTCTCCCGCCCCGTGGCCGCCTGGAGCGCCGCCTCTGGCCGGGGACGGCAGGACGGCCGAGAGCCCGAAGGAGGGAGAGCCCCGGGATCCGCCGCGGAGGCCCGGAGGGTTTCGCCCAGGTAAATGGTTGGCCGAAGCGCGCCACCTGCTGGCCAGCCCCGGCCCCTCCCGGCCCCCTCCTCCTGCCCCCCCCCAAAGGCCCATTCCCCTGCCCTGCTCCGGGCCAGGGTGGCTCTGCAGGGCCCCCAGAAAGAGAGGGCGGCCCAAGGAAACAGGGGTCCCCCCGAGGTGCCCCTTGAGGAGGAAGAGGAAGAGGAAGAGGAAGAGGGGGCCCGGGCGCTCTCTCTCCTCCCCAAGGGCCACCCCCCCTCCTCCTCCTCTGCTGGCTTTTGCTCCCTCCTCCTCCCCTGTGGGAAAAGGGGGACAGGCGGGCCCGAGTGGGACCCCGGCTGCGGCCCTGCCCTCCTGGAAAGGACCTTCCTGGCTCTCCACCATGAGCGCCACCAGGGTGGACCGGAGACCCAGCAAGCGGTGGGCAGAAGTTGCCCTGCGGTTCAATCTTCATGGCCAATATACTTCTGTTAGTTTTTGGTTATTTATAACGGAGGCCTCAATACATTTTTAGGTACATAAAACAATGGGTTCATTAAAAATTGCCACATGGAATGTTCGTGGCTTGCGAACTGAGGATAGGTGCAATGAGATTTTGCCCTGCCTTGGCGGCCTGCGTTATGACATCATTGTGTTGCAGGAAACTCATATCTGTAACGAACAACAGCGGAGCCGGTGTCAGAGATTGTGGACACAAGGACCTTCTGTATGGTCATATGGGGAGTGTGGCGGTTGGGGAATAGGGGTACTGTTTAGGTCCAGGAACAATCTGACCATTGATTTCATGTTAGAAGTAGTTTTGGGGAGGTTGGTGGTGGTGGATTTTAGTATGGAGGAAAAGCAGAAAGATGGAAGAGTAGAAAAGAAAGCTTTCAGGCTGTGTGGGCTTTATGCTCCTGTAAAATATGCCGAACGGAAAAAGTTTTGGGGGTATTTAAAAAATCAGTGTAACACTCGACGGCATCTTATTATCGTAGGAGATTTCAATAACAGGGCAAGAATGATGGACAGGAGTGCTTACGCAGACCAGAAAGAGCGGACAAAGTTGTCCCTGCCCAAACCCCTGACAGCAGAAGAAAGAGAGTTGGAGTCTTTTCTAGAGAGGCAAGGTCTTAAGGATGCAGCTCTTGATGTGGAGAATGAGTTAGAATTTTTTCCTGTTTTTTGCAGAAAGGCTTTTGGTTCAGATTTTCCCCCAATGGAAGGAGTTCGATTTACTCATTATCACAAAACCTCAGCCAGCAGAATAGACCGTGTGAGAACAGTGAAGGAAATGAAGGTGGAAAAGTGCACTGTTATGATCACTCCTTGGTCGGATCATGGGCTCTTGGCTGTAGAGTTCAGTATAGGTCAGGTTTACCCCAAAGGAAGACCTCTCTGGAGGTTGCGCCCTAAATTTTTGGAAGATGTGGCATATAAAGAGCGCATCGCCTCAGCACTAGCCCACAGCCTAACTCTTGCGGACATGTACAAGGATGATTTGTGCAGGTGGTGGGAACGTGTGAAACGCGCAGTTCGGGCCACTAGCCGGGCCTACGAGACCAACATTAATGGGAAACAGATTCAGGAGTATCATTTGGCCATTTATCATTTTTTGAAGTGTCATTATCGATTGAACCAAGGTGTTCCTTTTTCAGAACAAGAGCTTAACTGGGCGAAGGGAGTGATAGCAAGATTTTGCCAAAAGCAAAGACAAAACAGAAAGAGGAGTAAAAATTTCAGGACTCGAGGTGGTGTGGTTGACATGGATGAGTGGGCAGGCGCCCGGAGTCCAAGGGCTCCGATTGAATTAAACAGCTTGAGAGCCTCCGAGTCAGACCCTATTGTATTTAGACCAAGTGAGATGCTGGATATCATGGAAGGATATTACAAGCAGTTATATGCTAGGAAAAATATAGATATAGAAGAGATTAAGGGTTTTTTTCAAGCTTTTTCAGAGGACCAGATGGGCACCCTCTATAAGGGTCTGAGTCCAGAGGATAGGAAGAGGTTGGTCTCTCCTATAGAAGAACAAGAAGTTCATGAGGCCATAGTTCAGGGGAAGGGTAAGTCTGCCCCTGGCCCAGATGGCCTCAGTTGGAATTTTTATAAAGTTTACAGGAAGTGGATTGTTCCCCCTTTAACAACTTTGTTTAATTTTTTGTGGGATAATAATGAGCTCCCTGAGACATTTTATCAAGGGGTCCTGATTTTTTTCCCAAAGGAGGGTGATCCTACCCTCCCAAAAAACTGGCGCCCCATAGCTCTGACCAACGTAGACTACCGTATGTTGGCAAAAATACTGAACAATCGGCTGGCTAAGGTGGCTGATAAGATTGTGATGGAAGCACAGACCAGTGCTGTGCCAGGTAGGACTATGGTGGACTCTCTTTGTTTGTTTCGGGAAGTGTTCCGACTCAGCAAGGAGGGAGATTGGACTGGTCAAATCCTACAGGTCGACCAGATGAAAGCTTTTGACAATGTAGATCATACGTTCCTATGGGAAACTCTCAAGTGGAAAGGGGTGCCAGAGAGATTTATTGCTTTAGTTAAATTGTTTTATAGGGATGCAGAGGTAGTTTTGCAAGTCAATGGTCATAGAGGAAAGAGGATTAAGTTAAATTCTGGGGTGAGGCAAGGTTGTCCCCTAAGCCCTCTTTTGTATGTTATTGCGTTGGATGCTATTCTGTGTAAGATTAGTTTGGACAAGAGCATCTCGGGGATCCAAATTCCGCGTCCGTTGGACAGTTCATGGTTGGTTCGATATGAATCTGTTAAATTTGTTGCCCATGCTGATGATGTGTCCTTCTTGGTTAAGGACAGGATGGAAGTTAGAAAGATTAAAGATGCTTTTGAGGCCTACGGTCGAGTTTCTGGTGCTCGACTTAACATGGAAAAGAGTTTTTTGATCAGGATTTTTGCTGCAGAGAACAAGATGGCAGCTATTCCTCTAAAGGACGTAGTTGGAGAAAAGGAAAGGTGGCAAGCAGAGCAAGAGGCAAAGATGGATAGGGTGAAGATCCTGGGGCTGAATTTTGCGTTGGCTCCAGAGGGATGGAAAGAAAATTGGTATCACTGGTTGGAAAAAGTGAAAGAGAGGGTGGCCCTCTGGCAGAGATGGAAGCTGACCATTTACCAGAGAGCCGCTTTTGTAAATACCTACCTGCTTCCCGTGGCAGCCAACTTGGCGGCTGTTTTCCCACCTCCAGATTCAGTGATTAAAGAAGCTGATCGGGTTCTCTTCAAGTTCCTTTGGGGAATGGCCACGTTCCCCCTGGCAAGGGCAGTGGCTTATGGGCAGGTAGAACAAGGGGGCCTGGACTTCCCAGCCCTGGGACCTAAGTTCATCGCCATCTTTTCTGCTCAAAACTTTGGGAAAGTTTCTCTGTTACAAAAGGGTCAGATTCAACCTCAGGCTTGGCTAGTTTTGTTTTGTGAGTGCTGGATAGGGACTAGATGGGGAAAGACTTGGTGGGAGGAAGGCTCATTAAGTTTTAGGTTTTCTTTGCCTGAAAAATTGAAAGCACCAGATTATTTGAAAGACTTTGTTTTTTACATAAAGAAATATAAAATTCATGCTGAGGAGTTGAAGGGGGAAGACAGACCAGGTCAGAGCATCAAGAGGACTTTGTACAGGAAAATAGTGGAGGAGATTTATGTTAACCCGTTTTTGCAAAAGCGTCAGGCCAAACTAGATTTATCAGAATACCTAAATCACCAGACTAACCCAATTGAGTATTTCATGGACAAAAGGGTCCCCAAAAAGTTGTGGGACTTGAGGTGGAGGCTCTACCATCAGGTTCTTAATCTGAGGGGAAAGAGACCATGGACCGCAGAGGATGAGCAGACCTGTCCGCGTCTGAAATGTAAAAAGGCTGAGATTTTGAGTGGCGTGGCACAAAAGGAGACGATCAGACATTTTGTCCAGGACTGCCCGAGTGCCCGGGAAACATGGGAGGAGGTGGCCCGGGTCCTGGATTGGCCCGATTTGGCACAGCAGGCTTGGGAGACAGTGCTTTCAGGGACTGAGCCTCCAGAGGGTGTCAGGGGACCCAGAAAGTCAGTGGGCCAAAAGAGGAAGAGGAAGGAGTCTGGTTCTGTGGCTGAGAGTTTTTGGAAAGTACCCTGGTCCACGGTGCGCCTGGTAAACCTTTATGTGATGTTAGGGTTAGTTTTCCAGAGAAAAAAGGAGGTGAAAAGTCAAAATCTGCAGGATGTAAAAGGCACTGCCTATTATGTGAAGAATGTAATTGAAAATTTAGCTCTGAGTGAAAAAGAGAAATTGCCAAGCTATCGTTGGAAAAAGTTTTGGCCGTGGTTTAGTGAGACGACCCCAGCAATAACATAAAATGATATTTTAAATAAATATTTTATTAATTTTGTATTATTTTGTATTATTATTTTTAATTAATATTTTATTGGGTTTTTTTTTCATTTCTAAGTAGGTATAATTATAATGTGTAAATATAATGTGATTATAGTGTGTTTAGATTAAAGGGAAAAATACATTAGTGTTAGGATAGATTTACTTTTGTATTAGTAAGAAAAGAGGAAAATAATTAGTATTGTTTTTGTATTATTGTTGTGGCCTTTTGCGGTCGGGTGTATTTTTTAGTAGAATGGTCTTACTCCAATAAAAAATTCCCTAAAAAATTCCCTAAATTCCCAGGGGAAGGGGATACTGTGGGATCCTCACAGGACATGGTGCTTGTTGCCCAGCGGCTCAACGGTGATGCTAAACCGGTGATGTCGGGCTTTAGTGCTGAACCCTCTGCAGCCAGGAGAATGTGGCCCCGTTCTCATTGTCCTCCCCACCCGCCTCGGTGAAACAGAGAGAGCCACTGTGGGGAGAACACGGGGTGGATGCCACGCTGCGTTAGTAAGCAGGTGCCAGCCAGGAATAGGAATAGTCACGTCCAGGACCCGGCTTATTCTGAACACTGGCAGGGGCCACCGTTTCTGAGCAGCAGCCCGGTGGGCCAGCTGTCTGCCTTTGGACCCGGGGGGGGGGGGCTTTGGCAAGCAGTCTGTTATCGGAGCAAGGCATTGGCCGGGCAAACAGGAGACCATGCCCAGGGGCTGGGGGCTGGGGCAGATCCACTCTCGCCATAAGAGAAGACCGCAAGCGTTCGGGGAAAAGTGTGCTTGTAAGGAAAAGTTCACTGGCGTTGCACAGAGCACCAAGAAGTGACCCTTGCAACAGATCAACCAAGACTGGCAGAACTTTATCACCTGGAGACACTTCAGACTCAACCCCGTTTGATGGGAGGGTTCTCACATCTGGCTGGCAGTCCTTCAGTGATTAGGTGCTGACTGAGGCAGATGTCAAAGCCGAGCTCTCTCCTTCCCTGTGCCCAATCCCACAAACACCGGGATGCAGCCCAGACCCTACTGCAGCCAGAAGCAACGAGGTCCACCCAAGATGAGCCTGAAGGCCTGTGAATGTCCCACAGCCACCCACTCAATGGCCAGGGAAGGTTTCCAGGCTGGCAGGTTCATCTCAGATTTTGTCTGTTTTTGATATTCCTCATGTTTAATGCCCATGTTCCTCATTGTGTGCTGCCCATGAAAATAGTGCTTTAAAGTGCCTGTCACTTTACCATCATTCTGACAATTAAGCCTAAGAGGAAAAGAAGGATCAGGACTTCACAATGCCCCATGTAAGATGGCGGATTTCCATGAGTGTGAATGCTTGAGGCACATGGATCTTAGCTCCCATCATTTGGCAACTCTGCCTGCCAAATGTCCTCAACTAAAAACCTTCCCTTGGGCATCTGGCCCTGACAAACTTCAAAATTCACCTCTGCCCTCTGCAAAGCCCAGGTTCCTGGGGTCTGCCACCAGAGAAGGGGAGGGTGGTTTAAAATGTGCTCAATTGCCAGCTCTGGGGAGGAAGAGACCTGAGGCCAGGGATGTGGAGGGAGGGAAGGTCTCCCAGAACAGCCTGTGGCGAGAATCCTCTCATGGCTTTACACAGATGTGAAATGCCAGGGCATATTTGACAGCAGCAGTTGCCCTCTTCTGGAGGTGCCACAAGGGTAGTATCGTGCTTGGGTTTGTGCTTACCCTGGGGTACCGAGGTAAACTGTTGCACAGCGCTCCGTGGGCTGCCTAGGAGGTTCACCAAGTGTGGTCCTTGGAGGCAGGTGGGAAGAACACACACCTGTGCCGCCTGCCGCGCAACTGGTTGCACAAGAACACGATCCAATTGTGCAGCATACCGTAGTTACAATGGTGTACCCTTAGACTGCACAACTGCTCAAGAGGATCTCAGCCAGTGTGCTGTTTGTGCTTGTGACATGGGCAGCCACAACGTTGTAAGTTCGACCCCACAGGGCTGACTCAGCCTTCCATCCTTCTGTGGGCAGAGGAAGAGCAACACTAGGGTTGCCTGAGACCAAGCCAAGCTCTTGGCTCCTCATGCTCCCCCCATGCCCCAAATCAGTATCATCTGCACAATTTGGTAACAACAAAAGGTCTCCAGCGTTTGGGCAGCTTGGAGCCTTGAACTGGGACTTTTTGTGGGCAAAGCCAGGGCAAAGGCGGGGGACATGGGGGGCCTTTCCAATCAGGCCACCTCTCCACAATTAACAGGCTGCTGTTAAAGCGGTGGGGGGGGCAGTTTTTAACAGATCAGTGATGTACTCATATGGTTTTGTTTTATTTTATTTTTACTCACCATTTTTCTGGCACTCTCACTTGATTAATTCTAGACGAAGGGATCTTGTAGCACTTTGGAGATGGAGAAAAAGAGTTTTGGAGCCTGTTTCATCAGAGTAGTCAGTCTACCTCAGGGATGCTACAAGATCCCTTTGTGTGCTGATACAGATTAACACAACTATTTCTGTGAATTTGCTTTATTCGGTTTTCGCATTTAGACTTCCCCCTTGTTTCTGTCGCCACTGGCTCTTGCTGTTCATATCTGCATTTGTTTCTAATCTTTCTTGCCAGCTGCCTTGAGTCCCAAACCTGAGAGAAGTGGGGGCGGTGGGGGCATATATAAACCAAACCAGTAATTAATTCTCAGATCCAATGGGGAGCGACTGTCCTCCCCTATGGCAGTGGAGACACAGAGTGGCAGCGTCCTGAACTGGAGAAGGGGTCCTTCTAGCCCAGTGCTGTCCACACTGACTGGCATCAACACTTCCAGGGTCCCCAAGGCAGGGCCCCTCCCATGCCTACCTGTGGATGCTTCCAGAGTTTGGACATGGAGTCATTTTGCCGAATGAGGCTTCGGCCTTCCCAGGGAGGCTGCCTGGGCTAAGAAATGGATTCCAGCTGGGAGATTCCTGCCCAGAAGAGATATTTTTAGCTTGCTGTGCTTCTGTAGAGACAGGGAACAGCTGCTGCTGACGTGCCTGTTTGCTTCCCAGGGGTCCCAAAGCAAGAAGGCCCACAGTCTCCCTCCCTTCCTCCTGAAAGAAGAATGCTAGACTCACCCAAACACCCTCCTTTGCACAGGCTGCTTCATTTCAGTGTATACACCATTAAAATTACAACTGGACTTGTGCTGAGGCAAAGCAAGAGCAGCAGCAGGGACAGCAACCAGAAAAACACCCCAAGAGGGACGGCGGTGGTGAAGCTGTTGTTGCTGTTGTTGTTGGATTCAAAGCAGCTCACAAAAGTTAAAACAGAAAAAAAAACAGTAAAAAAACCCACACATTTAATTCTATTATTAGTTTAAACATATACACACACATATACATACATATACATGCATGCACGCACGCGCACACATATCTAATTAAACTAATAATAGAATTAAAAGCCCTTTAAACATGACCAATAAAAAGAAAAGCAGCAGCCAGCACAGCATACTATTCGAGGGCCCTTCCCCTTGAGCAGTCGGTCCCCGAAGGCCTGCGGGAACAAAGGGGCTTTGCCTACCTATGGAAGGATCGCAACAAGGACGGTGCCAGTCCAACCTTCCTGGGGAGGGAGTGCCAGAGATCCTGGGAGCAGATACCGAGAAGCCCCTGACTCCCCTGTTCCCACCAGATGAGTCTCTGAGGGACAGAGAAAAGGCACGAGGGGGATAGGCCAAACCAATAAGACCACTGTTTGAAACCCAGGCCTTTCAAGGTGGGCTGTACCTACCTACAACTCATATGGTGCTGTGAGGCACATCTGCAGGGAGTGCCAGAATGGAAGAGTCATTGTGAAGGGTTTGAGCTTGCTTGTTTAGAAATCTGCACTCAGCCATTGGGCTGCAAAAACGTCCATGCCTTTCACCCAGGAGGGAAGGCGATAAGGGAGCCGGGTGATCTCCTCCTGGTTCCCTCCAGACAGATGGTTTCAAGGTCAAGCATGCAGGCGCTGCCCAGGGGGCCCTTCGCCCTTCCCGTGCCCTTGGCTGCCCGCCTCCCTGGAGCAAGGCCCCTGCTTTATCACCCCTGGGAGGCCCGGCTCATTCATTCCTATTTGCACAGTGGCTTTGAGAATGTAAGAAGGTGTTATGTAAGTGCCAAAGTGGCTGTCACTGCGGTTTCTTTCCAGGTCACCTGGATTAGCTGTCTTACTCTGCACCTCCGTGAGAAGTAGATCACGACAGCACCACGTGTGTGGTGGAATTTCTGAAGTGCATGGGTGTGTGATTTGCACAATGCTTGTAGGTTGTATACCCTACCAATCCCATCTGTGCCTAGCAACTGAAGGATCACCCAGCCAGAGCCCTGGTGTTGGACAAATCCTACACCTCTCATTTCATGTATCCTAACAGCGGTTGTGGTCTTGTGATTATGATTATTCCACATAAAACCCTAGAAAAGGAGGTCCCTGTGAGACCCCACACAGCACCCCACTGCTACCCTCTTCCTGGGGCAAATCTCTGTTCCCACATGTCTGTATACTCAGCCCCCACTTCATAGGGTTGCCAGGTTAGCACCAACCCAGAAAGCATATTTCGGATAGCAATCTAAATGAAAGATGGGCACACCAGCTCTTTGCTTATTCTGCAGATCATATTCCAGCTCAGAAAGGAATCTTCCGTTTTGCAAAAATAGATTTTGGGGCGGGGGGAGAGATTGGCACTGTAGCTCTTTTTGGACTGCAGCTCCCAGAATCCCCTAGCTAACATGGTCAGTGTTCCAAAAAAGTAACTTTACCAAACTCTCTCTGCATCTCAGTTCTTTCTTCCTCTTTCTTCAAAAGCTATTTCTAGGCCTTGAGACTGAACAGATGAACTGGAAAGCATGCTTAACAAAGCTTCCACTTTGCTCCTTGGGCCAGGAGAAACAGAACAAATCATTTACAAAACCCAAGTAATTTAATTGTTTGCCTGATTAATTAACACAATGTCTGGAGCACTTCTCTGAGTTCTACAGTACAGGGTGGAAAATGCAGAATCTCCTGGGATGGGCTTTCCCTTTTAATTGAAGCTCAAAGCATTACCTACAATCCAGATCCTATTCTGAGAGCCAGCATGGTGTGGTGGTTTGAATTATTATTATTAATAATAATAATAATAATAATAATAATAATATCCCACCTCTCCCATCAAGATCAGGGCAGCAAACATCATATAAAACATTAAACAATAATCCAGCACAAATAATCAAACAACATCATTAAAACAGCTATACAGTAATAAATTAATTCAAATTCTAAATATAAAATACAGATAGTAAAACAAACTTAAAATGGAGAAAGGCATAAAATGGAGTATAGAGACTAGCAAAGTAGAGAACAGCAAAGTGGCAAAGTGGCAGCCAAGCATCCAACCTAATCTGGGAAGGCCTGCCGGAAGAGTGTTGGACTCGGGCTCTGCAAGACTCGGGTTCAAATTCCCACTCAGCCCAGGAAACCCACTGGGTGGCCTTGGGCAAGACACACTCTTTCAAGTCTCAGCAGAAGGCAATGGCGGCAGATCTCCTCTGAAGAAATCTGGCAAAGAAAACCCTACCGTTGGGTTGGCATAAGTCGGAGTCACCTTGAAGGTGCTTAAAAACAACAACAACAACAGATCCTATTCTAGTTTCGAGATCCAGGTAGTTACTTGACATCAGTGTGTGTGACTGGTGGTGACTGGGAGAGAGGCGATGGCGGGGCGGCACATGGATCACATGGGGGGGCAATATGCGCAGGAAGGGAACTGAACACGCTGTGCCCACGGCTGTCCCCACCGGCAGGAGTGAGTGTCTGTCAATGTTTAACCAGGGATTATTGTGGCTGAGGGAGAGGCTGAGAACACCGAAGCTGCCGGCTGCCAGATAGGAAGGTCGCCAGCACATTCCCGGTGCCAAAAGGTCAGTGAAGCTTTGCTAGCAGAGGCTGTTTGCTTTGGCTCTCTTTGGCAGAGGGAGAACAGAGCGTCCCTGTTCTGGACTGAGGGGTCTCTAACTGGCCCTCAGGTGGGCAGGGGCTACTCCCTTGGTCCTGGGGGATGTCCCTGGGTGCAGCCTCTGAGTCTGCAGCCCTGCCTGGATGCAAATCTTCAGGGGCCTGGTCAGTGCCGCCACCAGACAGACATCCCACCTGCCCACTGTTTGGGGCTGCAGGAATGAGCCAGAGGGCTGAAAGGGCAAGGCCAGAGGAGGGGGCTTCCCAGTTCAGATGCTGAGGCGGCCTCACTTGCCACTAAAAGCCCAAGGAGGCCCGTGCCCTGCTCTGTGGCTCCACGTCAAGAGGGATTCAGATTGTGCCTGGGCTTTAAACCTGAAGAGATTTTTTAAAAAGTGAAGCTGGCATTGGGCAATGGAGATGGTGCTGACTCTTGGCTGTCCCTTTTGTTTCACTGCCAATGTTACTTTATGGTTTTACTGACATGGTGCTTTTGCTTTTATCAGTGGTGTGAGCTGGCTGAGTGCCACAGGGCTGTAAAAAGGCTCAATAAATTTCCCGTAATTTTTTCCACATTGTCAGTGGCTCACTTCAGGCAGATACATCTGTGTCTTTTGCAATGTGTGTGTGGGGGATAATGGTATTTGCAAGCCAAAGCCTGTGCAAACAGCCTCACACACAGCCACGCTCTGCTGTGCAAGAAACAATGGCATTTGCAGGAGAAGGCTGGGCACACAGGGCTTTAAAAGTTGCATCAAGGTGTTACCAGTGATGGTGACAGTGGAAGTATATTGGGGAGGAGGCGGGGAGCACTGGGAGAATGCAGGAGGGAGAGGAGGTTCCCCTAGAGCTGCTCTGATTTCATCCAAGGGTAAGAAAGTTTGGAGCACAATGGAGGAGTTCTCAGTGCCACCCTCTTGAACTCACTATGGTGAACATGGCAAGATTTGGGCAAAAAGTTCTTGGGAAGTTTCTTGTTCCCTGACCCAATTTGCAACCATCAGGATGCTGGAGCTGTTTCTTTCCAAGCACCTAAGGCCCATGTGGAGAACTGCAGAATAAGTCCACACCTTGGTCTTCATCCAGCATTGCTGGCAGAACCAAGAGTTTGCTGCTGTGGTAGTTTTGTGTGGGTCCCTTCCACATTCTTGGTCTCTTTCACATTGTGCAATGATAGCACTTGATCCCACTGTAATTGCCATGGCTGCATGCTATGGAAACCTTGGATTTGTAGAGGGATTAGGATTTTTTTTATTGGAATAGGGTTGGTATTTAGAGTTCTCAGCCAGGACCCCTATAGCCTTGCCAGATTAGAGACCCAGGATTCCATAGGATGCAGCCCCAGCAATTAAAATGGGACCAAAGTGCTGTAACTGTGCCCTGTGGAAAGAGATGACTATGAATGCCCCCTCCCTCCCCTTCACAATCTTCCCAGGGCTGGCTGGCACCTCTCTCTCTGAACGGGGCGTGGGTCCTCCCAAGCCAACCTCATTGCACTGGAGGTGAGTAGGCAAAGCGAGGCGACACCAAAACAAAGCATGACTGGGCGGCTGCAGCGAGAGAACAACAAGTCCTCACCTCAGCACTGCTCTCAAGTTGCAGATTTCGCAATCGGCTGCTCCAGCGGGTGCTCCCAAACCCAGATGGCAGCCTTCGGGTGGTGCCAAGGGTGGGGTGGGGTGGCAGCCAGACTCCCAGGCCTGCTGGCTCTTTGTTTCTACTCTCAGAGCATAACTCTGCAGGTAACTTTCCATACCTGCCTTCCAATATATGCTCTGTGATATGCCAAGCAGGCAGACCTGGAAAAAAAGTTCCTTCCATTTCTGTGGCTTTTCTCCTAAATCAATAACTCCACAGTAGTTGACAGGTGTCGTGAACACACACACACACACACACACACACACACACACACACACCATTTCAGGAGCCAGTGAACCTGTTGAAGAGCAGAGTGGGTTTCTAAGAAGGAGACACACCTTGGGATTTTCTAAACAGCGAATGCAAGGAGAATATGACCTGTCTCAGTGGCATCCTGCATCATTTTGATGTATTGGGAAGGAGGGGGGCCAAATCCATCCTATACTACATATGCGGCTTTGCAGCTTTTCCCAAAGTTTTTTTTAAAACAACAGCGGTGTGTGTGTATTCATGTGTAACAAACAAATAAAAGGATCCGTGCCTGAACTGGGTCCCCTTTTCTCTTTGGCCATCCACCACAGAAACCAAGTCAGGTGGAAAAGGAGGCAAAACTCATTTTGGCACAATGTCGGACTCCATTCTGCCCTGCCAAGCCCACTCTTGTAGGAAAAAAGCTCTAGCGGAGGCAAAGCATATGCCAAGCATGGATGATTTGCTGAGGAATTGTTTGCCCTGGCGGAATTAAAAACCGCAGCCTTGTGGAATGATATGATGCTCTTATATAACATAGTGAGAGATGGGCCAAAAAGGAAACACAGCTATGTGATACAAACACCTTCCCATTGAAAGCCGCTCGGCAAAGGCCTTTGGGCTCCAGGCAATGAAGTCCACAAGCCTCAGCATCTTCTGGATGTTCCACCACCCTCCCCACCACCACCATCTTCTTACATAACAGTGTGAAATTGGGAACACTCTTCCTTGTTGCTCTCAGTGTGTTTGGCTCTGTTTTTTAGAGCTCCCCCTCCACTCTGTGTCAGCTTCCTCCATCTCCAAGCTGGCTGGAGTCACCTTGGGTCAGCAGCCACATTCGCTTCCTGAAGGCGTGGGATTTGTAGTGCATGCGTGTGTACAGGAGCCAAAAGATCGCACAGAGAGGATGCAGCAAAAGATGCAACAGCAAAAGGACGGGAGGTCCTGGAGTGGGGGAGAGGCGGAGGGGTCTGTGGCCCACTCCCCTATTTCAGAACGGCACAAGCTCTGTTCTGTACTCAACACACACAGAAATCCAGCATTCCCACATCTTTGAGTTGTGCTGTGAATGGGGCCTCTCCAGAGCCAGACCCCTTCATTGTCAACAGGCTACATGGCAGAAGCTTTTATTGGAGGGGGGCATGCTGAGTAATTTTTAATGCAGAATAACAATAAAGCCCCCCTCCCGCAATTTGAGCAGAACTGACATTGCAAACATCAGCATTCAGACACACACCCTTAGGCTTGTCCTTAGACAGAAGGTCTGGTAAAAACACCGACAAAATAAACTTCCGGAGGGAGAGAGTCATGTTAGCGTGTTGCAGCCAAAACAAAGAAAGACAAAACAAGAACAGCCAAGATTTTTGTAGCTCCTTAAAAGCCAACAAATTTAACGATTACATAATTCTTTGAAGGTTGTTTTTGTGCCGTACTATTAAGAAGTGTTGCCTATCTTGAAGCATATTAAATGCAAATGATTCTGGCAGCTCTCGGGTCGCTAATGAGAGGGGTGGAAATGAGACGCCCTTCCCAACATCAAAGCCCTGGATGTGGAGACGGAAGCTCTTGCTCCCACATCGCTCACGTCAGAGATTTTGGGGGAAGGGTGGTGGTCCCACAAACGAGGCCACCCTTCCCTCCTTCCTAGCAGAGCCAAAATCCCTTGGGACTCAGGCCAGCAACCAGAAAGCTCAGGAAACATACAAGCATGCGCGCGGCATTTGTAAAAGTCCTGCCCCGAGGTGCCCACAGGGCAACTTCTTAGCAAACAGCAAGGAAGATGGCCAGCCAGGCCCTGTGGTAATAAAAACATCTCACCCTCAGACATCTTTGGCCCAGAGCATTCTGAAAACCTTGTTTTAGAAACAAACTAGACCGGGCTGCCCAGATTTCAGAACTCCAGTCTTTCTTCAGGGTTCAGATTCAAAGTGCCAGAGATCGCAAGTATCTGACTCCCCGTTTTCCCACCAGTGGAAGCTGCATGGGCTCCTGTTCCTAGGTGGAAGCCTGATGCTCTCTTGGGCTTTGGCCGGGATGCTCGGCACGGCCATTTTGTGGCCAAAGGTTCTGCGGGGGACATTGTCTGTGGTATATATGTGTATCTGTAGGGATGTCCAGGGTTCTCTATGTTATTGTTGGGAAGGCAATGAGTCTAAAAATAAAATTGTATTAAAAAATTCCAACAAGAATTATTTCTTTAAAAAAGTTAAAAATCATTCAGTCACTTTTGACTTCATGCTTCATGCAGAGTGCACTTAAGATGCAGACTTGTAAGCTCTATTATCATTTAAAAGTGTATTCAAGAGATCTGGGATCCCCCAGTTAAATTAGACTCATTACAAAACAAAGGAGTCAGTTTAAAATGCAAAACAAAGTTTACTGAAGGTATTTCAATCTCAATCTACATACTAAAAAACAAACTTAAAAGGAGGTTCCTAAACTGACTAAGAATAGGGTAGGAAAGACTCACCAGCCCACAACGATAGAAGGCTGCATGGTGAAACATCATGTCATTGTTTCAGAAAGCTTAAGATGGCTAAGATACATCCATCCTCATGGAGAGTCAGATTCAGTAGGGCAACTTACACAAAAGCAATAAAATTTAAATTAGGTCATGTGTTGAATGACCCAGCACTTCCAGTTGGCTAGAAGTGCCCAGTGAAATAAGAGAAAGGGAATTTTGGGAAAACAAATGCATGCAGGGAAAAACCCTAGACTTATCTAAGATTGTGAATGAGGTGCACAAGATTGCTTTTACATTACAATGATTATTTCCCCACATACTACAGTTATTTGCCCCCCACCCGCACACCCAGGGCCCTTCTCCTTGCAGTGGTCAGTTGCCTGGCCAAAGGAACAGCTCAGGCGTGACCTGGTGCTCAGCAAATGCTCATTGGATCTCTCTCTCGAGGGCAGTGGGGGTGGCAGCCGCACAGCGGGAGAGGTCTCCTTGGGAGGAACAAGGAGTGGAAGGGCCCATTCAGGATGAACTTTCTCCCTGCCCAGTTCCTGAGATAGAGACCTTGTCTCCAAGGACCTGCCAAGGTGTGCTGGGGTCGGATTCCATGGCCTTGTGGGAGGCAAAGGAAAAACCGAGTCAGGCTTTGGGCCACCCACCACACTGTCCTTGAGTTTGTTTCTTCCTCCTGTTTGCTCCTCCAAGCCTACCTGCCTCACAGGCCTTCTACTTCCCTGTGGCTCAGAGGTCAGAATCATAGAACCACGGAGTAGGAAGGGACCCTAAGCACCATCTAGACCAACCCTCTGACATGGAGGAATAACACCTCAGGCACCCCTGCGTGGTGGCCACCCAGCCTGCTTAAAAAGCTTCAGCGGCTGAGACTCCGCCGCCCTTTGAGGCAGGCCATTCCATTGCCAAACAGCTCTTACTATCAAGAAGTTCTTCCTCATGTTTAGGTGGAGTCTCTTTCCTTGTCATTGGAATCCATTGGTTCATGCCCTAGCCTCTGAAGCAGCAGGAAAAAGCTGGCTCCATCTTCTATGTATGTGACATACCTTCCACTATTTAAAGATGGCTGCTAGGTCACCCCAGCCTTCCCTTCTCCAAGCTAAACCTACCCAGCTCCCTAAGCAGCTTCTCATACAGCTTGCTGGTTTGCAGACCTTTGGCCGCCTTCTACAGCCAGTCACGTTCTTAATCTAAACAAGGCCACTGCTTGGCTTGTCGTCCTCCCGCTTGCCCTGACGGCCAAAAAGAAGAGCACACCCTGACTATGGACACTGCATGCAACTCTTGATAGGTGTGGTTGAAGTTGACTTGATGGCAGTTAACAACAACAACAACGCCTCTCCAATTGTGTTTCTGCCAGGCAGCTGTTAAAAGCAGAGGGTCCCTGTGAGAAAAGAAGGTGGCATCCCTGCTTGCTCCCTCTTTCTGCCCCTTCGTGCCTTTCACCTGTCCAAGGGAAGCTCAGAGGCCTGTGGGGAGACACGGCAGGAGCAGGGAATATAAGGCTTCCTTCCAGCCTCAAGGGCGAGCCTCCCCTGTTGGTCTCCTGCCAAATGGGAACTCTCCCAGAAGCACAGCTGCCTTCCCAGGGAAGTGGACGCAATGTACCCTGGCTTCTTGCAGGAAAAGAAACACCCAGGAACATCTGCGTCCCTCCTCCCTCCCTCCCTCCATTTGCTGGGAAAGATCCCCCTCGTGTGGTGAGCAAGGTGCACCCATGCCCTTGACTCTGCAAACATTTCCCTCCTGCTTTAATGCTCCATCATTGAGCTCAAAGGGCCTAAATACTCTCAAAGCACCACCAGAGCCCATCTGATCGTGGAAGAGAAGCAGGGTCAGCCCTGGTTAGTACTTGGATGGGGGACCACCAAGGAATCCCAGGTGTTGTAGGCTCTGTTTCCGAGGAAGGAACTGGCAAAAACCACCTCTGATGATTCCTTGTCTAAGAAAACTCTGAAATTCATGGGGTCACCGTAAGTCGACAGGTGACTTGAAGGCACACATATACAAGGTGCAATTTTGGACTATCACTCCCAGAATGGGCAGAGGATTCTGGAAGTGGCAGTCCAAAAAGAAGAGCCTTCCTAAGCCCACAGAAGGACTGACTGTCAAAGGATCCCAGATGCTGTAGGCTCTGTTTCAGAGGAAGGAAATGGCAAAAACCACCTCCGAGGGCTCCTTGCCCCAGAAAACCTTCTGGAACTCATGGGGTTTCCATAAGTCAACAGGTGATTGAAGGCAGGTGTACACCAACACGTGCGTGAGAACTTAAAAAGTTGTCTTTGGGGCCATTTCCACACTGGGTGCTGGAATAAACACCAGGCGCAGAAGACACCAAAGGGACATCAACAAAGTTGGGTGGAGGGAGGGATGGGGGAATTAGTTCAGAGTCCCTGAAAACAGGTGCTGTGGTGGAAGCCCTTTCGCTCAAGCCCCCAGGAGGGTGGGCAAGACGGCAAAAGGGTTGCCAACCAGCACACACACACACCCCAGGAAAAGCGTTTTGGAGAGAAAACTGAGACAGGTGATGATGGGATACATCCATCATCTTCAAGTATCTGAACTGGCTGACAGGTTGAAAAAGGAGCATGATTGATTTCTGCTGCTCCAGAAAGGAGGACATAAACCGATGGAGTCCATTGAAACATTTGCAAGAACTTCCTGGAGGCAAGAGCCGTTTGACCCTGGAAGAGACCCTTGGTGAGCTCTCCTTCTTTGGAGGTTTTTAGACAACGGTTGGACGGGCATCTCTCAGGACAGAGCTGTGCATTCCTGCATGGCAGAATGGGGTCAGTCTAGATGGCCCCTGCAATAAGTCCCAACTCATTCGATTCGAGGCATTCCAGTGTGTTCAACAAAAAATACTGTATTAAATGTAAAGAAGTCCTAAGAGCCTTGTTAGAAGCAGAATGCAAAGAAACAGGAGAATCCAGGTATGAACTTCTGAGCCAGTCGGTAGAAACCAGCTTGTGTGATTTTATCATATCTCTGATTTTTTGGTTTATATTATTATTATTGTTGTTGTTATTATTTCTTACCCACCTCTCCCCATCGATCGAGGTGGGGAACAGATTTATATGTAACAACTAATATCAAGTAAAATGTTTATCAGTTAAAAATACACAAACCCATTAAAACACATAATATCAATTTTAAAAAAACAAATAAAGCCAATACATATTAAAACATATATCCCACTATTCTACTAGTGTTGGGATGCAAGGCAACTTCCAAAACCATTAGAACAGCTAGCAATAGAAAAACACACTAAATTATATATATCAAAGCACAAGCCAATTGCCCTGTTTAAACACAAATCAAAGCAATTTTAAAACTGCACACTAATAACAAGTGAGGAATAAAATATTTTCCTTGTTCTCTCCAGCAATAAAAAGGGCAGCAGGCTGCCCTCCTTGGGTTTTTGCTGTTGCCACCTTCTGAGTAGGAAGCGTGTGCTACAGAAATCAGCCGGGCACAGAATTCTAAGAGCAATTTTGTAAAAGGAGACCTCACTTGGAATACCTCGTCCATTTCAGGGGACCAGCATTCAAGGATATTGACAAGTTGGAACAGGGAGGCCACGGTGCTCAAAGTTCTGGAAACCAAGCCTTATGAGGAATGACTGAGGGAGCTGGTTATGTTTGGCTTGGAGAAGTGAAGACTGAGAGGTGATAGGATAGAGCCGTCTTTAAACGCCTGAAGGGAAGGTAGAGCAAGTTTGTTTCCTGCTGCCCCAGAGACTAGGACATGAACCAGTGGATTCAAATGACTAGAAGAGATTCCACGCAGCCATGAGGAAGAACTTCCTCAGATGGTGGACTCTCCATCTTTGGAGGTCTTTAAACAGGGGTTGGATGGGCATGCTCTCTTGGGAGTGCTTTAGTTGTAGATTCCTGTGTGGCAGAAAGGGGTGGACTTGAGGTACCTCCCAACTCCGATATTCTATGAGGAAAAGACTGAGCAAATAGAAAATTGTACGCTAGTCTATGGAGCAGGAAAGACGCCCCCTGCTTCCCTCCTCAACTCTGGGACTACCCAGTCTTGCTTCTGGCCAAGCTCACTCCCACCGTTGGCCTCAGCACTAGCCAAGGGGAGCTGCGCTGCTGCCATGGAGATCCAACGCAGCCAGGCTTTTCCAGACCCAGGCCGGGGGAGGCACCACAACTGTCTGGCATGCTGGGTGGCTGCCTTCAGCTCAGCACAAGGGTGGATGGCTGGTCATCCCGTGACAAGACAGAGGCAGGCCATCTGCTTCCCACAAGAGCAGCACAAAGTGATGCCTGATGGTTTTGGACTTGAAAGAGGAATGGGGACCATGGCCTGGCAAGGCAGGAACATCTTTCTCACACTGCACCTTAATACCCCCTCATGGGAAAGCCCACCCCAGCACCCTAGCTGTGGGGGGGGGGGGAAGGGAAGGAAAGCTCAAAGCCAAGTTTGGAAAAGATTTTATTTGTCAAAGAGGGAACTTTGGGTGGGCTCCACCAGCACTTCAGGGGGCTCAACCGCTGCTCTGCTTGGCTGCCAGTCTCTTGTCTCGCTCTTCGGCAATGGTGAGGCGGATTCCCTTTCCACGAGGCAGGGAGATCCAAGGCTTGTTACCCTGGAGGAATCGAGCAGACAAGGTTATCACGGGAGGCCAAAGATCCCTCTTCCCCATTTCCACCCTGGTAGATGACACTCAGCAACACTCCCGAGGGCCCAATCCTGTACATGCTCACCAGGCAAGGCATCAACAATGGACTCAGGCTTGCTCCTGAGTAAGCACAGACAGGACCACACTCTCTATCTTAAAAAAAAAAAATTATTGGATTTTTAATTACAGTTGTCCCTTCACATCCGCTGGGGTTTGGTTCCAGGATCCCCGCGAATACCCAAATCCGTGAATACTCAAGTCCCATTATACGCAATGGCATAGCAAAATGGTGTCCCTTAAATAAGATGGCAAAATCAAGGTTTGCTTTTATGGATTATTATTTTTTAAAGAATATTTTCAAACCGTGAATACTTAAAACCGTGAATGCCAAATCTGTGAATGTGGAGGGATAACTGTACTTGTTTTTATTGCCAAATTTTCAAAATATATTTCATTGGATTTTAACAAAAATCCAATTAACAATTGGATGATTAACAAAAAAAGAGACCACAAGCTGACCAGACTTCCAAAAATACATTATCTTGAAGCCTGGGATTATATATAAAGGATTTAATACAGTGCTCATGAACATTTTGGATGGTTTGTATCTGAAATTCTTTACTGTATCATCTTGGGTTTTTCCAACAATTATTTCTTTTTAAAGAAAACCAGAAGATAGAAGTTTGCAACGCTTTCCCTTTGCCAGGCAGATTTCAGAGGCTGCTGCCCCTGCCCGCCTTCTACACAGAAGGGGCCATAAAATGTGGCAAGAGACTGCCAGAAAAGGTTGCAGCAAATACCCACCATGGAAGACCCCGAGGACAACAGGCTCCCAGCTCCCCCTCACCCCATGAACAGTCCCATTACCTTGCCAATAACAAAGATGTTGGCCAGCCGGGTGGCAAAGCTGTTGCCGTTGGCATCCTTCACGTGGACAACATCAAAGGAGCCGGGGTGCCTCTCCCGATTGGTGATGACACCGATGCGACCCAAGTTAGCCCCGCCAGTCACCATGCACAAGTTGCCTGAGGCGGATCAGGGAGGAACAGGAAAGATCGGGAACAGCTCCTGGCTAGCTGCAGCCAGAGGCCCACAAGCCCAGGGAAGCCAGAGGACCCCACCCTCTTCCCACACAGCCCCCTCCGCTGAAGCGGCCTGTGGTGGTGCTCAGCTTCGAAAGCACGCGTGGCACAAGGGTCTCCATGCATGGCACAAGGGTCCACCCTCCCCAGCCCTTGCCCGCCCCGAAGAAACCCTTCAGGACACTGGCATCAATCCCTGTATTCCCCCATAAGCATTCACATTATCGCCTCAGGAGAGCCAGCTAGACCCATGTGGACCCCACCCTTACCTGTGTCGAACTTGATGAAATCTGTGATCTTGCCCGTCTCCAGGTCAATCTGGATTGTGTCGTTCACCTTGATGAGGGGATCCGGGTAGCGGATGGTCCGGGCATCGTGCGTGACAAGGTGGGGAATGCCTTTGGTGCCCACAAAGATCTTCCTCACCTTGCACAGCTTGTACTGGAAAAACAGGTAAGGAGGAAGGTCAACCAAGGAGCTACAGACAGGATCTTGGGGGAGAGCCCCATCACCAGGCAGGACCCCCAGCACCCACCCCTGCCTGACAGTCGTGGGTCTTTCCCCACCCTCAGCCTGAGAGGATAACCCCATGGGGCCCGCCACATGCAAAACGCTGAACTCCAAAGTCAGGCACCTGCCTTTGAGCTGGTTCAAACAAACATGTTCCTATCACAACTGAAACAGAAGTTGGTCTTTCCTACAGACTCTCCCCTAGAGATTCAGACACAAACTCCCCCCATATCCCTCTCTGCCTCTAGGGAGGAGGAGCAAACCTCACTCATACTCTGCACTGAGGCTAGGCTGCTGCTGTGCCTGCCACCAGCTCTGCCACTTAAAGGCAGCCATTAAAGCCAGCCAAACCAGTCCTGCGTGCTGCTGAGGCAGGACCACTCCACTCCTCGCACTGAAAGCCGTGAGAGGAATTCTCTCCATCCCACGATAAGCATTCACTGTGTGGAGACTACAGAGACCAGCCGTCAGCTCTAACTCCTCACTTTAGTAAGGCTCTGCTTTCATGAACATATTCTATTTGCCAGACCTCAGACAAGAAGCCCAACAGCCCGGCCTTTACAATGTATTTCTGAGGACACCCCTCCCCACCTTGCTCAAGGAAGGCCCTGTTGCCCCACGACCCCCAAGTGACTGACCTTGGCCTCTTCTGGTGTGATTCGGTGAACGGCAAAACGGCCCTTGGTGTCATACACGAGGCGGAAGTGTTCGCCTGTCTTCTCAATGCTGATTACGTCTGGTAAGAAAAACACAGTGGTCAGAATCAGCCACTGTAGGGCACTCGGTCCCTGCACCCCCACTCCTGTCTTCAGGAAGAGACCATCCTTTGCGAGCTTTAACACGGAACACCTTCAGAAGACCACAAGATCACGCCACGGCAATGAAAAAACCCCCAAAGTCACACTACTAGCAGACAACTCTGTGCCAAAACTGAAACTCGTGAAAACTGTTTGGTTTTTTGGCCATGGTGGCTGGGAGTTGCAGTTTTAAAAGTAACTATTCCAAGCTCTTGGCATGACAATACAGCTGACATCTTACACCTCCTACTCTTAACAGCATGAACCCATGTTGCTGCCACTGGAAACCCTATAAATACTTCCAAGGGGATCTTGGTCAGGCCAGAGTCGTCACCCTTTTCATTACACAGCGGACAGCAAGGTGTGAACTGAAACATCCATCTGTACACACAAACACACATGAGAGACTACGACAGCCCAAAGGTGAGCAGCAGCCCTGCCCAAAAAGAATTCTCTTCCTCATCTGGCTGCCATTTGAGGAGTCCGGCAGCTGTTCTCCACACCAAGTGCCCAGAAAGGTGCCTGTCCCTCTGCTCACCCATGAAGCCAGCAGGGTAGGTGATGTCCGTGCGGACTTTGCCGTCTATCTTGATAAACCGCTGCATGCAGATCTTTTTCACCTCGTCGCCGGTCAGGGCGTATTTCAGCCTGTTCCTGAGGAAGATGATGAGCGGCAGGCATTCCCTCAGTTTGTGAGGTCCTGTTGATGGTCGGGGTGCCTAAAATCCCAAAGATGTTCATAAACAGGACATCACATGCTGGCAGAGCTGCCACCACAAACAAGCAAGCACAGCTCCACGCGGGCGAAAGACACAAGGCCCTTTGAAGGGGTGCCATTTAAAGAAAGCAGGCTACAGCCTGTACTTCCTGTGCCCCAAACAAGACTCTTTAAGCACAGCCACACTGGTTGTTCAAAGAAAAGTTCGAATGCGGCTCTCCACAATAGCCCCCCCCCTAAACAGTGTGGCAGCTACAAGCATCTCTGCTCCCTGCCCCCTCCCAGCTATTTTTGAGTAAATGACGGGCAATCTCAACTCTTTCTCCTCTATCTGGCCGCCCTGGCTGCTAGCCATGTATCCCCTCATAGGCATTCACATTATCATCAGCCTTAACTGCACTATGAGCACGCAGCGGCCATGTGTGTGTTTGTGTCTGCCTTCAAGTCACCTAGTGATTTATGGTAACCCCATGAATTTCAGAGGGTTTTCTTAGGCAAGGAATATCCAGAGGTGGCTTTGCCAGTTCCTTCCTCTGAAATTCTAAAGAGAGTGCAACAGGCCCTTCCCATTAGCATAGTTACTCAGGAGCCAACACTGCACTCACATTAATTAGGAACACAAGTATGCAGTCCGTTGGAAGTGCTCCCATTTGTAAATGGAGCCATTCCTGCCATATTTACAGTGGGTCCAACAAAGGTCTTACTCCGTCCCTCCATCCGAACATAACAGCTTATGACCTGGAGGCCTCGTTGGCAGCATCCGGGCTGAGAGGAGTACCCAAACTGGCCAGTTCACAGGTACCCACAGCTGGGCTTACCAGTGGGGTGCGACATAATGCTACCAGACCAGAGCCCGTTTTAGAAGGGCTCTGAAATGGGGCACACAGCATACTTACAAAGACGCCCGTCAGCTTGTCCAGCATCCAATGCTTTGGAGCCGCAACACGCTTCAGGTGCTTCTTGGGTCCACGGGCCTAAGAAGGAAAAGGGGCCGCGAAGAGACACGGGGGAAAAGCTTTGCGTGAAAGAAAAGACACACCATGGCTACAATTTTTCAAAATCCCCTTTGATCAACAAAAGAAACATCTGTATTTTTAATTTCATTTAAAAAAAGAGATTATTTTTAATGCTTACAAGAAGTGGAGTCAGCAACCTGCGTTTTAGAAGCCGCACTCTCTTGTGGGCCCACTCCTCTTACACGGTGAGAAGGGGTGCCCATCTAGGACCCTGCTGCTCCCAGACGCGCCTGCGCCACCGGGAAACAACCACCCCCTCGCTTCCCATGCCTGAGTCCGCTCCCCCCCCCAAAAAAACCCTGCCTGAAACTCCTACAATGACCAGAGCCTCCCCCTTCATGGGATGGCAGACTGTAAAAGGGGAGCCCCCCCCCGTGACGGCTCCAAAACCCCCAATTCATGCCCTGCTACAGCCAACCAAGACCTCCAGCTTCTCGTGGGGGGATCAGGACCCCTTCACCCGCACGGAGGCCCCGTTTAAGCCCCCTCCTCGGCCCAGAGCTGGAGCGGGACCCCGCCTGGCCCAGTTTCCTACAATGGCCAGCAGGAATCCCAGGAAGCCCCCCACCCACCCCCAGAGAGCACAGCAATAACAATCGCATCGCCTCCCCATGGGCGGAGTGGGGCAGGAAGAGGCCAGCCCCCGCCCTGATGAGGGTCTCCCCCACGCCCCCCCGTGGGCCCCGTCCTGCACGCGAAGGGCAGCCACGGGGCCGCCTTCCTCCTCCTCCTAGGGATGGGGGTCCTACGAGGCGCCACGTCCTGGCTCCCATCGTCCCTCCCCACCAGCGTCAAGGCTGATGGGACCTACAACCCACCCCCGCGTGGAAGTAAGAGGGAAGGGGCCCGCATTAATTCTGCAGGAGCGCCGGAGATTCCGGGCGCCGTTTCTAGTGGCGGGGAGTCCCTCGGGCTGCCCGCCCGCCCGCCCTCCCCGGCTGGGCCCAGACCCGGCCGGGGGAGGCAGGCAACCCCTGGCCCGCCAGCCGCCGCGGAGAGGGAGCCCCCGGCCATCGCGGCGCCTCCGGGCGGGCAAGGCTCCCCGGGTCTCTCTGGCTGGCTACGGGGCGCCTCGGCCCCGCCGGCCCCGCGGATGGCGAGGGATCCCCGAGCGCAGAGCCCGAGGCCGCGTACTCACCATGGCTGCGCTCCGCCGAGAAAGGGCCGCCGCTTCCGCTCCGGGCCGGATATCCAATCCCTGGGCGGAGAGCGCGGCTAGGCTGCCTGGCGGGACCTGGCGGGAGCCAGCAGCGCCACCTGGCGGCCGGAGGCCCCGCCCGCCGAGATGAGGCTGAGGCTGGGGCTGGGATTGCGCGGCCCCTGTGGGATGCTCTGCCCCGAGGAGGCAGCAGGGGCTCTCTGGCTGAAGGGGCCCAGGGGTCTCCCAGGGGGCGGAGAAAGCCTTTCAAAAGCCTTCCAAAGGGCAGTGGTTG
Organism: Gambelia wislizenii; assembly: GCA_030847615.1. NCBI lineage: Eukaryota > Metazoa > Chordata > Lepidosauria > Squamata > Crotaphytidae > Gambelia > Gambelia wislizenii. The sequence goes on along the minus strand of JAUMIR010000011.1, from coordinate 39,018,410 downwards.
GAGCACTGGACCTCCACTCTGGAGAGCAGGGTTCAAATCCCCGCTCAGCCATGGCAGCCTTCTTGCCTTGGGAAAGTCACGCTCACTCACCCTCAGAGGAAGGCGATGCTGGCAAAACCCCATGATACGTTCATCTTAGGGTTGCCATTCGTGGGAAATGGCTTGAAGGCACGCGGCAGCGACACAAAAATAAAACATTACAAAATGTCCAGGCGTCAGGGAAATTATACCTACAGCTCCAAAAAACCATGCCCTCTTGAAGACCTGAAAGGTTCCAGGGAACCCCGGTTGAGAAACCCTCCTCTAGCGGGAACGCAGAAGCAGCAGCCGGGGCTTCTGAGTGGAGCTCCCCCCTGGAGAGGCCGGACGGGTTCCCTCCTCGCCATCCGCCCGCAGGCAGGTGGAGGCCTCTCTGTGCCAGCCGGCCTTTGAGGGGTGACTGCCTGGGAAAAGGGGCCTTTCATGACGTGCTCTACTGTCTATATTGGTGGTTTTTCACTTTAATGATCATGCTTTTCGCAGTTCTCAGTCCTATTGAGAGTTGGATTATATTGTTCACTTTTTATGATGTGAATTTTTAGCTCCCTGTTGAAACTTTAGTAAGCTGTCTTGAGTCCTGTGCTGGGGAAAAGGGGGGATATAAAGAATCACTAGTACTACAGTAACCCATCAGCAGGTATCCTTGAGCACAACCACATCCTCTGCCCATCCTATAGAAAGGCATCTTGCCTCCAGTGCAGAAGGTGAACCATCCATCCAGATGAGTAGCGGCCGTGCTCTCCTGGTTCACCTTCAGCAGGTGACCCACTAAGACTTGCCTCCACCCTTTCTCAAGAGCTGTGCCAGATCTGATCTCCCTCCTCCTACATTTGTGCCTTTGATTTTTGTACCTACACGCAGGACTTTATACTTGGCCAGTGGTCCAATGCTTAAAATGCCCCGCCTTATGCAGTCTTCACCTCTTAACGCATGGTCTGATGATAACTGAGACTCAGAGACTGCACATCTTAGAAGAAAGTCTGTGTAGGTGGGGTATTCTCCAAGAGGCAGGCAGAATTCCTGACGTCAGGTTGGAGCTTGGAAGGGTTACGTTTTGGAACTACAACGCCTAGAGCCTTCCTTCAGCAAGCATGGCTACCCAAAAAGCAACTGCCCACACCAAATGGTTCCACCAATGAGAAAGGGTTTGGGATCTTTCCATATGGACTGAGCACAGTAAAAAAGACAGGCTGGGATGGGTCTGTGGCTTGCTGTAGAAGCAGCCTGAGGAAGCAAGCAGAGCAGAATTGGGCTGAAGCCAGAACTGATGATGGGGAAGCACTGGGTGGTGGGAGGAGGTGAGGCACCACATCCAAAGCCAGGCAGCAAATATATCAAATGCTTTATTTCTCAAGGCAAACAGCTTTAAAAAGCAGCTTTCTTCCTGACAGGGATAGAGCCAATAAAAGAGGCAGGAATGCCCCCCCCCCGATCCCCTCTCCCACTCCCTCCAGCTGTACAGTTGCTCCCCATGCCCTCCATCAGCTGAGCCCGTGGCTCCTGTGGCCCTCAAGGGAGCCAACCGTTTAGACCAAAAGAGCCAAGCCCTGGCACCGTGCTCGGAAGCACCAGCTCCCCGTTCAAATACATCAGAAACGCATCGGCTCCTTCAGAAACACAGCAGCAGTGGTGTGTGGGTGGGTGAGAGGGTCAGGGAGGTCTCCCCCAAGGAGCAGAGCCAGCACCTTCAAGAGCTCCAGCGGGGTGTTTCCTCCAGAATCCCCCAGCAGCCCCTGACGGCTTCCTTGTCACGCGCTCTGCTCCAGGAGAGGTTTGGCAGGATGGAAACAGGAGCTGCTACACCACGTGCTTCAGGTTCCCTGTAAACAGAACAGCACTCACAGCGACTTCCTTTTCACAGCATGTGTGTGTGTGTGGTTCTAGCCCTCTAACCCCCACCCAGCCTCATTTGAACAACAGCAACAACACTCAGGGTGTCAAACGAGTGGACGAGACCACAATGGAAAGGCTCCCTCCATGCAAAAGGAGCCAGCAGGGAATTCTGTCAGCTGTGCTCCTCTTGCTCTGCTTCCTCTCTCCTTCTCCCTGGAGGATGCTCCTGGGCAGGTAATGACAATGCCAGGGCTGAGCCCAGAGGTTTTGCTGGAGCAGTAGGCAGGATGTCCTCCGCCTGGCTCTGGCTGGCCAAACTTGGGTACTTGAGGCAGAAACCTCACCAACGCCTTCCTCAATCTCTGACCAGAAAAATGCAACAACTCCTATGCATTCACTGCCTTTACATCACACTGCAAATCAGATCCCTGCAGCAGCTGCTTAAATCTGCCTCATGAGAATGCTGACCTGTCAATAAGTCGTGTGATTTAAATCACAGGGTTGGAAGTGACTCCAAAGGCAATCTAGTCTGACCCCTTCATGCCTGCACAGGATTCCACAGCTAAGCACCCCTTGACAGGTAGCCACCCAATTTCTCTTTAGAAATCTCCAAGGAAGGAGGGTCCAACACTCTCCAAGGGAGATTCACTCTCAGTGTCGGGATGTTCTTCCTAACATCTAGTAGAAATCTTCTTACTTGTCATTTGAATCTATCATCATTTCAGGTTTTACCCTCTGAAGCAGCAAAAAGCTGCTTCCTCCATCTACCACCCCACAGCCTGTCCGTTATTTGGAGGAGGCTGCATCATATCACCACGAACAGTCCTTTTTCTCACATATATTTTAACTGCTGCACTGGAGAGCAATTGCCATCAAGAGAAAGTAGCTCCTTTGACAGCTTCAATTCCATGGTGGGCCTGATGTGAGCACCAGCCCTGTGTTCTGCCTCTCTGCGCCTGGACAATACAAATCGGCCGAGGGAGGGAGGAAAGAGGCAGCTGCTCCCCTCTCTCCCAAGTGATGGATGGAGGGGCTGGTTGTGGTTCTGCCCTTTCAAAAATCTCACCTTTTATACAGTGGAGAATTTCTTGGATTCTCTTCGGTTCATTGCGATCCGGTCTGCAACTTGGTGTGATTTCCAAGACATAATCTGGGCCGTATTCTGTGAAGAACTGCAAAGGATGAAGTGGAAAGGTGCAGTAAGGGAAATGGCACCTCTGGCAGACAGAACAGAGGCAAGACACTTTGGGCAGGGGGCTCCAGGGAAGAGAGACGAATCCTGGCGCCTCAAGCCCCCTTCCCCCATGGCCCATAGAAGCCTGTGGCTTCCCAATCAAAAAGTCTTGCCCTCTCCCTGTGTGTGCGTGTGCGTGCGTGCGTGTGTGTGAAAGAAACAATTCCTCTTGTTGTTTCCTGCACAGAAGCCTGTTTCTCTCTGCCCCTCATCCCTTCAGCGCCCCACCCTTCTCATGCCACAACCCCATTTCCACTGAAGCAGGAGCTTGTGTTACCACCAGAAGCAACTGGAGTAGGGGTGGGGCATCTGTGCCCCTCCGGAAGTTTTTGGCCAACAACTCAGCCCTAGCCAATACAGCCAATGATTGATTACCTCTCCATTGCAGACTGGGTGTGGGTGGAGGCTGGGGAGGGGGTGCCAAGTAAATTCCCAACTGAGCCAAATTTTAAAAGCAGGCCTTCCTGACCCACAGACTTAGTCTCCCTGCAACACCAAAACAAGACTCAGAGGTATCTCAAAGTGGGCTGCTGCCTCTGGTTTGCTGATGTTTGGGCTTTTTCATGTACATATCTGGAAGGGCTCCTTTCCTCTCTCCTCTCATGGCCTGCAGAAGATGAGGAGGAGGAGGAAAAATGACCTTTGAAGTGGAACAGGTTAGACCTTGTTCTCCAAAATGGGGAGGGATGCTTGGAGCCTTACCTCATGATCCGGGATCTCTGAGGATAACGTTCTCCCTAGAATGACTGCAGTCAAATACGTCCAGCACCGGGCTGTGTTGGCAAGATGGTAGCCCCCTGTCTCCAGGAGCAAATGATCACCAAGTTCAGAAGAAGAAAGAGAGACAGACAGAGAGAGAGAGAGAGCGAAGGGGAGGTGAATGCGAGGAGCACACTGTGAGAGTAGCAGCAAAAGCCTTTCCACATCACTGGCACACTGGGAACACATTTCCAGCCCTGGGAAGAAAGACCCGAGCAGGCATTTAACACCTGCTTCAGGTCCTGCAGAAATGGGCAAAGGAGCAGAGCAATGGCACCAGGAAGCCCAACCAGCTCAAAGAAACTTCTGCCGCTTCAGCAACCCAACGGTCAAGGGCTCCATGTGTCCCCAAGAAGGAGGAACAAAAAAAACAGCCGATGCAGGAGAATCCCCTTGGATTGTGATCAAGAGCATCACAACAGGCTCGATTCCTCCTCAGCCACTCACCTCCTCCCAGGACGAGGGTTGGGCGCTGCCACTGCAAGACGTACCGCAGGCACTTGCCAACCCCTTCGGGGGTCAGGTTGAATGAGCACATGGGGTCCCCGGCAATGGTGTCTGCCCCCAACTGCAGGACCACGGCTTCGGGGCTGAATGCCACATAGACCTCCTTCAGCACCCTACAGGGTATCCAGGGTAGGAGAGAAGGAGGGAGGGAGGAAGCAACCTGTGACCATGAGATATACCAAAAAAAGTCAGCGCTTACAATGGTGTCCCAGTTGAAGTACACCCTCCAAACCCACGTACACCCCTTCCCCCCTCTGAGCTCCACACCACACACCAGGTTTCCTGCTGCAGTGAATTATGCCTAGGCTACATCTGGGCACAATGAGAACTCTGGGTGCTGCCTTTGTTCTTGGAGAACAGAGCACCCCAAGACGGACATTCAGTTCCACCAAAAGAAAACCTGGAAAAAGCACAGAGTGCCTTTATATTGCCAAGAGAGGTTAGTCTCATGACTTCAGGGAGGCTCTCTCCTGGCAGGAAAACAGGCCACTGGGTTAACCTCTCATATTCTTTGAGTAAAAGGGGGGAAATAAAACCACTGGGAATCAAAGGTTCTTTTATCTTGGGAACCAACCTCCAGCAGAGCAACTGTCCGGAGCTATTCATAGCCACTGCCTCACATTTACACAGAAAACAAAACAGGGAGCCAGCGACAGAGCACAGAAGACTCCAGAGGCTGAAGAGAGGAGTTGAGGCCTGGCTGAATGGGTTTCAGATTCCCTCCTTCCTCGGGAGGCGAGGGATTCTGTTGCACCAGGCTAGCTGTACTCCCAACTCTGCTGTTCAGAAGCATTCCCTGCATGTTGCTGCTACAATGCCCCCAAAGGAGGAAGGCACCCGGAAGGCACAAGGCCTGGAAGAGAGACCTTCCAAAGAGAAGTTCCAAAGCTTCAGGCCCACCGATAGTAGCTCACCTGGGGGAATGCCAAAGAGGTCTCAGTGCATACAAGGATGGAGCGCTAGCCCTGCCAGGCAGAGCAGAAATCCCTGGGGCTCCGATGGTGCAGAAGAGGGCAAGGCCAATGAGCCACAGAAACCCCTGCAGAAGGAAGACCTTTTCCCTCTGGAAGACCCACTGCCCCTTGGGGAGGATAGGCTCCCAACAGGGCTGCTAGGGGCAAATGCTTACGTCTCACAGATCTGGTAGTATCGCTCGTCCTGGATGCCATCCTGGATGGGCACGTTGACACTGTAGTAGCGCCCCTTCCCCAGTCCCACGTCCGTCACGTCTCCCGTTCCTAAGCAAGGCACACCAAAGAGACCATGAGGGGCGTGCGTCGAGCAGGGCAGTCTTGGTCCTGGTGGGGACACATGGCACGCCACAACGGTTCACTCTGTACTTCACCAGCAAGGAGGGACACCCTTCTTAGGACTGGCCCTCAAGGCCCCAGGAACCAGGATGGAGCACAACAGCAGGGCAGGAGCTCACCACCACCCTTGGGAAACCGCACCCACACACCCAGAGAGCTCCGAAAACTGGTTAGTCCTCAGGCAGTCTCCAGTAGATCCCTCAAGGGTTTCTGGACCTTGCAAACAGCAGAGATACTCAAGAGATGGTGGGAAGGGAAATTTGATTGGCAAGAGAAATTATAGGAAGCAGTATCCAACACAGCAAACAGACTGTTTTGTTTTTCGTGGTTGTTTTCCAGACTGTGAGGCCACGTTCTTTCCAGAATACGGCCTCACAGCCCGGAAAAAAACACAAAAAACCTGTGGATGCTGGCCGTGAAAGCTTTCGACTTCACACAGATTGCTTTGTTGTGGTTGTGTGCCTTAAAGCAACTCCAACTTATGGTGAGCCTCTCCTAGGGTTTTCCTGGAAAGATTTCTTTGGAGGAGAAGGTATTTTGCCACCCTGGCCTTCCTCTGAGGCTGAGAGAGTGGGACTTGCCCAAGGTCACCCAGTGGGTTTCCACAGCAGAGTGGGGATCTGAACCCTATGCTCCCTAGGTCCTAGTCCAGCACTCAAACCACTACACCACACTGCTCCAATAAGTGTACTGTATCCCAGGGCTTCCTTGGCAGGATTCGTTCACAGGTCTGCCATTCCCTTCCTGCAAGGCTGTGGGAGTATGACTTGCCCAAGGTCACGAGTGAGTTTCCACGGCTGAGCGGGGATTCGAACCCTGGTCTCCCGGAATCCTAGCCCACCACTCAAGCATCTACACCACACTTGCTTAGGACAGGTTGCTTACCTGGGAAAAATCCAGGTGAAAATTTATGCAGGGACACTGTCATGACCTTGGAGGTGAAGCTAAAGGCATCTTCGACACCTGTTTTGGGAGACGGGAGGGAGGAAGTGAAAGGTAATGGAGGCCAGAGCCGCTCCTCCCAACACAGCCACAGCCGCTCAGGTGCAACGGCGGCCATAACAGAAGGGAAGGAGCTCAATTAACCAGGGCTCACAGCTGACCCAACAGCGCGGCTTTCTTTAGCCAAGAAGTCTCCAGCCAAGTCCTCCAACTACGACTGAATCAGACGAAGGAGAATTTGAGGGGGCGGTCTGGAAAAGCAGGAACTGCGGTGGATTTACAGCACAGCAGCCACCCATGTCCAGTCCCACGCATTCTGCCCTATAGCCCTGTTTTTGTAGAAAACTTTAAAATATGTTGGAATGCAAAGGAATTCCCTGGAAAGGCATAAGACAGATCCAGCAGGTAGCTACTGTATGAATGAAACCCACCACTGAAGCCAGAAGGAGGAAAAGTTAAGTTCCTGCTGTCATGCAACAGTGTTCGGTGTTCAAAGGTTGAAAGAGGTTCCCCACAAAATTCCCACCCAAACCAGTGAGGGAAACATGCATGCTTCCCTCTCTAGAAGGCACCCTCCCGATCTGCAAAGACCACACTGGCTTCCCTGCCATAGGTAGATACAGATATGAACATACATGCTTCCGGCCAAGTCAGAAATGCTCATGGGTGGAAGACCCCAAGCCAAAACCAGTGAAACACACAACCCCTTGGAGAGGAGGCTGATGAGGAAAGTGAGGTGTAGTTTTCCAGGTGCTGGAAGAATCCTTACCGTCCCCATGATGTAAATCCAGGTCGATGTAGAGAACGCGGTCAAACTTCCGCCGCAGCTGCAAGATGCCCAGGACAGCATCGTTCAGGTAACAGAAGCCAGACGCTTCATCTCTGCAAAGAAACACTGCTGGTGAGGGGTGGGGGGCTTCAGAAGCTGCTCCAAACACCCTGAGAGGTGGGCAAACCCAAACTCTACCAAAACGTCATGCTCTGCAGCCTTTGGGGTAGGGAGACAGAGGAGATGCCCAGACAAAAGGGGAGACAGGGTGGGGGGGGGGCTGTCTTATGCAAGGAGCTGATGGAGTGAACCAGTCACAGGCCAGCAGGTGGTGGGGCACAAATGGGAAAAGGAGACCTCCCCCAGGCCCCTCCACCTCTTTTCAAGACAAACTCTTTCCAAATGCAGAACCAAGTTGTTTCACACACATCCCACCCCATGTTTGTAACAAACCTAGTATTGCACATCCTCCCTCTTACAATCCCCCCCCCAGCACTTGTAAGCATTATGTTTTTGGACTACAGCTCCCAGAATCCCTGGCAGCAACCACACCTCATTTTGCCAGCAAAGACCTTTTTATCTAGACAGACGTACACCTATCACTGGATGAGGCAGAAGGGTCTTTTAATGGGTGACCCGTACGTTTATGCTTTCAATGTATTTAAAACTTTTAAAAGATACAGGCCAACCCCCATATCCATGGATTCACATGCAAAAAAATAAGTTATCTCTAGGCATTTCTAGGTCCTCCAATGTGATTCCATGGCCAATTTCCAGTGCTCTTCTCATTGAAAATAATGGTCTCCCCTATCATCTACAGTTTCAGGTATCCACAGTGGATCTTGGAATGTATCCCTATGGATACGGGGATTGGCTTGTATTTTAATGTGACGGTTGATTTAATGTTCTTTTCAACATTTGCACTATATATTGTTTTTACTTCACTGTTTTAACCTACACTGCAAGCTGGCTTAATTAATTAATGCTGGCAGAGGAATTCTGGGAGCTATAACATCCTTTGGAAAAGTAACTTTTCCGAGCGCTGTGCCTCCTCAGTGCCTCCCTCTCCCTTCAGCTTTGCCACTCAGCCTTTCCTCCTCCAATGCCTCTCCTGGCCTTTCCCTCTCGCAGCTTTTATACTCTTCCCTACACACCTGAGGCCATCCCAGTGTGAGGAACACAGACAAACGCAGCACAGACACACCCATAAGGATAAGGTGAGACGGCGCCCCCTTACTTCTTGGCGTGATGCCAGCCCCCGGGCCAGTTGATGGCTACCTTGCACTTGCCATCCACCAGGCACTGGGCGGCCGTGATGGTGGCTCCTCCAACAGCCGCCGCGTAGTCAAAGATCCCTTCGGTGGTCGGGCAGTCGTAACCTGGAGAGATTGAAAGGAAAGGGGGATATTATGGGTGGGGTGGGTGGGGGGTATGAACAGAGCCCCCCAAAGACTCCTGGTGGAAACAGCTTTGCCTCGTAACTGGAAAGAGGGGGCCAGGACCCAGAGCCCGGAGTGGGCACGCTTTTGGCTGGCCTGGCACCTGGCACGGGGACCCTCCTGTCAAAATCCCCACCTCAACTGTGTCCTTACCCAGTCCATATTCTCCAGATTCTGGATGGTCGTCATCCCCCTCTTCGCTGACCTTCTGTAGATGCTGCAAGTAGGCATCAGTATGGAAGGTGGCCATCTCCTCCATGGAAGCCACTTTGGGCCTGACGATCCTGGAAAGGGCAAGAAGCAGGCAGGTGAGCCAGGCCCAGTGTTGGCAGAGCAGAAGAAGGGAGAGGGAGAAAAATTGTGATGAGGGACGGAAAGAGAACAGGGCAAACCATGCTCCACAACGTGGGACTCTCAGTCTCGGTGTCTCTCTCCAGCTGCTACTTGGCATCTCCTGAACCACAGGAAACCTTTTTGTTTCTGGGGCACCTCTGAAATGTTTCCAGAAAGGGAAGCATCCCTTTACATAAACAGATCCTGGCTAAACATTAGGGAGACCTTAACAGAGGCTTGAAAGTGGAACGGACTCCCCTGGAAGGTGGTGCAGTCTCCTCCCTCGTTAGAGGTTTTTAAAGAGAGGACGGACAGCCACTCACCAGGGCTGCTTTTGCTGGGGATTTCCTGTGCTGGCAGGCGTGGGACTAGATAACCCTTGGGAGTTCCTTTCAGCTCTACGATTCTGTGACTAATCAGTAGGAAGACCTTCCTGATCGAAAGATTTGTGAAACAGTGGAACAGACTCTTTCAGAGAGTGGTGGCCACTCCCTCATTGGAGTATTTAACTAGAGGTTGAATGGTCATCTTTCAATGTTGCTTCAGCAATGGATTCCTGCACTGGCACCCCAGGGCTGGACTAGATAGCCCTTGGGGTCCCTCCCAATTCTCTGCTTCCACATACCTCCAGCCTGCAAGCAGAGAGTTCTGATAAAAATCATTTTAAGGAAACAGTAAGTCTTAAGGAGAGTAAGCTCAATACCACCAATACAAAGTGGTCTGCATATCATTAAACCACGAACTCCATATGAGGACTGACACCAGAAATCCTTCCATACTAAGCAGAAAACGCAAGGTCAGCTGGGAGAAAAGCCACAGCAAGAGGCAGAAGCATCCATGCCTCTCAGGTCCACCGGACCCGACAGGGATGTGCCAAGCTGCGTCGACTCTGCCTACCTCATATGCTCCAGCAGCGAGTAGGCTTTGATCAAGGAATGCACCATACTGGCCTGCAGGGAAGAGAAGCCGGGGGGGGGGGGAGAGAAAAGAGCAACATCTGATCATCCTTGTAGCTCTCGCTAGCCCTGCACTGCTCCTCTTGCTGCACAAATACTCTTCAGGTGGCTGGAGCAGCAACATCCTGCCGAAAAAACCACAAAGGGGCAAAGGTGGGAAACCAGTGCCATCCATGCCCACACTCAGGGCAGTGCAGTTTGCCCAGGGCATAAGAAAGGGAGGGGGAAATTTACACACACATGGCCCTGCCTGGGCTGCAGAGAGAGTGGCTGAGAAGCAGTATGGATGTCCAGGAAGAGATGCATTTTTGGGAAGGGTCCGGCAGATTTCAGGCTACTCGGACCCACTTTATTCCTGATTCTTTTTCAGTTCAACCCTCAGATCCACTGACTGGGTCCTTTTCACACCCCACAATTATTGCACCTTGATCCCACTTTAACTGCCATGACTGCGTCCTGTGGAATCCTGGGGTTTGTAGTTTGCCAAGGCGCTAGAGCTCCCTGGCTGAGAGTTCTAAACACCCCTCCCTAAACGGCAGATCCCGGGATTCCATAAGGATGGAACCAAAGGAAGAAGGTGGTAGGAAAAGAGGAAGACCACACACAGGGCCTGTTCACACTACACACCCGTAGTGCTACGATTCCACTTGAACTGCCATGGCTCCGGCATCCTGTGGGTGGGATCCTGGAGTTTGTAGTTTGGGGAGGCATTAGAGCTCCTCTCTGGCAGAACATTCTAAGTACCACTCCCTAAACTGCAAATTCCAGGAGGTTGCTATGGCAGTTAAACTGGGATGGCAATGCTACAGCTGTGCAGTGCGGAAGGGCCCCCGGAACCTGGTGCAAAAGATGTATATTCAAAAGAAATGGGACTTGACCCCCACCTCCGATCCTTTCCCACAAAAGCCCCTCTTGGCTTCATGCCCCCTCCTCAAATTCTCCTCATTTAAGCCACATCCTTTGACAGGGGAGGGGAGATGCTGTGGTTGTGCTGCTGCCGCAGGGCTCAGAGCTTTGCGGGGGCCTTTCTCTCTCTCTCTCATTGTCACACCTTCTCCACAAAAGCCCACTGCAACTTGTTAGTCTTGCCAAAGAAACCTATAAAGCAACCAGAAACCCCCCAAATTACAAACGTCTGAAAACGACGGGTTGCCGCCGGTCTTTGCTAAAATGCACTTGAACAGAAGAGAGAGACCCTTAATGGAGCCTCCTTCTTTGGAGGTTTTTAAACAGGGGCTGGATGGCCATCTGTCAGAGATGCTTTGATTGTGTTTTCCTGCTTGGCAGAAGGGGTTGGACTGGATGGCCCTTGGGGTCTCTTCCAACTCTAGGATTCTATGAAATACTTGCAAGGATGTCATACTGAGGATGGAGCAAGCTTGTTTTCTGCTGCTCCAGACACTAGGACACGGAGCAGTGGACTCAAACTACAGGAAAAGAAATTCCACCTAAACATTAGGAAGAACTTCCTGAGAGTAATAGCTGCTCAACAGTGGAATCCATTGCTGCTGCCTGGGAGTGTGGTGGAGTCTCTTTCTTTGGAGGTCTTTAAACAGGGGCTGGATGGCCATCTGTCATTGGGAGGACAACAGTGGACTGTGTATTCCTAAGGGCAGAATGGGTTGGACTGGATGGCCCTTGTGGTCTTTCCCAAATCTCTTGAGTGTATGATTCTCTGTTTAGTCTGGAGAAGAGAAGGTTGAGAGGGGACATGACAGCCCTGTTTCAACATTTGAAGGGATGTCCTACTGAGGATGGAGCAAACTTGTTTCCTGCTGCTCCAGAGACTAGGACGCGGAGCAATGGGTCCAAACTACAGGAAAAGAGAGACTGCACCTCAACATTATTAAGAAGAACCTCCTGATGGTAAGAGCTGTTAGACTGTGGTCTCTGCTGCTGCCTGGGGTGTGGTGCAGACTCCTTTTTGGAGGTTTTTAAAAAGAGAGGCTGGGTGGCCGTCTGTCATTGGGAGGGCTCGGACTGTCTCTCCCTGCGTGGCGGAAGGGGGTTGGACTGGATGGCCTCTGGGGGCCCCCTCCAACTCCAGGGCCCCATGATTGTAAGGCCAGGCAGCCGCAGGGCAGCTGGGGCGGGCAGAAGAGGGGTGCAGGGAGGGCCCCCCGACCACCCAACGCCCCTCCCTCCCTTATTCAGAGCAGGCGGTGGGCAAAGGGGGTCCCTCGCCAGCCCCCTCCCGCCCGCCCGCCCGCCCCCGCCCCACACCCACCCTCTGGGGCACTTTGCAGAGGGCGTCGCATCGCGCCACGTACTCGGCGCTGTGCACGTAGCAGACCGGCGGCGGCGGAGGGGGGGCCTCGGCGGCCATGGGCGCCCCGGGACCGAGCTGGGCGGCGGCGGCGAGGCTGGTGCTCCTTCCTCCCGGCGGCAGCGCCCTCCCCGGTCCTCCCACACGGCGGCGCGCGTTGCGACCCGGACACTTCCGGTGACGGACGGGGGAACTTCCTGCCGCGCGGCATCCTGGGCAGTGTAGTTCTTTTGCGGAAGGGACGGGGAGGGGCCTTTCCCCCTGCCGTTTCTCAAGCAGAGTCTGCGGGGAAGGCTCGAGGGAGGGGGATGATGGGAGCTATGGTCCCTCTTCAGGAAATAAATCATCTTCTCCTTCACAAAATTGTGTCTCCAAGCTTGATTTCTTTTGCGCAAAATCAAAATCTTTCTGACCTGGTTTATCTCTATTAATTATCTATAATTAAGCCAACGTGAACATACCTTTCTTTCTACAACTCCTCATTTGTTTCCGTGCTATGATGGTTTCCTTCCCTACCAATACATCTTCGTGTCTCAACCATTTTTCCTTCGAATTTTTATCTGTTATATGAAAAGCTTCCTGACATGAACACCCCCCCCCACACACACACACACCATAAATTTAGTATATATTCGGCTTGTTTTTCTTCCATATTCTTAGGCTGGCACTTCTAAGGGACAAAAGGAGAGACCAATGGCAAGAATGTGCTTTAATTGTGTATTCCTGCAAGATGGGGTTGGACTAGATGGCCCTTGGAGTCCCTTCCAAGTCTTTGATGCTGCTGTGCCTGACCCTTTTGGTCTCGCGCTCTTCACCACAACCAGGCGAAAGGGGTTGCCTGCTGTTTAGAAAGCAAAGGACAGAGAAGTGTGGCACTTTGAAATCTACCAAATTTATTTTGGCACGAATTTTTCTGGACACACAGAACTCTTGTTATAATGAACTGGCAAGCCTTGCAGATGCCACAGTGTTCTTTTCTAAGGGATGGGCATGTTAGTCCGCTTCAGTACAAAAAATAAATGGAGAAGAAAGAATCTTGCAGCAACTTTAAACCTGATTTATTGTAACTGCCGCTTTTGTGGATTTCAATTTAGTTCTTTTGTTGCTATAACACAATGAACCAGCACAACTGCCCTTTGGAAATTGCTTTAAAAGGAGAAGCTACCGTTATGAGAGGCTTTCTCAGACTCCCCCATCCTCACATGCTGTTAAATTGTACAAGTGCCGTTGGGGGTCCTCCCACACACCCCCAAAGTCCATCTTGTCATGATGAAGTCCCTCTGCCCATCCCACCCACCCCATTCAAACAGAACAAACAGAGAACGAATCTCCCAATAGAGAATGCATCCTGCTAGAGTTCAGGGATCTAACCTCCAGAAACCAATGGTCTGTGGGGAAACAACACAAAAAGCATAATGAAATGGAGAAGTTTTATTATAGGCTTTTCAAGTCTTCAAAACATATTCAAGATCAAATGGTACAGCATGAGCATTTCAATAATATTAGGGGTCAAAACCAAAGCCCAAGTGTGGCTTGCAGCTCAACATCACACACGCATGGGGGCTCGAAAGCCCTTGCTGGGCAAAAGATAGTGCAATCGAGTAAGATGGTAAACGATCATGAAAGTGCATTGAGAAGAAAAAGCAACCGCCCCAGAGCCATTGCTCCAAAGGTGCGCTCCAGTTTGGGATCTGATGGCACACCACCCTGGCTCCCGGGCATTAAAAAATTGGCACTTGAATTCAGAGAAACAAACACACTTATCGGAGTGCAGCTCAGTTGCTTCAAACCGTTAAAAAGGGAAAGGGAGCAGCTCTTTTCAGGTGTTCGCATTCCTGCCTTTTAGTGACCCATTTCTCCCCAGGAGTCCAACTGTGTCTCCTGTGAAGGAGTGAGGCACAAAACGCTTCCTAAGGCTGGAGCTGGCAACTCCCCTGGGGTTTCAAAGCCTCCGTGGGTGTGTGAAGTTTCCCTGCCTGCAGCAAATGGATATCCAGTGAACTTTTTCATTCCAGAAGGTGATCACATTTGGCAAGAAGGATTTCACACACACACACACAGTCATACTGGCACACATCTTCCCTGCTTCCCAAGTGCTTTCCTTCCCACTTCCAAAGCTCTGGACTGTTTTTGTCAAGCGGGGAGCCCCCTGCCCACCTTTCTCTCTCATGAGATGAGACAGTCGCAGTCCTTGGAAGGGAAGGCAGAGAAACCCTTCCCAAAGGACAAGGCTTGCACAACCGGTCCCACTTCCAAGAGCATCCCTGACTCTCAAGCACTCCCTTCAGATCTCATCTGTGGAGCTTCTTGCCTTCGGTCTCTTGAGAGACACAGGAAGGCAAGTCTAGCAAAAGCCCCCAATGAGGAGGAAAAGGAGACCCCTTCTCATTTGAGGAGCACTTGCTAGCTATGGAGTGCACCCAATGAGGCTTCTGTTTTCCTTGGAGAAAAACCACCGGTTTATTGATTTGTTCCTAAAGTTTCTTGTATCGGAAATGTTTGTAGCCTGCTCATCTAGCCCAGACTGACAATGGCAGGGAAATGGCTGCAGACCCAGACCCAGCCCTCTTCCTTTCTACGGTTGGGCATCTCTGCCTCAGAGCAAGTGAGAAGACGTTGACCACACTAGAACTGCTGATGATACTGTAAACGCAAGGGTTACATTCACTAAAAGGCACTTGGAGTGAGCAGGTTTCTCCTCCTGGGGAAACTGCAGAGAAAGGACCTGGCGGAAGACCATAAGATCAGCAGCAGCAACAGAAGCAGGCCTGCACATTCATCCAAGCTGCACCACCAACAGGCAAGGCCTCAACCCCATGGAAAGAAAACCCCACTCAGCCATAAAGCCTGCAGCTGCCTGTGGGAAGAAGCCAAAATCACACTGAAGGGCAGCAGCTGTAAACAGACCCCCCACCCCTGCCAAGGAAAAATGCTAACAAACTCACCACTGCTATTGTCGTTGTGTGCTTGTTAGCATTTTAATTGTGGGTCTGTAGGAAGCAGCCCTACAAAAGCAGACTTGTGGAGCAGGAGATGGAACCACACAGCCCTTTGCCTCTAAATTTTCCTCACAGCCTGCAGAGAAGCAACCATCCAAAGCAGTGCAAACAGCCATGGCCTCGAGAGTCAGGCTGCATCCAGGCCAGAACCCTCCCTGGCTGGGATGCGGAGATCTGACTCTCAGAGTAAAAAGGGTTCTGCACTTGCACCACTCTCGTCCGTGCAAAGACAGCCCCCGGTTCCCCTGCAAACGCTTTCCCTTTCCGCTTGCCCAAGGGGCTGCTGCAGCATTAGAACTTGCTTCCAGGTCTGAGACAGGTCTGTCCCTGCCAGATGAGAGGACGAGGACCTAATGAACGGGAGTTCATTTGCCAGCCAGGCAGTGGAAGGCTGGCATTTGATCCCACCACAGACTTGGTGACTTGTGGTGAGAAACCCTGGCGGGACTCACTGCACGGCGCAGCCACTGCTGGGAAGAAACTCCTGTACGTAGGTGACCACAGCTTTAGAGAGGTAGGTCATGGTGCCGTAGCGGCCGCTCGGGGCACTGTCATAGAGTAAAGTGCAGATGCCTGTGGCTGGGTCCCTCTCCAGCATGTTGTCGTCCGCACCCAGAATTTTCTGCCAAAAAAGAGGAAAGCAACAGATGGAGAAAGGGTTACTGTTGGACTCCAGGACCGATACTTCAGCTGCCCCTCAAAAACACAGCCATCCAACCCACATTGTTATCATTCTGCAGACAAAAAGACCACACAGACATTTGCCTAATTTTTATGTCTGATTACTGTTATCCACTGAGATAGCCATGTTGGTTTGCTTTAGCAAAAACAGGCAGAAAAGAATCCCGTTGCACCTTGGAGACTAACTGGGAAGAAGAAGAAATTTCTAGCACAAGCTTTTGTGGACTGCAGCCCTGACAAAGTAGAATGTCCTCCATGAAAGCTGAAGCTAGTCTCAAAGGCGATGACTGGAATCCTGCATATTCCTGTATATCAGTATATACATTTAATGCGGAATCTGCCTTTGCAGCATTTGAACATTAAGAATAAATAAATGAGGGCAAGATCACAGGAGGTTTCCTTCCGGGGAGGGACTTTGCAGTTGTCACATAGTGGGGGCGGCCGACGTAGCTCTTGCTGCAGATGTCCTCTGATCTCTACCCCACATCCCTTTTGCAAACACCCCCCCACAGCCCATCTGCCCCTTTCGCACCCACACACACAGCCTGGGCAAGGGAGGCCCTGTCATCACCCTGCCGCACCTGCTCCTCATAGAACAAGTCATTGGCGATGCGGACGATCCTGTCCACAGCGACAAGGCCGCCGATGCTGCAGACGTCCACATCAGCCAGGAGCGTCAAGACCTGGATGGCCTCCACCAAGAGCTGCCTGTACTCTGGCTGAGGGACCCGGTTGAGGACGGACTCAACGTGGACGGCAAACTTGATCTCTCCAGGAGTCATCTGTTACACCAGAGGGAAGCAAAGGATCTGTATCAAAAGGCTGGTATCTCTCCTTCTGCCTGACAACAGACATTCAAGAGGACTGGGAGTAACCAAGCACTAATTCATAAGGAAATACAGGGTTTCATTTTTTTAAAGGCAGAGTTAATTTACAAAGGTGTGGGGATGACAGAGGTGGGAACAAGGTCATAGAATCATAGAGCTGGAAGAGACCACAAGGGCCATCCAGTCCAACCATACAAATGCATGGAGTGTGGGGAAAGTTTCAGTTAGAGTGGAGCTCTGTGTTCCCATCAAAAGACCCACACAGGGGAGCAGTGCATTACATCCCCATCCAAGGACCCACACCAGTAGAGCGGAGCACTATGTTCCTGTTAAAGGACCCACACAGTCCATGCCTCCAGAGAATCAGGAAAGCATCCCTACTACATCCAAAGTAGCTCAAGCTGGTGTTGTGTCCCACTTGCTCATCTGTCTCTCTCAGCATGTTAAGAGAAGAGTGTTTTTATTTTCTTTTATTTAAGCATTTATAAACTACTTCTCAGCCCCCCCTTGAGCTCCTGAGGCAGTGCACAATGGACAAAATATTTTAAAACAGTACTTACATTTTTAAAAAATTAAAAAGCAAAAACAAAACAAAACAAAACAAAACAAAAAAAAACCAAAAACAAAAAACAAACAAACCACTCTTTCAAAACAGCTTAAAACCCAACAGGAAAACTGGACAAAAAATCCTTCCCACTGCTTCAGTTTTACAATGCCAACGCAGCCTTTACCTCTTGAGTTGTGGAAGAAGGAAGAACGAAGCCTTCGATGGAGAGTCCGTGGCACTGGAGAGCAAGACCACAAAGGAGAGCCATTAGGGGCGGCGGGGCGGCTGGATTGAGAGAGAGTCTCCCCAGCTCCCCAGCCTACTCTGAGATGGTGTGGGAGGGATTTCACCAAGGGAAATTGCACCTATGGAAATGTGGGTTTGTCCCTTTTCCCCTGAACGTAAACATTGGCATTTTCATCTCCACGGAAACCATTTTAACCATACCTTACCAACTCTGTCTCCTTCAAAAGTGCACCGATTAAAACTTTCCACACCCAGGACTTTCTCACAGGTCTCCCTCATGGTTCTAGAGACCATTTCCCCTGCCCAGGTCACAGAAAAATGGAAGTTTATCTCCTTTATTGAGGCTTCTGGTGTAACGTTTAGTTGCACAGTGTTCCAGACCCTCCTCTTAAATGTCAATGCTGTGATGCCAACTCCAGAAACAGGAACGTAATTTAAGACAGTCCCACATCTGTGGGTGAGATGGAGAGCAGACAAGAGCCAGCTAAGAGGACAGAAAACATCACCACCTCCTGGGAAGCTGTAGTGGGAATGGTCCCTGCCCCAGGCAGATGGGTTTTGGAGTCCTTATTAGCATCATGGACAAATGTTAATAGCAGTCCAATGGCACTGAAAGGGCTGGTTTGTGTTTAAGAGGCCCTTGGAAGCAAATGGGTTTCCTTTAGCCTGGGAGTGCCTTTAGTCTGAGGAAAGACCATCAGGGAAGCAACCTTTCCTAGGGGCAGCTTTCTTGTTCAGATCTCATACCTTGGGATGGGTCACACCTTCACTCTTCAGTTTCCCTTGTTTGCTTCTGCCCCATATAAATCAGGGGATCCATCTTCTACTTGGCTCATTCTGACGGAGGGTGGGAATGCACTCCAGATCAGGGAACCCCTTGTCCCCCAGTGGGGATCTACAGTGTTAACACTGGGATGGTCCAGATAGAATGGGTTGTTCAAGGGTCCAATTCCACCCTTTGTTGTGAGGGGATGCTGGAACCCTCCAGCGAAAGGCGGCGATTCTTTCCTCTGCTGTAGATGCACTGCTGCATCCATTTACTGCCCATAAAACCGATCTCAGAACAGTGAGGTGTGTCCATTTTGGCAGCCAATCTAAGCCGCAAAGAGGCTTACAATGGCAGCCACTTCTAGGTCAAAACCAGGGGCCTCGTTAGCTCTTACCTTCTGCAGGATCCTCCAGACCTTCTGATAAAATCCCACCGGCACCCTGTTGAGGGACCCATCCAGCCTCCGCCTCCGCTGCCACTGGCCCTGGCGTGTGTCCTTGGAGTGGTCTGCCTCGAGCATGGATGAGAGAGTTCTTTCCCTCGGAGGTACGGAGTGTTTGGGCAACTGAGGAGAAAAGAGGGCTTATGCCGTGGGCAGACGGTTGGTGCTGACTTCCCTTCCCTGGAAAGGGACAGAGGCCTACCGTCCCCGGATATGTGGGTGTCATTGTTTACCTGTGACGAGTCCATGCCAACCTCCAAGAACTGCAAGCCGCTAGACTGGAGGGGGAAAGAGACAAACCTATGGTGAGACTCTGCTGCTGGACAGATCAGGCCACGGCCTGGGACATCTGCAGAGGCAAAGGCAAAGCCGAAAGGCCCGTGGGCAGGCCTCCCGAGGTGGTGGAATTAAGAGCTGGTTTAGCTCATGGAAGCCACAGTTTTATCTTCGGTTAAAAGCAAAGCTATGGGGAAGATTAATGGATGCCCAAGTTAAAAAGCCAGCAATTGGGTGTGCGGTGTGTGTGTGTGTCAGAGTTGCAGAGCACACACAGACTGTCCGGTGTGAGAGATGTAGTCTGAACTAGTGATGCTGAAAGGAAAACCAAGTTTTCACTGGGGTGGTAGCCATGGGCAAGTCGCCCATCTGTGAAATGGGAACAACAGTGACTTCTCATTGTGCAGAAAGATATGGTGTGGGTTGCAAAACAGATATCCTGAATGTTAAAAGTGCTGCCATGGGCACAGCAGTTGGTGTGTCCCCAAAACAAGATAATGTCCCCCTCTGTGCCCCAGAGAGGCCTTGGTCCTGGGGCGGGCTCTTCTCTGACCTCTTCTCCAAAGCAGGCACCATCCAGTGGGAGCCGCAAAGGGAGAAGCCCGGCAAGGATTGCAGCGCCTGAACTGCTCCCTCTGCCCAAGGTGGGTGCAGAAAAACTGGTGACCCAACGAGGTCCAAAGCCCCATTGCAACACGTGCCACCTTCAGTGTAAGTGATGGGAACTGCAGTCTTCTAGAAAGGTGAAAGGAGGTTGGAAAGGAGGTAGGACAGGGGGATCCTTCCTGTCTGGATAAACTTTGTTCCCTGAATGGAGCAAGATAGCTTCTCCAGCCTTCACCTTGTGAGGATCAGGTTCCAGTTCTAAAGAGACGCTCCTGTAACCCTCTGGGCTGGAGAGGAAGGAAGCCACAGCTGCATTTGCAAAACCAGTTCCCCTTCAGACCAAATGTTACAAAGAGCCACTCTAGATTTTGAGAGAGTGGGGGTGGGTGCAGATTTTGGGGAGCAAGCTTGCTTCTGCTGCTGTGCCAGCTCACCCGCCCATTTGCTCATGCAGGCTGGTGGAAGAGCATGGCGAAGGGGGCATTTTAAACGGGGGAAGAGGGGAGGGAATGTCACCTGAATGTCAGGCATAGACTGCCTGCGTCTGTCCAGTTGCTGAAAGAGAAACAGAGCAGTTGATGTTGATATTGTTGTTGCTGTTGTGTGTCCTCAAGTCATTTCCAAGTTATGGTGAGCCTGCAAACCTATCATGGGGTTTTCTTAGTGAGGTTTTTCAGAGAGGGGTTTCCCTTTGCCCTCCTCTGAGGCTGAGAGAGTGTGACTTGCTTAGATTGCCCAGTGGCTTTCCATGCCCAAGTGGGGGATTCGAACCCTGTGCTCCCAGAATCCTAGTCTGACACTCAGACCACTACACCGCAACAGAGCAGAGAGAGAGAGAGAGAAAAGGAGCCCTGAGACTAGGCTGTGGTGCTCCTCGGTGCCCTTGGCTGGGGGTGCAGAGAGGTGGCCAACCTTGGAGCCTAGACTGACATGGAGGACCCTCGGTTCAGGCTGTGGCCCTTTTCCTGGAGGAATCATCACAACCAAAAAGCATACCCACAAGTGCCCTGGCTGGGCCCGAATCCCAGGCAGCCACCTGAGAAGCCAGAGCCAGCATGACAGGTTGCCTGATGGTTTCTGCAGGAGCTCATATGCCACATCTGGGTGGGCACGTTTGCTCTGGCACTGGCCTCTGTCGCCGGGGAGGCTCTCAGCATTGCAGGGCAGTTTCAGAGGAAAGCCACAACCCTACTATGTGAGCCTTGTTACCCCAGAAAGCCACCAGGTTTCCTTGAGAGTAGGCCCCGGCCAGGCTACTGGCTGCCTCCCCTTGCCAAAGAGCTCCGTGGTGCCACCAGGAGAAAAGTCCTGTGGATCATTAGCCAGGACAACACAAAAAGTCCAACACCACCCACAAAAAGAAAACAAGATTGCGTTACAGCGGCTACTGTTTTCAGCTGTAGTTTCCTTTCAATCCACGCGGGAAAGTGCCAGTATAAAGGCAGGGTATTGATTAATTAAACAAATTACTTAAGGAGCAGCAGGTGTAACGGGGACATCCCCACCCCATCCTACGTAAGGAGAGACCCTCGTCCACACCGCCATCCCAAGGGGGAACTCCGGGGCAGAACTGGTCCTACCTGCTGGATCTCGCTCTTCAGCCGGACAATGCCGGCCCGCTCGGTTTTTGTGGCTCCGACAGGGCCAATTTCACGGATGGAAACCGCCGGGGTCATTGTTGAGTCCATGGCCCGCACTGCAGGGGAATGAGAGTGTCATGGCCAAATTTTGACAGGGTTGGAGCACTAATTCATGCCTCTCGTTCTCCAAAAGACCCCTCTCTCCCTGTAACCTTTCAGAAGCCCCCAGCCCCAGGAGAAGCACCTAGATGTCCACCACCCCTTCCTGTAAACCCTCCTCCAACCCCCCACTCTTGTTTTTAATTGCATTATTTTTAAACTGCTTTGCATTGTTTTTAGTTGCACGTGTGCTTTCTAAAGCTACTGACAGTTTAATGCCAACTAGTGCTGCCCGAAGGCAATGGACTCACCACTCCTCTCCACCCCAAATTCTTTGCCGCTGAGGATGTGATGCAGAAGGTTCTTCAGGTGCGAAGGGCTGAGATTCATCAAACTCTCCGTAGCTTCCTCCGCTGGAGAAGGAGAGGAAAAGGCAGGCAGTTTCCCTCTGACTCTGCCCAGCTCCGTTCCAAAGAAGAAAGCCGACTGGGAGATTCCACCTAGAGAAGCTATTAGGGTCTCCCAGGCAGAGGGGTCGCCCCAGCCGTCCATCTCCCATGGCTGCCGCCTGCTGTTTAGGACCATTCCCAACCCCTGCATCCAAGCACAAGGCCTCACCCGGCCACCTTCGCCAGACAGGCCACTCCAGGGGCTGCTCGGAGCCACCAAAGGGTCAGAACAAGGAGGGGGCAACCACGTCAAGTGGCGAGAGCTGACGGAGTAGCCACAGTGGGCTCTTGGCTGCAGGCCTCCCTACCTGAGCAGCTGAGCGACTGGGCCAGCTCTGTCGCCATCACCTGGATGATGAGCCCAATGCGCAGGCGGAACATCTCAGCAAAGAGAGCCGGCTGCGTCCGGATGTACATGGCCAGGTACACCATAATCTCCTGCACAGAGAGAGAGGTGTGTGTGTGGGGGTGTCACCGCACAGGCTCAGCCCCCGACACACCCCACCTGGGAGAGCAAGCGGGCGAAAGGATCACCTGCGTCAAGACGGAGACGGTCAGATTCTTCTCACTGGCTTCGTCGATCAGTCGGGTGAGCTCTTCGTGCGGCAACGGCCTGTGGAGGAAGCAGCACTGGACATGGAAGAGCCTCCCCCACACACACATACTCTGCACACTCACAGCTTCGGTGGTGCCCCCAGGGCCCCTTTCACACTTCACAATCATAGCACTTTAACTGCCACGGCTGCACCCTATGAAGTCGTAGGAGATGTAGTTTGGAGAGGCAGGATATCCGAAATACCTCATGAAACTACAAACCCAAGGACTCCTTAGGATGGAGCCAAAGCCGTTAAAGCGGGATTGAAGGGCTATATAACACAACTGTGTAGTGTGAAAGGGGCCCAGGACAGGAGTGTCGGTTGTGCACTCGCGCACACACATGCACACACTCATGCCTCCTCCCTGTTGCTTTTGAGACATTTTGGTGGGAGAGAAAAGCTTATAGAGCTCGATTGAGAGACGGGCACAGGAGACCACCTGGACGCCCTCTCCTTGGCTGGCAAACGGGCACTTCGGTCTCCTGCCAGGAAAGAGGAGCCCTCGGGCTGATCCCACCTGGCCAGAGGTGCTCTTCCCACCCCTCCTAGCCACAGGCACCTCCTTCCCAGCAGGAAAGCACACCTGACCGGCTTCCACAGACCCCCACAGGCCCAGGCTCACACCACCAGCCCAGCCCAGCCCAGCCACTTTGCACTGGCCAAGAGTGTCTTGAGTGGACACAGATGTGCACACAGAGCGCATTGGGCAAGGGGAACTCACGCAGAGATGGTCTTCTCCCGAGGCTCTGGGGGCAGCCCCACGGTCAAGTGCTTCTGATGCGAGAGCAGGTCAGTGCAGGCCTATGGAGGGAAGAGGCTCTCAGGCACAGAAGGGGACAAGCCCCACTCCCTTTGGCACCATTCAGGCCCTGGAACCAGCACCCCACCCTCTTTCTCCTTTAAAGGCAGCCTGAGCCCCAAAGAATACCCCAAAGGAGGCAGCTGTGCCCCACCATCACCTCATCAAGAGCTTCCATCTTCTTCTTCAGGATCCCGGAGATGTAGCGGATCAAGGCCCACTGGCGAGTCGCCCCAACTTTGCCGTAGAGCTCCAGGAGGAGGTCGTTGACCGTGACGCCCGGCTCTCCATATACCTGGGTGTCCCAGTCTGGCCCCCTGAAAGAAAGAGCCACCGCCATGCTGGCACTCAGGTGCCTCCTGCTTCTAGCCCTCTGGGCAACTGGCAATGCCCAACTCCTGCATTATGCCCTGGCTGAGGCGCTCATGTGGGGCTACTGATATCCTGGAGATTGGCACAGCCGGACCACCAGGCTGTGTGAAGCTAGGAGGGCATGCATGGAACTGATGTGTAGACATTAAGCCACCAGAGGAAGCAGAGGTGCCAGGATAGCACCAGCCAGGCTTTGGAAAGTGATCCGCTTGTCAGCCCATGGCAAGGGGTGCTTGGGAAGACGGTCTAGCCTTAAAGCAAGGGAGGGGATGATGCATCTTTCCAGAGACTGGAACATGGAGCAATGGATGCAAGCTCCAGGAACAGAGATTCCACCTCAACATGAGGAGGAACTTTTTGACAGTAAGAGCTGTTCGGCAGTGAAACACACTCCCTCAGAGCGTGGTGGGGTCTCCTTCCTTGGAGGTCTTTAAGCAGAGGCTGGATGGCCATCTGTCGGAGATGCTTTGGTCATGATTTCCTGTGTGGCAGAATGGGGTTGGACTGGATGGCCCTCGGGGTCTCTTCCAACTCTGCAATTCTATGATTCTATGCTGTTGGACTGCAGCTCCTATCAGTCCCCTAGCCTGCATAATCAATGCTGATGCATGCTGGGATTTATAGTTCTTCAGTACCTGGAAAGCACCCTGATTCCCACCTCTGACTTAAAAGGAGGCAAGAATCTCAGAACTGCAGACTCCTTGGGAAATTGGTTAACCTCTAACAACCTGCCAACCACCCTCCATTATAACATGGCTCCCAAGTCCCCAGAGGTTTCTTCTGCCTTCCTCCACTCTCGGGGTCTGTACAACCAGCACAGCAGCCATTGTTACTGAAAGGGCAGGCAGGGAGGCCAGCAAACTCCCTGGGACTGTATTTTGAAAACACCCAGAGCAGCAGCCAGAAAGCAGGGAAAGCTCCACCATAACTAAGGAGTAACGGTCAGGATCCCGCCCCACCCGGTGCTCCTACTTGAGTGTGTAGAGCATGTAGAGGTAGTTCGCCTGGTCCTGCAGGGTCTGACACTCGCGGAGCTGATCCACAAGGGCCTGGCAGTCCACGTTCCCCTCCGCATCCTTCGGGAGGTTCAGCTCCGCTGGAGAGAGTGGCTGGTGGAGGAAAGAAGGCCAGAGAGACCTCAGAAGGGCTGTAAGGGCATCGATCCCCCAGGCACCTCACCCCAGGCAACACACACACACAAGAGTACATGCAGCAGGGGCCCCAACGCCTGCCCTAGGAGGGCCACAGTTGCCCACCGGCTGGAGCCTGCATTCATTCCATTGTGAATTCACAGCCCTCCCTCAACCTCACCCAATAGTTTTCCAAAAGCCAAATGTGGAAGGATTCTTAAGTGCCTCCCAACCCACTCCCCACCCCATCCCATCAAGCCACCTCACACCTCTGTCTACTCAGAGTAGGTGCACAGGGAGAGAAGATGCAGGCAGTTTTGCACATTTAACCCTGTTTCTCTTGAACAGATTGCAGATATGCTTTAGCTGCAAGCCTTGTTGTTAGAACTTCCAGTTGTTCAAGCCTGGCTCTCTCAGTCTATAACTGCCTAGATATTCCTCATTGTACTCATTCTGTTACACAACCAGAAATATATTTGCTTTGCACTACAAGATTGAAGAAACGCCTGCTAATTAATGTTTTTGGAAGAGAGTGAGTTGTTCTTCTCTCTCCTTCCCACACTTCCCCCTTTGTCCTCAGCATAACTCAATTGCTGCAAGCTGAGTTCAAAGGACAAAAGTTACTTGCCCTCCATTAGCTCAGCAGGGGAAAGAAGAGGAGGGGTTGCCCTTCCCAGTAGGCTCAGGCAAAGGCAAACTGCGGCAGCCTCCCCAGCTCATCTGTTCTTCCTCATGAACATTCCTGACCACGCTTGGGTGACGCTTGGCCATGTGAGTCCCCGTGTTCATCTGGGAAATCTTGGAGGCCATGCAGCAGTCGTCCACCCTTGCTTTACAAGAACAGGAAGAACTAGAGAAGCCGGGCAGTGTTCAGCCATCTTGGTGCCGACAACGCAGCAGGCTGCTCTGGCAAAGGGAGGCAGGTGGGAGGATCCAGGAACCTCACCTTTGTTTCATGATTCTGGCTTGAACCAAGCAAATTAACGGATGCCTGGGACTCCTGGAAGAGCTTGGAGGGGATGTACATGCCGACATCTGCCAAGACAGAAAGACAGACAGGGACAATGCTGAGCTTGGAGAAGGTACTTCTTTGGACCACAACACCAGAGCCCCCTCAGCCAGCATGGCCGGAAGTAATGGAGATCTCGTCCGAGGCCTGAATCCAGTCGTCAGTCTCAACCAGAGTATGGAGGTAAAGATGTAAGGAAAAGGATGTCTCAACACATCAAGAGACCTCACTGAGAAAATGGGTAACGGCCGTGAGATTTTTCTTAATTCCAGATCTTTTTTAAAAAAGTTCATTTGCACACAAAACATTTTGTGCATCAAGGAACATATATACTTAAGTAAAATACACTAAAACGATCAAAAATGTATAAAATTGCTTCCACTCTCAAGAGCTGCAGAGGAGGGAAGTCTTCTGGCCCCCTGTAGACTCTCTCATCATCCTTGCAGCCCTGGCCTGGGAAACGCTGGGCTGGGAAGAGGTGGCCAAGGCTCCTTCTATGCACCTCAAAGGCACACGGAGGCTGAGATCCTTCAGGCAGCTCCACGCAGGCCGTTCTGCAACCCCCTCCCCAAAAACTGGCAGCAGTCAAGCCCTGGGAGCCCCCACCCCGCTCTCATGTACTGGGGGGGTGGTTCAGTCTGCGGAGGATCAGCTGCTCTCAGCTGGGTTGGGGGAAGAAGTGAGGGTGTGCTCCCAACTGGAGGGTCCCCGCCAACTTCAGTAAGAAGAAGCAACAACAGCCCCTCTGAGGGCTTGACCGCTTCCAGGAGGCAGAAGCTTTTGTTGCAGCGCTGGGGGAAGAGAGCAGCCCTTTGCATCTGTCCCAGAATCGCATCAAGAAACTAAAAACGAAAAACAGGCAACACTCACTCTCCACGTGCAGCTCCTTTGCCTTGGACCTCAGAGAGATGAGGTCTTGGGTGGTGTGCACAGCGGCCCGGAAGCGGTGCAGCCCCCCCTTCTGAGCGATGGGTGGGAGGTTGGATTTGGGGGTTGTCCGCTGCAGAAGGTGGTCCAAGTACTGGGCAACTTCATCACAGATGTCGTCTGGAAGAGCAAAGGCAGGAGGGAAAGGGGTGGGGGGACCGGAGGGGGGAATGGGTGTTACTTTGCACTTCCAGTCCCCCCTCCCGGGGGGGGACATATGCAGCCAGTCTTGCACATGCTTGGGCTCTTCTGGGCAGGAGATCCTCTGGCACCAGACCCCAAAGGTCTCAGAGCAGCACCAGAGCCTTTGCCGCCCCTCTCCTCAGAACGGCACACCACTCTTAATGTTATATTCACACCAAAGGCAGGATCCACGTGCAGCAGTTTTAAAAGATCCTTGTTTTGGTCAATGTGGTAATGCAAAAACCTAAAACCTGACCAGAATGCTCATCTGCATTACAAACGCCTCTCCCTCCTCTGATAGAAAAAGTGCATCTCAGGTGAGGCCAAGGATATTTCAGCCTCATGTGTGAACATGCAAAGAGGAAAAAATGCACACACCAAACTGTATTTAAAACCTGTCATCAAGAACCCTTGGGAACTGCATGCCAAGTGAACAAGCTCACCGATCCTTGGTTCCTTTTCCTCAGGCCCTGGATGTAGCAGGGAGTGTGGCCGGCAGGAGCACAGGCATGAGAAGCAGCTGCAAGCCATTGGTTCCACATTCCTGGTGGAGGCAGAAGGCGGGCGCATGCCTGGGAGCAGCAAAGCCACAAGCAAATCATGCACTGCGCGCTCAGACTCCCTCCGAGTGCTGCTGCCACTGGAGATCTTGTTCCTCTTGGAGAATGGAGGGTCTTCCCAAAAGAGCAAAATACCCACCACAGCCAGGAAGCACCTCCCATCCCCCCAAAAGAGCCCCCAGCAAAGCAGTTGCTGGCAAGGGTCAGCAGGGCCCCAGAGAGGTTGCTTGTGGACCACTGCAAGAACTCTTCTGCAATGACCCATGGCTCTGGGCAGGCACAGCGCAATGGAGCAGCCAGGACAAGCCACACAAGGCAGCTCCAGAGGCGGGGCAAACACACACTGCAAACGCACAGCACCCGTACCAGTGTTCGGAGGTGGTAGGGAGGGTGGAATCACAAGTTGGTTACAGACACTGTTAATGGGATGAAGACGGATTGAGGGAGGAATCAAGAGGAGAGTTAAGGAGAAGGTTTGCATAGGGAAGGAGGGCGGGTGGGCGCCTTCAGCAACACTGGGGGATTTGACACTGGTCATGGACACCCAAGGGTGGAGCCAGAGGGGAGCCAAAGAACCTGGGATGGAAGGAGGAGGAGAGAGGGACACTTTACTGCTAGACGGAAGTGTATGCACACTGGCTGTGGATAATATTACGCAGATAAAGGAATGTCCAGTTTCCTGGTTTGAGAAGAAGATTGCTTTCAAGTTATGCCTCATCATCAGGAACAGAAAGAGAGCAATGGGGCAGGGGGGTACTATATACCAGACCCTAGTGCTGACCCCAAAGCCCTCCTTCAGTATGATGATGTGCAACACACCTGCTTGTATCAGTAAACATGGCTCACTCTCCACCCCACTGTATGGCTCATAGAGCACTTCCTGACAAAGCGTTCTGTGTCACTCAAAAGCCTACACTCTCCTCTGCCAACAGAGCCCAGTCCTGGTAAGAGATGCTGCCTTTATCTATCTTTGTGACCAATATGGCAACTGATGCCCATCCTATGACTTCTAGTGGCTGATTTAACTAAGGTTCAAGTCCAGGAGATGCTTCCATCCCAGCAATGAAGAACCATGCCTGAGTGCAGAGCTCAGATCTTGAGAGGCCTGCTACCAGCCTTGTGATCAAATACCTTCCTTCCCCGGTCCCTCATTTGGCCTTAGAAGTGCCTCCATCCACTGGGCTCCCCCACATTGCCCTGCAGTGGACATAAAGCTGAGAAAACCACAAGAGATGAGCAAGAACAACAGAGAGTGAGCCCCTTCCTAACCTACAAAAAGCCTATCAGCTGAACAGTGTGTGTGGGGTGGTGGTGGTGGGGCTAGGACAATTGGAGTTTGCATGGCTACCCTAGAGGAGACAGACCCCTTGACTTTTCCAGCTCTGCACTCCTGTCTTGCTGAGATGGCAGGGAAAACCAGAAATAAGGAAGAGAAGGTGGAGGTTAAACAGGAGGAGGGCAGGGATGAGATGAGGTTAAATTCAGTGGGGTGGGAGGCACAGGCCAGAGGTCTGTGGTGTTATGGGCTGGATTAAGAAACCGTTAATTCCAGACCACGGCACACTCCGAGTGCAGCATGGGGCAGTGACCCATCTCCTTACCATCTTCTGCCAATCGAAAGCCATGCAGCCAGTCCTCGGGGTCTAAATCGCTGAAGCTTTCAAGGCTGAGCCCATAGTCACCAGCAAAGAGCTTACCCTCCGGCCCGGCGTCCATGAAGCTCAGGTGGGTGCGGCACGAAGTCGTGAGAAACTCGGACAACCTACCGGTCTGGATCCTGAGGGGATCAGAAGTGACAAGCGGAAGAGGAAGTGAGAGGGGCCTGACCCACCTCCACCCAGCCTCCAGAACAAGAAGAAACCAATCAAGCCCACCCACGCAAAGGCTGGGAAAGGGGCAAACAGACCAGCCAGTAAACGACTTCTGGGTCACTCCCTGATTTTTGCATATTTTAAAAAAGACCTCTCTCTGGCTTAAAATGGCCAAAGGCTGGTCCCAAATATGGCAAAATCCCACCAGAGGGTTTTGGGGACATTTGGGCACAAAGACAAGTTTTTTGTGGGGAGGAGATTGAAAACATTGAATCTTGTGAGAGCTCTGGAAGGGACGCACTTCACCTATGGTTGCTTTAAGACCTTCAGGAAGTTAACAGTAAATCTTGTGACTTTCTCAGTGCAAGTAATAGAGATTAATAGCCCTGAGAATTTGCCCTAAGCTCTGCTGTTTATTTCTGACTTCTTTGGTTTGCTGGTTGTAAGATTTGAGTGAGGTCTCCTCCCTCTCTCTCTCTCTCTCTCTCTCTCTGTCCTTTTCTTTTCTTTTCCATTCTGTGTTTGTACCTTCAGGACAAACAGATTTCTCCCAGCGTGAGCCTTTGTGGACTGACACCCACTTGCTCAGAAGCTGTGTCCTACTCTTTTAACAAACCATCGCAAGTGCCACCTTTTCTTTTCAATCCGCTGAAGTGCTGTATAGTTAACCCACTCCCAGCTCCTGCAAATGTTACTTGATTTACCCTCAGGTGGAGAAACAGCTTTGCTCTCTATGGCATTACACACACACACACACACACACACACAGAGTGCTTACCTTGCCCCTCCAAAATACCCGTCCTGCAGCTTCCGCAGCGTAGCTAAAACAGCCGGGTAGATGCTGGTGCCAGTTTCATCTTTTAAAAAAAGCATGGAGAGAAAACACCACAAGAGACACCTCTGTTATTGTATTTGCTTTCATGTTCTGTATCTGTTACTGTATTTGTTCTGTATTTGCTTTGAACTGTATTATTTATTCATTTATTATTTATTTAGTGATTTATACCCCGCTCTTCAACCACAAGGCTATCAGAGCGGCTTACAAATTGTTTTAAGCAATAGCAGTTTACACATCTACACTGCATTAAACAGTTTCCAATGTGTGTTAGCTAATTGCCCCCACAAGCTGGGTACTCAACTTACCAACCTACAAAAGGATGGAAGGCTGAGTGAACCTTGGAGCCGGCTGGAATCGAACTTGCAACGTGGTGGCTTGCAGGACTGGCATTTAGCCACTGCGCCACCAGGGCTCATGTGATTAACTGTATTACCTTGTGTTACATTGTATTACTGTGTTGTTGTACCCCACCTTGATTCTGATGAGAGCGGCAGGTAATAAATAACTAAGTATTGTAAGTATTATTATTATTATGATAAGAGATGGCAACAGGTTAAAGGACAGGAAAAAGCTCCCAGCCAAAATCTGCACATCCTCAGCCTCCACGGCAAGGCTAGAAGCACACCCACCAAGCATCGTGTGTGAGATGGGGAAGGCGATGGTGGGCCGTCCCGTCATCCTCCAGCGGCTGCACAGGTAGGACAGGTCTGTCCGGAGCATCTCCACAATCATCTTGTTGTCGAGAGCCAGGTAGAACTGCTGCAGGTCCATGAACTGAGGGCAGGGAGGAGGAGGAGGAGGCTGGTGAGGCAGAACTCCAGGAAAAGCCCGGATCAGAGCCTGAAGAGCTGAATCAGCCACATTCACCAATGGTGATACACAAAGTAGGACCCGGCCCTTGTCCTAATTCATGCTTGCTTGCTTGTGCATGCATGCACAAGAGGGCTGCAATTCTTCACCATTTTTCTTCTTGAGGCAACAACTAATTTTTGCCAGTTTCTTCCCACTGTGAGAAAGTCCCTGATAGTTCCAGTTTTCAAAGACAACTTCAATTCAGGAATTATTCTGTGCAAAATTCACAAGTGGCTTTCAAGAAAACAGCATTTCTTGGGCAGAGAATAATATTCCTATATAGAAAATGCTGTAGCTGGGGATTTAGTCTGTGCAAAATGTGCATGTGATTGCTTTATTCAGAAACAGCATTTTCTGCACATAAAATGATGTTATTTTCTGCACAGAAAGTGCTGTTTACTATTTGGAAAACATTGTTTTCTGTGCAAAAAAATACCATATGTGAATGTTGCACAGAATAAATCTCAAATCGTGAAGATTTTTGTCAATCCAGGAATCTTCTGGCCAGCATTTTTCAACACATAAGAAACATGTTTTTGGTTTTTTTTTTCACCTGTGGGGTAAAGATGAAGATATTGTCCCTGATGTCGTAGAACTTGGAGGTCCCAAGGACGCCCATCTGCCGGAAGGGACGTCCACTCAGGTTCATGCGTTTGTTACGGCCTGTGAATGACCAGAGCCAGAGTTACTAGCACAAGCATCACAACAAGATCCAAACCACAAAAAACACATCATCTTCCCAGTCCAAAGTAGAGGGGCAGAAAACCTGGATGAGAAAAAAGCCAAACAAAGCACCCCTGCCCCCTCTAGGCCTCCTAAAAGGGCCCGCTACCATTTTCCTGGCAAACTGCACAACTCTGCCATCTGATTCTGGAAGCTAAGCAGGCTCAGGCTTAGTTAGTACTTGGGTGGGAGACCGCCAGAAAGGAACCTGCCAGAGATCTCCAGGTGGTGCTAAAAAGGCTTCCTGACCAAACCCTGGAGAGCCGCTGCAGCTGCCAGTCAGAGCTGATGCTATTAGGCTGAGATGGGCCAAGGGTCTGACTTAATGATAAGGAAGCTTTCTGTGATATCATACCACCCTGTACAAATTGATCACCTCTGATTTTAGCAGAGAAGCCTAGTTAGTCCTGGGATGGGAGACCCCAGGGAAGATGGCCAGTGATCCCCAGGAAAGAAGCTGCCTGAAAACCAGGGCAGCTGCAGTTGAAGCTGACAATACTGAGCGAGGCAGAGCAATGGTCTGACTCAATGTACAACAGCTTCTTCACTTTCCAGAAGAGGCCCTGCCAGCATGCTGGTGAAAGGCTGACCATAGCGCCAGCAAAGCCCATGGTGCATGCGGGGTGGCCTGCCAGGGGAAGAGATCTCTCTGCTCCTAGCAGGCAGCCTGGCCCCGGCCCCGTGAAAGCACCTGTCATTGCTAACCCCAGGGCCACCAGCTTTTCCTACAAGAACTTGTGGCATGGCATGGAGAAGATCTTGATTTTCCTCTGGCAGGCTGATGGGTCAATGCCTCACCCACAGCCCCCCACAGCCCCCCACTCCCACTCCGGCTTACCTAGCCGGGCATAGATGTGGCTGAGGATCCTTGCTGGCTGCACTCGGATGGGATAGACGTCCGCCACCGTCTGCACCTCGATGCCTTCCTTCTGCAAGATGGTCTTGATGGCATCTGTCTCGGCCAAGATGCAAACTAAACGGGCAAGGAAAAATATCAGGCAAGAACAGCATAAGCAGCAATGGCAGCATCCTGAAGAAGTTACCACCCTGCAGAGGGATGGGCCCTCCAGCCATCCCTTTCCAAACTCTCCAGCAACTCGGTGTGCTTGCATGCTTGGCATAACTGCCAGGGTGACAATTTGGCCCTTCAAATGAGGAAGGAAAAAGAGGCCGCTTGGAAGATCGGGGGTGGAGGGGTCTCCCAGCTCTAGGAAGGGCCACAGGGACCACCACAAGGGAGCCACAATGCTACGTCCAAACCCCTCCAGCAACCCAGCCTCAAAGGAGGCGTGAGCAGCTGGCACAGAAGGAGTGCCCAGCAGAAGGCCTGGCATTCCAGGCTGGGTCAAGGAAAGGTAGGAATGTACAGTAGATCCACCCTCTTGCAAGCAGACCTTCAAAGCAGCCTCCAGACCCCTCTGCCCAAATTGTGACAGACAGACAGCTCTAATGCCACACAGTGTGTGTGTGTGTTTGTGTGTATGAGTCCCTTCCAATCCCAGCCAAACCCTGCCTTACCCTGCACCACCACATCGGGCTTGGGGACTGTTGCCAGCCGGCGGTTGAGAGGGTCGATTTCCCCTGGAGCCAGAAATCCCTGCAAAGAGAGGCCATGCGGAGCAGATGAGATGATTGGGGCAGGGGGCAGGCCAAAGGGGAGTACCCCCAATCTAGTTTCAGTTTCTCCATAAGGCCCTGAACACCACCCTGCCCTGAACACACCTGCTTGTTTGTCTGATTTGAGAGGTTAAGCAGGGGCAGACTGGTTAGTACTGTACTTGGAAAGAAGGAGGAGGTTACTCAGGGACCTCAGGTAGGGTTAGGGAAGGAAAAGCCTGCGTGAAACCCTGGGAAGCCTTTGCAGAGCTGACAATATGGTCCTAGAGGGACCTCCAAGGGTCAGACACGGTGCAAGGCAGCTTCCCCTGTTCCGAACAATCTCAGGTTCAGTCCCAGCAGCATCTCCTGATAGGGTTGGGAAAAGACCAGCCCTGGGACCTTGGAGAACCAAGGCTGCCAAGCAAAGTTGCCAACACTGGGCTCCATGAACCTCCCTGGTTCTGTCTCAGTGTTTGGGCAGCCAACTCTGTTGGAACCATGGCCAAGCAGACCTGCCTGGGAAGTCCACAAAGAGGGGATGCAAGCCACACTCTTCTCCAGCACCTGGCACCCACAGGCATTCCACCTCTGGCTATGGAGGTCCCCGCAGAGCCATCCTGGCTAGCAGCCAGTGCCAGACCTCTCCTTTGCTGCAAACGTGCCCAATCCCCCTTCAGAGTGGCATTCCTCAACAGACCTCACCACATCCCACCGGTGAATTCTGCGGGGTGCAAAGGCATCTTCTTCTGTGGGCTCCTCAGAATCTCCCCCTGCCAATCGGTTTCCCTTGGGTGACCCCGAGGGGTTGTAGGGACATGAGGTGTGGGAGATTCCCATTGGGTTTGTGTTATCACATGCTAAGCTTGCTGGTTAGCCCAGAGACCACAACTGGGCCAAGTTATTCCCAAGCATCCCAAGGGGAAGGGGCAAAGGGCAAAGACCAGTCTCAGCTCCTGCCCACGGACGAGGCCCTCCATCTGCTGCTCCCCATTAGCCCAGAGCTGAGAGGGACGCTGTAAGGCACCCAAAGAGACAGGATGCCAAGCAACCTGGAGACCAGCTAAACAAGGCCAAAGAGCCAAGCCTCACCTCCGCCATGAGGCAGCCTAGCATGTAGAGGGACTGGCCCCACATCAGAGGCAACTTGCCCTGCGGCACACGGTCAACGGTGTGAGGATTGCAGTACTCTTCTTCCACCTGGAAGAGAAGACCAAGACATTCAGGTGGCCAACAGAGACTGGGAAGGGCCAGGCATGGGGAGCCTGAGAGAGGCCAGAACCACAAATGGACAGAAGGTCATGGCTTTCTAAGCTACAGTAACATCCATCCATTGAAATATACAAATCATAACATATGGTGTAGTTTTCAGAGAGATAGCTGCCTTAGCCAGTTGCAGCATAAAAGGGGGGGGGGGAGAAATTTAGCAGCCCATTTAGAACTAACTGAGTTATTTTAGCCTGAAGTTTTGTGGATTTCAATCCATGTCTTCTGATGTCCTGATCAAGAGAAGCTGCTGGTTTGGGACACAACTTGGTGTGAAGCAGTACATCTGAGGAAATGGACTGAAATCCAAAGATGCTCCGGCTAAAGCAAATTAGTTAGATGCAGGGGTGCTGCCAGATCCCTTCCTTTTCTCATGTTCTTTCTTTCTTTTCAAACTAGGTGTGTGTTGTTCTAATCACCAGAGCTGAATGGGACCAAAACGAAGGTTGAACTCAAGGTCTGGAACCCAACCCACCAACTGCTTCAGGTGCCCCCCAAAAACACACTTCAGATTTTTGTAATTTATTTCCCCACTCTGCTCTAGAATGCATCTTTACTAACTGATTTTGACAAAATGTGATATTTAGACTTAAGTTGACATCTTGAACATTTTTGCACTAGTGCAGGACCACTCTGTTGAGGGGAAGTTTGTGGGGGAGGAAGGTTGCCAGATCTGTTCTATTTGGCATGAAACTTGGTGTGAAACAAATTTTAAGGATTGTAACTGCTATCCCTCAAACCTTTCTTTCAACCAACTCATAAGGGCAAGTCATCATCAACAACATCAACCCAGGCAGCACTGGGCAAAGGCCAGGACCCAATCCATCGCTGTTTCCCCCCCCCTTCCTATAGAATCCATGTCTATGGATCTACTTTGAACAAACTTAGTATTTAGACTTTGGCTGACATTACATTCCAAACATTTTTGTAGAAGTACAGAACCAAAAGGGAAACCCTGGTGTTCTGTTTGTTTTTAAAGTTGCCTATTTTGATCAATTTGAGATGAAACATAATATGAAGCAAATGTTAAGGAGGCCAGGTGCTCCCACTCAGACCAGGGGTGGGCAACTGTGGAAGGCTAAAGGAGATCTCAGAGGGCTTCACCCACTCCCTCTAGAGTAGAAGGGGACATTTTCACCACATTTCAGGGCCTTCCTGGGCCATTTTAGGCCCAGAGAGCCCTTTTTAGCAACAGAAAGTGAGCAGAAGTCACTTCCTGTTTCAGAAAAGACCTCCCCTGCACCACAAATGGCCTGGGGGGCAAAATATGGTGGAAATGAACCCCCCACAACCACTAGAGTGCATATCGAAGCAAAAAAAGGGGGCAAATTTTGCATTTTTTTACCCCTGGGGGCCAACAAAAATGGCTCCATGGGCCACACACGGCCACAGCCTGCACTTTGCCTACCCCGACTCAGACTTTGTTTCAGTCAAATCATTAGCAAAAGCATCCACATCAACCCAGACACCACCAGGTAAATTTGCCCAGCTGAGTACACATCTGACTTGGCAACACTGAATGCATTTGGAGGTGCTGGGGTGGTGGACAAAGAGAACTGAAAGGCAGGTTAATTCCAGGAATGTCTTTGTTCAGGCCACTGGTATACAAGCAGGAATTCCGTTTGACTGGTTTTATGGCATTTTACGTCCACAGGATTACATGCTGTATTTACTGATTTAAGGATAGCCCAAGCCAGTAATGAAAGCATGGAAACCACAATGGGCCCAGCATCAGTGGGAGGGGGGCAGGGAGGACGCAGGCATTTAGCTTTTGGAGCTCAAGCGCTCACTTGTCTAGGTTCTGGAAAGCCACCAGACAGAAGGGAGGCTCCAGAACCAATTCAATGCTTTCAAAGAAAGCTTACCACATTGCAAGCCAGCCTGGGCTGTTAGCAGCATTTCACACATCTATTTCCCCAAGTTGTGTGCTTAAACATCTTGTTACAGAAAATGGGCAGATTTCTGCTGGATTGCTAACTTTCCTTGGCAATCACTTTAAATGAGAAGGGAATAAATAAGAGCCTGAAGGATGAGAAATGGGAGGTCAAGATGACCCTGCCAAACCTTTGGCTGCAAGTCTGGAGTGATACCTTCACACAACCTGTTATATTTTGCTGTGGGGGGGGTATGTCCGAGGCAGAGACATGATGATGCCGCTCCCCCCCTTTAAACCGATTCCTCCCTTTCCCCACCCTGGTGGGCCTCTGCTCAGCTCCTCACCTTCTCCATAGGAACGCTGTAGAGCTCTGGAACCAGCCGGACCCCATTCTTCCCTTTGATCAGGACTCCTTCCAGGGCTTCCCGGTACTCCTGAACCTGGAGCAGGAGGGCGGAACAATGTCATTGGAGGCTCGGTTCAAAAACCAGTAGCAATTGCCCCCACACCATCACCCTGGCCATGTTAGTTGGGACTGATGGGTGCTACAGCAATGCAACATGGGTGGGAAGGGTGCTGCAGCCGGCCCGTGTCTCCCCCACCCCGAGGGGCCAGAAGAAGGAAGCAGCATGGGCCGAGTTCCTTCTCTCTCTGGAGGCCACCTCCTGGTTGGCACCTGGGAATTCAGCTGCTGTTAGCCAGTCGCTGGGCAAAAAGCTTTGGCAGAGGGGCCCCAGCCCGGTCCCCATCACCTTGCAAGCCCCTGGGAAGAGGAAGGGTCCATTCCTTCCCCCATCCACAATACCACCATCTGGGGCAGCAAAGGGCCTGCAGCCCCTTCTCCTGAGGTGGAAGCCAGGCAGCCCCACGCTCCACCCAAAAGGCCACCGTTGTCCCTGGGGCCATTCTACGTTTTGCAGATATGGGGACAGCAGTGGACTGTGTCCGAAGGGCCACTGAGAGCCTCACTTTCCACCCTTCCCATCGGAGGCATCCCTTTTGCTTCCTCCTTGCCGTCGCTTTCCTGCCTGCCTGCCTTCCTTCCTTCGGCACGGTCACCCTGACCCCCCTCCCACTGGCTTGGACCACTGGTGCCCCCACCTGCTCCTGGTTGCCACTGAAGATGCCGTCAATGATGAAGTAGGTCCAGAAAAGGGGCCACTCACACTCAATGTTCTCAAAGAGCTTCAGCTCAGCCGGCTCATAGTAGAGGCGATTGGGGTCCTGCAGTGAAACACGTGAGACAGGGGGTGGAGGGGAGGAAGGGGCTAATGGGGAGCTGCACTGGCAAGCAGTCCGCTCTGTCAGGCAAAGAGAGTGGAGCTGGAGCAACACTTGGGTCATTTGCTCATAAACAGGGAGAACACAGCTCAAAGCTGGCATGCAATATTTAAAAGCCTAACTGACATCCATTAGCAAAGCCACATGGGAAGCAATGGTGTGTATGTATGTGTGCACACGCCTGCACACACACACCTAGGGGCACGACCTCTCGCTCACTCTCTTGCTTCCCAGTTTCCCTTCCACTTTCATACTGTGGGATCTACAACACCACCTAGCAAAGCTCCCATCCTAATGCTCTCTTTAGAATATTTGCAATTTACACTATTTACATTTACATTAAAAATTAGACCTTTTACCATTCCAGCCCAAGGCTTATTTTCCCCTCCTGGTCTTCCCTAAATGAAGGCACGCACCCCCTGACCTGCTTGCACTTTCAGCACTGCAGCATGGGGGCTTTTGTCAGCCGTTTCTTCATTTATTGGGAATTCATTGTAGCTTTGGATTTTCTTTTGCTAGTTTTGGGCACTCAGCTGCCTGTTTTCATTCAAAAACATTGCCTCCCAGCTATGTTTGGCTTCTCTAATAATATTTTTTTAAATAGCTGATGCTCCAGACTGGCTGGGCGTCATCCCACGAAGCTGGTCCATTCACAGCCACAGCAGGAGAAGAATCCTGACTTTCTCTATGGAGCTACCGGGCTAAAAGCAGAAGGGAGTCTGCAACCCACAATGGGCGATGAGGGGAAGATGGCCAGGGCACAGGGGCACGGGCCAGAACTCACCTCCTTGGGGGTCCTGTAGCCGTCCCGGAGAAACCGGCAGCAACCATAACGGCCCTGCGGAGGAGAAATCCGTGACATCAAAGGCTGCCCCTTTCCCCAAGGAGACGGTGGGGGAGCCTTCGTTTGCCTTCTAGGCTCTGCAAAATCACACCTCAGAGGCGGCTAAATCTATCTCAGCCACGGGTGGGGGGCACTGTGCTTTCCTGAGGGGTCAAGGAGACTTGCCTGCAGCTTGGTGACAATCTCTTGCTTGGTTTTCTCCACCACCTCACTGTCTTCTATTGCAAAAGCTGGGTAAGAGATGACCGAGAGGAGGCTGGCGTCGATCTCCTTGGATGTGGAAGCTCTGGGCAGCATGGAGTGCAGAATGGACTAGAGAGAGATTGCGAGAGAGAGTTTGTCTTCCCTGGGACTGGGCAAAGCAAGGCCCACGGCTGCTCCTCTGGCCCTCAACCGCCTACAGGAGGGGTAATTCACCTTTTAAATAGGCCACAGGGCCCCACTGCGCTATTTAACATCACCACTACCATCACCACCAGTTGTCAAAAACAGAAGTGGATTTTTGACCACTTCTGCTTTTATTCTTTTCACCTTATAGCACTTTGTGGCTCCCAGGGCCCCTCCTATTGTTGCCCACCCTTGATGTCCACCAAGAGGGCTAGCTGATGGGAGAGGGGCTTCTGCTGCTGGAGTTTGCTAAAGGCCCCCTCCCTTTGAACTCTGGGAGAGGATCAGGGTCCCTTCTTTACAATGGGTGCAAACATGCACAGGGCTCCCTCCTGCATTTTTTAAAAACTGCACTTACGCCCCACCACTGTGTCACAATAAACGCTGCTGGGACTGAAGGGCAGGTCGAAACCTTTTCATCCCCAAAACCCAGCCAAGGCTTATAAATCCTCTCGGTCTGTCTCAAGCAGAGGAGACCCATCTAATCAATGGGATTTACCTATATGCTGCCTCTGCACTCAACAACTGATCCAGTGGGTCTACTCTAGGTTCCCTCTGCCCCCGGCTGCTCCCAAGCAGTGGACGGGCCCCCTCTCTGCAGGCCAAGACCTCCATATTGAGGCAGCCCTTTGTCTCTTCACTCGTTGTGCCTAGAGAGACGCTGAATGGGAGGCGTTGGGCTTTAATCCTTTTTTTTTTACTACATTGTAATGTGTTTTGAAACTGTTTCAATGCAGCGTTTTTAGGAGAAATATTTGTTTCATGGTTTTGTAACTTTCGTATCAAATACGGTTTTAGCTGTAACTTGTTGCAATGTGTTGGACCCCATACTGGGAGAAAGACAGGGTATAATTTCAATCAATCAATCAATCAACCAAACATTTGGAACAAATGAATGGGATTCAGGTTTGAACTTCCCATAGGATTTTGTCCCCCAAATCCTACAGCCCCTACAGTCCCGCTTGCTCCCCCACCATCCTGAGAGTCACAACCCCCCAAACCAGAGGGAGGGGGTCTCCATCCTCCTTGAGCACAGACCCCCCATCCCACCCTTACCTGGCAGTGCTGTACTTCATCGGAGAGGACGTGGATCACAGACTGGGGGCCCCCCTTGACACCAAAGAGGTTGAGCTCATCCAAGGCCTCGAGGGCTGCCTGGGGGGAAGAGAGAATCAGGGTCGCATCTGAAGGAATTCCCCCACCCCAATAAAACACATGCACACAACCTTGACGATCCAAACTGACACCATCCTCAGGCACAGCTGAACTGCCCTTCCAGAAAATCTGATGCCTTCCCAGAAAAGCTCATCTGTCTGTGGCTCACTTTTAGGCCAGGGTGGGCTGCCCCAAGCTGCATGCAGCCCCCCAAGCTGGCGTTATCGCCCTCGAACACTCAAGACTCCCCAGGTCACCTTTCTCCCAACAGCCCCCCACCACCACACCTGCAAGGCTGAACTGCTCCCCATGGAAAGTCTCCAGGATCAGCAATTCATCTTTAAGTATGTTTCAGGCCCTTCCATTCCACTTTTTCATGTAACCCCCCCCCCCGCTTTTTTAAAACCAGAAATTAACTTCCAGTGAATTAGTGGGGAGACGGGGACAGCCCAGGCAAAACTGGGAGGATCCCATGGGCAGAAAACTGGCCCCAGACCCACTGCTCTTGTCTGTCCACCACAACCACCACCATCCACAGAGTTCTAGTCAAATTTAGGCCAGGTTAGCAAAAGCCAGCCTGCCTGCAAGCAAAGATCCTCAACAGAGGCCCACAGACAGAAGCAAGCCATTCCACAGAGACCAGGTATGGCTGTTTAATGGGTTCTCCTCCTGCTAAGGTTGTGTATCTCTCAATACTGTGTGTGTGTGTTGTATTGTGTTGCAGTCATCTTCACACTCTGGCTGTCCAGAGTTGGAAAGAGATAAACCGGCTTCTCCATGGATTAAACCAAAGACGCACTGCGCAAGCAGCCCCTGCAGGGCAGACTCCAAAGGACAGCTCCCCAGGATGCACCAGGGGCTTAGCCACTGCGCAGGGCTACCACCAAGCCATGCCTATTTCTTTGCAACTGACTCACGGCCCCTCTAAAGCAGGCATCACAGAAAGGGAATGCTCTCACCTTTGCCATGCCCACAGAGCTGGCGTTCAGCTCTGTAATCCCTTGGTTCGTCTTGTCACCACGTTCCCATATCCCAAAGTCCTGCCAAAAATGAAATGAAATAAATAAAAATGGATCAAGGAGCTTGTAGCACACATTGACTGAGATTCTGCATCGTCTCTGCAGAGCATAACACCCCAAACTCCACATCCCTCTCCTTCTGCAGTGCCCCCCAGGACTTGGCAGCTGGGGTGAATTTGGGCTAGCAAACAGCCGATTTGATCTAAAACAAGAGAATCACACACACAACCTTGAGTTACGTCCACTGATGTCGCCAACCAGAGTCTGGCCATGGAGCATCATTTTCTCTGCCAGAAACACCCCCCCCCCTCGCCAAAGCAAGAGAAAGAGCACAGCAGTGGGAGAGGGGCAAGGCTTCCCTTTCAATGCAGCCTCCATACTGCTGCAATGTTTCCTCTCCTGGCTGAAAAGCGCCCAGCGACCAGACTGTACCTGGGCTGCCTGTCTTAACCTCACAGGGCCCGGGGAGACTCAGGGAAGGTGGCGGGTGGAGCTGCAGAGTAGGAGGCCAGGAGGGCACCACTTCTGTCTGCAAGGCAGGGTTTGTTGGCCACCACGCCTGCGGCATGGAAGAGCTGCACCCTCTGAACAGCCCGGGGGCAGAAAGTCAGCTGCGGGCCATCAGATCCAAGCTGCAGCTGCCTACTGCCCTGGGAGGCTGACATGTCCATGAGGATTATTTCCCTTCCCACACTATCCTGATGGCTTGACTGGGCCAAAAGCAATCTTGGTCCTTCTTCAGCCGAGGATGCTCCAACCACTGGGCACAGCGGCAAAGTCATATCACACACTCCTGCATCTAAATTCAGCTTTCCATCTACAAGAGAATGATGTTCGCTGGGGGTTTTTTGTGTGGGGGGGAGGTGAGTGGGGAAGACTTTCCACACACATACACACTGCCATAACTACTGAATGTGTGGACACACGGTGCCCTTCGTCACTCACTGGCCAAGCCCTTTCTAGATTTTCATAGCCAGGGCAGAGGGAGGGCTTGGAGTGTTGAATGTGTCTTTGGCTGAGAACCCCAAACTCAGCCTCTCAAGCCCTGCAGGAAGATTCTCCAGCAGACCTGCAGGCATGAGCCAGGCCTGACCATGGCCCCAGAGTGTGCACCTTGCATGCCCCCGCTGCTGCCCACTTCCTTGGGAGTAGCAATGCATGACCGCGCACTTCCCTCCCCAGTGCACCAATCCCAAGCACGGCACGGAAGGGGACTCACGGCGGTCTTGTAGGCTGCTTCGATGTAGAAAACAAGGTTCTGGATGAAGTTGACTTCGTCCAGGCTGTGGATGATGTGGAGTCCTGAAAGGAAGGGAGGGAAGAGGGTGGCACTCTTGTGCAGGCATGGGAAACCCAACGGCCCTTCCCAAGACGCTCTCCCACGGAAGGCCCTTACCAGAGGCCGTCATCTGAGCCAGCATCAGCAGGTAGAGGGAGGTGGCATCGAGCTGCAGGTGGCCCCACTGGTCGTCCCCCACCACGGTGGCACAGGTGCTGGTGCTGTACTTGGCATGCAAGGAATCCCTGGTGCTCTGGCTGTACTTGAAGGCCTCCACTTTGTCCACCTGGAAGATCCAACAGTAAAGAGGGAGCAAGGGAGACCTTCCAGGCCACCACGCCAAGGGTGCCCTTGGCACAGCGGGCAGGAGCAACAGTGGGGCTAGGAACTGGACATATGGCTGGCATCACTATGAGACATTCCCCTCCCTCAACAGCCAGAGATGAGATCAGCAAACTGACCAACCTATACATCTGATGGTCTTTTTTTAGTGCCAAAAAAGGGGGACAGAGCATTTGAAGCCCTGCATTTCATTTGTAACCCCAGTGGCCACCCTGATGGGAGGATGGGACTGAAGTCCAAAAAAGTAAGGTTGCATTGAAGTGGGCATAATGTAGACATCCAAGCAGGAAGTCCACCTCCCACCAAAACATTCCCACATGGGGGGCTGTGAGGGTTACTAGAGCAGTGGGGGAAAGGGAGGGGGCAGAAGGCCTTGCCACCAGGTACCATCATGCCCACTTTGCTCCTCCTTCAGAGTGATCAGGGCAGGCTGGGAGGGGCAGAGGAAGTGCCCACAAAAGAGAGACAGGGAGGCAGGGAAAGAAAGGACTTTGCTGGGCCAAGCCCCCAGCCCCCTGGGAGAGGCGGGATCCCTGTTCCCTACCTGCCGTATCAAGCACTGCAGGAGGCCCCGCATCAGCTTCACCACACTCTGCAGAGAGGGAGGGAGGGAGGGAGGAAAAAGAGAGGGCACATTGCAGACATTCCAGTGGGCAGCAGCCGGACTCTTCCAAGCTCAGCAGAGCCAGGTGGCTGATGACCTTTAGCAGGGCCCCAGCCTGTAACCGGATCCTGGACTGCCCTCCATCCCACCCCACCCTCTATCCCTCCTCCCTGGCATTTACTTGCTGGGCTCCAACAGCCAGAAACAGGACAGAAAATGCCCAGGCCGCTTGGCATCCTGGCACACCAAAGAGCCAGGACCGTGCACCCTGGTGTGTAGATATTAGCTAATGAACACCCCACATTCACTCCATGCCAATGGAGGTGGTGGTGGGGAATCACTTTCTACCACCCATATGGCACAAGGAAGCTAACAGCAATCAAAAGGAAGGCAATAATCCTACACATTCAATGGCAGCTAAAGGCACAGGAACTGTTGGGGCAAAGATTTGGCCAATTATCTACTATGTATTTCTGGCCAGCTTCGCAGAATGCCTGGTCAAAAGAGACCAAAGGCTACCCCCACAGTGAAGATCTGATTACGAGAGGCACGGGAGGGGCCCCTCAGCCCTTGTATACCAAGACCAGCTCTTCCATTTCTCCTGCCTGAGCCTTGCAAATTAGCGTGGGAGATAAGATTGCCAGGGTCACCCCAGGGCAGCTCTGATGCAAGGAAAGAAACAAAAGGACAATCCCAGCACTGCCACTGCAATCTCCTAAGCAGAGGAGAAAACATCTCCTTGTGCCAACATCTTGCAACTGAGCTATCCAAAGGAGAACTCTGGAAAGTTCATCACACACAGACCCAGCAGTCTATCTCTCTGGTCTTTTCCACACTACACAATTATAGTGCTATAATTCCATTTTCACAGCAGCCTACAAAATCCGGGGGTTTGCAATTTGGAGAGCCCCCATGGGTCTCTTGCAGAGAACTCAGAATCCATCTGTCTCCCTGTCATGATTGCAGTTCCCATCGTAGTCTTTGCAGAATTATGGGAGTTCCATCACCTTGCAGGATGATGGGAACTGCAATCATGACACTCCCTAAACTACCAATCTGAGGATTTCATGGGATGGGGCCATGGCAATAAAAGTGGGATAAC
This sequence comes from Gambelia wislizenii, assembly GCA_030847615.1. Taxonomy (NCBI): domain Eukaryota; kingdom Metazoa; phylum Chordata; class Lepidosauria; order Squamata; family Crotaphytidae; genus Gambelia; species Gambelia wislizenii. The sequence goes on along the minus strand of JAUMIR010000011.1, from coordinate 38,973,951 downwards.
AGTGCTATGGTTGTATAGTGTGAAGGAGACCCCTGTGCCCCCAGGAAACATCTGGCTCTCCCCCAACAGCTCCTGAGAAATGCTTGCAGAATTAGCAAGCCATCTCCAAACATTGCCCCACACCCTTATGCCTTCTCCCCACTCCTAGCTGCCCACAGGCATCCCAATCCTGTTGTTTGAAACACACTTGCTGGGAGAACAACCCTCAAGTAAGCAGGAAGATGTAACTACAGCAACTCCTGGGATCAGAGTGGATGGGGAACAAGAGGGGATTTTTCCCTTCCTTTTTCAATACCCGGCTGCAGCGGGGGCTGCTTCCTCCCTTGTCAGGGGGGCACTGAATCCACTCCAGCTGTTTATCCTGGCTTTAAAGGAGCTCTGCCTAGGGCTGGACTCAAATCCAGAAATGGAGCAGAGCTTGGAAAAGGTATCTTTCTTTCTTTCTTTCTTTTTTAAAAAGCCACAAGTCCCAGATCCTTCCACTAGCCATGCAGGCTGGGAGGTGTAGTCCTAAACGAAGGGCCTTTTCCAATGCCGAACATCTGAAGAGCCATTCTGGATCAGACCACATGGACATCGCCACACCTTGTGCTAGCAAATTGTATAGTTTAACCATGTTAAAACACAGTTTAATGGGAAAAGATGCAAGGAAGGGGTTGGAGAGGAGAAACTGACCAACCTTCTGCCAATACCTTTCTGCAACAGGACTTCTTCTACCAAAAAGTCCATCACACCCAGAGTTTAGAGTGGGATGAAAGGAGAAGAACCCCTTCTGCTTGCAGAATGAACTGCTGAAGGGCCACCGGTCTGCAACATCTCTCCCCCCGCCCGCCCCACCACACCACCACCTGCCTGTACCTGCTCCAGCTCATATGCTTTGGCCTTGTCCTCGTCGCGGTCAGCATTCTTACGGTAGGCCAAGCCCAGCCCCCACACTGCTAGGATGCTGTAGACGTTGTCGCGCACCCAGGCGTCTTTGTGGTCACAGCTGGCCGGAAGCAGACCAGTAACTGGGTTCTGGGGGGGGGGGGAGAAGGAAAGAAAGAGGCAGCACTAGAGCACTGCACTGGCCAGCAATGCAGCCATAGGAAGAGCGATGCCGGGAGGCCCACCGCCCTGTTTCCAATGGTAGCCCACAACCCAGGGCCCAGTCACATGACACAATTATAGCATTATGATTCCACTTGCCACAACAACATCCTACTGGGTCTTGGGATTTGCCGTTTAGGGAGAGGTGTTAGAATTCTCAGCCAGAGAGCTCTAGTGCCACATCAGACTACAAATCCCAGGATTCTACCAGATGCAGCCATAGCAGTTAAAAGTGGAATCACAGCACTATAATTGTGTAATATGAAGGGGTCCCAGGACTCTACCAATGCAGGGGAGGGGATGAACCCTTCCTGCAAGGGATAATGCAGGTTCTATGTCTGAATGTTCAACTTTGTGTGTGCGTGAGAAAGAGAGGCCTAGCAGACAGGATCCTTTCCAACTGCCCAATAAAATGCCAGCCATTTCCGTATGGACCCACCTTTGACCCTTCTAGTCCAGTGGGGAGCAAAGTTTCTAGGGCTGGCTAGAAGATTCTGGGGAGCTGTAGTCCCAAAAGTAACTTCTCCAAGTGTTGAAGTAGAAGCTACACATGCATACCCCCACACAGAAATGCTAGGGGGGGCTCAGTATCACTTAGGGAGATGGCGGGCTTCAACCCCATGCCTGCTCAACTTTGCTGGAATTGGGGAGGAGGCTGTTTCCCAGTCACTGAGGGAGGCAGGTGCCCCTGGACCAGGTGGGACACTTGTGTCAGTCTGAGAACTGCAAAGAAATCTAGCCTGCCTCCTGCAAAATCTGCACCCTTTCACTGCCTGCAGCCCGGCTGCTCCCAGACTCTGGAACTTCAGTCCTCGGGAGGCTGGGACGGCTACTTCTTTGCTGTCTTTCCAGTGGAAGGTGAAAAAGATCTTCTAAAGACCTCTCTCTCACACACACATCCAATGAGTTTGGCCATTCTATGGAGACAGAGCTCGGACTCTGGCTGGAACGTGGCCAGGAGGAGTCACATGGCTCTTGAGACAGCCAGCAAAGTAAGCACTTTAGTCATGGGTGGGGGGAGAAGGATGGGTTTCTACCCTCTTGGCTGTAAACAGTGAAACAGCCGCCTTGACCCTTCTTCTGTGAGCCTCTCTGTTCTCTGCTCCCTGGCTCAGGAGGACGGCCAAGCAGCCAGCAGGACTCCCTTCCCTGGCTTCGCCATTCATGAGATCTGGGGCACCGAAGCCTCCAGCCCCTTCTTGGCCTCCTCCTGGAAGGGAAGCAAAGGACACGAGGGGCCAAATGCACCCAAATCCTCCCTCCCTCTTCAGGGGACTTGAATCCAGAACTGGAATGCCTGCTATGGCAAGAGAAGGCTCCACACACACACACACACTGGCCTTGGACTTTTGCAGAAAGGACCCCTGACAGGAGGCGGCAAGGAGGTGATGGAGACCACTTCACCCACCTCCATGGCTGGCCTCGCAATTCCCACTAAGTACAGAATCATAACCAAATATTCCAGTTCACACACAACAGGTTTCAGTAGTTCTCTCCATGTAGACCAACCATAAAAGTTGAAAGGAATCTCTCACACTCCAAATTCTTTAGGCCTACAGCTCCCACAATCCCTCACTGTTGCCTACACCGGACAAGACTGATGGGAGTTGGTAGCCCAAAACAATGGAGATGTAAGTAGCAAGGGTGGAGAAGCAGGAGGGCCTCCAGACACTGTTGGACTCCAGTTTCCATCAGCCAATGGCAAGGTATGATGGGTGATGCAGTTGAGCAACATATGGAGGGCCAGAAGTTCCCAGCCTTGGACTAAAGAACATATTTGCCACCAAATATGTGTATAGACATGACGTAAATGAGGGGCTTTTAAAACAGGGCTGCTTCAGTGGTGGCCCCAGATCTTCAGAACTTGCCCCCCCCCAGTAGAATCTGGGGCCTCTTCTTTCTAAAATTGGAAAGAGGCCTTTTGAATGCATTTCTCTCAAACTGTGATCTGTTCAAACTGCTACAAGTTTAGACTGCTGAGGGGTTAAGTTCTGGTGTTGCTCTCTTTAGCAAGTGGCTTGGAGAGAAGATTGTCCCTAAAAGCCCTTCAGATAGATAGATAAATAAATAAGTAACTCAAGGCATTTTCTCCAGCTTTGTGGCCAGAAAAATCATGGTGAGGTGACCAAGGGGTCCACTGGGCCTCAAAGTAGTCCATGGCAAGTCAGTGCAAGGATATGAGACTCCTAAATATGAACCCCCGATATGGAGGGGAGAAGAGCAGTGTAGGGTAGTGGTTTGAATGTTTGACTAGACTCCAAGAGACTGGGGTTTGAATCCCTGCTTGGTCGTGGAAACCCCCTGGGTGACCTTGGGCAAGTCACACTCTCTCAGCCTTAGAGGAAAGCAAAGCTCTGAAGAAATCTCGCCAGGAAAACACTGTGATAGGTTCGCTATAGTGAAGGCACACAACAACATATGGAGCGTAGTTCAGTGGAGTGGAGAAAGAGGGCTGGGGTGGGAGGGTGCATGCGTGGGGACCACCACAGGCCCCTTCCCCCAGAACGGTGGGTCTTCCAGCCCCTGGCCGGGTCAAACTGGCACTGAAGGCCAGCAGGAGGGGCGCTCTGGGCCAGATCCGGTGCCCCTGAGGCTGGGGAGGGCGTCTCCACTTCACAGCCTGCAAGGGCAGGAGGGCTTCTGGACCACACGATTCCCCCTGGACTTTCTCCAGGAAAATTCGCGCCCCCTGAAATGCCCATGTTTCCGGGCAAAAAGCTGTCTTTTGCGCAGGAGCCCCAACCCCACCGACGCCTCCGCGCAAGCGCTAAGGGCCGCCGGGTGACTCCTTTCGGTGCCGGGACCCCCAGGCCGCCCTCCCGGGGCGCGGGCGAAGCTGCCCGAAGGGGGCTCGGGGTCTCCCCTCCCCGCCTCCCCTCCCACCCTCCCAGCCTCCCCGGGGGGCAGCCCCAGGGAACCCGGACGGGCCAGAGAGAAACTTGCCCCGCCGGCCTCCGCCTGGCTCCGGAGGGGGCGCCCCGCTTGGCCGGGCTAGCCGGGGCGGTCAGGAGGGGGCTGTCGGTGGGTCTGGGCTCTCGGACCCCCTGCCTCCCTCCTTGCCTGCCTGCCTGGCTGCTACCTGGTGGCCGAGGATGGTCTGCTGCACCAGCCGCGCGTAGCCGTCCAGCCGCACCCCGGAGTTGCTCCTGCTCCTCATGGCCGCCGCCGCCGCCGCCGCCGCTTCTGGGGCTGCGGGGAAGGCAAGGCGGGCCGCCCTTCTCCTCCGCCTCCGCCTCCGCCTCCGCCTCCTTCCCTCTCCGCCGGGGCTGCTCCGGGTGCCTCTGCCGCCCTCCTCCGCCTCCGCCTCCGCCTCCGCCTCGGGGCAGCTGCCGCCGGGGTGATCCGGGGACAGCGGGGAGGGAGGGGGCTGCTCCGGGGGGCGGGCGGGCGGGTCAGGGAGCCCGGGCCGGGGACGGAGGGGTTAACCCCCAGCGGCCTCCCCCCGCCCCCCGCTCCCGGACCGGGTCCTGGCAGCCCCCCAACCGAAAGGGCGCCAAGGGTGGGCTTGCCTTGGCTAGGCCGGGCCAGCGATCCCTTCCGCGGGACCTCCGAGCGAGCCAGCGAGCCAGCGCCTCCCCTCCGGCCAGTGGGGCCCGCCCGGCCCCCTCCTGCCCCCCCCCGGAGCCCCCGGGCCGCCCGTTGCCCTGCCAGGACCCGCCGCCCGGGGTGGGAGGGAGGGAAGAAGGTGGCCGGCCGGTCGGTCGAGCGCGCCCCCTGCCGGCCAGAAAGCTCCCCGGTCTCTCTTTGCGGAACCGACATCATAGAATCCTAGAGTCGGAAGGGGCCGCAAAGGCCCTCTAGACCAACCCCATCATGCCGTGCAGGAATCCAGCACCGAAGCCCTCGCCCAATCACACAACCCTGTCGTAGCGCTATGATTCCGCTTCAACTGCTCCGGCTGCCTCCAGGGAGTCCACCACCCTCCGGAGCAGGCCATCCCCCCTGGGAGGCTCCCCTTGCTTAGGCAGAGCGCTTTTATAGGGTCCAGATCCAGGGAGACGATGGAGCGCCTGGCTCTGCTCAGGGTTGGTCAGACCTCACCAGCCAGTCCAGCTCCGGCACCATCATTTCAGGAGGACGCGGGCAGGCTGGGATAGGTCCAGAGGAAGGCGGTCAAGATGGCCTGCAGACCTATGAGGAATGCTGTTGGGGAAAGATGGGGTTTCTTTCCTGGTACCCCCCTCCCCACCCTAAAATAAACTCTACAAATTGTTGAATGTGGCCAGAGGTGAAGTGGTTGTTTCTCAGGTCTGTTTCAGCGCTTGGGACCTGGCTTTAGTTCAGGTGGGCCAAGGGTCACCCTGGGGCCCCATATGGCCCCATGGCTCTCTTGGCAGTCCCCAACCCAACAGACTCCTTGGACTGCATTTGTTTTCTGGCAAGAAAGAGGAGATGAATTGCCTCTCTCAGGGGCTTTGAGAAGTGGACATTCACCTTTTAAATAGGTCACAGCTGTGTTGCTTGACTTTTTAAATACTGATTTTTCAAAACCAGAAATAGGCTTCTGGCCTCTTTCCTTCTTGGCAATCCATGCAGCCCTGAAAGAGAGAAAATTGTCGCCACCCCACAATTTCTCACAGCTACCCACAGTATTGCTTTAGGTGGTCCTGTTTTGCTCTAAGTGCCTGGATCCATGCCTCTGAGCCCATGAAAAAGGAGGAAAAGAAAGCACACACATTTTGCCCACTCCTGGCTTAAGACCCCCACTCCCAATTGAGCATACAGGCATATGTTGCTAATCCGGTTGGTTAGGTTCCAGACCACCACTGCAAAGCAAGTGTTGCCTTAAGGCAAACCACAGCCTTGTTTTTTTCACTTGCCAGTGCATAGAAAAGCCTGAAAACATATTTGTGTGTGTATATCCCTTCATGTCACCTGTTGAATTATGGTGACCCCAAGGATTTCAGAGGGTCAAAGGCTTTCATGGCTGGCATCCATAGATTTTACTTGGTTTTTTCCTGGGCTGTGAGGCCGTGTTCTGGAATAGTTTCTTTCTGACGTTTCATCTGCATCTGTGGCTGGCATCTTCAGAAAGAAACTATCCCAGAACACGGCCTCACAGCCGGGAAAAAATCCAAGGAAAATCTATGATTTCAGAGGGCTTTCTTAGGCAAGGAACCTCAGAGGTGGTTCTGCCAGTTTCTCCCTAAGATATAGAACCTATAACACCAGGGATTCATTGGTGGTCTCCCATCCAAGTCCTATAACTAGGGCTGATCCTGCTTAGCTTCGAAGACCAGACAGGATTTGGTGCCTTTAGGGTATTTGTGCTCTATCGTTTGTTAAGTGTGCAATAGCACTAGGCCTTAAAAATGCAAAAGTTAAAATGATGCATTTTTAAAATGGTCAGAAAATGATGCTGTCACAGAAAGTGTACAAATGCTTTGGGTCATAGAGAGCAAGGAGCCACTAGGCGGCAGCATGGTGCTCCTGGGGAGGGTATGCCCCCTTATTGAGGAAGGGGCTAGTAACAGACTAACAGGGCGGTCTCTTTGGAAAGGCGAAGCATTGGCTCCTGTAACCGTACTAAAGGAGGTCAGGTTGTGCTCTTGCGCATGGACAGGTCGGCACTGCCAGTGTTCCCTGCGCATAATGGCCGGCTGCAGGACGTCCTCCACCCCTGGCCTTTCCCTGGGAGATGGCCAATCAACACACCAGTCCCCCAACCCACTGCAGGCCCTGGCGGGGGAGCCACCGGTCCCCCCAGGTGTGGTGCATGGCAGAGTTGCCCCTCTGTCTTTGGGGATCCAAACTGAGAGGGAGCCAGCAAGGGTGGCAGGTGCACTCACTACACCCTGTGTGTGCATGTATTCAAAGTGAGCACTGAAAGCATTTTGAGCCCACCTCCTCCTTGTTGTTGTTCTTAATTATTTTATATCCTGCCTTTCCCCCAAACTGGGACTCCGGGTGGCTTACAAAAATTGAAACAGATACAGGTGGAAAGCATCTAGAAAGACATAAGTGAAAACACACAGAAACTGTCCATAGAATTAAAACCACTTAAGACAAATCCACTGAAAAGCAAAAGGTTTTTTCAAAAGCACACTGCTAAAAGTCCTTGCTGTCATTTATTCAGAATCTGTGGGAACAGAGACATTTTCCCTTGTCCACAGCCAGAGAGCCACCAGGACACATCCCTAGGGAAGGAGTTCCACAGTTTGGGAGCAACCACTGAGAAAGCCCCGTCTCCTATGTGAAGGTGTGGGGCAGACCCATGGCTCTGTCCTCTGGAATCCAGGGATTTGGAGTTTTGTTCAGGAGTTGGGATTCCCTGCCAGAGAACTCTGGTGCTGGCAGTTCTAGAGAGGACACTGAGGAAATATAATTCCCTCACCAAACAACAAGTCCCAGGATCCCATAGTAGGATGGGGCCACAGCAGGACCAAAGTGCCAGAACAGGACAGCATGGATACACCCTGTGTGTTTGTTTTCTCAGAAGGCCTATCAAGGGAAGTTCTCAGTGGGGCACTGACCTGGCAGAGGCTGTGCCAGCCGTCCTGGGAATCTGTTTGCTTTACAGAGAACAGGTGGGGACTCTGACCGGCCCCAGGGTGGGCCCAGTCAGTGGGAAATAACCGCTGCTGTGCTGGGCTGAGCGAAGCTTTCTCGTGGGTTGCCTTCTCCTCTCACAAGCCCCCCTTTGCCTTTGCAACCTTCCCACTATTTCGCTCCTGGAAAACAGGCATTCTGCAGAGAGAGGGAGAGCTGCCATCTCCTCCAGGACCGAGGGCAAAGGGCTGCTCCTTCCCATCTCATCTGGGTGCTCAGAGAAGGGGGCTACACCTCAGCAAGGTTCCTCAGCCCCCTGTCGAGAGCAGTGTCCAGACTAGCATTTTGTTCTTGTAACTGCCATCAACTTTGACTTATCATGCCCATATGAATGAGAAACGTCAAAGGCACCCTCTCCTCAACAGCCCTCTCAGCTCTTGCAAACTAAGGGCTGTGGCTTCCTTGACGGAGTCTCTCCAGCTGGGATGGGGTCTTCCTCTTTTCCTACTGCCTTCTTCTACCTTACCAAGCATGATGGTCTTTTCTAGTGAGTCCTGTCTTCTCATGATATGGCAAAAGTACAACAGGCTCAGTTTAGTCATCTTGGCTTCCAGGGAGAATTCAGACTTGATTTCTCCAGGACCTGTTTATTAGTCTTTTTGGCAGTCCGTGGTATTCGTAGCTCTTTTCTCCAGTACCACATCTCAAAGGACTTGGCTCTTTCCCTATCAGCTTTCTTCACAGTCCAGCTTTCACAACCATACATAGAAATGGGAAATACAATGGCATGGACAATCTTAAATTTAGCATTCAATGATATATCTTTACACTTCAGGATCTTGTTTAGTTCCCTCATAGCTGCCCTTCCAAGTCCTAGTTTTCTGGTTTCCTGACTGCGGTCTCCATTCTCATTAATGATTTAAGGCACAATATGGAAAATCTTGAATTATTTCAACATCTTCATTGTCTACTTTAAAGTTATGCAAATTGTCTGTGGTCATTATTTTTGTTTTCTTAGTATTCAGCTGTAAACCCGCCTTTGCACTTTCTTCCAAGTCTGTGCTATTTTCTGCTAATAGTATGGTGTCATCTGCATATCTTAAATTATTGATGTTCCTTTCTCCAATTTCCATGCCTCCTTCCTCCGAGTCTAATCCTGCTTTACATATGATATGTTCAGGGTACAAGTTAAACAGAGAGGGTGATAAAATGCAGCCTTGCCTGACCCCCTTGCCAATTGAAGACCACCCTATTTCTCTGTATTCTGTCCTAACAGTAGCCTCTTGTCCTGAGTAGGGGTTACGCATCTGGACAATCCAATGTTGTCAGGACAATCACACTGGCACTCCCCAGGGCAAAATGCCCGACCCCATCCCTGCACCAGGAACAGAGGCATTTCTGTGCTATCAGAAGGCCTTGGGAGAAGAGAGAAAGCACAGGAGGAAGGCAGGCAGGTGGGTGATCCCCAGTTGATCCCTTTTGCTTTGGCACTTCATGATTTGATCCGGAGCTCTGCACAGCGCCTGTTCCTAGAAAAGAAAGACAGGACGGGACTGATGCGAGGGAGAGAAGCAGCAGCCAAAGCTGTAGCAGGGCTTGAGATGGAGGGCTGGGTTGCCTCCCAGGGCTGCCCCCTCCTTCCCCTTCTCTGCACAGCAGCCAGTCCACCCTCCAGGGCCCGAGAGAAGAGGACCCCTCTTTTGCTGTGGCCTCCCCTCTACTCACCGGCAGGCCTGCGTGCTGCATTCCAAGCCCCGGGAACAGTGGGCCCCCAGAGGTTTGCTGCCCACCATCCGCCAGAAGGGGGTTGACCGCCTCACTCGGCTGAGGGGCCGGAGCCACTGGGCAGGCATGGGCGCCCAGGAAACAGCCGTGCTTTGGCCCTCCTGCCCAGCTAAGGCCCCTGGACTCCCAGCCCTGCTCGCTGATGCCTGCAGAGGAGGAGGAGGAGGAGGGACAAAAGTGTTGGAAAAATCAGCATTCTCCCTGCACCCCCCACTTGCGTCTCCGGCAGAAATGGAGCCCAGGGTGTGTCCCTCTGATCCTCCTATCCCAGTACTCCGACCCCTGTGCCACATGTGGGTCCCATAACTCCCCACCTTCTTCCAGGGAGCCCCATATTCAAAACAAAGGAGCCATCCTTCCCTGCCCTCTCCTACAGCCTGTAATCCCTTTGTGAGCAGACTGTGGTCACCCGGTGAGGAGGGAAAGGCACTCTGTGCATGGTCACAGGAATTTTATTGTCTTTACTTTATTATGGCCTCTGACCATTGTTTTCTCATTTTTATTTTATTATGTTTTAAGTGTCTTTTAATGCTGCTTTTAATTTGTGTTTTTTAAATAGAAATTTAGTTTAATTGTGTTTTAACTTTTGTATTAACAGTTTATTGTATTGTAACAGTTAATTGTATTGTGCTTTTAAAACGTTGCACGCTGCCTTGGATCCTGTGTTGCAAGAAAAGAAGGATATAAAATAAATAAATAAGCCAGCAATCAGTCCCTGGCACAGTCCACTTTGGCGGCTGAGCTCTGTCTGCTCCCCTGCCACAAAGTGCACAATCTTAACATGCTGAGGAAGGAAACAAAAGTGGGGAGCGTGATCAATGGGGCCTGGCCATGTGGATGATGACCCCCTCTCCCACACACCAAGCCTCTCTCCAGCCGCCAGGGAGGAATCCTGAGTGGGACCCCTTCCTCCTTTCATTTGTTTCCCTAAAGCAGGGAGGGGGAAAGCAGTGGTCTTCCAGGGTTTCTGACTTCCCATCATCTCCGTCCTTTGGCCATGCTGCCTGGGGCTGATGGGAGTTGCAGTCTGACATCTGGAGGGCTGCCACAGGTGCCCTGTCCCTGTCATAAAAGTCCGTCCCTTGCAGGGTGTGAGGCAGAAAGCCCGGCTGCAGCCTCCCTCCAGGTGAGAGATGCACTGGAAAGCTCTTCATCCCATCCCACCCACCCCCTTTGCCCAGCTGTTCCTCCAGACTGGTGGCTCTGGTTTTGCCCCATGGCGCCAGAAGCACACACCACCTCCTGCCCAATCCAGACTCACCTGTTGGGAGCAGAGGAGGAGGCAGAGGAGGAGAAGCCCTCCAAGCACCAGGGCTGCCCGAGCAGCAACAGGGAGCCCCGCAGCCATTGTGTCTCTTCCGCACTGGGTGCCAGCAGTGTCCCACCCGCCTCAGGGATCCGGAGCCAGTGGGCAAATATTTGAGAGCGGCAGACGCTGCCCAGCTCTTTTTATGGAGGTTCAGCTGCTGCCTCCACCTCCTCCGCCTGCTCTTCCCTCTCTCCCCTGTACAGTCCCGGGGCGCCAGGTCAACAGCTCCAGCTGAAGGGAAGGGGGCTGTGCCCCAGGACGGCTGGGTGCACACGTTTAAAAGAGAAGAAAACCAAGATCACCAAGACATGATCCCAATTATGGCACTGGGCAGTGCGCTGATGAGAGGGGAGATGCAAGGTGCAATGGTAGCCAGCTCACGTCCACGGCACAGACACACCTGGCTGGAGGGGAAGCTGCAGCTTGGCCCAGGCCAGCTCAGGTCAGGGCTGGGGCCTGCTGGGCCTCCCATCATCAGGGGACTTTGCCCTGGGCAGTGTCCACGCTGGACCTCAGCAAGAGCAGGAACTCTGCACCAGCAGGGCAGCAAGATGCTGAGCATCTCTGGATCATGCTGGCAGGAGGGGCGGTGTGGGGCATCCAGATCCCCAGCCACATGGCACCCGTTTCTGCCCACCCTCAGCCCTGTGCCCTTCTCTGCTCCTTCCCAGATGGCCAGCTCTTGCTCTGATATGTCTTCCAAGTTGGCTCTGACTTAGGGCAACCTACTTCTAGGGTTTCCTTGGCCAGATTTCTTCTGCAGATGATTGCCCTTGCCTTCCTATGAGGCTGAGAGAGTGTGACTTGCCCAAGGTCACCCAGTGGGTTTCCATGGATGAGTGGGGATCTGAACCCTTATCTCCAGAGTCCAATACTCAAACTGCCACACCATGCTGGTTGCCCAGTTGGTCAGACATCCACTTAAATCAGGGGTGGGATGCAAGCAGTCATCCAGACGCTGCTGGACTGCAACTTCCAGCATTGCCCAACGTTGGTGCCAATAACATAGTTGCCCTGGCAGGACTTCCTGTATCTCATCTTGTTTGGATCCCAGGCCCAACCAGGTCATAGGCTAAGCATAGGGCTGCCAGGTCAGGACTACACCAGGCCCCAAGATGTTAGGGTCAAAATCCAAGACCTAGGGACAATTCCTTGAGAAGTCTCTGGTAACTGAGTGTGATGCATGAAGCACCCACCATATCACGTCTAACAAATGAGCAAAATCTATAGGCCCATACACTTCCCAAAGCAGTGCTCCCACCTGAGATTCCTCCCCCATCCCCTGAGAACTGGAGACCTGGCGGCCCCTAGCTATCTATGCGTGCCTATAAGCCTCAAGCGCTGTCTAAGATGACATTCCACCCATCTGACAAAATGGATGGTGATCCACCAAAGCCCAGCTGTTTTAATTCTGATGACGTGAACTGGAATCCACAAAAGCTTATGCCAGAAATGTCTTTTTCTCAGTTAGGTGCTATAGGATTCTCTTATGTCTTTTTATGCTTTAGTTCTGTTAGTCTTAAAGTTGCCACAAGACTTTCTGCTGCTTTGCTGTCCCAAAACAACACAGCTCCTTCTCTGAAAATCCCAAGAATAGAGAAACCCACATGGCAAGATTTGTGGAGGGGGCACTTTGACACATGAGGGCTTCTGAGCTCCCATGCACCACAACTCTGGCGAATGCCTTCTCACATGGAGACAAAATCAATGGTAGCACAAGGACACATGCTGCTCTCCTGTCATGCCCTTCCTACATCTTCAGCTGCCCTGGAGGGCAAATGTGCCCACCCCGGTGCCCTCTGCCCCTCCTTCCTCTCCTTCCCTCCCCACAGGTAACAATGCCACAACCACAGCAGAACTGCAAGCCTCCAGACCCTCCAGATGTGACTTGGTGCTTCGTAAAGTGTGGGGTAGGACATGTGGCTGTGGGCTTCCTGCCCCCCCCCCTGCATGAAGTCCTTCCTCCCGTCCAACCCCAAATCAGAGGCCACAGTCCTCTTTAGCAAAAGAAACCAGATTTATTTACACAATCTCTTTTAAATACACCAGGTAATAAATAGAAAGGTATGCTAGCTGCTTGACAATTGATTCGGGGTAGGGCAGGAGACAGTGTGGCAGGCAAGGGAGGGAGGAAGCCCCCCCCCAGGTGATGCAATAAAAAGTTGCAATTGGGGCTACTTCTGGGAAAAGCCTTTAAAGTGCTCCGGCTCAAAGGGAAAGGGTGACTTCGCTGCAGGAGAGCCCAGTGGCAAAACCCCCAGCCAGCAGAGACTGACTAGTTCCTAAAAGGTGCACAGAGACAACGGAGTTGCAAGAGCTCAGTCTACACAGGGACCCCAGCAAAGCTAACAGGCCCCCCACCACACACACATCAAGCCAGGACAACGGATGGGCCCCTTCCTCCTGGCTGGGTCCAGAATGAGCCAGGAGACCGCTGCCTGGCCAGCTTCTAGTCCACCCACTCTCGTTCAGCTGAAAACATCCAGACATTGTATTCTTTATTGCAAGAAACATTTTTTTAAAAAATCAAACTTACCAGGACTGTGGAGCAGCAGAACAGACTTCTTGTTTCCACCACCACCCCTCTTTCCCTTACAAAGCCATTTAAAAAAGCCTTTAGCAGAATTCCACAGGTTGACATCTCCCAAAATTGCAGGTGACAATGATAGTGTACTTTTATTTGCTTTGTGAGAGGGTACAAAAGGCAGCAAATGACCACAAGGAAGGCAAACAGAGCGTGGAGAAGAGGCAGCTCCACCAAAGTGAAAGAAAGAGGGGCGACAGTCTGCGACACCAGTACCCCCGCCCCCAGGAATCAGCCGAAAGACGGAGCTGCCCACATCATTGGCCAGGAGGCCTGGCTTGGGCTGAGGAGAACAGGACAGACTGACCGGCCAACCGGGAAGCCTCAGGAAGCCCCCAGTGCCAGCTTCTCTGGAGTTCACACCATACATTTCTTCCCCCCCAAGACAGATTCAAGGTATCCACCTGCCTCTTGTGCCAAAGAGGAGGCATGGACCCTCCTGATTAAGACCTCCCCACAGGCAAGCAGTGCTTTCCTGCCCCAGGTGCACCCATCCCACCCCTTTCCAAAATGGGGAGGGCAGACACTTCATTCAATGGCTTGAGACACACTGGCTCGAGCTGGTGCTCAGGGGAGGAGAACCTCAAAGGCATGGCGGAGCAAAACCAGCCACCAGTCGCCTCACAGCCACCCCACAGCACCCACCTCCCAGGGGCACGGTTGGGTGAGCTCCCTTCACCGTCTTCCTCCTCCCCACCAAACTCCCATCAGAAAAAGGAAACTATTGTAGGAGTCCACCTGGCGTCCCTTCTTTCTTCTTCCAAAGAGAAAACGAAGAGGACCACGTTGCCAAAGGATGCGTAAAAGTCCCGGTGTAAAACAGTCCCATCATCTTTGTACGTCCATCAGGCCAGTGGGGAGGTAAGGCATTAGGAACAATGCGGAAAGTAACCCAATCCTATTAAAATCTGGACCATCTCTTTTTGGGGCTTTCAGAGGAATGCAAGGGGGGGAACAGTACTCATAGGAGTGCAGAGCCAGCCGGTGCGACAGCAAGCAAAATCACTGCTGGAAGACTAGGGGGTGTGGGGGTGCTCCCAGGCACACCCCACAACGGGAGCCAGCCTCTCCCCTCTGACTCCCCACCCCTCAGCGGCAGGTGCAGGACTTGGCAATCATGTTGTCGTAGACCTTGTAGAGGATGTCGTTGTTGGGCTCGATCATGAGGACGCTGATGGGGCTATACTTGAAGGGGACGCAGGAGGGCCGGGGGACACTCTGGTCTACCAACTCATTGATGAAGTTCTGGACGATGGCGTGGTTGGGGGAGTTGTACCCGTAGCGCAGGACCCGAGGGCAGGCACCCTTGCAGTACTGGGGCCGGTACCAGTGTGGTGCGATGATCCAGTGGTCCCAGCCCAGCTGGCTGAAGCTGACCCGGAAGGGGTGCAGGGAACACTCGTTCTGCTTGGGGCCGCCTGCCCGGGCATAGCTGGGGAGGTCCAGGGCCAGCCGGCCAGCCTGGCGCACCCTGCGGATGTGGGTGGGGCTTCTCCGGGGGGGCTTCTTGTGGGATTGCCCTGGGGCCGGACTCAAGCCCCGCACCTCTGCCCGCAGGCCCCGCCGGGTGTCATTGAGGTAGAGCAGCAGGAAGGGGTCATCCAAGGACACAGGGGCCTCCTCACCGCCAGGGCCAAGGGGCTGCCCCACGGAGAAACACTTGTGGCGCAAATGGAGGACCCGGCTTTGGTGGGCCTCCCAGGCCCCCCACAGCTGGAGGTGGGCAGAGAGGTCCATCTCTACCCAGCTGTCTCGGGCTGCAGGGGCAGCGCTGGCATTCAGGTTGGTGTAGGGGGGAACCTGAGCTAAACCAAACACGGAGGCAGAGACAGCGCTTTGTTCCAGGAGCAACTCGGCCATGCAGGCAAATGTGCCGTGATTCGAGAACTGAGTTCGAGAATAGACGACGATAGCTCGCACCAGGTGCTCCACCTGTGGCTCGACCTCCAGGCGGTAGTCCAGAGTCCAGACCAACCAGGGACCTGCACAAAAACAAACAAATGTAAATACCTTTCTGTCTCACCTTCCTGCTTCAAATCCTGGCTACCTTGTTGCAAAAATGTTCATTCCCCTCTTGCATTTGGATGCATCTGGGTGGTTTTTCATGAGTCCTCCAGCACTTTTCCAAGGTAGGATGTGCACAAGACTGTGATAGCAGTTTGATCTGTGACAGCAGTTTGAACTGTCATGGCTGCATCCTAAGGAATCCTGGGATCCCTAGTTTAACAAATGAGGCAGGTATACATACACACATGCATACTTTTCAAGCAACTGCTCTTGTCCTGAGATTCCTGGGAATGCTCATTGGTCCCTTGGCTTTGATGGATTCAGGGAACAATCAAATCCACCCCACTGGATTCTCCTTTTTCTTTGATTTCTTACATTCCAGTCAGGAGAGATTCGACAGCTGAATATGCTGTCCCAATTTAAAACAGCATTATAAAGACGAGTCTCTTCTGGCAGGCCTACCCAGATGATTTTTAAATTGTGAAGTTTAAACTATGATTTTTAAATATGTTTTAATAGGTTTTTATCATATTTGTTCTTTTAAATTGATGTTATGTGTTTTGATAGATGTGTGTTTTTAATGGATGAGAACTCACGCCGAACAAGTCTTGAAGAGAAACGACAACGCAGAAAGAATCACAACCCGGAAACATCACCCAAGGAGACCTTCTGCTGTGCTTTCTGCAACTGGACTTGTTTATCTCGGATCGGCCTTTTTAGTCATCAGTGCGCTTGCAGAAAACACGGGATGAGTCCTTCCTGAATCTTCGTTTGCAAAGAAAAGCCAGAGAGAGAGAGAGAGAGAGATGTTGTATGTTAACCTGTTGTTTTTTTCCACCTCAGTCCATGGGAAGAGGCGGATAAAATCATCATCATCATCATGATCATCATCCATGTTCATTTGCAAGTAACAGCCAGGGAATGCAGGGAAACCCGCCTCCAGGGAAGCCCTGTCTGAGAGCCAAGCTGCCTTTGCCAGGGAACAGAGAGCAAACCCACCGGCCCAGTCGTAGCCACAGAAGAAGAGCCATCGACCTGCTCTGGGGCCCCATGGAAATCCTAGGCAGGGGGCCCTTTTCCTCACACTGGGGCATAGCCAGCCTGCTGCAAAGACTTCTTCCCCCTGATACCCGCAACTGCTACTCATCTCTTGATAGCAACACCTGCCCTTAACTGACCGCTTGTGCATGAAGCAGGAGTGCACATGGGCCTCTGCTACTGGGCCAAAGCAAGCTCTGGAGTCACACAGACTTTTCTCTCACCAGCCAAGGAGGTGGCCCCTTTCAGCACCAAGCGGCAGCTCTTGCTGTACCCAGAAACTGCCTCTAGACTGGCTCAAATAGGGAAAGATCCCACCCCCTCCCCACAGTACAACCGATGCCCCAAGCTCAGAGCATTCTGCAACCACAGGGATGGGCAGGGAAGGTAGCATCTCCTTCCAGGGCGGGGGTTCATCAGAGAATAGAGGGGGTCCAATAGGAATCTGGAAGAACCTGCAGAGTTCTCCACAGGCAATGCAAGCCCCCTCCTTTCCTCACAGGGGAGGAGGATGGATTTGGGGGGACAGTTCTTTGCACCCACACCTCATCTGGAAGGGGTGGATGCCAGCACCAGCCCTAGGAGGAAGAGGAGGAGGAGGAGGAGGAGCCCTATGTCAGCTAGCACCCCTCTCTCCCCTGGAAGTCACATTATTTGCCCCCCCTCCATTGCATCAGTTTAGAGGGAAGTCTTGAGGGCATGTGGACAGGCTCTGCAAGCAAGCCAAGCCCCCATGCTCCTCGAGGTGACCCCAAATGCCTGCAGGGTGGTAGCCTGTGACCCAGGTGCCAGACAAACATTTGAGGAGGGGAGCAGAGGTGCAAGTCAGGGCGGTGGAGGGAGGGAGCACAATTTGGTCAAAGGGAGAGGGACTCTTTTTGCAGGAAGAACAGAGTCCAGCTCGGAGTGTGAGAAAGTGACTTCTCTGGACTGCAGCTCCCAGAATCCCCCAGCCCACATGGCCCATGGAGGGGAGAGGAGATTTTCTCCTCTGCATCCTTCCTTCCCCAGAACAAAGGGTGCTAGTAGCAGTGACCGGGGCAGACAGAAGCCTTGCTGAGAATGAACAAGGAAGCCGAGCAAGGGATGGTGGCCCCGTAGGTCTGGCAAGGGCTTCCTGCTGGGTCAGGCGTTGGCCACAATCTTTTTTGGACTACAACACCCAGAGTCCTCCAGCCATACCCCAGCCAAACTCCCAGAATCCCCCACCTGTGCCCATGCCGGTTGGGAGGATTCTGGGAGTTGCAGTCCAACTACCATCCCCTTCCCTTGCTCTCTGCCTCTTATGCTCACAGGCAAAGCCGAGCAGATTTTCAACTGTGTTCCTATCCAGGTGTGGATTTGGGAGAGCCCCACCCGGAGGTGAACCCCAATATCCACCAGGTCTCCCACTTCCCCCACCTCACCTGTCCCAGGCTGGCGGCGCTTGGCGAAGGGCTGGACCAGGCGGACGGTGTTGGTGGGCAGCCGACGGTTCCTGCGAGGCTGGCCATGCCGGTCGGCCACGCTCCGGTACAAATCCAGCATGTAGCGCAGCGGCTGCCCACCAGCTTGTCTCCTGCGCCGTCCTGGGGGCCGGGCACTGGGAGGGGCCTGACTTAGGAGCACCTGGATGAGGGGGAGGGGAGGGCCCCCCAGGAGGGCCCCATCTGCAGCCGGGGCCTCCCTTCCCTCTCCCATGGGGGCCTCGAGGGGAAGGAGCAATGCTAAGAAGAGGAATAAAGCCCCACGTGGAGAAAGGGGGCACCAGCCAGCCATGGGAGCACTCAGCTTGCACCGCGGGGTGGGGCAGAAGCTATGGGGCTGCCCCCTGGACTGGGCAAAGCATCCCCCCCCAAGAAAGGGCAAGGAGGGACCTACCAGAAGCCCCCACCCAGGCCCTGCTTCAGGGCAGCTCCCACCCTTCACCGCCTCATCTGAGCATCCCCAGACAAACCCTGCAGGTCGGGCGGGACAAGCAAAGGCCAGACCTGTCCGAGACAGGAGCCAGACTGCCAGGCCAGGCCCGCCCTTGCTTTCCAGCCTCGGGGAGAGCAGGGACCCACAAGGCCAAGGCCAAGACCAAGGCACAGCTGCTCCAAAGTCCAAGACTGAGCCCTGGCAGGCCGGCTCGGCTCCAGGGGGACCTGCCTCCCTGACGTTTGCCTGCTGGGGTAAGAAGAGAGAGGCCGGGCCCTTCCTGCTTTAATGGATGGCCAGGAGCTGGGATTTAAAGGGCCAGGAAGGGGCTGCACCTGGCCAGGGGTGGAGGGAAGAGGGGGAGGCCGAAGTCCTGAGCATTTGGCCACGTCTTGTGCTCAGCCCAGGAGGGCTTTCTAGCAGTAAGAAGCCTGAGAGGGAAGAAAGGCCAAGCCAGAGCTGAAGAAAGTTCTTGTCCTGGACCACACCTCCCAAAATCCCCCAGCCAGCCCTAGAGGATTCTGGGAGGTGTGGTCCAAAACAGGAACTTTCCCAAGTCCTGGTCATGCCGCAGCAGTCCCTAGAGAGTTGCCTGGGGACTTTGGGAGATGTAGTCCCAAAAAAACAAATGCCCCATAAAACAAATGCCCCAATGAGCAGCAGTTCCTTCGCGGGGCAAATGCAGCTGCAGCCGTCACGCATCTATCCATGCACCGCTTTCTGCTGCCCTCTCGTGGCCAGTTGGGCCCATTGCATCCGCCATCGGCTCCCCCTTTTCCTTGCCCTCCAAGGCTAGACCCACCGACTCCCATCACTGTAGGGAGCCTTATGACCCCTCCATGAAAGACAAGCCAGGGGATAACGACCCTCTCCATTGACGCCCCCTGGTCCTGGGAGAGAGGCTTGCGTACCCTAATGATGTTTTGAGCTATAATGCATGATCACCAGCCAGGTTGGAGCTGGAGCTGATGGGGTCTTGAGCCCCACAGCACCTTCCCCTACTGTTTTCCTCCGCCCGCCCACCCCAGCTTAAAAAGGGGGCGGACTGGAGGATGGAGCCGCAGCTGCCAGTCATCCCCCACCCACTCACCCCGGCACTGAAACTTTCAACACAGGCCAGGCAAAGATGATCTAGATCTCCAGGTAACAACGAACAACGAGGCCCACTGCTTCTCAATATTCAAGCATACGTATATTTTAGCTAAAAGGTATTTTTTAAAAGAAGACAAACCCTCCATATTTTGGGGTGGAGGTGGAGTCTGAGTATACTTGCCCATTTATTTTTTATTTTGCCATTTTCAGAGCTTGGGCGAGTGTCTCTCTGGGACTGCAGTTCCCAGCAGAGCTGGCTGAGGTATTCTGGGAGCTGCAGTCCCAAAAAGTAACTTTCCCCAAGCTCTGAGCTTAATTTTCCTCTTGTCCTTAGAGCCTTTCTGACCCTGCCAGAATCAGGCCGGGCCAGACAGGTGTGTGAGGCTGGAGCGCCATCTGCTCAATGCCAAGGCTCTTGTGGCGGCTTCCGCCTCTTGGCACCAGCTCTGCATTCTCTCCCAGCAGTGTGTGCGTGTGTTTATGTTTGTGTGTTTATCTGCCTCCTCTTGTTCTCGGCTATAAGATCTCAGTGGAGTGTGTGGGGCTGATCTCAGCTGCAACCCAGCACTCCCTTTGCTTCAAGGACCTCCAAGGTGGCAGCAACCCCAGGGGGAGGCCGCAGGGTCCAGATCCAGCCCTCCTGGACTCAGTCTGCAGCCGCCATCCCATTGCAGCAGCAGCAACAACAGCAAGAGCCAGCTTGATTTGGAGGGTTCAAGGAACTTCTCTCCAAAACTGGTAACTCTCACCCTATCTTCCTGGACCTCTCTCCCGCTAGCCAACCTTTCTGTCTTGCAAGGCTAGTCTAGTATGGCTCTTAAGAACATGGTTGTGTATGTTTGTTCACTTTTTGTGTTAACTGGAGTGCTCTCTACAGTTAGTATTGGTATACATAGGTGAAAAGATCCCTGAAGTTACCCTCCTCTCACAGGCCTCCTGTTTGAGCGAATAATCCCCCCGGATATTTCAGGGGATTTTGGCATCACGGGTGAGACTCTAAAGCACCCCACCTCTTAGGGCAACAACAGCACAACAGGCGAGCAGCCCCCCGAGCCCCTCCATCTCTGCCAGCAGCCCAGAAGCTTCCCGGACGCGGTGGCTCCCTCCCTGGGCCGCACCCAGACGCTCCGCCAGCCAGGCAGCCCAGCCTTTGCCAAGCGCCTGCAGCTCCCACCAGCCTGCACTTGAATGCTATAAATAGGGTGCCGGAGGAGTGAGACTGCCTGACACACCCTTGGACAACACAAGGGGTGTTTTTGTTGTTGTGAGGCTGAGACTGCGAGAACCAGCAATAGCCAAGAGGCAGGTTGCACAACCAGGTGGGGGAGGTGGCGGCAAGGAGGAGAGGGTTGTTCGCGGAAACAAGTCCCAACAGAAAGTGTTTGTGTCTGGGGGAGACGGGTTGCAGGAGGAGCACCCAGGGGGCAAGGAAGGGGCAAGGGCCAGGCCAGAGGGGAATGGCCGCTCTTTTGTCCTTGCGTGGCGGCTGGAAGAAGTGGGACCTCCGCCAGGACAGCTCAGGTGCCGGAAGATCGCATCAAGGCCAATGCTGAGAACATAAATATTGAAAACCAAACTAGGGGTAGGAAATGTAAAGATGCAACATATTCACTCATGCAGCAAGATCACACACACTGAATATAAGAAATGCCATAAATAAGTACAGTGGGTCCTCGCTATCTGCTGGGGTTTGATTCTAGGACTCCCCCACCCATGGGGATTCTGGATACCCCTGAATGTGTTTCCTGTTTTGTGATTTTTAACGGTGTGTTTTTATGCAGCTTGCTAAGGGCCCTGAGCTTCTGCAACAGGGATGGGAATTGTGCCACAGCCCTACAGGTGTGGTTGACAGTCAGTAGCTTGAATGTTGGACTGGGACACTGTGAAGCCAGGGTTCAAATCTCCCCCCTCAGCCATGGAACCCCACTGGGTGACCTTGGGCAAGTCACTCCCTCTCAGCCTGAGAGGAAGACAACAGTGGAAGAGCACAAGTCAGGGGTCAGTTCGAAGGCACACACACACCAGCATGCTGCAGTGGCTGGAGTATTGGACCAGGACTCCGAGAGACCAGGGTTTGAAATCCTGCTCAAACAAGAAAATGAACTGGGTGAATCAACAGTGTGATGCGGCAGCTAAAAAGGCCAATGCGATTTTGGGCTGCATCAATAGCAGTATAGTGTCTAGATCAAGGGAAGTCATAGTGCTGCTCTATTCTGCCTTGGTCAGACCTTACCTAGAATACTGTGTCCAGTTCTGGGCACCACCATTCAAAAAGGATATTGACAAATTGGAGTGTGTCCAGAGGATGGCGACTAAAATGGTGAAAGGTCTGGAAACGATGCCTTATGAGGAGAGACTTAGGGAGCTGGGTATGTTTAGCCTGGAAAAAAGACGGTTAAGAGGTGATATGATAGCCCTGTTTAAGTATTTGAAGGGATGTCACGTTGAGGATGGAGCAAGCTTGTTTTCTGCTGCTCCAGAGACTGGAACACGGAGCAATGGATGCAAGCTCCAGGAACAGAGATTCCACCTCAACATGAGGAGGAACTTTCTGGAAGTAAGAGCTGTTCGGCAGTGGAACACACTCCCTCGGAGCGTGGTGGGGTCTCCTTCCTTGGAGGTCTTTAAACAGAGGCTGGATGGCCATCTGTCGGGGATGCTTTGATCGTGATTTCCTGCATGGCAGAATGGGGTTGGACTGGATGGCCCTCGTGGTCTCTTCCAACTCTGCAATTCTATGATTCTATGATTCTATGACCTTGTGCAGATCACACTCTCTCACCCACAGAGACAAACCTTCTCTGAAGAAATCTTGCCAAGAAAACCCCAGGAGAGGGTCGACATAAGTCAGAGTGGACATAACAACAGCAACATTAATTATTTTGTGTGACCCAGCATGGTGTAATAGTTTGAGTGTTGGTCTAGAACACTGGCAGGCCCAGGTTCGAATCCCTGCAAAGCAGAGGAAGGCAAAGGCAAACCTCCTCTGAGCAAATTTTGCCAAGATAACACTGTGACAGGTTCACCTTACAGTTGCCATAAGTTGGAAAGGACTTGAAGGCAAACAGCAACAAGAAAGCAAATGAAGTGTCCTGTTGCATCATTAAGACTATCGTCTGTGGCAATGCTCCAAATGATGTCCTTGGCCGTATGTACACAGAGGCGCCCAGAAGGGGGCGCTGCACTTCCTCCCTGCTCTAAACAGAGCTGCTGTGTTTCCTCTTGGGCAGTAAAGACACACACACAAACCCACTGGGGCAAATGACCACACAGCAAATAACAACCCCAGCAATAGAAATTTACACAAATGAAACCAATAAACCATGAAATAGTAAATTATAACAATGTGATCTCATCAGAGTATAATATATTCATATAAACATTATAAAGGCAATTGATCTAAACATGAAAAATACCGCATAATGTCACACTTGTTGCGTATTGATAAGTCCTCAGATAATGTAGGTATTAAAGATGTTCCCAGTTAATTCTTCTTTCAATACTAAAGATGGTAAGTGATCCAAGGTTATACAGTCTGTGTTCATTCTTACACTTGATCGAGGGCCAACAAAACACCAGCTATCTTATCTATTTCACCTCTTGTTCATGGCCCAGTGGTGCACCTCTCTTATTCTTTTGTTAAGAATAATTCCAACATTGTTATTTTAATTGGACAACAATCAGTTTTGTTTATATCATTACCTACAAACAAAGTAAAACAAAACGTAGTAGTATAACATTCACCTTAAAAGAATATGTTCCTACTCCCACATATCAAAGAGAAACCAACCTGTCTGTATGTTTCCTACTTCTTGTTCACAGAAAAAAGCTCCATGAAGATGAGGCTCATCTAAAGGGCTGAGCACTTGCAGAGATCGTGTGCCACAAATCCCACAAAAGCCATGCAGATTTCAAAACAGGCTGCTCTGTTTGCAACAGCCCAGCACCAGCTCTGCCTTCTGGGGCGGTGGGATCAGGGCCTGGTACAATGGAAGCCCCCCTCTGCCCCAGCCCGCCCCAGCCCCTTTCCCTGACCCCCCCCCCAGTCTTGGTGAACAGCTTCTGGCCACAGAGCAGGGGCCATCTGAGGACAGAGGAAACTCTCCATCAAGCAACACCCCCTCCTCTCACCCCCTTTCCAGAGTCCTCCCCAGACTTCCCAGGGTGGGGTTAATGATTGCTTGCTCAATGCCCTGCAGGAAGGGGGCAGTTGGGGGTGCACATGTTGTGTTCTGGGATAGCCAAGATGCCTGAGGCAACCTTGCAACAATGGCTCACAGTGCATGCATGTGTGTGTGCGCGTGGAGAAAACTCATTCTCTCTCTCACCTCTTCTCTGCAATTTTGGCAGTGCACATGGACACACACACACACACATAAACACACACCATGGGCAGTGAAGCAGGGCAAGGAGAGGGTGTTCTCTCATCTCCCCCCCACCCAATCCCACAGCTCTGCACATGGTGGTGTGGGGTCATGGGTGATAAAACTGCCCTTGCTGTTGATTATCTGCGTATGTGGGGGAAAGTCCAATTGCTTGGAACAAAGGGAATAATTCACAGTGGGGCCAGACCAAGAATGGAATGAAGTAATCAGGTAGTGCAGGGGGTGGGGGGTGGCAAGAGACTGGCAGATCCACCAGGAGGCCAAAGTCCCATCTCGGCCAGCAGCGTCCACTCCACGGTGGCCGGCCAAAGGCCTCCACAGAGCTCACAAGGAGCCCCCAAAAGCCAGAAGGCTGAAGGCAGGCAGGCAGGCAGGCAAGCCTGTTCCCCAGCCATCCCAGGACTGAGAGCTGTTCTGCCCCCCTCAGCTGGGAAATGGCACCCAGCCAGGATGGAGCCCGCCTGCCCCCCTGTCTTCCTCCACCTCCTCCTCTTCATCCTCCACAAATGCAACTAAGCCCCCCCTTTTTTGAAGCCATCTGAGCCAGGGACCATCACCACCTCCAGTGGCAGTGAGTCCCAAGGTGTAACGTGAAGAGAAGGACTTTCCTTTTGTCTGACTTGGATCTGCTACTCCTCCATTATATTTCATGACCTCAGGTTTGAGTATTAAGTAAGAGGGAGAGAGAGAAAGGGCGAGAAAGACTTATTGCCCATCTTTTCTGTATTAGGCACATTTCCTAAATATGAGGTAGCACTTGGGAAAATTGACTTTTTTGGGTAACAGCTACCAGAATCCCCCAGCTAACATGGGAACTGTAGTCCTCCTCCTTCTCCTTCCTTAATGCAGGTAATATTTGTTTGTTTATTTAAAATTGTGCCTTTCTCCCAAAATGGGGCCCAATTGGGGCAGCTCTCAATATATGTTAAACCAAAATACAGTTAAAACAATGGATAATCCAAAAGTTTTAAAAATTATATAAGCAATCATATTCAAAACATTAATTAAAAACAGGTTTAAAAGACAGTTAAAATATGATGATGATGATGATTAAAATCCTACACACCCAAATTAAAAGACCTTCTGCAATAGGTGGTTTACAGTCAAAGGCCAACAAAAGCAGGGTCCTTACCACTTCAGAGAATCATAGAGTTGGAAGAGACCCCAAGGGCCATCCAGTCCAACCCCATTCTGGCATTGAGGAATACACATTCAAAGCACTCCCAATGACAGGTGGCCATCCAGCCTCTGTTTAAAAAAACCCAAAGCAGGAGACTCCACCACACACCCAGGCAGCAGTGGACAGCTCTTACTGTCAGGAAGTTCTTCCTAATGTTGAGGTAGAATCTCATTTCCTGTAGTTTGAACCCATTGCTCCGTGTCCTAGTCTCTGGAGCAGCAGAAAACAAGCTTGCCCCATTCTCAGTGTGACATCCCTTCAAATATTTAAACATGGCTACCATGTCACCTCTTCACCTTCTCTTCTCCAGGCTAAACCTACCCAGCTCCTTCAGCTGCTCCTCATAGGTCATAGTGGCTTCCAGACCTCCCACCATCCTGGTCGCCCTCCTCTGGACACGTTCTGCCGCCTCCTGTGGCAGTGCATTCTACCCCTCCAAAGTGAAGCATGAAGTGGACTGGGCGCAGTGGTTCAATGCCAGTACTGCAAGCCACCACATCACAAGTTTGACCCCAAGGGCTCCAAGGTTCACTCAGCCTTCCCATCCTTTCGTAGGCAGGGCACGTTTCTAGGATGGAGGACAATCGCCTTCCAAAAATAGTACTCTACGGTGAACTCGCCACGGGTCAGCGTAAGAGGGGCGCTTCAAAAAAGCGATACAAGGACTCCCTGAAACAACATCTCAGGTTCGGCCAAATTGATCACCAACAACGGTGCGCCCTGGCCTCACATCGGGAGGCATGGAGACGCACGATCCACAATGCTGCAGCCTTATTTGAGAACTCACAACGAACAAGTCTTGAAGAGAAACGACAACGCAAAAAGAATCACAACCCGGAAACATCACCCAAGGAGACCTTCTGCTGTGCTTTTTGCAACCGGACTTGTTTATCTCGGATTGGCCTTTTTTGCAGAAAGCGCGGGATGAGTCCTTCCTAAATCTTTGATTGCGAAGAAAAGCCAGAGAGAGAAAATGAGTACCCAGCTTGTGGGGGCAATTAGCTAACACACATTGGAAACTGCTTAATGCAGTGTAGATGTGTAAATAGCTATTGCTTAAAAACAATTTGTAAGCCGCTCTGATAGCCTTGTGGCTGAAGGACGGGGTATAAATACCTAATTTATTTAATTTTATTAATTTTATTTAGGCTGACCTGAGAGTGCTGCCACCCTTTCATGCCAGGCCTCACCGGGTGGGCAAGACACGTCTCTTGAAAAACAGCATCTACCACCTTCCCGTTCTCCTGCCAGTGGGCTGATTCCACTCTGTGTGTGCATGTGTGTCCACCTCCATGAAAGCAGAGGTGTTGTGAGAGGCCACAGTGTTTGCACATGTGTGTCCACCTCCATGAAAGCAGAGGTGTTGTGAGAGGCCACAGTGTTTGCACATGTGTTTCCACCTCCAAGAAAGCAGAGGTGTTGTGAGAGGCCACCCGGTGTTTATGAACGGCTCCCCGTCCTGCCTTTTGCTTCCTGGGAAAGGATCCCAGTTGTCTTTTCAATGCAACGGCCCTCCCAGGAAACACAGGCTGATGGAGCTGAGCTGCAAATACTCCCATGAGCAGATGGGACGCGTGCATGCCTTTCTTAAGCAAACAGGAACTTGGGGGTCAAGCGAAGGTGAGCAGCCATTTGCCAGCCCCCCCCCCCCAGCAATCTTCTCAGAACAGCCCTGACCCTTCCTTCCATCCTTCCTTCCCTCCCTCCTTTGACCCCCCCCATTCTGCCACAGCTGCACCCGGTGGAATCCTGGGGTTTGTAGTTTGGGGAGGCACTAGAACTCTCTGGCAGAGAATACGAAGTAGGACCCAGCAAAAATACAAATTCCAGCATTCCACAGGATGGTGCCATGGCCACTAAACTGGAGTTAAAGTGTTATAATTGTGTGGGAGACACTGTTATGTAGCGCTATTATTCCACTTTAACTGCTCTGGCTGCCTCCTGTGGAATCCTGGGATTTGCAGTTTAGGGAGGGGCATTTATGAAGATTTCTCTGGGAGTCCTTCCACACTACACAGTTATAGCGCTGTGATTCCACTTTAAGTGCTGTGGCTCCATCACCCGATGGAATCCTGGGGAATTTTTGAATTCCTGGGATCCTTTCACACAGCACAGTTACAGCGCTATGAATCCATTGGCAACGGGCATGGCTTTATCCTATGGAGTCCTGGGATTTCTAGTTTAAGGAGGCACTAGGGCTCTCTGGCTGAGAAGTCTAGGAGCCCATCCCTGAACTGCATATCCCAGAATGCCATAGGTGGTTGTGGTGGCAGTTCAAGCGGCATCAGAGTGGTAGGAGTCTATAGTGTGAAAAGACCCTCAGCCGAAAGCTCTGGGACCCCCGACGGGGCTCCATAGGAGGCAGCCTACGAGGGGGTCCCCGAGTTGCTTCCAGGGGAGGCGAGGAATCCATTCAGAGTAGACCCCCTCCCCAATAACAAACAAAGGGGAGACGGAGGCTCGGGGGCGTTTTAAAGGAAGAGGGCGGCGGGCACTGGGGGCGTTGTGGACCCCCAAAGTCACCCCCCGCGCCCACCTCTGCCTTCCTCGGCTGGTGGTCGCCCCCCCGCTCGGCGGCCCTGCGCCTGTTTTGCGCGCAACCGGGGGAGGGGGCGCCCAGCTGGCGGGGGCGGGGCCGTGGGGGTGGGCGGGGGTGGGCGGCACCCTCGGCCCCTCCCTCCCTCCCTCCCTCCCCGCCCCCCCAGTCCCGCCCGCCCGCCAGCCAGGCCGAGGCGCCGGGGGGAGCGGCGGGGCGTCGTCGGAGCCGGGCCGGGGCTTTGCTGCTGCTGCCGCCCCGCGGAGGAGGGGGCCGGGGCTGCGGGATGGTGCCATGGAGCCCCCCCAGCCGGAGCCCCCCCCGCCGTGTCCGGGGCCGTGTCCGTGTCCGGAGGGTGGCCTGGCCGCGGCGGGGCGTCCGCTGCCCCCCTTCCAGCTGGTGCACGTGCAGCTCTCCGGGGGGGCGCCCTGGGGCTTCACCCTCAAGGGGGGGCTGGAGCACGGCGAGCCCCTCATCGTCTCCAAGGTGAGCGCCGGCGCCCCCCCCCGTCGCCGGGACCCCCTTTGTCCCTCCGCCGCCCCCTTTGTCTCCTCCGCCGCGCGCCTTGGCTGGGGGCCTCCCCCTCCCCCCTCCCTCCCCCCCGCTCTTTGTTCGGACCTCCTTCGGGACCAATTCGGCGGGAGTCCCCCCCCGGCGCTTTCTCGCTCGCTCGGCTGTTTTCGGAAAGTTTTGTGCCCGGCCTGGCCTGGAAGGGGGGCGAGGGCGGGGGGGGGGAAGGAGCGGGACCCCCGTGGCCAGAATTGGGCCTCCCTCCCCCCACTCACCCCGGCCCCCTCTCCTCCAAGGCGCCCCCCGCCTCCCTCGCTGCCCGCTCCCCGTTCACACGTGCGGCGGGTTCCTGCGCGCCCCACAGACGCGGGTGGGTTGGGGCTCTTTCTGCCGCCGGGTTTGGGGGGGGGACAGGCCGGCCTGGTGGGGTGGGGTGGGGGGCAGTTATCCTCTGGAGAGGGATTGGGGGGGCAGAGAAGGCTGGAAAGACCGATGCCAGGTGCCCCGGAGAGGAGCAGCAACCTCTGGGGTTGGGGCAGAGAGTTTGAGTTTGGGGGGACAGGTTGGCCCGGTGGGTGCCTGGGGGTTGGGGCAGAGAGACCCCCCACCTTGGCGGTGGGCTTCTGGCAGGAGGAGGGAAGGGGCACCTGGTGTGGGGTGCGGGGGGTTGTTATTGGACCTGGTGAAGCAGCGGCGGGTCCTTCCTTCCAGGTTCTTAAGAGGAAAAGCTGCCTGGGGGGGGGCTTTGGGGCGGGGAGGCCCTTCTCTCGCTCCCTTCCGAGCATCTTCTGCAAAACTCACAAACAAGGATTTCCTGCAGATAAGGACCCACCAACTGCCCCCCCATGTGCCTGCGCCTCCCCCTCTGGAAGCTCAGGGGCACCTCTGTCCGGGGGGGGGGGAGTTAGGTTTACCCCAGCACCGAAAGCTCTCCCGCCTCCACCCCTCTTGGCCTGGCTGCCCTCAAGAGCACTTCTGGACATTGCTGACCACTGGACCCTTGGGCAGAGAGAGCCCTCCGTGGAGGAGGCAAAGGGTCCCAGTGGAAGAGCGGCTGGACAAGAGCTTCTGCCTGGGGGTGCAGAGGCTGGGGAAGTTACTTTTGGCGGGGCCACAGCTGGAATCCTGTTGATTACTCCCAGCTGTAGAGGAGGCCCATTCAGTCCATGGTTGGTTGCATGGGGAGCCAGCAGAATGGTCAATGGGACTGATTCGGTGGCTCTGCTGTAGTTGGGACAAACCACGGGACGTGGGCCCACCACTCCCAGGATCTCTGCAGGTGTGCAAGGGAGGCATGGCCCATCGCTCACGCAAAGCGTCCCAGGCTTGCTCCTTGGCATCTCAGGGGCAGGATTAGTGCGGACCCCCTTCCTTGGGCAGGACCCCACAAGGGCACGGCCCCTCCCAGGGGGCACTGGGCTGAAGGTGGGGTGGGGGCAGCTTCCTGTTTGAGGAGTTTGGGGGAGTGGATGGGATGCAGAAAGCAGGGGTTGGGAGCAACAACTCACAGGCAACACAGTTACTTGTACTTAGTTACTTTATTGGTTAAGGAGGATGTAAGAAAGCCATATTCCAAAAAGGGAGAGAGAGAGAAATTACTTTATTGGTGCGATGAGTCATGGTTTCTAGTTACTTCTGACTTACTTTTAACAAGTATTTCAACAGAATTTACCACCACACCACACCACCACCAATTTTTATGCTGTGTTCTTATCAGTCTTGGGGGGGCGGGTTCCCTCTCAAAACAAACAGAATATAATGGGAAAGTAAAGAACAGTAAAGCTTGTTTTCATCATTTTAACAAATCCCAGCAGCTGGCTGGTTTTAAACACTGTTGCAAGGAACAGAATGGGTGCCTTTTAAAAAAGAACTTTGCAAGCTTTGAGGTCACCTTACTGGTCTAGAGAAAGAATTTTCATTTTGGATTGCAATGCCCAGTAGCCCCCTGGCCAGTGCTGAGGAGTGCTAGGAGCTGCAGTCCAACACCTCTGGAAGGCCGACTCCCTAAATAGCGTGCATGTGCAATTAAGAGATCTGTTCAGCTGGTAGTAAGACTCTGGCATTGAGGGGCTGCAGAAACACACTCCTGTTTTTTAAAAACATTGCTTATTTACTTATTTATTTATTTACGTCTGGCTATTATTACCATTTTCCAACCCTCTTACTAGAACAACAATGACTGTTTGAATTGAAACATTTTAGCTTTAACAGTTTATTGGCAGTTGTTCGTTGTTAGACCAGTATCCGATGTCAGTTGCTTCTTTTTAATCACTGTATTTTAATAAGGCAAGAAATGCCATTCAGAAACAAATCCTTCCATTAACCTAAGTTCAACCAAAACAACTTGCTTTAAAAGAGCACTTGTTTTTTTAGAACAATTATTTAAGCTCGTGGCCATAACATCTGAACTGCATTTTGCTACTTAGTTTTTTGATTTAGTCCTATATTGGTTTGAATGCAATCTCCCCCAAAACTGGTTTAAGCAAACAAACACACAAAACCAAAACCAAAAAGGTTTAAACAAGAAAAAGTTTGTTTTTCTTTTTTAAAAAACTGTTTTTTCCCTCAACCCTGCACAAAAACAAAGCACCCCTAAGAGAACCTGGACTATCTTTTTCGCTGGCTTGCTGCTGCTGCTTCTCCCAAGAGTTATTGATTGGTTCCTTTTAAATGATTTTCAGTATAACTGTCTCTTGCTTCCCCCCCCCCCAGCAGCCACTGGGAAACTACATGGGGAGGATGGGATCTAACGCTAGCCTTGCCCACCTGGAGCCTGTCAGAGGTGCCTGACTATACCTCCCATAATCCCCCAGCA
The DNA here is from genome assembly GCA_030847615.1 of Gambelia wislizenii. Classification (NCBI taxonomy): domain Eukaryota; kingdom Metazoa; phylum Chordata; class Lepidosauria; order Squamata; family Crotaphytidae; genus Gambelia; species Gambelia wislizenii. Next base: position 38,943,233 of record JAUMIR010000011.1, on the reverse strand, counting down.
ACCTGGGGCCTTTTGGAGGAGGTGTTGAACTACAACTCCTATAATCCCTAGCTGGGGGGTTGCTGGGATGCTAGAAAACACAGAGGGATGGGGCCACTCACTGATTGATTGATGGAATGATATTCTTCCTTTCTCCCAATATGGGCCCAAAGGTGGCTTAAGATAAAAGACAGCTAAAACAAAGGTTTAAACAATGCCCCCCCCCGTTTGATACACCCTCTTTGGCACTGTTTTGCACAAACCAGCGGAACAAATGTGGGTTGGAAATCCTTTCCCGCAGGGATGGGGGGCGAGCAAGCTGGCTCTGTTTCCAGCAACAGCGCTGCCGGCCCGGGATGGGTGGCCCTGTGCCAGCCCTCTCCAATTGTCCTCCCCGCAGGCTGGGTGCTGCTGGACACTAATGGCCGCTAGACGGTGAATGATTAACTGCCCTTGTCTCTCTCCTGCCAGCCAGCATTGGCACGGGGGGGGGGCTGGGGAGGTGCCACTCCCCACAATGGAATGCCTTGTTTGCGCCCGGGCGATGGGTCCCCTGTGTGAGGAGATTTCAGGGTTGTGGAAGTCCCAGAGACCTTTCCAGGGTGCATGTACTACGATTCCCTGCTTCTCTTGCAAACCCTGAAGGAACTGGGTCCGTCTGATCTCACAAGTTAAGCAGGACCGGGCTGGATTCGCACTTGGAAGGGAGGCTGCCTGGGAACATACCGGAGGCTGTAGGCTGTATTTCAAAAGAAAGCCATAGCAAACCTGGCCTGAAGAAATCCTGAGGACCAGCGTGGTGTCGTGGTTTAAGGGTTGGGCCCAGACTCTGGGAGACCAAGGTCTGGATCCCTGGAAGGTCCGGGAAACCCACTGGGAGACCTTGCCATAAGCTGCACTCAATGTGAAGTCACACAACCGTTGTCAGCCAGCATGGTGTAACACTTTGAATGCTGGACTAGGGCTCCGGGAGAGCAGGGTTCAAATCCCCACTCCGTCAAAGAGACCTACTGGCTGACCTTGGGCAAATGGCCCTCTCTCGGCCTTAGAGGAAAGCCAGGGCCAGCCTTGGCATTAATCTTAAAAAGCAGCAGGCTGGTGAAGTGGTTTGAGTGCTGGGCTAGGGCTTTGGAAGATCAGGGTCCAAATCCCCACTCAGCTATGGAAACTCAGTGGTTTCCCTTGGGCAACTCTCAGCCTCAGAGGAAAGCCATGGCAAAAACCTCTGCATAATAAATCTTGCCCAGAAAAAAAAGAGAAGATCCCCATAAGTCCATTCAAAGGCACATCACAGCAGCTTATAAACCAAGGCCATGGGGATGGGCAGGGATCTAGTGGCACCTTTAAGACAAAGTGGGGGGGGGCAGTGGTTGAGGCTGAGCTTTTTTGGATTTCCACCCACTTCTTCTGATGCATGGGTGGAGTACAGTGCTCTAGAGACAGGTTTTAAAGCCTGTTTTGGGGAGCAGGAATGACACATGGAGAGATGCAGATAGTGACCCTCACAGACCTGACCTGCCGTCCCTCAAGGCCACTTCACTGCCCGGCAGCCAGAGGTTCCCTGCACTCTCTCCTGGGAGAGACTAGGTGGCCATGTCTTCCAGCAGCAGGATTGTGCTGCCCCTCGTCCCCATCCTGACTGCCGTGCCACATGCTGAGGGAGTTGCATCTTCCAGCAGCGCCCACTGTGTGCTCCTGGTCCTCCTTGTTTCTCATGCCTTTGCAAATAATGCCAGCGCCCCCTCCTCCTTGGGAGTGACAAGAGCTTCCCTGTGAGTCAAGCTGGATTCCTTGAAGCCTGAAGGTGCAGTTCTGTCCCCAAATAACATGGGGAGAAAGGAAAGGGGGTAATTCCACCCACAGAGCAGTGCCCTTTTAAAACATCAATGCTATTTTTAAAAATAAATAAATTAATTAAAATGCATTTTTAAATTTAAAGCAGATGAACAGTTTTGTTAAAATAATGAGTGAAAAGGAGTCCCAGTCAAAGACACCATGATGCATTTCCTCTGCATCCCACTGATAGGAGCAGTGTACACAGGGAGGACATGGGAGTGAGCCCTTCTCTGCTGTGGCACCCCAGTTGTGGAAGTCTTTCCCCTTGGAGCCCCCCCCCCCACTGGCAGCAGCATTGCTTTCATTCTGGTGCTCCTTTGGGCTGAATAGGGAGGCTTTCAGAGGCCAGAAATGGCCAGCAGCATGCTAGGGCTTTCCCATCCCTGCTGGAGCTGGCTAGTAGAGGTTACTAAGCAGATTGGGACGCCATTGCTGGGAAAGTAAGCCCATGAAGCCCCTAAAAGCCATGGGAAATGGAAGCTCATGGAGGAGATTATTGAACCAGAGCCCGGGAAACATGCCTCATCCTCCCTGGGCTCCATGGAGAGATGGCCGGCCTCTTGCCTCCGGATGTCTTGAACTGGAGCCCCGCACCTTGTTCCTTCCCAGTGGCTACAAGGGTTTCTTCTTTCCTGGGAACTCACTACCTACGAGCAGCCGGTGGCTTGGGGACTGGTGCTGGTCCACAGAGCACCACTTTGAGCATCCGGCCCACTTCCCCCTTCTTTGTATGTGTTGCCCCCAGTGTTCTGGCCTTTGGGGTTCACTTACAAGGACACCCCAAGCTTTCTGCCTCTTGGTGCAACCAAGTGTTTGGTTGGTCCCACAATTGTTTTTATTGCATTTGGGGGGGGCGGCTGTGGGCTTGTGGGGCACCAGGCCAGGGTGTGAGGGTGCCCAAGGGAACTTCTAGGGGCAGGCCCCTCCTTGGGCTGATGGGGCAGCTGAGATACCGAGGCCAGAAAGCTGCTTCCTTTCCCGCTTTCTGGCAAAGTCGCCAGCAGACCAAGCGAAAACAAGGCCTCCTTTGTGCCATAATTAGCTGTCAGCCAGGGAGAGCGCCCTTCTCCCCACAAGCTTTGGGCTTGCCCTTTCCTTTTCCTGCCCCCTTTGGGCGGTCGGATCCTGCTCCTTCATTCTTCAGAGATCCCAGCATAGCTTGGGCCACCCCACATTCTGTACAGGGGTACCCTTGGACTGAGGACTGCTGGTTGCAGGCAAGGCCCCCTCTTCTTCGGCCCGAGGAACATGGAAGATGGTTGCTCTCCACATTGCAGGCCCAGCTGGGGAGGGGAGCGAGGGAAGATGAGCAATGCCCCACACTTCCACCCCCATCGTCCTTGATTTGTAGCATCCACAACAGGGGCTGGTTTAAACCTTGGTTTTAACCAAATGACTTTTTAGAAAAACTTCCTAGTTTTTAAAATTGATTATTCAATTTTTTTTTAAAAAAACCTTTGGCTGTTATTGCCATTTTCCAACGCTCTTACTGGAACAACAATGACTGTTTGAATTTAAACATTTTAACTTTAACAGTTTATTGGCAGTTGTTCATTGTTAGACGAGTATCCGGTGTCAGTTGCTTCTTTTTAATCACTGTATTTTAATAGGACAAGAAATGCCATTTGGAAACAAATCCTTCCATTAACCTAAGTTCAACCAAAACAACTTTAAAAGAGCACTTTTTTTAAAGAACAATTATTATTTAAGCAAGTGGCCATAATAAGATCTGAACTGTATTTTGCTACTTATTTTTCTGATTTAGTCCTATATTGGTGTTAATGGGGGAAAAACTGGTTCAAACAAACAAAAACAGTTTAAACAAAAAAAGGGGGGTTGGGTGTGTTTTTAAAAACCTTTTTTCCAACCCAGATCCAGAAACTTCATCCAGGCATCCACGCGTGGAGTCTGTGGTGGATTCCACCCAGCCATAGATGCCAGCTGTTCCTTGTGTGCATTCATCTCCTGAGGTTGCTGTGAAATGTGGAAGCAGCAAGATTGCAATGTTAGCTGCTGGGTGGTTGTGTGTGTGGCTGCTTTGCCTCTACACCTGAGAAGACTGCAGGTCCTCTATATTTTTTAGCCTTGATAGCCTTGAGATGACCCAAATCTCCCTCCTTGCTCTCCACAAGGCCTCCAAACACATCTGGAACTCTGGTGTTTTTCAGCCGGTCTTGGATGCGCCAATGAAGTGCATCCCTCTTTCTCTTTGGCTCATCTGCCTTGACTTCTGAGTGGTTCCCCCTCCACATGGAAACCATCCTGCAAGGCCTGCACTCTTGATGCTGGTGGCTTCTTTTCCTTTGCCTGCAATGACCTGGAGGGTGTGGAAATCATATTGGGATGTCATGCCTTTTGCCGGCTGGAGAGGTTAACAGTTACTCCGGCTCCTTGTGGCCTAAGATTGTATCCTGGGGGTGACCTGCTCATGTGTGTGTGAGCATGTGTGTGTGTGTATACCTGGCTACCAGGCACAAAGAGACCTCATCGGCTCCCACCCTGTTTCAGCTGCTTGGAAACTGGGCTGTTCAGTATCCCTTCTGCAGGGCAAGAGCAAGTCTTCCTGGCCCTACCATTCATTCATTTGTAATTGTGGGGTGTGCTTCCCAGACTCCTGAGGTAGGCGGGGTGTCTAGACGCTGCACCTCTTGGCGATGCTGCCTCTGCCTTGCCTGGGCTCTGTGCCACAGATGGGTGAGATGGCTTCTTCCTTTGGCCTTCCGGGTGAGCTGTCCCTGGCAGGGCACTCTGGCTCCTAGGCTGCCTGCTGACCGCTGGGCCTCATCCTTAGCAGGCTTCCATCACAGTCTTTAGGGCAGAGGGACCTTGGGGGCCAAGCCTCCAGCAGCCTCGGGGCCCTCTTGGAAACTGGGAAGGCTGCCAGGCCGATGGGGAGAGGTAGATGGTGGGTGGATGGGAGGAAGGAAGGGAGGTGAATGCACAGCTGGGTGCTTCTCCTGGGAAATTCAGCCTTCTTTTGTTATGTTTCTAGTGCTTAAAAGCAGAAACTGGCTGAGAGTTGCTTCATGGCTCTTGGCATTTCTGGCTAGAGAGGAATTCTCTCAGCTGTTGTACAAAAACCCAGCAGAGCTAACCTTCACTTATGCATGTTAAACAAGGCAGAGAAAGTGGTGTGGGAGGCATTGAGCTCTTCAGAGGTTCTTGTATTGTAGCACCCAGCACTTCTCACCAGGGCTATAGGGCTGCTGGGAGTTGTAGCCGAGCAACATCTGGGGGGCTGCAGGACCCCCTCCCCACTCCTACTCCTGCCTGGTAAGTTTTCAGCAGAATCCCTGTAAAGCCATGGAGGGAAGGGTGTGGAGCAAGGCATTGTGCCCCCCTCGTGATGAGTTGTGCTGGCAGTGTGCGAGGGACCTTGCAGGGCTCTCCTCTCTGAACAGCCCTGGAGAAAGCTGCTCCCAAGGGTCTCCGAGACACCATCAGGAAGCCATCCGGGCCAGGACTTAAAAGCCAAGCTCGCCTCCACCTCCAGAGCCCTAGTGCAGTCCAGGCCGGCTGTTCTCCTCCTCCGGCTCAGCCAGCCGACTCCAGGCTCCCCATTGCACCTCCAGCTGGGATTTGAGGAATGAGTGTGTGCTCTCCTCAAATGGAGGAGTGCTGCAGCCACCGTGGTGTGCCAGGGCCAAGCCTGCCCCGCCGTCGCCCTTCCCCATCTGGACTCGATTTCCGAAATGGTGTTCCCGCTGCCACTAGCAACTAGAATGAGCAGGAGGCAGCAGATCCAGATCAGAGGAGGAGGAGTAAAAGAAGAAGGAAAGCTCTGTTTGTTTTCTTTCTGCTCCAAGCACAGCCTCCAAAAATGGTGGCTTTGGGAGAGGAAATGTGCTGATTTGGTGCATAGTTGTTCTCTGCATTCTCTGTATCCTGGCTGACTTGTGGAGGGCAGCTCTAGGGCAATGGTGAGACTGGCCAGGGTTGAACTGGCTAGGACCCTTGAGGGGCTGTGGAGTAGGGCCTGGAACCATCCCAACTTCAAGGGCATCTCCAGACTTGTTTCCCTCACCCTCTGTAAGGGTGCTCCCTTCACTGGGAGGAAGGTTTCTTTTCCCAGAAGAGCAGATGAGGATTTCTTGGGTCAAATTTTGGATGAGTCTCTTCCACCCCCAACCCTCAGCCAGTTTTGGTGCATTCAGACTGCACCGTGATGGGAGTAGACTACTTTCTGTACCCCCTGTCTTCACCCTGTCTGAGATGGTTTTTCAATATCATAAACGTAGCCAGTTCTGAATCCAGAAAAAGCTCTTTGCTGCAAGTTCTGTTTTTTAGTGAGGGAGGGAGAGGCATTTGAGTGTCTGAGATCTGCCCCAGATTTGCATCAATCTCTGTGAGTTTCTCGGCTCAACATGGGGCAGAACTGGCTAGTTGAGGCTGAAGTGGGAAGGCAATTTAGAGAGGCATTTCCCTGGGCTAGTCACTTCTGTGGCCGCTTCCAAGCTGATTTCTCCTTCCCCATAACTACTGGGGCGTCTTTCAAAATCTGGACTTGGGTTGCAGCAGCTAAGCAGAATGTCGTACCCAGGGCAGAGACATGCCAGCAAACGTCATCAGAGTTTAACAAGGGCTCTGGTTAAGCCAAGAAGCCCTCCTCAGTTCTGTGCTCAATTGCTGGAACAGAATTTGGTGACAGACCCTCTCCTCAGTACCCGTCTCTGTGTCTTTCTGTGCCATGAGCAGCAATTTAGATATTTTAAAAAAATATGAAGAAAGGATTCAGTCCCCAACTGACAGAAGGAGTTCATTGCTGTTACACTAGATAGTTTGCGAGCAAGCTGGTTTGAATTTGAATTAATTTTGAATGGCCAAATGTTTTCCAGACACATTTATTTAATGATCTATTCCATCCCTGCCCTTAAGGGCTGGAGTGTTTGGTTATCCATTGAAGTTTCAGCATAACTTTTTTTGTTTGTTACCTGTTTTATAGCTCTGTCCTGCAGATTGGTGGAGGCCAAGTGGTGGAGCACTGGCCTTTTGTTTGTAACTGAGCCCCAAAGGTCCAAGCCATTGCAGAGACCAGCAAGGAGAGCTGGACACAGCACCGAGGAGAAAGAGCTTTAGATGAGGCATGGGCAGGGTTAGCTGGTTTCAGCCTGGTTGGTTTAAACCAAATGACTTTTAAAAACAACACTCCTGTTTTTTAGCATTGATTATTCATATATATTTTTTTTTAAAAAAAATCTGTCTGTTATTACTATTTTCCAACTCTCTTACTGGAACAACAATGACTAACCTTTAACTGTTTATTGGGAGTCATTCACTGTTAGACCAATATCCAGTGTGAGTTGCTTCTTTTTTTATCACTTTATTTTATAGTGCAAGAAACACCATTCAAAAACAAATCCTTCCATCAACCTAAGTTCAGCCAAAACAACTGGCTTTAAAAGAGCACCTTTTTAAAAGAACAATCATTATTTAAGCTAGGGGCCATAACATCTGAACTGCATTTTGCTACTTAATGTTCTGATTTAGTCCTATATTGGTTTTAATTTTTTAAAAAACTGGTTTAAACAAAAAGTACTGGTTTATGCCCCCAAAAAAGGAGGGTTGAGTTTTTTAAATGAACTGTTCCCCCCCCCCCCCAACCCTAGTTGTGGACTTGTTAGCATCTCACTGTGTCAGAGAGATTCGGGTTCTGGGTATCGGCTGCCATGGCTGCACCCAGTGGAGTCCTGGGAGGAACTGGAGCTCTCCAGCTGAGATTGCCAAGTCCTTCTCCCTAAACTACAAGTCCCAGGATTCTATAAAAGAGGGAGCCATGGCAACTAAAGTGGAACCATAGCACTGTAGTTGTGTGATGTGAAAGGACGGCCAGCTCCTCCAGGGCTCTTCCTGGGTTCTTCTGGCTGCTTGGTTCTGAAAGGCTTGCTCCTCACCCAACTGTGAGCCACAGCGCCCTGGGACATGCTCCTGGGCCTGGCATCAGCGTGGCAGCTGCACTATGGCTCTCCGTGGGCTCTGGATGGCCCTGCTGGCATCTTGGCCACACAATGGGCCCTTGTTTTGGCCCAGCCACGGGGGAAGCAGCTGGGGGAGCGCCATGCGCTGACTGTTTCATGTGACTCTTGGAGAGGGGGAAAGGGCCACCCGCCCGCCCACCCTGCCTTGCCCTGCCCTGCCTGGTGCTGCAGCCCCAGCTCTGGGTGCCAGATCCTCTCCTGGGCACAGCTTTCTCCCCTGGGATCTACTACAGCTGGGAGCCAGGGGGACAGACAGAGGGTCCACTGAGCCAGGAGTGGACAGTCCTTTCGCGGGAGGTGGAGGGGTCGGTCTCCCTTGGGGGCCACGTCCCTTGTCAAGGTTTTGTCTGTGAGGAAACAGCAGCACCTCTCTCTTTAGGCCAAGCCAAAGGGGCATAGGAAGCTCTTTGGCTAAGAAGCTGTTGGGGTCAACACCAAGGAGGAGGTGGGCTCCTTCAGCCCTGCGAGGTAGGCTGGTGTGCTTATCTGTCTGTTTTGGAGGGGGAATATTCTGGGGAAGGGCAGCCACTGTATGCATGCAGGGAAGCAACTCAAGAGGAACCAGGAGGTGGTTGTGAGGGCTTCACCTACTCAGATTTTAGTAGAAAGGAAGGATTAAAAATGTGTTATGTAAGTCCCACTGCAAAACTGGCAGGCTTTAGTTCCCAGTGGCAAACTGGAGCAGGAGGTGGAGGGGAGGAGGGGACTGCCGCCAGCCCAGTTGCCTGAGAGAGGCACAGAATTTGGAAAGGGTGGGGGGGAGTGAGGAAATGTACAGTTTGCTGCATTGCTGCCCTGTGTTAAACATCTGTTTTTGCAGCCCGGCCTTGAACTTTTTAAGGAGCAGCAGCTGAAGGCGGGGGCTCTTGGCTGAAGGCTGAGTTCCTCCTTTTCTTCCCAAATACCTCTGGCCTCAGACAGCAAAATGCCCCTGCTGGACCTACACCTAGCCTCCTGGGCATCGTGGCACTTTATTCCCCTGCAGCCAGAGTGCAGAAGGGGCCTCTTGGAAGGCAGGGCGGGTGCTGGTTGCCATGTGGCCCCTCCCAGCAGCCCACTTGGCTTGGGAGATCCCAGGTTTTGGCTTTGCCTTTGGCAAATATCCATCAGCTTTGAGGGCTACCCTGATGACTCTTCTTAAAGGACTGTCCTCAGTCAAATTTGTCTGGGTGCTCCCCATGGTCTCCCTAAAACTGAGGGCAGCCGGGAGGAGCGTGCGGGTGTGTGCATTTGCAGAAGACGCCTTGCTCTCACTCCCTTCTCTGTGCATTGGATGTGTGTAGGATGACCTAAAACCAATCATCAATTTACGCATACTTAAAATGCATGCATGTGCCAAGTTCTTATCTCACTGAGTTTTCTTTGCACTTGCTAGGTGAAAACCTGTGGGCTTTCTGACAGCCTTGTTTTTGAGTGCCAACTGCAAGTAAAAAAATCAGGAGAGGGGGCAAATGTGTTTGTGAGTGAAATCTAAAAGTTCTCTCAGTCCCGCCATCTTCACAGGCCTACCTGGTGAGGATTTGCAAGAGAGCGTCTTGGAGGCTGCTCCCACCCTTCAGCATTCCCTTCCATGGGAGGCCCCCTCCTTGCTCTCCTCTCACCATCAGGCAAAGACCTTTTTATTCAAGCACACTTTTAATGTGTAATTGCTTGCAAGGAGCCTTCTTATGGGGGCGGTTGCTTTATTTTTAACTTTCGTACGACTTTTAATGATTTTCTACTGTTTGTAACCTACCCTTTTGATCTGAGGATCTTTTAATTAGGTTTTAAATGTTACTGTCAGGCTTTTTAGCTGATTCCTTTTTGCGCTTCCAGAGGGACTGGCTAGCCCTGAGTCTGGATGGGCCTTCCCCCCAGGTTGGAGAAGTGATCGGGAGGCACTGGGCGGATTGGGTCGTGCCTGGGCATCCATGGTTGACCACCAGCACCCTGGGTTTGTCTCTCTCTTTCTGTCCAGGTGGAAGATGGTGGGAAGGCGGCCTTGTCTCAGAAGATGCGCTCTGGGGACGAGCTGGTGAACATCAACGGGACGCCGCTTTATGGCTCTCGGCAGGAGGCCCTCATCCTCATCAAGGGCTCCTACCGCACCCTCAAGATGATCATCCGGAGGTGAGGGGTAGGAGCAGGATGGGGGGCATAGCCACAGTGGAGGGGTCTAAAATGACTCTTCCTAGGAGAAAAAAAATGTAAAAAGCAGCAAAGCTAATAGTATCACTCCGTGAGTAAAAACCACAGCTCCCACCCCTTGGCCCCACTCACATGTACAACGATGATAATACGTTTCCTAAAGGACAACCTAAAACGTCAGACATGTGTGTGAACCTTTGAGTCCCACAGATTTCTGCCTCAGTGTAGATGGTCCAGGAGCATTAGAAGGCAGGGATAAGAGGCAGGAAAGGGCAAACGTTAAGCGCAGTGTTGTGGCCATGAGGGGTTCAGCTAAGCTCATTCTGAAGAAAGGGGTGGAAGACTGAAGGCATCCCCGAAGCAAAGGCTTCAGGTATACTAGGATGAAAAGAGGAGTGGGGGACCCCAAGGCTGCTCTCCACATTGGAAGAGAGCTGGGGGTGGGCACTTAGGGATCTGCCTGTTGCCTTAGGTGAAATATGCAGGTTCCTGAGTCAGCGCAGAGCTTACTGTAACATGGCAATACGCCCCCCCCCCAAAAAAAAGCTGGAGACGACATGGAGGCAGTGCGCTAGCTGAAGAAAGGGTCAAGAGTAAAAATAGGGGAGGGTCTTCCTTCTCCTCCATTTCCCCCTTCCCCAGTTTGCCTGAGTTGGGAGCATCACCGATGGTGCAGCAGTGCTCTTGCAGCCTTTGGCGAACAGGCTTATTATGGATGGATGGATGGATACCGGCACTCTTCTCTGTGCTGTTTTTGGGTTGCCAGTCGAGGGTCTGCTGCCCTCCTGCGGCAGGAATCAGGCCCTGCCTCTCAGCTTGCAGGAGGCCAAGACAAACAGCTCTTTCCTTGGCCCTGACTGAGCGATGAACAGACTTTGCTCAGAACCAGCTTGTTTTTTACTCCTTCCTTCTCTCACCATCCTCTGGTACCTCCCACAAATCACACATTTGCCCCCCCCCCAAAAAATATATATGTAAGAGTGTGTTTTTGAAAATATATTTTGATTCTACAAAGCAGAACAGTTTTAATGGATAGCCAACTGCAAAGCAGGCACACAGGTTTCTTTTAAGGACCAGCTGAAGCTGACAGTCTTTTGAGTCATGCAGAACTCTTCTTTTTCACCCTGATTAGAAAGAGAAATTCATTTAAGGCTGTAGAGACACAATATTTGCCTGACTTCTTCCTACATGGAAAAATGAGTAATGTGTAAATACAGCCCGTTTGGGGCAAGGGAAGAAATATCGCTGCTCAGCCGCCCTTCTGGAGGATCGCAGAGCGAGAGGAGGAGACCCTCTCTGTTTGCTCCAGGAACTTGGGTGTGGCAAATGGTTGCTGTGGGGCTTTTGAGCTGCTTTTCCAATTGGCGTGTAGCCTGACTGCTTTGCAGCAGTCCCAGAATGGGAGAGAGATTGGGATCACAGTGACTGTTTGAGCCAGAGGCTAATAAACAGAGGAGAGGCCCGGATGCTCTGCTCTGTGGACGCATGAAGTCCTGACGGGTTTCCTTCCCTCTGGCGACTGCTGCCAGGAGAGTGAAGGCTGCTTGCTTGGGAGAGAAAGCCCCATTGTGCTCAGCAGAATTTACTACCAAGTAGACAGGTTGCAGAATGCACTGAAACCCCTTGTTTTTGCCTGATTGGGAGTCCTGGAATGCCAAACTCATTGTATGACCTGGTGCTGCGTGTTGGTGTGGTGATGCCACAACCACAGGTGTGCGGAAACCTGTATTTGATTTATAAAATAGTCTTTCCTTCCCCTGCAACACCTTGTATCACTCAGGGCAGGTTATAGTAATAGTATAGAAATATATATAGTATAGAAAAGCAAAGCTATCCTAGAAGATGCGGCAAGCATGAACATAAAAACAGAGACAGTCTCAGGCATTTAAAATAATAATAATAATACACATATTAGGAAAACATGAGCGAACCATAGAGAAATGATTGGCCTTGCTGGAACATGGAAGCTTCTACCAGCTGTCAAAGACTATTCAGAGTTGGGGTGAGGTGGGGTCAGGTGTTCCACGTGGAGTGAAAGGGGTGAGCTATCCCACATGGCGTTCCACCGTCCAGGGTCAACCTTCCTAATGTGTAATGGGGGGGCTGGTTGCTGTGAAGGTCGCTCTGGAAGAGAAGGCTGGCAGGTGGCTTCTGCCTCTCGTGGGGTGGGGGGTTAGGTGGGAACAGTGCAGTTGTGCTCCTCTGCCATTTGTGCTTATTGAGACCCTCCTTCCCTTTCAGCTGCATTGCTCCAAAAAGGGTTCTCTGGGAAGATCTGGGGCGTAGGACAGCTACGCGCCTGTTTTCTTGCCCAGGGAAGCCAACTGTCTAAAGCCACGCTCTTGCCCAGGAGAGAGAACCAGGGACTGGAGCTTCTTGGCCATGCGGGGTGTGTGTGTGTGTGTGTGTGTGTGTGTGTATGGTTGTGTAGGGGGACTTCCATAATTCTGTCTGCAAGCCCTCCCCCATATTTTACCAGCCCAGATTCTGTTGCCCATCCGAGAGGTGGGAATGAGCCGAGCGGGACTGTGGAGCTTTTCAGGGCAGGGTGAATGGGTGCCCCATCAGGTGTGTTTATGGGTGCAGCACTTTCCTTGGCCCAGGGTGTCAGTTATGCAGCTTCGCATGAGGTGTAACACACACCCAATGTGCATGCACACCTGAACCCCTGAGTCTTGGAAATCACAGGAGGGGAGTGTGTGTCTGTGTGTGTTCTCCTTTGCCATACTGCTTTGTGGCCAGGGAGGGCCAGATCAGCCGGCTTGGGGCCCAGCTGCTCCCCACGGTGCCTCCTTGTTCTTTTGCAAGTGTGGGGACATTTCCTACCTCAGCCAGGGTTTCTGGCTGCCTCTGCTCCCCCTCTTCGCCTGCCCAGGCCACCCACGCACCAACCGTTCCTCCTTTAGCCCCAATCCGGTGGCTTCCACCACAGAGAGCTGGCCATGATCTCACTCTTCCTGCGCGCTGTCCCGGCCACTTCCTGCCAGTGGGGGAGCATTGAGGCAAAGTCCGGAGGCGGCTGCAGCTGCTCCAGCCCTGGAATTCCCCTGCTGGGCTGGATCTCCTTCCCTCTCCTCTGGGGGAGGTCGCCCCTCTTCAGAGCCCCCCTCTGCTTAGGGCCATCTCCCCTCAATTCCTCCCCCACCCCACCCACTGCTATCCTGGGATGCCTTTTGTCTCTGCTGCTCCTCCAGGAGCCAGGAAGCCCTCTTCCCCTGGGGGTCTCAGGCCCCTGACAGGACCACTGCTGGCTCCACTATCTCTCTGGCCATCACTTCCTCACTGCTTCCTGGCTGGGAGGAGATGAGAATGGCGTCTGGCTCTGAGCGGGGAGTGTTGGGGGGGCAGGAAACCTCTGTCCAGCAAGGAGTCCCTCCCTCTCTGGCTGGCTTGCAACAGGTCCCAGACCCTCTGAGCTGCCTGTTCTCGGCAGCTCCCAGCTCTGGGTGGGCTGGGACCCTCCTCCTCTGTCCCCCAAGCCGTCTCCCCAGGTCTCCTCAGGTGAGTGAGGGAGCCTGCAAGGCCCAGGGCATTGATTCCTTCCAAGCCCCAATGCCTCCAGCCCCCCGTGGGAAGGAGGGGTGGGTAGGGGGCTAGATGGATCCTGGCCAAAGCCAAAGCCGTTCCCCTCTGCCCCCAGCCACAAGGTACCATACTTGGCCCTCGGGGGGTGATTTTGCTCCCTCTTGCAATGCTGCCAGCGAGTTCTCTGAGGGCACCCCCTCCCAGCAGAACTGCTTCTCTCTCTATTAAGCTACTTTTGGGGTGGCATGAACCAACATGGTGCCAGAGAACAGAATAGGGGGCGATTGACTCCTCCGTTCTGCCCTACTTGGCTCTCTGAGCCGGCTGCTTGATCTGCTTGGGATGCTCCAGGCTGCTGTATTGTGGGTTGGGGGCTGTGACGGTGGGAGGGCTTGCACCCGTATGGCTGCTAATTGTGGGGGGTGGGTTTCCACATAGCAGACAAGAGCATCAACTGTGAGCCGGAATATGTTCCTGGTTTCAAAGCTCACCTTTGTTAAGAAGTCATCTGCTGGGTCATGCTGACAAGGAACTCTCCTCCATCTGGAGGAATTCCCCACCGGGGCTGTTTGGGCTTGTGGGCTGGGGTGACTTCATTGCCACGGGGCAAAGTGGGGGCGGCCGCAGCTGGGTACCTGCATCCCTCCCAGACCCCAAGGGTTCTTTGCAGCAGCCCACAGCCAAGGGGCAGAACCGGTGATCTTGCTCCTTGCCAGAGCTCAGGGAAGTTGCTTTCAGGGACTACAGCGCCCATAATCTATAGCGTGCTGGCTGGTCGATATTGTTATTATTATATCCCGCTGTCTATCCGAAGGTCTCAGGATGCCATGCAGTAAAATCCGTTTGAGACAATAAATAACAATAGCTGTAGTTTGACAGACTAAAAATATATGAACTCATCTGTCATTTAAAACCAATTAAAACAATTTAACATAAGGGGAAATCCTAGCTCCCCGAGCTCTGCTCCAGCCCTTTCCTGCACTTTCTTCTGTGGGGGCTTTGCTGGGGTTCTAAACTTCCAGCCCCCTTTTTTTTTCTCGGGGTGTGTGCATGTGTGGGGGTGTGCTGCTGCCCCCATGTGCATCAAAACAGCTTCCCTCCTTTGCTTCCCCACTTCTCCACCCCACCCCACCCCACATGCCGGCCTGGCACCAGGGTGTGCATGCAAGGTTTGTAGCTCCATGTGAGAGCTCCTGCTTTGAATGAAAACGGTCCTGGGTTTAATTCCCAAAAGCATCTCCTGGGCTGGGAAATAAATCCCCTTGCCTGGGACTCGGAGGCAGCCGTGCCTGGGCAACGGGGTGGACCACAGCAGGGCGGACTCAGGACAGGCTGCTTCCTTCGGTTTTCTTCCTTTCAGGTTGCAGGTAGTGGGGGGGGGGCAATCAGCTGCTTCACTGCCTGCCTGCCAAAACATTTACTTCGTTGGGACACATTTGCATGGAGCAACTAAAAGCCCCGCAGCTGGATTCTTGAAAATCTGACCATTCCCCTGCCCCGCCGATCACCCTTTTGTTTCACGGACCCACCAAGGATCAAAACTGGCAGATGAAGGGACCCACCCCAAATTCAAGTCTGTTCCCTGAAGAATGCCCCTGATCTAGGCTAATATTCTAACTACTAGACCATGCTGCCTTAAAAAAAAAAAAAAAAGCTCTTGGACTTCCTTCCTTCCCACAGCCTTTTCTGTAAATGTTTCTCTATTTATTTATAAATTCAGCCTCAGCAACACTATCCGGGTGGGCGGAAAGGGAAGCTGTGCAGAATGGCTCAGGGGAGAGCTGTGGGAAAGATGGAGAGGGCATGTTAGGCCCATGGGGAAGGTGCTAGAGAGAAGAGGCAGGGGGAGGCCTCATACTGGGGGCCCCACGACTGTTTGGGGGCAGTCCAGAGTGGGGGGGGGTTCCCCCACATTCCTGCTTTCTGGCGTCTCCTGGCAACATGGGTGTACCCTCTCTATTACCCATGGGACGGAGGGGGGGGGGCTCCTGCAGCTAACAGACAGCCTTGGGGAACTTGGTAGTCACCTAGGGAGACTTAATATTGTTTCTGGGTGACCAGATGGGTTGCCGCTGGGTCAGGAGGCCTCTGTCTGTGAATAAGGATAATACCTCTGCTTGCTCCTCCTGGAGATGGGTGGGAGCCATGGGCAGTGGGTGCATGAGTGGGTGGGAGACCTGTGTTGCTCCCTCTCTGTTTATTCCCCCTCCGTCGCGCTTGCTTGCAGGAGGAACGTGCCCGTCATCCGGCCGCACTCATGGCACCTGGCCAAGCTCTCCGAGGGCCGGACTGAGGCGGCCACCATGCCTTGTCCGCCTGACGCCTTCAGCCTCTCCTGGCACTCGGGATGTGACACCAGGTGAGTTGGCGGCTGGGGCAGAAGGAGGCTTTGTGGGGGGGGGCTGGTGTGTGGGGGGGTGCGCATTTGTGCGTGCATGCATATGGCTTTTCTCCTTGGTTATGGCTTCCTGGGCCCCAACCCAGGGAACACCTTCAAAGAGCTTGCGGAGCAGAAAAATCCCTTTTTGAACTGTAACTCCCAGAATTCTTCAGCAGCTGTCTATAGGAAGAGGTCCCTCTTTTGGACTACAGCTCCCAGAATTCCCCAGCCATCACATTACAGAGGTTGGGGGTAGTTCCTTTTTTGGACTAGACATCCCCGTGCCCCCCAGGGATCATGGCACAGAGCTTGGGGAGGGAGGCTCCCTTTTCTTGACTCCCGGAGTTGGATCAGAGATTCTGGGAGCTGTGATCCAAAAAGGAACCTGTCACTCCCTCCGCCCCGCACCTTGTGCCTGTAGCGTCACAGGAAGGGCCAGAGGGAGCATTGCTGTGGCCCCCACTCGAGCTCCCCGTGGGTCCCGGAGCAAGGGGCCTTGCCAGGAACCTCCCTGCCTTGATGGGATGCAGCGGGGAGATAAACCACAGTTTGATACCCAGGGGGTGGGGTTATGGCATTCTCCTATCAATCTGAACTTCCAAAAGTTATTATTAAGGGCCATTTTGGTGAGCATTTGACAGGATGGGGGGAGAGTATTCCAAAAGTTGCTTGTAAAGGGCATTTTAGAGGCACTTTGACAGGAACCTGCCTCCTCCCTGTTTTTTCCCATCCTGCTATCAATCCCAAGAGGTTTTCTCTTTTAAAACAAGCAACAAGAAGTAACAGAAAGAATTAATTTGACAGCCTCCTGATGAGTGACAGCAAGGGATTACTTTCCCATCTAATGAATTACTTTGAATAAAGTAACTTTCCAAGTTCCTGAGAGGTGGGTTTTGTTTGGTTTTGTTTTTTTGGAAGGGTGGCTGCTCAGCCCTTGTCTGGGAACAGGGAAGGGCTTGATTTTGGCCCCCTCTCCCCACCACGTTCAGGGCATGCATGGGTCCTTCTCCCCCTTCCTTTCCCAGAGCTTTGCAAGCCTGGGGCACAACCGCCCTCCACCCCAGAGCTGGGTGTGGAAGCTGGGGTGTGTATGTGGCAGCCTCACGGGGCAGGCATGTCCTCCTCTCCCCCAGCATATTTTTCCCCTTTGGCTGCTGCCTTTTTGGGCTGAGTTTTCACTCCCGTCAGGAAGGGAGGTGGCTGCCGCGGCTGCCAAGCAAAAGGAGGTAATGGATTCCAGACCTCTTGCCCAGCTCTCTCTCAGCCAGGGCGATGGCATGGTGGGCTGGCAGGGTCTGGAGCCCCTCCCTGGCCCAGAAGGGCTCCCTCTCCAATGCCAGGACAAAGTGGCTGCTTTTTGAGACTGCAGGGGTTGGCGCTGGTGCCACTGCTGCACCAAACAGGAATGAACCTGCTCCAGCGCCTTTGCTAAACAAAAGGGCAATTGAGAAGATAAGGAGGGGGTGTGAAATTAGCTCCTGTGATCCCTGCAACCAATTAACCCCATTACAGCAGGGGTGACCAAAATGTGGCCCCAAGACTGATTTGTGGCCCAGGGTCGCTGGAATCAACCTTTTTCTGCCCCTCCCCAGGTGGGATGGCACTTATTAAAACTAAATTGCCCCACCATCCCTATGCAAACTTCCCCACATTTATAAAAGCCTGTTTTTCAGTATCAAAAGTGGACTGCCACCCCTCCCCTTTAAAAATGTTTTTAGCCCTTGTTGGCAGTCTGGGCATCTCCAGGGGTCCCCAGGCAGACGGGCCACACTTGCCCACCTCTGCTTTATGGAGTGTGTCTGGATGTGGAGTGGGGGTCTTTGGGAGACTTGGGGCTTAGCCTGTGCCTCCCCTGCTGGAAAGCTGAAAGGTGAGGAGGGGCTGCATTTGTCCCGACCCTGCCACAGAAAAGGTGGAGGGCAAATGGAGTCAGGAGGGGCCTCTTCCACAGGGCCACAGTTCTATAAAACCTTGTACGGTTTGTATTGACAATAGTTTTATCCCATTTTAATGTTCACTTTTTGTTATGTCTTTACCTGTACTGTGTAAGCCGCCTTGAGTCCCAATTTTGGGAGAAAGGCTGGATACAAATAAAACTGATGATGATGATAGCAGTGAAGGGAGATGAGCTTTCTCCATGGCGGCTCTGCGGCTCTGGAAGCCAGGCTGGCCCCCTCCTGCTGTCCTTTTGTCAGCAGGTGAAGACCTTTTTATTTTGGCAGGATTTGCAGAACTATCTTTTATTTATTTATACACACACAGAGAGAGAACTTTTCTTAGTGCCCTGGGCTATTTTTATCCTTTGCTTTTAAACTGATGTTTAAAGTGGTTTTACTTCCGCAGACAGTTTATTGCTATTTTAAATGTAACTTATTGTGTGTTTGTTCACAAGTGTTTACACTTGTATTTATTGTGTCAGCTGCCTTGAGAGCCAACTTTGGGAAGAAGGTGGGAGTCATATAAAGGAAGAGAACAAAATAGGGTGAATAGCACCTCCTACCCCCAGCCTCTACACCTTCTATTTATTTACCATATTTTTGGCTGGTAGCTCTCCCTGAACACCAAACGGGCCCAGTCAGTTGTGTTCCCCTGCTACAAGCAAAGCAGGGTAGAGATGCCCCTGTCCATGGATTCAAGCAATATAACTTGCCTCGTTACATTAGAGTTCTTGGGGAAAGTTACTTTTTGGTTTCAGACTACAACTTCCTGAATCCAACTGCTATTGGAAAAGTCCTTTTTTGAACTAGAGTTCCTAAAATGCTGGTTGGGGGATTCTGGAAATGGCAGTCCAAAAAGGGGAGTTTCCCCCAAGTTTTGGGAAGGTGTTTCCTGAGCTGGAGAGGGGAGTGACTTTTGGAGGCCACAACTTCCAAGTCTCCTTGCTGTTGCTTGCATTTTAACAATCAGAATGATTTTTTTTTAGGCTGTTGGGAAAACTTACAATTGGGAACAGCATATTTAATTTTCAGTGTGTTGTTTCCAAGCTTTGCCCTGTAGAATCCCTGCTCACCTATGCGTCCTCTCTGTCTCTCGCTTCTCCTTGCCCCAGTGACCTCTCCCTGCCGTGGAGCCCCCTGTCTCGCCACTGCAGCACCGACAAGAGCAGCTCCCTGGGGAGCATGGAAAGTCTGGGCCCGTCCAGCCAGGCCTACTACGAGGGCAGCCTTTCCCCCATTGACCAGGCCATGTACCAGAACAAGCGCGACTCTGCCTACAGCTCCTTCTCCGCCAGCTCCAACGCCTCCGACTCTGCCCTGCGGCCCGAGGAGGGCAGCTCCACCGAGTGCGCCCAGCAGCCTGACCACCGCTACCTCCAGACAGGCAGCGAAGGTGGTGACCCAGCAGCCGGCAGCAGCAGAGCTGGCTCGCACCCTCCCAGCACCCGTCTGTCCTCCTGTGCTCAGGCTGGTCCCTTCACGGCCTCTGCCAAAGCCTCCCCTTCCCCTCCTCAGCCTCCTGTGAGGCAGGACAGCCTAAGAGCTTGCAACCCACTCCCGGAAGATCCGAGGGCCCTGGCAGATTCCCTGAGCCCCAAGGGGCGCTGGATGTCAGACACCTCCTTGTGCGTCTGCAGCAGAGACCCTCAAGAGTCTGCAGGGCACACCAAGGACTCTCTCGCCACTGAGCAGTACTACCTGCTGAGCTCCCACACCGACCAGAACCCAGCAATGGAGAAGGGGGAACCAAGTGCTGCGTCCCTTGCGAATGAAGAGGGTGAAGGGGGCCACACCTTGGAAGACCCTGGCCAGCATCTGGAAAGGAAGACCAGCAAGACCGACCTGGACTGCCACCCTGATGCCTGCCCACCTCCCGGGAAGATGGGCTGGTCAGGGCCCTTGGGCCACCGGCACAGCGCCCCGGAGCATTTGCTCTCCGCCCAGCTGCAGGCACTGAATGCAGCCCATGCCCAGCAGGGCCCCCAGTGGACTCTGTCTCCACTCCATGTGGATCACAAGGGCTCCAGAGGCCCCAAGCCTTGGACGAACCAGGTCAACAATGGCCAGAGGCCCCCAGGCCAGGCAGAAGAGCTGGGCCCCCATCCGGCGGCAGAGGAAGGCACCCAGCATCCCCCCCATGGCCTGGAGAGACCCAGGAGTGCCTCCGTTGAGTTGCCGCCATCCTCATCTCTTCTGCAGCACCAGCAGCCACTGTCTGAAAGTGGGGACCCCCAAGCTACCTCCAGCGGCACAAACGCTTTAACAGAAAGGGACCGGGATGCAGGAAGGATCCAGCCGGCCCCCAGGAAGGGGGTCTTGGCTCAGCACCGCTCTGCCCAGATGCGCCGGCGGAGCGACCGCTTTGCCACCAACCTGCGGAACGAGATCCAGTGGCGTAAGGCCCAGCTGCAGAAGGCCAAGGGCTCTGTGGCCCTCGTGTGTGGGGAGGAGGCTGTGGAAGAGAGCGAGGAGCCTCCTGGCAGCCCATCTGCCGTGGACCCCCCCTCCTGGTCTCCCCCTCCAGCCCCCCCCTCGCCCCTGCCTCCTCCTCCTCCTCCCCCCATGGCAGAGAGCAGGCCCCACGGCTCAGGACCAAGCCTCAAGCGCTGGGGCTCAGAGCTGAGCGTCTTTGGGAGGGAAGGTGCTTCCCACAGCCCCAGCCGGGGGGCCACTCCAGTTCCTGAGTACCGGTGGAAAGCCCAAGGGCCTGAGAGGTCCCCCCAGTCTCCTCTGCCTCCCATTCCTGGGCGAGGTGGGCGCTGGCGCTGGTCCCCGGAACACAAATTGCAACCGCATGATGGGAGTCCACAGCCGGCTGAGCCAGAGTCACCGTCCCGGAGCTCGGAGGACTCGGGCCTTCTGCCCTTTGCCGACCGGCGGAGGTTCTTTGAGGAGAGCAGCAAGCCCCTCTCCCCCCAGCGGGGCAGGTTTGGGGGGGTGCCGCCCCCCAGGCAGGAGGAGGAGCAGAATGCCTTCCACCCGGTGAGCTCCACGCACAGAGAGCAACAGCGGCGCCACTCTGTGGACCAGGCCTATGGACCTCCGCCATCGGCCCCCACCTACCAGGACTTCCACCCTGAAGCACCTGCCTTCTACAAGCCACTGGCTCGACACCGGGGGGACTGGGAGTGCTGGCAGCCCCTCCCCTGTTCATGTGCCCCCCGGGAAGCCTGCCCATTCTGCTATGGGGAGCGGTGTCCCACACTGCACCAGAGAAATCTGCCGCTGCCGGCCAGCCACTGTGCCCACCGCTGCCACCCTCCCTCTTGGACCCGCTGCCCTGACTGCTGCTGCCCAGCTCAGCACCAGTGCTTGGAGGAGAGGGGGGGTCCCTGGCATGGAAGGAAGGCCTTTCAGACGGTAAGGGCCCCCCTGGGTTTCTGTGTGTGCTGTGGGCAAGTGGACCCCGGAGGGTGGCAGGAGACACAGTGGGCCCTGAGGCCGTGGGAAGATGTTGGCGTGGCTGTGGGCTGTGAGACTTAAGGATGGAATGGCCCTGTGCCAGCGAGGGGGGTGGCCTACACAACAGGCCCACCAAAGCCACATCACTTCCCATTGTGTTATTGGTCCATTTGGGGCTGGATTTCTTGGCATTTTGTTTGGTATGGGGGCTTCGGGGAAGAACAAAACTGCTATGCGTTGCAGTGGTTTTTAGCTGTTTGGGGAGGAAAAATCAACCCCATTTTTTTTTTTTAATAGATATTGACATAATATAAAATAGGATTTTGGAGGGTGGGGAGCAGCCCTTGTCAAATTGCAGCAAAGTGGGAAAGTAAACTTAAATCAGGAACAGAATCAGAGCTTGGAAAAGTTACTTTTGGATACTACAATTTCCCCACCCTGGCCGGCTAAAGTGTGAACAGAAGAAAGCCAGAGTAGACATGCTTCTTTCATCTACTGCCAGAGCTCTTCTAATATTCTTGTGCATCACATCTAATCTCTTCCCCACCCTTCACTCTCCAATTCTTTTTGCCAGGAATTTCCTGCAGATGAATGGGAGCCTCCAGCGATAAACAGGAAGACCAGCCAGTCTCTGAGGTAAAAGCGGTGGGGTGGAGGCAAAAGAGGAAATGCTTGACGTTGGTCCCTTAGGGTGTCAGTGGGAGGGAGGGCGGGCGGCCTGCTGACCCACGCCTGGCCTAGCCTGCTGCCCCACGCCAAGGCACTTGCAGCGGTGGTGGTGGGGGTTCTGAAGCCTCCGTCGCCCACCTGTAGCCACCCACTCCCAAAACATCAGCCGTTTGGCATCCGATGCACCACCTGCGAGAGGCTCCAAGGCTGGCCACCTCGGCACGGGTTAGTGTATGCTAGAGAAGGGGAACAGCATTTTGTTCCCCTCTTTGAAGCTCTTAGCTTGCTATCAAAATGCTGTGCACACCTTCCAGTGGGGTTTGTCACCCGCTGGCCTTTGTTTGTCACGTCCTCGGCCTCTTGGTCTTCGCCCAAGCTGAGTCCACTGAGGGCCTTCTTTTGGTGTCTTCTCCAAGCCATGAGCACCCCTGTAGGAGTGGGAACTGAGGAGGATGTGAGCCTCAAAGCGATCCTGACCTGGAATGCAGCACAAGCAACGGAAAGGCAGGAGCGAATCCAGAGCTTGGGGATCTCAGCTTTTTTGGCCGTCCTGGCTGGGGGATTCTAGGAGCTATGGTCGAAAAAAGTCACTTCCCCAAGATCTGGCCACTTTTCTGCACATATGCACATTCACACACACAAACACACACCTCTCCTAGTGTGAAGGGCATTTCCTCCCTGGTTATACCAAACCAAGCAGGTTCCAGAGGGCAAGACAGCCTGCCGTGGTTGTTCTGGGAGTATATTTTTCTTTTACCTTCCTCCTGCACAATAGCGACACGGGATGACAGGCTGGTCCGAAGTGGCTACTCAGCTGGGCATCTCCACTGGTTTTGGCCTTTTAAGGTGCTCCTGACGGACACACCAGGGAACAGGCATTGCATCACTGCCTCCAACGCCGGGAAGTTTAGGTTTCCGAATTCTTCTGCTCAGACACCTGCCAACAGCATCTCTCTGCTGCTGCCGGTGTGGGTTGCAAACTGCCCTCTTTTGTCGCGTGTCCCTTCTTTCTCAGTAGTGGCTCTCCCACCCCCTTGGGAAGGGGCTAAATATAACTGCTAATCTGTTGGTTACCCTTTTAAACAGCAGATTTCTTGGGGGAAAGAGAAAGAGGAGAGAGAGAGAGACTGAAATCTCGTAGCAAGAGAGTGGATGCATAACTTGGCTGCCATCCCTCCAGTGCCTGCTTTTGGCAAAGCTGGGCCTCTGCCCACATGCGCTGAGTCAGGCACAATGCTCCCTCTCCCCACACCAGGACTCTGTGGCGGTGGGTTTGGGCAGCACCTGAGGGGGGCCAGGTGGCCCTCCTGTGGCTGCCGCCACTCTCTCAACTCTGCCTCCCCTTTTCCCCGTCCCTCTGGGCATCTCTTCCAGTGAACTGCCACAACACAAGATGGGCTTCGCCATGGCCAGCCCCTTCTGGACCTGCTTCGAGGAGCCCGAACCGGAATGGCCGCCCTCCTTCTGCCGCGCCGTCTCTGCCCGCAACCTCTCGTGGGACTGCGAAAGGCCGGGGCGAGCAGCGGCTGTCTTGGAGAACACTGATTACGAGGAGTCCTGCAAGCCTCCCTTGCGTGGAAGGGCCTACTCAGAAAGCCACCTCTGCGCAGAGCTTTCTGGCATGGCTACCGGGAGGGACCGTCGAGAAGCTCCGCTAGCCAAGGTAGAGGAGACCCAGCTGGAATCGCCCCACATGGCCAAAAAGAAAGGGCCGCCTCCTCCACGGCCCCCGCCCCCAAACTGGGAGAAGTACCGCCCGCGGCGCGCCTCCCAGAACCAGCTGCCCACCAGCAACGCTGGCCCGGGACCCTTGCCCGAAGACCCCCGTGGGCCCGGCCTGGAAGCGGCAAGGCAGAGGTCTCAGAGCCTCCCTCTGGAGCAGGTGTGGGGTGAGGCAGCCCGGCTGCAGCCCCAGCCCTGTGCCAGCCCCGAAGAGGAGGCCTCCTCCCCCGGGGCCGCCACCGAACAAGGCAGCCTCCGCTACTACTGCCACAGCTCCCCGTGCCGGACCCCTGAGTGGCCGACACCCGACGCGAGCGACAGGAGCGGATCTTCCCGGTAAGTCACTCAGGGGAGGGTGTGTGCCCTCCAGTATTTCATACAGAGGGATGCGTGGCCAAGCAAGGTCAGAATGCGGTCACATTTAGAAGCAGGGTTAGTGAGGAAGAACGCGCAAGCTACGAGGGGCTGCAGCGGGTTGCTTTTGCCTGAGCCCACAGGGAAGGGCAAGATTCTGCCTGCTCCTCTCCCCGCTCCATCCTTAATTGAGTGCAAACTACTTTTGCACCTTGAACTCAGCTTGCGGTAGTAGAAGTAAGCTGAGGACAAAGGGGGACAGTGGGAAGAGGAGAGAGAAGCTGGGACCTTTTAAAGAGAAAAAGTTGGACGGCAGAGTATTAATCAGGACTGTCCCTGCCGGATCAGGAAGTGCTGGGGAGATGAGCGTATGTTTCCAATGTGTACGGTAAGGGGAGATGGGGGGAAATGGGACTAGAGGAGACCAGCTGGCGGAAGAGCTGGGATCGGGGCCAGAAAGTTGATCTTCACATATTTCAAGACTGTTTGAAAAGAAACCAGAGAAGCTGTGCCCAGTTTGAAGAAGAGGTCAAAGCTTAGAAAAGTGACTTGTGTTTGGACTGTGGTTACCAGGTCAGGCCAAAACCTGTGATTGGGGGGTGCCCCCTTGCAATGTCACAGGGGGTGGGCCCTGGGGATGTTCCATGGATGATGCCACAAGGGGCAGCCCCAATAATGTCGCCCAACCAACGAACAAAACAAAATCTGTCCCCTTGTGGGCAGGCTGAAGTTCTACTTGTAACTGAATCCCGGTTGCTTTTCTGCTTCAAAGGCCATCAAGCTCCCTAGATGAGGAAGCAACGCCTGAGTCCGTGTGGGAGAAGAGGCAGAGCGCAGTACCTGCTCACAAGACCCCAGAGCCAGCCTCCCCAGCCAGCCTCCCCAGGAGTCCCTGTGAGTTTAGCTTTCTCCTTGCGAGGGCTGGAGCCTCAGTCTGTCTGTCTCTCTGTCCCTCTGTCTGTCTGTCTTTTATATCCCACCATGGGACGCAAAGCAGCTTGCAATGCAAAATTAAAACAAAATACAATTTAAACAATATACTGTATATTACAAGAGTTTAAAAACCATCAAATAGATTATTGCATTAAAATACATTCGGGCCCCTGTATCCACGGAAGCAATATGCATGGCTTCAGTTATCCACGGGATGCAAAATGGGCACATACCATAGAGCCATCCTAGAAAATGCATATAGAGGCATCCTCTCTAGACATCTTCTAGGTCCTCCAAGGCAACTCTATGGTATGTTTTTACTGATGGCCATTATCTTAATAGGGTTTGCTGTTATCCATGGTTTCCAGTGTCCATGATTAAGTCCAGGAACTGAACCCCCATGGATATGGGGGTCTGACTTTAAAAATAAACAGCAGCAGCTCTGCCTGTTTACACCCTCCCTCCATATTTCTTTCTTCCCTCAGCCCCCAAGGAGCATGATCTGGCACAAGCAGGACCTTCAAAAGGGAGCCGCCCCCCTGGCGCCAGGGGCCCGACGCCACCCTTCCGCCTGAATTCGGAGGAGCTGATGCGGGATGTGGCCGGGAGGGACCGTTCTCTGGCCGGCGTGCTGAGCCCCATCTTGGGACAAACGATGGCAGCCGAGATGATGGAGGACCTTTTCTCCCCAAGCGACTGCTCTGTCTGGAAGGGCAGGGACTGGTCAGCCCAGGCCAGCAATGTGGGTCTCCCCGAGAGGTAAGTGGCTCTCCTGGCCATGTGTGCTGAGCTGTGGCACGGCACCAGTTCTACTGGGAAACCTGTCAAGGGGCAGCATGGTGTAGTGGCCAGAGTGTCAGATGGATGTAGGTCTGGAGTGCTGCATGGACCTTGGGCACAGTCACTTTCTCTCCGGTGAACCAACCTCGCAGGGCTGTTGGGAGGATAATGTGGTGATGTGGGTGGGCAAAACATGTGCCCCACCCTGAAAAGATGGGATATCCATATAAATAAAAGCTCCTGTGAAATTCCTATGGAGCTGCGTTGTGTACAGCCAGACCCAGCGGGTGAGGGAAAGGGGTGCAGGGGAACTGAAAATTGGGCAGCGGCAGGGATGGGGTGGGAGTGCCAGGAAGTGTCCTCAAGCACCTTGCGTCTCAGTCTTCTCCAGGTGTTGATGGAGTGCGGTCCCAGAAGCCCCGGCCAGTATGGCCTTTGGTCAAGGATTCTGGAAACAGAAACACTACCGCCCATGGAGGCCCCATGGGGCTGAGACCAACTGGCTTAGTAGAAAACCACCCTTTGGCGGAGGGGAGCTCTCCCCAACCGCTTGCTCTGGTTCAGCCCCTTCCACGGGGTAGAGCAGATTCCTATAATGCCCTCTGGGTGTTTTCTTTTTAAGTAAAATTGTTATATATTTATTTGATGTGCTCAGCGCAAGACATAAATCTTAATCTTTTATGGTTATCAGTTGCATCAACCACAAGAAACATTTTTTGACATGAATTTTTTATATAACAAGGCTGTAACTCACAAATGAAAACATGTAGCCCACTTGTTACCTGCTTTAAACATTTAAGCTTTCAAGGGGGAAAAAAGGATGTAAGCAGATTTTGAGCCAGCATGGTGTAGTGGTTTGAGCTAGGCTGGATTAGGGCTCTGAGACACCAAGGTTCAAAAATCTCCACTTAAGCATGGAAGTCCCCTGGGTGACCTTGGGAAAGTCACACTCTCTCAGCTTCAGAGGAAAGCAAACCTCTCTCTGAACAAATCTTGCCAAGAAAACCTTGTGATAGGTTCACCAAAAGGACATGAAGGCACACGACAACAAAAAGCAGCAGATTTTTATGTGCAAGCAATGAAGAAAAGACGCAAACACCCCCACATTGGGAAACAAACTGCCAGGTGATAGCAGAGGCAAATGTCAGAAGACTGCCACTGTTGTATCTTACAGAGTTGTAGATATTCAGGAACCAGAACCAAGGGGAGGGCAGCCCCATAATAGCAGACTCCAAAGACTCTAAAGAAGGATTCATCTTCACGTGGATCCAACCCTCAATGGTCCTTCTGGCAGATCTATATTACGTGAACCTTCTGTCTGCCTTTACAAAATCCCCAGGGTTTGCTCAATTGTCCCCTTAAATGTGGTGCCTCCTTTTTCTCCCTACATTTTGCAGGGATCCATACGTCTTCCAGTAACAGATGAAATAGTTTGCATCGATCCTTATTTCTGTCAATATTGGGTGAAATATTTTGCATCCTTTCATGTTTCCTTCAATATCAGATGAAATGTCTTGCATTTATCCACAGTTCTGCCACTATCAAGTGAAATATTTCCCACGGAGCCATATTTCCTCCAATAGCACCTGAAATACTTTCCATGGATCCATATTTCATCCAGCAAGAGATGAAAGCGATGCAATTCTTTATACGTTGCTTCCGCCTCTCCTGTAATGCTCACGCTCTCTTCCTGCAGGCAGCCACCTCAGCCTCTCCCCCTGGCCTGTGGGGCTGCCCTCAGTGCCCCCTCCTGCTCAGCCTATTACAACACATCCGCGGGCAAAGCCGAGATGCCAGGCCAGGTGAAGGAGCTCCCGGAGTCGGCTGCAGTCAGTTCAGAGGAGGAGGAGGAGGAGCTGGATCGGGACCTGGCCCAGAAGAAGGTGAGGGGGGGCAGGATGGGGTGGGTGGGGGTAACACAAGGGGCGGGGCCGCCTTCTCCAAACTGGGCTTCTCACTCCTTCCCAGTGGGCCTGGAAGCTGATGTGCCCAGTCAAGCCGCCTTGGCTTGCAGGCTCTTTGGAGGGG
This sequence comes from Gambelia wislizenii, assembly GCA_030847615.1. Lineage (NCBI taxonomy): Eukaryota > Metazoa > Chordata > Lepidosauria > Squamata > Crotaphytidae > Gambelia > Gambelia wislizenii. The sequence continues at coordinate 38,915,586 of JAUMIR010000011.1, read as the reverse complement.
TGGGCTAAGAAGTCTCGCCCACCCACCTACTACAATCCCAAATGGAGCTGTCCCCTGCTCTGTCTCAGAGGACCTTCAGGACCATGTACAGTGTGACCCTCGTATCCGTAGGACCCACAGTTTCACTTACCCGCATCCAAAGAAATATGTTCTCTCTGGGCATTTTCTAGGTCCCCAGAACAATTCTATGGTATGTTGACAATGGAGTCACATTGGAGGACCTAGAAAATGCCTAGAGACATGGTCTCTTTAGGAATCTCTAGGCCATCCAGCATGATTCTGTGATATGCTTGGGCTGGAAGCAGTGGTGGCAGTAAGGGAGTGCAGAAAGTCCAAACCGCGCCAGGCAACACTATCAAGAGGGAGGGGTGACACCAGCCTTAGTAACGCCCCAGGCTGGAAATAATTCATTTCAGTTGGGATCACCATTATCTGCAGTTTCAGGTTTCCACATTAAGTCTAGGAACATATCCCCACACAGAATGGGCTCCGTTCCTCTGCTCTCTTGGGTGGAGGTCTTCTTGTCTGAAGCAGCACTGGGGGGGGGGCAAACAGATGGAAACCTCTGGGGTGTCCTTTTGGGCCTTTGGTGCTGCAAATGTCCTTCTCACTTGCTCGCAGCCTTTTTGCAACTTCGGCTGTTTTTCTGTGCCAGGGAGGGAAAATGCTTGGCACCCTTGTTGGGTGTGAAACACCCACGCCTGTTCCACCCCCAAAGGGCCCGCTTCACTCTCAAGACCCAAGCGCGGCCATGCACACCAGAGTAGGAGGAAGGGGGGCTGGGGGTGGCTTTGCTCTCAGGGCTGGTGCTTGTTGGAGAATCCAGCTTTGCCCAGGTTGGGCTGGAAGAGAAAATACGTCGCTTCAGAGCCCTTCAGAGCGAAAGAGAGTGGATGCACCTTAGCCTGTTCTCCTGAGCACACCCAATCTCTTCTTTGATTTTGGAAGTGGAACAGGGCAGAGACCCAAGCTGTTTTTAAGGGGGAGGAGCATTCAACATTGTTAGGAATTTTGCCTCCTTGCAAGGAGAGTCGGGAAATGAACTTTCCCCATCCCTTATCATCCTCAAATACAAAGACTCCTACAACCACAGTGTTTTCTTAGAAGTGCCTCCGTGTGTTCAATAGCACTTACTCCCAAGTAACTGTGCACCGGACGGAGGGCAGGCAGGCTTTATTATTCCTGGCAGGTCTCAACGACAGCAGCTGTCTTAATAGTCCTTAATATGAAGCTTTGTCATTTAGTACCCTTGTGCTTGATCATTCTTGAAGGGACCTCAACTGCATGGGAATTTTGCTGGTCCAATTTGACCAGATCATTTAAGGGAGTGGCCCCCACCCCCAGCCTACTCTTGGGTGGGAGCTTGAGCCCCCCCCACCCCGTCCTGAGTCCACAAAACAGGGTCAGGCCTGGTTACTATATTTGCGTGGGAGGCTCCCTTCGCGGAAGGCCAGGAATCTCCAAGTAGGGCTACCGTGGTGTACTGCTGTTCCTGCTGCTACCAGTCAGAGTTGAGAATGTGGGCTTATACGGACTGCAGTGGCCTCACGGATGTTAGGGTAGCTTCCGGTGTTCCTAGGAACAGGTTTCCAGTTTGAATGCCCAACATCTTTGGACTGGGCTGGGCAACTGCAGAGCAGGAGGTTTTAAGCTCTGGGTCATGCCGTTGCTCTCCGCATGACTGGAAGTGCTATCACACCCTTTCTGGTTCTGGCATTGGGCTGAACAACAGGTTTTGAGGGTTTCTTTCAGGGAGGTGTGGTCCAAGGGGAACAAAGCAGTGTATGTGTGTGGGGAAGTTTTACTGTTTATTTGGGCAAAACTTTGGCTGACGGAAAAATTAAATCTGGGGGGAGGGAAGTGTGGGGCTTTGGGGGCCACAAAATGGGCTCTCCAGAGCTGCCTGTGGGCCACAGACGTGCTTCCCCCACGTGTGCTTTGGGCAGGGGGGTTGCTGCCAGGTGCCGCTCGCTGGGGCTGCTGCAATCTCCCTGCCTTTCCAGGTGCAGCTGATTGAGAGCATCAGCCGGAAGCTGGTGGTGCTGCAGGAGGCTCAGCGTGGCCTGCAGGACGACATGAGCGCCAACGTGGCCCTGGGCAAAGAAGTGGAGAGCCACGTCAAGAGGGTGTGCAAAGCCCACGAGTTCGAGAAGTTCCGCCTCTTCATCGGAGACCTGGACAAAGTGGTCAACCTGCTGCTTTCTCTCTCAGGGAGGCTGGCCCGGGTGGAGAACGCCCTTGGATGCCTGGACTCAGACGCCCCAGAGGAGGAGAAGGTGGGGACCCTCCGGGAGACCCATGGGGTGCCTGTGTGTGTGTGTGTGTGGCTGCGCAAAAGGCAGCGTCGGGGCTCTGGAGGGAGAGTCTCCTCTTTGCAAATGTTCTGAACTTCCAAAAGCGACCCTCATGCTTCCCATTAAAAGACTACAGTTGTCCCTCCATATCCACAGATTTGGTATCCACAATTTAGAAGTACTCACAGCTTGAAAATATTCTTTAAAAAATAATAATCCAAAAATCAAACCTTGATTTTGCCATCTTTTATAAGGGGCACCATTGTGCTATGCCATTGCATAAAATGGGACTTGAGTGTTCACAGATTTTGGTATCAAGGGGTGATGGTGGTCTTGGAACCAAACCCCAGCGAATATGAAGGGACAGCGGTACTATGATGACACACAGAGACCTAGAATAAATGAAGCAGAATTATTAGATTCTCTCACACACACATTTGTATGCAGGGCTGCAGAATCCTGATGGCTGAACTTGAGGGTCAAAGATCACCTGAAGGTTCATGGCTTTTAAAAAAAGGGGGGGGGGTGCTTCAACTGGCCTCTTCTCTTTTGTATTAAAATGAACCCTCCTCCAGACCTGGCCAGTTTCCATGCCAGGTTCTAGCTGTGAATCTCCTTCCTGCTCCTCACTGCTTTTTGCAAATAGTTGTGCAGGAGGGTGTGAGAATCTGTGTGTGTCCTGTGTGTATTTTCAGCTGGAAAATGGCCCTCAGTTGCCTTGGCAGTGTGGTTTTCCAAAAAAAGCCCATGGAAAACAAGTTTAATAACCACCTGACAATATTGGCAGGGGAGGGGAGGGGGAGAAGGGGAGGAATGGAGAATCCCGTCTCCTAATCTGGCGATGGGGAGACTTGTTCTGCGATGTGCAGATACGGAATTATGGGGTGGGGACAGCGCTGGGGGCCTCCTTCAGGGCTGGCTTAGAAGGCCAAAACTGGAGAAGGGCGATGGGTTAACTGTGAGGTTATAGTGGTGGTGGTAATGATGAAGATAATCGTCTTTCTTTATGCCCGGTGTTCTTCCCCAAACTGGGGCTCGAGGCAAATTTCTCAAAGGGGACCCTTGTCTTGCCACTGGGTTCTGGGCCTTGTCTCAACCCCTCTTATGGGCCACCCATTGGCAATAGGTCCAGGGCCCATTTTATGCTCCAGGGACCCTCTGCCAAAAATGCCCACCCCAAAATGGGGTGGGGGGAATCCAGACATGGACAGAAATCTACTTGGGAAAAACGAGTGCTGCTTGGAGAGGCCATTTATCCTGGGGGGGGGGCATAAAGGGTGCCAGTCGGGGAGTCTGGCTTTGCTCACCCCGCCCTCAGCCAAAGGAGGGGAAGGACAAGCGCTGGTGCTGTCCGCAGGGTCTGCTGTTCCAGGTCTTAACATCCTTTCTCCCCCCACCCTCATTGGTTTTCTCCCCCCCCCCCACAAAAGCTGGCCCTCCTGGAGAAGAAGCGGCAGCTGACGGCACAGCTGGAGGATGCCCGGGAGCTGCAGGAGCACGTGGCCCGGCGGGAGCGGGTGGTCTTCAACAGCGTCTCGCGCTGCCTGCCCAGCGAGCAGCTGCAGGACTACCAGCACTTTGTGCGCATGAAGTCGGCCCTGGCCATCCAGCAGCGCCAGCTGGACGACAAGATCAAGCTAGGCGAGGAGCAGCTGCGCAGCCTGCGGGAGAGCCTGCGCCGGACAGGGGCCCGCGAATACTAGCCAGGGCCCCTCCGGCAGCGCCAGAGGACTGGCTTGTGTCGGGAGGAACCAAAGAGGGGCCACGCAGTGGCTGAAGGTTCTCCTCGGACTCGCTTCTTTTCCCCACCCTCAGGATCGTGCTTGTTGCCAAAAGGACTGCCGTACCGGCCTCGCCGGACTTTTGACCCCACCCTCTTGTGGGCGCATTCACCAAAGTGCTCTTTTGCCAATGAGTAGATAGACGGTGCCCGCTTTTGCAGTTGGGGCGGAGGGTTCCTCAGGCTGCTCAGGAAGAGAGGGCGGCATCTGTGGGATTCCTGGAGCCACACTGGAATGATGCCGACAACAACCGCAATGCAATGGGCGCTTCACCCAGGCCCTTCCTTGCCCAGAGGACGGCGGCTCTGCTCAGGCACAATCTGGTGCCATTTCTCCCTCTTGGCTGGCAAGCCAACCAGCAAAGGACCCGAGCCCCTTGAAGCACCGGCACAACCCCCTGGCACTGGGGCTGATTCCCCAGACTGGCCAAGGGGTCCCAATCCTGCTCACTTTCTGTGCCTGTGACCTTTTTGAAGCACCCCTGTCCGCCTGCTCCGGCCTTATTTATTTTCTTGTCTCCGCTTTGTAGTGTTTTTTGATTCCAGCTTTAAAGTGAGGAACAGTGCTAGGCAGCAGGGAGGGTTGGGTTTGCTGGCTGGGGGCACAGAATGAGTTCCCTTTCAGGTGCCCATGTCCACTACTGCCAACATGGGACCCATGTGTGGAGCCATCACAGAGGAGGCTCTGCCCACCAGAAGTGGTTTCTCTGTTCCCGCAAGGAAGGTGTGGGGTAAAGCAGCCCTCCGTGCCCTTTGCTCCTGGCCTTTCCCCCAGCCCCCAACCCCCTCCCCCATTTTCCAGGGAGGGTCCTCTCAGTGCCTTGATCCAAAGCCGCTCTTCCAAGATGAGGCCGGCAGGAAAAGACTCCCCGGTCTGTTCCTCACCGTCCCTTTCTGAGTAGCACTTATGGCTGCTTTGGCTGTGATTCACTTCCCTTACCTCCGCAGAGGAAACACTGGAAGGGCTGCGTGCCGACTGTCACTGTGAGGCACTGGGGCCCTGCTTGGCCTCTCCCATGGCCCCAGTTCCCAAGGTGAACTGAACCCTTTTGCAAATCAGCTGTGGTTCCTTTGAGGTGACATTAGACCCTACTGACCCCAAAAGAAAAAGTGCCATTACCCTCCATGCAGGCAGAGGTATTACTGGCAGAGCTTCCCACTGCTGCCACCCTGAGCTCAGGCCTGGACCTCGCCTGCCTAAAGGGAAGGGAGATCTCTGGGTGCTCGCAAAAGCATTGGAAGGCACCTCCTTCCCGCCAAAGCACTGTTTGCCAAAGGCTCCCCCTTCCCCGTTTTAGGGGAGGACATTTTAGGGGGCCCTGCCCTCCATGTAGAGCCCAGGTCTGTGCTACAGTTCCCTGACCAGCTGGCTCAGTTGCCCTGGTGTAGGGGAGCACCTCTTAACTGGTTGGGTGGAGCTCCCATTTTCTGCCCCCCCCCCAGCCCAGGCCTTGTGTTGTCACACAGTGGGGTGCAGCGTTTCAGCTTTGCTGGCCTCTCCTTGTCTGTTTCCTTCTCAGGAGGACTGGTGCTGCCCCCCCCCACAGGAAACCCCTCAGTTTGGGATGCTTCTGGGTCTGCTGTGGGGCTGGTGGAGTTAATGGCTTCTCTCTCTCTCTCTCTCTCTGATTCCACCCTGGTTCAACCCTCCCTCCCTCCCCCACATGTGGCCAAAGGAATGTGCTGGGCTCCTGCCACCAAAGATCAGCCCCAGCATCCTCTTCCTCTCCATTGTTGTTGGGAACAATGTTGGAAAGTCTGGGCTCCTCCTCCTCTCTTTAACCCCTTCACCACCATCTGGCCACAGAGCCGCCCTGGAAAGGACAGGACAGGACAATTGGCTGGTGGAGCAGGAAGGGGGAGACTCACCAAATTGGGGGTGCACGATCTGCAGGGTCTTTGGATTTATAGCATGCTTGGCCTTGTGTTTTCCTGCTTGGAGGGGGGCATGGTAGAAAGTTGTTTTGCAGAGGACAGAGAGAGATACCATCAGCTCTTGAGGTCCCACAATGAGCCCTTCCTTTCTGTTCCTTCTCCCCAAAAGTGCCTTTTCAGTGTTTGCTTGTTTGCCTTGTCCTGGCCTTTGCTCTACAGGCCTCTTGGTCTTTGCACTTGGCAAAGTTAGAAGACCCAGGTCTGGAGGGTCTTTCTGCTCAGACCTCACGTGGACATGCCCTCCTTCCCCTTCTCTGTCCCTCCTTAACTCAGGTGTCCCTCAGCACAGCATCCTCAGCAGCAGCATCCTCAGCAGAGATTTGCATCTTGCATGGAGGGAGAGAGGCCTGCTATGCCAGCAGTATTGCAGGCCAGACCCTTCTTTGGCCCAAAGGCAGAGTGGGCTTTGTGGGAATGAAAACAACCCTCTAAATAAAATTTGTTTTGGAGGCAAGTCCAGGCAGGAAAGGCTGTCTTAGCAGCCCCTCCCCCCATGACAGGTTTTGGAACAGTTTCCAACCCTAATGAGGGAGCATTCCTGGAATCCAATTGAAAGAACAGCAGCTCCAGTGAGAGCTGCTTGCTATTGTTTTCCTGCAGCGGCAGCAGCAGTGGGCATTCCAGAGTCACCCCACCCCTGCCATGCAATGGGGCCCTCCCTGCCTCTTCTGTGCCCTCTGCAGTCTCACCAGTGCAGGCTCAGACGTGTTTCCTTTCTCAGCCACTCTCTCCCACACACCAAGGTGCAGTCCTGGTATTCGCAGTCCTGCAGAGGAAAAGTTGGGTTCTTCTTGACCTGAGAGAGAAATGAATGCCTGGGTGCCTTGTGACAGTTTGGCCTGGTTGCTCAAACACAAATCGATCCTGTCCAATGTGCCAATTTGCAGTTTGGTCTTGACTTCCTGCGGGCATACTGTTTCAATCCCTGCCACCTGTGTGGAGCAGCTGGGGGTGAGGCTGCCCTGTCTGAGGCTGTACCCCTCCAGTCCCCCCAGAACTCTTGCAAGGTAGGTCTGCTGCTCCTGCTCTCATCCCTTGACCCACAGACCTCACTTGCTCCTCTTCCAAAGAATAGTAGATTAGGAGGAAGCCCTGTTCACCTTTTCAGGAATTAGTCAGGAGAGCTGGCTGTGTCTTTTTGTCCCCAGAGCCAAAGTCTGAGGATATGTCCTCTCCAGTGACAGGAGCTTCTGCTAACTTTCCACACATGCCACCCTCTTCTGAACCCCCCCAACATCTGGAATGGGAACCCTCTCCTCTAGACCAATGTCCCATGAAGGAAATTCCTCTTTGGGTTGTCTAAGCATGAGGAGTCTGTCTCTGTTGCCCTGCTTGGGCATTCTTCCTGTCAACAGAATGCAAAATACTGAACAAAGGTTTTGCAAGAAGAAAAATGCAAAAGTTTGCAAAAGGCAGAAACCAAAAAAGAAAAAAGCATGGCAAAACTCTCTACACTGCTATTTTGAACAGATATATTGGGTGGGTGCATATATGCCCACTTATGTGCTAAGAGGCTTCCTTTCTCTAAAGCATCCCATAGGCACACACTGTTGGCAGTAACATGAAGGTGAACTCCCTTTACCCATTCTGTCTTTCTCAGTTTAGCTTGGAAAGTTGCATCCTTCAAACCCACCTTGTTTTCCTCCTCCCACCCCCACATCGATGCCACCTTTTTCTGGGCACTGTCAAGAAGAGATGGTTTGCACCTTGCAGTCTTCTCTGCTCTGGGGCCCCCATCCTCCTTGCCCCCCTTCCTCCCTGCCCATCTTGCCATTCCAGGCTCAGCACATCAACACTTTCCTTTGCCCAACCAAGCCGGTGCCTCTTCCATGCAGGTAGAGCCTGAAGTGCCAATGACATTTTGTTGCTATGTTATTAAATGCCTATGTTGCTGGGTTGTAATTCTGTGCTTCCTACACACTACCACGGTGGTTGCCATCCGGCATTTTCTCACAGCAGGGCCCTTGTGTGGTTGCATTTCTGGAGGTGTTGCCTTCTGTTCTGGCAGGGCCTCAGCCAGCCTGTCTTGGGCACTGGGGGATGGGGGGAGAAAGGTCACAAAATCACAACGTGTTGCATTAAAAAAACGGTGCTAACAATGACCAGCTTTCCTGGCTGCTGTGTGGTGGTTCATATGAGAGCATTGCCAGCCAGAAACGGAGCATTTTGGATATTTTTTAAAAATTTTTTTATTGGATTAAGACCATTCTACTGAAAAATATACCCAACCGGGCCTCCCCCCCCATGTTAAGCTTTAGGGCTCCTCCAGCAGGTTGCAAAGGGGTGCAAGCAGAGAGGTGGATGCAGCTGCTGTTGCCCTCAAGGGGAGGAAAGGAGAGAAGGAGGGAGGTGGGTGCGTGTGAACGGGGGTCCCTGGATGAAGCTGCTCAGGCTGCCCACTTTCAGCCGCAAAGGTGGCATGCGGCATCAGCTCTGCTCTGCCTCCCGGTGGAGGCCTCTGTGCCAGCAGAGGGCCCTGCAGGACCGGGCAGGATTCATTCGCAGGACGAGGACGGTGGCCCTGTTCTTCTTGTTCTGCCTGGCCGGATGGTGGCTGTTTGTGGCACGATCGGCTGCTCCTTTTGCGTCTCTGATGACTCACCGTGACAAAAGTCTCCTAAAGACCGATGAGGAGAAAACTCCCACGTGGTCCTGTCTGGTTTTACAGTCTTGAGAGGAGGGGTGGCGGAATGGCGTGCATGGCCTACTTAACAACATTTCTGGCAAGCAGCTGGTGTGCTGGCCTCATACTGGGCTGCAGGTTGTGGGAAAGAGGGGCCACTGTTCCCTGGCCTTGTAAGCTCCCTGCAAGGACCCACCACCAGCAGCATTGCAGTCTCAAGGGCGGAGGGTGTGGGGTGAGGACTGCCTGGCTGCTGAACTCAGTAGTCCTGGGAAGTAACACCGGCAACATAGTGAAATCTGTGAGCAGGTTGCACAAAAGCAAGATAGAAACATGGGTTGGTTTGTTTTTAGTGAGAGCTTCGTCACCTTGAGGAGCTGCATGGAAAATGACAAGGGGTGACTTTTGCATTTTGGACCACGGGAGGGTTGCCACCACTTGGCCCTCTAGATAGCTGTGAACGCTCACCAGATCCAGGGGAGAACATCTGCATGCTAGTCTAGTGTGTGGCTGAACACATCATGTCCAGTGCTCTGTTTGCACCCAGGTTGGGTTCCAGTGGCAACTAAGAAGTCCCATTTTTCCCCACCAGATTTTGTAATAGCTTTTGCCACTACCTACATTTGTCCCATTCAGGTTTGATCCACGATGGGATCAGTCCTCGGGATGGCGCCCGGAGGCTCCTCAGTCAACGCCTTGGTCAAGCTGCCTCTGTCCTTTCTATGATATGCTGCAACCTGGTCGTGCAAAATAACACATGGTGCCAGGCAGGTCATGGCCAAGAGCCTCCTTGGTACCACCTTCTGGTTTCTTGTGCAATGGGGGGGGGTCTTAGAAGAAGCCCTGAGTTCAGGGTATGTTTCTTACCATCCCCCCCCCCCCGCAACACACCCATCTTGTCTGATGTGTGGAGCTAAACAGGGCTGGGCCTGGTTAGGACTGGGATGGGAGACCACCTGGAGGGAACACACCTGAGGGCTCCAGGTAGGGCTAGGAGGATTATGCCTGAAGCCTTGGAGCAGCAGGGCTGCCTATTAGAATAAGCGGCACTGGGGTCAAGAGACCAAGGGAGCTTCTGAGAAGATCGTTCCCCCCCACCTCTAAGTTTGGAAGGCGGAAGCAGAGTCAGGCCTGGCTGTTACCTGGATTGGGGCACACTGGCGGAGAAGAGTGCGGGTGGGAATCCTTCCTGGAATCCTGAACCGCCATGGCTGCTGCTCAGAGTGGACAAGACTGGCCTAGAGGTGGACCAAGGTTCTCGACTTGGTCGTGATGCAGCTTGCCCATCCTGGTTGCCTCCCCGTGGCCTCCCGGGCTGGAGCTGCGTGAGGTTTTCCCGGGACGAATCCTGGCCGGACTTGATGGGAAACCACCTCTTGCGAACCTGGAGCCCCCGCCCTTTCCCACTGCCCCTCCCCAATGTGGGCCTGCTGGGGGGGCACACTCGACCTGCAAGGGGTCCGGCCGGCCAGCCTGAGAAGGACCCCTGCTTCGGGGGGGGGGGGAGCTGGTTCCAAGCCTGCCCTGAGCACGTCCGAAACCGATACACCCCCCTCCCTTCCTCATCCATTCCTGCCCCCCTCCCCGGGACTGCCTCCCTGGTCCCCCCAGCAATAATACCCCCCCGCGGCGGTGATTGACAGACCGGGGTGCCGCCCCAGGCGCGCCCCCGCCCGAGAAGCGGCCTCTCTGTTGGCAACATTTGCCATGGGAACGGGGGGGGGCTGTACTGCGGAGGGCGGCGGGATGGCGGCCCGTTGCGGTTACCCAGGGGGTGGGGAGCAAAGTGGGGGGCCCTGAAAGGGGTCTCTCTGGAGGTGGCGCCCCACCCGCCGGGCTCTCTTTGGGGTCTCCTTTTGCAGAATGCATTCCCCCCCCCTCGCCTGCTCAGGCCCCCGGCGATAGGAAACGCGCCCGCCTGGCCGGGAAGGCGAGGGAGGGCGGGATCGCCAGAAAAGGGGGGCCACAGGACGCCTGGAGGGCAGCCCCCGTTGCGAGAAGGCAGGGATGGACGGCCTCCCCCGTCCCCCCATCAGGAAAAAGGCTGCTTATTGGGTCGCAATGAATTGCTGCAGGCCTGCGCTCAGAAGGGAAGCCGGTGGTGCTTACTCCCGGGAAGCAAGTGTAGGATTGCAGACCAAGAATCATGTGGCATCTAAAAGACGGCATTATTCCCTTTATGAGTTAGAGGCCACAAGATGTCACTTGTTCATTAGACTCACGCAAAAGTCGGAAGGGACCCCAAGGGCCATCTAGTCCAATCAGCTAACACACATTGGAAACTGCTTAATGCAGTGTAAATGTGTAAATTGCTTAAAACAATTTGTAAGCCGCTCTGATAGCCTTGTGGCTAAAGAGCGGGGTATAAATAAATAAATAAATAATTTTTTTTAAAAAAAACCCTTCCCGCTAGGAAGCCAAAACTGAAGCATTCCAGGAAGATGCCCACCCGGCCTCTGCCTAAAGACCTCCGAAGAAGGAGGAGCGCCCACCGCCCTCCCAGGCAGCCCATTCCACTGTCCAGCCGCTCTTCCTAATGTTTAGGTGGAACCTCTTTTTTAAAAAAGTGCCCTGAGACTGTTTGGCGACCTCCGGCTCTGGGGTCCTTCGAGGTCCACCCGACAGGCCAAGGGAGCTGGTGTGGCCATGCCCTGCTTTTGCCCGCCAGAGGAGGGAGCTACGGCCCTCACAGAGCTCCGCCTTGCCCAGTTGAGCAGCTGGCCCTTGGCCTCCCCGGCTGCCCAGTGGCCATCAGCCCCCCGGACCCAAGGGCGGCTCCTTCGCGTCCAGGACAAGGCGGCTGCAAGGCCTCGGGCCACTCGTGGATCCGAAGGGAGGGTGCGGTCAAGAAACCAGGAGGGGACCAGGAGGGGACTGGGTGGCCCTGGTGGCCTCTTCCTGGTGCAGTGGCTTGAGTGTTGGACCAGGGGCCCAGGAGACGCGGGTCTGGGTTCTTGCTCGGCCACCCACAGGCAAGTCACACTCTCTCAGCCTCAGAGTAAGGCAATGGGGGAGAAATGTGACACGTCCTAGTCATGAGTGTGAAAAGGGGGGATTCCCCCCCCCACACCCATGCTCAGACACAGTCTGACCGTCCACTGAAGCTGGAGGGCAAGGATTCAGAACTGGTCAAAGGAAGCACCTTCTGTGGAACTCACTGCCGCAGGATGCAGAGGGACTGGCTTTTAATTCCTTTTCATCCTTTTCAGGGCGTGTTTAAATTGCTTTAATGAGTCGAATAGTTTTTAGTTCTATTCTCATGTCGACCTTGGTACGGCGTTAGTTATCTTGTCCTTGTTTTAAATTGTGGTCCCATTTTGGGGGAAAGGTGGGCTATAAATGATGGCGACGGCGATGGTGGCTCCACCTCGGACAGCTCCCTCCCTCCCTCTCCCCAGGCCAGGGGCTGAACCGGGGGGGGGGCTTCCCGTGAGGGGTTCCGGGAGGGCACAGTGGGGGCCAAAGCGGGAGCTGACGGGCCCCTCCGGCAAAAAACAGGGCGGCTTCCCTTCGGCTGGGCGGGTTTTGAACTCGCAGCCCAGGCAGAGGCTGCACGGGGTGGGGTGGGGTTGGGGTCTCCCTTCTGCGCCCCCCTCGCATCTCCCCCTCCCCGGTTTACACAGAAGGGGGAGGAGGGCGACCCGCCCTGCTTCTGACGTCACCGCCTTATCGCGGATCAGGCCTTCGGTGTCCACACCAAACCCGCGCTTTCCTCCCCGCTCCTCCCCGAGGAAGCCCGTGCAAGGGCCCGGCGCTCCTTCGGGCCTCGCAAAGGCTGGGGTCGGAGCCGCCCCCGGGGTGCTGCTGCCCGAGGAAGGCGGCCCCCTCCCGTCCCCCTCGACCCACTTTGCGGGGGGGCAGCGGCTTTTTTTAAGAGGCGGGCGGGAGGGCGGGAGGGGGCCCTGCAGTGCCGGGGGCGGGCGGGAGGGGGCGCTCGGGGCTGCGGAGCCGGCAACCCAGCAACACGTGCGGCGGCGGCGGCGGGTCCCCCCTCTCTCCGGGCTGCTCGCTCCCGCTGGCGGAGGAGGAGGAGGAGGAGGAAGAAGGCGAGGCGGGCACGCGCGTCCCTGGCTGCGGGAGGCCGGAGCTCCGCGCCCCGGCCCCATCCCGACGCCGGCCAGGTAAGCCGCTGCCTGCCGGAGCCGGGGGTGCGTGGGGGGGTCGTGGCGGGGTTCGGTAACCCAGCATCCCCACACGCACACGCACACCCGCACCGCCGCCTCCGCTGGCCTTGGGCGCCCACCTGTTTGCAGCGGAGCGACGGAGGGAGGGAGGGAAGGAGGGAGGGGGGGCCTTGGAAGAGCAGCCCCTCCCCGCAGTGGGGGGGAGGGGGAGGGAGGAAGAGCCCCCCGGGTGGAAAGGGAGGAGAGCGCGAGAGGGGGAGCGGCGAGGCAGCGCCCGTCCGGTCTCCTCTGGCTGGCGCAAGAGAGGACCCCCAGCCCAGCCCAGCCCACCCCCGAAGAGCTTTGTGACCGCGGGGGGGGGAGAGGGAGGCGGGGGCTGCCCTGGAGGGTCTTCTGGCCCCCTCCCCTGGCTCCCACCCCGGCTAAGCGCCTCTCCGCTCCCTCCCCAGGTCGGTGGTCGTCCGGGGGTCCTCCGCCCCTGCGTCCCTCCGTGCCTTGCTCCGCGGGCCGGGCGAGGATGGCCGAGCAGCTGGTGCCGCCGCCGCCGGGGGAGATGCCGGGGCGGCCGGCGGGCCGCGCGTCGGTCTGCTCGCTGGAGCTGGAGCGGCTGGCCCCGGGCGAGGCGGCGGGCGAGGAGTCCTCGGACAGCGAGGGCGAGCAGGAGGGCGGCGCCCCCCACAAGCTCATCCGCAAGGTCTCCACCTCGGGCCAGATGCGCACCAAGGTAAGCCGCCGGGAGCGGGCCGGGGCCTGGACAGTTGGGGGGGGGCACTCACGCGCACCCGGGGCCACGGAAGGCGGCCTCCCGGGTATGGTCTGGTAGAGTTGGAGGGGACCCCAAGGGCCATCTAGCCCAACCCCCTGCTGAGAGAGAGAGAGAGGAAGCCCGCCCCTGAGAGCTGGCAGCCATGAACTTCTGTTATTCCACAGGTGAGCCGCTCCTCACACCTTGGTGGGCTGGGAGCCCCAGAGAGGCAAGCTGTGGGGTTGCTCCTGCTGCTGCTGCTGCTCCCACTGGTCAGGATGACTCTGGCCGTGGAATGGCAGCCGTCCTCTCTTGGCCCGCAGAGCCCGGGTCCCTCCCGTGGGTCCAGAGGGCCCCCTTGAGCCAGGGGTGACATCCCACTCTCCCACCCAGCGATGCGCTCATGTGCTGAGTCCAGTCTTTGAGGTGCCGGTTGGCCACAAGCAGGCTTTTCTGGCCCTGATATGGGGAGGGGGTGCCTTTGTTTCCAGAGCCCCCCTTCACTGCACCATTGGGGTATAATGCTTGGCTTGGTTGAAGTGTCCCTCCTGGGAGGGGGCTGAGGAAGGGGCTGGGGAGGACCCGGTCAGCCTGACCCCCTCTTCGCCGTGGGTGGGTGTTCTGACCTGGGCTCTCAGCCTCCACACTGTTGTTGCCCCTTGGTCAGTTGTGGGGCACTTTGGCTGCTCTTGGCAGAGGACTGTCTGTTGGCTCCACCCCAGAGCAGAAGCCACCCTCCAACAACCTCCTGGACTCTTTGGGGCTCAGCCCCCAAATCTCAATATCCTCAGAGATGGCATTTCTCAGGGGAAGAGGAGCCCCCCCACTCCCAGTCCACCTCTTAAGCTGATTGGGAGCCACTTACGGCAAATCAGCCACAAAGGTCTGAACCTCCACCCTTGGTTGAAAATGGCTTGAGGTGTGACCCTTGCCATTTTCGTTGCTGCCATCGGAAACATACACACACATACACACACTCTGGTTCTGGGTTCTGGCAAGATTCGGGTCTTCTGGGCTGGCTCTGAGAACTGGTTTGGACCCAGCACTTTTCCTCCATAGAGGAACACCTGTGAATCGGTAAATTGTCTCTCAGGGTGGGATTTTGTAGGCACAGCTTGTGCTTTGCAATGAAGTTGAGGTTGTGGCCTACTTCCTCCTTGTGAATTGGTCTTGTAGGATCTTGCGTGGATCTTGTGTTTCAAACAACAGGTTTTGTGTGGCTTTGGAGGAGCGCCTTTGGCAGCAGAGTGGGTGGGAGGGGAGGCGGTGGTCCTGGCTGAGAGAAGAACCAGCAAAGTCATAGGGAAGGATGCAGGAAGACAGAAGAAGAGCCACAGCAGACACACACACACACAAAGAGAGTGTGTGGAGCAGCCAGGGGAAGATGGTTGATTGTTTCTTGGAGACAACAGAAAGAAAAATCAATCCTGAGCTATTACAAAAATTGGCTGACGAGCATTCTGTGAAATCCTGCCCTGGCTGAAGGCTTGTGGCAACCTTGAGGCAGTGTGGGGTTATTGTGATAGTGTGTGCAAAAGCGGCATGTGAAGCTTTGCTCGCTGGGTTGGCGCCGCCACTGCCCAAAGCCTTGAGTGCCCTCCTCTGGGGCATGCATGCCAGTCCCCGGCTGGGAGAGGAGCATTTCCATTCTGGGGCAGATGGTGCCCTCTTTATGTCCCCAGAACAGCTGAAGAGCAGGAGGAGGTGTGGGTGCTGCTGGCTTTGGCTGGGAGAGTGTTTCCTCGTGTGGATGTGGGCACAGCCTGCTGCAAACTGATGGATGAGAATCAGAAGCTCAGCTCTGCTTAGACAGGCTGCAGAAAACAGGGAGGGGGACATGGCTGGGAGGGCCACTAAGGGATGCCAGGGGAGCCGGCCAAGGAGGAAGTGCCAGGGATCAGAACATGCCGCTCTCCTCTCCCAGCTTCCTTGCAGTGCTTTCAGACTCCTTGTCACTTGGGTGATTCAATTAATAGCCTTGCAAATCAGCTCCCACATAACAGGATGTGAGGGAAGGGGTCCAGGATGTTAATGGGAGACTTTGGGGCCTTGGGATTAAGCGTGGGGGTCTTTTATGCTCCCTGTGGAGCAAGGCTTGGGGTAAAAGGGGGGGGGGTCTGCTGTGTGCCAAAATCCAGGCAAAATCCTAGACCAGGATAGAAACAACAGAAAGTCCAAAGGATGTTTATCTCCTGCTCCCTCTTTTCAGGGTACCTTAGAAAGTGTAGTTCAAGGGAGGGGACTACAGCTCCCTAGCAGAGATTTCAAAGTATCTCGTCAGACTACAAACTCCAGATTCTCTAGGATGGAGCCATGACAATTGAAGCTGTATGAAACTGTTTTATCTGTACAGGGCAACAAATCCATTCAACAGAGGCCCTGCTGCCTCTCTTCCCACTCAGAGAGATGGCCAGGGAAGGGCTGCAGCGTAGCTGGGGAGCTATTTTGACACAGAGTGCATCTGCACTACACTGTTATGGTGGCTCAATCACACTCCAATTGCCATGGCTCCATCCTATGCGATCCTGGGATTTGTAATTTGGGAGGTGCTTCAAATACTCTGCTTTTTCTCACCGCATCCCACCATCTTGATTGTAGCTACATGCAGGGAATGCGCAAAGCGTTTCTTGCTCAGTTCATTCCTTGGTGAGAAGCTGACCTTC
This sequence comes from Gambelia wislizenii, assembly GCA_030847615.1. Taxonomy (NCBI): domain Eukaryota; kingdom Metazoa; phylum Chordata; class Lepidosauria; order Squamata; family Crotaphytidae; genus Gambelia; species Gambelia wislizenii. The sequence continues at coordinate 38,899,422 of JAUMIR010000011.1, read as the reverse complement.
CAGTGTTCTGACCCATGAGTGCAAATCTGTGTGACTCACTGACCAGCTCCAGTGATTAATTCCATGGAAGACAAAGAACGTGGCATACGTTAGGCAGCTTTGAAACCCTTTACCCGCCAGTCCTTCAGTGCCTGGCCTGGTTCCATAACCTGCTGAGGTCAAAAAGGCTTTGCCTGGGACCACGAGGATTCCTCGGATCCGGAGCTCTTCCACAGAGTTATTACCTATACCTATAGCCATTGGCCCATCCTGTGACAGTGGGTTCCATATGTTTTATTTTATGTGTTGTGCACACTTTTATCTCTTCTGAATCTATGGCTTTGTTGAGTATGTTGCCGTTTTCTGTGCTTTGATGAAAGGGTGCCGTATGATCATGTGGGTGGGGGACGCCAACACATGCATCCATTCAGTCCCCCAAGGAAGTGACACTGGCTTTTCTAAATCAATGTTGTTATACAGGGAGATGCCTACCTTTTGAGAACAACCACCACCAATTTTTGCTAAAGCAATAAAAGCCATAGGGTCATAGAGTGTGGAAGGGGCTGCAAGGGCCATTAGCCCCACTCCCTGCAGCCATGCAGGAAAAGAGAGCTAGAGCACCCTTGAGAGATGGTCTCCAACTGTTTGATCATCTCCAAAGAGGGAGTGTCCACCACCCTCCAAGAAAACTGCTCTTACCATCAGGAAGTTCTTCCTAATGCTTGAATGGAATCTCCTTCCTAGTAATTTGAATCCAGTGCTTCATGTTTTCCGAGTCTACAGAGCAGTAGAGAACAAGCTTGCTCCATCTTCAAGTAGTGAGCTGCGGACCAGGTGCCAGTCCATAATCTAGTGGCTGCCAGTCTGCATCAAGTTTCTAGGAAAGAAAAAAAAAACAGTTGTAGTCAGTGGGAACAAAGATGGTGCCAATCCCTGGCACTTTAGGAGAAAAAAAACCCAGCCAGTTTCCCACATCAGGTAGTTTAAGAAGCACTGCCCTTCATGCCGTCCCTTCATATATTTAGAGATGGCTGCATTGTATCACCTCTCAGTCTTCTCTTCCAGAAGCTCAAATTGTTCTTAGTAAGACTTGTAGGTGTCCATGGCCAATGGCAAAGATATTATAGAAAAACAGAATAAAATGTCTGTAGTAAGTCATAATGTGAGACTCAGACTAGCATGGTCTAGGCATGACTTGAGAAGATGGCCCAGGAGAATCTCCATGGGGTTAGAGCCTATTGTAGGGTAACAGGTCAAAATTAACCCTTGCCACCTAACAATCTCTTCCTACAATCTCTTTAGTGTATCTCTGGTGTTTTTTAACCAGCAATACGGAATATCTTGCTCCACCCCCATGAGTCTCCTTTTCAAGGAAGAATGCCAGGTCTAATAAAAAAGAGCCACCCACCACCCCCGTTTCCATTTGCTAGTTCTGCAGCATTAGCTTTGCTTCTCCTTTCAGCTGGGGCTCTCAGAGTCATGGTGGAGGCAGCTCCGTTGAGGCGGCAGCTGGCAAAGGCTTGCCATTCTCTAGAGGCAAAGATGCCAGCGTTGCCCGATCCATCTCGGCTGGTGCTCCATGAATTGCAGGCACACTGTTGACCAAGAGCTGTTGTGGCACCAGCCCACCAGCCAGAGCCATTTTATTTTTTCCCACATGGGGCACTAGGCAAGGTGTTGTGTCCCCCACACCACTTCTGCTTACAGAAGCTGACCAAAGTGGCAATTAAAAACCTTCCTTTGATATAGATAACATACACATACACCGTATATGTAGGTGTATGTATATGTATGTTCATATTTGCAGCTTAATAAAAATATTTTTTTAAAAAAAACTTCCTTTGGTAGGGATGATAGGAGATCGCTCTTCATCACACCTAAGGGGGGGAAACAGTCTTGTTCATGATGTTCATAGTTTTATAAACCTCACGCCTACTTGTATTTTCTAAGCTAAAAATGATACCCAAAGCTTGTGCTTTTCTTTGCAGAGTTCTGAACCTGGAACTCTCCTTTTTTTCTGCCTCTTTTCCAGCTTTATGGTATCTTTTATATGTGTGTGTGTGTGTGTGAGAGAGAGAGAGAGAGAGAGAGAGAGAAAGAGAGGATGCTGGACACAGCATTCCAGATGTGACTGCACCATAGATTGAGATAAAGGCAGCCTGAGAGTGGCAGATTTATTTTCAGTTCCTTTTCTATGGAAAATACCATGGAATTCACTGCATTCTCTGTACTGAATTTTTCACTATCATTCCAGTATTGCTTTCCTTGCAGCAACCACTTAAAATCCCATGATCATGTGCTAAGTTCTGTTTTCTTGACCTAAAGCCTATCCCTGTAGATGGTGAGCCTCATTTCCTGTAGAGGTTATACAGCTGAAGTTCTGAAATGCAGGGATCTTGGAAAGACTTTTTAAAGGCCAGTGAAGCTAAGTTTCCCTTTGGAGAAGCCATGCTGGCTTTTCCATGCCAAGGCTTGTCCTAGCTGTAAAAACACTTCCAAAGAGTTTACCACAGACAGGTTTGATTCTGCACAGGAGTGGAAATCTCAGACGCTGTTGGACTACAGTTTCCAGCAGCCTTCTAGCCAGCATTGCCAATGGTGAGGAATGCTGGGAGCTACAGTCCAACAACAAAGGGTGGTGGTGCAGGATTCCCACTTGTGTTTTAAGGGTCTTGAGTAAAAGCCACCCAGCTCTGTTGACTCTGCCATGTGCCCTCTCCTTGCAAAACGTCAGGTGGCTTCCCTCAAAACAAGGTTCCCGGTGTAGTTAGCTCTGCAGCATCTTTCTTTCTCAGCAAAAGGCAGATGCAAAGAAATAAAATCTCAGCCTCCCTGTCCAACTTCCATACAAAAACTGCATTCTTCCTTCCAGTTTTAATGGGTTAGTCCAAACCTTTTTTTGTAAATAAAGATATGTTTGCCTATACTGAGCTAGTGGTAAGAATCAAAGATGCAGAAATGTATGCCCTTTTTGCTAATTAGTTACTGCTGGAAGGAAAGTTGTGGAGCCATCCTATTTTGCTGGGATGAAGCAGAAGCTCAGATGTTTTAGGTTTTGTTCCTTAGACATCAGAGAGCCAGAGATCAGTTGCATGTTCCTTGTTTAGGTAGCTCTGTCTCTCTGTGTGTGTGCTTAAATAAATGACACATGTTTTTTTGAAAAAGTCTTATTGTTATGTAAACTGCTTTGAGGGCCATGAGGAGCAGAAGCATTTCCTTAAGGTGCACCCTCCCCAAGATCTCTAGGCAAGCTGGCATGCCCCAGTGATGGTGGGTCTTCCATGGAGGGCAGAGCAAGTGACTTGTGTGGCAGCAGAACCACCATCACCACCTGGCAGGATCAGAGCCTCTTGGGGCCGTAGATTTGGCAGCAGCACGTCCCTCCATGCATTGCTCATGATGAGTCACCACTGCAGTCTCTGGCAGCCAGCAAGCGAGCCAGCGAGCGAGCGAGCAAGTGTGATTGCCAGGCACTGCCATCCGCTGGGGCTGCCACAGGTTGCAGGGCAGGGCTTGCGCTCTGGAGATGCTGGGGTTAAACAAGAGTGTGAGTGTGAATGTGAGTGTATGGAAGAGGACAGGTGAGTGATGCCAAAGGTACCTTCCTTTGATGCCACATGGAGGTGAGGTGTGCCAGGGAGATCCTTGCAGGCTCACAGGCCCTCAGCAACAGCTGTGCGGCTCCAGACAGGTTTGCCCAGAGAGGATGGTGCTGTTGTGACTGAGTCAGAAGCCTCCCCCAAGAAGGAGGGTGGGGATCATTTCTTGCTTTGTGAAAGGGTTCCGGCTCTGCGGCTGTTCCCAGCACCCTGGAGAGCGCTCTTGGACCACAGCCTGGAAGAGACGGCTGCCATGGATGCAGCGGCAGCAGCCCCTCCGTGCCTCTTCATCTCCCTGCTTCTGGTCCAGCCGCTCAGAGCTGTGCCTTGGCCACTCAAGACTGAGTTAGGCTAGCCTGAGAGAAGGGGCCACTTGGGGGCCTTTCTGCCTAAGGGGGGGATTTAGCCTGTGCCTCTCACGCCGAACCCAGGCACCTGTGTTGCATTCCCTCCCTTGCACCGTACGCCAGGCGTTGAGGCTGGCTGGGCAGGCTTGGTTCCTGAAAAATACCACTGCTTTGCATGCTTCTCAGCCACCCCCCAATAGCCCTGTCAGGTGTGCTGATGTCTCCAGTTTAGGGGCCCAGGTTGGATTCCAGGCCAAGCTGGACTTGAATAGGGGCTTCCTTGTTCTGTGCTCTGTCTAGACTGCCCTGGGTTATGCCAGTTTTAGAGAAGCGCCTTCTTCTTTCTTCTGTGCCACTGGCAGCTATCTGCAAGTTTTCAGGCCAGGCAGAATTCCTTGCCAGTTAGAAGCCAGAGTGACTTCTGTCCTGTGCTATCTGTCAGTGATTTTGGAAAGCTGTGCAAAACTCCAGGCGTTTCATCTGCATGCCTCTGCCACAGCTTGCCCTTCTGTTTCTGAGGAGGATAGAGCGATACCTGTAGCTCCCTGAGTTTTTCCAAATGTGTTGAATAGATATGCTGGGTGTGTGACTCTGTCTGTGTGTGTGTGTGTGTGTGTGTGCACGTGCACACACATGCATGTGTTAACAGGCTTTTTGTTTCTCTCAGTGGGCATGGAACTAAGGCCATGGCATGAAGGGAAGTCTTCTCCTCCCGTCCTGTCTTTCTGCTCATCTCTTTTGTCCACTTCTCCTTCCCTTGTCCTTGCACCTCTCATTCCCCCCTCTTCCTTTCCCACCGTGCCCTCCAAGGGCAGAGCAGAGCAAAACTGAAACCAAACTACATTCTTGCACAAGCAGCCATAATAAGTCAACGTGATCAGATGTGGCTCCCTGGCATAGGCTTTCCCTTTTAAGAGAATTTAGATCTCTTGATTAAAGAGGCTGAGAGTTTTCCACCCTGACACAGAATTTCCACCCCTGTCCCTGGCAATAAGCAAGTCTTGGCCTTGTCGATCAAGGGTGGGCAATTATGTCCAGTCCAAGGGGCCCTTTTTATGACCCAGGGCCCTCTGGGGCTGCATGGACTACTGAAAAAATAAAACATAAAACCCCAGGGTGCCCTGAAGTCTGCTTCTGATTCTTATGAATGGGTATTATTCGATATAAAAGAGTAAAGGGAAGCCTGATGGTCCATTTAAGAGGAAAATTCTTGCACCAGGACGCTTCCAAGAGCAGTCATTCACCCTCGGTTTTGGCCAGAAGAAGGTCAGTCAGGGGATCCCAAAGATGTCAAGGGCCACAACAGCATTCTCGGTGGGCTGTACTTTGCCATCCACCCCTGTTGCAGATGAGGAGCGTGAAGTGTCCAGTTCTAACTGAGCAAGTCAAGAGGAGGAAGCCCTGCCGGGCAATGGCTCTCCTGAGTCCCACGTTTTACCCTTGTCCCAGGTGGTACCAATCCTTCAGGCCCAGCGCCCATGCTGTAAGGAGGATAAAACATGTGGAGAGGGGGGGGGAGAGGACTAGCTTTGCTTTGCTCCCCTGAGCTGTTGCCAGGGAATGAGTAGCAGACTAAGAATAGGCAACCAGTGTGTGCTGCGGCTGCTATTCACTTCCCTCTGAGTCTCTGGAAAGGATGCCCCCCCCCAAAAAAACACCATCAGGACCTGATTTTGCAATGGAAACATGGTGACCCAATTAGAGGGTCTGTTCAGAGCTCCAGATTGGGGAAGAGGAGTAGGAGGAGTAGGAGGGGGAAGAGAGGGCGCCTGATCTGGACGCACATCCTGGGGCCAAATTGCTCCCCTCTCCCCCCTCCCACCCCATCCCACCTCACCTTGTGTAGCTGTCAGGGAGTGGGATGGGGCAGCCTAGGTCTGTTTGAATCACTGACATTCTTGGTTGCCCAGGAAGCCAAAAAGCCAGACGCATCTGTATCCATTTCAGACCCATCTGTCCAGTACATCTCAAGCTCCCTTAGGTAGCAAAGGGGCCATTTCCTCCCCTATCACCCAGTGTGCCAGTGCCCTGTTTGTGCCACATGGTTACCCGAGTGCTCCTTTCTTTCTCAGAACCTCTTCACCAACCGGCAGCCAATGGCTCACAGACCAGCGCTGGCCCCTGAACGAGGCGGCTCTGCTGTGGGCTTGGATGGGGAGTGTTGCCCCCAGTCTCACTCCCTGGGGTTAAAGCTGTGAACTGAGAGCAAGTCAGCTCCCATGTCAGTGGGGCAGTGAATCCACCCCAGTTTCTAATCCAGGCTCTGAAGGAGTGAGGAAACTGGGAACCTCAAGGAGGTTCAGAACCTTGGAGAGTTCCTGCAAAGCTAACCCAAGCCTGGCATGGCTTCAGTGCTGACCACTGGTGCCCACGGATGGCCGGTCTCCTCACTTGCTTCCACTTCAACTGGAAGCAGCAGAGATGTGCTTTGCAAGATCCCGGAGCAGCATGACCAGGTGGGAGGGGGGTAGAGAAGAGAATGGCCAGAGAAGATGGGATCCACAGCCCACAGCAGAGCTGCCTTGTTCAGGATGGGGAGGCGAGCTGGCACCTCACAGGCAGGGAAACCTACGAGGGCTGTGCCAGTGCCCTGAATCTCATAGCAACACCTTAATCCAGAGCAACCTTTCTAGCTGTGGTCAGATTTGGGCTTGTGCCCAGGCCAGAAGGCTTACCGCTCACCCCTGCGGTGTTTTAAGAGGCAGTTCCCCTCCCCCCCTCCTGTAGGTTTGCCATCCCCTGAGCATCCTGTAATTAGCTGGCAAGGGAGGGCCTCCTTGCAATGGGCTTTATTGTACCGCTGGAAGGCCTGTGGGAAGCAGTTCATTATGCAGATGGAAGGAGCAAGCCAGGCTGGCAATAAATACGGCTTATTAGAGGCTTGGCTGTTTTGTGACAGGCCTAGAAGAACACCCCCGCCCACCGCCTGTTCTCCTGCCTGTGCTTCTCCTTCTTTCAAAAATCAGCTCCCCATTGTTGTTCCTTAAACACAAGAGGGCCAGGGATGCCAGTTCCTTCCCCCTTCCACCCCCTCTGCCTCACAACCATTTCAGGGCCGTTTGTTGGCAGGATGCAGCCTTGCCTGAGCATCTGGTGTGTGCTGGTCAAGTTCTGATGCTCAGTCCAGCAGGTCAAGGTGCATCCTTCCAACTGTCCTGTTTTGATTAATCCTCTGCCATCCCACATTTTCAGCTGCCTGTAAAATGTCCTAGTTCCTCTCTCCTTCGCCTCCCACTTTCAAGCTTACTTCAGTTGCTGCAGACTGAGTTCAAAGAGCAAAAATCAGAGGGCAGAGGCAAAGAGGGGACTGAGTTGGCTCAGGCAAAAGCAAACTGCTGCAGCCTCTTCTGGCTTGTCTGTTCTTTCATATCAATAACGTCTGCCATCTTGACCACACTCTGATGTTGCTTGGCCACATGCACCCTGGTCTTTACTTGTGAAATATTGGAAGGAATGAAGGTGGGTACAGCCTCTCTGATAAGGGTCCTCCTAAACAAGGCCTTTTATTCTACAACCACACCCATCCTTGCTTGCAGAATTTTACAGGGGCTCCAGATTTTCTTCCCTTTGTACCCCTCTCATGCATTCCTCTCTGCTTCTTCTAATTTCCTTTTTTCCTTTCTGTTAAAAAAAAAAAACTATTAAAGAGGAAAAGCTAGAATGATTTGCACAAGGCCCTTTAATAAGTGCCGGGAGACTTCTGTCTGAAAGGATCCTTAACTTCCAGGCTATAAACTAGAGACAGAACCAATGTGTTTGTTTTTGACCTTAGGGGAGGTAGATAGATTTCAGTTTGGTGGTTGGTCTGTTTTAGATCTCTCTGTGCATATGCCTTCAAGTCACCTGCCGACTTATGGCGACCCCATTAATTTCATAGAGGGTTTTCTTAGGCAAGGAATACTCAGAGGTAGTTCTGCCAGTTCCTGCCTCTGAAACAGAGCCTACAGCACCAGATATTTGTTGGTGGTCTCCCATCCAAGTCCTAACCAGGGTTGACTCTGCTTAGCTTCCAATATCAGATGCCGTGAGGGTATTTAGGCCCATTTTATCTCTAGCTGCTCTTTAGTTGTTGTCTTATTATGGTCTTTGCTGTTTAGTTATAGATCCTGTTTTGCACAACTAGTTTTGGTCATTAACTGGGTTTTGTTTTGGTTTTGGGTTTTTTTGCATGGTGTAGCTTCTTATATAATGTCCAGGATGAAGGATGGTTCAGATTTATTTTTTTAATGCAAAGACTTCATCAGCTTCCAAGAACTCTATCCTCCCTCTTTAAGAAGTGCAATTTCTGATTTAGGCAAGCTGTGTAACATTGCACCCCAGTGCTTAGCAAAGTGCCTGCTCACTCCCTTGTTCTTGCTGGCAGGAGTCCATGGGGATGGGCTGTGCCCACCAGATGCCATTCATGGAGCAGCTTATACTTTGCCTTGTGAAAGGGAAAAACTACAGGCTGAGTGGGTGGGAGCCAAGAACCTCGCGTGCTTGAAAAGAGAGGATCCATCTTGTGATTTACTCATTCTGGGGCTTTGGGTGTGGGCTGCGGCAGGGGCGACATGAGCAAGGAGGCTTCCCCCCACCCCCCTTCCCAGGGCACCAGCGGCTGCCATGATGACTAAAGACTGGGGGGCAGCTAAGCGACGCGCCCAGATGGCTTCATGGGTGCTCTCTAGGTCTGACTAAGGGAACACTCTTTTCTTCCTGGCCCAGATTAGCTGGGAACCCCAGGCTGTGTTTGCTCACTTTGCTGAATCTGTTGCTTCTGCTCCCCTCACAAGTTTGGGACAGGGAATGGTGTGGAGACTGATGGGGTGAGAACTTGTTGGAGCATTAGGATGTCATCACTAATTGGCATTCATGGCTCTAGCAGAGCAGTTCAGAGATGCGGGTCTTTTTGATGGGCAGTCATGGACCAGCAGGTTGGTTGTTTTGCCAGCAGGTGGATCAAGCATAAAAGAGAGTCTCGGGACGTATTTTTATTTTTTACATAACAATAATAAAGGTTTTATTCTTCCAATTAGCCCAATGCATTTTGGCCAAGAAATCTTTTGATGGCTTTCTTCAGAGCCTCTTAAAGAAAAGAGGGGAGGACAATACATATGCATGCATAATTACGCACAAGGCATAGACTGAAGGAATACAAAAATATTCCATTACAAATGAGTTGAGGCAGCCCACAGGGTGGGATGTGGTGCAGGATGGGAGCTCCTGATATCGCCACTGTGGAGCAAATAGTTGGAACACAAATGCTGCCAGTTTCTCCCTCTCCTCCTCTCTCCACAAATTGTTCTTTGCCCAAATCTATTACCCCCTCCCCAAAAAACCAAGGGAATGAACAGCTTGAGAAGCAGAGGGCTTGGAACTGCTGCGTTTAGGGCTGAGATTCACCAGCAGTGAATTAATAAGCAAGCTGTAAGCAGAGCACAGAAGCCTCTCCAGTTTGGAGAGGGAGGGCATGTGGAATACAGATCAGGGCCCCACTGAGCAGCTCAAGAGAGATTGGCTGCACTCAAGGAAGGCCTCGGAAGGGCAGGTGGTGCAGCGCCCAGCAGGGAAAACTGGAGTTGCCTCCTTTTTGGCAGCCACCTTGAGGGAGCAGCGAACCCTTTGGCTTGTTGCACACACTGAGCACCTGAGAGTCATAAACGGGAGGAGAAGAAGGCCAGAGGAACCTTTTGCATCTCCCATTGGGATGAGGAAAGGCCTGAGACCCCTGGGGAGGAACCGGCAGCACTGGGCATACATGGACCAGTGCCCTGAGCAAGTCCAAGGGCAGCTTCCCATGCAGGAGATTTCTCTCCAGCGGCATCTCCAGGAAGGGCAAAGGAGAGGATCCTGCCTGAAATGCCAGGCAGCCATGGCTGCCGGTTGACAATACTGGGAATAGATGAACCCGTGCCCTGATTCCTGGGTTGCATCCCTGAAGGTGTGTTGGGTGCCCTACCAAAAGGCATTTGCATTTCCCCTCCACCCTTAAACTTTATGAGTCGTTTGAAAATGTATATTTCAAAGCTTTCCATCCATATCTGGAGATCCTAAGGTATTCATTTTTTCCTGGTCTTCTGCCCAGAATACTGGCCAGAATATTTACAAGAGGATTCCGAAATATAGCCTAGGAAGCAAGTCTGGAAGTCCAGTTTCCTAGGAAGTTATGCAGGAAAGGGGTGTCTTTGGTAGGAGAAGACTCAGAGCTGGGGTGGGGCAGGGTGACCTCAATAGGATGTGTCACCCAGCAACCATTCTCTCTCCATGGGAACCAGAAACCTGAAAAACTGGGGTTCCCGGTTGCACAGAGAGCAGGCCCTCTCCTTTCAGGCTCACCACTGTGGCAGCCCTCCCCCCCGGGGCACAGCTGGCACATACATTGGCTTCCTTTGGCACCAACTTAAAACATGGCCTTTTCCTAAAGCCATTAGGGTCTAATGCTTTTGTACAATTTCTGCATGTACATGGTTTTAACTTTTAAACTGTTTTATAGGTTAATAGGTTTCTAGACTAATTTTTTCTACTGCTTTAAATTTTAAGTTGTTTGAATGGATTTTATTTTATGCAGCTGTGAGGTCCTTGGATATAGGCAGGATATAAATATTTTAATATAGTAAAAAAAAAACCCAATAAAGATATAGCCCATTCTCTTTCCTTGTGTCTTCAGTTTAGTCCTACCCTGGATTCCAGGACAAGGTTCCCCTGGGCTGCTCTGGGCTGCAGTTCTTAATTTGATACAGCCCCATCAGTGCAAATAGATGGTTCAGAGGACAAGTCTGTGCCCCAGGAAGCTTGCAACCTAAAATTCATCATCAGAGCAGAGAGAGAGAGAGAGAGAGAGAGGCTGCCAGCTGAGGAGAGGTAGTAAACAGGGAGAGAAGGTGGAAGATGCGGCTGCATCCAAGCCACGCGCTTGGGTTTTGCTACAAGCTCAGTTGCAGCAAGGCAGCCTCCCCCAATGTCTCATGCACAACCTATGTAAATGTGTTGGACAGCAGCTCCTACCATGTTGGGTGGGGATGGTGGGACTTTTATGTGATGGGATTCCATTATGTTGGCCGGGGACGCAGGGTCAGCCCTCCCCAATGCGATGCACGCAGCCTTGATATATTGGACTATAACAACACTTTGGCAGGGGAAGATGGGGCTTCTGTTGCCCAACACAATTAGTGAGAGTGTGGGTCTGCTTGGGGAAGGGCTTCTGTTAAAGGCTTAGTGGGAAAGTTGGGCATTGAAGGAAGGGATCTGAAAGGTGAAGGGGTCTTGTTTGCTGGTTGTCTTCCAAACAAGGTCATCACAATGGCTTTGTCTCTTTCGCCACCCTAACCCTGCTCCCCTCTGCAGTCCCACAAGTGCTGAAGCTTTCTCAAACCAGACCACAGTCCCACCCAGCCCCAAATCTTTAAGCTCACTTCCTCCCCATCCCATCCCAGCCTGGCGTTGGGGGGAGCAGAGGCACTTCTAGGCCAGCCCCAGGGGGTTATTTTTAGCTGTTCCGCCCTGATAAGATCACACCCTTCCACCTCTCTCTTCTTTGCGGCCTGAAACTGTTATGAATGACTCAGCCCTGTTGCCGCCCGCCTCTGTGATCTGCAAGTGGAGAGTCTCATTGCTGGGCTCACCTCCTGCTGCCCTTTGGTTCGGGGAGCTGGAAGGGTCATCCAGTCCAACCCAGCCCTGCTGATAAGTGGCCACCCAGCCTCTGGGTAAAAATGTGCAATGAAAGAGAATCCCCCACTTTCTGTGGCATGCTCTCTGCCATCAAACCACTCTTACCACCAGGAGGTTATTTTTTCCTAATGTTTAGTCAGAAACATTTTGTCTTCAGTCAAAAGTGTCCCTTTGCTTTAGAAGACCAGGTCACCTGCAGTTTAAAGCGGGAATTTGGCATGCTCAGCAATTTTTGGGTGGATTATTCTGCCCTTGGCAGGGCTACTGTTTTGGGTCACACCTCCCTGAATCCATTGGCCAAGCGGCCAGGGTATTCTAAGAAAGGGGGCTTTCCCATGTCCTGGGACTATTCCACTTATCAAAATGGCTACTTTCCAGCTGTTTCTCCCCCCCACCCACCAAGGCAGGGGATCAGGGAGTTGCAATCCAAAAAAGAAACTTTTTCCTGCTCTGGGACTGTTCCATTGATCAGAGTGTCTACCTTCGTACCTGTCCTTGCTTCCTGGGGTGGTGGATGATGGGACAGGATCTTCTCTGCCCAAGAAGTGCAGACTTCACCTTGGAGTGGGCCATGATGAGAGAGAAAGCTGAGCATTTCCTCTCTCCATCAGCCCCACATGAATCTTCACCCCACACAGCTGCTTCCTCCACTAGTCCACAGTGGCCACAGGTGGTCCCCCGGCCGCTGTCTCCAGTTTGACCCTTGGGCTAGCAGAGAAGGCACAGCAGGCAAGCTTGCTTCCTTTCCCCCAACATGCACTGACCACAGCATTGCCACACATGGAGGCATGGATAGGATGTGTGTTTGTCTGGTGCAGAGGTGGAAAATATATTTAATACTCCACCTTTCTCCCAGTATGTCACCCAAGGGACCTTACAACATTTCCAGTGAGTTGATTCTCTTCCTACAAGCTTTCTCCACTCTCCAGCTCTCACAGCCTTACACAGAAATTGGAAATGCTGCCTAAATACCCCAAAGGCACCAGATCCTATCTGATCTTGGAAGCTGAGTAGGGTCAGCCCTGGTTAGTGCTTAGATGGGAGGCCACCAACGAATCCCTGATGCTGAAGGCTCTATTTCAGAGGAAGAAACTGGTAAAACCATCTCAGAGGATTCCTTGCCTAAGAAAACCCAATAAAAAATTCATGGGGATGCCCTGAGTCAACAAGCCTCTTGAAGGCACGCACGCACACACACACACACACACACACACGCAGCATGGATGATCTTGACTTTGGTATTTAATTATATATCTTTACCCTCAAGATCTTGTCTAGTTCCTTCATAGCTGCCCTTCCAAGTCTTTGACGTCTTCTGATTTTTTGACTATACTTTCTCTTTTAATTAATGATTGAGCCAAGGTATAGAGGTCTTTGGTTCTTTCAGTGTCTTCCTCAACTACCCACCCCATCCCCTAAAGTAGCGTAAAGAGTTTTTGCATAGACCAGGGCTGCTGCCACACAGCAGAAATAACGCAGTTTGACATCACATTAACTATCAAGGCTCCATCCTACAGAATCCTGGGATTTGTAGTTTGTTATGGCACTAGAGTTCTCTGACAGAACAGAGTAATTTTTTCACAAAACTACAAATCCCAGAATTCCATAGCATTGAGCCATGGCAGTTGAAGTGATGCCAAAATGCATTATTTCTACAGTTTAGCTGCACCCTGGGATTGCTGCAATAAAGCACAATTGTTGATGCAAAATCTCTTTGTGCAATTTGACAAAAATATTTTTCTACAAGTGCAAACATTCTGGACAAGAGTGTGGAAGGAAGGAAGGAAGGAAGGAAGGAAGGAAGGAAGGAAGAGGGGAAAGGGAAGGGGAAGGAAGGAATTTGCTACCTTTCAGGCATGGAGAGAAATGTTGCAGTTTCTCAGCCTTGTGCATGAAAATGAGATGCGTGAGGCTGTTGCCCCCCCAGCGGTCCTGTGAGGAGCTCTAATAGGGACCCCATTTCATTAAGACAGATTTGTTCAGCCTGATGATCTCCCCCATCCCACCCTCCAAGGTCAAAGCATTTGGGAGATCCCCCTGAGCACGTCCTTCGGACTGTACAGGGGCCTCTTTGGAGCAGAGGAAGTTGGTTCCTATTGAGCTGACCCCTGGGGATCCATCCAGCCCAGTATTGTCAGCTCTGACTGGCAGCAGCAATGTCTCTCCAGGGTCCCAAGCAGGATTCTCTTCTAGACCCACCTGAGATCCCAGGTGCATCCTTTCCAGGTGGTCTCCCATCCAAGCCCTAACCAGGCTCAGCCCTGCTTAGCAGCATATATCAGACAGGACCGAGCATATTCAGGGTATTACACTGCTAACAGGTTATCCTGAGCATAGGAAGCTCCTCTTTTACTGACTCAGACTCTGGGAGAGGGGTTCCATCCAGTCCAGTTCTGCTAACTCTGACTGGCAGCCACGCTGGCTCTCCAGGATTTCAGGACAGAAGTCTTTCCCAGCCCTGCCTGGAGAAGCCCCCGGGGCTGAATCGGGTCCCTTTTTAATGCCAAGCAGCAATTCTGCAGCAAAGCTTCAGCCCCTCTTGTTTCAGAAGACTGAAGCACCAACTGTAGGTGGTGTGCGGGCAAGCAGACGCCCTGGTGAGGGATGATGGGACTTGCAGTCCAACAACATCTGAAAAACCAATGTTTCCCTCCCACTGCTGCTGCTCCTGTAGAAGAAGAAGAACCTTCAGACCTCTGGAGTTTCACTTTATTTTGCAATGCTGGTCTGGTGTCGAGGGAGGGAGGGAGCAGAAGTTACAGAGCAGAACTGGAAATTGCAGCCATGTTTCCTGAGTCACGCTGAAGAGGGGCACAACTGATCTCGATGGGTGGGGCAGCCCTCCAAACCCTCGAAAAGCATCTTTTTCTCTGCAGGGCTGAGATATGGAAACTTACTACACATGCTCCTAAACCCTGATAAGTAGTTATGCCAAAAAAAAAAAAAAAAGTGGTGGTGGTGGGGAGAAAATTACAGATCCAGAGCAGTTTGGGACTTTTGTGTTTTAAAAGTTCCTTTTGCCCAAACAAAAGGAGTGAAGGCAAATACCAAACAAGAGGTAAACTTCCTGTGCCTTTCTTGTTTCTTTCTCTTTCTAAAGTAAAGTAAAAAATCCACACTCCTGGAGGGGAGAGTCAGGCCGCTCAGCTTCCTTCACAGCCAGGCCTGTGTTTCCTGGTTTTTTGGTAGCTAATCTTATTTGAGCTTTTATTGTTTTTCTCCCCAATACTACAAAAACAAGTTGATTGCCAATCCTAGCCCACCTACCCACCCACCCACAGCGTGCCTTCTGCCCCCTTCCTCCTGATGATCCCACAGCCAAAAATTAACTGAAGCTAATATTGCAATGCAAATAATCCACGCTGGTTTGCACAGGTGCACAGCCAAGAAATCAACTGAACAGGCCACATGCTCACAAACCAGCCAGCCCCACAGCGGGCGTGGGAGGGTAAAGGGGGGTGTCCCCATGACAGAATTATCGCCCTTGGATCCCACTTGACCGGCCATCATGGCTCCATCCCAGGGAATCCTGGGGTGCATAGTTTAGGGTGGAACAGTTAGAATTCTCTGCCACATGTAGTACAGGGTACCAGACCAGAGAAGTCTAAGTACCTCAATAAACTACAAATCCCTGGATTCTGTAGGATGGAGCCATGGCAGTTAAAGAGGTATTAAATTGCTATAATTGTGCAGTGTGGAAAAGCCCCAGGGAAGAAGACATTGAACAAGGAGAACGTGGAGTGCTCAGCTATATTAGGCCAACCCTCAAATTGCTCCAAATAAGTGGGGCACTTCCTGTACTTATTTGGTGTGTGAGTGTGTCTCCTGTGGATTGCTATTTTCTCCTCCATCTGTCCCTCTGCTCCCACCCACCCCCGTGTGTAGTGCGGTCTTGGTTTTCTCGTTCTTCAAGGCAATGCGCTCAGCCACAAGGGCTGCCTGCCAAACCCACAACCTGGCCCGTTGTGAGTGTTCAAGTCCGGTGGGATTTGCCCTAATGGCAGCTCCTCTATAGTTACAGCCAGCTATCTATACAGAAAAGCCAAGTGCTATTTCTCATATAAAGCCGGTCTGCTTGTGACTTCCTCCCAGGGGGGGATAGTGTTTTGGGCAGGACCAGAGCACATGGGTAAAAACCCCTTCATCCTCAGAGTGTCTCCAGTATCAATTATAAATCTTTCTGGTGCCCGTTATGCACGTAAAATGATTTTCCTGCAGGACCAGTTGCAACTGTAGATCCAGGGAGGAAATGTGATGCTATCTATCCATCTATTTTATATGCTGCCTTTCTCCCACCCTCCAAGGCAGCTTACAAAGGCTAGAGTTCCAGAGGAAGGCATCCCATGGTTCCTCAGTGATTTCTCAGTCATTCAGTGGCCCATTTGCTTTGCAATTCATCTAGATCAGGGTTTAGTTCTGCTCCAGTGTAGTGAAACAGGAATCTCTGTGCCTGTGGGAAATCTTCCACCATGTGTGCGAACTTAAGCACCCAAGGAGCCTCGGGGTTTTTGCTGCCTGAGGCAAAGGGTGAGATGGTGCTCCCCTTCCCGTATACTACACATGCAGAAGTTGACAATCGTGTGCATTTGTGCCTTCAAGTTACCTCTAGACTTACAGTGACCCCATGACATTTCACAGGGTTTTCTTAGCTAAGGAATACTGAGAGGTAGTTTTGCCAGTTCCTTCCTCTTAAATCATAAGCACATTATTGCAGAAATCCTGCTGATGCACTTAGGGGGTGATGGGTAGGTTGTGCGGCATGCGTAGCTCCATCCAGGGGTCTCCTGCCACGATCCATGGTTCAGTATTTGCCACCTAAAGCCATTACCTCACACTGCCTAATGGCAGGGCCAGCAATGTTGCTGGCACTGGTTTTACTGGCAATTGTTCTGCACAATGCATAATTGACCTGTGGAACTCACCACCACAAGATGGCGTGACTCACAGCTGCTAGCACAGATGGCTTTAAAGGGGGACCAGATACATTTGCCAAGGAGGATGGGTCCACCCATGACTACCAGCCGTAGTGGCTGAAGTTAAGCCCCACTATGGGAGGCAGGAGGCCGCTGGTCTCAGGGGCCGGGGAGTGTGAGAGGGAGGGTGCCGCTGGGGGTCTCCCCTTCCTCCAAGCACTTGGGGCAGAAGGGCATCCGCTCTGAGGAAGCTTCAGGGCCTGTCCTATGGTTTGTTCTGGGCAATGGGGCTTTCCAGCCAGCCCTGGAGGTGGGGCTTTGTTGCTCTTGCTTTTGACTTACGGTGACCCTCTGGCAAACCTTTCATGAGTTTCCTTGGCCAGATTTCTTCAGAGCAGGTTTGCCAACATTGCCTTCCTCTGAGGCCGAGAGAGTGTGACTTGCCCAAGGTCACCCAGTGGGGTTGAGCAAAGCTAATCCAGCGTTCAAGCTACTGCCCCACTCGGGTTTATGACGACCCTGACCTGGGTTTTTCCTGAACGATTCCTTCAGGCCCTTCCTCTGGGGCTGAGAGAGGGTGACTGGCCTGGGGCGGTTGGAGGGTCGGAGCGGAGATTTGAACCCTGGACTCCCGAGTCCTCCTCCAGCGCTACACTTGGGTTTCTCGGCTAAATGTATTCAGAGAAGGTTTGCCACGGCCTCCCTCTATTAGGCTGAGAGAGGGTGGCTTCCTCCCGGTGGCCTGCCGTGGTGGAGCAGGGATTCGAACCCAGGTCTCTCCCGGAGTCCTCGTCCAGCCCCAGCCCCTTCTCCCCGGGTTGCTCCTGGGAGGGAGGAGGCCTCTGCCCCAGTTCGGGAGGGGTGGGCGGGGTGCCCCTCTCCCCCTCCTCCCCCTCCCTCTCAGCCTCCCCTGAAGGGACTCCGGGGCAGCGCCGCCTCCGCCTCCTCCTCCTCTGGCACGTGGAGACGGAGCGGAGCAGAGCCGCTCTTTCCTCCTCCGGCCGCGGCGCCCTCGCCTCTGCTGCGCCCGCCGATGACCAGGAGGAAGGAAGGCAGGAAGGCAGGCGGACGTGGCCCCGCGGCCGGCAAGAAGCAACCCGAGGGAGGGAGGGAGGCCGGGCACCCCCCACCCACCCAGTGCCCGGCCGGCCCTTGTGGGGCTCTGCCCGGGATGCGGCGGCGGCGGCGGGGGGCTGGAGGACTCCTCTGCTGCCAGGCGACCGAGCGGACACCGGCGGAGGCGTCTCCGGGCTCCGGGGTGCGTAGGGGCGCGGGAGGGGAAAGGCAACGTGAGGACGCGCGGCCCTGGAGGAAGACGCGTGTCAGCCGCTGGCGTGTCTGGCCTCCCCCGGGTGGCCGGCGCTGCTGCCCCGCCAGGGAGGCGCCCCCGCCCTTTGGGGAGAGACCCCCACCCCACCCCCGCTTCCTTCCTGCCTCCCCTCCTCGGGGTCCCTTCTTCCCCCGGAGAGGGTGGGGGCGACGCCCTGGGGACTCCGGGGAAGGGGGGAGCCGGGCTGGGCCCCCCAGGCGCCCTCCCCCCTCCTCCTCCCCGGGTCCGGCGGGCGCAGAGCTCAGCTGCGCCCTCCCGTCCGCCCCCCTACCTGGCCGCCAGGTGCGGGCGCTGGCTGGGGGCGGGGCCGGAGGGTGTCCATTTGCATGCAGGCCTCCCATTGGCTGGAGGGGGCACCTGTGTCCGCCCCCACCGAGGGCTCTGGGGCGGAGGGGCGTCCTTCCCCCCGCGGGCGCGCCCCCTCTTTGCGGTCGAGGGCCTCCCACTCCTTTCCCGCTCGTGGCAACCCTCGGGCACACCCATCTGGGGGAGTCAAAGGCGGCCCCCTCCCAAGACACCTGGCCAAGGGAAGCCCCTGGGAGTAGGTTTGCTTTGGGGTCGGCATAAGTGGGGAGCAGCCCGGAGGCGCCCAGCAGCAAGAGGCGCCGAGGAGGAGCGGGCGTTGCGGGAGGGCGCCTGGGCCGGTGCGCTTTGCCCCCCAAGTGTCGCGCGTGGGCTGGGGATGCGTGTGCTTGCGGGGCGGGCGGCCTTCTCTGCGGTGGCACCGGCATCGGGAAGGAGGCGAGCAGGCCCCTGGGGGGGGGGTTCCCACGGTCAGTCACCCGGAGACTGCCCTGCCTGCCTCTGCGTTTTCTGATGGTTAACCTTGTTGGCCGCTGGTTTTCAATGGGGTGGATTTAAAAGATTAAGAGCAACCTTTCAGTGGATTGTTTATTGCTATTTTGTTACCTGAGCCACTGCTTTTATTGTATCTGGTTTTCCTGTAAACAGCTTTGAGATGTTTTCTGAATGGAGAGCAGTGTACAAATGCTCTTAAATAAGCAAATAGCTAAGCAGGGTCTCCAGAGGCTGACGGAAGGCCACCAGATTTAGGCATATGTGAGAGGATAAACGGCAAGGGAAGTCTGTCACTCTCCAGCTCTGCGTTTAGGTCTTCCAGAAATATCAGGCTGTCTACTTGTGGAAGTAGGATACTGGGCTGAAGTCATAGAACCGCAGAATCTAAAAATGGGAAAGATACCCCCAAAGGCCATCCAGTCCACCCTCCTACCGTGCAGGGAAACATACCTAAAGCTCCCCTGAAAAGTTCCCATCCAACCTCTGTTTAAAGACCTCCAAAGAAGGCAATTCCACCAGCCTCCAGGTCAGTCCATTCCAATGTGGAGCAGCTCCTACAGTAAAAATGTTCTTTCTAATATTTAGGTGGAATCTCTTGTAATTTGAACCCATTGGTTTGTGTTCTAGACTGTGGGCCAGCAGAAAGCAAGCTGGCTCCATCTTCTAGACGACATCCTTTCAGCTATCTCAAGGTAGCTAAGTGAACCCATGCTGATCCAAACCAGCCAGCGTTGTTCCTGTGTCCTTTTCTTCAGCAATTCCCAGGGAGGGGAGGAGATGGCATTTTGCAGGGTTCTCCAGAGTCCATGGTTATGTGACACACTACAGATTGGATTGTCTGGGCCTATGAAAGTAATGGGATGGATGGATGACATACCAGCATGTGGATCATCCTCAGATAGTGACCAGACCTAGAAGGTCCCACACTCCTGCCACAACCCTGTGTCCTTTTACCACAATGCAAGGCCCTGAGCTAATCACCAGCTGAACATGTGTTTAGTTCATTGGCATTTGATGCCATACTCATCCCCACTTAATTGGGGGAGACAGCTGAAATTGCAATTTGCCTCTTATTTAAATACCAATCAGATATGGCAGGGAGTTCAAGGAGCAGCTTGTGTTGGGCAAACAAACCGTAATCCTTTGCAAACACTCCTGTGAGCTGAGCAAACAGGAGGTAGGAAGGCCTTTGGCGGCCGGCCTGGCAGGGAACAAAGCCCCTTGGCCCCGGAGCTGCTGCCATTTGTAGACTCTGGACCAAACATGGGGGCTTCCACTTCTTCCGGGGGCAGCAAGTGAGCACATGAGGAGAAGGAGGATGGCTTTAGCCTGCTTCACAACAGAATGATGGGCACCAAGCATGAAGTGATGCATCACACGTATGTGTGTCTTTTCAGGGGTGGCGGTGAGGGAGGTGTGGGGTGGAGGGGCCTGGAGAACGGGGAAATTTTTCAGTGGAAAAATGTGCAATTGGTCAAAGTCACTTTCTTTTTGGTTTTCTGTGGTTTTTTTCCAGTCTGTGAAACCGTATTCTGGCAGAGTTTATTTCTGATGTTTGGCTTGCATCTGTGGCTGGCATCTTCAGAAAATGGTTGGGTAGGGGTGTGGGGGGGTTATATACTGTGAGTCCCTGTTGGAGAGGATATGTACATTTGTGTATTTGGATGGCTAGTTCCTGGGGGGAGATATGCAAGGAGGATGAGTGTCTGTTTGGCTAATGGTCCATTGACTGCTGGAAATCCCCCTCTCCCTGGGTGGAGTTCATTTGCAAGTGCTGAGTTTTGATTTTAGTGTTTTTCAGGACTGGCAGCCAGATCTTGTTTAGTTTTAGGGTTTCTTCTTTCCTGTCGAAGTTGTCCAAGAACGTTCATCTTCAGATGGAGCGTGGGGCACAGTCCCCTCCATCTTGCCAATGGCCTCCTGCTGAGTGTGTGTTTGTGCATGTGTGGATGGATCCTCCTCTCCTGCCCCTTCCACCCCACCCACCCCTCAGGGCACAGCCGGCTGGGCTGGAGCATCTTCTGGCTTCCTTCCACTTTTAGGATTATCAGGTTTTTCTGGTTATTGCTGCCGGTGCAATTTCCTTTGCCAATAAAAGAAGTCAACCTTTGCCCCCCTTGCTCCGGTCTAAAGGCCAAAGTCCTGTTCAGTGTTCAGGTGGCCCGGTGTGCCTTTTGCAGTCTGGTGGGTGGGTGGGAAGCAGCAGCACCAGCAGCAGTAGGAGAGAGCTATGGGGGAGAGATTTGGGGTTATCAGAGGTGTCCTGGGGTGGTATCTTTCTGCCACTCTGCATCAGAGCCAGTGCTGTAGACTGCAACAGCTAAAGGGCCCAGGCCATCATGGTAGAGTACACAAAAGCACAGGTAACCTTTTACAGGTCATTGGAAGAGGACAAGGGGGTGGGGTCCCTCTGTGTGTGTGTGTGTGTGTAAGAGGAGGTGAGCAGGGTCCAGTTGGCCCACCTTGCTCCTTTTTTCTCTTTTTAAAACCTACATTCCTCTCTGGATTCTTCATCTCTGAAACTTTTTTATGCTGCTTTTCAAATTGGGGTTTCAAATTCTTTTTTGTAGTACATAAATTTTCCCACTCTTTTCCCAGTTTGAGCTAAGCCTTCTCAAAAAGGCTTTAAAACTATCCCAGGCAGTCACAAGATTCACTGTTGTTGTTGTTTTAGTTCTGTGCCATCAAGTCAGCTTTGACTTATCACAGCTTATGAATGAGAGACCTGTGAGGGACCCAACGATTCACAGGCCTTCCCAGATTCTCAGACTGCTCGTTAATTTTTTTAAAGGAGGGGGATTTCTCTTTCCTTCCAACCATTTGTTGTTGTTGTGCACCTTCAAGTCGTTTCCAACTTATGCTGACCCTAAGGCAAAGCTATCACAGGGTTTTCTGAGGCTGAGGGTGTGGGACTTGTCCAAGGTTTCCATAGCCAAGCAGGGATTTGCACTCTTGTCTCCAGAGTCATAGTACAACACTCAACCACTACACCATTACCACTTCCTTACTGAGTAATTATCTGCTGTTAAATTTTCTTTTTTCTAACCCAATTTCTACATGCCTCATGAGCACCAGCTTCATACCAAGCTATGGTTTGTTGAAAGTAGTACAGTTGTTCCTTGACATTCACAGATTTGGCATTCATGGTTTTAAGTATCCATGGCTTGAAAATATTCTTCAAAAAAAATAATAATCCAAAAAACAAACCTTGATTTTGCCATCTTATATAAGGGACACCATTTTGCTATGCCATTGTATATAATGGGACTTGAGTATTCATGGGTTTTGCTATTCACGGGGGTCCTGCAACCAAACCCCAGCGAATGTGAAGGGACAACTGTAGTACCTAATTTTGTATTATAAACTTATCTTTTTAATTACAGTTGTCCCTCCACATTCATGGATTTGACATTCACAGATTTGAGTATTCACAGCTTGAAAATATTCTTAAAAAAATAATAATCCTAATAGCAAACCTTGATTTTGCCATCTTATATAAGGGACATCATTTTGCTATGCCATTGCATATAATGGGACTATTCACGGATTTGGGTATTCATGGGGGGTCCTGGAACCAAACCCCAATGAATGTGAAGGGACAACTGTATTTTGAATTGTAAAAAACCCTAAACAAGTAAGAATTATGCCTCTCTGTATTAAAAAAATAAGAGATAGTACTGTATATACACTCCACTCTAGGGTACAAATGTGATAACCATCTAGTATTTCTATAGGGTAAAAGTGCGATACCATTTGGTATTTGGCACACCTACTGAGGATACTGGGTACTGGAGGGGTTATGCACAGAAACCCAGTATGGAAGTTCAGGTATCAAGGAATCTAATTCCCCCCCCCCCCTGCATTTCTCTGCAGAAAAGTGTGAAGGAGGGGCTCCTATTGAAGCAGACGAGCTCCTTCCAGAGGTGGAAGAGGAGATACTTCAAACTGCGAGGACGGACACTTTACTATGCCAAGGACTCCAAGGTAAGCGTTGCTTCTGGTCCTGGCTATGCTATGGCAGAGGGCTTGGAGAACTTTGCTCAATGCTGCTAAGGCTGCTCACATTATAAGGCTGCAAGCTTGGATGAAGCTGCTGCTGCTACTAAAGTTCTCCTTTTCTTTATTATTTGCTCTCTCTTTGTGGCAATAAACAACCTGCCTTTTAGTGAACTTGGGCACCCCAATTTATAGGGGAAAGCATTAGGTCAAGGAGAGAGCCAGACAGCTCAAATATGCCCCAGATGTTTCAGGAATCAAAATACTCCAACTCTCTGTTGGATGTTCTTAAAATCTATACTAAAAATGTCCAGAAATCTGCCACAAAACCTCCTCCATCTCCTCTAGTTAGTCAGAAATTGCAGATAGTTGGATTCCACCCATTTTCTTGGTCTGTGTAACATTTGGATTCACAGGAGAAATGATGAGACTTGAAAATATCTCTGAAAAAGGCATCAGCTGAGCAGAACAGATGGTAGGAGACCTCAGAAAGGTTGTGCTGACCTGCTTTGCCACCCCTGCCCCACCACAATCCCTCCCTTCTCCCCTTGTTCTTCTTCCAGTCCCTGATCTTTGATGAAGTAGACCTGTCTGATGCCAGCGTGGCAGAAACCAGCACCAAGAACATCAACAACAGCTTTACGGTAGGCTTGCCACCAGGAAATGTGCATCTTTCCCAGTAGAGGAGCGGTACCTCTCAGGTGTGCTGTTGGATGGACTTTGGTCCAGAAGTCTGTCTTCCCCTCCATCACCCTGATTAAGCCAGTTCTGCTGCCTCAGCCAAAACTGTCCTGACTGAGGGAGCAAAAATTGCAACAACTCAGTGCTCAGGAGCAAAAATAACCTGCTTTTGTGTGTGGAAGGTCCCAAGTTCAGTCCTTGGTGGCTAATGATGATGATGGGAGTTGGCAATCCCCCGAGCAAAAGATGTGGTCTCGCCTCAGATGGTGCTTCTCAACTTTGGGTCCTCCAGATGTTTTGGACTTCACCTCCCAGAAGTCCCAGCTTGCATGGGCAATGCTCCGGGATTTGGGGAGCTGGAGTCCAAAATATCTGGAGGGCCAAAGACTGAGAACCACTGGACTGTAAGACAGTTTCCTATGGTTGTCAAATTTTGCCTGATGTGGAAAAAAATGCGCTCTCTCTCTCTCTCTCTCTCTCTCACACACACACACACACTGTCTCTCTGCAAACTAGAGCTCCAGGGCCAACCAATGAAAGGGATGCCCAGGGCAGGCTGCCTGTCTTCAACAAGTCTTAATTAATTTGTGAAATTTACTGCCACTGAGCATATTCTCAGCTGATATCTTCAAGGATGGACAGTTGAGGGGGATGCACTGTTAGTCATAATGATGGCACGAGAGTGTCTGTTAGTCATGACAGTGACATTACATTTTCTAAAAAATATATAAATTCAGGGTAGCTGTCTTGGCCACACAGCAAAATGCAACAAAACTATACCCTCCAATGGTCCCATTTTTGCAGGGACAGTCCCAATTCATCTTCTGCTATCCCACTTTTTCAGCTCCCTTTAAAATGCTCCAGTTTCTCTCTCCTTCCACTCTCCCCCTTTTGTCCTCAGCTTACTTCCATCCATGCAAACCGAATTCAAAGTGCAAAAGTTGACTCTGCAGGGAGGAGAGAAGGGGGCAGAATCTTGCTCTTCCCAGTCAGCTCAGGCAAAAGCAAAATGGCTGCAGCCTGTCCCAGTCTGTGCGTTCTTCCTCATGAATGACTCTTGCCATTGTGACCACACTGATCTTGCTAGTCACACTTCTCCCAGTTTTGATCTGTGAAATGTTGAAGGGTATGCAAAATCCAAAATGCACATTTAAGTGATACTCTTATTAGGCCAATCAGTAGGTGCAAACTACACTATGCTGCCTTTTGAAGCTCACTGGTTTCTTCATCAGGCAAGGATGTTAAAAATCATACAGAAGAAAAGTGAGCTTGTTTGCTTAAGGAATTTTAAGGTGGTCTCACGGGAGGGTTGGTGCAGAGGGAGGCCTTGCCTCTTGGTCATGTAGGGACTGAAAGCAAAGGCAGTAAAAGCCAAGGGATAAAATTTCTATCTCTTTGGGCAGCCACAAAATGTGCCCCATGTGAGGTTTCAAATTGTTTTGTAGATAGAATGCGGTGAGCCTCTTGAGAAGCCTTTGAACTCTCACCCCTGGAGATAAGAGTTTAAATATTTGGAGGGATGTCATACTGAGGATGGAGCAAGCTTGTTTTCTGCTGCTCCAGAGATTAGGACATGGGGCAATGGACTCAAACGCCAGGAAAAGAGACTCCACCTAAAAATTAGGAAGAACTTCCTGACAGTAAGAGCTGTTTGGAAGTGGAACGCGCTGCCTCTGAGTGTGTGGAGTCTCCTTCTTTGGAGGCTTTTAAACAGAGGCTGGATGGCCATCTGTCGGGAATGATTTGATTGTGTGTTCCTGCATGACAGAATGGGGTTGGACTAGATGGCCCTTGTGGTCTCTTCCAATTCTATGATTCTAAGATTAGAGTCTGTAATAGGTAGAACTTGCCAAGGATAGCCAAATTCAGACTGCTTTACCTTTGCTGGACATAAAAAACCTCAGAGAGTGAATCCCAGTTCATTTGCTCTCTCTCCCTCCCTCTTTTGGATGTTACAGTTCGTCTGAGTGTCAGACGGAGTGCCCCAAGGAATGCCCATTGGTGCCTGGTGGGGGAGTGGGGGGTGTCCTTTGTGGCAACTATTTGTTTGTGGGCTTCCAAGTGGCACCTGCTTGTGGCTCTCAAGGGAAGCAAGATGCTGAGCATGTTGGAGACCCTTTTGGGTCTGATGCTATTGGCTGGATCTTCTGATCTCCTCCTCCTCTTCTTCCTCTTAGGTGATCACACCATTTCGGAAACTCATCCTGTGTGCAGAGAACCGGAAGGAGATGGAAGACTGGATTGGGGCCCTGAAGTCCGTCCAGAAATGGGAAATCAATGAGGTGAGCGAGACTGTGGGAGGAGTGCCAGGGAGTTGTTTTTGCACTTGAAAGCTTTTGATTGTAAGAGAGAAAAGGGAGACCAAATGTGTCAGGCTTTTTAGTTAATAAACGTCATTGACTGAAGGAGGGGAACCCTTCCCCATGCATCCCATCCCTGGGTCAATCCTGACTCTGCCCTGTCCACCCTGCCAGCCTCTGACGTGGTTCTGACATTTCTTCCAGGCTTCCCAGTTCAACATGGAGCACTTCTCCGGCATGCACAACTGGTACGCCTGCTCCCACGCCCGCCCCACCTTCTGCAACGTCTGCCGCGAAGCCCTCTCTGGCGTCACTTCCCATGGCCTCTCCTGCGAAGGTGACTGGCTCTTCTCTTTGGCCGTGAATGTGCTTCTTACCTCCGCAAATAGTCAGAACAGAAGTCAGGGAGGGAGGACTTACTGTTTTGTTAACCATAGACATACAAGAGTTTTAAAAAATCATTTGAGCCTCTTCTGCCGTTTCCATCTAGCAATTAATATGATTTTGTCCGAGTTAAATTATTCCATTGCTTTTGTCTCAAAACTGCTTATATTGTTTTAATTGTATGTTGTCTTGAGATTTCACAACAGAGGGCATAATAGAAATATTTTAACAAATGAATGGATACATAAAATTGAAGAGCAGGTAAACGAAGGTGCTAGCTGCTAGGCCATGGGGTGGGGGAAAGAGGGATATTTGGCCAGTTCCTCATTCCTCTCCACCACCACCCCAAGCCTTTTCTTTCTTTCCTGCCTCCAGTGTGAGTGGAAGGACCACCAAAGCAGGACCCCCACCCTCTTTTGGCTTTGCAAACTCAGGCTCCCTCTGATCTCGTGGAGCCTTCGTCCCTATTTGCAGGAGCAGACCTGTGGGGCTGGTCAGTCCCCCTTGTCCAGGGGAGCGGCTGTCCCTGTGCGCTGCTCTTCACCTTCCATTCCATCAACTCTGGTGTGTTTTTCCCCCATCCTCCTAGTTTGCAAATTCAAAGCCCACAAGCGCTGTGCCGTCAGAGCCACCAACAACTGCAAATGGACCACACTGGCCTCCATAGGAAATGACATCATTGAGGATGAAGATGGGGTAATTCCTTTTGGCCCTCCCTTCCCTTTTTGGCTCAGGGCAGGAATCGCGTGGCCCTCTGGATGTTGTTGAACTGCAACTCCCAGCATTCCTCACTATCGACTCTGCTGGGAATTGCAGTCCAGAAGCACCTGGAGGGCAGCATGACTCCCTCCCTGGCATAGCTGTTAATGTCTTGGTTGCCTTTGGGGCAGGAGACCCAGCTGCTGGCCTGGGGACGGCTGGGGCACCCGGTGCTGTGCCAGACGGGCAGGTGTGGCAACACTTCCAGAATCTTCTGCAGCTGCCCCTCTTTGCATACCCCTGCATGTGCCCCCACTGAGCTCCCAATTCTCTCCCCAGGTGGCCATGCCGCACCAGTGGCTGGAGGGGAACCTGCCCGTCAGTGCCCGCTGTGCCGTGTGCGACAAAACCTGTGGGAGCGTGCGGCGGCTGCAGGACTGGCGATGCCTCTGGTGCAAGGCAATTGTAAGAGCAGCTCCTCTCCTTCTTCCCCCTCTGCTCTCTGCTCCAGATCTCCTTCCAGAAGCCATTTCTAGAGTCATAAAATCAGCAAATCATAACGTTGGTTGGGAACCCAAAGCACCGTTTAATCCAGCCCCCTGCCATGCAGAACCCCCCTGCTGAACGAGCCCTGAGAGGTGGCCAGTGGACCATTAGCTCCTGGCCTGCCCACGGAGAGGGCACGAGAGTCTGCAGAGTCTCCCAGGAGGTTCTCAGCTGTGCCCAGGTGGATCTGCCTTAATTGGCACATGGGTGGCAGAACTTGAAGTTGGAGTGTGATGCCAGCAGCTTGCTTTTTTAAAACGTGTTTTTTCCATAGAACAAGAAGACTAGAAATGATCTCATTCATCCCACGGGCTGCAGCCTTCTGGATGTTGCTGGTCTGCATCTCTCAGCATTGCTCACCACTGGGTTCCCTTTGCTGGCTAGGGCTGCTGGGAGTTGCAATCCAAAAGCATCTAGGAGGCTGCAGGATTCCCACCCTGGTGGCAGGGCTGCTGTCAGTGCTGTCAGGGGCCACCGAGAGGGAGGCCCTGCCCCACCCTGCAGCTTTGGGGCGGCAGAGGAGCAGCAGCAGCAGCATTCACCCCTTTGTCTCTCTTCACCCTGCCCAGGTCCACAGCGCCTGCAAGGAGCAACTGGGGAAGAAGTGCCCCCTGGGGCAGTACAAGGTCTCCATCATCCCCCCCACGGCCCTCAACAGCATCGACTCCGACGGTAAGTGGCAAAGGTGGGGAGGGGTCACCAGGGAGGCACAGGCAGCCTAGCAAGTGGGGGGACAGATGGATGGATGGATGGACAGACAGGGAAGGCCAGGCCAGTGGTACGTGGGGCATCTGTGTACCTTGGACATGGTGCATGGGGTCGTTCTCTTCCTCCATTTTTCAGAATCAGGATATGATGCTCTATAGCAGGGGGTGGGATCTGGTGACCCCGGCAGTGGGAGGGGCAAGGCCCCTGTTGAAGCCTCTGGGGCCACCCCCAGCCCCATTTGTATTACATTAGGAAAACTGGAAGCCACCAAGTGTCCTCTTTGTTGTAGATGATGATGATGGAAGGATTGTTTCAAAGAAAACTGCCTGTTGGGGAGAGACTGCTGCAGCCTGCAAGAGGTTTTTTTTGTGGGGGAGAGATGCCCCAGAGCCCCTGGAGCTGCCCAGGCCTGGTCCACAGTGTGAACGGTTAAGGTGGTCACCTTGCTTCCAGCTCTCTGGGAACTGCTGGGGGCCCAGCTGTGGCCTTCTCCCTCCCCGGCTCCCTGCTAGCTTCCGTAGGGGGTGAACCTCCCTGGGCTTTAGTCCAAGCATCAAGTGAGCTCTCGGAGATGCTCAGACCTGCCCATAAAGTAGGCCCTGCACCTTAGGTAACTCCTTAAAAGTTTGGTCTAAAACCCGGAGAAGATGCACTTGCAGATACACCCTGGCTGCTGTTGCTGCTCCGGATGATTAATACTGCCTCTGCGGGGCAGACTTGAGTCCTGCTTCATTCTTTCTCTCTCTCTCTCTCTCTTGAATGGGTCCTGTCTCTACAACCATGATGCCTGAGGGCCCTGAAGGCCCAGGCATTTGCTAGTTTGCAGTCTGTGGCCACAGAAGGAAAGGGACCAGGGCTCACAGACAGCATCATCTGCCTGACTTCAGTCATGCTGCCTCTCAGCGTTCCCTCTTTTGCACCATTGGGACTCTGTGGGACACCATTTCCTCTAAGCACTGCCCTTCTCTCCTGCCTCCCCACCCCGTGCCCACTAGGCTCCTCTGCCCAGGAAGAACAGGCTTGGCTGAAGCCCAAAAGTGTGGGTTACCAAGCGTGGTGGATTCCATCTGGTCTTGTGGATCTGTAAAACCTCCCCCTGTGCTTTCTCAGAGAGAAACTGTGTGTGAGAGAAACAGAGAGCTCTTGGCTCATGGATTCTTTGGTGACGCTGCTGCTGCTTTTAGAGCCCTCTGGGCCAGGAGGGTTTTTTTTGGGGGGGGGAGTTTGCCCTACGAGGGCGTAGAAGGGGGGGAATGCTACCCCCAAAATAAATTTCACTCTCGATTTAGAGAATGGGGACAGGAGTAGGAGGGGGCAGTGGTGACTACCCACCCACTGGCAGGACTTGTTCTGTCCTGAGCATCATGCAGAAACTGCCAGCTGGTTTTGGGCACCACAGGGAGAGCAATGCTACTTCTCCAAAGGCAGAGACAATGGAAACCGGCACAACTATTGATCCACCCTTGCTGTGTGAGGTTGGCTCTGGGACGGCCTTTCACCCCTGGCGCCATTTCTCTCAAGCACTCACTGACTGCAGTGCGTTGGCAGCTTCTCCAACATTTGGGCTCGGGGATTCTTTGTGCAGTTCATGATTTTCTGTGCTAAAGAGAGGATTTCCACATTTCAGGGCATCATCCAAATTCCTTGATGTTCTGTTGCTAAGTTGTTTAAAGCTTGTATTGTTCTTGTTGTTTTATTCATTTCTATCCCACCTTTCTCCCAATAATGGGACCTCAACACAACTAACAACCTATTTAAAAACAAAATCCACAGGGGCGGGGGTGGTGGTCTTCTCTTGCTATGTCCAGCTGGACCGTCCTCAGTCAGACCCACCAGCCCTCTTTGGATGCGGTTGGAGTGGTGGTGGAGGAGGGGGGCATTGCGTTGGGGAGCATTTTTCACCCACCCCCATACCCACCATGGGCTGCATTGTACCACCAAAATTGGGAGTGACGTGACATCCCTTTTCATTTCACAGAGTGGAAAATGTTTGTAGAGCAAACCTGATGTGTGTTGTGGTGTCTTTGATCCCATTTGTAATTTTAGGGCCAAGAAACAGCCTGGGGGGAAAACACTAAACTGGTTGTGGGGGGATCCAGAGGCTTTCCCCAGGGGAAGGGGGCTCAAGGGCCAGGTGTGTCTCCCCACCCCATCCCGGAGCTCTCCCGTTTGAGGAAGAGTCATCCCGCCCCGGCTGCCTCTGGAGGTGGGGCGATGGCCCCACTGCCACTGCCTCCACTCTTGACGGCACCCCTTCTCCCCTTCCCACCTTCCAGGGTTCTGGAAGGCCACCTGTCCCTCTTCCTGCTCCAGCCCACTGCTGGCCTTCGTCAACTCCAAGAGCGGAGACAACCAGGGCGTGAAATTCCTCCGCAAGTTCAAGCAGTTTCTCAACCCGGCACAAGTCTTTGACCTGATGAATGGGGGGCCACACCTGGGGTGAGTAAGGAGCCCCCCAGCTCCCTCCTCCTCCTCTTGCATGAATCCTCCCCTGAGGTGCAAGGTTTTGACACTGCAGATCTCTTTGAATGCAAGATGTGGGTGTTGCAGTACATCGAAGCCAAAGAGGCAGCCCCATGGATGGGTGGAGTGTGGGATCCACTTATGGGCCATGACCCCCAGGGCATGCATTCTTTCCCATGCATCCACTTTTCTTCTTTTTCTCCTCCTGCCAGGCTGCGCCTCTTTCAAAAGTTCTCCACCTTCCGGATCTTGGTGTGCGGAGGCGACGGCAGCGTAGGATGGGTGCTCTCTGAAATTGATTCTCTCGGGCTCCACAAGCAGGTCTGTGCCAGTTCTTTCTTCCTACTGGGTGCTTTGTCCTGTTTGGAGGGAGGAACTGGGGGCTCCCTTATGTCCGGGTGCCAAGCTACCCTTAAGGCTCCCCCCACCAAGAATTTGCATAGCGGTGATAATTTGATTTGCAGCCAGAATGGGGAGAAGTGGAAGGAAGAATAACAACGCATGATATCTGCGGGCTGTAATAGCAAAGACTCAGATTCATCATTCTGTGAAAGGTTCTTCCTTAATAAATTTGTTAGTCCATCAGGTGCTTCTAAAGTTTTTCCTTGGTTTCGTTAAGAGCCTCTGTGGTTGTGGCAGCGCATGTGAGAGAGGAAGAGGGAGGGAGGGCGGGAGGGCAGGGTAGTTTGATGGCCACACATCTGAGAGGGAAGGGAGAGCATATCTGCTGAGCCTAAGCAACGCCTGGTTTCCCTGAGATCAGAGTGTGACCACGTTTCTGTGCATCTCTAGCCGGGCCAGTCCAATGAACCCTCCTTTCCCCCCACCCCTCTTGCTCGTGGCAGTGCCAGCTGGGCGTCCTGCCCCTGGGGACAGGGAACGACCTGGCCCGGGTGCTGGGCTGGGGCAGCTTGTGTGACGATGACACCCAGTTGCTGCAGATCCTGGAGAAGCTGGAGCGAGCCACCACCAAAATGCTGGACAGGTGAGCCTCAAGTGGCAACTGCCTCCCAAAATGGAGAGCAAACGGGATCCTTGGCAAGCAGGGGCTGGTGCAAATAATTGTGCTAGCTGGGGTGGGTGGGTGGGAAAAGAAGGGAGACACCCCACCCAACCCCGTGGCGGCAGCTGGCTTTCATGCCGGTGGGACAGCCATTGCATGCCAGGTTTTAACCCAGGAGCTCAGCAAATTGCTGAACTCTATCCCTAAAATAGGTTCAGCACCTGGGTCAGCTCCTTTAAAGCTAACCACTGACATGGGGTCCATCTGGCACTGTGGCCCCCCACCTTTCATTCCCTAGACGTTCTTGGACTTCAGCTCCCAGCAGCCCCAACTGGCTAAGGCAATGGACAGGAATTATGGTGGGATTTGGTCTCCCCCTTGCCTGCTCTCTGCCCCATGGAGCCCAAATGCACCCATCCTGAGCAGCTGTTTCCCTTTCCTTCTCAGCCACCGTGTGTGTTTGGCCTTTTGCCTCCTGCCACACACCTACTGGGCAGACAAAGTGACAAGGGTGCCATGCACCAACAGGGGTGAGGGCAAAATAAGGGCTTTCCACACACAATAAAAATTCTGCCACCCTGAAATGACATTTTCCTTCTAGCATTGCAGAAACTTTGAAAATCATTCCCACTAAGAACTCTTCTGTTTGCTGTGTCTGCATTCCCTTGGTCACTCTGCTTTTTGCCCCGTTTCTTTGGGTGCCTAAACTGTGTCTCTAAATGCTCAAGTGACGTTTTAAGCTACTGCAATGGTGGAAATTTATGAGGGATAATTTCATGGTGGTGGGAATTCTTATTTGATAGGGCAATACAGCTACACTCCTGTCCATCCATCTATCCACTCACACAATCATTTATTTATATTCTGCCTTTCTCCTAGGCCGGGACTCAAGGCAGCTTGCAAAAAACAAACAAACAGAGAATGCAATAAAACACATATAGTTTAAAAAAACACACAAAATAAAGATTAAAAAACAGCATTAAATAACAACAGAATTGAAACCAATTAAAATAATACTTTAAAAGAGATTAAAAACAGTATAACGCCATAAAAGTCTTGGGTTGGTTTTTGTTTTGGTTGTTAAAATCAGTTTCCAAAAGTTTAACTTGTCATCGAAAAGATAACAAAGAAGGAGCCATCTGAGCTTCCCTGGGGAGGGAGCTCCAGATTGTGGGAGCAGCCATCGGGAAGGCCCTGTCTCCCCCTACCTGTGAAGGCAGTGTGACAGAGAGAAGGGCCTCCCCTGAAGATCTTAGAGCTCACCTCAGCTCATAGGGGAAGCTACGGTTTTATGCACCCACAAGATTTCAGCTGTGAGCTTTATAGTGTGCAAGGGAGGGCATAAGCTATGCGGTGTGGATGACAGCATTCCCATGCTGGGAACTTGCACTACAGGTGGGATGTCAGGGTTCCCTTTTCCCAACAGCAGTGAGAGGCATGCTGGCCACGCTGGGGCTGGACTCAGTGCCCCCATATGCTTTCGAGAGGTGGAGGTGCCTGGGGTGTGGGTGGCCTGTATCTTCCTTTCCATCTCCTTCCGCCCTACAGGTGGAGCGTTCTGACTTACGAAGCCCCCAAGCAGTCTCCGCCAGCCATCAAAGAAGAGGAGAGCGAGGATTCCAACATGCAGGTTAAGGTCGCCCCTACCAGGCCCACAGAAGCCTGTTAATTTGAGGAGGGGGTTGGAGAGCCAAGAGACCAAGGGGTGGGTCTTCCCTGCACTGGAGCACGCTTCCTTCATTCTGCCTTGCTGGAGGTTGCACCAGTCCGGCCAGAGCAGAGAGCTCACAAGAGGGTCTCCTCTTTTCTTCAGCTTCTGACCTTGTCGCCTCTCCTCCTAGGCTCACATTTCCCACTATGCTGATTCAGTGGCCCTCCATTTGGCCAAGATCTTGGAGTCGGACAAACACTCGGTAGTGATTTCCTCTGCAAAGTAAGGGCCGGCACTCTTTAATTTTTTATTTTTATTTTTTGCACTTCTTTGTTTAGTTTCTATCCCTCCCACATGAGACTCAGAGCAGCTGACAAGCAGGTTGAAACATGTTGCAACCCAAAACCTGATGGTGCATAAGTTTAAATAAAACCAATTAATTTAGCTATTGTATTAAAACACCAATAATTTAAAACAGTACAACAGTGGGCTTTTTTTTTTAAAGCATGACAATGACAATAAAAATGCAGCATACAGACCCCATTTGAGTGTGACTGGCCCAGGGTCACCCAGTGGGTTTCTATGGCCAAGCAGGTATTCCAACCATGGTCTCCAGCGTTGTTGTCCAATGCTCAGACCACTAGGCCACACTGGTCTACACCCCTGGTTGGACAATAATGTCCAGCCACTTCCGCAGGGGAAACTACATACATGTGGGGTGCCCACATGGTTCCAGCCATTCTGAGTGTCTGTGGGGAGAATGCGAGCGGTCGGTTTCTGTGGGGCCTGTAAGCATGGGGCGGTTGTTTGCCAAATGCTCCTTCAACCGCCCTTCCTTGCAGGTTCCTGTGTGGAACTGTCAATGACTTTGTGGCTGATGTTGGCAAAGCGTATGAGCGGACGGCTGACAACAAACAGGAAGCGGATACCATGGCACGGAAGGCAAGTTTGGGCACAGCTGGGCTGATTTTTTCTGCATCTGGCACCCTCAGGGTTCACAGAGTGGGCATTGCAAAGCGGGTGCAAAGTCAGCTGGGACGGACTTGCCTGGGAGAGAGCTGTGGTCCCTTATTTATTTCCTGGTATTTCCTTACCACCGTTATTTGCGGCCTTTCTGTGGAGAGGGTCTTCTGAAAGCAGTTTGAAATATCAAATGGATGTATGTCTCAGCAGGGACAGAGGGAGAACCTCACTGCCTCTGCCTCGGCCCCTCTCACTGAGTCCCTTCCGTCTCCCTCCCTCCCCTTCCAGTGTGCCATGCTCAACGAGAAACTGGACTCACTGGTCCGTGAGCTGAACGAAGAGTCGCAGGCCATCGTGCTCTCTGAAGGCACCCCGTCACCCGCCGCCCTGCCCAGCCCCGATGCCACAGACGATGACAGCAAGGAGGGCCCCTTCCACCCCAGCCCTGTGCCCAGGATCTTCAAGTCCAAGGAGCAGCTCATGCTGCGAGCCAACAGCCTGAAGAAGGCGCTGAGGCAGATCATCGAGCAGGCCGAGAAAGGTGATCAGCCAGGCTCGCAGATACTGAGTGGCCAACAGCCTGGAAGTGTTACTGCTTTGGACTACAACTCCCAGAACACCTGCCATCCCCACCGGCATGGCCAATTCTGGGAGCTGGCATCCAGAATAAGCCAGGCCATGGGTCTATTTAGCAAAGTCGCATGCTTTCTGCTTGGTGGGGAACTAGCTCACAAAATGCAGAGAGTGCAGGCCTCTGGTTTGGAAGCAACAGCAGGAAAAACAGGGGCGGTCCTGATGCTGGAAGCTAGGTGGGGGGCTTCTCCTCTGTGGGCCCCTGGTGCTAGAACACACCCGACAGAGGCCCACCGGGTGCCTGCCTTGTTTCATTATGCAAAGTCTTTCTTATTTGAACAGGCTGTGAATGCCTGGAAACTGCTGCTTCTGGGACTTTAACAAATGCCTTCTAATAATTCCTTGTTTTATTATCATAAGTTTTAATAGTTTTAGTCTCAGGTAGGTTTGGTTTGAAGGTTTACCTCTGGATGATGCCCGATGCCCCAAAAATTGTTAAAACTGTACTGCAGGGGGCATGCTGCTTTAAAAAGTAAATAAACCTTCCACTCTGGTCTCCTTCCACCTTCTAGCTGTGGATGAGCAGAACAAGCAAACCCAGGCCTACCGGAGTATCTCCGCAGCCGGCAAGAAGGACAGCAACGAGGATTTCAACAAGGAGACAGAGAAGCTTAGTAAGATTTTCAGGCTTGGCTCTTGTTCACGAGAAAGTAGATAGAGGTTTCCATCTCTCCCTGGCCAGGCTCTGTGGGAAGAACCGGTGGCTTTAGAGGCAGTTTAGACAAATGTGGAGAGAAAGGTTTTGGAGAGCTTGTGCAAGGTGCCAAACCTATTTTGGGGAGATTCTCTAAAATCAAAGCTAAGATCTGGAGTGGATTTGCTGTCCCACTGAAATGGGAACCACCAGCCACCCTGGGCCATGATGGCTATGCCTTGCCTCCACTCTCTGGGGCAATCTGGCAAGGCATACCAGTTGCTGGTGGTCATGAGAGGAGGGCTGGTAGCCTTCAAGTCCTGCTTGTGGGATTCCTGGTGAGAGGGGCATCCTTGGCTTGGCTGTTGTGGGGCACATAATCCTGGGCTACAGAGGCCATGAGCCAGATTCAGCATGACTCTTCTGATGGCCACCTCTGACTTTCTTTGCTCCAGAGTCCCGCCGGGACACAGTCATCTCCACTACTTCCTCCATCATCCTGGACCGGCCGGAGAGCTTCAGCACCATCCACTTTGTAGAGGACCCCAGCGCCATGTAAGTGGCCCTTTGCTTTCAGCCTGTTTGGGAAAAGGGAGGGATGGCGAGGCACTCCGTCCTCAAGGCTGGCATTTGGCAGGAGACAGTGAAAGAGATGAAGTTCATTTACCCACCAGAAAAGCCATACAGGGGAGCCACTGAAACAGAGGTGGCGGAAGGGTGGCCTGCCAGCCATATTTGCCCCCAGAGACCCACAGGGGCCCCATTACTTCTGATATATAAAGAAAGAGGCTTCTCTCAGCCCTAAAATATGGTCTCCCCCATGCTCCCTAGGGGCCATTGGGGAACAATATTTTTGAATGCTTTTTCAAGGGTGATGGGGCAATAGGGGAGTGCGGCCTTCCAAGATCTGAGTGGGTCAGTTTAGCCCCTAAACCCGAATAATTGTCCCTCTCTGTTCTTAAAAGAAGACTGTGTGGGAAAACTTGCAAACATTCTTTTAAGGAGATTGGTGTTTGTGGGGGGGGGGTTATCTTTTCAAGCAAGGGTTTTCCCTGCCTGCCTGTCCAAAGAAAGCACCTCACAATGTAGACTTACACCTCCTCCCCCAAATGATAATGGGTTTTTCAATAATGATCAAGGCCAGCAGATTTAAACCCCTCAACACACACTTACACACACACCCCAACCACACCTAAAGCAAGGCTAAAACACAGAGAGGGTAGCACATAAAACCTAGATGGAACAGATCAGATGAACCAAAAAAAAAGCAACCAGAAGCAGCCAGGATCACTCTGCTGTGGCCGAACGCTATGACTGCTGTTTGCCGGGAAGGACTGGTTCCTTCACAGAGGAAACCTCTCTTTCTCTCTGGTCTTGGTCTTGCTTCTTAAAATGGCCCTATTCAGAAGAGAGGTTACACAGTCCCTATGCTGAATACCCGTACAGTGCCATGTATGTGGGTCAGTGTGTCAAGGCGTGTGGCTGATAATCTGTTGTGTGGTTGCGATGTACCATTTCAATGCATACCGCCACTGCACACTTGTATACCATTCTGTGTGTCGTTATGCACTAGCAGACACTCAACCGACCCATGTGCCCTACTCAGCTTACACCACTGTCAGTTGGATATGACCATTAGGCATTGTTCAAAGAAATCACTCCACATGTGTAAGCGCTATGTACGCTTGCATGTGTCATCACATGACTCCTGCCCATGGCTGCTGTGGCACAGATCCTAATGTGATCAGGATTAATGTGGCACAGTACTTAATGGGCTCACTGTGAGTGGCCACCCTCCATTTCTGATGGACTCTTCCAAGAGATCAGTCTTCACTTGTAGGATGCAAAGTCCCGAATGGCTGCTGCCTCCTTCCAGTGACCTTGAGATGCCTGCCCCGGCTCCGTCCCTTTGCCTCCAGCACTGAGGATGAGGATGGAGGATGTGCCGGCTTGGTTTCGGGTGGCTGGGAGTGACATCCTTCACCGCCAGACAGAGGCAGGCATGATTGGACTGTCATCAAGCCCAAATCCCCTGCTCCTCCCTGCTGCCCCCTGCCATCTCTCGGTGGCTGGAACGGATGCCCAAAAGCCATTTTTGTCGCTTCTGTGATCCCTGAGTGGAAGGAAGTTGAAATAACAGGGCAGCAGGCGTTTTGTATTCTGAGAGCATTTCTCTGGTTCTGCTTCAGTGATTGTTTCTGAGCAATTTCCTTTCCCCTCCATCTGCTGGTTTCAGACAATTCTCTGAAAGATGCGTCATGAATAATTATTTTGGCATCGGCCTGGACGCGAAGATCTCCTTGGAGTTCAACAACAAGAGGGACGAACATCCAAAGAAATGCAGGTAGGCTGAAAGTGCTCCCCCACATCTGTGCAACAAAAGCATAGGACCAGGCATCAAGATCTCTCTCTCTCTCACACACACACACACACAAACACACATGCACACACACACACAGGGAGCATCCTTAGTAGGCAGGTCACGGGGCTGCTCCTTTCTGCTTCTGTCGAGGCCTGAAACTCATCCAGCCAGGGCTGTGATATTCCCTGGAAGCAACCTACAAAGAGACCAACTTCAGTACCATTTCTTCTGTCTCATCAGTCCCCACTCCACCTTCACAACTCCCACATGTACCCACAAAATAGTTGCTTTTGCAAAGTGATGAAGAAACCTCTTCCCCTTCGCAACAGTTTCCTTTGTGGTGCTGCAACATTTCCACTCACCCCGAATGCCAGGGGGTGTTGCTGTAACTTCTGCCCCAAAAGCTCTGCTTTCCAACCCATGGCAGGCCACTCCGGATGGGAGTGGCTTGCGCGCACACACACACACACACACACACACACACTTTATGTCCATAAGAGGCCTGGACAGAGGGCCCTGCTTTTCGGGCTATGCCAAGGATTCTTTGAAGAGTTCTCAACTAGGCAAATGGGTCCAGGAGCCAACCTTCCCTTCCTGACTGGGGGAAAACCTCTTGGCTTTAGCCTCGCTTCCTGCAGGTATTTCAGGGGACTGGAAGCAGGCAAGGTGGACCTCCTGCTTCCTTCCCCATAATATTTCAGTATTAATTAAAATATTCATGTCCCTCTCTATATTATGGGAGCTCAGGGTTGCATACATGTAGAACAATATAAAGAATATAAAACAATAAAATCATTTTGAAAAGATAAAAACATATTAAACTATTTAAAACAGCTTGGAAGGTTAAAACAGTTTAAACCATACACAAGTGTATTTTAAAATTAAATCAGCCTGTCCCCAAGGCATGCAGAAAGAAACCAATGTCAGCACCAATTGGGCCTCCAAGGGGAAGGCATTCCACAAATGGAGTGCCACAGCAGGGAAGGCCCTGTAGCCACGTCCTTCTAGAGTGTGTTTCCTCCATGGTGGGACATAAAGTCAAGCTCCTCCAGCAGATCTCTGTCCTTGGGCAGGCAGAAATAGGCGGGCAGGCAGACAGACAGATCGGCCAAAATACCAGGGCTCTTGGTAAAACCTGCTTTTTTTCCAGCTGGCTTGTTCTCAGATTGTGTTGTGCATTTGTACACATGCAGACAAAATTAGGAATAGAAGTAGCAATTCCACCTTCCAGAGGTGCCCTTCAATCAAGGACTCTGCAAACGTTCCTTAATTATGCCTCCTGCAGGTCACCTTAGGGAGCCCAGGAAATTAGGCTCCGACGCCTGAAAAAGCTACCCAGGGCCAGCAAAGTGGGAGTTGGGCCTACTGGAATAAGGGCACATCAGAAATGAAGCCATTGGGAGCTCTGGGAGCCAGACTAATAGTGCTACTTAATTACCTGTAATTGCCTGCCCTTGGAAGGTTCTAATACGGCATAAAGGAGAACGCTGATTATTTTAATCTCAAGGAGAGGTGATTATCTGGCTGCACAGTGGTTGGGAGGGAACCAAATCATGTCTGGCAGCCAGGAATGAGTTAAGGCTGAGAGATGGGCCTGACAAGTCCATAGCGCAAGGTAAAATAATCGCAGAAAGGTACATCCGCTTTACACGTGGCTTCTGTATGTTGGTGAACAGGGGCACTTTGGAAAGAAGAGAAGCTGTGAGCATCTCCCTTGGTTTTCTTTCTCTTTGCAGCAGCCGCACGAAGAACATGATGTGGTACGGTGTTCTGGGGACCAAGGAGCTGCTCCAGAGAACCTACAAGAACCTGGAGCAGCGGGTCCAGCTGGAGGTAGCCACTAGCAAAATATTTTGGGCCAGGAGGAAAGGGCTGGTGGCAGGAGTCCAGGTCTATCAAAAGCTTTGCAGCAGGGTACAGACCTGCCACTTTTGCAATGTACACTTTTAAAAATAAAGCTCATCCACCAGGGCGAGAGACAAGTAGCAGCCCCTGCAAGGTTTTGGTGATTTTTAGAAATGCTTGGGAAGGAAAGCTCTCCATCCTGAGAGCAGAGGTTGGCAAAGCAAGCTCCCATTGGTCCTCATGCCCTCTGCCTCTCGAAGCTCCTTGGCATTCAGGCTGAAGCTGCCTCTTCCTTCGCCATCCCTTCTGGGTTCCTTGGAGAGAAAGAGGGGCTGGCGTTTGCTGTGGCAGTTGCTAAACCTCCCTTCTCTTCCTTCCCAGTGTGACGGGGTGCCCATCTCCTTGCCCAGCCTGCAGGGCATTGCTGTGCTGAACATCCCCAGCTACGCAGGAGGCATCAATTTCTGGGGTGGCACCAAGGAGGACAGCGTGAGTTTGGGGGACCTGGGAAGGTCAACAGGGGTGGTGAGGCTCCCTTTGGCCAAAGGCAACCCTCCCTCCCCTCCATTTGTTCTTTCTGCCACTGAGTAAGTGGCTTCTTCTCCCCTACCACCAATTCTTCCTGTGTTTGTATGTGGAGATGCGGGGAGAGGAGGACTGAGATCTTACCTGTGTGTTGCTCCATCAGTGTAGTTCTGCATCCCCCGTCACCTGACAGAGGCCCCTGACTCTGTCCATTTCTTACTGGTGGGGAAGGGACGGGGAGGCTATTCAGACCACAGAGAAGCAGCTGCTCTCAGCTCGGTCAGGGGGAGAAATGAGGGTGCAATTTCAGATGGTGTGCACCCACCTTTTCCTTCCCCAGGAACTGAGAGCAGCTGGATCGTCATTGTCTGAGTCACCTCCCCTCTCCCTGCCCTTCAGTCCAACAAGGAGGAGCAACAACAACCCCTCTTGGGGCTTGATGTTGCCAGTGGTGGGAGGCTTTTGGATGGAATGCAAGGGCCAGAAAATAACCCTTTGCACCCCCTCCAAAAAGGGACTTAAAAAACATGCATAAGCTGCACTTGCACGTGCATAAGTCACTAACAGGCTGTTGGCCTCATCGTGGAGCATAGAAAGCTACCTTATGTGCAGTCCATGGGGTGCATCTAAGCCCAGCATGGTCAGGACTGGCCGGCAGCAGCCCTCCATAGTTTCCTGGCCCTTCCAGGAGAGCCCTAGGAGTCCCTGATGAACTGGATGCAGGTGTAAATAGGGCCAAACGAGATTGGCGGTGTTCAGTGTTGTGGTGCCACCGAGCTAGGCTTCCCCCATCTCCTGTGACTTCCCCAAGATAATTTTTAAGTTCAGCCTGGAGGGGGAATGGGCACAGGAAGAGTTCAGGGGAAGCTCTTCCCACTCTGAGGTATAGTTACACCTGTGTCTTTTTTCCCTTTCAGAATTTTGGGGCTCCCTCATTTGATGACAAGAAGCTAGAGGTGGTAGCTGTCTTTGGCAGCATCCAGATGGCAGTCTCGCGGGTCATCAACTTGCAGCATCACCGTATTGCCCAGGTATGGCCCAAACACCTTTGCCAGTGCCGTAGGGGTGCAAAAATCCATTTACGTCATTCTTGCATGCAAGAATGAATAATTACAACTGGTTCCTTCCTGGCATGGGAGAATGCAAGGGCTTCTTTGCAGATTTTGACAACTATTTGCACTTGAGGATCCTTTTCTTAAAATTGCACAAAAAATACATATTATGATGAAGAACATTGGTTCCCGCACAGAAATGTTGCAAAAATAGCAAGTTTTTAAAAAATAATGCTTTATTGATATATGACAAATATAGGAATACAACAGCACCACTTCACAGGTGATGACTGGACAAAAACATAGAAAATAGGAGAAATTACAAAGGTATGAGGATTGGGCTGTGGGATTCAGGAAGTAAAAGTTTCAATTCACAGAGTCCTTATCTGGGGGATACTGGATTAAGGATCACTATATCTCACCAAAAATTTTGCTGGTTCACCGGAGGATGTAAATGACCCAATTGTTTATTAATATAGTCAGTATTCCCTGAGGTTTGTGGCGTGGCTTTAGTCCTTTGGATAACATCATGTTATATGAAAGGTTTCCCAGTAACCAGGTTTTCCAAATTCTTTTCCACAAGTTCTTCCCACTGAGATCCCACATTTTCGAATGTTGTGCCACTGCCATCTGAGCAGGTGCTACTAGCAAACACTAACAATTTTCTGTGTTTCAGTTGGCTATTACATTCAGTATAAGTAGACAACAATAAAAAGGCTGGACAAAAATATACATTGTTGTTGTTGTTCTAGAAAACTCAATCGTAATAAAATATTGGCGTTTGCTTTTTGCTACTACATCAAGTTTTGCTGCAAAAAGCAAACACAAATATTTTAGTATGAGTGAGTTTTCCAGGACAACAACAAAACTCCTGTAGCTAAAGTGTAAAGAATCTCATGGCTATTCCCCGGCCCCCGTTTTCGGTGGGGTGTCTCAGCATTCAGGATGCCTGTTTTTGTATTATGGGTATTCTTTAATTGCATCCTGCGCAGCTGGTGCATGTGGGGTGAGTCTCCCAGACTGTCTGTATGAGAAGGGAACCTGCTTTGGGTCTGACAGGCAGAAGCTGAAGATGATTCAGTCTCTTTTTTCAGTGCATTCCTCAGCACCTCTCACCCCCTCCCCACTCCCCTCCCACTTGTTTCTGCCCGCCAGTGCCGGATGGTGAAGATCACAATTCGGGGTGATGAGGGAGTCCCGGTGCAAGTTGACGGAGAAGCTTGGATCCAGCCCCCCGGCATGATCAAAATCCAACACAAGAATCGGGCTCAGATGCTGACAAGAGACAGGGTGAGATGCCAGTGAGGGGCACTGAAAGAGCAAAAGGGGGTGCAGTTGCCCCCAGCCTGCTCCCACCTGCTTGTGGGGGGTTTCCTCCGGAGTGGGAGGGTCTCTCTTCATTCAGCTGAATGGGTGGATGCGGCAGGGCTTCTGCCTCAGTGCAGCAGCAGTGGAGTGCGCTCTGGGGCAGGAGGGAGCTCTCTGAGGTGCTGAAACTCACATGCCCAAAATAGGCTCAGGACCCTGGAGAGCGCTTTCAAAGTGCAACTAAAACCTGCAATGGATTCGCTTCCTCGCTGACAAGGGAGCTGCTGGTGCTGCTTGGTCAGCATGAGGCCTGTGGAGGGTCCCAGGGTTAGTGTTCCTGCAGGGCTGGAGTAGCCCTCAGCAGCAAGGGGGCATTTGCAAGGCACAACCACAGAGCCATCACGGCTGCCATTGAGTTAGCTGTTCCCATGGTGGCTTGCCGAGGGAGTGGGCGAAGGGGCATCCCATGGCCCATGGGCAAAGGAGGGAAACGAGTCAAACCAATAAACTGAGGATCAATTGGAGGAAGGTGACAGATAGCCTGGAATCGTTTTGGCCTTTGGTGATGGTCTTCCAAGAGCCACTTGCTCCCCTCACCCAGCCTCCTGTCTGCTGGCTCAAGGGAGGCCTCAGTGGCACTGTGGGAGAAATGGGTTCAGTTTCCTGGAATAAAAATGTTCTCAGAGTTGCAAAGGCTAGATGCAGAGTGGGGGTAGAGAAAAATATTCCTATGCCAGAGGAGACAGGGGGCCATGGCTGCCACACTTGATCCCACCCTCCTTGCAGGCTTTTGAGAGCACCCTCAAATCGTGGGAGGACAAGCAGAAGGGCGAGGGCTACCGGTCCTCCTCCCGGCCCCGGCTCAGCTCCCAGCAGTCCATGGAGTACCTGACGGACGAGGAGTACGGGCAGATGCAGCAGCTGGCACACGCGACGGAAACCCTCATTGACAGGTGCCTGGCTTTCCCCCGGGCAGCGGCCGGACTGCGCAGCTGGGGTCAAGTTTGTCCTCTGCCTGGGCTTTGATTCCCCATCTGTGAAAGGAGAAGGATGGAGGCTGCCCCCCGACCCAGTGGCTGAGAACAGGGGCCACGTGAAGGGTTTAGGTTTTAGGGGGTGGGGGAGAGAGAGGTCTGAACTAAATAAACTTAAAAGTGGACAACTGTAAT
Organism: Gambelia wislizenii; assembly: GCA_030847615.1. Lineage (NCBI taxonomy): Eukaryota > Metazoa > Chordata > Lepidosauria > Squamata > Crotaphytidae > Gambelia > Gambelia wislizenii. Next base: position 38,855,884 of record JAUMIR010000011.1, on the reverse strand, counting down.
AACCGTCCATAAGTGATGGCTAGGCTGCCCTGGTGCCTGTTAAGGCTAATGCTCCTTCTGGCCTTGGGAACCCCTGGATCTTTCATCTGCCATGGGGGGTGTGCGTGTGGGAGGGGGTGTCAAAATAAATCAAGGCTGGAGGGAAACTCTTTCAACCTGGGGAGGCCCAAATTCAAGTTTATAGAAGGTCCTCAGGGTCCGCATACCCTGCCTTTTCCCTTGGGCCTGTTTTAGGTGGCTCTGCCCCAGCCAGGGGGCAAAGAAGAGCCGGGGTGGGCTGCAGGAGAGGGATGAGTGCCTCCTTTGCCTTTTGGCCTTCTGCAGGATCCGGGAGGCTGCCAAGACCCACCGCGCCATTGAGCAGGAGCTGGCGCATGCCGTGAATGCCAGCTCCTTGGCCCTGAGCGAAACTCTGCCCTTCAAGAACAGCAGCGGTGGCGGCAACAGCCCCGAGGTGAGGCCTGAAGAGGGGCCGGGGGGGGGGATAATCTTGGGACTGTTTGGGTTTGGGGGGGCTGCAGGAGGATGGGGTGGGGGTATTGCACACTACACAGTTATGGCTACGTGATTCCACTTTAGCTGCCATGGCTGCATCATCCAGTGGAATCCTGGGATTGGCAGTTTTTTTGGGGGGGGAGTGCTTAGACTGCCCAGCCAAAGAGCCCCACCAGGCTACCAGCCCCAGAATCCCCTGGGAGGCAGCCAGCACAATGGCAGGGGGCCCCTAGTGCTGCCACTGCGCCTGTGTGGAACGGCCCCTGGGCAACGGGGCACAAGAGCCAGGGGGTGCTGTAGGGAAGCCCAGCATCTGGTGAGACCCCTCTTGGGTGGGGGGGGGGCGGGAAGGGGGCACGCTGTGTCTGGGAGGCTCTCTGATCAGTGAGCCTGCTGGCAGCCCATTGTACAGTTGCAATGTGCGATACACACCGAGGCAACGTGCATAAGCAATGTGCATCCATGTGCTCCTCTGTGCTTTGAAGTGCTACCTGAGTGCACAACGGCCCCACACGTGTAACTCTGCTTCCTCCACCATCTCCTGGATATGACCATTGCACATTGTCCAAAAAGGCCTGTCCACATGTGTAGCGCAACTTATGCCTGCATCTGTCACTGATGGGATGCCACACACGCCGTTTCCTGTTTTGTGCCACGTCGTGGTGAGGGAACAGTGTGGATGCAGCTGGGCTTTCTCCCCGCTTCCCCTGCCTCCATGTCCCCCCCATCCTTTTGCCGATTCTGGCTGCACCTTATGCCAGCTTTGTTCCTTCCTTGCTAACGGGGTTTCCTTCTCTCGCCTTGTTTTCCTGCTCAGTCTCTTCCATTTCTGAGCCGGAGCACCGCCGTGGAACTGTCTGCCAGCGTCAAGGCCCTTTATACTGAAACCCGGGCTTTTTTGGAAGGGAAACTGGTGAGTGCAGGATCCGAGGCTGCCTGTGTTCCTCCTCCTCTGGTGCAAGGCTGCCTGGTAGCGTGCAGTAGAAGGCGCTGAAGGAGATTTCGAACAGGGCTTCATCACTCTGGTTCAAGACACCTCTGCGATCCTGCCTGCTCCCCACAAGGCACAGAGTGGCCATGCATGGGAGGGGGGCTTCTAAGGCTGTTACGTATGGGGGGGAACACTTTAGGGGCTGTGGTGGGAGGAACACAGTACCAACCCATGCAGCACCCCAAAAGGACATACACACATGTAAGGGAAAAGTAGGTGTGCCTATGTCTCAAAAAGGATGCCAGCCGGGGAATGTTCCATGAAGCCACCCGCTAGTCAGAAATGCCTTTCTGGTCTCTAATGGGCCCTATCCACCAAGTTCCAGACCAGGGGTGTACGTCTTTACTTATTTCAGAGAGTCCTAGAACCTTAGAGTTGGAAGGAATCGACCACCAGGGACATCTAGTCCAACTCCCTTTCATGCCTGCGTGCAAGTACCAATGGTTTTAAACATTTCCTCCCTACTTGGGTTGGAATACAGGAGGAATTTTTGCACATTTTTTGACAATTTCCCACAATTCAGAAATGTGAAGGCAAAAAAATAGTTTCCATGAAAAATGTGGGTTTTGTGCCAAAGAACAACATTTTTGTACAGAAAATAAGAGTATTTTGCACAGAATACAGTGCTGTGTACTCAAAAATATTGTTTTTTTCTGCAAAACTCTTAAGGTTTTTTTTAATGAATAAAATTTTTCACCCAAATGTCTTGAATTACAAAAAAAACATCTTATGGTCTTTAGCTATTTTTTTAATCATTGTACAGTCAGCTCTCTGTATCTGTGGAATTATTGTCCACAGTTTCAGTTATCAGGGGACGCAAAATAGGGACACATACCATAGGGTTGCACTGGAAAATGCCTAGAGAGGCATCCTCTCTGGTCATCTTCTTGGTCCTCCGATGCAACTCTATGGTGTATTTTTTCTGGAAGTCCTTAAATTTAATAGGGTTTGCTGTTATCTGTGGTTTCTGGTGTCCATGGTAAGTCCAGGAGCTGAGGCGCCCGTGGACACAGATGTCTGACTGTATTTTGAAGGGTTGCGGCACTCTTTCTCATCAGGGAGAATAAATGAATATTTGTCACATTCTTACCTCCTGGCAGAAGCAACCTTTGCATTTAAGCGTAACTCTCCCCCCATCTTCGTTTGACCCAACGGTTCTCAGAGAAAGTTTCTTCTAAGAAGTCAGGCCACAATTGCTGGGCTGTTTAGCTTGTCTCCTTCACACAGTGGCTCTTTAGGGCAGTTGTTCTCAAAAATTGTTCCTCCATGTGGTTTGGACGGCGGCTCCCCAAATATATAATATAATAATAATAAAATTTATTTATATCCTGCCCCTCTGCAAGCAAACGGGGCGGCTTACAACGATAAAATGGTAGACAGTATAAAACAACCCAAAATCCCTCCCTCCCCTTAAAACATTATTAAATCCCTGGTTATTGGCCATATTGGCTTGGCTTTCTGGGAATTATAGTCCAAAACATTTTGAGGACTAAGCCTTGGGAAGCACTGCTCTGGGGTCTGAGACAAGAATGTTTGCTGGTCGTCCCACACCAGAGATGGAGCCAGGGTCCAGATTTGAGCCCCCATGGCAGCCTGTTTGGGGCAGCTCCCCAACGTCTCTTCCAGAGGCCCAGAAGGTACCTTAAGTGAAGGTACAGCGGGGTTGACATCCTTCTTGGCTCTTTCTTCCACAGCAGTTGGACTCCCCTCAGCAGGAGGAAGGCCTGCGACACGCCCTGAGCGCCGTCAGCCAAGAACTGCAAAAGCTCTCCGACATCCATTGGATGGCCCCCATCATCAGTTCTGCTGAGGAGGTGGGTATGCCACCAGGGAAGGCCGCTGGAGGTTGGGGGAGCCAAGAGCGTGCCTGCCTTTCCCCCACGATGAGGGTTTCCTGGGAGAAGTAACAAGACGTGGAAGAGTCCACTTGCTCATCCGAGGAGGAAGGCAGCAGATTTTGAGAGTCAGACAGGAAAATAATAATAGGAGGCGCTGGCGTGGCGTAGTGGTTTGAGTGTTGGACTATGACTCTGGAAAGCAGGGTTCAAACCCCCACTCAGCCATGAAAACCCGTTGGGTGACCTTGGGAAAGTCACACTCTCTCAGCCTCAGAATACCCCGTGATATGGTTGCCTTAGGGTTGCCATAAGTTGGAAATGACTTGCAGGCACACAACCACCACCACAACAACAATAATAATGGCCACAGGCCAACACGGCATGCTGGTTTGAGCTTTGGACTATGACTCTGGAGACCAGGGTTTGAATCCTGCTCAGCCATGGAAACCCACTGGGTGACCTTGAGCAAGTTATACTCTCTCAGCCTCAGAGTGTTTACTGTAGAGTGTATAAATGTCTGAAGGCTGCGATGCTTCCCCACTAGAATCAATAAGGAGTTTTGCCATTGGTTTATGTATAGGAAGTTTACGTGACCTTTTGAGGTGAACACCATCAGGCAGCTTACAGCAGCAATAAGAGCCAAATAAGCAGACACAACAATGATAATAAAAATGTAAAAAGCATGGTGTAGTGGTTCGTGTGTTGAACTAGGACTCAGGGAGACTGGGGTTCGAATCTTCGTTCAGTTATGGAAGCCCTCTGGGTGACTTGGGGCAAGTCTCACTCTCTCAACCTCAGAGAGGCAAAGGCACACCCCCTCTGAACAAATCTTGCCAAGAAAACCTCGTGATAGCTTTCCTTTAGGGTTGCTGTAAGTTGGAAACCACTTGAAGGCACCCAACAGCAGCAACAGTTGTGGGCTGGGTTGGCTCCGTTGGCTTCAGAAAGTTAGCTGAGTTGGAATAAGAAGATGGCAGACTCTCACCCACACTGTGGCTGCTTTTATGCTTGTATTTGCTGCCAGGACAGAAGGGAGGCAGAGATTGGAAAATCTGGCTAGCATCCTATTAATGGACTGCAATCCTATTAATGGGTGCAATGGCTTATGTCCTAGACACCATCGTAACCTTTACTTTTGGTCGTTCTGGAGGACACAGTGGGCACAAATTGCCCCCAAGGCAGACGTTTCGGCTCTGCTGATCCCCTCAGGACCGCCATATCCATGTCAGTGGAGAGCAAGCATCATAACAGAGACGTGCCCAGTTACTTCCCATTAGCTCACAGGTTGGAGAAATGCCGTATATGGGAAGATGTGGTCCCCCGGGCTCAAAGAACATCTGTAAAGTCCATACAATTTTGTTATCCTCTAAGGGTGTGGGGAAAGTTTTACCACATTTTTGTGCCCCTCCCTCCTTAGAGGGCAAAAAAAAATGTGAGGGCTTTCCAAAAGGATTTTGGCCGGGAGGGGGGCACCACAGTCTCCCGATTTAGGATTGTGGCCCTAACGTCCTTGGCCTACAAATCCAAGATTGCCCCAGGGCCGCTCTGCATGGGGTTTCCCATTTTAAAAGTAAATGGTTCCCAAAGAGTAAAGGTGGGGGGCCAGGCCTGTGAGAGATGGGCAAACAGGGAGCAGAGGGCCCTGGAGGTGTTCCCCCCCACCCACTCCAACATTGCCCCACTTGCTCTCTGCAGGGCTTGAGCCAGGAGACCTCCGGGGCCTCCAACAAAGGCAGCCTGAAGTTGCGAATCAACCTGGCGAAGCCCAAGAAGGAGAAAGAGAAGCTGCAGAAGCACCGCTCCAGTGGCGTTGCCCCAGGTAAAACGGGGCTGCTTTTGGGTGGAAGCTGGGTAGGGGTGTCATGCTCTGCTGGTTTTCTTCTCCAACGAAGCAATGAGCAATTTTAGCAATTTTCTTCCCACTGTGAGAAAGTCTTTGGCTGCAGCCACACTGCAGAACTGCCATGGCTCAGTGCTGTGGAATTCTGGGATTTGTAGTTTGGTGAGATGTTTAGCCTCTCTGGCAGTGAACTCTGGTGACACAACAAACTACAAATCCCAGGATTCCATTGGATGGAGCCATGATAGTTAAAGCGGTGACAGACTTCTTCAGTGTGGCAGCAGCCTTTGAAAATCACGGTGCTTTTGAAGCCTGTTCGCAATTTGGGACATGCTCTGTGCAAAATTCACAAGTGGTTGGCTTTGCACAGAAAAAAAGCATTTTATGCACAGAAAACAGTTTTGTCTGTGTAGAAAATAATATTTCTGTGTAGATAATGTTTTTTCCTGCACAAAACAACCCCATGTGAATTTGGTGCAGAATAAGTCTCAGGATTCTTCTTGTCAAGGTCTTCTTAACAATTGGAAAAAATGTTTGCTGCCCTGTTCTTCCCAATATTTTCAAGTATCTTTTTTTCCATGCCTATTCCTGGGGTTTGGCACAGCTGATGCCTCTGAATTGGCAAAGGGGCTGGGGTGGAGGGGAGGTGTGTTCAGCCTGAAGCAGCCACTCTGTGCCCCTGCAAAACAGTCTTGCAAGTTACTACCCAGATAAGATAAAATAAATAAATAAACAAGAAGCCAAGTTGTTTGCTGAGAACAGCCTCACTCTTTCAGAACTTGAGGGGCCACAGCCCAAGTGTGGAAGTACATGAACAGCCTGCACCTTAGATGGCACCCAACATGGGCAAACACAACAAACCCCGGCCCACATACCATCTGCTCATGGTGGAGAGGAGTTGCTCATAGGAGGAGCGAAGAACCACACACCTGCAAGCAAAGGTGGCATCAGCCTCCCTCGCCCAACACGCACACATACACACTTGATTTTGCACAGCCTGAAGGCTGCAATAAGGTTGCTAACATGTGTTGGGAGGGCGCTCATTGCTTGGCTCCCATTTCAGCATCTGAGTCCTTAAAGGGAAAGTTAAGGCACTGGGGAGATGGTTGGCTTGGCTTGGTTTGGTTTGTGGCCCCTCTGGGGGTGGCTTCAAGTTTTCTTCCTGTGGCCTGTTCACACTAAACAGTTATAGCACTATGATCCCACCCTTTGGAATCTTGGGATTTGTAGTTTAGGGAGGGGTACTTGGAATTCTCTGCTATAGAGAACTGTGAGTCCTCTGAGAAACAGCTGAGGGAGCGGTGTATATTTGCTGTGGAGAAGAGAAGATGGAGAGGTGTCACAATGGAGCCATCTTTAAATATCTGAAGGGAGGTCGTGGAGAAAATGGAGGGAGCTTGTTTTCTGCTGCCCCAGAGCCTAGAACATGAACCAACGGGTTCAAATTACAAGAAAAGAGATTCCGCCCAAACATGAGGAAGAACCTCTTGACCATTCGACCTCTTTGGAGGGTGAGGGGCTCTTCTTCATTGGGGGGGGGGTTCAAACAGAGTTTGGATGGGCATCTTTCTGGAGGGCTCTAGCTGCAGATTCCTGCATGGCAGGGAGTTGGACTAGATGGCCCTTGGAGTCCCTGCCAGCTCTGATCCTGTGAATTGGGTAGTGTGAAGGGGCCCCTGCTCTCACCATTTTGCCCCTGCTTCTGCCGCTTGCATGGCTTCGGCTTCCCTCCCCCACAGCTGAATCGACCCTCTCTCCATCTTCCTTTCTTGCCAGTGGAGAATTGGGGCCCTGAGGAAGTGGCAGCCTGGCTGGAGGCACTTGATTTGGGGGAGTACAAAGAGATTTTTATGCGCCACGACATTCAGGGCTCTGAGCTGATCCTGTTGGAGAGAAAAGATTTGAAGGTACTCCGCCTGCAGCATGGGCCTGCTCCGTGGCCTGGCCGCTGCATGCCTCCTTCCCTGGGCCTACGTGATACCTGCACAATGCCGTGTTGTGCAAACATGCATGGGGCGCATGCACAGTACAGCATGACAATGCCTGAGTCCCAATGCTTGCACCATGGCTGCTGCCTCTTGTACGCCCACCACCCCAGCATCCTCGCACACACACACCCGCTGTGCAAGTGACCACATCAGTGGGAGCTTCCGGAATCTCCCTGGTTGGGGCAAAACTTCAGGACTCTGGCCCGGCATGCCCCTCCGCCATTCTGTTAACTGGAGTTCCATCACTTCCCGTTCAAAGTTCAGCAATGCAAGAGCGCCCCCTTCTGGTGCCCAAGAAAATAACCACACCTGGCCAGAGGGGTCTTCCAGAGTCGCTACTGGCACATATTCTAGTCTAAGCTACACTGTGCAAAGGGCCCTTGGCCCTAGAGATGGGTCTGCACAGGATATTTAATTACCAAGCAACAGAACATGCAGGGGCTCCCCCTGTGATGGGTGGGCTTCCGCTGTCCTCTACCCAGACCAATTTTCTCCTCCTCTGCTTTCTCTTCTTCCCTGGCAGGACCTTGGGATCTCAAAAGTGGGCCATCTGAAGAGGATTCTCCAGGGAATTAAGGACGCCACCACCCAGCTCTGAGAAGCTCCTCGCTGCTCCAAAGGGGAATTGGGGGACCCCTGGGGCACTTCGGACCCCTTCCTCTCGCCTGCCACCATTCATTACCATTGGCAGCCTCAGGCAGTCAGGGGTGGGGGGAGGCAGGAGGTGAGTGGGGTAGATGCAGGGATCCATCTGGCCCTGGACCATGGGCCTGAACCAGGAAGCCCCGGGGTCTTCATGCAAGGAGTTTCCATGCACCCCACCCTTGCCAAGAGTTTACATTTTCATGTTTGCCAAAGATTGTGGCTTGGCTGTTTTCTCCTCTCCCTCCCTCTGCCCTTCCCAGTCTCTTTTGTGGCCGTTCCTGTGGTTTTGGTCCGTGTGCTTCAATATGGCTTCACCTGGAGCAGTCCATTTCCATCCATCCCTGAGGGGCTGTTGAGGTCACTTCCTGCCCTGGGCATCCGGTGACATGGGGGTCCTTGGGGCTCGTTCCGCAGAGAGAGGTTTTTGACGGCTCACTTGGGAGAGGGGGCGACCAGGGCAGAAGGGGGTGGGAATTAGACCATCAAATGTGTGTTGAGGGGGTTGCATTGTGGTTCTTGCTGAAGGGAGAGGGGCTTGTGCAGTTTCCAGACCCCATTGACTGGAGTCCTTAGACTCTTTTAATTGGTTTTTATCTTTATGCTCTGAGCCCAGGGAGCTCGAGAAGAAAGCTTGGAAAGCCTGTGATCGGTTTCTCAGGGAACCCAAAGGCTCACAGGCCATGCCTTACAGGGGCAGGTAGGAAAACTCGTGAGCAAGGAAGAGCGAAATGCTGTGCTTTTGATGGCAGCAGCAGGGGTGGTGACAATGCGGCAGGTGTTGTTTTGCTGCTAAAGCAGGAATGGGCGAGGTGTGGCTCTCCATGTGTTGGTGGATTGCAGCTCCCATCACTCAGCATAAGCCAGTGGTGAGGGGAGTTGCAAGCCAACAGCAGTTGGTGGGTCATGAAATTTCCATGCCTAACAGAATAAGAATGGATCCCGGAGGAAGGAGGAAGGGGTGATCAAAGGATAGTAGCCAAGCTCTCTTCGGAGGTAGCCCAAACCCTGCTGGACCTCAGTTAAGGTGGATTCAGTTTGGTACAGGGTGGGGGGAGCAATGGAAGCAGCATCTGGCACTCTAAACAAACATTTTTTAAAGGATTCCCCCCCCCCAAGCTGCAGATACCAACAGCAGCTACCACCACCCTGCTCCATTCTGCAGATTGTTTCAGAATTTAAAAATATAAACAGTGCCACTTCCCATTAGGATTGGTTTTAACCTTTTTTAAAAAAAACAAACGGTGCTCTAAATTCTTCCATATTTTTCTCTTATGAAACATTCTTACCACTGAAAAGGCTCCATCAGTCAACACAAGATGTTGCATTTTTTAAAGGGAAGGGAAGGGCCCTGTGGTGCCTCCTGATCCTTTCTAGATGCTGAGATGGGGGGGGGGCACATTTGGCCCTGGAGATCCAAGACCCCAGTGAGGCCGCCCCTCTTGGGCTTCCCCAGGCACAAAATGGAGAGCAAACGTTTCCCGAATGTCGCCTCCCTTCCTCACCACCATTGCTGACCTCCAGCACATCCATGTATGCACTGAAAGCCCCCTGCCCACCCCAGCTGCTGCTCTCTCTCTAGGGAGAGATTGGGGGGGGGCTTCATTTTCTTCTGTCAATTTCTCTCTTCCCCCCCCCCAACTTTTCCAGGCTTTTCTCCTTTGCCACAATCTAGCCAACTTCTCTCCCTATGCGCTTGTTGAGAATGTAAATAGTTTGGAAAGAAAGAGAAGATATTTATTTAAAGATTTAATATATATATGTCTATATAAAAGCTTAATTTATTTTTCACCTATGTTGCGCGAGAGCACTTTGAAACACACACACACACACACACACACGCCTGCAGGCATCCGAGGCTGTGGGGTGACCAGCTGGCCGGCCCATCTCCGGCACTGGAGTAGGTGAGCGGCCACTCGAGAGGAAGAGGAGTCGCTGCCTCTCTGGCACATGTGGTACAGAAGAGGCAGGAAAGCCAACAACCGGTGCAGTGTCGGTTGTGATTCCAAGAGGGACTTTTACTGGCTTTGCTGCAGAAGACGGAAGGCAACCTGTTTTGCTTTGGTTGGGATCAGCTGGGCAAAATGGCAAGTCTTCCCTGCAATGGACCGGCCCTGCCTTCCCCAGGCCAGAGGGCACAACCGCCTGGAGCTGGAGCTCGGCTGATTGGCAACAGCCCCACCCTGCGGAGCTGCTCACGTTTGCAACAGTGGGTGCTGAGCGGCTTTCTCGTACCCTCTGAAATAATCGGGGCCAGGAGCTGGAAGCCAGAGGCAGGCTCAGAGGGCATGCAGGACCCTCCTTGGCCTGACGTCCCGGAGGGAAGGGGACCTGGAGATGCATCCACGCCCAACACTGGACTCTGCAGACAGACAACGAAGCGGAGCAAAGAACCCCGGCCAAGTTCCCCTCGCCTGCCCCCCAGGCACAGCCCTCTTTCAAGCTGCCTTCTCTGCACCCCATTGTTGGAGAGGCTGTTTTTGGGACCAATGTAATTATCTCCATATGCTTATGACAGTGATTGGCATTTATTGTGATTGGGGGTGGGGGGAGGGTTGTGTCGTTGTATATAGACCTTATAGTCTCACCACCCCAGAGTGACTACCTGGCTGCCTCGGCACAAATTCTTTTTGGGGAAGGTGTGCTTCAGGAGGCGCAGGGCCAGCAGCCCTCGGGTGGCCAGCCCTGGGCCCTTCGGGAGGAAAGGCCTGGGCCCAATCCTCTTTGCCCTGGGTGTCCCTGCTGCAGCTCCTCTCGCTGGGTGCTTCCCTCAAAGAGGGGCCAGGCCACTGAAAGGGGGGTGGGCAGGAGCATGCATGTACCCCAGAGAGCAAGGCAATGGACGCTTTCCTTGAAAACAGAGATGGGCAAAACACAGCCCTCAAGATATTCCTGGACTGCATCTCCCATCAGCCCTTGGCAGCCTAGCCACAGAATGCTAGGAACTGGAGTCCAGCAACATCCAGAAGGTTGCCCTTGGCTTGCTCCCTGCATTAAAGCAAAAGAGAAACAAATTTTGAGCTATCCTTATTATAAGACCTGGGAACCTTGAATGGGAAGCCCTGCTTGGTGATGCCGTCTGCATGGGCATGGCTGCCTTGGCCTCTGATCTCTGACCCAGCTCTTCGTTGCCTCATTTCTCCACTGTCCAAGGTCTGTTTTCCAGTTAAATGTATTTTGCAAAATAACTCCCAGATGAAGCAGTGCAGGGAGCCAGGTAGGCGGCTGGGCTTTATCCCTTTTGCTTTATTTATTGTTTCCCTGCCACCCTCACCTTTCTGCTAGCATTAAGGCCTTTAGCCTGGCTTTTCTCCAACTGCATCTTCCCACACTCCTTGCCCTAGTGAAGGTAAAAAGGATCTGGCCCCCCAAAAGCTACGCCTCTGCAGCTGCATGAGAGGCAGACGAGGAGGTGAAGCAAGGGCATTTGGTCTGTTGGTTGGCTGTTTAGCTGGTGAAACGTGACACTTCTACTTCTAGAACAAGCAACCCCTATTCTGTGCTACTCCAGTCCAGACGCTGGGTAGGTGGGGAAGAACTGTTCCAATAACAACCCATTCCCAGGCAGGAGGCGGATTTGGGGGAGAGGAGTGTTGTGACTTTGCAAACGACCAAGGGGAGGGGGTGCCAGTGTCTCATCTAAAATGAGGCCCATCAAAATTTTACTTGCAGAATCCAGACACTGCAATGACAAAATAAACCTGACGCTGGATTGGATCACTGAATGTGTGAGTCCTTTTGCCTCCTTTCTGAATCTATGTGTGGGTCAAGCGGTGGAGGGGGGCAGCTCTCAACCCTTCCTGGGAGGAGGCTAGCAGAGGGTGGAGGAAAGTGGCCAGTAACAAATGAGCAAAGAACATCAGGAACCGTTCACCTGCAAGAGGAGGAGAGACCAGCCTGTAGCTTGGACAGTTGTTTGGGAAAGGAATTTCTTCCTGTTAAGTGTCTGGAAACTAGTATGCTTTCTTTACTTGTCTCAATGTTGAAGGGGGATGCCATTTGCAGCTGCTTGCTTATGTCCTATGTTTGGTCCCTTTCAAAACAAGACACAACCTTTTGGACTAATCATAGCAAGATGCAAATCTTGAACCCTCTTCCCTGCCCCTTGGCTTTTTTAATGCCCCATGAAAGTCACTAGAAATTGTTTCCTCGAAAACACCAGTAGAGTAACATTGGCCAGAATCCTGCTGAGCCAAAAACTCTGGCCACTTTTGTGGGACGGTGGTGAAGGCAGAAGCAGCCACCCCAGTGGGGAAAGAGCAGAATGGCTGTATAGAGAGGTTACAAAAATGCAAGCCCCTTTCTCTGTCCAATCTCAAAATTGAACATTTCCTCTCAAAGGCCTCTTGAAGGTGACTAGATAGAAGGCCTTGCATGCAAACACCAGTAAAGTAATTCTTTGGCACTAGTTTTGCAATGCAGTGTGCTTAGGCCTTTGTTATTTTGTTTTAAACAAGTAACTGCAATAAACGACACTTATTTGGGACTCATTTTAACTTGGATCTTCCAAGCTGTGGTTATGAGTCAGGTACGGGGGAGATGGCCGCGGGGCCCTTTAGGCCAAGAGCCAGAGGGATCTCCCATCACCTGCTCCCACTCCCAAAATCCTTTAAAATTGAATGCAGGCTCAGGAAGGGCGGATCAGTCTTGTGGCCTCTTCCCTGCCCCCTCAACATATGTGGGTCTTGTCTGTCCTTGGGGCACCTGATGAAAGAGAGGAGGAAGGAGGATGCTAGATCACATGCCCCCCCCCAAATATCCGTCTCTCCTGCTCCCCTTTCAGGCAGCTATGACAACAAGGAGCACTTTTAATATCTTTTATTGGAAGCATTTCTGTTACTTCTCACAGTTCCCTCCATGAAACATTGAATGTTTTCTTTTTTCCTCTTCTCCCTTCCTCCCACCCCATGCAACTTTTAAAAAACATATAAACAACGGAAATAAAGATTATATATACAGGCCTCTGAGGCTAAGAGCAAACATCTATTTACAAGGGTATGTACACTCCCCTCCTGTTTAGCCGCGGCGTCTTGGCCCAAGGGCCTGCTGTGCCAGGGGCCCCGGAGCCCCACCGAGCCAGGGTTAGCTTTTCAAAGCTTCCTCCAGCTCCATCATGTCCATGGGCACTATCTTGGCCACCTCAAAGAAGATGCTGCAAGGCAAGGAGACAAAGAGGGGGCCATTATGGGTTGGTACAAGCAAGGCAGACCCCTGAATGGGATGGCGGGGGAGAGAAAAGTGGCTTTGCATACTCTTCTTGTCTCCCTCTTACACAGAGAGAGAGAGAACTTTGCCATCCACAGTCTGCTTTGTTCCCCAAATCCCCACCTGCTAGAATCTGCGTTGGAAGGGACCCCAAAGGCCATTTAGTCCAACCCCCTGTCAGCAGAAGAAATCCATAGCCAAAACATCTCTGAAAAGTCACCATCTTTTTTTTTCTGGGCATTTGTACTGGTTAAAAGAAGGGGTAGTGGTGGTTTTGCATCCACATCACTATTCAGACTGATAGAGCTGGAAGTGACCACCCAAGGGCCATCTAGTCCAACCCTATTCTGTCATGCAGGGACCCACAGCCAAAGCACACCTGAGGGGTGGGCATCACACCTCAGCTTAATGTCCAGAATGTCAAAGCAGGACATTCTGTTAACTCCTGAGGGGATTCCCTTTAAAAGCTTCCAATTAAAATAACAGGTTGTCCTACGGGCTCGACTGCAAGTCCCACCATTCCTCACCATGGGCCAGGCTAGCTAAGGCTACTGGGACTTGCAGTCCAAGAACATCTGGAGGACCACCTCATAATTCCCAGCTCTGCAGCCCTAGAACCATAATGAAATGGAGCAAAACCAGTTTTAACATGCGTTTGGTTTTAGAGGGCATTTGGCTTAACGTCGTCTTCTTACTGGAACAAGAGTGTGTCCTGCATCCTCTCAACTGAAATACACTCACGGAATCAGTTATTGAACATTTCCGTCAACACATAAGTAAATCCTATTGGTTCAATGGGCCTACTCCAGTCGGGATTACCAATAGTGTCAGGCCTCTACGTTAAGTGCATTACCCACCATTCCATTATTCCTACATGTCTCTGTTTTCTATATTTCCAAAAACCCTGGCAGGTTTCCTCTCCCACGGGAGGGGGAAGCATCTAATGCCCATCTTGTAAACCCTCTCACAATGAAGAAAGAAGAACATACACACACACAGCACCGCACCCACAGGCACTACGCCATGCAGAAGCTCACCGGTGAGAGTACTTGCTCCGCACGGCCTTGAGCCGTTGGTCATGGCTGTAGGTCAGCAGGAAGTTGAGCCTCTTCACCAGAGGAGGCAGCTCCTCGGCTTTGTAGCCGCTGTAGTATTCTAGCGTGGGATTCTGCAACAGAGGAGAAAGGAAGTGGCCACTTTGCCTGGCCAGAAGCTGGCTTTTAGTCCCAACTAGAGATGGCCATTGAATCAGCTGTTGAACGGTGAGAGCTGACACTTACATAAATCCCATCCGTTCTAGATGGGACATTTGGGTCTTGTCTGATTCCACAAGCTAAGCAAGGTCAGGCCAGGTTACAACATGGACACTAAGCCACCAGGAACCATCTCCAGGCAGGGCTAGAACAACCTTGACAGGCAGAGTCCTCAGCAGGGGGCTTTGGTGGACCTTCCAGGGGAAGGGTAGCTTCCGGTGGCTCTAAGCCACTGGATCTGACTCAGTTCAGGGTAGCTTCCTGTATGCTTAAGAACTGCCAGAGGAGCCACAACCAGGGGTTCTGACCAGGCCCACGAACCAGTCCTGTTGCCCTTATAGAAGCTGTGTAACACACTGGCCAGATTCTTGCCTCTGAGTGGGGCCTCATCCACTCCCTGGGAAAGAAGGACTGTGATCATAGAATCATAGAATTGCAGAGTTGGAAGAGACCACGAGGGCCATCCAGTCCAACTCCATTCTGCCACGCAGGAAATCTTGATCAAAGCATCCCTGACAGGTGGCAATCCAGCCTCTGTTTAAAGACCTCCAAGGAAGGAGACCCCACCACGCTCCGATCAGCATATGGCCACGGTCCTTCGCTGCTCTGGACATGCCACTCAGCCACACCAGCCGCTGCCAAGCACTGGGCAGGGCTACTATGGCGATTGAACAGCTGTGGGAAAGGGGAGGGAGAGAGACGGCCAAGCAGTAGGGACTCCCTGCCTGCCTTCCTCTTTGGATTCTCCAGGAAGAGCAACATGGTCCCTGTTTCCCTTCCCTCTGTCCAGAGAACTGCAGTGGGGTAGGAAGGCAGTCCCCACTGCTTGGTCACCTCCTTTCCCCAGCCATTGAACAGGGACAGTAGCAGAGCCCCACAGGGTTTGCCAGTGGCTGGGGTGGGGCAGAGAGTTTTGGGTGGACTGAAGGGGCGAGTGATCACTCCACTGCTCCCTGACCCAAGTAAGACCCGGGGGAACTTAATTCCAAGCCATTTGCTCATTTGTCACCAAGAGGATCCCGTGCCCCCCGCCCACCCCAAGGCCAGACACTCACCCAACCGTTGAGCTTCTTCATCTTGAGGGCCAGCAGAAGGCAGCTGGCGGCCAGGCGGGAGGCGCTCTCTTGGACAAAGCTGTACTCCTGCAAGGTCAGCTCACAGATGAACCGGGCCAGGGTCAGGGTCTCCATGGTGGCATGGGCACACTGCAGAAGATGGAGAGGGCGGGGGGCACAGAAAAGACCAGCTGAGGAGTGGTCTTGCCAGCAGCACGGGGAAATACAAGGAAGCACTGTGTCCAGCTCATCTCCCACACTTGCTACGGCCACCGCATAATAACGCAGGCAACCAAAGCATCCCAACCTTTCACCTCCTGGGCCCCAAGGCCACCTGTCGGGCTAGCCAGTCCCCTCGGCCACCCCTGCTCACCTTGGCAAACCGCCGGAGGAAGCGGTACGCGATGGGGATGTTGATGTCGAAGCGGAGCGTTTGCAGGATGCTTATTTCCGTGGCGAGGAGCTCCTCCCTCTTGTAAGCGTCATCGCAGATGTACAGGAAGTCATCCACGCAGGGCGGGCAGCGCTCCTGCAAAGACCGGGCGGTGTGGGGGGGGAGAGGAGAGACTTCAGTTGCTGCAGCCGTTCCAGGGGCCAGGAGGGGGGCTGCCCTTCTGCACTCATGCTGACCAGAAGTCCTTGGCCTGTCCGCATAATGAGACAGGTATCCGGAGGGTTCAAGGGTGAGCCCAATGGCACAGCGTGATCTGGGAAGGCCACAGTCCTCCGGCACAGCAGAGAGCAGGGCTGGGGAGACCCAGGCCCCTCAGTGACCCAAACCTGACCTTCTGGGGGATCTCCAAATGTCTACACACACACCCTTATCCATGACACAGTCATGGATACACACACACCCTTATCCATTTCCCAGCTTTTGTTTTGTGTCCACCACCCCACTACCCCCACATCTCCCCTAAGGTTTAGTTACAGGGAGTAAGAAGTCAAAACTAAAACATGTTGGCAATTGGTTCCCTTCCCTTTTGCCTTTGGCCCACCCACAGGCCCTGAAATACGGCCCACAAGAACTTCTCTGAAATTGGAACATGGCCCTCGAACCAAAAATGACAGCCTGGTAGCAGAGGTGCAATCTTGTGTTTTGATTTTTGAAACATTAAACTCTCAACACGAAAAGGGTGGGAAAGGACGCAACCCAGAGGCCTGGGAACCTGAAGACTCCATCAAGGGCTTCTACCAAGCACAGGTGCCCCTCCCCAAACTCAGAACGGGTTTCTCTACAGAAATTAAGAGGACAGGAAGTGAAACCCTAGAGATAAATAAAATCCATGGTCAAATGCTCTAAGTCACCGGCCAAAAGATCTGGGCAAAGACTCAGGAATGCCTCGTTCAGCATCCCTGGCCTAGCACCCCACCTAGAAGATGGAGGAAGGCAGAGTGAGCCCCCAAATCCGCCCACCGTGGCTCATTACCAAGGCATATATGGGGTAAGGAGGAGCTTCTCTCCCCAGACAGGTTTCAAGTCAGCTCCACTTGGCCCCCCGTTCTCACCTCGAACTTGGAGGCGATCAGGATGGCCGTGGAGCCGATGAGCTGCAGCTTGTCCCGCATGGTGGTTACCTGCACCAGGTAGTGATCCATCAGCTTGACTGCCAGGTAAAGCGTCTCGTGGTTGAGCTCAAAGTTCTCCTGCAAGAGGGAACAGTAGTAAATAACACTGTTATTATTATTATTATTGATTATTATTTCTTACTCTCCTCCTTCTATGGATCAAGGCAGGGAACAACAACAAACCAGACACATAACAATTAAAAGAGCACCTGAAACCAATGTGTATTAAAACAATCCTTGCATACTTTTAAAATTTGTAATTTAAACATCCTCTGAATAGGCCTGCTGGAACTGACTGGTCTTCACTGCTGTTTTAAACTCAAGAGAGCATCTCCAGCTGATAAGTCTCCCCTGGCAGGTCGTTCCACAACTTGGGGGTGGCCGAAGAAAATGTCCTCTGGCTAACAGCTTTCAGCCTAGCTTCGGCTGACTGAAGTAAGCGTCCTGCAGAGAGCCCCAGTAAATGTCCCCTTGGCAAGACAGACTGGGGTGGAGGGGCATCCAGACCCAATATTGGCTACTCTGAGTGGCAGCCCCACGAACAGTTCTTTGCAAGCCTTGCTGGGCAAGTTCCTCCTAACTGGAGATGCACCTTCTCCATTGGGGACATCTCCATTCTGGGTTCAAGGCATGGTCTCCCCTGAACCCCTCTCTTCCTGCAAACGTGATCCACTGGGCAAGGGCTGTTCTGGGCTCTCCCTCTCCCGACCCAGTGCAGGATCTGGCCTCTTGGCTGCCATGCGACATAACAATACACCAATCCACTGACCGGAGCATCAGGCCAATGGACAACCTGTCTGAGCACTCCAATTCCAGCAGAAGTGTGGGACAGGGGTGCAAGCCACACCCATACCCAGGTAGGCCGAGCCTGTGGGATTACTTTGGCCCAGGAGAAGGAACCCTGCTAGTTATGAGTCCGCAAACACTGCAGAGAAGACACGAGCAGTACCTACCTGCACCTCGACCATCCAGTCCACCAAAATGGCCCGCATATCAACGGTGATGTCCGGCTGGTTCTTCATGTAGTCAGGGAGCAGGAATTTCTCCTGCAAGAAGAGGAAGAAGACTGTGGGAATGGTGTGGGGCTTGGGGTCTCCCTTCCAAGGGCAGCCATTCAGAACCCTCTGGGCAAGGAGGAATCCCTGGCAAGCGGCCCATTCTGGGACCAGCCAGGAGGGCAACCTTTTTGCCACGGCCAGAGGCAGCAGAACACGTGCTGATTCTGGTTCTGTCTGGGAACCCAGATGGTCCCAGGTGTCATTCCAAATTATCCCCACCCTAAGCCAGGATTTTGGAAAGAAAACGGAGTTATCAGGGATAGAGAAGAAAGGGCCTGGGGGGGGGGGGGAAATCGACCTGGGTGTGTGTGTAACCCCAGCTTCCCCCCAACATTTTTAACAAATATGAAAATTGAAAACACTTTTTAAAAAAAAATGCTTATGAAATATTTTCCTTTAGAATAATGAATAGAATATTTAAATCAAGGTGTTCACAAAATTAAAGCCCCAAAATTACTTCTAAAAACTATGTCATAGGAAGACTTTAATGCAAGACATAAATGTACAGTATCGGATCACTACATTTCCTAGCCTTGGTTTCATTTTCTCAGTTCTTTTTCAGGGAACGAGTGTTTATGTCAGATTGACGCTGAGGAGACAAAATAATTTTCTCTGTTTTATTAGTGCTGATGGCTTTCACTATTTTTGCCTGCTCTTAATAAACTGGTAAGACCAAAGACGTTCCTTATAGTTCAGGACACTGTAGCTCTATTTGTGGGGGGCAGCGTGAGGTAATAGATTGCGCATTGGACTATGACCTTGGAGACCAGGGCTCGAATCTCCACTTGGCCATAGAACCCACCAGATGGCCTTGCACAAGTCATGCTCTCTCAGCCTCAGAGAAAGACAAAGACAAGCCCCCTCCAAATAAATCTTGACAAGAAAACCCTGTTATAGGTTCCACCTTAGGGTCACCATAAGTCGGAAACCACTTGAATGCATACGACAACGAAGCTCTATTTGTAAACTAAAAGCTGAACAAAGGTAACTTTATTTGTAATTACTGTTTAAATACACTGTACTTTTCAAAAACCAAGCATAGTAATCTGCATGCCAAACAAGATTAAACATAAATGTTTTAGATCCCAAAATAGAAATGATTTTCTATCTGTAATTTTCTATTTTTCCTCTCAGAAACCATTTCCCTCCCTGAAAAAAAAATGTTTTTGTTCCATAACATCTAGAAATGTTACATCTAACCTGGAGCTGCAGTTCTCACCTTTTGGCTCTTCCAGATGTTGCTGACTTCCAACTCTCAGAAGCCCCTGCCAGCACGGATTGGGGGAGCTGGAAGCCCAACATCTGGAGGGCTAAGAGGCAAGAATCACACCTCTTGAAGGTCAAAGGAAGAACTCCGTTGGTCTTCAGAGTGAGATTTCCAACCCAACACTGGCTCCACTCCCCTTTGCAAGCAGGGTTTGTGTTGGATATTTGCCCAACGTGTCCCCCTGAACCTAGAATAAAGCCATCCCAGATCCCTTTGGTTCCCTGGCAACATGTGGAGCACTTGTGGAGGCCAAAGCTACCTCGCGTTCCCGCATGTAGGTAAAGATATCCTTGGCATATTCAGCGCTGGCATAAGGATCATCCAGTTGCCCCTTGTCGATGTCCTCAACTGGTGCCACCTGCAAAATTAAAGAAAGGAAGGGTGTGAGGCCATGAGACCGGCCTTTGGCAATTGCCTGATGCTGCATGAGGGTCTTTGTTCACTTTTTTCTTTTTTGGTCAGCTAAAGTGGCTGCCACTCCCACCATCGCCACCACGTCCGACCCACCCCACCCCACCCCCAGCATTATCCACAGAAGAAGACAGGCTTCTCAGTACCAGCACCACCGGCTCCTCGGCCGTCCGTGGGGAATCATCCTTTTCGTTGAAGTCCTTCTTGGCTGCAGGGTCTGACTTGGCCGCCGGCGCCTCCTCAGAAGGAACTCTGTTCAGGGACCTGGAAGAGGCCGGAGAAGGTAAGGGAGGGGAGGAGACACGGCCAGCTTCCTCTCCCAGGGATCGATGTGTCTTTATGTTTCATGCCTAATATGAATTTTGTATGTTCTTAATTTTGTATGGTTGGAGGATAGACAAAAGCAGCCTGTGCCCCACTGCTGTACCCCACAGGGACCCTAGGAAGGCTCTGCCAACGCTCAACCCAAACCTGTATTTCCTGCTTTTCCCACTGTTTAATGCATTTAATGAAAAACTCAAGCGTGTCACTTGCTGTTTTCAATTCTTTTCTTCACAGCTATGTGTGTTTTGGGGTGGCGTGGGCACATTCATGCTCCCCTCCTCCTCCTCCTAGAACTCACACAAGGGAGAAGCCAAACAGATGCATGGGATGCAAAAAGAGCTTCAGAGCAGAGATCTGCATTCCCAACATAGCAACCACACAGGCAGAGCGGTGCACCATGTTCCCATTGTAAGACCCATACAGGGAGAAGAGCGGTGCACTGTATTCCCTGCAAAGGACCCACACAGGGGAGAAGCCATTTAAATGCATGGAATGTGGAAAGCGCTTCAGTGATGGGACATGGAGCAATGGGTTCAAACTACAGGAAAAGAGATTCCACCTAAATGTTGTTAGGAAGAACTTCCTGATGGTAAGAGCTGTTTGGTAGTGGAATCCGCTGCTGCCTCAGAGTCTCCTTCTTTGGAGGTTTTTAAACAGAAGCTGGATGGCTATCTGTCATTGGAAATGATTTAATTGTGTATTCTTGCAGGGCAGGGGGTTGGACTAGATAGCCCTTGGGGTCTCTTCCAACTCTATGATTCTATTATAAGTTTTCTTTTCTATTAAGTGAATGTTATAAAAGTAGCATTTTAATTGGATGTATAATTTAATGTTTTTTTAAAAAACTTTTATACTCCATATTGCTTTAGATGTTCTAATTTACATTGTAAGCCACTTTGAGGCCCTTTTGGGAGAAAGGTGGGATTAAAATAAAAAAAATATAGGCCACCCATTGTATCCACAGCGGATACATTCCCAGACTTACCACGAATACTTAAGTCGTGGGTATGAGCAAACCCCATAGAATCACGCTGGAGGACCTAGGAAATGCCTAGAGGCCGCCCTTCTAGGAGTATCCAAGTGCTACTCTATAGTAACTTCCAGGGGAATTTACTATAGAGTCACGCTCGGGGACCTAGGAAATGCCTATATTTTTCAGACAACAGATGACGGGAACAGTGGGTTCCGGTCCTGCACATACAGGGAGTGAGCTGTATCTAAATCAAGCTGCCCTCTCAACAGCTGGCACAGGCAGGCCCCAATCCAACTGGTCCAGCCCCCCTCCTTTTGGCACAGTTTGGAAAAGCCTCTTTGCTCATCAAGCGCACATGCTGGGAGCCGGAGCCCAAATGAGCAACCCAGGCATTGTACCCCCAAAAACATCCAGGGAGCCTCTCCTCCTTGCACAATTATTGTACAAGCCCAGTCTGTGCTCTTCCCGGCCTCACTTTTTCAGGTTGATCTCGTTGTTCTTGGCAACAGCTGCCAACCCCTTGGTTCCTTTCGAGGCCTTCCTGGTGCACCCCTTTGCCGCCGCCTCTTTCTTTCCCCCAACATGCTGCGTTTTACGAGCCTGCAAGAGAAAAGACCAGAAGGGCTGGGGTCAGGTACCCTTCCTTAGAAGAAAGGACAGATTCTGTTTTTAGAAAAGGTGGGCCTGCAGCTCCCACTCCCTCCCGAAAGGAATAACAGAGGAAGATTCATCTTTGCAGATGCCAGCGGGTCAAGGCAAGACAAACAGAGGGAGGCCCCCCATCTGCTCTCCCCGGCCAAAGCTGTCAGAACAGGGGCTGCTTGTGGATCCCACACACACACACACATCCTGCCTATAAAGAAAAGAGACCTTACTCACGTTAGTGATATCCCCAAATGCAGAACGCTTCCTGGGTGCCCCCTGAGGTGAGGAGGGGGATCGCTTGGTCTGTGCACTCTCCTCCTAGGAGAAAAGGGGACCAGGGGAAGGGAGAAGACTCAGCAGAGGACAGGCTGCCAGGCCCCACACCATGCCTTCTCCAACCCACGCGGAGAGCCAGCAGCCGGTCTGTCAGTGGGTGCAAATTTAAGGGCATCAAGTGAGACCCAACTGCACCCATAGCCTTCTGCCATCTGGGTGGCCAGCGGGGGCTGATAGGACTAAGTGTGACCTCCCTCCCCCATGAACCCAGCACAAGTGACACACCTCCCAAAATGGTGGAGAGGGGGGAGCTGCATAGTTCCAAAACTGAACATCCACTTCTGGTTCTGCAGAGCCCCCAGAGAGCTGTGCATGTCCTCACACACAAGCATGGAGAAACAAGGCCAAGAGGAGAACCGTTGCACCTAGAGGTTTGCCTGGAAGTTTCCAGAACTTCCAGAACAGTTTCTACTTCTGGAACAGAAAAGGGAAAGGGGCTGGCTGGGGCCCAGTGCAGAAGCGGGCAGGCAGCTGCATGCTGCGCACCCCCTTTGCTAATGGTGTCCAGGTTTCCACTGACATCATGTTCCCAAAATGACACAGGATGGGACTTCTGGTCCAGTCACTTGCTGGAAGCTGCGCTCTCTCATGCGCTCTCTCTCTGTGCCAATCCTAGCTGCAGAGAATCAACGCTTGACCACCTCATGCAGCAGAAAAGCAGCTGTCTGCTCACACCAGGAGAAGAGGGTAGAGTGCCACCAAACACACACACACACACACACACAACAGGCACATGGGGCAAGGTAAACATGGACCCACCTTCTCAGCCTGGGCATTCTCCACAGCAACTGCTCTGCCTGGCCAGGGCTGCTTGATGCTGATGCTCTTGGAGCCGAACGTGTGGGGCATCCTTCCGGCCTCCCGAGGCAGAAATTGCACTGGCAGAGGGCTGAAATAGTGTTTTATTGATTTATTCATCCTGCCCCAGCTCATGGGATCATGCACACAATTGAAGTCAATGTAAGACATTTAAAACAAATCAAAATTTACAAAGAGAAAAATAATTTAAACAGACTAAAAGGATGTTAAGCAATGAACAGATTAAAGCACATTATGGGTGCATCTACATTGTAGAAATAACGCAGTTTGACACCGCTTTATGTGCCATGGCTCCAAACTACAGAATCCTAGGATTTGTAGTTTGGTGAGGCACCAGCAGAGAAAGCTGTAAGACTACAGAGAAACCTTGTAAAACTACAAAATTCAGGATTCCATAGAATGGAGCTACAATACTTAAGGTGGTGTCAAACTGCATTATTTCTACAGTGCAGATGCATGCTTAAGAAGTTTAAAACATTTTAAATCCACCTGCAAGTAGGAATAAATCAATTAGGCCCCAAAGGCTTTAATAAAAAGCCATGTTTTTACTTGATGCCGCCAGATGGAAGGAGACGGTGTGGACACCAATCCTTGGCCGGTGTGCATTGCCTGCCCTGGCAGCACCCCAAAGCCCAGGGGAGACTCACAGCTCCTTGGTCACCTCAAAAGAGACATGTCTCTGCAAGCTGTCAGGTTTGGCCTCAGGCCCTAGAATTAAGGGAGCGGGGGGGGGGAGAAGGGAGCAAAACCGCTTCACCTGTTGAATGTCTGCTTGGCACACCCACCAGGCTGAATCCACACTACACAAATAATCCAGTTTCAAACTGGATTACTATTGGTCATGGCTCCTTCCTATGGAATCCTGTGATTTGTACCTTTTACAAGGTCTTTAGCCTTCTCTGCCCAAGAGGGCTGGTGCCTCTCCAAAACTACAAATCCCAGGGTTCCACAGGAAGGAAGGAAGGAGGAGCCATGACAGATAATAATATTAACCCAGTTTCAAACTGGATTATTATTTGTGTGGTGTGGATTCAGCCCCAGTTGGCAGAGCATTCCAGGAGGGCTGCCAGGGGACAAAGAACCCCAGCTGGGCTCCCAGGAAAGGCTGCCCAGCAGTCCGGTCCAGGAGAGCTCTAGCCCTCCAGGGAGGAAGGGGAACCCCACCACTCCCTGTCTATTGCAGCCGGTCCCCAAAGTCCCGGGCTGGGAAGTTGGCCCGCAGGGACACGTTCACACGTGTCAGCAGAGCGAGGGACAACACCCGCGGGTGAGTGGGGGGCTTGTGATTTTGGGGGGGGAGGCATTAAGGGGGCTACGGAGGAGAGGGAGGGGAGGCAGGAGGACCGGCCCGATCCCCAAAGACCCCGGCCCGGGTTTTGGGGAGGGGGACCCCCGGGAAGTGGGGTCTGGGGCGGGGGTTCCCTGCGAGTGGGGGCCGGAGGAGGGAGAGGGGATCGGCCCGGGTCTCCCACCGGTTCCCCGACCACCCGCCAACCCACCCACCTGGACCCGGGCCTGGCTCCGCTGCTCCCGCCGGGGCGCCTCTCCTCTTCCTGGCGCAGCACAAAGTGCAGATTTGAAAATTGCAACATTGTCGGAGGGCGGCCACGGATTGGCCCGGCGGTAGCCAATCCCAGGGCGAGGAAGAAAGCGGTTGCAAGGATTATTTAAAATACCCGCCCTCGCAGCCAATGGGAGAGCGGGGGGGCGTGGAGGGGCGTGGCCCAGCCGGGCGACTAGGACTGGGCGGGCCCCAGTCGACTCTCCCGCTCGGGGCGGGGGCGGGGCCACGTGGCGGGGCCTTAAAGGGGCCGCGCCTGGTTAACATCTCGCCCATTGAGTTCAATGGGACTTCCTTCCTCGGAAAAGTAACCTTTTTGCACAGTCCGGGAAATCCCCTTTTTGCACTCGAAAAGTTACTTTTATGCAGAACGCAGGCTTCTTTTTTTCCTTTTCTGAGCTCAGGAAAGGTGCATTTTTGTGTTGTTTTTCAAAAATTTCCTTTTTTGGACTTCAATTTCCAGCCACTTCCCAAACTAAGCAGATTTTGCCTGGGGAAAATCATCATCATCATCATCATCATCGACCTGATTGCACTTTAACTGCCATGGCTCGGTCCTATGGAAACCTTGGATTTGTATTTTCAAGTGGTATTTAGAATTCTCTGCTAGTGATGCATACAATATAAAAATATTCTGTACTAGAGAGTTCTAGTGTCTCATCAGAACTACAAATCCCAGGATTCTGTAAAATGCACCCCTGGCAATTAAAGTACTGTACTGTAGTATCAAACTGCTCTTGGTTGTGTAATGCAGTGGTTTTTCACCTTTTCTTTACCAGGGACCCTCTTTAAATACCTTTTGTTGCTGTGGACCCCCAAGACTTTCAAGATTTAAAACCCTGATAATAATGATGATGATGATGCCTAATAATAATAATAATAATAATAATACAGGTACACCATCTATTAAACCTTCCCTCAGAGCACTGGAAGGGAGGGAAGACTTTTCTTCTGCTTCTTGCTGCAGTTTTGTGGCTGGAGCAGATTGAATGGCAATGTGCAGGCCAAGCCAGCTAGCCTTCGCCTTGGCTCCTGTCACATGGCTGCTCCAGTGCAGGGAGGAGATGGGCCAAGGACCCTTTAAGCCTTTGCAGACTCCATATAAAGACAATGCAGACCCCTCAGGGTCCCTGGACCATAATAGGCTAAGAACCACTGGTGTAGTGCAGAAGAGACTTGTGGAGTCTGAAACCTTGCTCCCTTCCCACTTTGGGGACTTTTTGCTTTGGCTTCTGCCTCCACCAGGGGGCGCTGTGGCCTGTGGGTCAGCAAATGAATCCAGCAGAAGTTAAACTGAGTCCAGTTAACACATGTGTTGGCCATGCAGCAAAACAAAATCCAAAATTAATACCTTTATTGGCCAGCCAAATGCAAAACACATCATGCATTTTGCATTGGGTTGGCCAATTAAGGTATCTTTTGCGTGGATTTGGGGTTTTGTTTTGCAGTTAGAGAACAATTGGTGGGAAAATGGTGTGTTGGTTTTGTTTTGTTTTGTTTTTGTAGTGTTGGTGGCCATCATAAATTGTATACATTATTCCTTTTATTTGTATCCTGCCTTTTCCTCCCAGATCTGGGACTCAATTGAATTTGCAAAGTAAAACAATTGTCTCCCTGGTCATAAGAAACCTTTCTATGTACAGTTGTCCCTCCGTATCCACAGATTTAGTATCCATGAATTTAAGTATTCACGGCTTGGAAATATTCTTTAAATAATAATAATAATAATAAAAACCCTTGATTTTGCCATCTTATAGAAGGGACACCATTTTGCTGTGCCATTGCATATAATGGGACTTGAGTATTCATGGATTTAAGTATTCGTGGCTTGGACATATTCTTTAAAAAATAATAATCCAAAAAGCAAACCTTGATTTTGCCATCTTATAGAAGGGACACCATTTTGCTATGCCATTGCATATAATGGAGTATTCATGGATTTTGGTATCCATGGGGTGTCCTGGAACCAAACCCCAGCGAATATAAAGGGACAACTGTACTACGTTTAGTTTTGTTCCTGTTATGACTTGATCTAGAATGTCTCTGTGCCTTCAGATTGCCTGTGGATTTACAGCAACCCCATAAATTTCATAAGGTTTTCTTCTGCAAGGAATCCTCAGAGGTGGTTTGCCATGTCTTTCCTCTGAAATAGAGCCTACAGTGCCTGGCATTCCTTGGGGACACTCCAGCCACGTACTAACTGGGGCTGACCCTGCTTAGCTTCCAAGACCAGGTGGGATCTGGTGCCGTCAGGGTATTTAGTCCTCTCGATCTAGTAATGCCAGTCTATTCTGCTGTGGTTAGACCTCCGCTGTCTCTGACCTGGACACACTGTTCCAAGAATATATTGACAAGCTAGAAACTGACCAGAGGCGGGTGAGCAAGATGGTCAGTGGTCTGGAAATGAAGCCTCGTGAGGAATGACTTAGGGAGTTGGGTAGGCTTACCTTAGAGAGGAGACAGGGTAGCTATCTTTAAATATCCGAAGGGATGTCATGTAGAAGATGGAGCCAGCTTGCTTTCTGCTGGTCCAGAGACCAGAACACGAACCAGTGGATTCAGATTACATAGGACCCCCGTATCCACTGATTCATTATCCACTGATTCAATTATCCACAGGACACAAAACAGCACACCTACCATAGAGTCTTCCTAGAAAATGCATCCTCTGTAGCCATTTTCTAGGTCCTCCAAGGCAACTCTATGCTATTTTCATAGAATTGTAGAGTTGGAAGAGACCCCGAGGGCCATCCAGTCCAACCCCCTGCCATGCAAGAATACACGATCAAAGCATCCCTGACAGATGGCCATTCAGCCTCTGTTTAAAGACCTCCAAGGAAGGAGACCCCACCATGCTCCGAGGGAGTGTCTTCCACTGCCGAACAGCTCTGACTGTCAGAAAGTTCCTCCTCATGTTAAGTCCCATTATTTTCAATGGCATTCACTATTATCCATGGTTTTCGGTATCCACGCCCCCCCCCCAACCAATCCCCAGCAGATATGGAGGTCCTATTGTATAAGAAAACAAGAGATTCTACCTAAACATTAGGAAAGAGTAGGAAGAACGTCTTGACTGAATGAGCTGTTTGTCAGTGGAATAGATCAGAGGGTGGACTTTAAACAGCGGTTGGGTGGGCATCTTTCAGGAGTGCTTTAGTTGTGTACTTATGCATGGCAGGGGGTGGACTAGATGACCCTAAGGTCCCTTCTAATTCTTAAGAATCTATGATTCTTCTTCTTTTCCATTTCTAAACCACACTAAAAGTGACTGCATTCAACAGTGGGATAAAATTTATACTGAATAAACAAAAAGTGTTCCAGATTTTCCAAACAAGGGGAAAGTGCATTGCTGCATTACAGTTGTATTAACTCTGAAACAAAGGTTTTGATTGTTATTACAAACAATTATATTTGGCTTCCTTCATTGACATTCCTTTGAGCTGTAAACAGTTTAATCACAGTTCTTGGTAAAATAAAACAATGTTTTGTGTCCACGAAGCCACCCTTCCTTCCACTGGTTTGATAGGGACGCCCTTCATTAGGGGGCATAATGACCTCTTTTTTATCTGATTTATTTCTCCAATTTTGAGTTGGCTTTGTGAAGAAAAATAGGAAAGCTACTCATTGTTTGGAGCTTCCCCCTTCCTCTGCAATGCAAATATTTTCAAATTTGATCCCACTGAGACGGCCTGAAACAGGGAGAACGGAGACATATTGGGGCAGCCAGTCTCCATAGGCAAAACAAACCCAGGAAATGTACTGTTGGTTGCATTTTGGGAGAAGCAAAGCAAATCTGAGATTTGTAATTACGTTTTTGTTGTTGCTAACTGCCCTCAGATCAACTTTGACTTATGGCAACCTCAGGAATGAGAGTCCTCCAAGCCACCCTCCCCTCAACAGCCCTGCTCAGGTCTTGCAAACTCAGGGCAGATGTGGCTTCCTGGATGGAGCCTCTCCATCCCAAATGGGGCCTTCCTCTTTTCCTACTTCCTTCTGCCTTACCAACAAGAATTATTGCCTTTTCTAGTGAGTCATGTCTTCTCATGATATGGCAAAAGTAGGCCAGTTGAGTCATCATGGCTTCTAGGGAGATTTGTTCTAGGACCCATTTATTGGTCTTTTTAGCAATCCACAGTATCCACAGAACTCTTCTCCAGCACCATGTTTCAAATTAGTTTGAGTTTCCTCCTATCCTACCGCTGTTCTTCACTGTCCAGCTTTCACAACATACACAGAAATGGGAAATATGATGGCATGAACCATCCTGACTTTGGTATTCAATGATATAATTTTACAATTGAGGATCTTGTTTAGGCAACTTAGATCCAGTCTGTGAAGCAAGGTAGATGCGCAGTTACCCTCTGGAAAACCCAACATGGGCAGAGCATGGAAAAGTTCCAATTTTAGGGGACTACAACTCTTGAAATTTTAGTCTCCCCCAAAGGGAACAGATCCAAGCTTGGTTTGTACAAAGTCACACCATTGATCCATTACTGACCGCTCTCCAGAGATTCAGAAGGAGAGTGGGCAGCCTCACCCTTAGGCAAACAGCGAGAGAGACAAAGTGGCCAAAGGTTGACCAATGACCCTCCTGAATAATGATTTGAACCCAGGACTGAGGGACCAGGTGAGAGTGGCAGGGAATTATTTCTTTGTTTGTTTATTGGATGTATATCCCTCCTTTCTCCCAAAATGGGATTCAAGGGATAAGTACCAACTAAATTTGAGAAAGAAACTACATATTTTAACTGCCATGGCTCCATGCTATGGAATCCTGGGATTTGTAGTTTGGTGGGACCCAAGAGTTCTCTTGCAGAGAATCCAGAACCGAAATATCTCATGAAATTACAAATCCCAGGATTCCATAGCATGGAGCCATGGCAGTTAAAGTTCAGTAGAAATACTGTAATTGCATAGCAAGTAAGAAGAAATTGCAGCAGTGGGGGGGGGGAGGAGGAATATTTTTAAGGGGTGGCAAGGGGGGGGGCATTTTGATGTTGAAAACTCCACAGCAAGATCTCTGAGAATCTCTGGGTGGGATTGGTCTCTTTCACTCAACATAACTACACTTCACTGTAATTCCCATGGCTCCATCCCATGGAAGCCTGGCAGTCATCGTTTTGTGAGGCACTGGAGCTCTCTGGCAGAGAATTCTAAGTACCTCAGCAAACTATAAACCCCAGGATTCCAGAGGCTGGAGCCATGGGAGTTATGCTGGGATTAAACTGCTACAATTGTGCAATGTGGAACAGATCGGAGAGGGAGGGAGAGAAACCTTGAGGGAGAGGGAAGGTGTCAGCCAGGGACCCTCGGGCTCTCCCTCCCCATGGGCTGCCTGAGAGGGTCAGCAGAGAATGGCGGCACCGGGTGGGGGCTGGCAGGGATTAGGCAACCCTACCAGATGGGCAGATGCTGCCGGAGGAGCTGACACAGCTGCCCTGCAGAGGGGAAGTCCAGCTGGCCAGGTTGGGCAACCGTCCTGCACTCCAGGACCCGGCTGGCACGTGCCTTGCAGCTGAGGGCATCTTTTTTAGCCTCTCCGTCTGGTGGCGGTTTGCAGAGCCAAACATCTTACTCAGGGGAAAAGCTAGGAAGTCTCTTTTCCTGGCTGCCCTGCCAGAGGCAGAGCCTTCCCACACCGGCTCCCTCAGCGCTGTCTGTCTCTTCCCCCTCCTCCAGAAACTTCAGGGGGTCTTCCCCCCCCCCAGTCTCACAACAGTCTTGAAGAGTGGTTCAGAGCTGAGGAAGAGTGCCTGCCCCAGCACTGCTCGGCAGCTGAGGAGAGACCTGGTGCCCCACCACTCACTGGATACCCTGTACAGTGGGGATCCTTAAAGCCCTGGGCTGGAGGGGCACCGCCCTAGCCCACCTTCGCCAAAAGGAAAGGCCTGCTTGGTTGGAAGGGTTCTGCAGACAAGATGGCGTGGATGCCAGTCGCAGGCAGTGCTGGCCCTTTCCATACCCAGAGGGCAAGGCCCTCGCCAGCAGTGAGAGCTGGCGCTCTATCCCAGCGGAGCAGAGCATCCACTCTGGGGTTTCAGCTAAACTTTCACACAGAACTGTCCGAGGTGCCGACGCCTATTCTGCCAGCCCCCACCCACCCCCTTGGACAGGTCCTTTAAAGTTCAGACTAACGCTCAAATCGGGTTCATCACACTACAGAAATGGAAGCCAGTAGCCACGCTTCCTTGCCAGATCTCCTTCACAGAGCTCCCCAGAGAGACACAGAGCAGAGCCCCACCAATGCCGTGATGCCACATCCATGTGGAGGTTTTGATTTGGCCCCACTTCCCAAGGGAGGATTGGCTCTAGAATGGGTCTGAAGAAAGGCCCCCATGGCCAGGACTCCCTTGGCCGCATCCATCCAGCAGGGAGTGGAAGCCACTGGGAAGGAAACAAGACCCTGAAGAGTTTGTTTTCCTGCTTCAAGGAGCATCTTTATGCCCTGACTGCTGCTCTAAGCTTCTCCATAATAATTACGTAATACTATTGGTCCTCCTCTCCCTGAGTCTCATGTGGAGGTATTTTATTTTGGCTTTTCATACTTGCATTTTTTAACACTCTAGCTTGTGTGTTTGCACACACATGCTTTCCGGTTGCCAGTTGAATCAAAGCAACTCCATGAATTTATTTGTTTATTATTTATTAAAATACTTATGTCTTCTTTCTAAAGAGCTCAGGGCAGCTTACAATAAAATCATAGGATTTTCTTATGCAAGGGTTGCTCAGAAGATGTCTGCCATTGCCTTCCTCTGAATATAGCACGTGGTATTCCTTAGCATTAAGTGGACCTAAATACCCTGAAGGCACCAGGTCCCATCTGATCTTTGAAGCTAAGCAGGATCAGTCCTGGTTAGTGCTTGGATAGGACACCAACCAGGTGCTCTTGCTCTATTTCAGAGGAAGGAACTGGCAAAACCACCTTTGAGGATTCTTTGCCTAAGGAAACCCTAGGAAATTCATGAGGTTGCCATAAGTTGGCAGGTGACTTGAAGGCACATATGCACACACATTCTTTGGCAGTACCCCATCCAAGTCCTAGCCAGGTCTGTCCCTGCTCAGCTTCTGTAATGAGACAGGATCTGTATATTATGTTTTAAAAATAAATCAAGAAAAACAGGCAGCAACGACCCCCAAGAAGGAATTCATTTCCTGTGTAGCCGGCTGCTGCTTCAGCCCTTTGGAAACTCACCCCTCTGTTCATTGTGTCCATGTACTCAGCTTTGCAGGAGAGACCCGGGAGACAGCCTGCCACTTGGGTCACCACCTTCTCAAGGAGGGATGTCTGGATCATGTTTAGGGGGGAGGCTTAGCCTTGGAGCAGGCGGCTCTTGTTGCACAAATCTGGTGGTAGATACTGGGCCTTGTCCTTCCTTCTTGTCTTGCATGGAGCATGGATGGCCTTCAAGCAGAGCCCTTTCCCCCAAAGGTCCAGATCCAAATGGCAAAGCGCCCCGTGGATGGTGGACAGAGGGTAGGTTTAGAAATGTTAGTTCTACTTCTAGGGGAAAAGTTACATGCAATTGATTGAAGTTACTTGTTTGGGATTGTAACTGCCCCTGCATACAGGCAAAACATGTGTGGCCAAGCAACACCAGAGTGTGGTCAAGATGGCAAAAGTTATGAATGAGGAAGAAAAGACAAGCTAGGAGAGTCTGCAGCAGTTTGCCCTTGCCTGAGCCTTATGGGGAGGATAAAATTATGCCCCTTCCTCTCCTCTCCCACCTGCTGAGTTAATAATGGAGTGCAAATTACTTTTGCACTTTGGACTCAGTTTAAAGAAGGTCTGAGGACAAAGGGGAAGGAAGAGGAGGAGGAGAAACTGGGATATTTTAAAAGCAGCTGAAAAAAATGGGAGGACAAATTTAATCAAGACTGTCCCTGCCAAAAAGGGACATTTGGCAAGTATACCCCTGAGAGCAAGCCGCCTGGGAGATTCTGGGAAGTTCAATCCAAAAAAAAGCAATGTTACCAAACTCAGCTTCTTACTATACATGCATAAGACTGTGCGATGTAGTGCACGTGAGCAGTGCAACGGATCGCATCCCTCCCTCCCAGTCTGTCTTTTCAGCCTCTGCTGCCTTCTGTGTTGCTCAGCAAGAACAGAACATGAGCTCAGCCTGACTGCATCTGAGGCTTCCACCTCCCAGAGCACAGCAAACAACCAGACATCTGGCTGTAATTAATTATAACCCCTGCACATTTCAGAGGAATTTCAGCAAAAGCCTTCTTGTTTGCATCGACAATGGTGCAAAGCATTTTTTTGCCTCGTGGACTTCTAGAACTTGGGGACCACCTTCTGTGCCCCCGGAGAAGAGCCCCAATCCCTGTGCCCAATTGCTGTGGACACCAGAAGCACCACACCCCCACTTTCCACAATGTATTTTTTAGTAGAATGGTCTTACTCCAATAAAAAATTCCCTAAAAAATTCCCACTTTCCACAATGACTGACTCCTTGTTTCTCTGGTTAGGATCCGGGCTGCCTGTGCTGGGATCTGAAAAGCAACTTGGAGCTTGGAAAAAAATCCCCTTTTTTGGATAGCAACTCCCCAAATCCCCCAGCCAGCACAGATAGTGGCTTCGAAAAGCCAGCATGACCAGTGCATGGAAAAGTTCCTTTTTTAGATTGCAACACCCCAAATCCACCAGCCATTATAGCCCACACAGCACTGGGGTGTTGCAGTCCAAAGGGGGGGGGGGCTCTTCTAAGCCCTGAAGCAGCCACAGTCAGAAGCAGGACTGAGAAGAGTCCCACCCATCCGCCCCTTTTTCTGAGGGTGGGGTGTCTGCCACTGTAGCAAAGGGCTTGCCAACTGGCCACCAGACTGGTCAAGTTGGCTCTAACCAGAACTTGTTTGGCTGCGTCCAAGCTGGTTCACAGAGGAGCTTTGGAGCAGAGAGAGAAACCTGAACTTCTTGAATACAGAAGCAGTCTCACGTGTCTAAAATGGGCTGGTTTAATCTGGAGCAGAAACCATCCGGTGCCCCTGGAGCTGCTAGAGGGCTGCTCCCACCACCATCCCTCACCAGTGGCTCTGCTGGCTGGGGCTGCTGGGAGCTGCAGTCCAGTGATATCTGGAGGGTGCAACATTCGGCAGCAGCAGCTGATATAATTACCAGGCCTCCCCCCCCCGCTTTTTAGCCCCTTCCTGTTCTGTTCTGGCCACGAGCTCCAACTACTGGCCAGCCCAGCATGAAGCCCAGCAGCTTGTTTGGGTGGTTTGTATGCAGGCCTGGCTGAAATCATCTGCGCCTGAAACCATAAAAACAGCCATAAAAAGCTGATAAGCGACTCCAGGAGGGTTGTTGTTGTGGCTGTAAGAGTCCAAGGCTCCAGGCCCTCATACAGATTTGTCCAAGACAGGTATGGCCAGGTTGCCATGGGGAGCCACTGTGGCCAGCCAGGAGGAAACAGCCAGGTCCAAAGAAGAGCCCCAGAGTCTAAGGCTTCCTTCGGCTCCTGGAATCGCTGACTGCACAACGGCTGCATGGCAGGACCTCTAGCGCTGGAGGCATTTCCGGCACAGGTTCTGGGCTAACCCAAGCTGGCCACTCGATTCCTCTGAGCTGGGCTGCATTCCTGAATGCACCACTGGTGCCTCTTTAGACCTGCCTTCCCCCTTCAGCCTCTGGCAGCTGGTGGCTCCCAGGTCATTGGAGCGGAGAATCCGCTTTGGGGTTTTAGTCTGAACTTTAAATTAGGGGCTGTCCAAGGTGCCAAGGCTTTGTTCCTTTGACCAATGGACTAAGAGCTGGAGAGGGCTTCTACCACTCCCTCTGACCTGGATGGGTCCGGCTGGGGCTGCCTCCAACTCTCTGCCCTGACCCCTGGCTCTGCTGGATTTTGCTCCTGGGCCTTGGGTCCCACTCCACCCTCGGCTCCAGCCCCTGGGGGCTTCTCAGGCAACTCCTGGCTTATTCCTCCATGTTGAGCCTCTAAGGTCGCTTCCACACTACGCAATTAGTATAGCCTCTCACTTTGAGACCCTTGGCAGCTTCCTGTGGAAACCTGGGATTGGTAGGTTCTGTGAGGGACTTAGAATTATGTGCCAGAGCTGTAGTGTACCCCAAAACTACAAATCCTATGGCACTTAAGAAAACAGCCAAGTGCTACAAGAGACCGAAATCTCTTCCAGCCCCTCTTGGAGAGAACAGGCTCACCTCAATTCTCCCAAGCCAAACAAGCCACACACACATATCAGGAAATGGTACCAGGGGCCTGGTTCCCAGAGGGCCATTTAGGGGGCAGGCGGGACCCCTAATGTGTCCCTGGGCCTGCCTGTTAACTGCAGGGGGAGGGGTGTTTGTTTAAAGTCATGTACATTGGGGGGCTTCTTTTGTAATTGTTCCCCAGAGGAGAAAAAGATATTCATTTGAGGAGTACTTGAGGATGAGCTGGGGGGGGGGGGCTGAGCTTTCTTGGACTAGCACTCCCAACATCCCCTAACCAGTATGGCCCATGAACATGCTGGCTACAGGATTCTGGGAGCTGTATTCCAAAAGGTTCTTTTTTGATTATGGTCTGGAGCAATTCTGCCTCTATGGGGTTGATTCCCCCCCCCCGTTGGTGTTTCTGGGGAGGATTCAGCCAGGCAGGCGCCAGCCCTTTGAATGCGCAGGGGTTGCCAACACACTTGGAGCACAGTGGGGTTGCGGGGGTTGAAAATGGCAGCTGCACCCCCCCCATCTGTCTCAGCGATCTTGCCCTCTGGTGCAGATCAACGGGATGGGGGGAGGCGAGTTCAGGCAAGCTGGAACAAAGACAAAGGCTGCTAAAGCCAGGGCTTCTCAAGCAGGCCTGGATGTATAGTTTGGCAATCTGCGTGGGGGCAAGGGGGGGAGTTATACTTGGGGGGGTGTAGCAACAGGAGGGGAAAGAAGGCATGCCCCCTAATGAGAATTCCGCTCCCAAAAATGAATTTTTCCTTCCATCCCCAAATTTTCTAGCATTGCAGAGAAACACAGAAAACCTTTCACACCTCTTTCCACCAATGAATCCCAGGTGCTGTAAGATCTGAGGAAGGAACTGGCAAAACCACCTCGGAGGATTCCTACCCTAAAAAAACCCCTAAGAAATTCATGGAGTCTCCATAAGTCACAGTCAACTTGAAGGTGCATGCACGCGCGCACACACACACACACTGCAAGAAATTTGGGGGCCAAAGTAAAGTTTCATGGGGGTGTGAAAATTCTTATTTGGGGTTGCAATGACTTCATTTCCCTCCCTTGTAGCTATACCCTCCATGCACCCCTAACTTAACACCAGCTTGGTAACCATCAAAATTGTGCTGGCTCATCTGTACCTTTTAACTGGCAAACCAATGCACTTTTCTCTTTTTTCTTACACCCTCCCTTTCTGAAAATATGATTCCTGCTGAAGTGGAAGCCACATTTCTTCTTCTCCTCCTTCTTTTGTAAACCGGAAAACAGCCCCATTACAGATGTTTGGCTCTCTGCCAGGGTCTCCTAGCAAGCCCTGCTTTGCCTGGATCAGCAGAAATGCCTTGCGGTCGAGCTCTCCAAAGAGGAGAGGAGCAACATGACTCTGCAGGAGAGCCAAAGTTGGCCCTCGCTTACTCACTGGATGGGGAAACAGCAACAGAAACTGCAGTGGGGAAGGAGGAGGGGTGCTGGTGTTTGGGGTCCTGTAGGAATCAAAGGAGCCAGGCTCTTTTGGGGAACAGTATTCATGTCAGCATCTCTGCTAGCATGCAGCAGGCTTCGTGGTATTCGTTTAGTCAGCCTGAGCTTAGAAAGGTTTATCTTTTTGGACTGCAACTGCAACCTGGCTGGGGACTTCTGGGAGTTGCTGTCCAAAAAAGAGAAACCTTTCCAAGCCCAAATTTGTATCCCAAATAGCTTGCAGAGAGGGGTGCTGCATGGCTCTTGACACATCATATGGTTTCTGAACTATTCAAGAAAAAGGAACAAAAGTTGATATAAAATGTTGTGGTATTAACTATAAGAATGGCTAAGCTGATTTTTAAAAATCTTTACTGGGCCATACCTTGTTTCTTTTAGACCGTGCGAGCTTTTGAAACACATGTAACTTTGTATTAGCATACATCAAAAAAATGGCTGCATTTGAATGATAATATAAAGAGTAGTAGCTGCAACTCTTTTCCAAGAGATCATCTGAAAAGGCAGAAGAACCGGCCCAAGAGGCATCGGCTGCTGCCTTCAGACAAAGCTGGAAGCCTTTTGATGATTCTCTTGGGTCAGCTGCCCTCGGGTTTCCCTCAAGGGGATGCAGTGTCCTCTTGAGTCCATAACTGGGTGTAACTATAGCTGCTGTACCGCTGCTAATGAATAATGCAATATATGTATGTAAGTCCCCTTTGTCAATGTTTTACTGGAGCCTTTTGGGAGGACCGTTGCCTCCCCAAAATAGTACTCTACGGTGAACTCGCCACAGGTCAGCGTAAGAGGGGCGCTCCAAAAAAGCAATACAAGGACTCCCTGAAACAACATCTCAGGCTCGGCCAAATTGATCACCAACAATGGTCCTCCCTGGCCTCACATCAGGAGGCATGGAGACACACTATCCACAATGCTGCAGCCTTATTTGAGAACTCATGCCAAACAAGTATTGAAGAGAAATGACAACGCAGAAAGAATCACAACCCGGAAACATCACCCAAGGAGACCTTCTGCTGTGCTTTCTGCAACCGGACTTGTTTATCTCGGATTGGCCTTTTCAGCCATCAGCGCGCTTGCAGAAAGCGCAGGATGAGTCCTTCCTGAATCTTCCTTTGCGAAGAAAAGCCAGAGAGACTGGAGCCTTTGTGATCACTGAGGGGGTATTGATCAAAAACAGGTACTTGCAGAGGACTTGCACAGAAGATTTCTTCTGCTTAAAGGAGAAAGTTGCTGCATGCTGCATTAATTGCCCTGAATATGATTAATTAATAAACATGAATTGTGTTTAGTAGGACCTGCCACGTCTCTTTCTTGACATAAAGAACCAGAAAAGTTTTTTTCTGTGTGTCTCTCTCTTTCTTTCTCTCTCCTTCCCCCTCTCCTGTGGAATTCAACTTGTGTTGGGAACATGGTTCCAGAAAAGGCTGGGTCCAAATCTCTGCCCCATTTGCTCCTGAAGGCTTTATTTGCAGCAATAAATCTCAGGATGTAATCACTGATGTTTCAAAACAATCCAGAGTTCTCTGAGCTTTTAGGCTTTGAAAAGCAAAGAGGAAAGCAGCCAGCAGGGGCTGAAAGACAGCTGGCCATTCTTTCAATGTTTACTGTTGTTGTCACCTCTTTTAGGAAACATTTGAATGCAAAGTATTGTGCTTACTTTGTATTTGTCTGTGTGCGTGGAGAGGGGAAAGTGTGCTCCTTCAGAGACAGATTTCCATTTCCACACACACCTCCCCTCTGCACTTCCACACACATGGGCATGCACATGGACACACAGTACTCAGTGTGCTCTAGGCCAGAGGAGTTTCTGTGGAAATTAATCTACTGCAGCCTTTCTCAACCTTTTAATCCTGGAGGAATGCTTGAAATAATTTTTGGGTCTCAGGGAACCCCTGCATATACATTATTCTATATATTGCTATTGCTTTCTCCCCACAATCATAATCTCTTGAGGAACCCCTAGCAACCTCTTGGGGAACCCTAGGGTTCCAGGGAGCCCTGGTTGAGAAACACTGATCTACTGGCTTTAAGGTGACAAAAGATTCATAGCATTATGGAGTTTGGAAAGGACCCCAGGGGCTATCCAGTCCTACCCCATTCTGCCATGCAGAAGACACAACTAGAGCACTCCTGAAAGATGGCCTTCCAGCCTCTGTTTAAAGACCTCCAAGAAGGAGTGCCCACCACCCTCCATTCTCAAGCAACTCATGGAGTCAGCAAGTTCTTGCTAATGTTTAGGAGGAATCTCTTTTCTTGGACTTTTAATTCCTTGGATTAACTCATAGAATTCTAGAACCACAGAGTGGAAGGGGCTCCAAGGACCATCTAGTCCATCCCCTGCCATGCAGGACTACTACACAACTGGAGAGGGCCACCCCACTTCTCTTTAGAGACCTCCAGAAAAGGAGAGGCCACCTTCTTCTGGGGCTGGTCTGTTCCACCGTCACACAGCTCTGAGCAGTCTTACAGCTCACTGTGGTTCCTGTTGAAACAGATGAGCAAAGCTACTATCTACCTAGAAGGCTCTGTCACTCTCCACCATCGCATTGAAGGTGGGCATACCCGCTGTATGTGCTACATTTTTATTTATTTATTTATACCCCGCTCTTCAGCCACAAGGCTATCAGAGCGGCTTACAAATTGTTTTAAGCAATAGCAATGTACACATCTACACTGCATTAAGCAGTTTCCAATGTGTGTTAGCTAATTGCCCCCACAAGCTGGGTATCTCTTGCTAATTAGCTGCAAATTAATGAGCCACCATTCTGGCCCAGGAGATCCAATGAGAGCTTAATGGAATACAATCTGTGCCTAATCTCTGGGGAGATAGAAGTCTACATCCTGAGAGACTCATAACAAAGGGAGGCAAATATTTGATGGACTCCTTCCAAGGTGTGGAGGAGATTAGGAAGATCCTTCTGCCATCCCCCCCACCCCAAAATACATCCCTGATTGTCAATGCTTCTGCCATTTAAAGCCATTAAAATGCACGGCCCCTCACTGGATGGATGGCACCAGTGCTTCCCAAACCACCTGATGGGATGAACTGGTGATTTCTTTTCCAGTCTGCCCAGGATGGCTACTGTTCTTCTTCTCCTGGAAAGTCACCAGAGAGCCAGTGTGATGTACAGTAGTGCTTCCAGTGCTAGGAGACCAGGGTTCAAACCTCTCTTCAGCCATGGAAAACCACTGAGTGACCTGGGGGCCATTCACACCCTCTCAGCCTCAGGGGAGGCAGTGCAAAACCTCCTCTGAATAAATCTTGCTAATAAAACCCCAGGAGAGGCAAGGCAGTATAGTGGTTTGAGTGGTGGACCCGGGTTCACATTCCCACACAATCATGGAACACCCCCCCCTGTTTGTGACTTTGGACAGGCCACACTCTCTCAGCCTTAAAGGAAGGCAATGGCAAACTTCCTTGGAATAAAACTTGCCAAGAAAACCCTGGAAGGGTTGACGTGGAAAGGACGGCAAGTGTGGTGTAGTGGCTTGAGTGTTGGCCGCGGACTCTGGGAGATCCAGGTTCGAATTCCTGCTAAAGCCATGGAAACACACTCTCTCGGCAACTCAAGAGAAGGCAATGCCAAGCTTCCTGGCATAAATCTTGCCAAGCTGAAACCCCTTTGAGAGGGTCATCATAAGACAGAGTCAACTTGAGGGCACAACATCACAACAGCAGCCGCAGTGACGCAGGTGGTGGCCAGTGGCTCATGGAGCCGTGCAGGTCCATGGGCGACCACCTTGAGTGGCGTGGCTTTCCCCACAGGATCCCAGGAGCCCAGACCAGAAGGCCAGTACAAAAGTGTCCTTCCCTCCGTGTGAGTGGCCTCCTTCCTCCAAAGGGAAAGAGATGCAGGCCGGGCCAAAGGCTCCCAGCGACCGCAGACACAGCCGGACCCGGGTGCCATTTCCCGGCCAGGCTGCTTGGCCAAGTGAAGAAGAAGGAAGATGCAGCCGAAGGCTTTCAGGGCCGGCATCCATGGGTTTCCCGTGGGGTTTTCCGGGCAGAGTTTCTTCCTGCCCTTTGGCCTGCATCTGCGGCGGGCATCCTGAGAGAAGATGCGGGCGAAACGTCAGAAGGAAACTCTTCCAAACCCGGCCTCCTCACAGCCCGGAAAAGCCCGCGGGAAACCTATCCCGGAGGCTCTTCCGAAGTTCAGTTAGGAGCCCACCTGGCCCGGGGCTGTTGCAAAAGGCACAGAGGGGTTTTTTTTTTGGGGGGGGGACATTTTTTCTGTTAAAGTTTGGGGCTGCGTGGGGCGCAGAAGGCATTCCAACGGGGCTGGCCCAGGCGCTGGAGGGCCGAGGCCGGAGAGGGGGCCAGGAGTGGGGGGTCCCCTCCTCTTCCTCCTCTTCCTCCTCCTCCTCCTCCTCGGGGGGGGGCTCCACGTGGCGGGCCCGGGCTTTGTTTACGCGGGCGGCCCTGGGCTCTCCCCCTCGGGCCAGGGGCGGTCCGTCCAGCCCCCAGAGCCGCGTCCCCTCCTCGCCGAGGCACAACCAGCCAGCCCGCCCTCCCTCCGGCCGGGCCTCCGCCATGGCTCCCTCCCGCCCGGAGAGCAGCAGCCCCTCGGCGGCCGGCATGCTGGCGGAGGCCGGGCGGGGACCGTCGGGGCGCCGGGGCCGTGGGGGCGGCCGTGGGGGCTGCAGCCCGGTGTGGCTGGCGGTGGCCGCCATGGGCTTCGTGGCCCTCCAGCTGGCCTCGGCCACCGGCCTCTTCGTCCACTTCAGCCGCGCCATCGCCCAGGTGAGGAGGGGCCGAGGGCGGGGAGGGAAGGGGCTCCCTCGAGGAAGGCTGGACTGCCCCCCAGAACAGCCCCGGCCCCGCCGCCGCCGCCCCCTCCTCCCCAGGAGACCCCCCCACCGCCCTGGGCAGGAAGGGCCCCGTTTGGAGGGAGGCGGACCCGGGGCTTCGGGGCTTCCTTGAGGTCATTGGGACTGGCCCCGCAGCGAAGGAAGGAGCGGGGCTGGCTCCCCGAAACTGGAGCCGTCAGGAGTCGGGGCTGGGCGGGGAGGGCGGGCCAAGCAGAGCCCGGGAGACCGAACCTGGAAAGCGAAAGGGAAAGGGAAAGCCCCCTGGACCCCCCCCCCGCCTGGGCAGCCCAGGTCGCTCTCCGGAGGGACCCCGAGGCCGGGCAGCAGAGCCCCCCTGTTCCCCCCGCCCCTGCAACCCATTTGGGGGGGGGTCGCGCCTGGAAAGGGCCGGTGGTCGCCTCGGGCTCAGAGGAAGCGCGGCCTCCCACCCTCCCGAAATGCAAAAACACGGGGGACCACAAAACCCAGAATCCACAGGTGGGCGGGACTGTTATTCCGGCCAGCGGAGTCTCCACGCGGCCAGACGGGCACCCGGCTCGGCAATGCCCGGGACGCTGGGGCTGGCTGGCCACGGAATGGGGGGGTGGGTCCGCTGCAGGACTGGGGGTGCTGCTGGTGGTGGTGGTCACACCGGGCCGGACTCTGAGACCCCCTCCTTCCCTCCCCCCCCCCTGCGATTCTGGCGGCGCCACTTTGCCCGACGAAGCGTTCTGGAGGACCCAGAAGCTGGCGCGCTCTTCCCCGACGGCTTTCATAAAGACATGGCTCCTCTTTTGCTCCGTCTCTGGGGAGGAAGAGATGCCGGTCCTTAGCGGTGCTTTGGTCCTGGATCTCCCAGCACGGGGCAGCTGCTCTTCGCTGCAAAGCATGGGGCCAGAGAGAAGTGTGTGACTGTGAAAGGGGCAGCCATGAGCCGGTGGGAAAGCGGGGGGGGGGGGTGGAAGAAAAATAAAGAGCCCCCTTTGCATTTGCCCCCTTGTGTTCCATAGTAGCCACATATAAGTGCCCCCCACTCAGTTATTTGGCCAGGGAAAGGCATAGCTACAGACTGGAGCAGAACTCACAACTCTGCCTGTGTATTTGTTGGGCTTATGGTGACCCCATGGATTTCATGGGGTTTTCTTAGGCAAGGAATCCTCAGGGATGGTTTTGCCAGTTCCTTCCTCTGAAATAGAGCCTCCAGCACCTGGGATACATT
The DNA here is from genome assembly GCA_030847615.1 of Gambelia wislizenii. NCBI lineage: Eukaryota > Metazoa > Chordata > Lepidosauria > Squamata > Crotaphytidae > Gambelia > Gambelia wislizenii. The sequence goes on along the minus strand of JAUMIR010000011.1, from coordinate 38,813,966 downwards.
AGTGGTCTCCCATCCAGGGACTCACCAGGGCTGACCTTGCTGCGCTTCCAAGATCAGACAGGATTTGGTACCTTAGGCTATTTACTAGCATACTATAAATAGCTATTGCTGGGGTTATGCTGTGCAACCCTGGGTGGGTGGATCAGTGGTCTGTTTGCATGGCTGAAAGTCCATTGTGCAACCGCAGTGCATGATGCTTAAAGGCAACGCACAGAGTCAATGCACATTCCCAGGCGACTCTGTGCATGCGCCATGGCCCCTCCTGTGCAACTCTGCTTACCCCCATGAAACTGGATATGACTGTCACCCATCATCCAGAAACATCAGTCTGCATGCCTAGCGCATGGTACACCTGGCATCACCACCAGGATGCCAGCAACGGCCTGTAGGTGACTGAATTGCCCTGAGAAGAGCAGGCAGCCATGGCAGTGGATCAGGGGCCAGTTTTCAGCCCCGGAGGCCTCGGGGGACCACACAAACTGCCCCAAATGCCCAGCACTGGTTTTGAAAAATTGGTTTTTAAAAATACTGAGCAGTGCAATGTGGGGTGGTGGTGGTGGTGGTGGTTTGCAGCATTTTAAAAAAGTGAATTGCTTCACCTGGGGGGGGGCAGAAAAAGGGTGGTCCAGGGCATAAAGAGAGTTTGAGGGTGGCAAAACCAGCCTTGAGGGCCACACATGTCCCCCAGGGCTGCACTCTGCCCATGCTTTTGGGCCAGGTGATGGTTCAACAGGTTTCCTCACATGACTGGAAAAGCTGCACCTGTTGGATTGCAAAATGTATCCCTCTGGGGATGTATGTGAAATTAAAAGTCACAGCTGGTAAGATCCAGAAGCACACCTTCTGGGTACAATCCTGAGCCTCTTCTCCTAGCTATAAGCTGCATAGAACTCAGTTTGGGCTTACTTCTGAGTAGACGTGCTTGGGATTGCATTGCGGGAGCTCTCCCAACCTTTCCTACTTAGGTTGTTTCAAAGTGGCTGGTTTTAAGTTGGGAGGGAGCCTAGGTCCTTTTTTTCTAATTTGGGCCTGAAGTGAACTGTCTGGGGGATCTTTTGCATCTGCCAAGCTTTCAAGGATGGGTGGGGTGCAAAATTTAAACGCCTCCACACAGACCTTCTTAGTTCCAGGGAAAGTTTTGGAAAAGAGGCTGAGATGGGCTCTGGGGGTCCGGTGCTGAGTCTTGCAGAGAAAGCAGCTGCTGACATGAGAGAATTCTCCAGTGGGAAAATGCCTGGCTGAGGAAGAGAAAGAGGAGGTGTTTAGAAGCAAATGACCTCCTTGTTTTATGGAGCAATAGAGGCCAGGGAGAAAAACACTAATAAAAAAAGAAGAGGGGTGGAGGAGGGAAGGACTGGAATCAATCTAGCAACGCCTTTAACAGATTTATTTGATCCTGAGCTTTTGCAAACTTCATTTTGCTTCATCAGGTGTGGTGATGGAGTAAAATAAGTCTCAGGCTTAAAATGCACAGTGAGTGACATTGTTGGGAAGGTGGGAGACCAGAGTCTGGTGGGATATAGAAAAGATGCAGATGGTGGTGCTTTCCATGAAAGCTCCTCCTAAGATCATGCAACATAAGGCAAAACCCCAAAGACAGATCACAGTGAGACCTTGATCAGGCTAGTCAAGTGGTGCAAAATACTACACTCGCTTTGGAAGCTCACCGGCTTCTTCATCAGGTCAGGATGTCAGACTGGAGAAGAAAAGCATCGGGATCACACCATCACGCCTGAAATAGTCTTGAGGCAGGGTTGGTGCCAGTGGAGGCCTCACCGTTTCTTGGCCATGCAGGGACTGAGGAGAAACGCAGAAACAACAACAACCAAGCACTCAAATTTCTGTCTCCACTGGCAGCAAGAGAGTGACCCCTTTGAGACCTGGGCCGGCTTGTGTGCTGTGCCAGGTGGCCAGTGATTTTTTAGGCAGAGTTCAATGACTCTCCTAAGAAGCCTCTACACTCTCATGGCTGGAGATAAGTTTAGGTGTTGCAACAGGTACAACATGCAATGATAGACACGCTCTGTTTGTTTACCTTTGTTGAAGGTAAAAAACCCCAGAGAGCAAATAAAATTAAAAAAAAAGAAACCCAAACCCCAGGCCATTTGCTGCCTCTAGTTTAGGATTCTAACATGAATCCTTTAGTCTTAAAGGTGCTGCTAGGTTTCTCCTTCACCCTTTCCTGTTGATAGCAAAAAATAGCCTCTTTGAAAACTTCACCTGTAAGGAAGTGGTGGTATGGTGTGTGGATTGTGTTTTGCCTCTTCCTTGGGGGTGGGGAGGAGGGAGAGGAGCCATGGCCAACGTGCTTGGCAGGCCAGCCTTCCACACCTTCCACCCCAAGCGGAGTTTGGCTGCACTGGCCTTGCAAACAACAGGCATTGACTGCAGTGGTGAAGCAAAGCAAGCAGAGATAAGGAACACAATGAGCTGCAGGCCTGGGGGGGGGCAGCTGATTACCCCCAGGAGGCTCAGGCGGACCTTTGATGCAATCTCAGAAAAGGTGCCTTCAGCCTCCACAGATCCTTTGATCTTCTGGAGAAAAGCCAACATGGGGTATGAGAGAGCTCTTCCCTCCTGTAGCCTGTGGTGTGGTGTTGCCTCAGAGTAACACTTCAGGTTGTCCACCTGCACTGGACAGGCACAAGCAAATCTGGTAGTTACCTTTGAGAAATTTCTAGCATGAGCTTTCATGGACTCCAGTCTGTTGATCAGATGCAAGGAGGTGGCCCTGTCTGGGTGCAGACGGAGAAGCTCTTTCAGGATGAAAATGGATGTTTTCTGCCAGGTTTGCACATTTGCTATGATGCATGTGCTTGCAGAGCTGTGTCTGGTGGATCCTCGACTTGATTCCTGAATGGGCGAGACCCATTAACTTTACAAATGAATCAGATTAAAACTAAGAAGTGGATTTAAGGCATCAGAACAGATGCCTGCATCATCCTTATAGCATCAGGTTCAATCAGAGGTTTGAAAGCTGACCTTTTTGGGCTTTGGCTCCCAGACTGGAGTTTGGAAAAATGACCTTTGGGGATTGCAATTCTTAGCTAGTGGAGCATTATAGGTGTTGCAGTCCAAAAAAGCCTCCTTTCCAAACTGGGCTAAATTAAGAACATGCACACTTAGTAGTCCTGTCTCTAGTCACAGCTTGCCTCAATTAAAAAAGACTGCAATTATTCTGAAGGAACCCCTGCATGGAGGAGGGATTTGGCAAGCTTTGGGTAGGTGGGAACTCCATTTGAGGAAACTGCAGCAGACATAAGATGCTGGCCAGGAAGCATCTTTGAGCTGTAGGAAATCCACCCGGCAGCACCTCTGTCTCTTCTGGGGCCCTTTTGTGCAATAATTAACCACTTCTGGGAAGCCCATTTCCTGGAGGCCTTATAGAATTGTCCCTTGCAATGTTTATGGGCATTGCTGTTGGCAAATGAACCACTTGACCTTCAGACAGAGAAAGTTGGTCTGGATTTTCTGTGCCACTCCCCTCCCCTCCCATATTTGCAACTTTGGCCACTTTTTTCTAAAAGTTGCAAGCATTTATGCCCCCAGACAGCTGTGTGGCTAATCAAAACCAACAGACAAAGCATGGAGATGCAAGTACTGTATTTGGAAAGTTCCAGCCACTGTTTTCTGCCCGTGGCGCAGTGTTGAAAAGGCAGAGCCTCTGTTTGTAGAGACTGGCAAAGCTGGAGACAAGGTGCTGTTTCTTCTCCTCTTGGAGGTCCACTTTGTGGTGCTGGACGGTCCGACAGAGAAGATAGAATGACTTAGGAGATGGACAGAGCCTGTGCAGCCCCCTCAATGTTCTTGGACTTTGGCTCCCATCAGCAGAGCCAGTGCTGAGGAACAGTGGGAGTTGTAGTTGGGGTGTAGTGATGGGGTGGGGGATGAGATCATTGCCCCACAAGTAAGATTCTGCCTGCCTGAATAAAACTTTTCTTCACTCCCCAAATTTCTTGCATTGCACTCACTTAAAATTTCAGCCAAACATTTAGAAATTGAGGTTAAGCATCCAAAGCAAAGGGGAATTCTTACTTGGAGCAGCAAGGAAGACCTGTTTGCATGTTTCCACCGGTGGAAACCCTCCACAGCCACCCACCCATCCCAGGGATCCTGCCTGCCTTGCTGTTGATTCCTACTTCTCACCCCTGATAGTGCTGGAAGAGATTGGCAACAGGTCTGCCTGTGTGTTTGTGTGTGTGTGTTTGCTTTGTGGATGAGGAAGGATGGGTGTGGCATTGTAGTGATTTTCCCCAAAGAGCTTTCCGCAGCTTCTAGGCTTGGTTTGGGTTTCATTTCTCCTTCAGCAGCCAGACCCATGTTTCCAAGGTTGCATGAAAGGCAGGGAAAGCTCTGTTGGCTGTCAGAAAAATGGCAAAGTCCATGCTGTGGTGACGCCTTTATCAGTCCAACCAAAAAGGCACAAATTGTATGCAATTGTATATGGGGGTGTGTGTGATGAGAGAGGAAAAGTCCCTGAAGGTCTATGGTTTCAGCAATGTTCACTCCTGTCCCCAAGCTTGCCAGGAGGGAGTGGGGGAAGCCATACAGTTTGTTTTGTATCTCCAGTTTGGAAATACAGCCCTCTCTGCCCTTGTAAACTCAGACCTCTCCAGCCAGTTTGAGGGTCAGAGGTTTCTTTGTCACAGGAGAACAAAAAGTGACAAGGCAGGCTTTCAGTCCTCAAGCTTGGAGATAATGTTAGAGGTCAGATTAGGTAAAGTCAATAGAAGCTGAATGAGATTGCTAGGCCTAGTGGTTGGAGGGGGTGAGGCCTCTGAGGGGTTTTGGGGGATAAAAGTCAAACCCATGAGACAGGCTCAGCTTTTGCCTCCAGCACTGCATTTTTCACATGTTCAGCTACACATGTGTGCATAGTTGCAGAAGTGTGAGGGAGGGAAAGTTGTGTGCCATATGTCTTGTGCCCAAATGTCATGGATGTGATAGATGGCCCAGGAACCAAGGTCATGCCCAGATGCTGAAGGACAGAGAAGTGTTATTATTTATTTATACCCAGCCATTTCCTCAGAGTGGGATTCGAGAGAATAGGAAGAATTTCTTCATATACTGCACAGGGTTGCCAACTTGGACAACTGGTGCCGAAGGGGATTAGAAAAATTCATGAGGGATGAGGCCAGCAGTAGTCAGCAATGGCTACCTGTCCTCTCTAGTCACAGAGGAAATGTCTGCGTCGGTGCCTTCAAGACACCTTGCAACTGATGGTGACTCCATGAATTTCAGAGGGTTTTCTTAAGCAAGGAATACTTGGAGGAAGTTCGCTGTTGCCTTCCTCTGAAATCTAGCCTACAACAGCTGGGATTCCTGTGGGGTGTGGGTCTCCCTTCCAAGTCCTAACCAGGCCTGACCCTGCTTAGTTCCCAAGAACAGATGGGACCTGGTACTTTCAGGTTATTTTGGCTCTCAGAGGAGGTCAGCCTCCATGTATCAGTTCCTGGGGGATGTGAGATTGGGGGAAGGTGCAGTTGCCTTCGTGCCTGGCTAGTTGGCCAGCGCATGAACAGGATGCTGGTCCTTGGGCCTCGCTCAGCTTCAGGTCTGACCACAAGCGTGTGTGTTGGGGGTGCGTGCCTGCCTCTGCTCCTGCTGTGAGCTGCCTGGACTGTCTTACATTGACTGCTCTCTTTTGCTGCCCAGCTGAGGGGTGTGTGGCTGTGTGTCTTCATTTGGATGCATTTTGCTTGCACTGTGGTTGATCGAGGGGTGCGTGCAGGAAAGTGGCCCTGACTCTGCAGACAATACGCTGAGCTGGCATCTCTTGAGAGTAGCCAGCAAATGCGTGCCTGACCTTGCTGTGTGGTGTGTGTGTTGTGTTTACACCCAGCTCTCATTCCCCAACAACTGACCCAGTTCCTTGGTGATGGCTGAAAAACAACTTTTGGGCAGAATGCCCAGCATGTTAACGGAGAGTGAGTCACCCTTTGGGCATTTTGCCTGCCTCTTAAAAAGGGACTCGGCTGGGCTCCCCTTGGGCCATGTTCCTCCCCTTTCTCGCCTTGGCTTGGCCAAAGCAAAGCAGGCCTCCGTCCCCTTCCATCCCCATCAGGCTGCTCCTCTTGGCTGGGGGCCGGAGTGCATGGGAGCAGCTCTGCTCAAGGCGATGGGTCACCTCAAGGTGGGAGAGGGTGGCTTCTGGGGAGGGAGACAGGGCAAGTGGCAGGGAGTCCCTGGGGTTGAGCTCTGGTTAGTCAGGCCAGAGGCCACAGCTGTTATGGCCTCTTGGGAGAGGAATTTATTTGCTTATATATCTCAGTGGCCCCTTCTGGTGCATGAGTTTAGTCTGGGCTGCTTTGACTGTATAAGCAGTAAACAAGAGGTGCTGACCCTTCTTAAATCTGGTGAGAACAGACCAAACACTTGCCAACCTCTTGACATGGGAATGCATTTTCATGGAAGGAACTGCACAGTTGCACTGAGTGAGAAAACCCTGGATGTCCATTGAGAACTATTGTACTGTGCCTGGAAGCTGCACTCAAGACTCTTGGTCTTTTTGGAAGGAGGGGATGCCTTTGGGGACAAAAGGTCTCCCCCAAATCTTTCTTCCAGCCGACAGAAAGGGGTAATAAGGCTGTTGCTGCTGCCCACCAAGCGGCATTGGCTGCCAGCTCCCCCTCTGCTGGGATTTTTGGCTCTCTAAGGCCCCTCTCCCTTTTGCTTCCTTCCGCAGCTCAAGGCTCAAGCCCAGGGCCCATCCTCGGAGGAGCTGCGATGCCTCCTGCTTCTCAACAGGCTGCAGGATCTCTCCAACTGGGAGGAGCTGGTGGGCAACCAGTACTGCCTCAAGCTGGCTGGCAGCATCAAGGATTATGTCGCCATGGTAAGCCCTGGGCAAGGGGAGGCGGAGGCGCCCACCCTCTCTCTCGCCTGGTCTTACACCCATGCGCATAAACAGACGTCCGCGCACAGAGACGGGGCTTGTGGATTGGGACCGACCCCCCCCCCACGCACCTGGAGATAACCTTGACCCACTTACACAGGATTATGTCTCTGGAGGGGGGGTGCCTCCCAAGGGCTGACTCTCCATGCCTACGTATTAATAGCAATCGCAATATAGCAACAGCATTGATATTTACATACCGCTTATCACTGTGATGCACTCCCTAAGCGGTTTACAATGTTTTTAGCTGATTGCCCCCAACAAGCTGGGTACTCATTTTACCACCTACGGAAGGATGGGAGGCTGAGTCAACCTTGGAGCCCAAGAGGCATCACACTCTGTATTAACTGCTCAACCCCTTCCCTTGCTCCTCTTTCAGGTGATGGAGAACGTTATCCGTACGAGCGCTCAGACTGGTGAGTCTGGGACGGGGGGGGGAGGCAGGACAGCAGCACCCCACATTTGTGTGTGGGGAAGATATCGTGGGGTCTCACAAAAAGACCAAGCCTTTTAGGGACTGTAGCTCCCAGAATCCCCTGCAGTGATTGGCTGGAGGGATTCTGGGAATTGCAATCAAAAAGGCCTACATCTCCCAGGACGGCTGATATGCGACAGTGTCATTCTCTAGTCTGAATCTACTTGGCATGGAAGCCAGCCAAGGGTGTAGCTGCTGTTGTGGTGGTGGGTTGGGGGGGTCGACAAAATGAGGATGTTGCCTCTCCAAATGAGAACTCTGCCCCCCATGAAATTTTCTTTCATTTCCCAAATTTCCTAGCCTTGCAGAGAGTGAGGTGATGAAACTGGTTCCTACTTAAAACTCTTCTTTTGTTTGCTGTGTTCATCTTTCCTTGGTCCCTCTGCCTGTCCCTTTGCTTTGGATGCCTAAATTCTCCTTTCCAAAACTCCTGACTGAAGTTTTACGTCACTGCAATGCTAGAAATCTGGGGATTGAAGGAACGTTTCATCTGGAGAGGCAGAGTTCGTATTGAGGAGGCATTGCAGCTGCACCCAGCAGAGAGCAGCATGTACAAATCCACTAGGAGGATGCTTATGACATTTGGGGCTTTCTAGCTTAGAAACAGGGTGGGTGGGCCTGGCCGAAGTGGATGAAAATTGTGCACAGGGTGGAGAAAGCAGACAGGGAGAGGTTTTCTTCCTCTCTCTCTCTTGTAATATTACAAACCAGGGGCATCCATTCCCTGAAGCTGGCTTGTGAGACAAAAGAAGTGCTCCTTCTCACAGCATGCTGTTGAGCTGTGGAACTCACTGCCACAAGAGGCAGTCAGAGGCAATTGAGCCAACTGTAAAAGGGGAGGGGACGAAATCATAGAAGGTGTGGCTCTCAAGGGCTACTGGCCAGGGCGGCCCCAGGATCGGAGGCAGGATGGGGTCAGTGCCTTGTGCTGGGCAGCGTGAGTGGGAAGGAAGGTCTGAGCCAGCGTGGTCATCCCCAAGACAGGGCAAGGGAATGACCCAGGCCTTCGGTCCCAGTTTTAGGGAAGACACGAGGCTGTAAATAAAGGGATTGATTGATTGGAACCAGTCAGGGTCTGAAGGAGATCCAGATTCTGAGCACATTGCTGGCAAGCCTTTGGGCTACAGCAGTGCTTCGCACGATAGCCAGTGTGGGAGGTGAGCAGGGCCTGTCCTCCCCACCCCGATGTACCAGAGGCTGGCAGCATCTTTGCACCCATTGACTGCAACTGTCTGGGAAGTGGCAGCCAATGGCTTGTGGACAAACACAGGTCCATGGGCCGCCAGCTTTGAGTAGCACTGGGCTACAGAGTATATAAGCTGTAGGCCCTCGTTTTCATTGCAGCCAAATCCGTAATTATTACAGCATGATAGGCCAGGCAGCGGTGAAATCTCCTCAGCCAGAAGAGCCAGCAGTGCTTTTTCTTCTGGGAGGAGCACGTCAGTTCTTACAGCTGCTCCACCATCCATGCTTTTTATGTACCAGCCTCTCCAGCCTAGCACCCCCATATGCTTTGGACTACATCATTGCCTGTCAATATGGGGACCATGGGAGGCATAGTCCTAAGGGGCAGCAGATTGGGGAAGACTGCCCTAGATCTTCCCACAAACACTGACCCAGGCTTGGCAAAATGCTGTCCTTCCTTTTGTTTGCAGGCACTCCGGATAAGCTCACCTCAGACCGGCAGCCCACAAGCCGGCCGTTGGACAGCAGACCTTCAGCACACCTGACGCTCAGGCGACAGAGCCCCGTCCGGCCAGGTAGGGAAGACGGAGGAGGCTCAGCGATGTTCAGGAGGATTCAAGAACAGAGGGCACATTTGCGAACAGGAGTGAGGAAGCTGTTGCCTCCAGATATGGTTGGACTACACTTCCCACTCTGGTTGGGGCTGATGGGAGTTGGAAGCCCAAGGAGTCCATCTGGAGGGTCTGCCCATGTTTTTGAAAGAGAGAGAGAATATGTGTGTGTGTAAGAGAGAGAGAGCTCTCCATGTCCTGTCATAAAAGCCAGTTATAATTTGGCAGGGATGGGACTCGTGCAGGTTTATTGGACTGCCTCACCATTGGCAATGCTAGCTGAGAGGCTGCTGGGAGTTGCAGTCCAACAGCATCTGGGGGACTGGCTGCTTCTCGGCCCTGCTTTGGGTCTTGAGCAAGAGGCTCCGTTCCTGTGTTTAGAGGCAGTGGGCACAGGGAAGACCCAGAGGACTTCACCCTCCACGTAGGAACGGAGCTTCATGCGCAAACCAGACAACCCAGCTGCTGCGCAGGCCTCTCTTTTGTCCACTGCGCTGCTTTCCCTCCCAGCAATGACCCGAATTCTGTTTTCCCTCCAGGAGCTCTGGCACATTTTGGGGAGCTGCAGCAGTCCTGCCAGCACCCCATCCACCACTGGGCCAACCAGACCATGAATGCGCACCTCCAGAACGTCACCTACCAAGCGGGCAAGCTGCACATCAGCCAGCCAGGCAAGTACTACATCTACGCACAGGTCTACTTCCGCTACCCCACGGAGGGGACTGGTGCCCGCACCTTGGGGCACCAGCTGGTGCAGTGCATCAACCTCCAGAACTCTTACGGGCAGAACCTGCTGCTGCTGAAGGGGGTGGGCACCAAGTGCTGGGCGCAGGACGCCACCTACGGGCTCCACGCCCTCTACCAGGGCGGCCTCTTCGACCTCAAAGCCGGGGACAAGCTCTTCGTCTCTGTCTCCTCCTTGGACATCACCTATGGCGACGAGGCTGGCAGCTACTTTGGGGCGTTCCGCCTGGACGGGTGAAAGCAGAGGGATGTTTTTCAGAACTGCCTCCACAGAGATCGTCGCTTTCATCCTTCGATGTAGCCATCGGCCACTGAGCCAGGTGGGCACCTGAGCCAGGTGGGCCTGCCTGGAACCAGCAGGCGATGCCCGAGGATACCGGAACTCCTCTTTCTCTTTGGGTTAACGGTAGCGATGGAAGCTGCTTCTGGAAGGCAAGAGCTGGGAATTGAGGCCCTTGGGGACTAGAGGCCTCTGACTCCCCTCGTGTTAAAAGAAGGGTGAGCAGAGCAGCCGCAGAACGGAGGAGCATCTCGGCTTCTGAGGACACAGTGGGACCGGCAAGGGATTCCCTTCCATGCAAAGCTCAACCATGTCATTTGCTGCAAGAGGCGAGCTCTTCCTCACCTAGCCTAGTGGGTGGGAGCCCATCCACCAGGTAGGTAAAGCAGGTAATGCCAACCAGGGGCCAAGAAACAAAATGCAGAAGAGAAGCTGAGCCTTTGCTGCTGCCCACGTCAGGTCTGGCTGGCAGGTACCTGGGCAGGACAGCTGCCCTCCCCCTTCCATGTCATCCACCTTCTGCCAACCCAGGAATTCTTCCAATAATTTCCAGCTGAAAAAATACGTCTCAATCAAATTAGGGAAAACAGGAATAGCCTCCCGTAGGAATGGCTGCATGTGATGCAGCGCTTGTTGCATTCAAGCGAGTTAGTGATCTGCTCTGCTTTGCTGAAGACAGAAAATTGTTGGCTAAATTGCCTTGGCAAGAAATGTAGGTCAGTGTGTCACCCGGTTGCAGGCAGCAGAGAGAGAGGGAGAGACCGGGGAGAGGCAGGCACACTTCAGCTTCCTTTACCTGGCATACCTGGACCCAGGAATGCACAAAACTACCCTTTCTCTGGGTGTGACACTGACTGGCATTTCAGGTTTGCACATCAGTTTGCCCTGGTGACCTCGGGTGAAACTGCCACGGCTGCCAGCCCTGGGACAGGGGAGTGTGGGTAGGTGCCAGCTGCCCCACCTGGCACCTGTGGGTTTGGGAAAGTCAGCACAGTCCAACACGGAGGGAAGAGAGGCTCCCTGTAAATACGGACAGTCAAGGGAAATTGAGGCAATCAGAGTTTCTTGCTGATTTAACAGTGAAAGACACAACAGCTAAAATGCACAAGACTGGGCACAGCGGGGTAACCTTGCCAGGAGGTAAAAAGTTGCCAGTTATAATTTCCTTCTTTGAGGCTATTGGTTTATGCTGCCAATCATGTCTTCAGAAAGAAATAATTCTGCTAAGCAAGCTCTCCCCAGTGAGCATCTTCCCTGTAGAGAGGAGTTGCTTCAACAGTAAGAAATGTGTCAGAAAATCCTCCCCTCCCACACGCTCCCCCCCACAGCTTCAGAGAGGGAGAATCTCCCCCCTCAAAAAACCCCCAAACTCCTCAAGATTTTGTTAGAGAAATTAGCAGCAAAGCAAGAGGGCTGTTCAATTATATCATTTCTTTTACTCCTTCATGGAATCTCTTTCCCAATGCAACTTCAAAAGAATTATATAATAAAGTCTTTTCTTCTAAAGAGAAGATTGATTTCCACAGATTATATAGTGCAATTGGTTATCTTGTAGAAGAAAAAAAAATAAAACATGATTATCGTTAGCTCAAGGTGGGGAAACTCTAAAGACAGCTCCAGATTCTCAGCAAAAAGAGAAACAAGACTTTGGAGTCCATTCTTTATCAAGTTTCTGGGGGCAGGGGAGGGCTATGCCCCCCACCTGCCCCTTTGCCCATGTTCAGTTGAACAGTATGGAGTCCGGATCCTGGTTTGCCATTTGTGCAATGTGCTTTAATACATCCTTTTTGGTAATGATCCCCAGCAGTTTCCTGGAAAGAAAGCAGACAGGAACGTGGTTAACACAAGAAATACTCTTCCCCATCCCACAGAAAGGCAAGGCTGGGACCCTGTATATCTTGTTTTGGATGAGGCACCAGACGTTCTTCACTTGTTTTGCCTGAGGTGGCCAAGCAGGAAGGACTGTCGCCCTTCCCCACGGGAGTTCTCGGGGCAAAGGGGAGAGAAAGGAGGGCTGCTTCCCCTCTCACTGGAGAACTGTAGCCGGGTGGGGAGGCAGACCCCCACTGCATCCCCCTGCAGCGTCTTGCCTAATAGGTTTTCCAAAAGACATTATGAATAGGACTCTTCTGAGCATCCAGTGATTTTGGAAGGAAATAAAGGGATACCTGCTCTACTGGAAACCCAGAAGAGCAACCTGCCATGTTTGTTTAGTCTCTCTCTTACTTAGAGGCCCCCACCCCAATTTTCTCCCCAAAGTCTAGCCCATTTCAAGCTACCGACTCTGCACGTTTACAAAGAGTTTGCGAAATCGAAGGCTTTCACGGCTGGCATCCATAGATTTTCCTTGGGTCTTTTCTGGGCGGTGAGGCCGTGTTCTGGAATATTTTCTTTCTGACATTTCGCCTGCATCTGTGGCTGGCATCCTCAGAGATGCCAGCCACAGATGCAGGCGAAACGTCAGAAAGAAAATATTCCAGAACATGGCCTCACCGCCCAGAAAAGACCCAAGGAAAATCTATTACAAAGAGTTCTTCCTCAGAGCTACAGCTCCCTTCTCAACTGAAGAGGTCTAGAAAAAGATTAAATTTGTAGTGGAGAAAAATGTCCAAGGAATCATAAACTCTTACCCCCCCCCCCAACAGTATCAGATGACATTTAAAGAAGTGGCAGAAGAAACCACCACCAACAGATGTGTTAATCCAGCTTCACTGTAATTACGTTGCCTGCTACTCTATTTGCCATTACTATCCTTTGTAAATACAATATATTTTTTTTTCATTATTGTCAGTTAATTGCCTTGTCTCTTTTTCTTGATGACCTTTTGTACAGAATAAAGTTTTGCTAATACTTCCTACATCCTCCAGCTCTTAACTTGTTAATGGGGCTGGCTCTTGGGCCACCAAATCTCGTCACATGGCCTGTCGGGAATGCGAGCAATCCCAGCGGTGCCCTGCCGCTCGGGGAGGAAAGCTACACCCAACGTGGCATTACCAACACAGGGCAGTTGTGTGCCAAATTTAGTAGGCCTTGCAGGAGCTTGGCGTTCACGGAGAGATTGAAAGGCGGATCCCTTGTCAAAGCTCAATGGTTGCTGCTGGACAAGAATGCTGTGCAAGGCAAATCCGCACGAGGACAAACAAAAGCACATTATTCACAAGAGAGTGAGAGGTCCTTGAGAAGACTCCTTCCCCTCCCGCCTGCGCTGCTGCTCTCACCCATTGTGCGTGACTAGGCACTGACGCAGCCCGAGTTTCCGGAAAATGTCCACCACAATTTCCATGGGTGTTTGGTCTGTCACAGTGAAAGGACTGAGGTCGAGGATGTTCCGGAGCTTGAGGGTGGACGGGGAACTGGGAGGCAGCGGAGGGGAGTGGTCAGTGAAATAAATTACAGAGCTGCTCACAATTCCTTCTTGCTTCTTCCGGGCAGATTCTGAGGCAAGGGAAGAAAAGTGGAGCTGTTGAGAAGGGAACATAACGGAAGTCAAGAGAGAAGAACATGCCCTTAGACATCAGAGTCGGTTACACCCCTTAGTAACTGCTACTGCTTGTAACACGCATGGCAGTCTGGATGGTGTGGGTCGTTTTGTGGATGGAGGATGCTCTCATGGGAATTCAAGTCTTTTGAACCCGACTTCTTTAAAACAGTTTTAACCTCTCCATCATCCCCTGAGACCAGGGCCCATCAGTGCATTAGAAGAAGGGGACTGATATGCAAAAACAAACCAGTAAGTCTCAAAGTGCTGCTGGATTCCTTCATCCCGTCTTTTCCATGAAATATATTTAAAAATCTATATACAGTTAAACCACAGGTACCATCATCTCAACAATAAAAGGTAGGAAACGGATAGGCCACTCTCACAACCAGCTTAAAACCAAATACAGTCGGATCCCTGTATCCACAGGGGTTTGGTCCCCAGACTTACCTCTTAAAATAAAGGACTACCAGTAAAAACATAGCATAGAGGATCTAAAAAGATTATTAAAGAGGATGCCTCTCTAGGCATTTTCCAGAACGATTCTATGGTATGTGTCCCCTATTTTGTGTCCTGCAGATAACTGAAACAGCAGGTATTGATTCCGTGGATACGGGGGCCTGACTGTATCTTAAAATGTCTGGGCAAACAAAGAAGTTTTGGTGTGATGGCCCAAAGAGTGTGACTTCCATGCTCCGTGGGAAGGGAGTTCCACAGTCCGGGTGCCACAGCGGAGAGGCCACCCTCCTGAACCGTCACATATACCAGAACTACTGGACTCAGAAGCAGGCAGCCAGTGCAAATCCTTTAAGAATTCAGAGGTAGGCATTAACTCCACTTGGCTGCGTGGGTAACAATCCTAGTGGCGACATTTTGCACCAACAGAAGCTTCAGAGTTGACCTGAAGGGCAGCCCCACATGCAACACACTGCAGTTGTCCAGCTGAGAGGTCACCAGGGCCTCGGAAAGGCTGTCAGCTGGTGTAGCAGCCCAAGCTGCAGAAAGGCAGCCCTAGACCTGGGACCAGGAGAACTCTTTAAAAAGCAAAGCAAAACAGGGAGCAAACAAGAAGTGACTTCAGGTCACTTCCTGTTGTGAAAAAAATTCTTTTGAGGCCATGACAAAAATACTTCCATGCCCCCTAGAGGGCATTTGGGGGCAAACAGCGTATGTGTGTATGCTGGGGGGACGGGACGGGAGGAGGATGTGGCCCCTCTAAGATCTGGGGGGGCTCAGGGAAGCCTCCGAGCCCGATCTTGTCCATGCAGAAAACCCACAACTCAAGCCATCCTCCAACCTCTGTTTACAAGCCTCCACTGAAAGAGGGACTTGTTCCAGAGTAAAATCCAAGTCAAATTCAGAGGAGGGAATGAAAACAAATCTCTCTCTCGTACACACACGCGCACACCGTTCACGGTTGACTGTTTCTCTCCACTGACTCACCGATGGAGATGATGAGGTCTCGCCTGAGGACAAAACCCACCAACCGCTGGGACTCTCTGGACACCACCACTGGGTAGCCGCTGTAGGTGGTCTCGCTGACAATGGCCTCCACGTCCTCCACGGTCATGGTGTCCTGGGTGAGAACGGTCAAGGGCGGGTCGCTGCGTCGCGGCCGCATGACGTCCATGGCCAGTGTTTTGTGGGAGAACTCCTCCTTGGCCTCCAGAAAGGGGTAACCATTCAGGCGGATGTGGGCGTCGTAAATGCCCTCCCGGCCAATGGCGTCCGCCACCCACTTGCTGGTCATGGCAGCGGCCATTAGGGGCACAATGTATTCCAGGCCCCCCGTCAGTTCAAACATGATGACCACCAGGGACACCGTCATGCGCGTCACTCCGCCTGTGAGACACAGACACATAGACAATGCGCTTGTGAGCGTGGCGCACGATACTAGGAACGCCCTGCATATCTCCTCACGTACTGGTAGGCCCTCCACTTTATTAAAGAATACGACTGCAATGTGTGTGTCCCACAGAGAACTTGCCAGGAAAGGGGAAAGGCTATGGTGAGCAATTCACCATAATTTGGGATTAAATTGAAGGAAAAAGCACACTCTCCCTAGTCCTCCTCCATCATAAGCGTGGGCAGGAATCAACCTGCAGTGTCTGCAACTTGCAAAAACACAGAAGTATTTTCACTTTTTTGGAAGGTGCTGTGTGCCATGACAGGAATGGTAGAAACGAAGATGTGTGGTAAGAGAATGCAAAGGGAAGCGGATGAAATATCAATTGGTTGCAGGTCTTCACTATACAAGGCAGGCCAAGCAGTCAGATTTTGGGGGTTCTCTCTAGCTATGGAGTCCGGCTGCCCTAGCTTTCTAACTTCAGATTTTTAAAGCTCTGGAATCTGGGAACCTCCTAAACAGCAGCACTAAAGCAGGTAGAGCCCAAAATACACACACACACACACAGACTGCCTTTGCTTTAAGAGTGCCTGTGTCTCCAGCAGCCCTGACACTCACCTAGGCAGGCGGCAGCCCCGACCATGGCGTAGAGGCCGGGGGTGATGCAGTCGGCTCCGGGGCTACACCAGCCTTTGAAGATGTCCCAGTCGTGGTGGTAGTAAGCCAGCTGCTCCATCCCCACCCCCAGGAGCCAGCCCGCGATGGCCCCCACAGCCATGCTCGGGATGAACAGGCCTGATGGCACCTGCAAGAGAAGCGCTCTGTTGCTGCCTGCGAAGGGAGGGAGGCTGTGGGCAGCAGCACAGGATGGCCGAGGGAGGGAGGGAGAGAAGGGGGTCTCCGAAATCTAGAGCTAGACAAAAGGCATGCCAGAGAAAAATCTCAGCTATCAACCACCCCCATGGCAATCCCACCCTCCAGTCCTTGTGGGAGAGGGTGCTCACTGCTCACTTCTCCAGACCCGACCCCTGGGAAACCGCGCCATGGAAACAGACAGGCATGCCAGCTTTGCCTGGGGGGTCCACCAGGATCCCTTACAGCAGTGCTTCCCAAGCTATCTGATGTGAACGACCTTATCAGGGACATATTTGCACCTATTGACTACAACTCTTTCTTCCTTCCTTGGAAATTCCCCAGGGACCAGCAGCTGATGGCAGGGGGACCAGCCCTGGCGCAGGGACAGTTGCTTTGAGTAGCACAGCCTTAGAAAATCCTGGCCGTCTCTGTCTTCCCCTTCCGCTCAGCCCCCACTCTTCTCCTCTTCCCATCCTCTGCTCCAATTCAATTGCAATGCTCCCTGTCTACACACCTGCCTGCCTTCTTCCATCAATATATGTCTGCTTAAATTTCTATCCCATCCTTCCCCTGAAGGCCTCTGTGCAATATACACAAGTTCTCCCCTCTTTATTTTATTTTTGCAACAACCTGACCAGGTAGGCTGGGCTGGGAGTGCTTGGAACTGACCCCAAAGAACTTCATAGAAGGAACCTGAACCTTGGCTTTCTTGCAGTGCTAGACTAGAAGTCCCCCTTTTCAGGGAGGGTATCGACAAGATGGAATGTGTTCAGGGGAGAGCAACTAAGACCATCCAAGGTCTAGAAAGCAAACCTTATGAGGAATGACCGAGGGAGCTGGGTAGGTTTACCTGGGAGAAAAAAAAGGCCAAGAAGTAACATGATGGCCATCTTTCAATATCTGAAGAAGGAAAGAGATGCCCCCTAAACATTAGGAAGAACATCTTGACTGTAAGAGGTGTTTGGCAGTGGAATAGGTAGCCTCAGAGGGTCTCCTTCTTTGGGGGTCTTTAAAGAGATTGGATGTTCATCTCTCAGGCCTGCATTAGTGGCACGGGAGGGGGGTGGGCTAGATGGCCCTTGGGGTCCCTTCCAACTCTTAAGATTCTATAAAACTGGCCTGGCACTTTGGTCGTTCCTCTTAGGCGCCTCAAGGTTTCTCAGACTGTCTTGCAATGTCTGCGTTTGGCAAACAACCTACACGGCACTCGATGCAATACGAAGTGCCATCTTCCTGCGTGACTCTGCCCCGCGCGCTCCCTACTCACCTTCATGCCGAAGGTGAAGATGGTGATGAAGACTTTCAGGAGGAGGGCCAGGGCCAGCTGCCACATGGCCATGTGGACCCCCTTCCCTGCAGCCCGGTCAGGCAGGGTGTCCCCCTTAGTGCTGTTGTAGTCATTGAGGTAGTCACAGAGCTGGGAGGAGTCCAGGAGGTTGCAGTCGTTGAAGAGCTCCGAGATGAGCTCGCTGGTGCTCATGCGGGTGTAGCCATTGGGGAAGGCCAAGATAGCCGTGATGGCTGTGACCACCATCACCTCCGTCACGGGGTACCGGCCCAGCCGGGTGGTCTTACGCCTCCTGCACCAGGCGATGTTGCTGCGGATGAAGAAGGCTCCCCAGAGGCCCCCGAAGATGCCCAGGAGGATGAAGGGCACCAGCTCCAGCAGGTGCCAGGGGGTGTGGAACTCCACGTAGAAGAGGACCAGCCGGCTGTTCCCGAAGGGGTTGATGGAGCGCAAGGTGAAGGCGGCCACCAGGGCGGCAAAGAAGGAGCGCCACAGCGTCTTCAGGGGGAAATAGTAGCTGACCTACGTAGGATGGCGGGGGACACAGAAAGACACTTGTTCAGTCTCACATACACTCAGGTGGCTTCACCTTGGTCCGCTGCAGCTTAGAGTCTGAAAATCACATCCATCTTCTCTGTTCCACAGAGAAAGGTCAGGGCTACAGATCTATATTAATGCTGTATGGCAAGCTTCCTTGACTTTGGCACAACGACCAGGCTATGGAATACTGCTGTTGGTAGTAGTAGTAGCAGTAGAAGATGTATACTACTTTTCCAAAATTTATACACTACTTTTTCATACAGCCACAAAGAAGGTCACCCCAGGGTCAGGATCCTTGGAGAAAGTGTAAGAGAGCTGGTCAAGAGCCAACTCCACAGAGTGGACGTTACCTCTTCGAGACTGAACAGGACGCCTCCTATGGGGGCACCAAAAGCCACGGACACCCCTGCGGCCGCAGCTGCAGATAAGACCTAGAAGGAGAAGGACAGAGATCAGCTGGGCCCCCGTGTGCCAAACGCGAGCCAAAGTACTACGCAAATGTACCCTCAACGCTTCAGCTCTACTATAACGTTGACAGAAGTCCTGTTTTTAGGCACCTAAATGCAGCATCCGCTGGGAGAGGGGGAACCTTAGACCTGGTGTGTGTGTGTGTGTGAAGCCATCCCTCCTGTGGTTCTCAGACAGCCACGCACTCCCTTCCCTGTGACATAACAGTTTGTTAGTTGCCCAGCTTTTGCAAAGTATTTTTCTCCTAAGGTGTAGTTACTGCCAATAACAGCTTTAAGCTCCCCCAACTCTTCTTTCCAGCTGAATGTGGCCCTTGGGGTGAAAAAGGCCCTTTGCCCTCACTCTGGCCACTTCACAATGTTGTTTTAATGTTGAGAAAGAAGGATGCCAGCAACAAAGATACGAGAGAGTCTGTGGGTCCCAGAACCACTGCAGTCCCTCCAAGGACAAGACTGCGCAGCGTCCACCTTGAGTCGGTGCCCCAAGAACTACCATGGCCTTTCATTTGCAATTGACTCAAGATCAAGAAACCAGTCCTCTCTGGCCTTTACACAGGGGGCAAAGGCATGGCTCCTCCACCCCAATCTCTTTGTAGAGGACTGCAGGTTCTTTGCCGTTATGCTTGTCATAAGTATCTTGTTAGTATTCCTTAGGATTTACCAGTTTGGTCACCCAAGTTCTCAAGGTAAACAACAGTACCGCTCAGGAGGGAGCTCAACATCAGCATTCCCCTTAAAAATATCTTATGCTTTGGACTTCATATTACATTATATTGCAGGAGAATTATATTACAGTGGGCACTCAGAATCTGCTGGGGTTTGGTTCCAGGACCACCTGTGGATACCAAAATCCATGAATGCTCTAGTCTCATGATATACAACAGCATATTAAAATGGTATCCCATATATAAAATAGCAAACAGCAAAGTTTGCTTTTTGGAATTTTTTTTCCTAAATATTTTTGACTCGTGATTGGTTGACTCCATGGCTGCAAAAACCCGTGGATATGGAGGGCTGACTGTATAGGAAACTAACACTGCGGCTTTATCATTCTTTTATATATTTATTAGGAAAGCAATTGGTTTATGCATGTCTGTCTTTCACACAGACAGGCAGCCTTTTTGACTTTTGATTTTTAAAATCTAGGGCACAAAATGCAACAAGTCCATCATTATTATTACTGGCAAATTGGGCTTGCCACGAGAATGGGCTGGGGGACCGTTTGCTTCACCTAAGGAATGCACGGCCATGTGGGGCCTCTGAGGCCAGCCACTTCCACTCCTGGGGCTTGAGAGCCTCAGAGGGCCTGGGGCTTACCTCTCGGCGCTTGGCCTCGTTCTTCCGGTACTTGGTGAAGAGGTGGCAGAGGATGTTCCCGCAGCAACAGGCCACGTGGACCAGGGGCCCCTCTTTGCCCAAGCTCAGCCCGGACGAGACGGCCAGCACCAGGGTGATGGTCTTGATGAGCAGCGTCCACTTGCCCAGGTAGCCCCGGATGATGAAACCGCTCAGAATCGTCTTGATCTGAAAGCCAAGCCCAAGAGGAGGAGGATGACGGCAGCCCCAACAGATACTCAGACAGGGATCCCACATACACACACACACACACACACACCTGCCTTGGGACAGAGGGACAGGGCAGCGGGGGGCGGCGGGCGAGGAGAGGAGACCCTTCAGGGGAAATTATTCCCCTTTTGCACAGGAACTACAGGCTGAGGTCACAGGATGGACTTCAAGACGTGGAACAGGAAGTTGATTCCATCCGGGTTCCTTCCACTGACTGGATGGAAGAATCCACAACCCTTGTGCGTGTGTGTATGTGGGCTGTTTGTGCAGAGAAAGATCCCCCCTTTGCATACAGGAGGCCCCATATTCCATCTCTGGAAGCAGCATCTCTACCAAAAAGGATCTTTACAAACCAGGAAAGGGAAAGACCCCTCTCTGCTTGGGATTCCTCAAAGCCAGGATGGGAACCATGAACCCCTCCAGACGCTGTTTGGACTGAAACTACCAGCATCCCTCACTATTGTGCTGTTTGGTTGCAGCCCAAC
The DNA here is from genome assembly GCA_030847615.1 of Gambelia wislizenii. Taxonomy (NCBI): domain Eukaryota; kingdom Metazoa; phylum Chordata; class Lepidosauria; order Squamata; family Crotaphytidae; genus Gambelia; species Gambelia wislizenii. The sequence continues at coordinate 38,793,251 of JAUMIR010000011.1, read as the reverse complement.
ATCGGAGGGGTGTAGCACTCCCGCCCCAGCTCTAATATGCCGCTTTCACTCAGAGGAGACCATGCGGAGACAGTTGGGCTGCCGGCCCTGGCCAGAGGCAGCTTCATGCTTCTCCCACTCCCAAACTGGGTTTTCAGCAGAAGAGGCGCACCTTTCTCTGCCCAGTTTGAAGCTTCCTCTGGCAAGCATCTGGAAGACAACTTCCAGAGCTGTGTTTTCACTAGACCTCCTTCTGGCTGGTGGTGGGAAGGGAAGGTCCCCCCCATCTACGTCTACGCCAATCACTTTCTGAGAATTATTCCTGACAGTTGAGCCAGAAATAACCTAAGGCTGCGTACTCAGCAAACTCCCCCTGAGGGGGTGAGGGGAGGCTGCTGGTGGACTCCAAGCGCCAGCCTTACCTCTGGGATCCCTGAGCCACAAGCATAGGGAGCAAAGCCCCGGACAAGCAACACGGCCAGGAGGGAGAAGAGCAGCGCCCAGAGGACGTAGATGAAATAGTTGAGGATGTAAGCGGCTGCCCCCTGAAACACAGAAAGAGGGAGAGACGGGGACGTCCCATCAGGCTGTGTGACGGAAGGAGGGAACTAAGGCCATCGTCCCGGTACAGTGCTCATCCTCTCAAGCACACACACAGAGCCCTGCTCTGGCCCAACAGAATTTGCAGTGAGTTTTGCAGAAGGTAAACCCACAGAGGTGCCTCCCACCCAGGGGTCCCAGCCATCACGGGGAATCTCATCCCAGGGGAGGGGGTCACCCACCCCTTCTTCCTTGCCCGTCAGAAGCTGTGCCCAGGTCCTCCACTCGGGGCACTTGTCCCTGTTCTTGAAGGTGGTCTTGGGGGAGTTCCAGCAGCAGTGCTCATGGTTGTACCAGAAGCCATTCAGACACACCCCTTCCTTCAAGTCGGTCATCCAGTGGGCAGAGATGTCAATCAAGCCGGCTAAGGCCCCTGCGCTTGCCAGAGAGGGGATTCATCAGTGGGGGGAAGACACAGCCCTTCCAATCCTGCCCCACCAACCCACCAACAGGGCCGGGGCAAAAGCAAGGATTCTGCTCCGTTTCCGTCTCAAGGGGAGAAGATGTGAGATGCCAACACTTTGCCTTCTCACCTGCTGACAACCCTATGAGCAACATCAACAGCCACCCTGAGAACGCATCGCTAACGCTGTGGAGCAGGGCCCACGTGGACTCTTTGCTTTTATTGGTGATCTGTGCGGGGGAGGAAGAAAGCATTGGAGAGTTACCAAAGGATGAGCAGAGACACATCTCCAGCCAAAAAGAAGGGTGAGGACGAAGACAGAGGTGTGCCAATATCCATAGGGCTTTTAAAATCTGCAGTTGGGCGCAAAATGTGCTGGGGGGAGGAACCCTGAAGTTAGAAAAATAGGTGATAAACTAGATACGTTAAGTGTTTATTAAGCACTTAAATGGCAGTGTTGATAAAGCTATCTTGTAAAAACTGAAGAAGCCCAGTTTTTAAAAAGTTTTGGCAGTATAAATGTGATGAGACAACAGGAACGGTTCTTGCACAGGTGTAAGAAGTGTCCGTGCTGGGATTCACACCAATGCAGGAGCCATAAGGTGATTTATGTAGCTGTTGTCATTCACCAACAAACAGGACCATCCAATTGTTTGTTAACGAATGGCAGCAGCTCCGTAAATGATCTGTTACTGTACAGTGAATCAGAGCTCCTGATTCCTGCAAAAATTACAAAAGACCTGCTTGTGAGAGAGAAATCGGCTAGAATTTTAAGACACACACAGACAGATCAACACAGCCGCATGTAGTTTTGGGGATCCTGCCACCATGATGAGAGTCTGCACTTCAGAATTCAATGCTATCCATAGTGCACAGTTCCTGCTTCCCTCCTCCAGCTTACCTCTCTGTGTCTGTCACGGTCACGAGACTTCTCGCGCACCCAGTCAATCGTATTGAAGTCCTCGTAGGTCCCCACGCCTGGGATTGGCTCCTCCAGGAAATCCATCATCTTGCTGGCTCCATTCATCCCTCCTCCGTTGTACGAAGAGAAACCTGCAGGGCAGACAAAGAACCAGTGATGCTCTCAGCTGACGAGGCTCTCAGGGTCTGGCTGAGCATGCCCCATCTCTGACAGAAGCCAGTCAGGTGCCTCCCGAAACAGGGCCTGATGGGAGAGGTTCCTCATCCCTGCCACCTTGCAACCAGGGGTAGGCAACTTCTGTATAGGGAAGTTCTATTTTGAACCATCCCTCTGTTGAACTCCTTCTGCTACCATTGGGCAGTGGCTGCTGTTGGGCAGGGCTGTAGCAGCGGCAGAGGAGGGACAGCGGGGCTCTTCCGTCAGGGCTGCAGAGAGACAGGCTCCCTTTGGCACCGACTCCTCCCTGCCCTCGCCAGCTGGCCATTTTAAAAGGTCCTGCATTTAAGAACCAATGCTGGTGTCCACTTGTTCCTCCCCTTTCCCACTCTCACCCCCTTTTCCTTCTGTATCATGTCCCTTAGACAGTTAAGCCTGTAGAGAAGGACAGTCTTGTTTGCTCCTGATGACAGGGAAGCCAGTTCGGAAGTCTTTGAATAAATAAGTAGATATGTTCCCCTGCTCCCCAAGACCCACCGTGGGCTACACCCCTTTGACTGCTTCTACGCCACCGAAATTGGGCAACAGATTGCTCCACCAAAGAGAAGGGGCACAGCAGAAAACTGTCAGGATAATGCCACTTTCAGTGCTAAAGGGAAAATGCTGAAGCAACAGACCATACTAGCACAGCTGAAGTGGGTGTGTTCGCAGCCCATGACGGAGACACCAGATGCTTGTTTTAAAGCAGCCCTCCCACTTTGCTGATGAATTCCAGAAGCAAACCAGAAAAGACCGTCTAAAGCAAGTTAGGGGTTTTAAAAACATGCTTTAAAGGTGGCTTCTACTTTGCCACTGAAGTTGGGCAAAATGGATTCAGGGGTGTGCTGAGGTCCTGTAAAAATGGCCCAGGGTGGGTGGGCTGCATGTAGCCAAAAGACCTCATCTTACCCATCCCTGCTGTTCACCCACCAAAGAGATGGCTGGTGCAAGGATTGGGCTGGAGATACAGGAGACACGGCACGTTTAAACAGGAGTTAATTAAAAACAATCCTCCTCTTTTCTGTATAAAACCACCATCACCACTGATTTGCTGTTTACAAAATCAACCCAAAGCTGCTTGCCACAAACATTCCAGATGAACACCTGGCTTCCCACTCCTGAGCCCCCTGCATCGTCCCCTTTTCTAAGCCAGAAGAGCCCCAGAGCAGAAGCCTTTTCTCCAAGGAGTTGCTCTAGCCCCATCTGCTGTTTCTTCTGCACTTCCTCCCCTTTCTCATATCCCTGGAGGCACAGGGATCTTTACACAGCATTCTGAGTGTGGTGGCACCACCTCTGTGCCTTTCGACAGGGGACGTTTATTTTCTGTTGCTACTTTCTATTTCTTTCCTAATAAACCCCAACTCCCACATCCTCTTTTGGATCTACGTCCCTCTCTTCCAGCATCCCTTTCCTGTAACTGCCAGCTCAATCCTCATCAACACAACATGTGGAGTTGTTGCTTCAACCCACTGTGAGTCACTTTATACTCGCATACAATTGAGCCCAATGGCCACTTTTGTGCCTATCCACCCGTTTGCAGGGATCCTTTCAGAACTCTCTGCTTTCTCTTTTCCCATTTTAATGAGCAAATAGCCTATTTTCCTTTGCAAACCTGCCCCCTTCACTGCTCCCCCCTAACTCCACGGTGGGGGAACACAGCACCCTCAATGCCTCCTTATCGGGGAGTGCTCATTAGAAAAATCAAAGATTCCCCCAGAGCCTGGGACAATAACTTTTTTGGGCAACAACCCCCAGAATCTCACCAGTCACACCATGCAGGCCATGCTTACTAGGGGATTCTGGAAACTGTAGTCTGAGAAAAACAGCTTTTCCAAGATCTGGATTCCTGTCTGTGCTCATAAGGCAACGGCAGCACTCTAATCCCACCTGAAGTGCCGTGGTTCCATCGCAGGAACCTTAGGACGAGGCAGCCATGACAGTCCAAGTGGGAGCAAAGGGCTACAGCTGTGCATGTGAAAGAGGGTTCTGTCTGGATCCAAGCCAGAGATGTGTTGGCCAGCTACAAGGCGGCTTCACGGGAAGGGCCAGAATCTCAACTCACAGACCTGGGAAGGAAGTTCCACTCACGGCCACCTTGGGGTTGCTGAGCCAGGGAGGGCCGGGACTCTGCTCCTCCATACAGAGTCGCAAAAACGCAGCCTGCCTCCTCTTCAAACACAGCTCACCCACTGCGCAGGCAGGCGGGTGGAAGCAGCCCAGGAGAGCTCTTCTTGAGACCAGAGAATAGACTGCAAAGTCCCCAGAGGGAGCAAAGTGTTTTTTCCCAAGAAAGCAACAATAGGCCGAGTTAATCTTTAAGCAGACCCATGCTGCTGCTGCTGCTGCTGCCTCCACGGAGGAGAGGTGAACCAGGGGACAAAATGGCTGTTGAGTCTCTCAGTCTTTGCAAGGGCTGCTTCCGTGGGTTAAAGACAGCTATGGGGAATCCTGGTCATCAAAGCAGTGGCCAGTTCTGCGGCTTCCAGGGTGGAGTGATCCTGAACCCCCAAGGAGTGTCAGGACATCTTTTTCCTGTCTCACAAATGCAGGCCTTCCTCCTGTTTACAGCCTTCGACAGCCTTAAAGGCACACAGCCTTGCTAACCTGTCTGACTAAAGCAGCCAAGCGGCCAGCTCACCTGCTGCAATAAACCAGCCCCTCCATCCCCAAGAGGAGCTCTCAGGGCAGTGGGTGCTATGCACAATGCTCCTCTACCCCATATCTGCCCATAAGCACTCTGGGACAAAGAGAGAAAGAGGGAGGGGGAGTGTGGCTTCCCTGAAGGAGTCGGGCTCTCACAAGCTCCCAACCATTCTCTGCTTCTCACAGCACAATGGAGCCACTGTGGGCAGCTGCTTCCACCCCACTCAGTGCTGCCCCCCTTGCAACTGACTGGGTGGGGCTAGTGCTCTGTAGGGAAGCCCCCTTACCTTCCTCCCCCCTGCCAGAGCCCCTTCCTACAGGGAGTGTGCCTGGGGCATGGATGGCAGAGAAAGACGATGTTGCTGTCTCTGCCTGACTTGAGGGTGAGATTTTCTGGCTGTTCCAAGCAGAATTCCTGGCAGAATTTGGAGCACCAGCCCTGCCCGCAGTCTGTGCTCACCTGCCAGGAGACCACTGAGCCAGGCTGACCTGAAGCTGCCCTCCTGTAGCTCCTCTGGAGGGAAGTTCCCAGCCAAGAGGAAGGAGACGTCCGTCCGGCTGCTCCTCTCCCTTCATGGCACAAGAGAGCAGGCAAAGGGGTGATGGTCCAAGCCTTTTCTGACTGGCATTTGGAATTGGTTTGAGCAAACTATGTTACACCCTACAGCAATGCACATGTCACAGAAAGATATGCCCCCAAAGGAGAGGACTCATCTCCACAGCAGAAACTGCAACTCTGAGCATGTACAAAAGGCTCAATCTGTTTTCACAGATTATCACTGAACCAGAGGTTACAGCCAGAGCTTGGACCTGGTAAAATCCCGAAAGCCCCCAGGAGGAGGACTGGCTTTGATGCACTTCCCAGCTTGGAGAGTGGTCCTGGTCAAGAGACCACCACTTTGAGTAGCCCTGTTGTGGCCTGCGACTCCCAGCAGCCCCAGCCAGCACAGGCAATGGTCAGGAGCTCTGGGAGTGACCTTCTACTAGCTTCTGGACGGCCACATCATTCCCACCATCATGCATTTATTTAGGGTCTTTTAATGTTAGTGGGGTTTCGAAAACCCTCACTGTGTGGATAAGAATTGGTATAAACACCTCAGAGCTGGAAGAGGCGTCTTGAAAGCCCACCTAGTTTAAGCCCCCTGAGCCCCCAGCGAAGGATGTCTGATACTACAGCCTCCCCAACAGGCGGCCGTCCAGCCACTTCTTAAAAGACCCTGCCCTTGGACCATCTTAGGCCATTTTAATAACAGGAAGTGACCTGGAAAAGTTGAGTCCTGGGTTACTTCCTGTTGTAAAAAAAGAGAAAGAAAAAGAGGGCTCTCTGGTGCCTAGAATGGCTGGGGGGGGGGCAGGACCCAAAGCATGGCAGGATTGCCTCCCTCCACACTTCCTAGCGGGTTAGGGTGAGGGCATTCTGGGGGAAAATAAAGTGATTTTTTTTTTTTTTGCAAGGGAATGTGGCCCTCTGAGGTCTCCTGGGTGACCAAAATGGCCTCCTCGTTCCTGACAGCTGCACACCCTTGAACTATGGGGAGCCCACCACCTTGCAGCAGACTGACCCACTGGTTCAGGCCCTCCACTCTGGACCTAAGCCAAAACAAACATGTGTGCAACGCCACGATAAGCACATGAAGATGGAAACCACATTGGAGCGAAACCTATCTGCAGCTCTTTCACCCTCTCCTTGTACCTCTTGGCCTCCAGGCCATCCTTCCACTGCCCTCCTTTGGGGACACTCCACTTTGCCAGCATTTGGGAAGGGAGCATGGCTGGCCACTTTTGGCCAGCCGCTTTTGGGTGGGTTGGTTGGTTGGTTGCTTCCTTCCTTCCACCCTCCCTCCCTGGAGCAACAAACCCAAGCAAGGGATCCTCACTGGACTGATCCAGAAACAGCAACTGTTCAAGGGCGCCACTTGCAGAGAGAAGGCTGGGATGGGGCTCTGGCGTTACCTTCCGCCATCTCCCGATCCAAAGGAGGGACGTCATCAACGATGGAGAAGTCCAGCGTCCCCCCGCCAACCTCGACCAGGTCTTCATCGCTAGTGCTGCTCTGGAAACTCCCACGGCGAAAGCTCTTGCTCTCCATGGCCTGGCAGCCCCGAGGCCTGCAGCTGGGGGCAAAACACAAGCAGGTGTAAATCTGGCCTCATGTGGAGAAGACACAAGCAGCAGCAGCAGCAGCAGCACTAACACTTGCTTGGCCTCTGTGTTGAGGAAGGACTTGGCTGGCCTGTGCTCCCATCATCATCATCATCATCATTATATTTCTTACCTACCTCTCCCTCTGGATCAAGGTGGGGAACAACAAATTAACACATAAACATAATGTTGGTTAAAAACACAAAGCAGTTAAAAACATACCAATTTAAAAGAACAAGACCCAAGACATTTTAAAACAATCAATACACAATTTAAAATTCAGAGTTTAAAAACCATCTGGATAGGTCTGCCAGAAGAGACTGTTCTTTAATGCTGTTTTAAATTCAGACAGCGTATTCGACTGTTGAATCTCTTCCGGCAGGCCGTTCCGGAGTCTAGGGGCGGCTGAAGAAAAAGTCTTCTGGGTGACCGTTGCCAACCTCATCCTGGCTGGCCGGAGCAAATGTCTCCCAGATGACCTAAGCATATGGGGTGGATTATAGGGGAGAAGGCGATCCCATAGGTAACCTGGACCCAAACCATGTAGGGCTTTAACGGTAATAACCAACACGCTATACTTTGCCCGGAAACTAATTGTCAGCCAGTGGAGTGATTTTAATATTGGTGTGATATGATCATTCGTGGGTGTACCTGTAACCAATCTGGCTGCCACGTTTTAGGAAGAAGGCAGGCAAACTGAGAAAACTGCATGGCATGGAAGCCAGACTCAGGGCTTTGGCACCGGGAGAATCAGGGGTTTTTATTCCCAATTAGCCTTGCACTTCTAATCCTGTCATACAAAGAAGAGATGGCAATCTGAAAGGGCCTTCCAGGGCCATGGATTCTGTGCCTGGTTTGCCGGCCTCTCCTTCTCCCTACTTTCCCCTTGTTTGGCTGCAATGCTCCAGACTTGCCCTCTACAGAAAACACACGTTTATTCACAATTCCAGAAGGCTTCAAACAAAGCCATTTAAACCAATGAAATGTGAAAGAGGCCTTTCCAAAGTGTCACTTTGATCAGCATCTCTAAAAACCATTTGGGTCATAGATCCCCCCCCCCAAGTTGCTAAAATGGGCTTTGAGAGGGAAGTCTCCACTTATGTAGGGCACATGAGATCTCCAGATCTGAGTACATCAGCCCAGTAAAAGCCGCTGCGTGGCTGAATGCCAACTTCTTTCAGGGTCAGAAGTTCAAATCTTGCAGTAGGTGGAATTAAAAGCAACCCTGTGACGTTCATAGGAGGATTTTAGAAGGGCGAGGGATGCAGCACACAAGGGACCAGGAAAATAGACCGGGAGAAGTTTAATTGAGGTCACAGAGAATGGTGCATGAGGACTTGGCAAGCGTTTCCCTGGACCAGCCAGGATTTTTCTCCTGCCAAGAAGCCTTTAGAGAACAGGGAAGGTTGCTCCGCAGCAATGGCAAAGGTACAGAATCAAGAGGAAAGGGTGGGTGGCTGGGTGGAATATATGGAAAGCAAGCAAGAGGCATTCCCCACATAAAAAGGCCTTGGGCAAAGCAGTGCCTTTTTACAAAACATCAGTTTACATCCTTCCAGCCCCTCCTTTTTCTCATTATCTAGCTGGATGTTTTTCTAGCTGCATTAGCATTGGGAGGATGGTGAAGAAAGGACGCAGAAAGACAGGCTTTGGGGGTTGGGATGAACTGGGAAAGAATGGGATTCTGCAACAGCCCCTCCTACCGGAGCTGCGTGTGCCTCCCTACAACAGGCGAAATACACAGCAGCTGCCTCTGAATCCCGTACGGAGCAGAAAAACAGAAAGCAAAAGGGGGAGCAGATCAGCCTGCCAGACCAGCTCCCCTCAGCATGTTTTTAAGAACTCACAGGTCTATAAATCTGGTCTTCAAAATAGAAGCCATCATCCCTGGGTGTATTTTGGAAGAAGTTTTTAAGTACTGTAGTCTATAGAAAGTAGAAAATGTTTTTGTTTACTCATTGCCTGATTGAGTTGTTTAACTCAAACATGTACACTGTTTGCTTTTGGACAAAACATTTGCTGAAACATGTTGAACTGCTCCTTCTCTTTTGGGGTACAGTAGGCCCTTGGTACCCTCTGGGGTTTGGTTTCATGACAGCCCCCCATGGATACTAAAACCTGTGGATGTTCAAGACCCGGGTGGGAGGCCAGGGAAGCGTCGGCCTTCTGAAAAGGAGGGGGAACGCACAGGTGCCCTTTGGCGCCGGTTTCATTCTGACACCAAGTCAACACAAGGCTTTTCGTTACAAACTAAGGGCCATAACTGATTTTATCCAATTGGTATATGCACTATGGCTGGCATTATTTTAAATCATTTTAACTGGTCTGAATGGTCTTGTTTTAGAGATAAGTGATTTAATATACTATCTGTCTTTTAAAATTATTCTTATTATTTTAAATTGTTCTGAAGTGATTTTATGGTACATTGTCCAGAGCCCGATGGCCACTGCACACTTCCCAAGACTGATTTACTCCAAGCCACGAGCGACGAATACACCATACTCCTACCATGACAGATGCAAAAGACTGCAGATGCAAAAGACTGCAGGTGCATGAATCTGATCCACAGCATGGAAAAAGAGACACTCTCTTGAGTATATTTCAAAGATGTTCCTCCACCAGGTCAGCCATGTGGGTGCCCACAGCAGCACCACTGACTTGGAGGTACATGCTGTTCCCAAAAGTGAAGAAGCTAAGGGTGAGCTCTTCTCTGCAGCATAGTGACTCTATGTGGGTCAACCCGCTCTTGTTCGGATCTCCCAAACACAATGGGCAGATAACTGTGACCTGAAACACACACAAAGAGAGGCAGGAGATTTTAAAAGGCTAGAGGGTCAGTTTTACTCAAATTCTCTCTGGCCCAGGCCAGGCACTGATCCCTCCCAGAGACAAGTGGTTTTTGAGGGCATTGCACTTCCAGGAGAGGCGGATTCTCCCTCTGGGAAGACTGGATGCAGAAGCTCCAGAGGTTCCCAGCCGGCCCTGAATCGTGGCTTCTTTCCCTTCCTGGCCTGCAGGCGTCACCCTTCTCCGCTGCTCAGCCTTCTTCCTTAAGTGGAAAACACTTAAGCGCCTTAAGTGCATGCTTCTAAGTCACCAGATGATGACTCGGCAGCCAAAAAATGCCAACAGCCTCCACAGGAAGCTTCACCTTGCCTCTGAGGTGATGTCACACAACAGGAGCAGTTTGGCCCACAGTTCTCAATCACAAGTGATTCATCTCGATCCATTCCTACATGTTGCATTTGCAGACGTGCCCTTTTAATTAAAAGCGGGTTGGGGAGGTATTTGTACAGAGGAGAAACTGAGGTTGGAAGAAGACACTTAGGAAAAGACCATCCTGTGAGCCCAAGGGTGAGACACAGGAACTCCCGGTTGCAGAGGCTGGGTGCTCACCTGGTTCAACAGCAAGGGCAATGCGATAACTTCTAACTACCTCTACCCCGCACGACCACCAAATCGGGCACATCAGGGCACTGGATGGTCTTGTTCAATGTCAACCACCGCTTGCAGTGTGTTTTTTCAGAGGTAGGAAAAGTTGCTCTTTTGGAGACCACAACTGTTCAGGTGTGCGTGCTTGTGTAATCTAGGAACTGTACGCCAAAGAGAAAAATGTCAGGCAGGACAAATTCATAGCAGCACCTTTAAGACTGACTGAATTATTTTAGGGAACACATTCAGTGATAGCAGTATTGGCCATGCAGCAAAACAAAATCCAGAATCCAGAAAAAAGCAATCGCTTTATTGGCCAACCAAAATGTAAAACACATGATGCAAGCTTTCAAAGCTCTACTGGCTTCTTCATCAGGCAAAAGATGTTAACAAATAAAGATTGAAATGTGGCAGTGTTGGCATCACAGGTCTACATGTTGTTTCAGATGTTCCTTGTGTTGTTGTTCAGGTGAGGAGTCCCATGCAAGCAGAGGCTAGTCCGACTTCCTGGCCATGTGCAGTTGAGACAAACGACAGTAAAATTAAAATTGTCACTTTTCTTTATTTTTTAATATCGCATTCCCTGCCCTCGCTCAGTGAACTGAGGGACAGTTTATGGCCATGCACCTGAAATGGCAGATGCACAAAAAGATATCCTATGTGAGAAACAAACCTGCCTTAAGGCAGCCAGCCCCTTCCCCCTCCAGACAGGTAAGCACCAGGTATGGATACAAGTCTGCCACGTAACAGAGCACAACCAGCCACACATTTTCTCCCCAGAACCAAAAAGACTACTGAAACCCCTGCTCCCTGGTGAACTCCTGAGGCCTTTAAGAGGAGGGCTGGCAGTCCCCAGGGATGAGAGCATTTCAACAAGAGTCAGAACAGGAACACACCTCCAGCCTCTGGAGGAAACAAGCAAAGCACAGAGAAAAGAGAGCATGAAATGAGCCAAGCGCCTGTAATTTGTTTTCATAGAATCATAGAATTGTAGAGTTGGAAGGGACCACGAGGGCCATCCAGTCTAACCCCATTCTGCCACGCAGGAAATCTTGATCAAAGCATCCCCGACAGATGGCCATCCAGCCTCTGTTTAAAGACCTCCAAGGAAGGAGAGCCCACCACGCTCCGAGGGAGTGCGTTCCAGTGCCGAACAGCTCTTACTGTCAAAAAGTTCCTCCTAATGTTGAGGTGGAATCTCTGTTCCTGGAGCTTGCATCCATTGCTCCGTGTTCCAGTCTCTGGAGCAGCAGAAAACAAGCTTGCTCCATCCTCGGCGTGACACCCCTTCAAATACTTAAACAGGGCTATCATATCGCCTCTTAACCATCTTTTTTCCAGGCTAAACATACCCAGCTCCCTAAGTCTCTCCTCATAAGTCATCGTTTCCAGACCTTTCACCATTTTAGTCGCCCTCCTCTGGACACGCTCCAATTTGTCAATATCCTTTTTGAATTGTGGTGCCCAAAACTGGACACAGTATTCTAGGTGAGGCCTGACCAAGGCAGAATAGTTTTGTTTTGAAATGCAAGGAGGTCAAGCAAACACCCACTGAACCTTCTCCCCACCCCACCCAAGTCAGAAACGCAATAAAAGGAATCGGGTTTTTTGTAAATGGATGGATTTCTCAACCCCTGTGTTGACTCTCACCCTATAGAAAACGCCACCCAATTCAGCCCAGTTGAGAGGGGTGCTTTTTAACACCAGACCTCCAAGACTTGGACCAGCAGGGCAGAGAGTCAGGTTACAAGATCTGGCTCAGTGCCCTTGTCAGGTTCAATTGGGACAGACACATGGAGGGTTTAAATTTAGTTTCCTTACTGAGCACAGAAAACAGCGGCCACCACTGCATTACTACCCCTTGCCTCCCTGCCCTTCCGCATGCCAGATTCTCTGTCTTGCTTTCCCAGACACCAACCACGATCTGTGGACAAAGGACACTTTGTTCTGTGTGCAGCCATTGTGCAGAGGCACGCTTATGGCCGAGCTAATCATTGTTCGCTGGAGCATTGTTCGGAGCAGAGGCAAGCCCCGTGCAAACCCCAAAGTTTTCAGCCGCATCAGTCTGCAAAAGCCAAAGATCCCTTGGAAGAGCACGCTCTCTCTTTCAGTCCTCGTGGGAGAGTCTCCTCATACAGGACTATCTACTTCTTACACTGGGCGGCCCAGTCCAAATTTTTCTCAGTTTTGGTCTACACAAACTAAGGGGTAAAGGGAGTGCCTCCACACATCGACACTACCCAGGATCATGTGGCACAGATGCTAAACATAATCTCTGAAGGGCAGGAGGCAAGAGATCGCACACACATCAACCACTGTATTGTTGCATGTCTTCAAGTCGTTTGTGACATATGGTGACCGTAAGGGGGCTCCTATGGCTGAGAGAGTACAACTTGCCCAAGTGCATTTTAATGGCCAAGCGGGGATTCAAGCCTTGGTCTCCAGAGTCATAATCTAATACCAAAACCACTACACCATGCTGGCTCCCTACATCAACAATGTCCAGGGTGATTTTCACCAGGAAGGACAAAACAGGCAAAAACAAACATGAGTGATAAGTTGCAATCAAGTCAGATTCCGAGAGGACGTTTGCCAAATCTGCCAAGCCTTTTCGAGAGGGCATTTCCACAAATCTACCCTCTTCTTTGCAACAGACTCTAAACTGGATGGCTGCTTCTCGCATTCTTGCCATCTCACCCTTGAAGGCCACGTACTCCAAGTTCAAAATCTTCCTGGGACAAGCAGGAGACCTCTCCCCTTTCCTCAAGTCTGGAGTCAGTCCAAACTGGAGGAAACTTCAACGGTTATTCACCACAACTGGGGGTGGTGGTAGAAATGTCTGAAACTCCAGACAGATGTTCCTGGTAACGATAATGGTGTTTTTCTGTAGAAGACTTCTGAACAAGAAAAACTGGAATGTCTTACCCTACACTTCTCAGGTGCATTCTTAAGGGATGTGCACAAGAAAGAAAATGCTTCACGGGAGCCATGGAAGCAACCAGCCTAATTAGGCGCATGTCCACTGATGCCCAGCCCCCCCCCCCCCAGGCTGCCAACTTTCTTGTTGTTGTTGTTAACTGCTGCCAAGTCATCTCCAACCAATGGCGGCCCTGTTCCTTTGTCAGACTCCTTACCAACATGGCAACCAGAAATGATTTTGTGCCTTTCCTGTTACTAGTTTGAGAAAGTCTTTGATAAAATAGAGGTACTTGAGGGGTTCTGAGGGGCTTTCTGCTTAGGTCTGGGGAGATTTTAGTATGCTTAGGAGGCTTCTGCACATTTTTCAGACACAGAAAAGACTCCCTGAAAACCTCCCAAATTATTATTATTATTTAAACTGAGAGGGAGGGGGTCAGTGGGCTTTGGAGAAGTGGTGGGGCCCTGCAAAAGGGGGGTCCCCAGTTTGCCCACCAATCGCAAGTACCAGCTGCAGTAGAGTCCAGTGATGACTTGGGCTGCCATTGGGGGAGAGACGGAGAACTCCTCCCCTCTCATCCCCAATGTGGCCATTTGGCAAAGAGAAAAAGCTTTCCAAATCAGCATCTACCATTTCACAAAAGGGTTTGGGAGCCCCCTTGGACAAATTCCCCAAAAGGGAACAGCTTATTAAACCCCCATCTTACTTTTTGCTTTAATGCTCTTCACTCCAGATTGAGCAGCGTGTTAACTGACTTTTCTGGCAGTGGATAAAACCTCCGGCTGTGTGCTCAGTTACGTAGGAGAGTGTATTTCTCACTTTCCTCAGAGGATGAGATCTGGAGACGCCACATGTTGTTCTGGCTTCTAAGAACCCTGCCAAGAGCAAAGGAGGAAACTGAGGGAAGTGCAGAGGCAGCCATTTCAAGAGGTCCCTGGGCATGCCACTGATTCAAGGACATGAAGGCACTGACTGTGCTTGTTTAACTTCTTGAAGCAGAAGCTTCTGCGCTCATTGCTTCCCATGCTGTGGCCTCCTAAAAACCAACCTGCTGGCATTCTTCACTGTTGATCCTTCCAGCTCTGCAGCCAAACATTGACCTAAACCCACCTGAAATTTACAGTCAGGGCAAGCTTGGTGTTAGGAGCCCTGTTGGCAGGATCACGGAGTGCCTAGGCTGCCGGCTGAGAAGGTGAAGCCCCGGTGCCAGGAGCTTCAAGGGAACCGAGAGACTGCTTAAGGGGGATTACTGCAGAGATTTAAGAGGCCCAGTCCCACGTCTGTGTAAACGCAAAGCCAACTAAAAAAGCTATGGGGAGACAGAAGTGGAGGGAGAGGCGTAAACAAGGAAAAACTCCTTCTTTTCTGTGGCTGAGATGGTGTTCTTGCTCTGTAGACAAGGACAAAGGATCTCCAATGAATTCTGAATCCCTCACCGAACTATAAACCCCAGGATTCCACAGGATGGAGACACGGCAGTTAAAGTGGCATCCGGCTGCTCTAAGTGGTGTGGTGTGTATTCACCCCCAGGGCATGTATCATGAGCCAGCAGAGCCAGCGAAGGGGCAGGTAAAAGATCCAGAATCTGCCCTTGACTGGATGGTTTGAGGCAAACACGACTCCTTCCAGGGCTAATGCCATCCCCCAGGCCCACCAAATTGTTCCTGTCATGGCCTAAAAATAAGTGGATGGAGGCCCCAAGAAAGGTTTCCCAGGAACAAAGAGCCAAACGAAAAACACACCTGTCCTCTTCCACGGAAAATCCTTCCCTCTCACTTGCTCAGGCCCACCAGAAAGACTCAGCCATGGCTATCGCAATCGGAACACAACTCACAGCCACACCTCTATCCAGGCCCACTAAATCCACGTTGACTATGCAGTCTGCAAAAAAAACTTTAATGGGAGAGAGGAGGAGAGGGGCCCAGAGGGCCAGTTCCAGAAAGCTAGCACTCCTAAATGGGGGAGGGTGGGGGTAGGTGGTGTTTTGGGATTTTTATCTGTATTGTATTTTAATTATTGTAAGCCGCCCCGATTGTTTTAACAGAGGGGCGGGGTATAAATAAATATTATTATTAATAATAATAATAATAATAATAATAATAGCAGCAAACAGGGATCACCAGCATTGAGGCCATGATATTGAGAACACAGCTGCGCTGGGCAGGGCACGTTTCTAGGATGGAGGACCATCGCTTCCCAAAAATAGTACTCTACGGTGAACTCGCCACGGGTCAGCGTAAGAGGGGCGCTCCAAAAAAGCAATACAAGGACTCCCTGAAACAACATCTCAGGCTCGGCCAAATTGATCACCAACAATGGTCCGCCCTGGCCTCGCATCGGGAGGCATGGAGACGCACTATCCACAATGCTGCAGCCTTATTTGAGAACTCACGCTGAACAAGTCTTGAAGAGAAACGGCAACGCAGAAAGAACCACAACCCGGAAACATTACTCAAGGAGACCTTCTGCTGTGCTTTCTGCAACCGGACTTGTCTATCTCGGATTGGGCTTTTTAGTCAACAGCGCGCTTGCAGAAAGCGCGGGACGAGTCCTTCCTGAATCTTCGTTTGCGAAGAAAAGCCAGAGAGATTGGTATTATTAAATCATCACACTGGCCATGGGCAAACTCTTTCCATCTCAGCATATACTCCAGAGCAGAAAAAACATTGTGGCAAATCTAAAGGGTGTAAAGAAACTGTGGCATGCTTCGGATGTGCAGAAGTGCCATGGAGCAGACAGGAAGGGGCGGGCTGTTCTTGCACATTTAAGGGGGGAGTCTGCAGAAGAGCTAACAATAAATCTCCGCAGGAGAGAAGGGAGCTGCTTTTCCAGGAAGCCCTTGAGGAAGTGAAGCAGAAAGATTGCACCACTAGGGAGGCAAACCAGACTGTAGTGTAGGCTGATTTCCTCTGAAATGTTTTGCTGCCTCCTTGGCCGAGGCAGGGCATCTGTGGTCACACTGAGTTCCTTCCGCTGCTCTGAGGAAGCCCAAACACTCGCTAAGGACTGTGTGATCCATTATTACCGCGACAAGGAGGAGGCAGCCTCTGGTTTCTACTTTATCTAAGAGTTTCTGAACTGCCCTCTACCCTGACAGGTACTAGGGCAGCAGACAAAGGTCCAAATGGTCCAAAAGCAGTTTGTAAATTCCACATGCCTCCTGCTGGGTTGCCCAAGGGACCACCTTGCCCAGCATCCTGTCTCCACCCGTGGGCAGCTGGTGGCTTATGAGAAACCCACAAGCAGGACTCGGAGGCAGCAGCTCTTCCCCCACATCCGAGACTCTTGGGGCACACAGAGTTTCCGTGGCACCATTGCAGCTTTTCAGAACAGGAGAAAAGCCCTCGCAGATCAGATCAGTGTGAGGGCTTAGGTTCCCACCACAGCAACCCATTTAAGGCCTCCACAGTGGCACCAAAACAAGACCAAGGGCTACCTGCCATGGTTCCCTCTCCTGCTTCAAATTCCCAGAGCTGACTAGTACTATTCCAAAAATGCCAGACAGTCATTGTGAGTAGCTAACAACCTGGTATCTAGCTTTTTCCCCTTGGTAGTCCATCTACTTTAGCAGCTCCCCCTGCATCTTGTGGTGGTGAATTCCAAACGCTAATTGGATTACAGGTGCTTATTACATCACATGGGTGAACTACTTAACCGTTGCAAGGATGTTTGTGTTGTTACCAACTTTTCTGACAGCGGCCGGTATTACTCATGTAATTGTTACCGTCAGTACTTTCTGCCTCCAATTTTGCTCTAATCCCAAGCCTTAAAATGAAGCCCTCAAACTGTTCTCCATCAGAGCATGAGGATCTGGATGGTGATCTGTGAAAGTGCATGCCAAAATAAATCAGTTTGTCTTAGAAGGGCCACTGGGATTTCATGCGCTTCATGATCCATTCTAATTTTCCTGCCAGCCAGTTTTGCCAGATGACTCCCAAATGCAAGTTCTCACAGAAGGAGTTTTCCACACACAAAATCCTTATTGTGTAAACCTCTGATCCTCTTCCCCGTCCCCCTGGTAAACTGGAAAGCCCTTTCTCAAGGGGAGGTCCATCCACTTGGGCTGGTGACCAGGCGTGCTGTTCTTGGAAGGCGAGAATGGAGCACATGAGCTCTAAATGTAGGTCTTGGAGTCCCAGCCCAGATTCCAGGCTGGCCGGGGGAAGGATGTAAACAAGATGCCAAGGAGCCCAAACAGGTTCTTCCATCTTGGCACAAGGGTTGCGACACGTCTCCCTGCTGTGCTCTGTTTCTTCCCTGGTGATCTACCTCTACGGTGCCTCCTGTGGCATTTCAAGAGGCCGGAGGTGATGGACCCTGGCTGGCCATTCCAAGACTGGCATTCAGCTCAGAGCCTGAGGGAGGAAACTCAGCTGAAGGGTACAGCCTGCAAAAGCCAAGACTGCGCTGCAGAGACTCCGGCTGAAAGAAAGGTTTAAGCAGGCTCTGGAGCAACTCAGACTGGACAGAAGACTCAGAGCTTCAGCAGCAGGCAACTTCCCTTGACTTTCCTAAGTGCACTTTTGCTTCTTGTCTGAAGGGAAGCGAGAAAGGGAACTTTGCCAAGGGAAAGCAAAAGACCCCAAACCCAGAAAAATATTCTCTTCCATGGCTTCCAAATATCCAGAAATTGTGCATCTCTAAGAGATTATCACACTACACTGTTATGGTACTATTATTCCATTTTAACTGCTCTGGCTGCCTCCTGTGGAATTCTGGGCTTTGTAGTTTAGTTGAGGCCTAAGAGCTATCTGACTGAGAGTTCTAAATGCCCCTCCTTAAACTGCAAATCCCAAAATTCCACAGGAGGCAGCCAGAGCAGTTAAAGTGGAATAACAGTGCTATAACAGTGTGGTGTGATAATCTCCTAAGTACTGCATCTAAGTACATCACTTCAGCATTCCTTACTACCACCCTTGCAAGTTAGGCCAGTGTCAATGTCACCCATTTAAAGGATGTTTGGGGTTGAAAAGTGGGGAGGGGGGTTGCTGAAGGATGGCTAAAATGTTAGCGGAAAAGGAGTCCTCATGGTGGGCCGTTCCCAGGGATAAACCGTTTCAGGCTCTCTCCTGAACTGTCGTGCTTTCAGGCGCTCATTTGGTAAACCAACACAGTTCTGTATCTTGGAAAACCAGTGACAGGAAATAACACTTTCCAAACCTGGCTGAAAAACCTCAGATTCAGTCCTGCCACAGGGCTGTGGGGAAAAACATCTCACCGATTTCCAAGTACTGGACAGAGTTCTAAGAACGCACAGAGCAGAAACCAGGAGCCTTTTAGAACAACCAGCTCAAAGCTGAGGTCGCGCTTTGTCTTGTCCTATTGATTTCTTTTTTTAAAAGCAAGTCAACTGGAAGTGGCATACCTAATCCCTCTGCGTGCAGCATCACATCGATTCTTTCTCCTTTAGTGATGCATTTATATCAAACCTCACAATTCTACCCCTTCCCACCTTGGCAAAGAATGAAAAGTCTCTCCCAAGAGGAAAGAAAGATGGAAGAAGGAAAGCAGTGATGAGCAGATCCAGCCCAGGTGGCGAGGCAACAACATGCCACAACCTTCCTCTCTCAGTGCTTCAACAGTCCCCCAAACTCTGCCTGTGCCATCTGCACCCAGGCTGTGCCTTTTGCCGTTTGGCTTGGCACGAGACTACAGGTAGAGCTCTTGCTCCAGGATGCGCGCAACTGATGGCCCTCAACAAACCTAAACATCACACAACACACACTCTGCAGCAAGGAGGAAGATCCATGAAGATCCCCCTGACCCAGAGCATGCATATTTTTTGCCATTCCTCATCAGCAAGTAGTCATTTTGCTCCAGAGCTTGGGAAGGTTACATTTTGGACTACAACACTCAGAATCCCCCAGCTAGTGGCCAATCTCTGTTTTTCTGTAGAGCCAAAGATAGGCCATGCTCCAAGCCTCCTTGCCTCAGGGGCCTCTCCCATCACCCCCTAAGCCCTTGAGGAGGGAGGGAGGGAAGAAGATTCATGCCACCTCTGCCCCCAAGAAAAGTATTTTCCAAGACAGGCCATCTTTTTTGCCATCATTGCTGGCAAAAATGAACCACCCCTCCCCCGAAAACAACCCAAGATTGTATGCTGCTATTGAACACAGAAACATATTTTTGGGAATAAAAATTCAGGCACAAGCCCCCGCATTCCAATTTCGAGAAGGAGAATACACCCTGCTGCTCCTTTTCCTCAAGGAAGCTTTCCTTTGGATGCTGACTCTCAGGGGAACATCTCTTACAGTTGCTGCTTCAAAGCATCCAATGCTTTCACATCAGGCCCTGAGAGGAAACTGCAGTGAGGATGCCAAAGGCAATCTTCCCGGATGGACCCCTTTCAGGACATACAGTTACAGCACTGTGATTCCACTTTAAATGCCACGGCTGCCTCATCCTATGCAATCCTAGCGACTGTAGCCTGGGGAGGCGCCAGACGAGCTCTCAGGTGGAGAACTGTACATTTGTTGTTGTTGTGTGCCTTCAAATTGGTTGCCTTTGCCTTCCTCTGAGGCTGAGAGAGGGTGACTTGCCCAAGGTCACCCGGTATGTTTCTATGGATGAGCAGAGATTCAAACGCTGGTCTCCACAAGTTGCAGTCCAACACTCAAACCACTACACCACACTGACTCACATGACAACTGTAAGAACCCCTCCTCTGCAAAGATCTAGGACCCTTTCACACAACAGAGTTTCTGTGTAAAATTGCCTTCAAGTCGCCTGTCGACTTACGTTGACCCCATGAATTTCAGAGGGTTTTCTTAGGCAAGGAAAACTCAGAGGTGGTTTTGCCAGTTCCTGCCTCTGAAACAGAGACAACAGCACCTGGTATTTGTTGGTGGTCTCCCATCCAAGTACTAACCAGGGCTGCAAAGTGCAAATCCTGGGATTCCATCAGATAATAGAGCCGTGGCTAGGTGGAATCCTAGCACTGCAACTGGGTCCTGTGAAATGGTCTTTGCAAAAGAAGAAATTCTGACATCTTACACTCAGCATGAACAACTTGCTTAGATGCACCTTGCGTGGGGAAGAGTGTTTAGAAGGAACAGAAATAGTGGTATCAAGCATCAAGGTTTGGCATGGCTCTGGATTTCAAAACAGCCCCATAACGTTGGCCTGAAGTAAACATGTTTATGGCACCTTTCCGATATTTATAAAGCTAACAGAGTAACAATATGGCATGCTGTATTTACTCTACATTGCTGGTAAAGTTTAGCCGCTATTCAAACAAGTTTTCAAGCTCATCAAAACAAACCAGGGGGGAAAAGCTGAACTGTGATAAGCCAAGCAGCACGAGGTTATGACTAACAGAATCCCCCGTGTGCTTCTAGGCCAGGGCCCCATAGACCTGTCGCTTAGCAAAAGAGAACATACTCTGGTGTGCCACAGGGAAGCAGCCAAACATGCAATGGCAAGGTGGCAAATCTTCCTCCATCCGTGTGACCAAGAGACTCTCAACCAAAGCTCCTGGCCATTGGTACTTGAACAGAGGAATATGAGAGTGAAATTTCCCTGGGCTCCTGAGATGCAGAAAAAGAGCAACTAAGGACCCACATGGCTGTACATACAGAGAGAGACACAGAGAGAATTGATTCTAAGCACCTATTTCACATACATTTTTATAGATGCTACCAGAGGAAAGAACTGGTAAAACCACCTGCCGAGTATTCCTTGCCTAAGAAAACCCGCTAAATTTGTGGGGTCCCATAAGTTGACAGGCAACTTGAAGGCTTGCGCACACACGCACACACTGTCTTCCATGAACAGTCACAGTAGCAATGAACTTCCTGTTTCAAAACCAAGTTGCATAAAGAAAGGAAGAAGAATTGATTCCCAGTGTTTCGCCTCAGTTGGGGGGAGTATGCCCACCCCAGCCTCAGCTCTGCATGGAACTACCGTAAGAAGAGATGGAAAGTTCAGTGCATTGCAAGGAGGGGGGGGGAAGAAAAATGTTCCCCCCCAAAGCCTTTATACAGCTGATGCTGGGCTCCAGTTTCCCGTTCCTTACTCCCACAAAAGTTCAAAATGAGGCTCAATCAGCATCTTCAAGAAGGAACTGAAACCTGCATGCCCTTGCACATAAAAGATAACATTGGAGTCTATTTCATATATTTCTAGGATGGAAGGAATCCTATGACTTCCTATGACTGCTCATTCAACTCTCTTTCAAGAATTTTTGGGGGATAAAGAATTGGGAACTAGAAACTGAATGAAGTTTCTTCCTCTTAGGAAGCTGTCATGGTGTGGAATATTTTTATAAACCTCACTTCCCCCAAGACCTGAAGCCCCTAAGACCTGTAAAACCATTCTCCGGGAATTCCAGTTTACTCTGATAACCAAAGGACAAGGGAAGAAGAGCCATCTCACCCGAATCTCTACAGTACTACCTTCCTGATCCTCTAACCAAGCAGTCTACACCCTACACCTCACAAGACCTCTCCACCTCTGTTTTCCATCAGCTATATTTTTCTGACATCAGCTACCTTCCTACGAAAGGTCACAAATCATCATCAGCAGCATACAAAGGTAGAATCCAGAACATATTAGGCTTTGCCAAGTCTGGGCAGGGGTGGCTCTAACCACAGTGACCCACCACTTAGATCTTCTCACTCCTTATCTGTTGAAATCAAAACTTTTAAACTGTACACTTTATTTGGGGGCTGGAACTAACTTATAAGTTTATGCCACATGCAAAGACCATGACAAAAGCAAACATCCATGCTCTCTCTCTCAGAGCTAGACTGCCTAACTTATTGCAGTTTTTCTTGGCCACCTCCTTGGTTATCCAATGATTCATGCTATGGGGCAGAGACCCTCCATCCAAACCACTAACCTGGAGGTGGGGAGCGGGGTGCAGGTGTTTTTATGTGGGGCCCAATTTTCTGTCTCAGGACCCACATGGATTCTCAAAAAACACAAACATAGAGAGGAAAATACGGTCAGAAAATACGGAATAACAAATGCTTAAAAAAAAAAAAAGGTTTCCACTTGGTATCTCTTTATAAGGTGAGCTACGTACTCCTGGATGCTTCCAGGAGGCTCAATTCATCCTTTCTTCTTGACTCACAAAACAGAGGTCTGGAAAGTTGGGGGCCACAGAAAGAATCTTGGGGGACCCATGAGTCAAGACGGATCTTTTCCGGCAGGCCTTTCCTGAATAACTATCCCGGACCAAAGAATCGGCTGTCTCTTTCCCTTGAGCTGCCATTGATTTTTTTTCTTCTCCTCTATTTTAATTATTGTATGTTTTTTAAAAATCTTTTCTAATTGAATATTATTTTAAGGGGTGGGTGGGTTAGGGTACTGATGTTATTATGGAATTTTATACTGTAAGCCGCCCCGATTGCGTTGCAGAGGAGCAGGATAGAAATAAATGTTGTTGTTGTTATTATTATCATGATGATGATGATGAAGCCCTCAGGGCTGCCGTTTGCCCACCCCAGGTCCTGGTTGAAGACAAGCAACTGTGTTTGGCACCGAAAGCAAGTGGCAGGCGAATCCGGAAAGCACCAAAATGGACAGGAAGCCCCTTCTTCCCACAGGCTTTGGTGCCGGCCAGCTGCACGTCCAGCACATTTGGAAAGTCCTGGGATGGAGGCCAGCGAAGAGGAGGACGCAGGGCATCCAACGTGTCCAAGAAAACACATCAGAGCAAGTCAAGAGACCCTTGCGCTTTGGGGGCCACAGAAGAGGCTTCTGGCCACCGGACGGGCTCCTGAGATGAGAGCCGTGGAGGAGATGTATCTTCTTATTAGCTGCTTCTTGTTATTCTTAAATTGCTTTTTCATGCAATAGTGTTGCCATTTTATAATTTGTTTAGCTGTGTTTTAACACTGTAAGTTTGTATGGTGTGTTTTTTTAAATAAAATGTTAATTTTTTTTCTGAGTTTCCTTGAGTCCCAGTTTTGGAAGAAATGTGAGGTGCTGCCTATAAGCCAAATCAAGGGATGCCCAAAATAAGGGCTCTAAGACCCCAAGGAGGGGGGCCAGGGCAGAAGCCCCAAGCCCAGCGGCAGAGGACAGGCAACAGGGCTCTCCTTCCCTTTTCCTGGACTGCAACTCCCATCACGCTGGCCGGGGGATTCTGGGAACTGCCGTCCAAAAAAGGGGCCTCCCCCAAGCCTGACCCCCCTGGGAGGCCGCAGGTGGGGCGGGGGGAAGAGCCATGGCTGATGAAGGCCGAGCTCTGCGGCTGGGGGTGGGGATGATGGGCGCTGCAGTCCTGCAAGGGCTTCCTCGGGCTCTGGAGCCAGGGGCGATGGGGTGAGGAACTGGGGGGGGGGGAGAGAGAGAGAGAGACCCCCCTCCCAACCCCACCCGCCTCAAAGACCCCCAGGCGAAGGGGCGACTGAGCCCTGGGGGCCACTTGCTGTGGGGGAGATTTGGGGCAGCCCCCTTGAGGGCCACTCCTGGAAGGGGGTCCGAGGGGGCGCCGGGGGCTCAGAGCCTCACCTTCTCGGCGGCGGGGGTCCCGTCTCCTCCTCCTCCTCCTCCTCCTCCTCCTCAGCGGGCGGGGGGCCACCTGCGAGTCGAGGGCGGCGCCATTCAGACGTTCCCGCAGCCCCGCGTCACGTGACCCGGGCGAACGGCCGCCTCCCGAGCCCACAGGGAGGAAGGGCGGGGCGGAGGCCTCAATTCCCGCTCTGCGCCTGCGCGCCAGCTTGGCGTGGAGCGGCGCAAGCGCAGTCTGGTGCTGGGCGGCTGACGGCAGGGCCGCCATCTTTTTCTCGGGTCTGCCCGCCCAGCCACGTGCTTTTTCCCTCCTCTTCTTCTCTCTTCCTTTCCCTCGGCTTCCTTCCCGCGAGGAGACCCGCGTCCGTCGCCGGTTGCAGCCAAAGCAAGAGGAGCAGAGCTTGACAAGGTTAATGGGGGGCCCTGGAGGGGAGTAGGACTACAACTCCCAGAATCCTCTGCAAGCACAAGGAGGGGAAACTAATTGTAAGCCGCCCCGATTGCTTGCAGAGGGGCGGGATATAAATAAATTTTATTATTATTATTATTAAACTATGCAGCCCTCCAGTGGTGTTGGACTGCAGCTCCCAGCATTCGTCACCTTGGTTGGGCTGGGCTGGCGGCTGATGGGAGTTGCAGTCCAACAACAGCTGCACAATTCCCCACTTCTGACCCACAGGGGTGGACTAGTGATGTCTGGGGGATTATGGGAGCTGTAGTCGGAAAAAGTCTTGGTGGTTTCTAAAGATTAGGTAGCAAGGGAGGGATGTGAGCAATTGCGCATTTACAAAATATTGGACTTTTGTGCGAGGAGGATTTGTCCATGAGAGTTTCGGGTGAGAAGCTGAGGTGGGCCCCTGGAGCCTTCCAGATGTTTTTAGTAGCCTCGTCGAATTGGAAGGGAACCCCAAGGGTCGTCTAGTCGAGCCCCCTACCCAGCACAGGAACCAGACTGTAGGTAGAGGTTTGGCCGCCCCTCTCAATACACAGCAAAAATAACTACAAAAAGTCAAGATGATGTATAGGAAAATTAATGAAATAAATAAGGAGTAACAGGGATAAATAAATCTCTTTTAAAATGTTAGTTTGTGTAGTCTGCAGGCCTAAAATACTGTGATACTCTAATTCACCTGAGAAAAACAAAGAAGAACAATGTAAAAAAAAATCACAAAGATATGACAAGCACTTAACCAGATCACATTATAACAATCTAAGGCTTAGTCAGCATCACCACTGGTCAGACTGGTGGGTGTTTTTGCCGGGACTCCCTAATCCCCCCCGTAAGTGCTGCAAATGCGCAGCAGTATGAAAGATTTGTTTAAATCATCGGAAACTAAAATTGTGTCTCATGTGAAAAGTGCTGGCCCCCAAAAGTTCCACTCGGGGCTACCCCTGCCGCCCCCTAGCTATGCCACTGGACTCCAAGTCCCATTATTCCCCATCATTGGGATTAGGAAATTTTTTATTGAAATAAAACCATTCTACTGAAAAA
This sequence comes from Gambelia wislizenii, assembly GCA_030847615.1. Taxonomy (NCBI): domain Eukaryota; kingdom Metazoa; phylum Chordata; class Lepidosauria; order Squamata; family Crotaphytidae; genus Gambelia; species Gambelia wislizenii. The sequence continues at coordinate 38,768,068 of JAUMIR010000011.1, read as the reverse complement.
TACACCCAACCGCAAAAGGCTGTAACAATAACGCAAAAGAATTGTTTTCTTCTTTCCTTACTAATACAAAAATAAAACTATCTATCCTAACAGGAATGCACTTTTCCTCTTAATCTAAACACACTATAATCTCTCTTTTTTCTTTTCCAATGAACATTATATTTACATCTTTATACTAAAATTGGCTATAGGGGCTGATGGGAATTACAGCATCTGGATGGCCATAGCTGCCCACTTTTATCTGGAGGGACAGAGGCTGGGCGAGAGGAAGGAGAGCTGCAGGAGTCCAGAAGTGGGACCGCGGTCTGGACTGTGGCTCCCCCCAGTGGCGGAAATGGGTATTCCCTAAGAAGATGCCCAGGAGTTCCTCTAGTCTATCCAAGGCTGCCTGCGGACACACTGCGGACGGAGACAGTGCAGCTGGACACCGCTTTAACTGCTATGGCTCCATCCTATGGATGGTATCCTAGGATGTGTAGTTTGCTGTGGCACTGTCAGACCTTTCTGACAGAGAAGCCTAATATCTCACAAAACTACAAATCCCAGAATTCCCGAGCATTCAGCCATGGCAGTTCAAGCAGTGTCAAATTGCATTAGCTAACACACCTTGGAAGCTGCTTAATGCAGTGTAGATGTGTACATTGCTATTGCTTAAAACAATTTGTAAGCCGCTCTGATAGCCTTGTGGCTGAAGAGAGGGGTATAAATAAATAAATAAAATAAAAATATGTAAGGGTGTCAGTAGGGTGGGCGTGGGGGGAGCCTCTGCTGCCCGGCTCCTGCCTTCCTCCTCCTCCCCGGTCCCAGCGGCGGCGGCAGCAGGAAGGGCTCCGGAAGCCTGGAAGGGGGTCTGGCCGCCAGCTGGGCCCGGGGAAGGGCTCCAGGAGGGCGGGTGCCTCAGGTGGGCGCTCCCGCTGACCTGGAGGGGCGACGAAGGGGTTCCCTGCCAGCGCCCCCTGCTGTCCTCGGGGAAGGGCCGGCCCTGGGGCCAGGAGGAGGGCTATCTATCCTAATAGGGGCTGGCCCCGGGACGGTGAGGGAAGGGGTCGGGCGGGGGAGGAGTCGCTAGAGCGGTCCGGAAGGCTGGAAGGGGGTCTGGCCGCCAGGTGGGCAGGGCGGGCGGGCGTGGCGTGGGGGGACCGTGCCGGGGTCTCCGTGGGGGGAGCTCCGCCTTCCTCCTCCCCGGTCCCAGCGGCGGCGGCGGCGGCAGGAAGGGCTCCGGAAGCCTGGAAGGGGGGTCTGGCCGCCAGCCGGGCCCGGGGAAGGGCTCCAGCAGGGCGGATGCTTCAGGTGGGCGCTCCCGCTGACCTGGAGGGGCGCCCAAAGGATTCCCGGCGACTGGGAAGGGCGGCCCCTGGGTCAGGAGGAGGGCTGGGGGACCCGGGAAGAGGGGCTGGCCTCGGGGCGGGGAGGGAAGGGGCGCGGACCAGGATCTTGGGCGGTCCGGAAGCCTGGAAGGGGGTCTGGCCGCCAGCCGGGCCCGGGGAAGGGCTCCAGGAGGGCGGATGCTTCAGGTGGGCGCTCCCGCTGACCTGGAGGGGCGCCCAAAGGATTCCCGGCGCCCCCTGTCTTCGGGGAATGGCCGGCCCCTGGGGCCAGGAGGAGGGTTGGGGGATCTGGGGAGGGGGTCTGGCCCAGGGAAGAGAGAAGACGGGGCGCGGGCGGGCGGAGAGGAGGCGCTGGGGCGGTGCGGAAGCCTGGAAGGGGGTCTGGCTGCCGCCCACCTGCCGGGCAGAGTTCCAGGAGCCCGGCCTCCTCTGCCCACAATGCCGGGCTCGGGGTGTGTGTGGCGCCGGAGGGGGGATCGGCCACCCCGCTTCGGGCCGGGCCGGGGAACGGCTGGCCGGGTGGGGGGAGACAACGAGGGTTGGAAGACCCGGGGAGAGAGTTTGGCCCCGGCCGAGGGGGCTCCTGCGGGAGCGGGGAAGGAGCCGGGGGTGTCCGGAAGTCTGGAAGGGGGTGTGGCTGCTTCCACCTGCCGGGCAGAGTTCCAGGAGCCCGGCTTCGTGGCTGAAATTTCTGTGCGCGGTGTGGCGCCGGAGGGGGGATCGCCCACCCGCTTCGGGCAGGGACGGGGACCGGCTGCCCCCCTCCGGGGGAGAGGACGGGGGTCGGAAGAGCCGGGGAGAGGCCTTAGTCCGAGGCCGAGGGGCTCCTGCGGGGGCCGGGGGCTATCCGGAGGCGGAGAGGGGGTGCGGCTGCCTCCCACTTGCCGGGCGGAGTTCCAGGAGCCCGGCCTCGTGGCTGGAAATCCCGGGTCCGGGGGCGCGGAGGGTCGGCGGGGCCCCCGGTCTCGAGACATGCCGGGAGATTCGAGGTAAACGAGGAAGCGCGACACGCGAGTAAGAGGGAAAGCGGAAAAGAGGAAGCGGGGCGCCGGAGAGGCTCAGCCGGGCAGGCGGGCGAGGGGGCGGCCTCTCTCCGCGGGGATCCCCGGGCGCTCGGTGCGGATCCGACGGAGGGATTGTCTCCCTGCGGAGGGAGTGAGTGGTGGTACCCCGTGTGGCCATCCAGTCGTGCCCTTAAGTTGTGGCTGTTTTCTCCCTGCGGAGGGGGGCAAAATGTGGCGGGACCCGTGTGACCATCCAATCGTGCCCTTACGTATTTGCTGTTCTCTGCGAGGGAGGGAAGAGATTATGGGGCCCCGCGTGGGCATCCATTCGTGCCTTGCAGCTGTGTGCCCAGTGGGGCGCCCCCTTCCCTCCTCGCGTTTCCTCCGATCGATCCAGCCGAGGGGTGTGGGGCGGAGGGACCTCCGCGGGCCGGCCTCCTCTGCGGGGCGGGTGTTCAGGCGGAGTGGACGCCTCCTTTCCCTGCATCCTTCCTTCCCGCCAGAAGCCTTGGTCTCCTGTCCTTTTGGGGTGGGCTTCCCCCCTTTGTCCTGCTGGCCGGAGTGGAGCTGGGAGATCCCAGGGGGTGAAAGAGGAGGATAGAGACCCCCTGCCCAGCCCGGGGGTCTCTCTTTCCAGGTGGCCGTGAGGAGGAGGGGGTCCCTCTGTAGGCCAAGCCCCCTTTGTTGGGGGATCTGGTGTGCATGGCCTCCCTTCTTCTGGTGGTCCTCCTGCTCGATGGGGCCAGAGGGGAGCATAAGGGGGGTCCTCTGCAGGCTGGCCTCCTTTTGGGGGGCTGTGCTCAGGCGGAGTCGATGCCCCCCTTCCCTGCCTGCCTTTCTGGCTCCAGTGCGGACAAGCCCAGGGCGGCCTTGCTTCCCAACTGGCTGTCAGGAGGGGGGGCTTCTGTCTGCCAGGCCCCCTATTTTGGGGGGTCTGGTCTTCAGGACCCCCTGCTTGCAGTTCTCTTGGGGAGAGGAGTGTGCGGACAAGCCCAGATAAGAGCTCTGGGGCTGGGTGGTGACCCTTCATCAGCTGGCCCCAGGGCGGCCTTTCTTCCCAACTGGCTGTCAGGAGGGGGCTTTTGTCAAGCCCCAGACAAGAGCTCTGAGGCTGGGTGGTGACCCCTCAACCCAGGCCAGGGTCCTCTCTTTCCTGGTTGCTGTCAGGAGGGGGGGCTTCTGTCTGCCAGGCTCCCTATTTTGGGGGGTCTGGTCTTCAGGTCCCCCTGCCTGCAGTTTTCCGGGAAGAGAGGCACAGTGTGCGGACAAGGCCCGGTGAGCTTTGGAGCCAAGTGTGGAATTGGGAGCCCTCCTCCGTCCCTTGTGTTGTGCTGAAGTCCAGGTGTGTCTTAACAAAAGTGGGGTTGCAATGAAAATGAAATGGCAAATGAGACCGAGGTTCCTTTGGTGACACTCTCCGTTCCTTGGGGTAAATCCGAGTGTGTCCAAGGTGTTTGTACCGACTTTTCCCAAAAAACCTGGGGACGATCCCAGGCCCCCCGGGGTGGCAGCAATAATACAGTTGGGTGTGCTTGGCCAACTGTGGATGGGCCGGAATGACTGCCATGCCCAGCAGAGGGTGGGGGGGGGGCAAGTCTGCAGGTAGACCAGGACCCCCTTCATCCCTTTTTAGCCCCTTTCAATGCCTTCCTCTCCCTGGTGTGAGTAGAGGACAGCAGTGGCTGATCAGTTTAGGAAACATTTAGAAAAATTTTAGGTAGACCAGGTCCCCCCTGAGCCCTTGACCCACAAGCATGAGATGCTTTTCTATGGCTCTTTATGTGGGTTGCAATGTTGAGGATAAATTGTTGCCAATACTGTATTTTCTAACAAAGTCCCTTTTGAAACTCCCTTTAAGGGCCACTTGTAGCCATTTTAGAAACATTTGGAGAAGGGTGGTTCCGATTGTGCTGAAAGCTTTTTTAAAATTATCCTTCAAGTTCCTTTTGGAGGCCATTTTAAGGGGGTTTTTGGAAAATAACGAGAGCCCATTTAAAAAAAAAATGTCACAGCAATCCATATATCAAAGCTCTGTTGCGCAGCCTGTCAGCACACTGGGGGCGTTAACTTGTAGACATTTAAGTCCTTTCGAAACATGGTGGTGGCAGGGGGTGTGTGGGTAGCATGGGGGGATGTGGCATGGTGTGTGTGCGGCGTGTACGGGGTGGCAGGAGGCACGCGGAGGACGGCGAGGCTGCAGGGAGGGAAGCGCCAATGCGCAAAGGGTGGCATGGGGGAGTGGTGTGTGTACCGTGGGCGGAGTAGCGCATGCGGGGAGGGCAACGATGTATGTTACACTGGGTATACCTAGTTTATAAAAATAGGGGGACTTAAAGAAAATAATTGTGCAGTTATTGTGAAGTTGAAGGCTTTCATGGCCGGCATCCATAGATTTTCCTTGGGTTTTCTCCGGGCTGCAAGGCCGTGTTCTGGAAGAGTTTCTTTCTGACGTTTCGCCCGGCGAAACGTCAGAAAGAAACTCTTCCAGAACACGGCCTCGCAGCCCGGACCGTCCCTCCTGCACGTGTGCAATCCCTTTTCTGATACCCGCTGCCTTTTCTCCCAAGACAGGAACTAAATAAAAGAAAATACAAATAAAACTGCATGCAGCTAAAAATGTGCAAAAAATAAAAATCAAAAGTGGGTAAGTATTAAACTATCCATAACATTCAAACCATTAAAAATGTCAAAAGACAATGTAGGCCTAGACTCGGCCCAGTGTGTGTTTCTAGGAATTCCAGTGCGGCTGTAGGAACAGCCACAAATCCCCCACTGTGGTTTTCTTCATAAAATCAGGAGTTAGATATAGATTTTCTATATGTACAATCAAGAATATAACACACCTTTATGTTGTTGTTGTTGTGTACCTTCAAGTCATTTCCGACTTATGGCGACCCTCCGATCATGGAGTTTACTTGGCAAAATTGGTTCTGAAAAGGATGGCCTTTGACTTCCTCTGAGGCTGAGAGAGTGGGACTTGCCCATGGGCGCCCAGTGGGTTTCAATGGCCAAGTGAGGATTCGAATCAAAGTCTCCAGAGGCATAATCCAATGCTCAAACCACTACACTGCGCTGGCCCTACGTAACAGACCTTAGCAAAGGTGTAGCTATGGGGGCAAGGACCTCGACCTTCCAGTAAGAATTAGGGCAATGAATGCCCTCATTTTGGCCCCGCTCTGTAGGCACACCCCTGCCCTACATTCAAACAAGCAATTCAGCTTCTCTTGAAATGTCATTTATGGTCTCTATTACACTTTGCCCTGTGAGGTGGGTCGTTGTCATACCCTTTTGCACACAGAGGCTGAGACTCGAGCATGGCTTGCCCAAGGCCTTATGCCAATGAGTCCATTCCCACTGCAGCCAGGAAGGCTCCTTCAAGGATCCCAGTTGATCTGCCTGGGGCAAAGCCAGGCCTGTGGAACTCCCAGCCACTGCCACCTGGTGGAGCCAGACTTACTCCTTTCCTGCAAGGAGCTCCAAGCAGAATTTCTATATCTTGGGCAGTCAGAGAGGAAAATTAAACCATCGGGTTCATATAATACCAGAGCCCTTGGAAAAGTTACTTTTCTTAGAATCCCCAGCAAATCAAGAGTGTCAGGAAATTATCAGCAATGCTTACATATTTCTCAGAGCTAATAAGGAAGGAAAACTTAGAATTCAAATTCAACCAGCCAAAAGAATATATACAGTATTCACGGGTTCTGCATCCATGGATTCAACCAACCACAACTTGAAATGTCCCCCCCCCCAAGAATTCCAAAAAGCAAAATTTGATGTTCAGCTTTTCATATAAGGGATGTCATTTTATTACACCATTGCATATAATGGGACTTGAACATCCATGGGTGGTCCTGGAACTAAACCCCAGCAGATACGTATTATAGAGAAAGCAAAGACCAGTTCCTCAAGGGATGAGCTTCAGGTGATTTTGTTACAAATACATACATAAATATTTCACATAAGAGACATAGTCTTCGCTCCTTCCTTTGCCTGCCTTCCATTAGTGCAATGATTTATGCCTAGCTGACATTGACTTATATATGCCAGTATGCCTCTTGTGTTAAATATTTGTTTCTGTATTTGTAACGAATTGTGCATTTGTAACCAAGTAGGCCCCTTTGTGAACTGATAATCGTTTCTTAACAGTGTGCGTATAATTTGGGTCTGTGGCATCACTAAGGCTGGTGTCACCCCCTACTCCCCCCATAACATCACCTGGTGCAGTTTGGACTCTCCACACACCCCTAGTGGTGCCACTGGTTTGAGTTTGTTGGATTTGTGTTCATTTATTTTAAGTTTTTCTTCATATGTGTGTATGTGTGCACACACACGCTTTACTAATAACTTCCTAGCTCGTTTGGGTTGCTGGTTGTAAGTTCAGAGTCAAGTCTCTCTCTCCCTTTTTTTCATTTTGCTGTGTTTCTTCCAGAGTTTCTCAGCCAGCATGGCCATTAACATTTTAAAAAGAGTTACAACCAACTCCAAAAAGACTTAACGACAGAAAAGTGTCCGTAAGCTACCCCGGTCAGGAGAATAACAAGCAAAGATGCTGTTAATGCTCAAAAAAAGTGAAATTCTCTGCGGTCAGTCCTGTCTCCTGTTCCACAGAGATTACATCTGTTTTTTGGTGGAAGTCAGAGCGACACTTGGTTTGCTTGTGATGTTTTGTAACTTCCTGGCAGCCTTTGGAGCAATCTGGACTAGATGGTGGGAGAGTGGCATCACCATCTGGGCTGCTTTTCTTGTTAACATCTTACGTCAGAGAGGAGTCCTCTCCAGACAGGTCAAATGTGAAGCCCCAAATGGGCTGCTTTCCAGAGTTCGGGGAGAAGACGGGCTCAGGGCACTGAGTTCAAGGTGAGTCAGAAAGGTTTCCGGGACTCAGCTGGGGAGCAGCCTGTCCACTCCTTGGCCTCTGAGCAGGTAATGCCTCCATGGTATTGTCCTGCCACAAGAAGAGCCCCTTGGAATTAAACAACCTTCCCAATGTAAATCTTCCAGAAGAATGGGTCTCTCCCAGGAGCGGGCAGTATCACAGTCAGGGAGCCCTGGTGGCACAGTGGTTAAATGCCAGTCCTGCAAGCCACCACGTCGCAAGTTCGATTCCAGCAGGCTCCAAGGTTCACTCAGCCTTCCATCCTTTCGTAGGTCGGTAAATTGAGTACCCAGCTTGTGGGGGCAATTAGCTAACATACATTGGAAACTGCTTAATGCAGTGTAGATGTGTAAATAGCTATTGCTTAAAACAATTTGTAAGCCGCTCTGATAAATAAATAAATAAAATCTACTTAGATTGTTGAGATTAGGAAGGAGACCCTAAGGGCATCTAGTCCAACCCCCTGCCATTGCAGGAAATCCACAACTAAACCACCCCAGAGAGGTGGGCCAGCAGCCGCTGTTGGGAAACCTCCAACAAAGGAGGGTCCACCACCTGATTCCAAGGGAACAGACGTCACATCCCACTGTGGAAAAGCTCTTACTGGCTCAGAAGGGCCTTCTTGACATTGCACCAGAATCTCCTTTCTTATGGAGATTTTCTAAATGTACATTGTGATTCTTTTTAAAGCTCTGTGGGTTCAACTGTGCTCCCACTTTTGCTGCCTGAGATGAGCCCCCACCCCACCCCAATATAGACAGGACTGAAGCCTGGTTCAACACCAGTTGCCCACCAGTAGCTCCTCTGTCAGGGGTGGTGGTGGTGAGTCTGCTCTGGATTGTAGTCTGAACTTTAAATGAGCTATTGAGAGTACTGAACCCTATCCTTTTAAACGAGGAACAGTACCTTGGAGAGCAACACTTCTTTAAAGTTTAGACTGAAGCCCGGAACATTCAGCCACACCTGGGGTCTTTGGGGAATGGTAGGGGGTTCCTCCATGGCCAGAATCAGATGCCTGAGGCAGCTGCCTCACTGTGCCCAAAGGTAGGGTGAGCCCTCCACACTTCTCTAGCAAAACATACCCCTTTTCCCAGCAATATTTAACCCAGTCCTGCTCCTGTGTAGCTGAAATCCATTGTTCTTCTTCTGGCCATATCTCGGGATCCATTGTTTACCTGCCTTCGCTTTGATATCCTTTCCAAACTCTTAAAAACTGTCAGTGTTAAAAAAAAATACATTAAAATGTTATTTTTCAGAAAGGAAGTCGAAGTAAAGGCAATGGCAGCAATGAGAATGTAACACACAACACAATAGCTAATTATGGGTAGTTTAGCTGCATCCTTTTGCATGACGCATGTGTTTTGATTTTGGTCAGCCCTCTTGACTCCCAGTTTTGGAGGGGAGGGTGGGGCAGAAAAAGAAGAAGATGATGATAATTACTATATTGATGCTGATGGCAGTTGAGACAAAACAGCCCAAGGACAGATTGGCTCACTTTCTAATCGCAAAAGGAGACAATGAGTAAGCAGTAAGTTCTGCCTGGACGTTCTCCAGTTCTTTCCAGCTTTCCTTCTCTGGTTACATCCCCCTGAATGAATGATGATATCACCACTTTCCTGGTATCTTTCCTGAACTCGGCACCAGAGGCGTCATGGCTACTTATTCACCCAGCGTTGCTTCCCAAGAATTTATGCTCCTGCTCTTACAGCCCCCCAAGGACCCTGTGGGCATTCAGCATCATGTCATTTGTGTGAATGACTCACACTTTGGGTGTTTCCTTCATCTGAGCCTTGGACACTGCTGCTCATGAAGGGTTCCTGGTCTAGATGTGGGTTGGACTAAATGACCTCTAGGGTGCCTTCCAGCTCTACAGTTCTGTGGTTCTTGGATGGCTGTCTTTCCTCACTGGCATGGGAAGCCACTGGTGTGCCTCTTCCTTTGTATTTCTAATTTGTTTGCTGTCATGATTTCATTTGTTTGATTTTGTTTTTAACATCTTTAGCTGCTTTGGGGGCCATTCTGAGAAGAAAAATGGGGTACAGACCCACCATCATTTCCTGAATGTTAATGTTTTAACATTAACATTAATGGTTGTTGATCTGAATGGTTGTTGAATTGCTTTAGATTCTAATGATAGTTTAATTATAGTTCAACTTTCATGTGTTTTCAATGATGTGAATTGGAGTCTGTACCTGTTTTAATTTTTGTAGGCCACCTTTGTCTCTCAAAGGAAAATAAATTAAAAGTATTAGTCTTGCAACTGGTTTTATATCTTTTTACTATAAAACTTTTGGGGGGGATTTTTAAGATGAAAAGCCATGAATAAAAATATCTATTTTTAAAGAAAGGAAAAGAAATCTGGCAGGATCCGCTTGTCCCATCCTCATCACATTTGCAAGATAACAATGAAGCCTCTCCAAAGAGAAGAGGAGCTTGCCAAAAAACCTCTTCCAACCTGCCAATTCCTCCTGTTTTTGTATTCGAGGAAACGCAACTGCCTTGTGATACCCAGAACAGAAATCCCTCCATCATCCTTTTTCAAAATAGGCCTGGGCCGCGTGACTCCCGGCTTCCTGCCCCGCCACCCATCCTGTCTGCCAGCCGAAATGAGAAGGCGATGGCTCAGCAACCAGCAGTTAAATGGAGACAGGGGAATCCCCATGAGCCACTGGGTTCGCGGTCGCCCCTCCAAAAGGATTAATTGCAAGCTCTGCACCCCACCGATCAGGAACTCCCGAAGTTTAATTGTGGGTTGTTTGTCTTATGGGACTCTCAGCCACTTGATGCCATGAGTGTTGCCCACAGTCTTCAGATGGGATAAGAGGAATTCATGAAGGAATTGTCATGGTCTGTCAGTGATTATTAGCTATGACAGGAACATGAAATGCTTTGAAAGTTACTCTTTAAAAGATATTAGTCACCATTTCTCCCTTGTCTAAAACTAATGCATTATATGTGCATTAGCTGACATGGTTAAAAGGTTATTTGTTACTTTAAAAAAAATCTTCAGGCTTGATTGGGGAATGCCATAAAACCTTCTGCTGTGCTTTCTGCAACCGGACTTGTTTATCTCGGGTTGGCCTTTTCAGTCATCAGCGGGCTTGCAGAAAGCGCTGGATTAGTCATTCCCGAATCTTCATTTGCAAAGGAAAGCTAGGGGGAGGGGGAGAGAGAGTCTTTAAAAAGTGACTTTTGAAGCTAACTCGAAAACATTACTTGTAACACCAGCAAAGTAAATTATTTCCCACTGGTTAGACTACCTTGGGTCTGTACTTGCTACCTCCATCTGAACTTGTTGGAGGGATGCTGAGTGCAGTTGGAGCTTTGAACCATCAAGCCTTCGAGCCTTTGGCTAAAACTTTTCCAGAGTGAAAGCAGCCTTTTCATGCCTGAGTGCAGCAGCTGGTTATCCATCGCATTGTAATTGTCTGTATCGGACAGCTACACCCAATCCATGCAAGCGAGGTGACAGCTGATCTCTCTGGCTCTCTTGGCCAAAGAGGTTGCCCAGTGGTCAAGTTGACTTTCAACTGCCAGAAGGTGGGTGGGTGGGCGGGCAGCTGGGAGAGTGCAAGGGGTTTCTTCCTCTCCCCCATGTTTGCCACCTTTTTCTCTCTCCTGGGACACCTGTGACTATGATCACCTGGTTAGTACCATCCAGGCGCTGAGATTTCAGGGCCAAACCCTGAGACCAAGGGATGGCTACCGGTGATGTCCTTATGCATGATACATTAAGCATCAGCCGTTGTTGCTCAGAGCACATCACTCAATTAAAAAAACAGTCTAAAGAATAATAATATATATATGCCCACTTTTCAAGGCATTGCTTTTGCCCTGAGATTCCTCCCCTTCACCCTGAGGACCAGAGAAGAAGGTGCAGGCCCTGAGAAACCTGGCCAGGCCATGAGATTTGGCGACCCTAGAAACCCCAAAGAGTGACCCCCCCCATCTCATTCCTCCCCTCCTCCCAAAAGTGATGTTCATTTTATGGCCCATTTCCAGCACCCAAGTCCCAGTCCATCCCTGTACAATGGCCAGCAAACAATGCAGGGAAGTGATGGTGTGTTTGCACACGCATGTGCGCACAGAGGCAGCAACAAAACCTATCAAGCAGCACAGTGTCCTGGATGTTTCAGAGGTGAGGTCATCCTTCAGAAGAGGAGGAGGAGAAGGACAACAACAGGACTGAAAAGCTCAGAAACACACAGACACACACACACAAAACTGGGCCTGAGAGAAAGGAGTCCATTCAGTTCCAAGGCTTGGAAAAGTTACTTCTGGGGTTACTCAAAATCCCCAGGTCAAAACCATCAGTAGTGCCTGTGCTGAATGAAAATCCTTTGTTTAAAATAAGTGTCTTTTTAATTGACTTACATTAAGGACATTACAAAAAGGCACTCTCATAAAACTTTATAACCAAATCATAGAACAAGCAAAGCATTGAGGTTTGCATTGGCTGAAAGTAAGCTATAAAATTATAGACACAAACATTCCACTTGAAAAGAATAATAAAAGCTGTGCAGGAGAATGACACGGTGAGTGTGGTTCTGTGAGCCTCTAAACGTACCGTTCTCAAAATGCATTGATTGATTCAATCAATAAAAAGAAACCATGCATTAATGCTTGTCTCATTCTTGTCTGACAGGGGATTGATTCCTCATCAAACTTATTTCTCTGCCTCAAGGGAAGGCCACGGCCAGCTTCCTCTGAAGAAATCTTGCATGTAACAACAGGCTTCACCACCTCGGATAGTGCCTTTACAGTTCAGACTAAAACCCAGAATGGATTCACTGCCCACAATGACTTGGAAATCCCCAGCCACTGCTGTTGTCTGGAACTGCGTGCCTTACAAGGAAACGTGTTCGTGCCTTTCTCTCTAGTTGTTGCAAAATGAAGTTGGGAACTGTGGAAATTCTGGGTGGGGTGGGTCTCTGTCACAGGGAAAGTTCTGGGTGCTGACCGAAGAAGGAACTGTGCGAGGGCCTGCGCAAAGCGAAAGGAGAAACACTGGGGAAGATCCCCAGGCTGGTGTAGCCATGGTTTCTCTTCTCCTTCCCAGGACAGTGGGAGGAATTTAACAGTGCTGGTCAACTCCAAGTGGACCCCTTTGCTTACCCAAAAGACAAAGGGAAGCTTTTGCCACATTCACAAGTTTCCTATGGCTTCCACCTCAAAGCACCCTGCAGCACCAATGAAGTGGGAAATGGTTGATTTCCACCACTTACCACAGAAAACCACAGAAACCTTTCACAATTCCCCAAGTGTGGGTTCAACAGGGCAGCCTTTATATTCTCCTCTGGAGCAGTGGGCACTGGACTTTGTAGTAGTACAGTAGTAGTTTTTGTTATTGTCATCATCATTTTAAAAGCATCATGAGCAGCCACTGCCAAGGTTTTGATGCAAGCACACAGGTAACTCTGTCTGTTGCAGAGCTAAAGTTTCCCATCCAGCACAGATCCCACAAACAAGCAGCCACTTTCTCAGAGAAGATGCACCCAAGCCTTTCAGGTCAAGCCAAGGTGGCCTTGGGCACAGAGGAGCCAGCTAGCCTCAGAGGAAAGCCTCTAAATAAAGCCCTATGTATGAGAGTTTCCTCATAAACCACAGGTCACTTGAAGGCCCAGATCAACAGCAGCATCAGAGCTGTCTCGATCAGTGACTCAGTCGTGCAACACCGAGGGAGAAAGTCATCTCTCCTCAAGCAACGTGACTCACATCATTACATCATTAGGCCCAGGTCATGGGGGACATTGCTGGCCATGACAGCAGCGAGTAAAATATGGACATAACCAGGTAAGCCCCAAAGGTGTTAAGAAAAGCCATGCTTTTACTTGGCACTGGACTGGTATCAGTTTCGGTGCCAATCTGGCCTCGGGGTGGGTGGGGATGAGGGTACTCCACACCTGGGGTGCCACAGCCACCTTCACGGGTGGTGGGGAAGGCAGAATTTTTATTTGGGTAGGTCATGCCCTTATTTTGCTATCACTTCAAGCAACAACAGCAGCAGCAGAAGAAGAAACAGAAACCACCAGCGGTCCTCCATTTCCTTCCGGATGCAACGTTCTACAGTGCAGAGCAAAACAGCAACCAAGCAAGAAACAGACAGCAAACAACATATTCAGACAGGGAGTCAAAAACCACGAAGGCCTGGCGGTGGCGGTGATGCTGATGGAGTTCCACCCAGCCACCTCATCCATGTGGAAGAACAAGCACATGTTGTCTTCCCAGCAGCCACAGGGGCCTCCCTTCAAATTGCCAGGAACCATTGGAGGCAGGGAAGGCTCGTGGTGCCCTTGCATTTTTTGTGGGAGACTCAACCAAGGCAGCGGTGTTCTCTCTTTGCTGTGTTTGCATTCCTTTGGTCACTTTGCCTGCTGCTTTGGATGCCTCGGCTGTATTCCTAAATGCTAAACTGAAGTGTTAAGTTACTGCAGTGCTAGAAATTTGGGGAGCAGAATTATTAAAGGAGGACACTTTCATTTTGCCTCCCTGTAGCTGTAGCCCTGGGATGAGCTGTTTAACAAGAGGACAGGCTTCCTCAGAAAGTACTGGGCTCTCCTTTGTTGGAGATGTTTGGACAAGGCTTGGATGGCAGCCTCTCAGGGATGCTTCAGTTGTGGAGTCCTGCAGGGGCAGAAGAGGTTGGACTAGATGCCCTCTATGGTCCCTCTCACCTCTATCCTTCTAAAGCAGCCACCCACGCTTCTACACAAGGTTCAACTCCAGCATTTTGCCACGTGGGCTGTAACCAGCGAGGCAACCAGCCCTCCCCACATTTTGGTTTTTGGTTTCCCCCCTCCAGTGTATTTGTTACAATATTTGTGGTTGCTCAGCAACTGCCCGGCTCACGTGGCCTTTCTCGTGAGGAGCAGATGCCTTCTGGAAAGGCTGACTTCATCCGTGGTGGCCACCGGGTGAGGAAGTGGCTCACCTCAAGGCAAGCTCTGCTCCCCGCCTGCAACCTTGCAAGCCCCGCGAGCAAGAGGCTCCCCAGCAGAGCCAGAAAAGGAACGCTCCGCTCTGCACTCCCAACCTCCTTCCTCTTGCACACTTTTCCATGCCCCCCAACTGCCCCAGTTTGGCAGGGACAGTCCCAATTAATCCTGTCACCCCACTTTTCCAGCTTCTTCAAAGACATCCCGGTTTCTCTTTCCTCTTTCCACGTTCACCCTTCGTCCTTAGCTCACTTCATCTGCTGAAAGCGAAGTTCTTGCTGGAGATCCTGTGTTGATCTGGGGTTGGACTCCATAGCCCATGAGGCCCCTTCCAACTCCTGATTCTATGTGGGAGGTTTACAACCAAGTTTTTGGGTTACTGTGGGAATCACACAGCTCTCTAGATGTTGTTGGATTGCAGCTCCCATCAACATAGGCAATGCTGAGATACTGGGAGTTGCAGTCCAGTGACAACTGGAAGACAGCATTGCTCCCAGCCCTGGGTTCAGGCCAGTCCCATGGAGTATTCTGTGAAGACTAGAGACACACAGGGTCACGTTCTCTGCAAAAGCTCAATTTATTTAAATAGTTCCATACAAAAAAGCATACATACAATGAGAGAAATGCATCCATATTGTTTTACAATATTTACATATGAACAGCAGCCATGGAGGGCGAGGTACCTCCTTGCCCTGAACCAATGCTTATTAATGGGTGTGGGACTTCTGGGGGGCGCGTGCCCCCACCCCAGGGACCGATCTTCCCTGTTCATGTCAGCGGAGGGAGAGGAGGCATGTGCTGCCCGCCGTGTGGAAAGGAAAGGGGAAGTCCAGGCACATGGAAGCTCACATCTGACTGCTGGAGCACATGACTCGACACATGCAATATATTTTGGGAAGCAATTCCTCTGTGGTTTTTGCATGGGCTGCCTCTCCCCCAATTTTGGATTGTCCTGGCAGACGGAAAGAGGCAGCACAGTTTTCTCAGTCTGACTTGGCATCTCCTTAACCACTGCCCACCCTTTTACACACGGGCACCAAAAGTTTCACCATGGGACCGGGCTGCTCTTCAACCTCCCCCACTGAAAAGGAAAGCTCTGGGGCTCTTCTTCATTTTTAAAATGTACGTGTTTTAAAAATCGTCCAGGTCCAGAGTTTTAAGTGGCACGAAGTGTCGTTAGAAAAATCCCACAAGCGCCCTGATTTTTGCAGCTGAATGGGAGGCTGGGATGTTGGTGAGGATCAAAACATCACAGCTGGAGAGGCCACGAGGAAGAAAGATGCACCTCCACTGGAAATGGAGAACCAGCTGCCATCCACACCTGGAAGGCTGAAAAAGGCGGCAGGAAGCTGGAGCAGGGAAATGTCCAGGTGGAGGCGGAGGGCTGGCCCTGCTCCATCTCTCCTGCCCATACTGTGGGACGTGGAAAAGGTGTGGCAAGCAGGACACTTCGAAAGGAGCCTCGCAACTCACATCTCTGCAAAAGAAAGGAGGAGGGGGAGAAGAAGAATTTTTAGAAACCATCCAAGTAAGCAGAGAGGGGGAAGCCCACGGCCTCTCTGCCTCCCTCTTTTTCAAGCCTGTCTTGCAGGACTTTTGCCAAGAGTGGGGGAAGGCAAACCATGGCCCAGGGGAGGCATGTGGCCCTCCGGGAAGACATTTTTACTGCCCGCCCAAGAGAATGTCTCTCCAGAAAGCTTCCAGGAGTATTAATTCACCTTTTAAAATAAGTTGCAGGGCCCCCTGCACTATTTTGTATTTTAAAAAGACAGTTTTTTTTTCCAGTCACATCCATTTTTTGTTGATTTGGGACATTTTGGTAGCCTGGGGAGCACCCACCACCACCCAGGCAGAAAATTGTCACCTGGATCCTCAGAGTCGCCCTTCACTGGACTTGAGCAATCTTCCCAGGTGCAATGGACTCTTTCTGCCTGCCACAGAATTCAGTGTAACTAAAAAGATTGCATGTTCCATCTCTTGACAAGTGTCCTTAGTGTCTCATAGCACAGTGGGATTCCTAGCTGCCAGATCATAATGTGAGGCTCAAGGAAATTTATCGGCAGAAGGTGGAGTAGGCAGCATTCTTGCACAAGGCGGACAAAGAGGAGTGGGTGGGTGAGATCTGTTCTTCTTGTATAGATTGTATTTGGCACAACTTCAGAAAGTTTAATGAGAACAAGCAAGATCAGAGGACTTTGATTTTTAAAAGCAGGAGGTTCTCCCTGAACCATCAGATGATGGTTAGAATTGTTTAAACCAGCAATGAGCAGGTAGCTGTGCACAGCAATCAAAGTATCTCCTCCAACAGCTTAGGTTTTGCATTACAGAATGATGCTAGTAAGATGGTGGTGGTGTTTTTTTTTTTTAATTAGGGGATGATTTGGAGCCACTCATCAGAAGCTGCAGCTGGAAGTGGCCGAAAGTGGCCGGCTAGAGACCCACGCCTTAGCCGCACCCTGGCCTGCAAGGCAGCAGGGAGACATTTTCCAGACCTACCTTCCAGCACCCTGTCCAGGTCGGCAATGAATTCCTCCAACTCATGTGTGTCTCCAAGCTTGGCTACGAGACAAAGAGGCAACCCTGTTAATTGCAAGCACCTTAACAGATCTGAATCCAGCATTTCAAAGTTTCAACATTAAGATCTGAAATTCTGTTCAGAAAAAAATCCCTACGTTCAAACTTTTTTCTTTTTCTCTTGAAGCAAGGGTGGGGATTGTATGGCCCTTAAAGGTGGCTTGAACTACCAGCTGTGCTCACCATTAGCTATGTTGGCAAGGGCTGATGGGAGTTGCAGTCCAGCTACCTCTAGAAGGCGCGTGACTCCACCCCTGCCTTAAGATTAAAAGCGGTAAAGAAGTTTCTTTTCAAAATGCATCTCATGTTGATGGAGCCAGGCAGCCTTAGGTAGTAGAGACCTGGATTTTATGGCATTGCAATGCCTTCTGGAGTCACACAGAGATGTGTGTTTTGACACCACAGAAGCCTTCATGGCAGCAACAGAGGATGACTAAGAGTGCCAGAAATAGAGGAGTCCGGACGATGGAGGAAGGGCCCAACCCTCTTATTTTGGTCTGAGGCACTTCCTTAAACCAGGGCTGGGGAACCACAGCACTTGGGGCCAAATCTGGCCCACCGGGTTTCCCCTGGGGCCACACCCCGTTCCATGAGGCCATTGTTTCAGTGTTCCCTATATTCTAAGACAGTGGCTCTTAACATTTTCTTTACCAGCAACCCCCTTTAAATGTCTTTTGTTGCTGCAGACCCCCCAAGACTTAACTCAAGATTTAAATCAACAACAACACAATTACACCATCCATTAAACTGGAGGGGGAGGGAAGACTTTTCTCCTGCTCCTTCCTGCAAGTTTGTGGCTAGAGTGGATTGTATGGCAATGTGCAGGCCAAGCCAGCCAGCCTTTGCCTTAGCTCCTGTCACATGGCCACTCTAACGCAGGCAGGAGGTGGGCCAAGCAGCCTCCAAACCTTTGCGGATCCCCTGTGAGGACATTGCAGCCCCCGGGGGTCCATGGACCACAGGTTAAGAACCACTGTCTTTAGAGGTTCAAGTGTCTCTCCTGAAGATTAGTAACTGGCAAAAAGAACTTGAAGCTACAATATGCTGTATTTTCTGTAGTGCCCCTTTGCACTCCACTGGAATGTGGCCCCTGAACCTCTCCAAAAGAGTATTTGGCTCTCCTTGGCCCAAAAGAGTTCCTCACTAGCATTTCCAGGTTTTGAAAATAGCAATAAGGGGCATTAAAAATTCATGACATGCAGGGTAGACAACTGGGAAGTAGCAATTGACGAGTTTATTAATAATAATAATAATAATAATAATATTTATTTATTTATTTATTTATACCCCGCCCCTCTGTTAAAATGCAATACAGATAAAATCCCCAAACACCCCCCAAAATACAAATGAAAGTACAGGTTGAGTCTCCCTTATCCGAAACGCTTGGGACTAGAAGTGTTTTGGATTTCAGATGTTGGCATATTTGCATATACAGAATGAGATGTCTTGGGCGACGAGACCCAAGTCAAAACACTCAATTCATTTATGTTTCATATACAGCTTATACACATAGCCTGAAGGTACTTTCATACACAAACATTTTAAATAATTTTGTGCATGAAACAAAGTTTGTGTACACTGAACCATCAGAAAGCAAAGGTGTCACTAGCTCAACCACCCATATGGGCGATTTTGGAGCATTTTGGATTTCTGATTAAGGGGTACTCAACCTTTATTGATTTCAATTAATTCAGTCATGTGTTTATCAGTAAAATTAACAAATTTTCCACATTCACAAATTACATGAGGCATACATTTCTGTCTTTATCAGACAAATATGGTATTTGCTGGCATCTTGTTCAGTCTCTTTAAAAGGAGAACCTTTCCTACCCTAAAATAGGGGACATCCCTTCTAGTAAGGGACGGATGGCAAACCTACTCCTCCCCCTTGCCTTTGCCCTGCAATGGAATTCTAGAGTCTAGATGTTGTTGGACTGCAGTTCCCATGATTCCTCCCCAGGGCCTACCCTGGCTAGGGGCTGTGGGAGTTGTGGTCCAACCACATGTGGAAGCCCTACGTCAGGAGCAGCACTTTCCGCCCCTTTCTGAGCCTTACCTTTAGAGTAAGACAATGTTGTAGTCAGCATGGTTGGAGTATTCAGATCTTCCTCGCTGGTGTTCAGACTGCTGCCAGGAGATGTGCTGCTACCTGCAAGAAAAGAAGCAAGGCAATGTTCCCTGTCAATAGCTGCCTCTCTTCTCCACCTTGGGAGTAGGGAAGACGCACACACACAACCAGATCCTTTCTGATCTTGGAAGCTAAGCAGGGTCATCTCTGGTTAGTACTTGGATGGGAGACCACCAACAAATCCCAGGTGCCAGAGGCTCTGTTTCAGAGGAAGGAACTGGCACAACTGCCACTGAGGATTCCTTGCCTAAGAAAATGCTATGAAATTCATGAGGTCTCCATAAGTTGACAGGTGACTTGAAGGCGCATGTGCACACAGGAACCCAGCACCTTGGGCAGCTGTTTTAAAGTTTGGACTGAAAACAGATTCACTCCCCCACCCCAACATGCACGCGCCCACCTGCCACTGCTTTGCAAAATGCCAGCCCCTGTGACTGAAGGCAAGGCCACTGAGAGCAAGAGCTGGAAAGGGGGAGCAGCAGAGGAGTTGGGGAGCCAGGAGCAGGAGGGAGGAAAGAGGTGTGACCCCCTTTCCCCCTCGTGGCTCCTTTGGTGGAAGGAAAGAAAGCCCCGGAGCCCCCCACTCACTTTCCGAGTCATCGATGCCGCTGTCGTACGTGCTGGGCAGGGTGCGCCTCTTGAGCTCCGCCAGGTGCTGCTCGTACTGGGAAGGTGCCCCTTTGTCGAAGTCCTGGACCACTTGGTCGAACTCCATCAGGATGTCATCAAGGGAGTCGGTGGACAGCCCTGTGGAGGGAAGAGAGGAAGCTGCCCTAAGACCGAGTCAAACCCTGGGTCTCCATCTAGCTCATGACTGCCAGCTCTAACTGGCAGCAGCACTGGCTCGCCAGGTTTTGAACAAGGACCCTCTCTCAGCCCCAGATGGAGCTGCCCCTGGGACCCTCTGCAGAGGATTATGGGAAACTGCCCTTAGTGTGAGACCCTGGGGGGGGGGTCCAATTAGTCCAGGCTTGCCCACCCTGACTGGCAGCAGCACTGGCTCTCCACAGCTACAGGAAGGATTCTCCTCCTGGCTGCTCTACCTGGAGAAGCCCCTGGGGACAAGGGACCCACCATAGGAACTGGGAGCCTGTCCTTATTGTTCAGTCAGATGGCTGGAGTCCACCTGGCCCAGTACGGCCAGCTCTGACCGGCAGGCAGGATTCTCTCCCAGCCCTCCCTGGAAACGCCTGGCGTTCCCACCAGCGGCCCTCCTGTCCAAACGCAACCAGGCCTTCCCCTGTTTAGGCAACCAAAGGTGCATTCTTGGGTGTGGGCCCATCATAAAGGCAGAAGCGTGCACCTCATGAATGTGGACAATATGTTAATTTCACAGAGAAATACGTGGCCAGGTTAACTGAAACCAATACTGTAATATTTAATATCTAAGGAGATCCCAAACATGTTAACAGCTGCTTCCTGATGTCATGAAGTCCTGCATGTCATGGACTTTGGCTGTCCATTATTGCTGTTTTGAAAGCCTGCTGATGCTAGCTGGAAGGTCGTATAGTCAGTAATGAAGTCCTAAGAGAAAGGCTCCCTGACTTTTAGAATTGTTTTTTTTTTTTTTTAAGCCATAGAAAAGCCAGGAAATGAGCAAGTGATGGAATCAGAGGAAAATGGGTAATATTAAGGGGGAGCTGCAGAGGGCCGGATCAGGACCCCAGTTGGGCCAGATTGAGACCCAGGGCCTGAGAGCTTCCCCAACCCTGATCCACCTCAGGGGCAGTACTAATTTGCCCGTCCGCATATTGTCAGACTGCGTCTCCCAGCAGTCCTTTAGCTACCGGTGGTGAGGAATGCTGGGCACTGCAGTCCAGCAACACCTGGAGGGCCACATTATTAAATATCACCGTGAACTCCTTTTGAGGAAAGCTGCCCTGTTTGCTTATCTCTCCCTCTCCTTCTTTGTGCAGCGTGGGAGAGGATGTGCTTAGAGACAATGGGGCCTTTATGCGCTCATTTCCCCTTCGGTGGAGCAGGCATACACACACATGTGCACGGTAATCTCACGCGGCCCGTCAGAAGAGAGCCAGAATGACCAGCAGGCTGGCTCAAGATGGACCTTCTGGACCTGCCTGAACAGACTGGACTCTCTCGAGAGGAGAAAATGAGGTCACCTCCCCACAAACATCTCTTACGTCACAGCCAAAAAGCCCCCAAACCACAAAAGACCACCAGAGAATTAAAAATAATGATGTTTAAACAGATTTCACATAGACGCTTAGTGACTCCCACATTGTTTTCCATGTACAGACACAACAGCACACACAAAGATACATATACTGTATTAGTTTTCCTACAGCCAGGTACATGGTGTGTGTGGGTGTCAGGTGTGAATCTTCCCTAGGGATAGGCAGACATATTATTCATAGGTGATATGGCAACGTAGGTGTGTGACTGTATTTGACATATTGTTATAACAATATTGTTAAATTTGGAGGGAGTTGTTGATAGGGATTGATTTATCTGTCATTGCCAAATTCTGGGTGTGGAGGGAATCAACAAAAAATAGGGGGGAAAGGTATGAATCTTCCCTACCAAAACCACTTCCTGAGACAGACTTCAAACAGTTCAGGGAAGAATTTTCCATGTTTACTTGACTGCTTCCTTTTCTCCTCCAAGAAAATTGGGGGGGGGGAAGCCGATTGATCACCCCAATTTTTTTGGGGGGGGAGTTATTTTCTCATCTCTTCCCACTGCCCTTAATCGAAGACACACAAAGAATGGAAAATAGAGGAGTGCCGTGCTGCAGACGTTGGATGCCGATAACAGAGGTTTCCCACCCCACTATCTACCCTTCTCAGGAGGTTTTGGTGGGGAGGGGGGTGTCCTTGGAGGTGGGAAAAGCCCTGTGACACCCCCCACTTGCCTGGAAATCCACAGGGTGGGTACCTTGTCTTGCGTGGACACAAGTACAGTTTTTTATCTATTTATTTTAGAGTATTTATATCCCACTCTTCAGCCATAAAGACTCTCTAGACCAGCTTACAAAAGTCTCCTTCTTTTCTGTCCTTTTTCTCACCAAGTGAAACCAAAATCCAAGAAACATAGCCTTGGAAGGGACCACAAGGGCCATCTAGTCCAACCCCCTTCACCCCTAGAAGGAATACACAATCAAAGCACTCTTGAAAAGACGCCCATCCAACTTCTGTCCAAAGACCTTCAAAGAAGGAAAATGCCCATCGCCCTCCAAGACAACCTATTCCACGGTCAAACAGCTCTTACAGGAAAGAACCCTTCCTAGTGTTAGGTGGAATATTTTCCTTGTCATTTGAATCCACGGGTTTCTGTCCTGCCCACTTAAACAAGCTGGCTTCATCTACTGCATAACAGCTCTTCTAACATGACAGTAATGATTACAGACAGGTTTATATTCCCTTAATATTTTATATTAATGGAATTTATTAAAAGATATTGGCCCAGACACTATGGTTAATCCCAACTAGAGCAGACCCATTGAATCAGGCGGGTTTGCCGAGGTGTTGCTGGCTCACTATTCTAAATTTGGACCAGCCAACAGAAATCTGGCCAACGTTATACTATCAAAAGGAAATCTTAGTTGTATTTATTGTTTAAATGGTGCAGGGCTGGATGCTCTCTGGACATCCTTCACTTGGCCATTAGAAAATATAAGGCATGGTTCCAGAGAAGGCAATTTTTAGGGATGAGCCACAGGAAAGCAGTACTTCCAGGGCTCTGAAGACGCCCCTTCCCTCCCATCCCACCCCTCTTAAAAACCAGCTACAAACAAACCTCTCCAAGAAGATCTGCATTCACGTAGCATCAATAAATCAGTACATTTTTATCGTTGCATTTATCTACTGATGCTAAATTTTATTCATTTACAGTACTTACTTACTGATGCTCTAAATGCAATTTCGTTGACTGATGCTAACCACAACAGCCGTAGGTAATTGTATGTAACAGTTACAACAACTTAATGCAATTTAAAAGATCTGGATTAATTTAGCGCCAGCAAATAAAGAGCAAGTTAACTCTCCAAGGAAGGATATTGATTCGGATAACTGGCGCATTAAGGGCGCTCACCTCTGGAGAGAGCTGGGGAAAAATTCCTTTTTTTTGGACTGCAACACCCCAAATGCCCCCCAGCCAGCATTTGGGGTGTTGCAGTCCCCCAAAAAGGAACTTTTCCCAGCTTCTGCAAGAAAATAAGCAGCTTACTGACCTGTCTGGCTCTCAGCTCGGGTCTCCATGGTCGCTCGCCTGTCACGAGATAACGCGGGAGGGAACGGATCCTTCTCGTTACTCCTCGTTCCTTTCCTCCCTCGAGATTCCCTTTTTTGCAAACTAGCGGAACACGGGCGCGGGGAGATTTTTGTTCTCTAGGCCACGCCCCCTCTCCTCGCTCGGCCAATCAGCGCGGGAGGTGGGCGGAGCTCTGCCCTCACACTGTGACGTGGGCGGGGAGGGAGATTTTTGTGAATGGAGCTCCTTTTCTGGGAAAGCACTCTGTACGTGCTCGTGTTCCTGTCGACACGACATCCGCGGGACCCTCAGGTGGGGAATCAGCCCCAAATTCTCTCCTCCCCCTCAAAAAAGCGAGGATATAGGAAGGGGGGTAGTGGACTGGACTCCAGTTCCCATCAGCCCCAGCCAGCCTGGTCACCAGTGAGGAGTGCTGGGCTTTGCAGTCCATCAACATCTGGAGGAACACATATTCTCTCTCCCCGTTTTAAATAAAACATTGAAATTCCCTCCCAAATAAACATTTTAGAAATACAGTACAAAGGAGAGGTACTCTTTTTCTTCCAAATATGAAGAAGGGTTTGATTTTGGAAGTAGGGAGACAATCTGGCAGTCTTTTTTTAAAAAAAAAATTTACAGGCTGACCCCCCTCCAAGACCCCCATGGATACCTGAAACCATGGATAATTTCAATGAGACAAATATCAGAATTTGACCATAGAACTGCATTGGAAGACCTAGAATTGCCTGGAGAGGACCTATTTTTTCAGACATGGATAAGTGAAACCAATGATACAGAATCCGTGGATACAGTGGTCGACCCATATTAACTTGACCTGCATTTCAGTTCTAAGTATTTTTTGAAATAATGTTTATTTATTTTACATGTGCAGTGGCATGCTGACTGATGGATTCTAGGAGGTGTAGTCCCCCAAAATAATTTTCCTCAACTGGACTGGGCAGCAGGAGGGTGGGCAAATTAAAAAACCCACCGCACTTCTCTCTTGACCCCCCCCCCATGTTGAGACCCTGTCGCTGGTTTAAGGAAAGTCAAGCACTTCACACATGCTGACCTCCCCAGGAGCATGCCCTGGCCAGTATTTCTTTCCTGGTGTTTGGCCAGGGGCTACTAGCCATGAGCCTGGCTGGCCACATGAAACGAAGCCTCCAAGCCATGGGAAGAGGCAAGCAGGCAGGCAGGGCAAGCAGGTGGGAAGTGTTGCTGACCCCCCCCCCCCGCGTGGCTGAGGGGCCCTGTGGCTACTCAAAGAGGGTGCTGGGCTACAACCAAGAAGGACCTTTGGCCTGGTCCAGGGAGTGGGGCTGGGCCCTCCCTCCGCGCCAAAGTGACCTCACACTGCCTGTGCGCCTTCCTGGCACGACTGGAGGGTTGTGCAAGAGGCGTGGAAGAGGAAAGGAGGGGAGGGGGAGAGGAAAAGGGGGTCACGGGCAGGGGTGGGGGGGATGGAGGGGAGAGGCCCAAGCAGGCCATGCAACACTCCTCCTGCTCCAACAACTCCCCTGGCAGCCCACCTCTTCCTGGGGGGCACAGTTGGTAAAGCCTTATCTGGCTGAATTCCAGGCTGTCGGACAACATGGCCCATTGTCCCCTCTGAGCCTGCCCACCTTCCCTCAGCCCCACCACCTTCACAGGTATGGCTGGTGGGAACACAGGCGATGGAGGACGGGGCCTTTCCAGTGGCTGCCCCCCAAGACTCTGGGACCCTTCCCAGGAGGCCAGAAGGGGGCCCTCCTTCCCCCCCTGCTGGCCTTCCATCAACTGGCCAAGAAGACCTCAGGATGAAGGAAAGGGCTTTTGCCAGGGCGCTGCATTATTTTAATTGCACTGCTCATTTATGAGACAGCCAACACACATGAGACACTGATCATTTATGAGATAGCTACCACACATTGGAAACTGCTTAATGCAGTGTAGACGTGTAAATGTCTATTGCTTAAAACAATTTGTAAGCTGCTCTGATAGCCTTGGGGCTGAAGAGTGGGGTGTAAATAAATAACTTTCTAAAAAACATTCTAATCATATTTTGAAACTGTTTTGGTGTTGTTCATAGCTTAATCCAACTTCAGTGTTGCTTTTTTTTTTTTTGATGTTTTATCTATATTATTTTAATTTGTAAGCTGTCTTGTTTTGGGGGAAAGGCAAGGTATGAAGTTATTAGCGACAACAACAACACAACCTGCTACACATTGTGTGTTATTATTTTTCTAGGGGGTAGTGGAGGCAAAGAGGTTGGGGAGGGACATGTATGATGGATGGGACTATCAAATATCTTTTGCTATACAGCAGTCTTCCCCAATCTATTGCCTTGCAGATGTGTTGGACTACAAACTCTATCACACGTAGGTGATGGGGGTTGTAGTCCGACATGACTGGAAAGAGAGAGGCTGAGAGAAGCCAGAAAGCAAAGGAAAAGAGAAAAAGGTCTCCATCACTCTCCATCTTCCAGTTGTTGAGCTGCATCATTCAAAGAAAGAAAAACTCTTTTTCCACATTTATGCTCACCCTTCTTCCTTCAGACCCCCCTTTCATCCCTGTCTGGACCCCGGGCCTGAGTCTTATGTGGACCATTCAGTGTCCATGTGGCCTCTGTTGGTTAGCATGGCTAATGCTGGGATATGTAGTTTGCAATCCAATAAACTGAGATGTTTGACTGTTGAAAGGGTTAACTGATAGACGTAAACAGAATGTATGATTTAACTTCCTATTGAAATGTGGTTGACAGAGGGTAACAATATTGTTATTTTTTGAAACAAACCCCATTAGCTAATACCTTTCAGCAAGTGGAATAAAGCACAATGAGTTGAGCTTATAAACAAAACAAAGTGGTTTATGATTCTTAAAGTTACAACTGCAACTATTCAGTACTTTGTATATAACTTTGTTCCTTTTCTTAAGTTCATTTATTGTTACTATTGGATGATAGAATGTAACTATCTAGGTGAATGCTTTAGTTTCTTTATTACTTTAACCAAAGTGCCTTCATATAGGACATTCTTAATATATTTCAAATAGACTCATCCCCTCAACTTCAGGTCTCCACCTCCAAACTCAAACTCAGAATAAAAACTCTTAACTGGCATGCACTCAGATGGAGGGAAAGGACAGTTCTGAAACTGGCTGTCCAAACTGCAGATCCTTGCACTAACAATGGGAATTATGTGCCCTCCTGGGGGTCCTTCGACTGCACCTCCCAGCATTCCTCACCATGAGCCATGCTGGATAAAGGGATGTTGGGAGAGGCAGTGCAATGAGCTCTGGAGGGTGCAGGATTTGTTCCTTGCCCTGCGATTAAAACCGTCCCATGGAAGGCAACGGGGATGACTCGAGAGTAAAAGCATGGACAAGAGTTAATGGGGAGTCAAAGAACTTCGGAGAAAAAGTCGGAGAGGATTTTGCAAAGCAGCGCCGCAGCGCCTCCTGGCGGGGAGAGGCTTCCTCTGCGGCCCTTCCTGTTTTGCCGAGGCAGAACTTTCACTCCGAAGCTTCGGAAATTCTACCTTAATATAAAACAGCAGCAGGAGTTTTATTCCGGGGGTTCAATTTGGTTTAGTTTCTTCATTAGGGCAGAAAAAGTAGGCGCAAGGGAAACATTCTGCACAGGAGCGAAAAAGCGTAACTTCCCATACCGGGAGTCGAACCCGGGCCGCCTGGGTGAAAACCAGGAATCCTAACCGCTAGACCATATGGGAGGCCGTGGAGGGACTCTCCTTTTCTTCCTACCTATTTCTTAGACAAGGCTTGGTGATTTTGTCTTCCTATCTTAAATCCCCGCCTGGCAGCGAAATCAAGCCTCCAGGGAGCAGTGCAGTCTACCCCATACCAGTTGCTGGGTGTGGGAGACAAATGACCAGCGAGGAAAGGTCATCCTGTCCCGCAGGTGACCAGTGCCGGCCATTGGCTTCCATGTCACTGGAAGGGGGAGGGCGGAGAATCCGCTCTGGGTTTTAGTCTGAATTTTATCTAAGGTGCTGAACCCAATTGGGAGGGTAGAGTTCAGCACTTTAGACACCGCCTTTAAAGTTCGGATTAACGCCCAGAGAGGGTTTATCAACACTGCTGGCATGGTGAGGCTTCCAGAGGCATCTGGCTGTCGGTTGCTACTCTGGGTTTTAGTCCGAACTTTAAAGGAGCCGCCCAAGGCGAACTGACCGGGCAGAGAGGGGGGGGTCCTGGGCCGTCAAATGCCAACGTGACCCTTCATAGAGTCGGGGAGACGAGACTACAAGTCCCAGCATCCCCAGCCAGGTGGAGAGTGTTGGGAGTTGTAGTCCCACTCATTGGGGGGCTTTCCACAGAGAAGTGAGCCGCCCCACGGAGCTCAAGGGGATTTGATGCTCCCTAGGCCAAACAAACAAACAAACCCGTGTTCATGCCGCATTCCCACGCACACGTGTCTGGAGGTAAACTCCTCACTGAAGCACCACAGCCTGAAAAGAGCTGGTTGGGGAGGGGGTTGGACTGCAACACCCAGAATCCCCCCAGCCCGAATGACCCCTGGCTTGCATAGGGGCGGGGAAGAATTCTGGAAGCTCTCCCGCCGCTCCGACTGGGGGATTCTGGGAGTTGTAGTCCAAAAAAGCACCTCCATCCGAGTTCTGCATGGGACTTATCCGCACTACACCTATAACCCAGTTTGAAACTGGATTTATTATTTCCTTGGGCTTTGTCGCTTTGCAAGGTCTTCCGCCTTCTCTGCCAAAGAGCTCTGGCGACTCACAGAACTACAAATCCCAGGATTCCATGGCTAATAATAACCCAGTTTCAAACCGGATTATTGGTATAATGTGGATGCTGCCTTACTTCTGAGAAAGGCCCCATGCTCTTCCTCCGGCCACAAGGGGAGGCTCCACTTGCCCTTAAGGTTGCCCTTAAGCAGCATGGCCTCCCCGGCTTCCCCGAAGGGGGCGTGGCTGGGCGCGTCAGGCCGCTCGAGGCGCCCGCGTTTCCTATTGGCCGAGGCGGCCTCCAGTCACCTGACGGGCGGCGGCGGCGGGGGGAGAAGAGCAGAGCCGAGGCGAAGCAGCTCTGCTCACGTGACCGTCCCGAGGCGCTGCGGAGGCCAGGCCGGGAGAGGCGGCACCTCGCCGGGCGAGCGGGTCACGCGAGGCCGAGGCTTTGAGGCCTAGGGTGGAGGGAGCCCGCATCGATCTCCGGAGCCGCGGGTCCTGACCCTTCCGCTGTCCCCCGCCGCTGCCGGGCCGGTTCAGAGCCAGAGGTGAGGCCGGGGAGAAGCGGAGGGGCGCCGCCACCCTCCTGGCTGGGTGGGTGGGTCGGCGGGGCGGCCCTCTTCCCAGTGGCTGCTGCCCCTGCTGCACTCTGCACCTGCTCAGGGGCGCTCTCGCCTGCTCGGGAAAGACAGCGGGGCTGAGAGGGCCTCCCCCAAAAAGGGGGCCGTGCTCCCTCGCCGGCCTCCTAGGCTGAGGTCAGGAGAAGTAACTTGTTGGGGAAGTTACCCCTGGTCCTGCCCTGGGTTTGCTGGGTGGGGGTGGCTCAGCCGCCGCTTGGGAGCGCAAGGAAGGCGCTGGTGGTGGGAAGAGGAGGGCTCGTGTTGGCTGCATCCGTCCACACTGCACAAATAACCCAGTTTCAAACTGGATTATTACTATTTGCCCTGGCTCCTTCCTATGCAATCCTGGGACTTGTAGTTCTGGCGAGGCACCAGCACTCTTGGGCCAAGAAGGCTAAAAAGACCTTGTAAAACTACAAATCCCAGGATTCCATAGGAAGGAGACATGGCAAATAACCCAATTTCAAACTGGATTATTTGTGTGGTGTGGATTAGGCCATTATGAATCATTTGCCAGTGGCAAGGGGTGTGTGTGTGTGTGTGCTGACTTTCTGTCTTGCTGTGAAGCTTGGGGAAGTTACTTTCTTTGGACTGTGACTTCCAGAATCCCTCCAGCCAGCCGGGTCCCAAGCCTTGCTAGCTGGGTGTTCAGGGAGCTGTTAAGTCCCAATATGTCACTTTCCCAAAGCGACAGACCTGCGTGCATATAGATGTGGTGCGGTTTCTATGCAAAATGTTCAAAGTCATATGTTTAGCAAGGTGTGTGTGTGTTATCTATTTGTGTGCTTTTGAGCCTCTGGGCTAAGGATTCAGCACAAGAGAGCTGCCTTCAGGTGAACCCTCTGAGGGGCTTGGCAGATGTGGGGGTTAGATGCACCGGAAACCGTTTGTGGGCACCAGAAGTGGAGAGAAGCAGCTGGTCTGTAAAACTGACTCAGCTTCAAAAGTCCATTTTCAGGTCTGGTTGCTTGGGATCAAGTCTGCTTAATCCCTTCTTTCTGTATATTATTAAGGCGTCAAAAATCAGAAAGTCATCCTAACCTTTAACATGGGCTGCTGCCAGACTGCAGAAATAGTGCAGTTTGACACCACTTTAACTATCATGGCTCCATCCTATGGAATCCTGGGGTTTGTAGTTTGCTGTGGCACCAGAGTTCTCTGCCAGAGGAGACTAAATCTCGCAAAACTTCAAGACCCAGAATTCCATAGCCTTGAGCCATTGCAGTTAATATGGTATCAATCTGGATTATTTCTGCAGTGTGTCAGCAGCCGTAGCAACTGTGTACCCAGGACTAACAAATGCATCTGAAAGGGCCCTGTTGGTGAATGGACATGTTGCCGCTCCCTTGACAAGGATGTGGTTTGTGATTTCTTGGGAGATGACTTTGGGGTGTTTTCTCACTTCCACTTGTTGTCGTATTTATTGCCAGGGATGAAAATCAAGGCCTCATAGGCCAGAGGACGTGCTCCTTTACTGACAGCATCTGCACAGCTGTTGTTAGAGCCACAAAGTATTGTGACAGATGCACTTCAAGTGCACAACTGATAGGCTGTGACACACTCTCTCTTTCTCTTCCTCTCTGCAGGTGTGGGATGCCGAACACAGCCATGAAGAAGAAGGTAAGATTTGTCTCATCTTTAGATTATTTTGGAGAAAATTCTGTGGAGTAATCCTGCTTGACATATTGACTTCTGCTCTCCCTCTGTCTCCCCACCTCCTCCCAGGTGCTGTTGATGGGGAAAAGTGGGTCTGGCAAGACCAGCATGAGATCCATTATTTTTGCAAACTACATCGCGCGGGACACGCGACGCCTCGGAGCTACAAGTAAGAATTGCCAATCACTTGGTCTTGGAGGCCACTGTATTCAGCTGCTGCTCACTAAAGTGTCTGTCTGAAAGCATGGGGTTGTTTTCTTTCACTTCTTCCTGTGCCTAAATCTAGGCAAATAGTCAAGAGTTCTTCCCAAAAACCAGAGCAGACGTTGTCTGGATGATGGATAATAAACAGAGAGTCCGTGCAGCCCCAGAAGCAAATGGAACGCGGGTGTCTGTGTGCAGTTTATATGAGACCAGAGCCCTCGCTTCTGCTTCACTCGCCCTCGCTTATACCATATCCAGCTCCAGCACCCCTTCTTTGGGCTTCTGGGTAGTGGTTCTCAACCTTTAGGTTCTCCAGATGTTTTGGGCTTTAATCACCGAGTAAGAAGAGATCCCAAAAGTCATTTAGTCCCGCCCCTTGCCGCTGCAGGGATCCATGGCTGAAGCGCCCCAGACAGGATGCCATCCAGCCTCTGTTTAAGAATCTGTCACAAAGGCCAGTCCACCACTTTCTGAGGGAGCCTCTCCACTGTCAAATGGTTCTTGTCATCAGGAGGTTCTTTCAGAACCTAATAATAAAATAAGGTTAAATAAAATAATAATAAAATAAGGTCCAGTCAGAACCTTGTTTTGATATCTTGAATCTGCTGCTTTAGGTCCTCCCCCTAGAGTGGCAGCAAGATTGCTCTGTCTTCCATAAGGCAGCCCTTTAGATATTTGAAGATGGCTGTCCTACCACCTCTCCAAATCGTGGACCATTGGCCAGGCTGGCCGGCTGGAGCTCCTGACAGTTGAAGTCCAGAATATCTGGGAAACTGGAGGCTGAGAACCACTCTTCTGGTGCAGCTTCCCTGGATGTCTTGCACGTAGCTTTGGGGAAGTATGCAGATTGGGAAATCAGACCGAGGTTCTGCGAAACCTATGAAATGCAAACTGAGCTGCTGAGCATGATGGGCATCATCTGCCTTCCACTGGCTTCCTTTCCAGGGAGGGGCTAAACTTGAACAACAGCAAACAGGTCCAGGGAAATGTAGAAAGCCCCCTCTCCCGTTGACCATCTTCTGCTTTTAGGACCCCTTTTCTAGTCAGAATCCTGGAGTTTGAAAGAGGGCTTTGGGAAGAGACCAGAATTAGGGAAGGGGTGTGTTGTCCAGGGAGAACAAGCTCCTAGGATGACCAGGGATGGGGTGTCTTTCTAGTGAGTGTTGCTCGTAAGTTGGCAGGTGAAATGCAGGTTGCCTCTCCTCAGTGTAGATTCTACCCTCCTAGGATTTGTCAGCACACTGTCTCTGTGTGGTGGTACTTTCCTGTGGCTTGCTAGACGCTTGTTCTGATGCTCTTTTTCAAGACCCTGCAGAGCCTTGACCAGGTTTCTCCTTTCTTGCTTCTTTCCAGTTGACGTGGAACACTCACATGTTCGATTTCTGGGCAACTTGGTGTTAAACTTATGGGACTGTGGCGGGTATGTACTTTCTCACCTGCTTAAGATGTTTAAAAGTGGCAAGAGACTGAAAAGATCTTCCTAGAGGACAGTTGGGTGGAGGAGGGGACATCATTGGCACAGGCAGTGCTTAAGACAGACTAAGGCTGACACCTTCTGAGCAAACAGAACTTAGCAGACGCAGCACTCTCCTAGAATCTTTGGGGAGCTGAGCATTGCTCTTGGAGAAAGATGGAGCCCACAAAACTTGCTTCATGGGAGGCCCTGAACAGCTCTGGTTCCTTCCCTTCCCAGGCAGGACACCTTCATGGAGAACTACTTCACCAGCCAGCGCGACAACATCTTCCGCAATGTGGAGGTCCTGATCTACGTCTTTGATGTGGAGAGCCGGGAGCTAGAGAAGGACATGCACTACTACCAGTCATGCTTGGAGGCCATCCTCCAGAACTCAGCTGATGCCAAGATCTTCTGCCTTGTCCACAAGATGGACTTGGTGCAGGAGGACCAGCGTGACCTGGTGAGGGGCTCAGGGTTGCATGTCTGGCCCTCAGGCCCACGGGGACTCAGCTGTTTTTCTTTCCAAGGATCCTCTTTGGATTCATTGTTATTAGGAATCATTCAAGGTCACCCTTATCCCTCTCCCTCTGGATCCACCTGAAAGTGCTGCTGGTGGTTGGCCTGCGATCGCTGTGTTTTCCAAGGCATCCAGATGATTCTCTCATATACAACTCATTGCTCCTCTTCTGGTCTTCTTCCTTGCTGCTCTCAGTCTTGCTCAAAGTTCTCTGCCAAGACTTGTAGGCATGAAATAGAACTAGGCCGTTTAAAAAAACCTCTCCCTTGCAGAAACTGGTTTTTATTTTCATGTGAACTTTTGTGGATATACACCCATTTCTTTGGGTGCAGCACCAAGTGGAGAAGACCATCTGAAGAAGTGGGTCTATATCCGCAGAAGCTTGTGTGAAAATAAAAACCAGTTAGCCACTTTTCTTTTCTTTTTCTCCCCTCCCCTGTCCTCTTTTTTATGCTGCAAGAGACTAACATGGCTACTTCTTTGAAAACTTGCAGAAACTGAGTGTGATCTTGGTAGAGAACTTGGCATCTTATGCAGCTCTAGGTTTGTCTCAGGGCTTTGAAAAATACTGTTTTTAAAACTCTACCTCCCAGAATCCCCAGAAGCTTCTGGGAGTTGTAGTCCAAAGAAGTAACTTCCCCAAGCTCTGGTTTGTCTGTAGAACAGGGCATGGTCCACTTCTGTGCAACTGTTGTAGTTTCTTGGTTTCCAGAAAGGGAATTAAGCAATCCTACCTGGAAGAGTTGTTGTCTCCTAAGGGGTATGTGTCACATCTCTTCCCCCCCCCCCCGTTTGCTAGATTTTCAAAGAGCGGGAGGAAGATCTGAAGCGCCTGTCCCGCCCACTGGAGTGCGCGTGCTTCAGGACGTCCATCTGGGATGAAACCCTCTACAAGGTTTGTGCCTCCGTGCCCCTCCCCACTCCATCTCTGCCTGGATTGTCCCCCCTACAAGCGGTGTATAGCCAGTTGTGTAGTTGGATGAGGGTAAGCAAAGGGCCATCGGATATTTTTGGCCTCTGACTCCCATAATGCCTCACGATTGACTGTGCTGGCAAGGGCTGGTGGAGGCTGAAGACCAAAAACATCTGGAAGGGCCATAAAGTTGCCCATCCCTGTTGCAGTTGTGGATTGGACCTGGAAGACCTGGATTCAGATTCCCACTCACCCACAAGAATCTCACTTGGGATAAAATTGGATATTACCATATAATTACTGGGTGTGGAGGAATTGAGGTGCCGCCCAGGATTTCCAGGAGGGCACAGCAGATGCCCTCATGGCACTCCTGGCATGCAAGTCGAGGTGTGAGGTGGGGATGCCAGCTGCTGAGTTGTTTCCGGGCCTTTCTCTTTGGGCAGGCATGGTCCAGTATCGTCTACCAGCTGATTCCCAACGTCCAGCAGTTGGAGATGAACCTCAGGAACTTTGCTCAAATCATCGAAGCTGACGAAGTTCTTCTCTTCGAAAGAGCCACTTTCCTGGTGAGAGCGTGCAAGATAGCCGGGAGTCCCCACCCCATGCCCCGGGATGTCCCGTTTCAGTACTCGCGGTGCTCCAGTGCAGGAGCTGAGTAATACGTACGTTTCTCCAAGGGCGAAATTAAGCTGGGATACAGGCTGAGGGCAGTGAGATGGGTGCAGCAGACTGCCCTACTTGAAAGAGCCACTGCTTCTCCCCTGTAAAAGGCTTAATTGCATGGGTTCTTAACTTTTTCTGTCCCATGGACATTTTGGCAGTTTGGTGAAGCCTGTGGACCCCTATGTGATCACATGTGATGTAATGATGTATCTTATAATTAAAGTCATTTTGAGGTAACAATGAGCATAAATGATATTTCAAGATATCTCCAACAGTTGTAGCATGGTACAAAAAGATCTGCAATTTCTCTCGATGACCAAGTCATAAGTACTGCTGGTACTCTTGTAGTTTGTTGCCTACATTCATAATTGAAGGAAATGCTAGATTTCAGTTGTGGAAATTTGCAGACCTACTGAAATCTATCCACTGATCCCGGGGGGTGGGTGGGTCATGGACCCCAGGTTAAGAACCCCTGGCGGAATATATAAGAAAAGCTCTCATTCCTCCTTGTCAGAAATGTGAAGTTTTGTTCTGCTCCTCCTGTTTGGCAGAGAAGGTGAAGCCTGAGCCAGAGTTCAACCTGAGCCGGCTGTTCCTCACCCGCAAGGCCTGAACCCTCTCTGGCTGCAGAGCTGTGTTGAGGGTCTACACCGCTGGGCGGAGGCAGAACTTTTTTTCATAAGACATTTGCTGGGATGAATGCTGAGCTCCTGCCTCTGGCAACCTGGGCAACGATCCCATGGGGTTTTCCTATTCTCACTCCCCCTGGCAGTTTTGAGGGCAATGGGCATCAAAGCCCCCTCCCCTTGTTACCTTGAGATGTAGGGATGTCCCCATTGACTTCCCTCTTTCTCTGTGTCTCGTCCTAGAGGCTGAGAGCTTCAACACACTGGTTGCATTTTTGTTCTTTTCTGGTTATGGAACTAATAATGCTGGTTTCTCTTTTTACTGGCCATGCCCTTTCTCACAGGTCATCTCCCATTATCAGTGTAAGGAGCAGCGCGATATCCACAGATTTGAGAAAATCAGCAACATAATTAAGCAATTCAAGCTGAGCTGCAGGTGAGTACAATGCAATTTTTTAAAAAAGTTTTAAAACACATTAAAATTGTCTTTTAAAATTCCTAAAAGCAGTCTAAAAACAATCCTAAAATCCAACTTTGAAACAGTTAAAAACAGAGCATTTTCAAACACTGAATGGACTGTTTTGGCTGGCTGCCGGAAGCTGAAAAGAGACGGGGCCAGCCGAACTTCCTTGCGTAGGGAGTTCCACAGTTGAGGCACTGCTCCAGAAAAACATGTGCAGCGTGTACACTATACAAAATGCCAGAACATCCCAAGTGCCAGGTGAGGGGATGCTGCCTGGTGGTGGTGAGAACCATTTGAGGAGAGGAGGCATGAGGGGGATTTCTGGGCCCCCCTGACACTGTTGCGAATTCAGGGTCTATGCAAGATCCCTTTCAGAAACAGATCCCAGGTCTGCTGCTGTTGGAGGGTTTTTCTTAAACAGCAGCTCGCCACTTGCCTCTGATAAAGCAAACTGGAGTCCGTGAAAGTGTAGTGGGCATGTAGCCTCTAATGTCTGTTTGCTGAATGCTGTTACATACAATCACTATTTGGGGTCAGACTAGATAGCCCATGAGACTCTGGAAGTCTGCAAAGTCTTCTTCCTTTAACTCTCGGGCCTAGTCAATGTTCTTACTAATCAACCCTAAACATAAACATATGAGGTAAACAAATTCTTTCTCTAATAACGGTCTAACCATACCTAACTGTTCCTAAGCTATCTTGCCTTGAACTATCAACAAACTGTCTCAAGGGAAACTCAAGGGAAACTGCTGACACCAAAGAGAAGGAAACGGGAATTGCTTTTTGCATACTGTATAAAAATATTCTGTAACAACAACTCGGGGTTCTGACTCTTTGGAAGATATTCCAGTCAGGCCCACCGGTGTAATAAAACTTACTTTCCAATCCGTGGGTCTGCTGTTCCATGATTTCTGCATCAAAAGCTTATGGTAGAAATGTCTTCTTGGTTATTAGTCTCTGAAAGGTGTTCCTTAACTACGTTGTGTCTTTTTATACTGAGAAAGACTAACACAACCATGCCTTTGATGAATATTACAACAGCTTGTCACTTTATGCCACTGCTCCCCAGAGTGCTATGCATAGAGAGACAGGCTTTTCAATGGATGTGTTTTATTTATTTGTTCATTTAATAAAAAGTCCCTTTGTTACCGACATTTTCTCCCACATGTTATCCTTCAGACAGTGGTGAGTTCAGGGTTCTGCTTTGGTTACAAAAGTATAAAATGGATGCGTTTTAAAGATGCTTTTAATTCTGTTGATAATTTAATAGTATGTTGACTTTTGTGTGTTTTTTGTGAGGTGAGCTTTTATCTTTATGTGTTTAATTTTTTTAAGCTGGCTTGCATACCAGTGCTAAAGGCGGGATATAAACCAATAAAATAATAATAGCAATAGTTGGAAATAATGAATGATCTTTTGCAATAAGAACCACACAGTGTGTGAACAAGCCCAGCCCACCCTGGTCTCCTTCTGTCTGTGGTGGTCTTGGCTGAACGTGGCACTACAGTGGGCTTGCATGAAGGGCCTGATCAATGGGGTGGGGAATGCGTCTTCTTTGGGAGAAATGGAAGGCCGGACTAGTGAATCAAGGGAGGGGTGGGAGGTGGAGGTGACGGCTAGAGGCAAAGAATGGAGGAGGTGTGTGGATGATGGGCTCATTGGTGTTTCTCCTCTGCTTCCCCTCCCAGTAAGCTGGCCGCATCTTTCCAGAGCATGGAGGTCAGGAATTCCAACTTTGCCGCCTTCATTGACATCTTTACATCGAACACTTACGTTATGGTTGTCATGTCAGATCCTTCCATACGTAAGTTCAAAAGCGTTTGAGCTCCCCGCCGTAGCCTTGAGGACGGAAGCACCTCACAGTTTGTGTTTGGCCTTTTCTTATCCCCCCACACCTTACATTCTCCTCTCTTTCAGCTTCTGCAGCAACGCTGATCAACATCCGAAATGCCCGGAAGCATTTTGAGAAGCTGGAGAGAGTGGATGGTCCAAAGCACAGCCTGCTCGTGCGCTGAGCCCCCTCCGTGGCTGAAGGAACTGCTCCATAGTCCAGGGAGAGAGTCGCGCTCTCTCTCTCTTCCTCCCTCAGTCTCTCTAACATGGTGGGTGTCTGTTTTGTGGGCTTTGAAATGCGTGTGCTGCTTTTCCACCACAATCTTCTTCTTTTTCCTCCTGGCATTGGATACCGGTCTACCAGGACATCGGGCAACACTGTGGACCTCCTGGAACTGCTTCCGGCAGCATTGGGGAGGGTCTCTCAGCCAGGGGCCAGGATTTGCCCCGGCTTGATTATCACAGACAGCAAAGCCTTTTTCCTGAGGTCCTACTCTATTCCACATGATGAAATATGACAAAGATGGGATATTTACTATTTTATCAACACATTAGAATACCTTTATAAAACTACTACTTCTTGTCTTCAATCATGACAATAAATTTTGTTACCAGGGACTTGGCATTTCTAGAGCTCTGGAAGTATGTCTGTTTGTCTGTTGTCTCCCCTCCCCTCCATGAGGACTCATCCTAATTTTGGTCCCAGGGTATGTTTCGGTCTGTGGCAAGTGGCAAGTACACTTGATACTCAAATGTAGCAGCTGATACTCAAAGCCCTGCAACCCTCCTCTAAGGAGAGCTGGTTCTCTTGGGATATTTAGACCTCCTGCTGGGTCTCTGTTCTGAGCTGTCCTTGGGTGATGCTGGGGCAGTGTGGCATCAAACAAAGGTGTGTGGCTTCCATCTTTTGCTTTGGCCAGCCGATTTGGAAATGGGGAGGACGAGAGTGACTCAATAGAGATAATTTCATCTCCATCCTGGACTTCTAGGCCATGGGTACAGCTAACTCCCTGTATCCATGGTGTGCAAAGGCTGGCCCTCCAGATGTTCTTCCTGGACTGCAGCTGCCAGCGTGCTTCCCCTAGGCCAGAGAGGGCTGCTGGGAGCTGCCATCCAACATCATCTCCGAGGGGCCGGCCTACCCCCAGCCCCTCCTTTGACCCACCAGGGAAGAGTCAGAGAGAGAGCCAGCGTGATGTAGTGGTGGGCCTACAGCTCTGGAGACCAGGGTTTGAATCCCAGCTTGGCCAGGGAAGCCCACTGGGTGACCTTGGACAAGTCACGTACTCTCACCCTCAAGGGAAGGCCATGGTGGCAACTGCTGTCAGAACAAATCTTGCCAAGAAAACCCCATGACAGGTTCGCCTTAGGGTCGATGTGAAGGCACACAGCAACCACTTAAGTTGAAGCTGACTTGGCAGCATATAGCAAAGGGCCCACTCACACTATACAATGATGGCACTATCATAGAATCATAGAATTGCAGAGTTGGAAGAGACCTCGAGGGCCATCCAGTCCAACCCTATTCTTCCACGCAGGAAATCATGATCAAAGCATCCCCGACAGATGGCCATCCAGCCTCTGTTTAAAGACCTCCAAGGAAGGAAGGAGACCCCACCACGCTCCGAGGGAGTGCGTTCCACTGCCGAACAGCTCTGTCAAAAAGTTCCTCCTAATGTTGAGGTGGAATCTCTGTTCCTGGAGCTTGCATCCATTGCTCCGTGTTCCAGTCTCTGTAGTAGCAGAAAACAAGCTTGCTTCATCCTCAACGTGACATCCCCTTCAAATACTTAAACAGGGCTATCATATCGCCTCTTAACTGTCTTTTTTCCAGGCTAAACATACCCAGCTCCCTAAGTCTCTCCTCATAAGGCATCGTTTCCAGACCTTTCACCATTTTAGTCACCCTCCTCTGGACACGCTCCAATATCCTTTTTGAATTGTGGTGCCCAGAACTGGACACAGTATTCTAGGTGAGGTCTGACCAAGGCAGAATAGAGCAGCACTATGACTTCCCTTGATCTAGACACAATAGTTCTATTGATGCAGCCCAAAATCGCATTGGCTTTTTTAGCTGCTGCATCCACTTGAACTGGCATGACGCTGTGGGGGGACCCTGGGGTTTGTAGCTTGAGGAGGCACTAGAGGAGCTCTGGCCGAGAAGTCTAAATGTAGTCTTCCTCTTTTTTCTTGTTAACTGCCATCAAGTTAACTTCAACTTATGGTTACCATGTGAATGAGAGATTTCCGGGAGAACCTGTTATTAACAGCCCTCCTCAGGTCTTGCAAACTCAGTCCTGTGGCTTCCTTAATGGAGTCTTCCTCTATGGAATGGGGTCTTCCTCTTTCCCAACTGCCTTCCACCTTGCCAAGGATTGTTTTCTTTCCTAGTGAGTCCTGTCTTCTCATGATATGCCCAAAGTATGACAGCCTCAATTGAATCTTTTTGGTTTCTATTTTTTTTTTATTTATTACATTTATATTCTGCCTTTCTCCCAAAGTGGGGCCCAAGGCAGCTTCCATAAATAGTCAAAGACAATTTCTAGTGAGAATTCATGCTTGATTTGCTCCAAGATCCGTTTATTTGTGTTTGTGGTGGTTCACAGTACCTGTAAAGCTCACTTATGCACATACAAATGCACACATCTGTAAACCAGCTCCTTCTCCCCACAAAACAGAACTGTAGCCTCCTAACAAACATGAGATGGTATGGGGGAGATGTGGAGGAAGTTGACTTCCCTTCAGACGTCACAAGATGCTTAGAAGGACCATCACAACATACACAGGGGGTTGTGAGGTTGTATATATTGGGCATGGCCAAGAGGAGACTTAAAAGAGACAGGCCTCTTACAAGCAAAAAAAATTCAGAGAAGCGAGAAGCCAGTTACAAATGTGCAAGAATGAATTATAATGTTGAGGCTGGCTAAATGGTGAAAATACTCCATAATGTGAGGAGAATCCTACCTGCTTAATAGGATCCTGCATCCTATTGCTATATTTGGAAGGAGGGGGCCAAATATCAGAGTTCTTTAAAAAAAAAAAACAGCTAGAGGAATGTGCATTGCTGCTCATTGGGACAAGCGATTTGCTTTGAATTGCTTTCCCATAGGAGGAAATGCAAAGCTGGTTTGCTAACAGGGCAAGCGCCTGGCGTCACCATGTTGATTTTCCCCTTGGCAAATGAGTGCCATGGTGAGAAAACGGGTGTTGGTTCTTGACCTTTTTGTTGCAAGTGCAAAATATCCTTCCAGTGCACAATGCAAATAATCTTAAAAAAAAAAAAACTTGGTGGCAGCAGCAGTGCAAGCAATTTGCCCGCGATCACCAGGGGCATGCAAAGCTTTGGGGGGCAAAAAACCCCATTAGGACAAGCTGCAGCTGCTGCAGTCCGGCTAAAGGCGGCGGGCAGAGGGGTGGCGGAGGGGCGCGGGGGGACCGTGCCGGGGTCGCCATGGAGGGAGCCTTCCTCCTCCTCCTCCTCCTCCTCCCCGGTCGCAGCGGCGGCGGCAGCAGGAAGGGCTCCGGAAGCCTGGAAGGGGGTCTGGCCGCTAGCTGGGCCCGGGGAAGGCCTCCAGGAGGGCGGGTGCCTCAAGTGGGCGCTCCCGCTGACCTGGAGGGGCGCCGAAGGGGTTCCCAGCGACTGGGAAGGGCCGGCCCCTGGGTCAGGAGGAGGGCTGGGGGACCCGGGAGCGGGTTTGGACCCGGGGCCCGGAGGGAAGGGGCGGGGAGGAGGCTCTGGGGCGGTCCGGAAGCCTGGAAGGGGGTGTGGCTGCCGCCCTCTTGCCGGGAAAAGTTCCAGGAGCCCGGCCTCTTCTGCCTACAATGCCGGGCTCGGGGTGGCGCCGGAGGGGATCGCCCACCCGCTTCGGGGCGGACAGGGAACGGCTGGCGGGGGGAGAGGACGGGGGTTGGAAGACCCGGGAAGAGAGGAGGCAGGGGACTGGAGGGGGAGTGGCCGCCCGCTGGGCCCGGGGAAGGGCTCCAGGAGGGCGGATGCCTCAGGCGGGCGCTCCCGCTGACCTGGAGGCCGCCCAAAGGATTCCCGGCGACTGGGAAGGGCCGGTCCCTGGGTCAGGAGGAGGGTTGGGGGATCTTGGGAGGGGCCAGGAGGGAAGGGGGGCGGGCGGGCGGAGAGGAGGCTCTCGGGCGGTGCGGAAGCCGGGAAGGGGGTCTGGCTGCCTCCCACCTACCGGGGAGGGTTCCAGGAGCCCGGCTTCGTGGCTGGAAATTTGGGGCGCGGGGTGGCGCCAGAGGGGGAATCGCCCACCCGCTTCGGGAAGGGACGGGGAACGGCTGGCCGGGTGTGGGGAGACAACGAGGGTTGGAAGACCCGGGGAGAGAGTTTGGCCCCGGCCGAGGGGGCTCCTGCGGGGGCGGGGAAGGAGCCGGGGGTGTCCGGAAGTCTGGAAGGGGGTGTGCCTGCTTCCACCTGCCGGGCAGAGTTCCAGGAGCCCGACTTGGTGGCTGGAAATTCGGGGCGCGGGGTGGCGCCGGAGGGGGGATCGCCCACCCGCTTCGGGAAGGGACGGGGAACGGCTGCCCCCCTCCGGGGGAGAGGACGGGGGTCGGAAGAGCCGGGGAGAGGCCTTAGTCCGAGGCCGAGGGGCTCCTGCGGGGGCCGGGGGCTGTCCGGAGGCGGAGAGGGGGTGCGGCTGCCTCCCACCTGCCGGGGAGAGTTCCAGGAGCCCGGCCTCGTGGCTGGAAATTCTGGGCTCGGGGGCGCAGAGGGGCGGCGGGGCCCCCGGTCTCGAGACATGCCGGGAGATTCGAGGTAAACGAGGAAGCGCGACACGCGAGTAAGAGGGAAAGCGGAAAAGAGGAAGCGGGGCGCCGGAGAGGCTCAGCCGGGCAGGCGGGCGAGGGGGCGGCCTCTCTCCGCGGGGATCCCCGGGCGCTCGGTGCGGATCCGACGGAGGGTGGCCTGTCTTCGGCGCAAAGAGGGCGAGCGGCGGGGCCCCCTGAGGCCATCCAATCGGGATTTTAGGATTTGGTGGTTGTCTCCCTGCGGAGGGGGCCAGTGGTGAGACCTCGTGTGGCCATCTAGTCGTGCCTTTACGTGAATGTTGGGTCCCCGTGTGGCCATCCAGTCGTGCCTTGCAGCTGTGTGCGGAGTGGGGCGCCTCCTTCCCTCCTCGTGTTTCCTCCGATCGATCCGGCCGAGGGGTGTGGGGCGGAGGGACCTCCGCGGGCCGGCCTCCTCTGCGGGGCGGGTGTTCAGGCGGAGTGGACGCCTCCTTTCCCTGCATCCTTCCTTCCCGCGAGAAGCCTCGGTTCCCTGTCCTTTTGGGGTGGGCTTCCCCCCTTTGTCCTGCTGGCCGGAGTGGAGCCGGGAGATCCCAGGGGGCAAAAGAGGAGGATAGAGACCCCCTGCCCAGCCCGGGGGTCTCTCTTTCCAGGTGGCCGTGAGGAGGAGGGGGTCCCTCTGTAGGCCAAGCCCCCTTTGTTGGGGGGTCTGGCGTGCATGGTCTCCCTTCTTCTGGTGGTCCTCCTGCTCGATGGGGCCAGAGGGGAGCATAAGGGGGGTCCTCTGTGGGCTGGCCTCCTTTTGGGGGGCTGTGGTCAGGCGGAGTCGATGCCCCCCTTCCCTGCCTGCCTTTCTGGCTCCGGTGCGGACAAGCCCAGGGTGGGCCCCCCTTTCCAGCTGGCTGCCAGGACGGGGGGGCTTCTGTCTGCCAGGCCCCCTATTTTGGGGGGTCTGGTCTTCAGGACCCCCTGCTTGCAGTTCTCTTGGGGAGAGGAGTGTGCGGACAAGCCCAGA
This sequence comes from Gambelia wislizenii, assembly GCA_030847615.1. Lineage (NCBI taxonomy): Eukaryota > Metazoa > Chordata > Lepidosauria > Squamata > Crotaphytidae > Gambelia > Gambelia wislizenii. The sequence continues at coordinate 38,725,617 of JAUMIR010000011.1, read as the reverse complement.
TAAGAGCTCTGGTGCTGGGTGGTGACCCTTCATCAGCTGGCCCCAGGGGCCTCTCTTTCCAGCTGGCTGCCAGGACAGGGAGCTTCTGTCTTCCAGGCTCCTTATTTTTGGGGGGTCTGGTCTTCAGGACCCCTTGCTTGCAGTTTTCCTGGGGAGAGCAATGTGCGGACAAGCCCCAGATAAGGGCTCTGAGGCTGGGCAGAGACCCCTCAACCCACCCCAGGGCCCCCCTTTCCAGCTGGCTGCCAGGACGGGGGGCTTCTGTCTGCCAGGCTCCCTATTTTGGGGGGTCTGGTCTTCAGGTCCCCCTGCCTGCAGTTTTCCGGGAAGAGAGGCACAGTGTGCAGACAAGGCCCGGTGAGCTTTGGAGCCAAGTGTGGAATTGGGAGCCGTCCTCCGTCCCTTGTGTTGTGCTGAAGTCCAGGTGTGTCTTAACAAAAGTGGCGTTGCAATGAAAATCAAATGGCGAATGAGACCGAGGTTCCTTTGGTGGCGCTCTCCGTTCCTTGGGGTAAATCCGAGTGTGTCCAAGGTACCGACTTTTCCCAAAAAACCTGGGGACGATCCCAGGCCCCCCAGGGTGGCAGCAATAATACAGTTGTGGATGGGGCTAGAATGACTGCCATGCCCAGCAGAGGGTGGGGGGGGGCAAGTCTGCAGGTAGACCAGGGGCCCCCCCCCTCATCCCTTGTGTAGCCCCCCTCCATATGTGTGCAAAGCCTTCCAATGGCTCATTTCCAGTGTGCTGATTGGCTGCTTAGAAAACTTTTAGAAAAACTTTAAGTAGACCAGGTCCCTTCTGATCCTTTGGCCGAAGGTGTGAGAAGCCTTTCAATGGCTCCCTTTCCCTGGTTGAAGAACAGAATGTTTTTAAAGAAAGGGCTTGTGAAATATGTCATTGCCTGGCATTTTTAATATTACTGTACATTTGCGGCTTTCACTCTTGCAGTTTCGACATTCGGTTTGCTCAGCAAGCACCGCATTTAAACCAGCTTCTCTTCCTCACGCGCAAGGCAAGGGAGAGGAGCCCATTTAAACGGAGTGCTTGGTGAGCAAACCGAGTGCCCAGCTCCCTGCTCTCCTGGGGCTTCGCTCTGTTTGGGGTGGAGATCCAAGCCCCGGAGATTGGGGAGTCGGTGGGAAAGGCGCTTTTTAGCCCCCACCCCTGCCCTTCCCAAAGCCGCGATCCAGCCACGGCCACCCCTACCTTCCTGAAGCGGGAATGGGGTTCGAGAGCCCCATAACCACTTTGGGAAGCGAGGCAGGCCGCAGGGGGGGTGGCAGCCAGGCAGGCAGGAGTTTTAGCCACCCCTGCGCTTCCCCAAGTGGCTATGGGGCTCAAAAAGCCCCATCGCCAGGTTGGAAGGGTGGGGGGGTTGCTGGCAGGGGGGAAGGCCTTTTTTATTTGCTTATTTTTCACATTCGTGGGGGTCTCGAGACCCTAACCCCTGCGAATGTGGAGAGACGACTGTACTTGTCTTTTATAAATTATTAGCTGTGCCTGGCATAACATACCCCATTATAGTTGATTTGAAACGTTATATATTAATGCATCAAATGATCGTACTCTTGACATGTTTCCTAACCAGCCAATAGTAGAGTGGGAACGGAAACATAGTGAAGCATTTTATATATGTAGAGAACGGTGTATGTTACACCAGGTATAGCTAGTATTCACATAATACATGTTGAGTAGATGTGCAATATGCCATATTAAGAACAGCAGGGAAATGGATTAAAGCATCTTTTAGACTGACAGCTAAATGTTGGTTTTGCAGGTAGGCCCTATTTCGTCAAATGCAATGTTGAGGAGGCGGATACTGGGCAGTCCTTCCCTGTTTGGGTGCCACTTTTCTGCCCCCCCCCGAAAAAGTTACCTCGGAGGTGAAATGCTCTTCCCTCTGCTCCTGCCTTGCACCAAAGGACTGAAAATGAAGGGGTGGGGAGGATGGATCCAGGGCTGGGCAGTGTTCCTCTTTTGGACTACAACTCCCAGAATCTCTACTTCCGAAGCTGCACTGCCATCCCGTGGCCATGGACGGTATGGCCCCAGTCTGCTTCTAGGCTCAGGAGTCTTTCTAGAGGTTGGCCAGAGTTGGCAGCTGTCATGGTGATCAGGAGGAGCCAGGGCTTCGGCCTCTCTCTGAAAAGGTGGGCAGTAGTGATGCCTGATACTGGGGGAACTATCGGCAGGGTGAGGCCAAAGAAGGGACTTGATTGACACAGAAGTGGTTTGCACACTGAGGCAAGCCCACCTGCCACATTGGAAGGTAATGTCATAGAATCATAGAATTGTAGAGTTGGAAGAGACCACAAGGGCCATCCAGTCCAACCCCATTCTGCCACGCAGGAATCACGATCAAAGCATCCCTGACAGATGGCCACCCAGCCTCTGTTTAAAGACCTCCAAGGAAGGAGACCCCACCATGCTCCGAGGGAGTGCGTTCCACTGCCGAACAGCTCTGACTGTCAGAAAGTTCCTCCTCATGTTGAGGTGGAATCTCTGTTCCTGGAGCTTGCATCCATTGCTCCGTGTTCCAGTCTCTGGAGCAGCAGAAAACAAGCTTGCTCCATCCTCAATGTGACACCCCTTCAAATTCTTAAACAGGATTATCATATCACTCCTCAACTGTCTTTCTTCCAGGCTAAACATACCCAGCTCCCTAAGTCCCTCCTCATAAGGCATGGTTTCCAGACCCTTCACCATTTTAGTTGCCCTTCTCTGGACACGCTCCAATTTGTCCATATCCTTCTTGAACTGTGGTGTCCAGAACTGGACACAGTACTCTAGGTGAACGCCTGACCAAGACAGAATAGAGTGGCACTATTACTTCCCTTGATCTAGACACTATACTTCTATTGATACAGCCCAAAATCGCATTGGCCTTTTTAGCTGCCGCATCACATCATGAAGCCCACCAGAAGCCATCTCTTCCCAGCCGCCTGCCAGGCACCTTCCATTCCTGCTCCTGGCAGCCTGTGGGCTCAGCTAAGGAGGTGCCCCCCCCCACTTATCTCTCATCCAAGTGGTACAGAATCTGGAAGGGCACATCAGTTGCCATGGAAATCCCAGGTAGAATCAGAAGCCTTGAATTGGAGGTCACCTTCCCATCCTGCTGGGTCACCAGAATTTGGGGGCATTCCTGTTTGCATGCATGCATGCATGCCTTCCTCCATGGCCACTACCTCCTTCGCCTCCCATCCCCAAGTCTCTTCTGCTCTCCTCAGCAAATGTTCAGGCTTGTCAGATGGACACTGGCTGCCCATGGCATTTGGTCATCTAGTCTGCATTTCTGTCTCTTGCAAGGAGTCTGAGTTAAAACTGAATTTGTCACCACATTTGGGGCAAGAAACAAATTCCTCCCCGGTTTCCCTGGCTCCTCCTGTGGTGTATAGCTTGACTCACTCCCTAGAGCCACCTGCACTTTGTTATTGTTGTTTCTTCAGACCTACAAGCCCTCCTATGACCAAGCTGTCAGGATACTGGGACATACAGTAGTTAGATTTATTTTGTGATGAAGCTGTGATGTAGCAAATAGCCTGTACAGGTCTGCAGAGCTAGCTGACAGTTTGGAAATGTATTGGTGTTGATAGAGCGAGAGGTGCTAGGAACTCTGCAGAGCTGTTTGGTTTAGTTTGTCCTATGAAGTTAGTTCTGTTTTGTAACCTTGAAGTGTGAAGATGGTTTTTCTTTTGGATGCTGTTATATATTGTAAATAGTATATTATATTCAAGTAAAGAACAAGATGATTTTAGACATAAGCCTGTGTCTTTCCCTTTGTTCTGATGCCTAGAGGAACAAACACTCTGCTACCATTTATTGCTGCCTGGGCCTTTTGAAGAGGTTTCCAGTGTGCGCCACCACCGGACACAGGTGGTTCTCCAGACTGCCACTCCCAGCAGCTCTAACCACAGAAGCCAATGGTGAAGGATCATGGGAGTTGTAGTCCAACACCAGATGGAGGGCTGTGTGATTCCCACCCTTGCTACAAAGCAGTAGAAGCCCTGCTCGTGTCCCTTTCAGTGGTGGCACCAAGAGGGTAGAGTACATTTCCTGGGGACATCTGCTGGGATTCCCCTCTTTCTTCTCTGCCAAGGGGGCACATGCTGGAGACCAGAGGGCTACACTCCACCCCATGTTTGGCATCTCTGGCACTCCCCTTAAAGGCTGCAGCCACATCATAGGGGCTCCCATTTTGACAATAGGAAGTGGCCTTCCATCACTCCTGTTCACCTTCTGAGGCTCTGGGGGCCTGGTTTCTTGCTATTCCGGAGTGGGGCAACCTCCCCAAAGAGCATTGCAAAGTATTTTTTTTTCAGCTGATTTTTTGGGGTGGGGGTGGGGGATTCTGATGCCTTTGGGAAGATTAGTGGAGCTCCACACAGTTCTCACTCCTGTTTTATACTGTTTCTGGGCAGGACTGATAGACGGAGAAAAAAGAAGTCAGGTGGTGGAGAGGGAAACAGCGACTCAGGGTTCAAGAAGCCCCCACGGCTCAGGCATCAGCACCCAAATCCAGGAGAGAAGCCAGAGGAACACACGTCCCCAGTGTGTGTGTGTGGGGGGTGGATTTTGGAAGAAGGCTGATCAGGTGGCATCCTCTCTCCTAGAGCTTGGCCCTTCTTGCAGTCCTCACACTAACCCAAGGAGGCAAAAAATTAGGCTGCCAATCAATAGGAGTCTCAGGCGGAGGGAGATGGAAGTGCAGCCCTTCGCCTTGCAAACTTCCTTAGAAGGAGAGCTGTGGCAGCAGGAAGGCAAGGCTGTCGGGCTGTGTGGTGCCTGGTCCCTTGTCCCTGCTGATTATAAAGGGCCTTGCAAAGGGAGTTTAGCCTGCTGGAAACATGCAGCCTGTGAAGAAGAAAAAGAAGGGGGATGCTCTGGCAGCCCGTCATTCCACCAGTGGGGCCTTCAGGCCTTTAGCAGCAGCTCTTCAAGTCACCACAGTTTGAAAATAAAAAGACAGTTAAGCCGCAGGGGAAGTCTGCCTGCTTCCAGCTGAAAAGAGATGTGCCCCATGGGGACTCTGATCTCTTGTGGGGTATGGTGGGGGAGAGGAAAGATGGCCAAGTAAAGGGAGGGGATGCAGGTGTGTATTCCTAACCACACACCCTTTAACTCAGAAAAGTAGTTGCTTGTGTGCACCAATCCAGACATCTCTTATTTGAATGAGTTTACACTGCAGGAAAGTTTGTTTAAACTCTTGCTGAGAGGCAACCCCTCTCTTAGACTTTTCTGGGCCAGGTTCATTCAGATGAGTTTTTCCATGGCCTTCCCTTGAGGCTGAGAGAGTGTGGCTTGCCCAAGGTCCCCCAGTGCATTTCCAGGGCTGAATGGGGATTTGATTCCTCGTCTCTTGGAGTCCTAGTCCAGAACTCAGACCCCTATACCATGCTCGCCCTTCAATGATAATGCTAAACATCGAAACAATGAACAAGCCAAGAAGAGCTCATAGCCATCCCCCAGAAAACAGGGCCACTGCAGGCATGGGAAGAAGGGAGGCAGGCAACTTCTCCCTCCAGGCCAGAGCAAAACTGGAAGCCTTGCCTTATCAGAGCCATCAAACCGCTGGGCTGCCAACTACTGGAGATGCCATGGAATCAAAAGCGGAAGGTCTCTTCAAGGTTATCTCGTCCAACCCTCCTCCTGTGCCAAGAAGTTTGCTGCAACTGCTCCCTGATCTGTGGCCACCTGGCCCTTGCTAAGAAAAAACCCACCACCTTGCATGAAGGAGGGTCCCTCACTTTCTGAGGTAGCCAGTTCTACTCCCAAAGAGATTGTCCCACCAGGAAATAAAAATCCCCTTTCTCCTTATAAGCTGAACCTGTTGGTTTAGGTCTTGCCCTGTGGAGCACATTTACGCCACCATCCACAGGCAGGTCCTTTGGCTATTTAACGATGGCAACCACATTCCCTCTCCCATCACTTCTTCATCAAGCCAAACACACCAACTGCTCCTCCAGCCTTCCCGTTTTGGCCTCCAAAACATGCAACATCTTTGCCATCATCCTCTTAACACATTTTTCCTGGTGAATAATATCCACCATAAATGGCAGTGCCCAAACAAGGCGCACAACTGATGGGAGCAGAAGTTTTTGAAATCTGGATTCTTTTTTAGGCATGAGAATGGCATCCACCCTTATTGCTGCTGTGGGTCGCATTGCTAACTCTGTTGAGCTTCTTGTAGTCTGCTTAAAAACTCTCCTTCAGAGGCACCCAAACTTGGGTTCCCAGATGTGGTGGACTTCAGGTCCCAGTAGCCCCAGCCAGCATAGCCAATGGTCCAGGATTCTGGGAGCTGGGTGTTCTGTGTAGCCTGGAGAAGATGGAGAGGTGGTTCTTCACCTTTTCTTTACCAGGGACCCCATTTAAATATCTTTTGTTGCTGTGGACCCCCAAGACTTAACTCAAGATTTAAAGCCCTAACAACAACAACACTATTACACGATCTGTTAAACCTTCTCTAAGAGGTGCTGGGGGGGGGGGAGGGAAGACTTTTCTTGTTTCTTTCTGCAAGTTTGTGGCTGGAGCAGATTGAATGGCAATGTGTGGGCCAAGCCAGCCAACCAGCCATTGCCTTGGCTCATGTCATGTGGTCATTCCACTGCAGGCAGAAGGTGGGCCAAGTAGCCTTCCTTTGCAGACCCTTTGTGAGGATATTGTGGACCCTGGGGGTCCCAGACCACAGGTTATGAACCACTGTGCTAGAACCATCTCCAAGTATCTGGAGGGCTGCCATCACACGGAAGATGGAGTGAGCTGGTCTGCTGCTGCTCCAAACCAACAGATCCATACTGCAAGAAAGAAGATTTTGGCTTCATTTTAGCAGAACTTCTCGAGGGTAAGAGCTGTCTAGCAGTGAAATGGATTCCCTCTGAAGGTGGGTGGGCGTGACTGTGTTGAGGATCCTCAAATGCAGGTTAGATGGCCACCTGTCAGGGCCGCCTCAGCTAGTCCTGGATGCAGGACAATGACCTTCATGCTCCCTTCTGGCTCTAGAACTCTATGGGCAACTGTAAGGGAAGTGCCAAGTTTCGGATACACAGCTGGCGCCTTCTTTTTTTTAGTGTGTATTGCTGTCAAGTCAGATATCTTCCATCCTGTATTTGCATCTGACTTAATTTTCTTAGTTTGGGAACCACCACAGTACATTCATTCTCTCCCTGCTCTGCCCACCTGTCTTCTAAGGCATGAGGTACCACTCCTCCTGGTTGAGGGGTGGGTGTCACCTGCAGTCTCACTGTGGCCCTCCCCTCCCCTGCTCCATCATTTATAAAGATCATCAACCATGCTGTGTGTGGGGGGGGGTTTCAGGTCAAGTCTTGGTGCACCCCCTCTTTTCAGGTAGGCAGGGAGGTTGGGGACCCTTTGGGGAAGATCCACCAACTGCCAACTGCAACAATTAGCGCCTTCCAGACCCCATTTTAGCTGCTTCTGTGTCTCCCTCTCCATCCACACACAGGGCCTTGGATTGTGCCTGGAGGGTGCAGAGACTGCAAAGCAAAGACCAGCAAGATCAGGGGTGAGGGGTGGGGTGGAGGGGAGCAGAGTTTGGGGTCTTTTTTTACCAGCCCTCCTTCTCCAGCCTCCCCCTCCCCTTTTAAAACTAGGCCTCCTGAGCCTACCAGGCCTGTTCCTTCCCCATCCCTGCCTTTTGGGGATGTTTCCTCCCTGCCATTTAAAAATCATCTGGTCTCACTTTGCCTGTGGTTCCCGGAGCCAAAAGGGAGGGGCCCAAGATGGCAGGAGTGTGGGTGGGCAGGGTGTGTGAGGGGAGCACTGGTTTCCATAGGGAAGTACTGGGAGCTGCCTCCCCCAGTGTGGCTTGCTGGGCGTTGTCATGGAGAACCTGGCAGGATCCGTGCTGGGTGAGGCAGAGGGAACAGGGGCTCTCCAAGGGCTGGGAGGGGGGAGGCGATTTGGGGGAGGGGACCGCACAGCAGGGCTGGCGCCTACCTGTCACGCTTCCAATTGCCACAGCAACTGAGAGTTGGCAGGGCTCTGTTGATGATGCTGCAGCTGCTGGCAATTGGCTCTTCCCTCCTTTCCACCCACAGTCTCCCCAGCTGCTCAAGCCCCCTCTTGCCCCCCAGCAGCCCGCCTCCACTCCCAAGACCAACAAACTCATGCATCTTGTGGCACTGGCGGGCGAAATCGGATCTACTGACACAACAACCCTGTGAGGCACATCGGCTCCACACCTCTAGCTGAGAGCTGTGCAATCCATCGCTTTTCAGTCTCTTTAAAGAGACTCCTTAAAGAGAGTTTAACCTCCTCAACGAGGGAGGGATATCATTCCGAATGAAGAGAGGAACTAAAACTGAGTTTGGCAGACTCCAGAACCAAATTGGTCCCATCCAGCGTTGGTCCTAACTGCTGAGGAATATTAGCACAGCCTGAATATTCATTCACAAGCCACAAGGCTGGTGGAATTTGGGAAGGGGCAGCCCATCTCGCTGGTGCTTGTCTATATGCTCAGAGAGACCACCTCTCCCAGGTCCCACCCCCAGGACTGTTGGTGCCGAATCCCCCCACCCCACCCATAGAGTCAGCCAGATGTGGCCCTCTGGGCTTCTTCTTTTTTAGGAGTTGCCCAGCTCTTGTATGTTTCTCCCTGGCTCAGGACCAGTTTAAGGGATTTGGAGGGGGGGGCCTGCAATGATTAATTTTTGTGGCCCCATATGTTTATCTCAGGTCAACCTAACCTAACCTATTCACAGTACAGGGTATTCAGATGATTACTAATAATGTTTTTGCAGGAGGAGGGTTACGACGGCTTCCCCACAATGATGGGGGCCCCTGCAGGTCCAGCAGGGCCCTTAAACCAGCCCTGCCCTGACTCAGTCTAAAAGGCTGACACCTCTCCCCCAAGGCATTGTTCCTGGCAGTAAGCCCTCCAAGTTAAAATATGCAGGTAGTTTTGCCCCCCCCTTTTGCCTTTGGGCCCACCCACTGGAGGTACGTGGCCCCCAAGCACTTCTCCAAAATGGAGTGTGGCCCTCAAGCGGGAAAAAGGACCTCCATCCCTGCCCTAGAGAGGAACACAGAGAGTGCCCTTACACCAAGGTCAGGCTATTGATTTAGTTGGTCCAGTCCTGCCTGTGACCTACACTGGCCAAGGGACTTGCAGTTCAGCACATCTGGGGGGCAATAAAGGGGGGGAGGGGCACATCTGCAAAGGCAGGCAACGGGAAGGAGGGACGGACATTGAGCAAGGAAGGTGGCCATGGTTGACCCACGGGATATAGGCAGCGGCCTTACCCCAAACCAGCCCCTTGGCTAACCTAGCTCATGATTATCGATGCTGAGAAGGAACATGGTAAGCCGGCTTGGGTCCCATAAAAGGCAGGATATAAGCTGGTTCAATAAATATAAGTTGAAGGTGACCGTAGGGATGCAATTCTTCACTCGTTATCTTCTTAAAGGAAGCAACCGGTAATTTTAGCATTTTTTCTTCCAGCTGCAAGAAAATCTTCAAGAAGTTTTTGACATCTATTCGCAATTCGGGACTTCTCATGCACAAAATTCACATGTGGTTGTTTTGCACAGAAAACACCATTTTTAGTACAGGAGAACCTGTTTCCAGCATAGAGAATGCTGTTTTCTGCACAAAACATCCACATTTGAATTTTGTACAGAATAGGTCCTGGATGGTGAAGATTCTCATCCTTCTAGGATTCTCCTCATCAGGGTTTCTGGAGGCTTGAAAAACATGGCTTTTGACCATTTCCCAAATATTTTTGACTATGGGGTTGGGATTTCAGCAACCCGATGTCTTTGGCCTGCAGAGGGCTGTTTATTATTATTATTTTAAAAAAATGTATTTAATTTACCAAGAGCCTGAACCTCATGGGCCAAGGATGCTGCTCTGGAGTTTAGCATGAGTTTTTCACAGGTGCTGGGGCTTATTCCCCAAAGCAGGTTCAGCACTTGGGATAGCAACGTTAAAGTTCGGACTACAGCCCGGACCTGATTCCCTAGTCCTCTGCCCTGGAGCCCTTGAGGACCTCTCCCACGAGCAACCCGGCCTTTGCAGATCCCTCCAGCCCATCCTGGGGCCTCCCCTGCTTTATTTTTTTTTGGGGGGGGGTCCTGACACCCCCTTTCTCCCCCCCTCCAGTCCGGGCAGCTCCCTCCTGCGGCAGGTGGGGAAAGTGGGGGGGGGCTCCCGCGGGGCTTTTTCCCGCCCGGAGCCCACCTGCGGGAAACACGTGTCCGCCGTGGGTCTCCTTGGCCGCAGGGCGGCTCTTTGTCCGGCGCTTTCCAGGGAGGGGGCGTGTTGCTGGGGCGTGGGCGCCCACCCGCCCGTGTCCGTGGGAGGGCGGCCTCTCTCCCCCTCCCCTCCCTCCCTCCCTCCCTCTCACCTGGGGGCCGACCCCTCCCAACCCCTCCCCCCGCCGCAGCCCCTCCCTCCCCCTCCCTCCCCTCCCCCCGGTGCCGCTGGCGAGGGGCGTGGCCAGGGAGGGCGGGGCAGGCGCGCAAGTCTCCCCACCCCACCCCACCCCCACCCCCGGCGGATCGGGCCCTTCGCCTCCAGCTGGCCAAGGGGGGCGGAGGGGGCGGAGGAGGAGGGGCGCCCCGCCCCGGTGATTGACAGCCGGCGGCTGGGTGGGGCGCCTGGGTGGGGCCGGAGGGAGGGAGGGAGGGGGGAGGGAGGCCGCCCAGCCCAGCCCCGCCCGCCGCCGAGAGGGACCCACCGCCGGACCGCCGGCAGGAGGAGGAGGAGGAGGACCCGCCGGGCGGCCAGTAAGTCCCTCCGCGGCTGGGGCGAGGCGGGCGGGGGGATGCTGCTGCGGCTGCTTTGAGGCGGGGGTCGGCGGGGGTCCCCCTCTCCCTTTCCTTCTCTCCCCCCCCCGTCTTCCTGGCCTCGGGCGTCCCTCCTCCCGGGGCGGCTCCTCCTCCTCCTCCTCCCCCGGTCTTTCGGGGTCTCTGCAAGGGGCGCCTCCCCGCCTTCGGGCCCCCTCCCCTCGTCCCCCCGGCCGCCTTTGGGGAGCCGCTTCCTGCCGGGGGGCGGGAGGGAGACCACGCCCACCACGGCGGGGGTCCGTGGGAGGGGTCCGTGGGGGGGGGGCGCGAGTTGAATTTCCTTTCCTCCCCTGCATTGGGGGCACCCCTCCCCTCCCTCCCCTCCCCAGGGCTGGGGGGCAGATCCATTGCCCCACATGCGAGGGGGAAACCGGGGCGCTGTTGGACTGCAGCTCCCAGCACGCCGCGCCCTTCGCTGCGCTGCAATTGTGGGGCTGCTGGGAGGTGCAGTCCAGGAAACAAAACAGTCCAAGAGGGGTGGTGGGTTTCGTTTTGCTCCCCCGCCTGGGATCGAGGCCTCACCCCCAGGCAGGCTCCGAACCCACGCTGCCCTCTGTGCATGCCCAGGGGTGCCCTTGAATGGCCTGTAGCTCCAGGGAAGCTGCGCCGCTCGACTTCACCAGCAGGGGCGCAAGAGAGCGACAGAGAGCTGTCACAGGTATTCGGGGCAGGTGCCATTTCTGCAAGGCCACACAGTTGCAGCGCTTTGATCCCGCTTTAACTGCCATGCCAGCTCCATCCTGGGATTTGTAGTCCCGTAAGGGCTTGAGCATTCCCTGCCAGATTCCCACTGGTGCCTCACCAGAGTACAAGCCCATGACTCCATAGGAGGGACCACAGCAGTCCATGGTACCCAAGTCTTGTGGGAAGCCGGCGGCTGAGCGGGATGTTGCAGAGCTTGGCAGGGCAGGTTCAGCAGCAAGGCCGCCTCCTTCCTCAGTCTCTCTCTGTGCAAAGTGTCCACACACACACACACACACACCACTGCCTTCTGCTTGTGTTTAGGGGGGCTCGGAAACCCCATTAGGTTACTGACAACCTGGAGCACCTGCCACTTGGGCCTAGTGGCCCACGGCTTGGATCCTACCCATTCCCATAGGGCATGTGCGTGTGTGTGGGGGTAGGGGTTGGAATTTGTCGTCAGCCTTTTCCTCTTTCTTTGGGGGGGGGGGAGGATCAGAGTTGTGTGGCCAGGTGTTTTTGGCTTTGGAAGGAATGATCATCACACACACACACACACACACCTTTGCTCCCCCTTCCTTTGGAGGGTCCTTTTTTCCTGCAGCTTCCCTTCTCTCCCCTTTCAGTGCTGGGAACTGAAAGAATATTTGGAAATGTTTTTAAAATGGGCAAAACCCAAGTTTCTCAACTCTGGCAAAAAGAATTTGGGACCAATGCAAATCTTTGCAGTTTGGGATTTATTGTATGCAAAATTTGCACATGGCGGGTCTTTTTCTTTTTTTCTTTTTTGCAGTACAAACAGTATTTTCTGTGTAGGAAGCAGCAGTTTCTATCCTGAAAATAATATTTTTATGCAGAAATAAAGCTTTCTGTGCAAAAACTTCTGCCTTTTGCACAAAGATCCCAAATGTGTGAATCTTACACAGATTAAGTGTCAAACTACGAATCGTTTTTGAACACTGCAGTTTGGGGAGGCTTTCTTGCAGTGGCAAGAAAATTGCTGAAATTGCTTGTTGCTCCCTTTTAAGAACAAAACTGGCAAAGGATGACATGTCTAATGGCGGGGGGGGGGTCTGCATCTCTGGCCTGAAGGCTCTTGTCTTGTGCAAGGGGGGTCACCTCTGGCCCTGGTGCTGAATCCGGCCCTCCTGGAGTTCCTCAGGTGTCCATGACCCCCCCCCCCGTCCCAATGACATAATCAATGGGCGGTCTCCAAGCTTTATTATAGGTTGTTTCCCCTTTTGGGAAAATCTCAAAATGCAGCCCCGAAAAGATTTAAGGTAAAATATGCTGGTATTTTTCGTTGTTCACCTTTGGTCTTTGGAACCACCCACCACTGGAATTGAGTCCCAAGACACTTAAACTTGAAATTGAATTTAGCCCTTGGACTGAAAGAGACGCCTTGCCCTTGGCTTTGGGTGGGAATCATGAGGGCTTCCAGCGGGTGTTGGGCTGCAGCTCCCAGGCCTGCATAGCTAATGGTGAAGAATTTATGCTTCTGTTTGCTTATTTTGTGTATTTACAGCCCGCCTTTTCCTCCCAATACCAGAACTCTAGGTGGCTTTAAAAAGATTAACGCTAATACACACACAAACACATAGAGGTCACCCCCAATTTTAGCTGGGGATATGTTCCTACACTTACTGCAGATACGCAAAATTGCATATAATAGTGAAATCACCATAATTAGGCAATCGAATTGCATCAGAGGACATAGAAAATGCCTAGAGCGGATGCCTGTCTGGGCATCTGGCGCATGACTCTATGGTCAACATCCAGCAGAAGTTGAACATATAGTTGCACTGGACCACCTCTAGTGCAGCTCTATGGCCCTCCAGATGCCTAGAGAGACCCCCTCCCCAATCACAGGTACAGATCCCATGTAAATGGGGGGGGGCAACCTCTGTGTGTATGTATGTTCTTTTTTTAAAAAAAAAATCTATGAAATGAAATGAAATTAAAAGACAGAATATAAAAATGAAGGAAACAGCCAATTATTAAAAGCTTATTACAGCCAGTTCCTAAAAATCTGTTGGAATGGAAAAAAATTTACTTGCTAACTGCTAGACATCGCTGTTAGCCTGGGAGGAGGACTTAATGCCCAAAGGCAAATCTACAGCCTCAGAAATGCTAAGTTGCCTTTGGGAAGGGTTTTTTCAAAACACAACGAAACAAAACAAAACAAAACCCAAAGCTTTGCTTCTTGTTTCTGCAGGGAGCAGAATCTGGGCTCTTTCTCTTTCATTTTGGCTGGGGTTTCACGTCTTATAGGAAAGTTTTGTGCTGACCCTTCAGAGACCTGTAGTTGCATTTTCGGTCAGCACGGCTGGGAGAACAGAGGACTGCTGAGAGCCCGGAAATCCCCAGCTGACGTTTCACATTCGCCACCAGACGTGGCTGAGGCTGACATTCTTTTCAGAAGGGATTCAAAGAAACGTATGCAGGATGATGGGATTGTCAGTGGCAAGCAGATGGGAAGGTGAATTCCTGTCGCCTCCGGGACCAGAGGCAGCGTGCCGCTGCATGTCGGCTGCCAAGGGCTGGGCAATTCTGGGAGGGGGCTGTACCAGCCTTGCACAATTACAGTACAGCCTCCATACCGGTGGGGATAAATTCTGGGACTTTCTGTGGAGACCAGAAACCACAGAGAATAGTGACTTCTATTAAAATGAAGGCCTTCTGGCTCAAGCATACCATAGAGTGGTACTGGAGGATCTAGAAGATGCCTAGAGAGACCATCCCCCCCAAAAAAGTGGATAGGTGAATCTGCACATACAGGTTCCACGGATACAAGGGTTGTACTATATAGCAGTTTAAGACCACCATTGCAGATTGATCTAAGTACTTGACCAAACCACAGATCCCAAGATTCCATAGGGTAGAGCCATGGCATTTATAGTGCTAGCAAAGTGTGTTGCGTCGATCTGCCCTTGCTTGCTGGATTCACTCAAGGACAGGAGCAGCGGCAGGTTTTCCGTTCAGGGGGCAGAGTATCTGCTGTCAGGTTTATTCTAGACTTTAAGGGCTTTCCAAGGTGCTGAAACTATTTTGGGGCTCTAGGGCTCAACACTTGGGATGGAATTCCTTTAAAGTCTGGAATAAAACCTGGAGTGAAGTCACCACCCCTCTGACCTGGATGCCCTCAGCCCCTCCTGGGGAAATTGGATGCAGGGATGGGCAGACATTTCATTGGATCTGGAACAGTTGCTGTTGTGTTGCAACTCAGTTGTTCTCAATGGCTGTTCCTCTGGATGTTTTGGACTTCTAACTCCCACGAGCTCCAGCCAGCATGGGCAGGGGTTCTGGGAGCTGTAGTCCCAAACACCTGGAAGGCTGAAGGCGGAGAGACACTGTGACTCATTCAGCGGCCCTAAGACAATGCTAAAGGGAACGTGGTGCTCATAAGCCCTAGATTTCCCTCAGGTGCAAATGTTACAACTTTACAGGATTGTTCAAGAGACTTATTGCAGAGATTGTGTGTGAACTGACTTGAACACTCTCGAGCTGCTGTATATAAATGCAGCATATTGTTTTATTATAACAAATCCCCCCGAGTGCGATTTGGCCTATGTGTTTGTGCGTTGCAGAGGGGATATATATATATATGCCCATTGTTCACCCTGGTAAATGAAGTGTTGGCACTAAGCTGGTTTTAGCAGGAGGCTGTTAAGTGTCTGGTTAAGGAAAGAAAAGAATCGCTCTAGATGCTTCCCCTTGCAAGAGAAGGGAAACTGCACCAGTGGTGGGATCTGTCTGGCCCTCCAAATAATATTGGACTGCAACTCCCAGCAGACTTATAGCCAGGATATGCAGTCCAACCACATCTGGCACACCCTATGATTCTCACCCTGGATTACCTGATGGGCCTGGAACAGCCTTCTTGGTGGCGATCACTCAGCTGACTCTGAGCAAAGAGGAGAGGAGAGGGTGGGAGCCAGCACAGAGTCTAGCGGCCCTGGGACTGTGCCCTGACCAGCCTGGGGGTCACTACGCCCCTACCTCGGGCTGTGGAGGTTCCAGCATTTCACTGGGGGTAGCTGATGTAATTTGAACTCTGCTCTGCTATCCAGGTAACAATACCTCCTGGCGCAGGAGGTTGGCAGCCTGGGTGTCTTGTTTGCTACCCAGCCGGCTCTGAGACTCCATGACACAAAGAGCTCTGAGCAGCTCCCTAGCCACTGCATTGCACTCCTCCACCTGAGGCACACCCAGGGCAGCCTTGGGCCTTAGCAACCAGGATCCTCCTCGGTGGAGGCTTTTAACCCCTTCTTGCCTCCCTTTCCAAGGAAAGTCTACAGGCAGCTGCTTCTTGATGGGTTAGTTAGAACATCATTTGGTCCATCAGCCAAAGCAGTGCTTAGAATCATAGAATTGCAGAGTTGGAAGAGACCACGAGGGCCATCCAGTCCAACCCCCTGTCATGCAGGAATACACAATCAAAGCATCCCTGACAGATGGCCATCCAGCCTCTGTTTAAAGACCTCCAAGGAAGGAGACCCCACCACGCTCCGAGGGAGTGTGTTCCACTGCCGAACAGCTCTTACTGTCAAAAAGTTCCTCTTCATGTTGAGGTGGAATCTCTGTTCCTGGAGCTTGCACCCATTGCTCCGTGTTCCAGTCTCTGGAGCAGCAGAAAACAAGCCTGCTCCATCCTCAGCGTGACACCCCTTCAAATACTTAAACAGGGCTATCATATCGCCCCTTAACCGTCTTTTTTCCAGGCTAAACATACCCAGCTCCCTAAGTCTTTCCTCATAAGGCATGGTTTCCAGACCTTTATCCCTTTATGACTTTATCATCCAATTACACCATCCATTAAACCTTCCCTCAGAGTCACCAGAGGGAGAGGGAAGACTTTCTTCCTGCAAGTTTGTGGCTGGAGTGGATTGAATGACAATGTGCAGGCCAAGCCAGCCAGCCAGTCTTTGCCTTGGCTCCTGTCAAGGACCACTGCTCTAAGCATTTCTAGGTCCTCCAATGTGATTCTATGGTCAACTTCTGGTGTTCATCTCATTGAAAATAACAGGGTTCCCTATTATCCGTGGTGTCAGGTATCCGTGGGGATGGGGGATCTTGGAAGGTATTCCTCATGGATACGGGGGTCGGCTTGTACATGCTATGCAATATTCTTTTCTGTGTAGGAAATGCTGTTTTCTGTGCAGAACAATTCTGTAGTTGGTGACTTCTGTATTTTTTGTTCAGAAAGTTATATTTCTGCACATACATATTGTTTCCTGTGAAGAAGAATCTGTTTCTTGCATGTGCAAATTTTACACAGAATAGGTCCTGAGCTGAAAACAATTCTTGTCAATCTAGGGTTTTTTTCTCATCAGAGTTTCTTGAAAGCCAAGAAACATGTTTTTCATCCATTTTAAAAATATATTCAAATATTCCCTCCATCCCTGATTTGGGCTGCCTTTCTGCTTTTTCGGTGTGTGTGTGTTTGTGTGGCTGTTGTCTTGGCATTCTAGTGGTACAGGAGGAGTTTTGCCAAATCTATAGCCTTCCAGCCTGTGCATCTTCAACAGATATTTTTGGCCTCAGAGGGTTCGTCTGACCTCCCATTCCTTTTGGGCAGTGTCCTTGTTTGTCTGATTCATCCGGACAGTTTTACCTTGTGTTTCAGCCCTGAGAGCGGCCACTGGTGCAGCGGTCAAATACAATAAAGGCATTAAATCTTATTTTTGTTTTAACACACTAATAAAATGTAATTAAAACCAAGGACAAATGAGGAGCCCTGACACTACAAGTGACCGGGAAGGAGAGAACAAAAAATTGGGCCTTCTTACTCCCTCCACCCCCAAAAACCCAATTTTAAAAAGAATGGTCAGTTCTACCGCCTGCCCCTTCACTTGCAGCCTCCTCCGTAGACGTGATCTCTCTTATCCGAGGCCGCCTTTGGCACACTTGGCTCTCCACCAATACGCTCCCCTCACCATACCGTCCCTTGGCTGAAACGTTCCAAACAACAAAAAACTTTTTTTAAAAAATAAATACCGGTAAAAATTAAACAGTGCAAACATGGACACAATGCAATTAATGCTAAACTGTCTGTGTGAATCTGTAAGCAAGAAAGAATTCGCCTGCCTTCTGGGTTGTGTGAATGGGTTGGTTCCAACTCAAAGGATATGTGTGTATGCTTGCAAATTGGCTGGATTTTTACTGCCTTGCCTTGGCTGTTTTTGTGCCAGCTCAGAGCTTGCTTCGCATGGCCCTGGAATTATTTCCCTCTCTGGGTGGTAGGTACCATAAGAAGAGAATTGGCCTCTTGTTCTCTGCAGGGTCCAGGCCAAGGTCTGCTGTGTTGGGGGTGGGACAGCCCCCTCCTTTCCAAGTCTGCATGCCTTTGCTCTGTTCTCTTGGGCCTCCAGGGAGAGTCGGAGGGAGGGAGGGAGGCTGGCCGCTGATGCTATACTCTCTGCATTTATGGAGAAGAGACTTCCAAATGAACATGGCTGAGGAACAAGATTCTAGCTCTCATTGATGATCATCCCAAATGCAGGCTTGCAAAATTGCATGCAGCTATAGCTACTGCTGTTGATTCTTCCCCACTGCTCCTATCCTGCCCCTTGCTCAGGTGGTCTGTCTGCTTAAAAAGCATTTATTTGGGTTTGTGGGAGGTGTCTTGGGGAGGTATCATGACAAGGATGGGGTGTCAGCCAGTTGGTGCCATATGTACACAGCGGCTGCTTTGAATGTTCTGAACTGGTTTCTTCATAGCTGAACCCTGGGGAGAAAAATAACGATGCATTTGGATCAAGTGCAAAGAACATTCTACAGCACTGTTGGATTGGGCCCATTTTATCCCAGCACCTCTTTCCCCATCCTCCTCCCTTTCTGTTTCCCCCTTGTTTATTTTCTGGCTGGGGATGCAAACCATGGCACACGATTTATACTGCAAGGTACCCCCGCTCTGAACTCTGGAGTGAGAAGATCAGAATGCTGTGCGGATTTCTCACTCACCTCTTTCATAGGCTGGAGTGGAAGGTGAGGGGCACGTGATAGCCAAGAGGGTGGGAGAAGTGAATAACCAGTGTGAGGACATGGGAACAGGGGGTCCTCAGTTGTGGAAGCCCCTCCCACCGCAGGCCTGAGTGGCGGGAACACCGGCTCCATTTAGGCGCCAAGTGAAGACGTGTCCTTTTCCCCTACTGGTTTTCAGAATTCCCCAGCCGCCATGGTCAGAGTGGTTGGGGGAATGCTGGCCGGGAGCTGTAATTTTAAAAAAGGAACTTTTTCACTGCTTTTCCTCTACATCCAAGCTGATGTAAGGAAAGGCTGTGTGTGTAACAGACCAGACTTTACTGCCCATCTCAGCTACTGAAGGTGCTAAGAACTACTCACAGAGGTGGAAGGTGGCCTAGATTAGCGGTGGGCCGCCCAGCTAAGCCTCTTGCCACTGCGCCACCATGACCCTGCATGGCCTCCGGGAGGCTGTAGGGCTGAGCCGGCCATTCCTTCTCTTCCTTGGGTCTCTGCCCCTCCTTGTTGCTTGGCTTCTTTGGGCCTCCAAGAAGTGTCCATCTGCCAGGGATATAATGGGCAGATTTGGAGGTGGTGATGGAGGTTGAAAGATCCAGGCCTCCCCCCACTCCACTGCCAGTTCCCACGCCACTGCTGGTTGCTTGGCTTGACTGGCTCTACCAGTCCTTCCCCAGGCTTTGCCCTTTCTGGACTGTACAAGTGTTTGTGTGTGTTGGTGGGGGGGAAGCCTGGACCACCTTCTCTGGTCCTCTTTGTGTTCTTGGTCCCTTATTGCTAAAAGCTGCTTCGGAGCAACTGTTGTAGACTATTTATGGTTCAAAGCAGAGCCTGGAAAACCCAGGTGTTTGTAAAAGAAGGGCTTGCAAAGGCATTAAAAGCAGAGCTTGGGAAAATGTGTGTTTTGTTTTTTTCCTCTTAATCACAAAATTTGGAAAAGAATATCCAACCGGAGAAGTAGAATGTAGAATCCTGGGATTTGCAGTTTAGGGAGGGGCACTGAGCATTCTCAGCCAGAGAGCTCTTGGGCCTCACTCAACTACAAACCCCAGAATTCCACAGGAAGCAAGTATAGCAACTACAGTGGAATAACAGCGCTACAACAGCGTAGTGTGATAAGGCTCCAATGGTGTTTATGTTTTGGATGACATGCTGGCGGCAATTGGGGTTGATGCTTCCTGCAACATGCTTAATGACATCCATGGGAGGCATCCCTTGGTCTCAGGTTTTGGCCCCGAACTTTTTGGGCCTGGGATGCTGCTAGACTGGAAAGTGGAGTGGGGCACTGGCCCCAAATCCCAACTAGACCCTTGCTCCAGAGACCTTTCTCTTTGCCTTTCTTGCACATTGGAGACATAACCGGGGTGTGGGCCTAGTAGCCCAGCCAGGTGAGCTTTGCAGAGTGCCTGGGCATTGCCTTCTCTGGGCACCCGTTGCAGCAGAGACCCAGACAAGCAAAAGAAGAGCAGGGCTTTCTCTCCCTCTCTCTGCCTTCGGCCCTCCTCTCCAGACCCCGTGGCCTTCTGGAGTTACAGCTGGTGCGCTCTCTCTGCCCCCCCCCCACAACAGCACCCTTTTGGGACACCACCGCCCTGCCCTGCCCGCTGAACTGGCTGTTCTACCAGTGAGAAAATCTGACACTCCAGCTGGCAAGTTGTACCAATCAGGATTTCAGCAGGGAAGGAGTGTTTGGTTTGGCCTGTAGCTGACCCCGCAGTGGGAGTCCGTCTGGGAGGGGGAGCGGCGCAGTCATGGCCGAAAGTGGCGTCTGTGCTCAAAGGGCACGGCAGGTTACCCAGCCCAGTGAGGGTTTTAAATGATCGAATATGATTTTTGAGGCCTCCAGGCAGGACTGTGGCCAGAGAGTATCTTGTCATAGCCAGATACAGCATCATGGCTGTCAGCATGGGCCAGTGTTGGGGATTCTGGGAGCTATAGTTCCAAACAGTAACTTTTGCAAACCCTGGCTTTAATTCTGTGAATAGTTTAATTACCGGTTAACTTTTCTGTGTTGTCAGTGATAGCAGTTTTTATTCTATATCTGCTTTGATGTTTACAAGCTGCCTTGATCCCACAGGGTGGTTGAAAAGACAAGGGAGGGATGGGCAGATGATTGGATGCAGCTCCCTCTGGCTTCGCTGGCTGGAAAGATTCTAGAAGTTGTAGTCCCAAAACTGGGCAGTTCTCCAGCTCAGTTGGGCATAGGTGTGTGTGTGTGTGTGTGTGTGTGTGTGTGTTTGGGGGGCCCTCGATATTGCCAGGAGCCCAAAGGGGTCTCATAATCCCTTCCTTTCAACTGGCTTTGCCCGGGGATGGGCCTGGCACCTACTGCATTGCAGCTCTTCTGCTGCTGTCAGGCGAGCTGCCTCCCCTCCTTGAGTGTGGGTCTTTTGCCTTTTTTTGGGGTGGGGTCATGGACTATGTTCTTCCTCCTGTTCCCACCCAGGCTGCTCAGCTGGGAAAACTGGGGGCAAGCAAACTCTGCTCCCCACCCCCTGGCTGCTGCTTCAGTCTCTGCCATGGCTGTGGTTCTTCTTTTCTGTCTTCTTTAAGATTAGCTCTCCTTCCTTCCTTCCTTCCCTGTGGTGCCAGGAGGCAGAGTGGTGACATGCTGGGAAGGTCACAGCTGTGAGCAGAGAGGGTGTGCGCCTGTGTGCACGTGTGCACACACACACACACACATACACACACACACACACAGCCAGGGTAGGGGAATGGGGGGTGGCTTTGGAGGGTGATGGTGGCGCTACCGCCCTCCCTCTTTCCCAGGTGGCTTGGATGCAACGCAAGCGAAAGGGACTCTCCTAGATCTTGTTGCTTTAAAAAAAAAACCAGAAGTGATTTTGACCACCAAAAGAGCTCCAGAATACTGCAAAATGCACCAGTTCCACCCCATGACCCCAACACACACACCCCACAATCAGCCAGATGTGAACCTGGGAGTGACATGATGTCTTTTCCACATGTGGCATGGGGGGGGGGGAATGACCCCACCCTCTTAGCTGTGGCCTACCCCTGATTTAAACTGTGGGGAGATGTCTTTATAAAGGTCACCAAGCTGGGCCCCCGTCTAGCAGGATCTGACTGCAGCTCCCATTGTCCCCAGGCAGCATGCTGGCAAGGGGTGATGGGCATTGTAGTCAAACACTGCTAGGGAGGGCCCCCAGCTCATGGGAGGAGGCAGGCCCCCTTCTTAGTTGCCTGCCTCTGCTTTCTGGGTTCTTTCAGTGCATTTTTCACCCTGTGTCCATTTAGAGTGCGGGGGGAAAGATTCCCAGGGTCTGGCACATTCAGGGTTTCCGGTGCTCATGAAAGTCCGCGAACCTTGCTCTGCAGTTTTATGCAGCAGTGACAACTCGGATGCTGGTAAAATCCACCATGGGAGCCACAGGGGGCTGGGTTTCCCCTCTTTCTTTATGATGTCGAAGTGCCTTCCTTCCTCAGAATCTGTGACTGGATGGGTAGGGCTACTTCTCTTGAGATATTGCTGCTGTCATCTTCATTTGTACCCTAGGCTTTTCCCAAAGCAGAGAGTCAAGGCAGCTTACAAATTAAAATGAGTACTTCTTGGTGTTACCATGTGCCTTCAAGTCATTTCTGACTTATGACAACCCTATAGCAAACTTATCATGGGGTTTTCTTGGCAAGATTTGTTCAAAGCAGGTTTGCCATTGCCATCCCATGAGGCTGAGAGTGTGTGCCCTACCCATGGTCACCCAGTGGGTTTTCATGGCCGAGCAGAGATTCAAACTGTCTCCAGTGCCATAGTCCAATGCTCAAACCACTACACCACACTACCTCTTCAAACTGACTGCACTATAATTTAAAACCTACCAAAGATCAACATTAAAATCCAATTAAACAATTGCCAATATTTTAAAAACTTAAAGGATACACTTAGAAATGATAAAAAGTAGTTTAAGAAACAGTACAATTAAAATTGTACAGTACACTGTTAAAAGCCCTCTCTTCAAAAGTTCTCAAAAGGCTGTCGGAATAAAAACGTCTACTGTGTCAGCCAGTGGAAGGACAGCAAGGAGGCGGCTGCTTCAGCCTCCCCAGGGAGGGAGCGCCAGAGGTTGGGGCAGCCACTGAGAAGGCCCTGTCACAAGTCTCCACCAGCAGGGGCCCAGACAGGCTGCTATGGGGCAACGGGGGTCTGTCAGTTTCCTTGGACCTGAGTGGTGTAGGGATTTATACGTCACAACCATCACTTTGAATTGTGCTTGGAAAGAGACTGGCAGGCAGTGGAGCTGTCCAAACAGGGAAGATGCATGGTCTCTGTCACGAGCCCTCTGGATAACAATTTACAGAGATAATTGCAAATATGCCTGTGGAAAAATATTGCATGATTTTTGAAAGTGATGAAGGATGAGGAGCAAACAGAAGGAGAAGGAACACATTTCAATGTACAGTTGTCCCTTCACATTCGCTGGGGTTTGGTTCAAGTACCTCCCGTGGATACCAAAATCCGTGAATACTCTAAGTCCCATTATATGCAATGGCATAGCAAAGGTGTCCCTTATATAAGATGGCAAAATCAAGGCTTGCTTTTTGGATTATTATTTTTTAAAGAATATTTTCAAGCCGTGAATACTTAAAACCATGAATGCCAAATTTGTGATATATGGAGGGACAACTGTATACAAATCTGTATAAGTGGTTTCATATTAGTGTACTATGTAGAAAAATCTGTGTGACCTGCCCCAAATCCTCCCATGTGAAAAATAAAATTTAAAAAGAAAACCTTGAAAGAAGAATGGTGAAAACAACAGTGTCTTTCCTGCAAAAACACATGTGGGACAGACTATGTTGGACTGGTACCTCGTGTCCTAAAGTGGTATTCTTCCACTGTCAATGCTTTCTCTATTTTTTGTGGGGCCGGGCACCAGGTTGGAAGCCCCTGATCCAGAACCTCACCTGGATTTCATGCTGGCTGCAGCCAACTGAGAAGCTCTGGCTACTGTTTCTCCATAACTGAAATGACCTCTCTGTGTTTTTTTTTAAAGTGACCCAGGGGTGCTGAGCAGAGGCTCAGCTCCAGATCTTGTTCCCTGTGCCAGTGCTCAGCTGCCCTGGAACATTTGAAACGGGATCTCTGCTTCACTCATGTGGGCCTTGCTCCGCCGGCGGCTGCAGCTGACCACCGGCACAGGCCTCCCAGCCTTTGCAGGCACATGATATTCACTCTCATTTTGCAAGACTCTAATTTATTTTATGTACAGTAGGACACCTGTATCCACTGGGGATTGGTTCCAGGGCCCCCCTCCGTGGATACTGAAAACTGTGGATAACAGCAAACTCCATTGAAAATATTGGGACTTCTAGTTTAAAATCCCATAGAGTTGCCTTGGAGGACCTAGAAAATAGCTAGAGAGGATGCATTTTCTAGGAAGACTCTATGGTAGGTGTGCTGTTTTGTGTCCTGTGGATAACTGAATCAGTGGATAATGAATCAGTGGATAGGGGGTCCTACTATATTTTAATTTAGATCCAGCCTTTCTCCTGGTAGGGGATTCAAGGTGGCTCACATCAAATTAAAAACAAAGTACAGGTTGAGTCTCCCTTATCTGGAATTCCAAAATACTCCCAAAGTTGTCAACATGGGTGGTTCAGATAGTGACATCTTTGCTTTCTGCTGGTTGGTTCAATGTACACAAACTTTGTCTCATGCACAAAACTATTAAAAATATTGTGTATAAAAGTACCTTCAGGCTATGTGTATAAGGTGCGTATGAAACAAATGAATTTCATGTTTAGACTTGGATCCCATCTCCAAGATATTTCATTATATATATGCAAGTATTCAAAAAATATATATCTGAAATACGAGCCACTTCTGGTCCAAAACATTTTGGATAAGGGATACTCAACCTGTACTGCTAAAACCTTTTTGATACAAACTTTCAAAAACTATTAGGTAAACGGTTCTGTTAAAAACATTGAATTGCAACAGTTTTAAAACATAGACCAGTGGGCCCTCAGTATCCACTGGGGTTTGTTCCAGACCCTCTGTGGATACCAAAATCTGTGGATGCTCAAATACCATTATATACAATAGTCCAATAAATGAGAAAGGCTACTGCCACACCGCAGAAAGAATGCACCTTAACTGCCATGGCTCAACGCTATGGAATTCTGGGATTTGTAGTTTTGTGAAATATTTAGCCTTCTCTGTCAGGGAACTCTGTTTCACAACAAACAAGGCTTTTTCTGTGGCCTTGACCCCTCCTCAAACTCCCTGAACACCCCCTTTTCTAGCTGTGTAAAAGGGGTGACTTGTCTCTCCTGGATATCTCTAGCAGCTGCAGCCCACCTTTTTCATGGGTTGCAAAAGATCCCAAGCAATCTTCAGAACAGGCACAAAAATGCCAATTTGCAGAAGCAAATGAACTTCCAGCCACTTCTGGGGGTTTTATGTCTGGAGGGTGGGGGGGCGAGTATTTTGGGAACATAAATCCCAGAGCCAAAAAAAAGAAAAGAAAAGAAAAGCCCTCTAGCCCTCTAGATCTTCTCCTTCTGCCCTGCCCTTTCCCCCTTCTCTAGCCACTAGGCAGTACTTTCCTTCCTCTCTTGACAAGCTCCTGTCTTGCCAACAGATCACTTTTCAGCCATGAATATTTCAGGCAGGTGAGTGATGCCTGAGCTCATGCTGTGCGTTTGCCATGCACACCAGAGGAGGCTGTTACAGTGGCCCCCTTCCCACCAGTTCATCCCAGTAAAACCAGAACAGGTAGATCGCCATGCAAAGGAGGAGATCTCATAGCAAGGAGCAAGTGTGTGTTACACCTAGATGCCTTATTAATATACAAACCGTCTGCTGGGAAAGCTTGTACAAAACGTTGTGTCTTAAAACATGGCTCCAGACCACTGTCTGGCTCCCTGGTCTTAGATCGCCTGCTCCTGGTTGTTTTGAGCCAGGAAATTGTGCAGCCTTCTGGATGCTGTTGAACCACAACTTTCAGGTGTTCCTCACCATTGGGCTATGCTGGCCAAGGATGCTTGGACTTGCAGTCTGCATGACTCTCCACCTCCTCTTAAAGCTCCCTCTCTCTCTTTCCTCCTCTTCCCAACTCAGCACCTCTTTGTTCTTGCAAAAGGATGCTGGTTCTACCCCCAGCAAAAGCAGCCAGTTGGGTTTTCCATACTCCCCTCCCCACACTGTAGCCCCATGGAATTTTTCTTATTAAAATTCATTAGTGGTTTTTTATTTTTTCAATGGTTCACTAAGATTGCTGGGCACTGGACCATTCAAAGCAGCAGACGGGTGGTGGGTTTGGTTTTTGTCCGTCATTTTTCATCTTTTAGCTACATCACCGTCTTCGCCAGTTTCCGCCTGCTTTTTCCCCTCCGCATTGCAGGGCCATAGCCAGGTACCTGCCAAACTCCCTGCTGAGCACAGCATCCTTGTGGCTTCTTTTCTCACTTGCCAGCAGGGTGCCCTAAAACATGGCTGCCTGTTGAGGCTTGTGATGGTTCCCTGGGGTCCCTGTCAGGGGCAGAGATGGCTCTACACTGGTACCGGTGCTGGGAAGGTGTGGGTTTGGAGCAGAGCCAACCTGGGCTGGCAGGTTTCCACCTGAACATCACCATCTGCTGAGCAGCTTCTTGGCTTCTCTTAAAAAATAAAATTCTGTCCTAGCTTAATGCAAAAAAGATCCAAAGAGAAACCACAACTTAAATAAACTTCCATCTATTAGTATTAAGGCCACAAAACCTACATATACAACCCCCTCCCTGAGCAATAGTGATGATGTCCCTAATGGCAGCAGGGGAGAGGGGAACACAGAATGAAAAATAATGAGAACAGGCCAAAATGACAAATTAACATATGTCTTCCTTGTTTTCCTGGCAATTTATGTATATTTGTAGCATTATGTTTTATTGTCTTTGTCTCTGACTGTAGACGTTTGGTGTTCTGCCCTTAATAGAAAAGGCATTATAAATAAACATTATTATAAATTGTGTGAAAGAGGCCAAACAGGTTTCCTGAGGGAAGGGATTCTACAGCTTTGGTGATACCACCAAGAAGGACTTGTCAGATTTTTTTGGAGGGGGATTTTGGGGGAACAATTTACAGAATCTGCCAACTGAGAAAGGGAGTTGTTGTCCAAAAAAGATGAAGGAACACAGAAGGAGGCCTGTGATGCTGACCACAACCAGTGGGTGGATGAGGGGTTTGCATTTGGTCTGTACCCTACTGCACCTAGCAGGCATTTGATTATGCCCCCTTTCATTTCACCTTTAATTATTTAAATAATGGATTAAATACCCCACCTTGTTCATTCCTGGAGTGCTCTCAGCGGAGGTAAAAGTTCTTGTTTTTTTTAAAAAAACATGCAACAAGATACTTTTTAAAAAAGGTAAAATAACAGAGTAGCAGAAAATGAAACAACATAAGACAATATAGGGCTCCGTGTCTTTAAAAGCCTGGGCAGGTAGCTAAGTCTTCCCTTCGTGGCAGGCGGAGCGTTCCAGAGCTCCGGTGCCACAAGGCCACGTTGTAGACCAGCTGCTGGGCAATGCGCGATGGATGGCGTAGGTGCCCTTGTGCCGGTGGGCTTTCCCCAGGGTGCATCTGCTTGGCCCCTGGGAGAACAGGATACTGGACTGGGGAGGCCTTTTGGCCCAATCCAGCCATTGCAGAGCTGTTCTTCGGCGATCTGCGCCCTCGCTTCTTCATCTGCTGGGGACACTTTTCCTCCTTCTTCCTCACTCATTTACGGAAGGATTGTGTTGGCCAGCAAACTCTCCGGCCAGCAAACTCCTGCAACCTGGAGTTTTGTGGTTGCAGTTTGGCCACCCAGGGGTGGGACTGGGAGATGGGAAGGGCAGCAGGTGCTCACCTGGGAACTTGTAGGGGACTCGGCTGCACTGTAAGCAGGGCCTTGTAAACCATGGTGTGAACATTTATTTATTTTTTAATACAGTTTCTAGAATTCCTCAGTCGAGAGGCCACATTGGCCAAGGGGATTCCAATCTGGGAAAGTAACTTTTCCAAGCTGATGCCAGCTCCTTGCTCAGTGCAGAAAAGCCAATACTAAAGCAATCCCAAGAAGGGACTCTCATGCCTCAGCTTGATTCCTCCCCACCCCGGGTTCTTTTGCTCTATTGTTGGACGTACACCATCATGAGGTAATGTTTGACCAAAATCTGTCCTCCTTTGAGAATGGTGGAGGAGTTGGGGGGGGAGAGTCGTCCTGGCTCCTGCCTTATTTCTTTTGCTGGTCTCTTCAGTCTTTCTTGACCATGTTTTCGGCTGAGGCAGAGAACGGTTGTCCCACTGTGGACTCTGAGATGGGAGTCACATAAGGGAACAGGCATTCTTTCTCTCAGCGGGACGAGTGCATCCCAACCGGGTGCTGGGTTCAGATTGGTTGACCTGCAGTGAGGAAATGGGTGTCCTTAAATATTCCTGGGATACTCCAGTAGGTCTCCGCCTGACCGTTTGCTGCCACCGTGTTGCCAAAGACTTTTCTCCTTTGCCCCTGCCTTGCTTGGAAAGGAATGGAACCTCCACAGATAGAAGCAGTATACCTACGAATCCCCACTTTGAGGGAATGGTTAATGCTTGGAGCACTGCTCCCAGAATCCCCAGCTGGTGGCCACTTTTTGGACGACAAGCAATGTGCCTCCTCTAGCCATGATGGCGGGGGAATTCTAGATGTTGTATTCCATAGCAGCAGCGACAGCTCTTCCAAGCCCTGCTCTGATGCTGATGAGTGATGCCTGGTTTGTGCTTGGAACAGAGGAGCCTGATTTGGTGATGGAATCTCTTGGTTTGATCCACCAAGCAAATGTTGAGTGAGCATTTCAGGCAGACAGCATGGTGTAGTGGTTTGAGCACTGGACTACGACTCTGGAAATCCCCGCTCAGCCATGAGGACCCACCAGGGGACCTTGGGCAAGTCCCACTCTCTCAGCCTCAGAAAAAGGCAATGGCAACCTCCCTCTGAGCAAACCTTGCCAGCAAACCCCCGTAATAGGTTCACCTTGGAACAACAGCAAGAGTGTGCGTTTAAGTGGACCTGGCGTTCATGCCTGTGGGTGTGGTTGCGTGTAGGCAGAACCCACACACGCAGCGCCCGAGGCCTCCTCTTGCCCCTGGGGTGTGCCAGGGTGGCACCAGAATCACCCCCATCGCTGCTGCCAGTTCTGACTGTCTGCACTTTCCAGCTCTCTTTCCAAGGCCCAGTTACTTTCTTCTCTGTGTTCTGCCAATTCCCAGAGATTACTACACTTGTGCAGCATGGTAAGTTGAAGAGGAAGTATGGTGCAGTGGTCTGAGTGTTGGATTGGAACTCCAGGAGACCAGGGTTGGGGTGACCTTGGGCAAGTCACACACTCTCAGCCTCAGAGGAAGGCAAAGGCAAACCTCCTCTGAAGAAATCTTGCCAAGAAAATCCAACATTAGGGTTGCCATACATCGGAGCTGACTTAAAGGCACAGCAAGCTGAAGTGGGTGACAACAGTCGTGCCCACGTGTGAGAAATGGTGGAGATCAGATGTGGTTGCCTGCAGGCAGGCCTTGGTTCTGCTCCCTTTTTGATCCTAAAGGGAGTCTCCTGAGGGGGGTGGAGGCGCACGTGGTATACATTGCTCACCAAGAAGAATGGAAACTCCACATCCATTCTTCCTGGTGAGAAAATATATACTCCTTCTGTATCCCCCCCTCCACCAAAAAAGGCATCCTCTGGTGTTGTCCAAGAAGAGGAGAGGAAATGGCACAAAAGGGTGCAAAAGGTTTGTGTTTCCAGGCAGGTGTAATGCCATCTGCTGATGCCAACTGTACAGACATGGGGGGGACTTACAAATGGGGCATCTTCTGAAGGCACTCTGCATAAGCAGGTGAATGGAGCTGTGCTATCTACAGAGCAGAGGGTGCTGATGCACCCAGTCTCCCCTTCCAAACCACAGCCCTGAGCAAGGTGGGAAAGTGGTGCTGAAATGGGTGGGGCTTCCTTGCACCCGTGTGTTTTAGGACTGGGTTGCCAGTCTCCTAAAACAAAGAGGCTGGTCATTTCCAAGCAGCCTCTTCCCCCCCTCCGCTCCGCCATGTCCCCAACCTTTGGAACTGCTTGTGCTTCTTTGTCTCCTCCTCTCTCTCTGTACTTGGGCAGTTTCTATCTCCCTCCCTTCCCCACAGATGGCACTACCAGCTGGAAGCCTCTGCCCACACAGCTATCCACGTGCCACGGGGTGCAGCAGGCCAGTCGTGCAAGGCCCGGCATGCAAAAGCAGTCTTGGGTAGCACACCCATCTTGGAGTAGCAGCAGCAGCAGCACCTCTTGTGTTTTTCCACTTTTGGCAGGGGCTGGCTGCTCAGAGGTTAAGGAGAGGTTGCAGGGAAGGTGGGTGGTTGCCACGCCTGGTGCTCCACTCCTGCCTGGATTAGCCTTCCTGCGTTTTTGGCTTGGGTTGCTCCCAATTCTTCACCTTGTCAAGAAGACAGCTGAAGCTGGGTGGAACAGGGAAGGCTTGTTGGCATGTCAGCAGGATGGCCTCTGGGTGTGCCTGACTCCGCTTGGCCATTGGCCTGGTCTCTGGGTAGAGGCCCAGCTTGGAAAACACGCAGCATGGCGCCTCCCCTGATGCTTGGCCCTGGGGAGCAGAGGAGTGGATTTCCTCCCTCTGTCTCCCTTCTCTTCAGGACTCTGTGGCCCTCGCTGGTGCCAATGCCTCTGCCAGAATCTTCCCAGGGATGGCATGACCCAGGGCAGCGGTGGTTTCGAGAGGGCGCTGGTATTGGCCACCCCGCTTCTTGGAGTTCCCTGCTTCATCGCTCCTAACAGCAAATGGCTTCTCTGTTTGTAGTGACCCCTAGGTTGCCTATCCTAGTGGTGCTCAAAACCTGTGATCCTTGCGTCTATTAGTTGTCTGTATTATTTGTCATGGCTCCTCCCAATTGAATCCTGGGATTTGTAGTTTTACAAGGTTTTTCACTTTCTGGCGCTTCTTCAAACTACAAATCCCAGAATTCCATAGGAAAGAACCATGGCAAATAATTCAGGTTCAAACTGGATTATTTGTGTAGTGTGGATTTGGCCATAGTCTGCAGTTGGACACAGAACGCACAGGTGGAATACAATTATGCAATTAGAATGCTTTGTCCTGCGGTTGGAAAAATGGGAGGGAAACCTGGGCACATGAAGTGTGTTAATTAAGCACTGAAAATGACAGTGTTTATCAGGCAGTTTGGGTGACAACATGAGAGGCTCACTTTTGGAGAAGTAACAATTTGGGTAGCACACATTTGAGGAGGAAGCAGGAATATATACCACCCTTGCAGTGGAGGAAGTCTTGGCTGCATTTATTTGCCTTGGCCTGTCGGAGTGGTGAACTAAGGTGGGAATCTTAAAGGAATTGTTGCTATGTGGTGTGTGTTTGGGGGGGGGTACATATGCCCCCCTGGACATTAAACACCAAAGGTCAAACAAAATTTTTGCAAATTAAAGAAGAAAGGGGGGGAAATGCCCCCCTCCACCCCAAGAAAATCAAAGCCCTTTTGCCTTCAAATACCCTGAACACCCTCTTGGGGACATGAGGGGGGGGGATATATTTTTGTCTTTCCTGGATTTTTTTTTTTAAAATGTGGGGAAATGTGTACAGTTGGAATATCTGCTTTTTGAAAAGGAAAAAAGCCCAAATGCAACAACTGGATCCCATTCCTGAATTTGACTTCTTTTTCTCTTTGGGCAGCAATTTGCAGCTTCATGGCTGGAAGAGAATAATATAGGAGATGTCTGGGGCAGAGGGGTTGTGCTTTGAAGAAGGGGTGCATTGCCCACCTATGGGTGGGGGGAGTTCCCTGCACCATTTCAGGGGAAGCTTTGGCTGTTCTGCAGATGACAGATGAGGAAGTGTCCCCCTCTACCCCCTGCCCTTGGCGTAATTTGTGGTGCAGAGGCGGAGGTGTGGTGGGTGGAAGAAGGGAGGCACCCGCTCTGGCAGCAGCACCCACACCCTTCCTGTCTCTCAGAGGAGTTTGGAAACAGAAAACAGGAGGGGGGATTTTCCCAGTCTGTCTAGTCTGACTTTGGGGCCTGGGGATGGGGCGGGAAAGGGGAGCAGAAATAGGATGCCCGTGCAAGTCTCTCTCCGTGTGTACACGATTTGTACAAAAGTCAATTGTTGCAACAATAAACAATGTAATTAGTTATGCATATAACAGATTTTCATTCTGTTTTAAAAACAGTCTGAAATGCTGGATGAAAATTAAAATATTGGGTAACAAACAATCTCTCTTGAGTGTTTACTTTCAAAATTGTATTTCCAACCAGCTGTCCTGAATGAGTAGAAAGAGTCCAGGCACAGCCGGGGTCTTCCTTGGACCTCCTTCCCAGCGGGGATATCTGATGAAGTGGGCTGATATCTGTGAGCCCTCATGCTAAAACAGGCCAGCTCACCTTCAAGGTGCTGCTGGGTTCCTCTCCCTTTCCTCTTTCTTTCCTTTTTTATGCTGCCAGAGGCGAACACAGGGCCATTCCTTTGAAAGCTCCAAGCTCCATAGCCTCCATAGTCATTTGGTAGGGACAGTCTCTGTTTTCCTCTGTCAGTCCTCTGTCTTTACACTTTTTCAGTTGCTTTTATAATGTCCCAACTTTTCTCTCTTCCTCCTACTCCCAGTTTTCTCTCTGTCACGGCAGTCAAAGTGAGGTTGAACTGCTACAATAGCCCAATTCAGATCCCACCCACCCACCCACCCACCCGGGACAGCCCGTGAGGTTCTGGAGTGGGTTCCCTCTGTGGACACCTGCTTGCTCTCTCTCTCAACCCTCCTTCCGCCCAGCACTTTTGCTTCTTGTCCCTTCAGACCCTGGCTGGCCACTGGGCTAGCAGATTGTTTTCGTTTCTGGCTGCCCTGGACACTCACCTTTCAGCGTCTTGGTCTGAAGGGGGCACAGCAGGGGGGCTTGCAGTGGCTGCCTAGCAATTGGTGCAATGGGGTGGGGGGGCTTTCCTCTTCCTGATTGTCCCCCACTTTAGCTCTGCCAAAGGAACAGAACTGGGAGAATCCAAAATGCTGCAGGCCAGGGGTGGTGGTGGTGGGGAAGCATCATATGGGGGGGGGGGAAGTGGTGGTCCCTCCTCTTCCCCCTCCCCAAATGATGGGGAAATCACCAGCAAGCCTGCATGACAACCTGTAGGTCAGTTGCATTCTGTTGCTCTTACCTTCCCCCAAGCGCTACCCCACATTGCATTTCTCAGAGGTGGTTGTGGAGCGTGTCATGAGGTTGCTTAACAACTGCTAACTTGGGCACGCCTTTCCCCACAAATATGAAAGGAGGCTCTGGACAGCCAGTCCACAGGAGACTGATTCTCCTGGGATGAGGTGCAACAAGAAGAAGCAAGACCCCTTGGGGTTTCTCCCACACCCACACCCACCCCCTCGCTATGGGACTGGCACAGATCACTTGATCTGCAGGAGACTCCCTTTGTCTGACACATTCCACATACCTTGCTTGTTGCCACCTTTGCTCCTGCAGCTAAAAAGATTTTTTTAAATAAATAAATAAATACAGCTGTCCCTCCACATTCACGGATTTGGCATTCACAGTTTTAAGTATTCACGGCTTGAAAATATTCTTTAAAAAATAATAATCCAAATAGCAAACCTTGATTTTGCCATTTTATATAAGTGATACCATTTTGCGATGCCATTGCATATAATGGGACTTGAGTATTCACAGATTTGGGTATTCCTGGGGGATCCTGGAACCAAACCCCAGTGAATGTGAAGGACAATTGTAAAACTACTAGTTCATAGTAAACCCTAAATTTTGGAATTCCGTGCTTGATTGTGAAAAGGTGCAGCTTGAAAGTAATTGTCCTCTGGGGCCATTTTGTGTCTGTGACTTTTATGCAAAGGAATGGTGGGTGTTTTGTTACTGGAGAGAATCACAGCCCCTGAGAGCTTACTTGTGGGTTCTGTGGCATAAAATGCCACACGCAGCCTTGCACACTGATTGTGCCATGCAGCCCTTGTGTTGGATGTGCAGTGCATGCACACCTGGCACATGGCCACCACATGTGGGACTGTGCTTCTGTGCCCTTGAACTGCACACAGCTGTTCTACATCAGACAAAAATGTCCAACCACTTCCATCAGGGAACATGCATCAGAAGCGTAAGAGACCACCAGGATTCAGGGACGTTGAAGGGGACAGCCTCCTGATCCGGGGTGGGCCTCAGAGGCATATAAACATCAGGCCTTCGTTCAGTTGATGGACTGACCTCTGTGCAAATAAGAAACTGGGAGCTACTCATGTTTAATGTATTATGATGAAAGACATCACGGAGCCCATCTGTAGGTCTGATTTTGGCCCTGGAATCTAAGGGCCTGTGATAGTACTAACTTGGCAACCCTAGAAGTGGGTGGTGGCCTGGGTGTGTATGCACAGGGGTGCAAAGGGATGAGGGGCAGATGGGCAGAGTGGGTGGAGGTGATGGGAAGGAGAAGACAAACTGGGGAGAACTGGAGCAGCTGGGAGGACCATGGGTGGGAATCCTGCAGACTTTTTGGACTGTAACTCCCATCAGCCCTAGCCAGTCTAGTCAAGGGAGAGAAGTGCTGGGCACTGTAGTCCAAAATCACCAACCTTGTTTGTTTGTTTGTGTTGGCCTGGCCATTTTCCAAGGTCACTGTGGCAGTTTTCAAACTTTAAAACAAACAGGTAACCAAATTCTGCAGGCAAAAATCCACAAGAAGGAGATTGAAAGCAAGCACATAGTTGCTTCATTTTAGAGCCACATCCTCAGAGCACCCGCTGAAGTAAATGGTTTGGTTTTTCATTGCCAGCAAGCAGTGATGGCCGTTCCAAAATGTTGGGTGCCACAACTGAAAAGCCCCCCTCCCCCCTCCCTGTCAGGACTCAGAGAAAGTCCTCTGCAATGGAACAAAGAGTTCCCAACCCAGGGAGGGATGATTCCTAAAATTCACAGGGAGGGGTGATTCCTGAAATCTGTTGCAGGTGTGCCTGCCTCACCTTCCCCTCCTGTGATGGTGGGGCTGGAGGGTGAGTGGGGGAGAGAAGAGGAGGGAGGGGAAGGCCTTTCCTTCCTGCTGGTCTCAACTGGTTTCTTTTGGCTTTGCTGGCACTCCGGCAACCAAGGGGACCGGTCCTAGTACCAGCTCTGCTGGGTGTATGCGGTTGCCACAGCAACAGAGCAAGCTGGATGCGGCCCCTCCCTTGGCTCTCCTGCCTCAAATAGCATCTGTGTTCTTGCTTGACAGCATCTCCTTGCTTCTGCAGGCAGAGGAGGGCAAGGCGGAGCTGGGGCCCGGGAGGAAATTCCTGCTGGAGGTGTGGACACAAAAGCCTGCCTGGGTGTGTGGGTGGGGTGTGTGGGTGGGTGTGCACGCACTCTTCCCCCCTTCTCCTTGCACCATAGCCCAGACTGCCTTCAGCTGGTAAGGGCTTTGTTCTGTGGCCAGTTTGCAGATCTGGGGAGCCAAAGAAAGCCTGCCAGATGGAGCCACCTGACCCACCAGCTGCCCAGGGCAGAGGATGATGGGAGAGGAACCCCACGCACCCCTTCCACCATCCCCAGCACTATAGGTTTGTCTCCTCCTCCTCCAGAAGGAGGGGAAGGGAGGCACCCTTTCAGGCCCTCTGGCCTTGGTGGAGTTCAGCAGCCGAGTCCCCTGGGTGGGGCTGTTCCTGCCTTGCAATCTGATTACCGGTCTGTCTCCAATTAATTCCGACAAGAGGCCTTTACAAGCTTCTCCAAGGAGGCCACACCCTCCTCTAGACCCAGCTGGCCCTCTCCAGGAATGTGCAGGCTTGGGGCCCAATGGATTGGGGCCTTCTCCGCATCTGGTAGAGGAGCCCCCCAAAACTCAACCCCTCCCCCCATATCCTGGGTGTGGAGCAAATTTTTCTTCAGTCATTTTCCTTTTAAAAAGCAAGACAAAGGAGCCCGGGGGCTTTTAAAAGAGAGATGCTTAACCTTTGTGACTTTCCTTCAAATAAACTCTTGCGGTTTTGGAATCTTTAAAGGTCACATTTCATGTCAGCAGGAGATAAGTAATGTACTGAGGGAAGCAATCGATGGAGATGGGATTGTGGTGCAGCTTTTCTCAGGCTCTTTTCAGAGCCCCGACCAGGCTGGAAGGCTGGGCTGTCATTGAAAGAGAAGGGAATTATTTCAGCCGCTGAGGCTCTCAGATGGAGAAACGGCCCTCCTCTAAAAAGGGCCCAGAGTGGTGACCTTGGGGGGGGGGTCCTTTAGGATTGGTAGCTGAGAAACTCGGGTACCTCATCTCACAACTAATTGAAGAATGACATGGTGTGTGTATGTGTATGCATATGGACCTTCAAGTCATCTGTTGACTCATGACAATCCCATGAATTTCGGAGGGTTTCCTCAGGCCAGGAATCCTCAGAGGTGGTTTTGCCGGGTCCTTCTTCTGAAATAGAGCCCACAGCACCTGGGATTCC
This sequence comes from Gambelia wislizenii, assembly GCA_030847615.1. Classification (NCBI taxonomy): domain Eukaryota; kingdom Metazoa; phylum Chordata; class Lepidosauria; order Squamata; family Crotaphytidae; genus Gambelia; species Gambelia wislizenii. Next base: position 38,689,708 of record JAUMIR010000011.1, on the reverse strand, counting down.
TTGGCAGTCCTTCTGGGCATGGGGAAGGTTCTCTTTTTTTTTGGACTGTTGGGGGATTCTGGGAGTGACAGTCCAAAAAGGCACCTTTCCCCATGCTCTGGAAGTTCTAGCCTGCAGCATTTGTGGAAAAGGGACCAAGGTCAGATCTTGTGTGTGTCTTCAAGCCTCCTGTTGACTTTTGGTGATCCTATGAATTTCATAGGGTTTTTGTAGGCAAGGAATCCTCAGAGGTGGTTTTGCCAGTGTCTTGTTATCAAGCTATTTGATATTTCAGTACCCCCTCCCCTTTTCCTATGCTTGAGAGCCAGCATGGTATAGTGTTTTGAGCCTTGGACTAGGACTTTGGAGACCTGGGTTCAAATACCTTCTCAGTCACCCACTGGGTGACCTTGAGCTAGTCATACTCTCTCAGCCTCCGAGGAAGGCAAGGGCAAACACCCCTGAAAAAATATTGCTGAGAAAACCCCATGATGGTTTCACCTTAGGGGCTCCATAAGTTGCAAATGACTTGAAGACATACAATGATAACAACCTTCCCGTGCTCCCCTCTCCCCCAAAACCAATGTTTTAGGGGCAAATGCTTTTGTTTTCACAAAGAAAATGGAGAAAGAATGATAGAAATGGACGGGGCCATCAGGGCATCTATCCCAACCCCCTGTTATCCAGGAATACACAGTGAAAGCACCTGTGGGCCCGCCTTTACTCAGGCAACCAGGGCCTGGGGTGCAGCTATGGGCAGGAGCTACAAAATGCAGGACTTTACCCCAAATAAGAATTTGGTCCCATCTCACCCCCCATTTTATTTAATTCCCCACATTTCTAGCACTGCAGAGAGTGAGTTCCCACCCAGAACTTGTCTACTTCTTGGGTCTGCCTTCACTTTTTCTAAATGTTCAACTGAAGTTCTAAACTAATGCAGTGCCAGGAATGGGGGGAGGCAAGGAAAGGAAAATTTCATGGGGTGTTAGAATTGATCACAGGAGCAATGGCTTCCTTTTGGGCCTACTACACCCCTTCCTCCTGCAATCTGTGTTACCAGCAGCTGTTGAAAACCTGTTCCTTTGGTCTTGCACAGCACTGGAGGCTCACCCAGAAGGAATTTCCAGAATGGGAGCCTGATTTGTCTGTTGCACCAAAATGTGCCTTTAGGTACCTTTAAGACTTAACAGGCTTGTTCCAGCATGAGCTTTTGTGGATTACCATCCATACTTCTTCGGGTTCATGTGGAGTAGCGTGTTTAATATTCAATACGCACAGGCTGCACATGGTGGTTCAGAGTGATAGTGGATGCAGAAAATGGCAATTACAATATTAAAATTCTGACCAAAAGCTATTAGTGCCATCATCATGGGAATGTGGCCCTCAGGGTGAAAGAGGTTCATTGGAGAGCCAAGCATCCACTAGACTGCTAAATGGACAGGATAGACAAATCTGCTGTACAGCTGACGGTGAATTTCCTCACTTTGATAATGTGGAATTGGCATGTGTGCATCTGTACAAGAGTGTGCCTTGGGCAGGGATCCCTAGTGAGATGGTTATGGGATTTTGAGCCTGCCTCTTTCTCCATCCATGAAATGTTGGTGCATTTGCTCTAAAGAAGCAGCTCCCAGGACGCTCTGCCAGAGTACAGAAGCAGCCGAGGGCCTCACGCTGGGCCTGAGCGGTAGGTTCACTTGGACTAAGAGCCCTTTCACACTGCATAAAAGATGATCTAATGCACACCTTGTCCACTTTGCAAAACAGACCAAAAACAGTATCTAAACAGACTTGCTGAACTGGGATAGGTTACATCATTGGGGCAGGCAGAAATGTCCGTGAACACTTCAGAGTTTTTTTGGATGTTAAAGCATGTGTCTGCATGACTCCCCTACACAAGGACTGTGGGGTTTTAGCTCCTGACAGTTCCTTCAGACAGGGATTGGCTTGGCACCTTGTAGGACTCCAACCCCATCACTCCCTGCTAGCAGGGCTGTAGGATCTTGGAAGTGGCCATCTTGCAACTGGCTTAAGCAGGGTAGGAACTGCACAGCAATCCAGATGTAGTCTGCACTTCTCAGCTTTCCTCAGCATTGACTTATGCTGGCTAGGGCTAATGGGAACTCCTGCAGAACAAATCTGGAAGAAGGGCAGGATTCTCACTCCGGCTTTAAGGCAGTGGCTTTCAACCTTTGGTCCTCCAGATGTTTTTCTACTTCATTTTCCAGAATCCCTGACCATTGGCCATGCTAGCTGAGGCTTCTGGGAGTGGAAGTCCAAAACTTTTTGGGGACCAGAGGTTGAGAACACTGCCTTAAGGGACACCAGAGCGCCCGGTCCAGTTTTACACATTTTGAATGACAGAATGCCTTAATTATCAGGGAAGGATGAGAATTCACTAGCAGAAGGTCTCACGTTCAAACCCTCAGAGCATCTCCTGTTATAGGAGGATCTCTAGTGGCAGGTGAGAGGGAAGGCTGGATGAAGGGGGTTGAAGCCCCAGAGCCATTCAAAAATAGGGACCCTCTTCCTCTTCCGTACTTGAAGCCTGTTCCTAGAATCTCCAGGCAAACACATGATTTAAATAATTTGTACATAAGTGAAAAATTATATAAAGCACAATAGACACCCCGCTCTGACTTTGCTGGCTTGCTTACCAGAATTCTTGACATTAAACATTATTAAAAATGAAGAAATGGTATATTCAAGTGTAAAATGACATAGATGCCCTTTCCACACTCCACAGTAATAGGACCATGATTCCATCTTGGCACCACCCTGTGGCATCCTGGGATTTGTAGTCTGATGAGACACTAGAGCTCTCTGGCTGTGAATTCCAAATACCCCTCCCTAGTATGCAGAACCCAGGATTCCATGGGATGCACCATGGAAGTTGAAGTGGCATTGTGGGGCCCTGAATCTCTATGTATAGCTGCGGCATAACAGGATCCCTCCCAGCCATACTGAGTAAATCTTTTACATAGTTGAATGCAATTAAAACATCAATGCTTTAGTTGTGTATTCCTGCATAGCAGAACGGGGTTGGGCTAGATGGCCTTTGGGGCTCCTTCCAACTCTCTGATTCTGTGACAGCAACACAAGGTGAAGGTTTGTTCAGAGGGGGCTTACCTTTTCCTTCCACTAAAGTTGAGAGAGTGTGACTTGCCCAAGGCCACCTAGTCATGGCTCAGTGGAGATTCGAACCCTGATCTCCAGACCCATAGTCCAGGGAAATGTTCTGGGACTTTGTGCATGCCAAACTGGAATTTTTCACCTGACCAATCTGCTGCTCAGTGAATAAAGAGGGAACCCACTCTTACCCTTTCCTTCCTCCTCCTCACAGATGGGGTCCCAGAGGCTGCGGGAAGGGGAGTGAGGTGTCGAGCACTGCTTGGCCGTGGCGGTGCAGAGTCCGAGTCTGCTGCCCTGGTTTCCTAGCCCTTGGGAGCGTACAAAGGCAGGCAGGTGAGTAGCTGGGTTATTTTCTCACAGATGAAAATACTGAGACAGGCAACCGAGTCTGGCGGTGCAAAAGGAAGTGTGGTGTGGAATCTAGCTGTTTCCCCAAGTCTGGAAAACTTTGCTCTTGTGGACCAACACTCCCAGAATTCCCGAGCTTTTCCAAACTTTGCTGATTGCACCTCGTGGCCTCCTAGAGAGGCAGGATAGGAGCTTGCCAGAGCTTGGCTGAGCCTCTTCCACCCTTTGCAGGCATGTCTTCTGAAAGGGAGGCCCTCAGACTGATGCTGGAAAGAGCGTGCAGCAAATAACAAGATTGCAAGATGCGTGCCATGATGTTCGTTGCTGTTGGGTGGCGAGGAGGGTGTGCAAGAGGTGGAGCGAGCTGGGGAGCAGAAGGAAAGGGAGAAGCAGCATGCTGGTGATGGTGGGGAGACACTGTGGATGGGAGGAGAGACAGGATGAGCCCAGCTGAGCCTCGGGCGGCAGGATCGAGACAAAAAGGCTTTGGGGTTCTTTGTGGCAGGATGGGTGCTTGCTCAGATGGCTTTGTTAATGAAGGGAGGGTGTAATATATATATATATATATTACAATTTGGGATTGGTTTGGCTATCTAGCTATCTATGGGAGTGATTTATTGATGGCTGTTGGCCAAATAGATCCCAGGGAAAGTTACTCTAGAATTTTTCAAAATTCTCAAAATTCTCAGAAACAATTCTCAAAATTCCCTGGGAGCTATAGTCAAAAGAAAAAAGAAAAGGAAGAAAGAAAAAGAAACTTTCTACAAGCTCTTTGGCCAAGTGAGCAAAAATGGACCTTCCATGTCCAGCAGCAGCGTACCACTGGCTATACCAGAGAAAAGTGTTACTACCAGATTTGTAGTTTGTGTAAGGATTTACAATCTTCTGCTAGTGAGCTTTCATGCCCATTGCCCTGACCTGTCCTACCTGGGAAGAGAAGGACAGAGGATTAAAATAGGGTGCCTTGGGAACTGTAGTTCAGGGGAGTGTGCACTAGAGGTCTCTAGCAGATGATCTGAAGGGGTGCATCCACACTACGCAGCTATGGCACTTTGGTATCACTTGAGCTGCCAGGGTCCATCCTGTGGAATCCTGGGATTTGTAGTTTCACGGGATGCTTTGACCTGCAGCGTTAGAGCTCTCCAGCTGGGAAGTGAAAGAACCTCACAAAAACTACAAATCCCAGGAAGCCCTAGGATGGTGGAGCCAGGGCTGTTAAAGTGGAGCTGAAGCACTCTCCCTGTGCAGTGCAGAAACATCCCCAGAAGAAGGGCAGGAGTTCGGAGTGGCCGGAGATGACAAAATATTGTCCAGCACAGACAAAGGAGGAGGAGGAGGAGGCTCAGCCTCTGCGGAGTCCCCCACCCACCCCACCTCCCTGTTCAGTCAGAAAAGCTGCACTTTGTAACCTCAGAGCAAGAGTGCAGGAAGTTCAGCGGGGGTTTGGGTTCCCAGCGGAAGTGGAGCCTCTGAGTTTGCCGGAGGAGCCTCTCTTCTCTCACGGCAGCATTTTAGATATTTGCTGGCAGGGAGGGGGCAGGAAATTACTCTCTTTTTTTGGAAACAGGGGGACCAAACTCAGAATGTTTCCTTGTGCAACCAGAATAACTCTTCTTAAATAGGTGCTGGGTGGAGTCATACAATTCCCTCTACATCTTCAGGGCCAGGTGGAAGATCATGATTGCTTGGGCAAGCGCTCTGTACATGCTCAAAGGGCACCTGTTACTTCAAGCATACCTGGACTGGAGTTTCAGTTATGACATCAAAGGTTGAGCTTCAAGCTGTGGTACAGTGGGAGCTTTTAACTGGGGCTGTACCCCAGTGTGAAGTTGGAAGGAGGAGAGCTGGAAATGCTCAGGAGTGGAACAGGACTTTGCATGCCAGCAGTCCCGGGTTCAATCCTCAGCATTGCCAGTTAAAGGGAAATTGGGGAGCAGCTTCTACTTGTGCTGATAGTCTGACTTGGTAGAAAGCAATTCCCTACACCGGCCTCTGGAGAGGGATGCATTCTTCCTGGGATTTGGGTATTAGGAGGATAGTGGTTAACATCCTATATTACAGAGCTGGAATGCAACTTTGCACTCATAGTATTAATTGGTGGCTGTACAATGTTGGCAAATTGCAATGTTGTACAAGCCATTGCACGTGCCTTTATGTGAGCAGCATGCACACACAACCTTGCAACTGTGTGCAATTTGCAAAGCATGCACAACTTTGCTCCTGTAACCTTGAACTGAGCGCAGACCTTCCGCATTGGACAAAAGTGTCCAACCACTTCCATGGGGGAAACTTACACAAGCGTAAAACACCCACAGGATTCCGGCCTGTATGTTGGAATCCCAGCTGATGAGATTCTTAGTGGGTCAGGTTTGTCCTAATATCTGGAACAAGAAAGCGATGCTTCCTTCCTGGCAGGGCCTGCAGGCCATCCTCTGCACCCTCTGGCTGTGGCATGAACAGGTGGCATCCTGTGACCTTTGAGCAGTGCCAGGGCAATTTGGATTTCTTTTTCTCCCCGCACACATGCTATGTCCCATGAAGACAGAAGGGTGTCCCTCCTTTTAATTTTTCATCCAAGGCTGGTAGAAATGTCAATCCTTGACTATTTCATCCTCACACCCGAGGATGAATAATTATGCTACTTTCCTCCTGGCTGAAGGAGAAAATGAGTATTCCTCCACAGTATTCTTCCCATATTTGAATCTCCTAAAATGTTGCAAAGGAATTATACTGTAGAGCAAAACATGAGGGTTTTGTGCAAAAACTTGCTTTCTGCACAGAAAGCTGGGTTTCTGTTCAGGAACCCCATTTTCTGCACAGAAAATAGAATTTTTGCACAACCCCCACTCCAAAAAACACACTTTGGGATGGTCAATTCCAGGAGAAAATTGTGCAAAAGTCTCACTGGTTTATTATTCTTCCTGATGAGATTTCCTGACCATTAGGAAACTTAGGAACTATCAAACCTAGGAATGAACAATTAGGAATATTCCTTTCATCCCTAGTTTTTGGTGTCTGCAGGCCAGGAGGAGACATTCCAGCTGAATGGAAAAGGGCCATGGAGCTTCTTGTGAGCATGAAAAGCTGCCTTCAGCCAAGTGAGACTCTCTGCCTTTCTGGCCTAAAGGGCCCTGATCTGACATATATTCTCCCAGGTGTTTCTCAGCACTTACTCCCTTTAAACTGGAGGTGCCAGTAACTGAATCAGGGGTGTTTGCATTCAGAGCAGGGTTTCTTCCTCTCAGCTGTAGCCGTCTCTCTTTTCCTCTCCAATGTTTCTGGGTTCTTGTTGCCAGTGGGACATTTGTGGGTCAGAGCACAAGGTCACGTTACAAGTCACAACTCAGTAAATCATCTTTTCTCTTTTGCTCATTGGGGAGCAAATATTCCTTTGGATGTTTTTATACAACATAGTGGTAGCACTATAACTATACTTTATCTGCCATGACAACATCCTATGGACTCCTGGAATTTGCAGTTTAGAGAGGTGTCCTGTGTTCCAGTCAGAAAATATCCCAGGAATCAAATGGTTAGAATACAAGAGCTGTTTAGTTAATTCAGCCCAGCTCAGTCACAAATTGCCCAACAAGATGAAGGGAGAAACCAGAAGGTGGTCATCAGCAGGTCCAGGAGTTGTTATAACAACTCAGCAGCCTAGATACAAGAAGCCAGCAACAAGTAAATGGAGTTGTCAAAGCATAGTCAGTCTGAGATCAAGAAAACATGAATGCCAAAGAGTACTGTCAGTCATTCAGATAAGACAGTTGTGAGCCGCTGGGGAGCTGCTTGGTGATTTATGGGCCGCTATCTCCAAAACACCAGGTGGCTAATTAGGTCAGCATCTCTTACTTAACAAGCTCTCAAACCATGCAATATCTTTGTCTCCATTGCTCCATGAATGATGGCGACAGGCCTTCAGCATCTGCAACCTCCCCTCTGCCTCATCTTCCAGTTCATTATCAGGAACTGCAGATTCCTGACCAACTGCCTCCTTCTCTCCATCTGAATTGCCCAACTCCAGGAGATGAGTTATGACCGGAGGGGCATTTGGAATTCTCAGCCACAGAGCTATTGTGCCTCACTACACTATAAATCCCAGGCTTCCATAGGATGCAGCCATAGCAGTTGAAGTGGAATCATAGTGCTATAATTATGTAGTGTGAAAGGCCCCTGTGAAACCCAACAATCTGTGCAGACAGGTATACTCTCTGCTAAATGAGCATTGCAGTCATCTTTAAAATCTGTTAGGTGGCTTTCAGAGGACTTGGGTTCTTTTTGCCTGTGCACAGAATGCCTGTAGATTTTAATGTATATCTATCATTTTGCTCTAGTTATGGCGCCTGTGAAGAAGAGTTCTGTACAACTCAAAAGCTTGCATCCATTAAAAAAAAAAAAAAGAATGGCTCAATGAAAGCCCGGCTTCACTTCTCCTGTCTTCTCGTTCCAATGGAGTCAGGGTAGCATACCTCTCTGGAATCTTTCCCTCCCCTCTTGGGCAACATCCTGCAATTGCAAGACCTGTGAAGCAAGTTTTATCTTCACAGGGAAGCACACCCTTCTTCAGCTCTCCGAGCTCGTGGCTTTGCAGGAAGTGTTCAGTGTTTCAGTTGAAAAGACCCCTGCCTTATCTCAAGAGCTTATGAGACAAAAGAGCAGGGACAAAAAGAAAAGGCAGCACTTTCGAAAGTTACCCTTTTGGGATTGCAACTCCCCCAAACTCCCCAGCCAGCATGGGTCATGGCTGTACTGGCTGTGGGTGTTTAACTTCTGTGAACCCTAGTAAAAACAAAAAAGGAATGTCTCCCAAACTCTGAGAAGAGGGGAATAGAGATTTGCTCCATTCCATTTGCTTATCACTCCTTACTGATACCAAACTGGGCTGTTTGGGAAGCAAAGTGGGATCAGCCTCAACAAACTAGTAGTTTCTACATACTCGTGTGTGTGTGTGTGTGTGTGTGTGTGTATGCATGCAATGGGGGGGATTACCTATGAATGCAGAAGTATGTCAATTTATAAATTTAGAAGAAAAAGACATACTTTGCAAACACCAGAGCAGACTGGCAAGAATGTGCAATACAAGAGCCACTCATCCTATGAGCTAAAGATCTGAAATTTTGTTGAGAACCTGTCAGGTGAGTGAGGAGCCATAGGTATGCTAGGAAGCCCCCTGTTTGTGTCCTCCATTTGTGGTCCATTGTGTTGAAGTGGTGGTAAAATCAGTGCCCTGCTAAACATACTTTTTTCCTTCCTGGCTCTGGGCTGAATGAGGAGCAAGCATGGAGCCTCCATATCCAGCAACAATCGGCTCCTTCCACTGAACACATTTAACTGGGGAGCAAAGCCAAGCAAGGAAAGTCTCTTGCTGTCACATCTTGCTTATGGACTTCTTTGGAGGTCTCCCAAGAGAGGTTTGATGGTCATCTCTTGGGAGTGCTTCAGCTGTGAATTCTTGCATGGGAGAGGGTTGGACTAGATGGCCCTTGTGGGTCCCTTCCAACTCCAGGATTCTGTGACAAGCAGGGGCCGCCCCTGGGTCCTAGGGATGCTATCAGCCTCCCTCTCCCCTCTCCCATTTTTGCCTGAACTCTGTCCCATGTGCCTTTGACCAGCCGCCTCCCTCTCGCCAGGGGGCTGGGCAGCTTCCATGGCTGCTTTGCCCTGGCTGGCCTTGGGAGGAGGCCGGGAGGGGTGGGGCTGCCCCTGCGCTGATTGGCCCTGGCTGGGGCGGGGCCAGAGGGGGCTGGGCGCTGTGCATGCTTCACCCAGCCAGAGTGGCCTGTTGACCATGGGGGGGGGCGAGGGGAGGGGAGGTTTGGCTCTGCTTGCTTGCCTGGCCCCTTTCCCACACTGTGGTGGGGCAGGGGGTGGTGGGGGAGAGGGGGGCTGCCCTCTTGGAGGTTATGGGTGGTGGCTTTGGGAGCTTTGCTCTTCCTCCCCTCTTGGCTCACCCTCTTGGGTTTTGCTTTGGGCGGTGTGGTCATGGTTGCTTTCCTTGTTGCTGCTCTGCTAATCTTTGCTTCCCTGATCCTTCCTCCTTTCTGTGCTGCAAGACGTTTGCTCAGTCGGGACTTCCAGCTGCTTTCTTGGATTTTCCAGGGATGTTTTAAGTCTCAGGGTCTACCATATGGTGCTGATGAGCATTTGCCCAAGATGGAAGCAGAGGATGGTGAGGCAAAGAAAGGAGAGAAAACAGGCCACAGCAGCAAAGACCACATGTGCGGGTGTGTGGGTGGGCATGCGCGCGCACACATAGCATTCCTTCTTCTGCTTCCCACGAGTTTTCTGTGTAAGCACCCAGCATGATTTGGATGCCAGTTACAAACAGGCAGCTGGGTAGGATAAACACTGTGGGTAGGTTGTTCTGTGTTAGCTCAGAGGTGGGGAGCCAATGGGGTGTCATGGCTTGAGCACTGGACTAAGACTTATGTGGGGGGCCGGGGTTCAGATCCTTGTTCAGCCCTGGAAAGCCACAGGGCGGCCTTGGGCAAGTCTCACTCTCTCCCTCATTGCCAAGGAGGAAAGCCATGGCAAGCCTCCCTGAAGAAATCTTGCCAAGAAAGCCCTGTCATAGGGTCGCCATAAATCAAGTTGGCATGAAGACAGAACAAGAACAGCAAGGCTCAAAGGTGGATCGAAAGGCTTGGATCAGCCCAGTTGACTTTTCAGCTCAAACTTCTTGGGTCTCTGAAACACCTGGCAGGGCTGCCGAGATCGCTGCCTTTCAAGCGATCCGATGTCGGGCGGGCAATTATTCCTCCCCTCCCCAGCATGCCAGGGACTGGCACCATCTTTGTGTCCATGGGCTACAGTTATTCCTTTCTTCCCCAAAAACTTGCCAGGGACTGGTTGCTGATGGCTTCCAAACGGGCACTGGTACTTTGAGTAGCCCCTGCTTGCAAAGGGGCATTTGGCAGCTGTCTGCAAATCCCTGAGGAATGCTGTTGATTTCATTTGTGTTGGTTAGGGGAGTATGGTAGTTGTAGTTCAGCACATTGGACAAAGCTAGTCTTGTCAGAGATGAAAAACACAGTGCTTTTGCCGGCTTGGCCGGCTAGAGGATTATGGGAGTTTTCGGTGCTGTCTCCTCTGCACATTGGTGGTAGCGCAGGGCCTTGCACCCCCCACTGGATCTTCCTCCAATGACCCAGAAAAAGACCACTCCTTCTCCAAACCAGTCAGTCAACTCTTCCCTTGCTCCTTTCTCTCCCCACCCTTCTTTATTTTTTTAAGGAAGAGGAAAGGGTGGGAACATGCACAAACGGACAGGATGCTCAGTCTCTTCCAGAGGCAAGGTTCCCATGGGGGCTGGCCACCAGGGATGGATTACTTGCTTCCCAAGTTCTGCAGATTTCCTTCCATTTTAAACCTCTCCTGCGGTCAGTTCAGAAGTCTAGACTGCCTTGGATATTCTGGGTTTACTCCAGGTTTAGAAAATGAAGTCCCAAACCCATTAAAACAGGAGTGGGAATCAAGAGGTCCTCCAGGTGCAACTTCCAGCATTTCCCCATCACGGCTGAGGAGCGGCTGGGACTTGCAGCCCAAGACCAACTTATGATAGGCTGCATGATTCCCATGTTAAAACTTGTTGTTGCTGTGGCAATCAACCAGCATCTCCATGTAGAGAAGGAGAAGGCATGGACCTTTGGGTTCCAGCCCCCATCTTCCTCTACATCTAACTGCACTGCTTGGGACCGAGGGGAACTGCAGTCCAACTGCAGGTGTTGGGCTGCACCTGCAGTACTCCATATTCTAACATGTGAAGTAGGAAACTAGGAGAGGCCTCCTTTAGTTTGGGCTAAGGCCTTAGTGGTAGATTATCTGCCTTTCGGCTCGGAAGGGTAGGGCCACTGAGAGCAGGTTCAGCCCCTGCAGAAGGTTACCCCCAGAAGGTTGGATATGGGGGTTGGGCTTGATGACCCTTGGGGTCCCTTCCAACTCTACAGCTCTTACTGATATTTTACCTTCCCGCAGAAGGGCAGCAAGAGGAGAACCATTTACATGCCTCTGCTGCTTCTTCATCCTCACCCCCACACCCCATGACTATGCCAATGACAGCAACTAATGGCAGTCAGTCCCCCTAGGCAGGGCACAACTGGCCACTCATCCTGGGTTTGCATCCAGCGCCTCCTTGGCTCTGTGCACCTTCTGTGTCAGCCCTGCTGAGGGATGGGGACCAAGTGAGGGTCTGAGCTGTCTAGTCTACCCGCCATACCATTGCTGAGGATGCCCTGTTGTGCCAACTCCCCCTCCCCTTGCCAAGGGCTTTGTGCAATCAGACCCATGGGGCAGGCTTTTGGCATTTGGGCAGAGTCTTATCCCCACCTCCACCCAGCATCCAAACACACACTCCTGCAAGGATGGGCTGTTTCCCCATCCCTTCTTATGGTTAGTGGAGCACAGTTGGGGTTCCTTTCTGGGGCCTGTGGCTGCACCCACTCCCCACTCCCAGATGGCTGCCTCTGGCTCCACTCCAGGAAGGGGGATAATGGGTGGGTGGGTGGGAGGGACAGAAGGCTCTTTAAGCCCCCACCTTCAGGGTGGCGTAAAAACAGTTGACCCCCCCATCCTGGTCCTCCTCCTGCTCCCTCTTCCCAGCTGCTCTGGGCTCCCTTTCTCTGGTGGGGAACCCCCTCTCTTATCTGCCAGCCAGTGCTGAGGGGGGCACCAGAGTGTACCCCTCTATGGGCACCCCACCCCCACCCATCCTGGGGCACCTGGCCAAGGCATTTGGGTGTGTGTGTGGGGGTGTGCCTGGTCTTCTTGTCCCTGTTCCTGAATGGCCAAGCTGTCACCCCCTGTCTTGGGGGGCTGGCCCTGGGTCTGCACTGCCCATAAATAACAAAGGCTCCCAACAGGCAGAGAGGCACCCCCCTTTTTGCTCTCTTCCCCACCCCACCCTCCCCAGGCTGGGCCCCTTCGGGGTTTTGTTTGTTCCAGCACTGTGAGAGGGGAGAGGGTGGGGCTGGGGTGGGGAGAGGCCCTTCATTCTGGCTGTCCACCCCACCCAGTGCCCCAGCCCTGGAGGAAGCCAGCCTTCTCTCCCTGGCTGCCTCTTAAGGGAGGCTTTATTGCAATTTGCAAGGGGTGGGTGGGGAAAAGACATGCATGCAACTCCTGAACAAGGGGGGGGGATCACAGGCAGGCAGGGTCCAGGACTGAGTGACAGAACAATGGGGGGGTTGGAATGTCATTGGGGTGGGTCAGGGTGGGGGAGGAGGAGACGCAAGGCGTGTTTCTCTTCTTGCCACAGCCTCTGCTGAAGGGAGGGTCCAGTGCCCAGCCTCCAAGGGTCACCTCACCTTCATGGCCTCTTCCTCCTCCTGTGGCTGGGGGCCACTCCTCCTCTTCCTCCTCCTCCAGGAAAGCGCTTTGGACTAGCTTGGGTGTATTGTTTTCCCCTTTTGGACTCCAGCATCCATGACTGGCTGTGCTGGCAAGGGCTGATGGGAGTTGTTGGCCCCAAGGCCATCTGAAGGGGCCGCAGCTGCCCAGCCCTGGACCGGAGGAGAAAAGGTGGCCTTCTTGCAGTTGATTTCACTGCCTCGGTGTCACAGACTGGCCCCTGGGACCCTCCTGGATTCAGACTCATGGATCTAGGCATCAGGGAGGTTTGGCCAGACCAGGCGACAAATCACAAGCAGTGCCACTTTGGGTGGTTGTGCTGTTGTGACCCTCCCTGTGGCCATTTCATTCAGATGGTTTGTCCATCTGCTTGGAATCGCTCCCAGAGCACCATCATAATCCATTCATAGCTACCTTTCTCCCACCTCTGGGACCCAAAACATAGACTGGACAGATGTGTGTGTGTGTGGGGGGAGAAATGTTCCTTCAGCTCAGCCCCCCAACTTCTAGCATTTCGGTAACTGAAGGCTTAGGGGAGCCTTTTAGAGGCAGGGTTTAGGCAGCAGGAGGAACCCTTTCCAGCCTCTAGGCATTTGGGGCTAATGGAAAATGTCATTTGGGGGGCGGTGGTGCAATGGGCCCCCTCCCATTTGGGGCCCTTTGGGGGCCAGCCAGTCTCTCTCCCCGGGGCCCCGAGGGGACGGACAGGCTGAGCTCAGAGTTTGGTTGAAATGCCCACAAAAATGCCCTGGAAACAAACGGGCCCCGCTCCTTATCGTTGCTCCGCCAAAACTCGTTATCGGCCCGTTTCCCAAAAGGCTTTTTTCCCCATGGGCGGGGGAGAAGGGAAGCCTCTTGTGGGACCCTTAGCCCCCCCCCCCAAATGTATTTCAGCAAAAGCGACCGCGGAGAAACCGAGTCTCCGAAATGCATCCGTTGGGATTTCGGGGTACCACGAAATTCGCCCCTAACTTTTTTTAAAAAAACAAAACCCTCCGCAGAGGTCTTGGGGAGTGCAGCTCCCAGCATCCCTGACTGCCTCCCAAACGCGGGCCTTTCTGCAGATGCGTTCCAAGCGCACTGGAAGAGTCCGCTGGCTGTCCAGCCAAGCTTCTGCAAAGGGGAGTCGAGGGGGCTCCCCAGCCCAAAAGGGACGAGTGGCCGGGCGAGGGTCCCCTCCGGCTTCCTCCTCCGCCTCCTCCTCCTCCTCCTCCTCCTCCTCCTCGGGTGACCTATTTTCCACCCGGAGAGAGACCCCTCCCCAGGGTGGGGCTGCCTAGTGGTCCCACCCACGCCCGGCAGGCGCCGGAGGAGGCGAAGGAGGCGGCGGAGAGGAGCAGAGGCAAGCCAGCCAGCAAGCCAGCCAGGGCAGGCGGCCGAGGCCAAGGGCAAGGCGGCGGCCGAGGCTGCTTCTCCCCTGCCCGGCGCTGCGCCCTCGCCTCCCCGGAGCGCCTGGTCCCCTCCGACCGAGCCCGCCACTCGCCCAGCCCAGCCCAGCCCCGCGCCCGGCTCGGGATGATCCTCCCCGCGGAAGGGGCGAGCGCCGCGCCCGGAGCCTGGGCCACGGTGAGGAGGGAGGTTGGGGCAGGGATGGAGGGGCCGGGGGCCAGGCCGCGGACGGCTCCCCCTGCGCCAGGGCGGCGGGCGGAAGGTCCCAGCCAGGACACCGGGAAGGGAAGGGAAGGCAAGGCAAGGCAAGGGAGGGAAGGGGGCCTCTGAGGGCGCGCAGAGTGCCCTCCTCGCTCCGCCGGCCGGGAAGGAAGGGCCTCGGGAGCGCGCGCCTAGAACCCCCTCCCCGGACCCCCGCCTCCCAATGGGCCCCCAAGCCCGGTCCGCCTGTGGCTGATCCCGGCCTCTGTTGGCCTTCCTGCAGAGACCACGTTTTTAAAGCCTTGCATTCCTCAGATGCTGGACTACAGCTCCCAGAATCGTGGTGGAGTCTCCTTCCTTCCTTGGAGGTCTTTAAACAGAGGCTGGGTGGCCATCAGTCGGGGATGCTGTGATCGCGATTCCTGCGTGGCAGAAGGGGGTTGGACTGGATGGCCTTTGGGGTCTCTTCCAACTCTATGGTTCTATGAATCCCCGATCCCATTGGGCGGGCTGGCATCAAGTGCGTGGAAGTCAGGCCACTCTGATGTCAGGGGGGCAGCTGGCTGGCTTGGGAGGGGGCCAGCTTTGGGCCATCCCATCTGTTCCTGCGTGGCAGGATTGGGCCCTTGGCAGGCAGCCTACCTCTCTCCTCCCCTGCCCACATTCAGTGGCAAGTGGGTCTGTCAGTGGGTGTTAGCACACCTGGTAGCACAATGGAGCCTCCATTTTCAGAGGCAGTCTACCATGGAATGCCAGCTCCTGTCTTTATGTGCATAAGGGAGGGCTTTTCCTTTCCTGCCATTTTTGGGGGTTACCCAAGACTCAGTGGTCCCCATTCCTCCACTCTAGCAGCAGGGCAAGGCTTGTACAGTATTTGCTGTAAGGGCTCCATTTCTACTCAGCCAGCCCCTGCTAACTCTGGGTGCCTGGGAGTTCCTGTCACCCTTTCTTTCTTTTTGCTTCTAAGCTAAGGTGTGGCAAGGTGTGCCCACCTGAGCAGAGACAAAATAACAAAGGCAAGGCCATTGGCCAGCAGTGTGTGTGTGTGTATCACTTTGAAGTCGGCCAACTGACTGATTTCTAAGTTGTTGTGTGCCTTCAAGTTGTAGTCAACATATGGTGACCCTAAGTTGCCATATCATGGGGCTTTTTTGGCCAACTTTGTTCAGATGAGGTTTGCCTTTGCCTTTCTCTGAGGCGGAGAAAGTGTGACTTGTCCAAGGTCACTCAGTGGGTTTTCATGGCTGAGCAGGGTTTCGAACCCTGGTCTCCAGAGTCCTAGTCCAATCCTCAAAACCCACTACCCCACGTGGGCTCTCATGGTTTCTGATGAATGAATGCAGTTGCCTTTTCTCCAGTGTGTGTGTGTGTGTGTCTTGGGATTTTGGAGTTGTGGGTGATGGTTGCATTTTGCAGGTCATGTAGCTTCTGGTTTATGTTTTGTGCATGCTGTAGTATGACTCACATTTATTTATTTTGTTATTGTTGTTGCCAAAAGTATGCAACCCACAGAGGGTTCAGGAGGATTCTGGCACTGAGTGTTTTACCTAGGACTGATATGGGGACACTTCAGGCTTCTAGGTCCACCACTGGCCATACAGACTGGGGGGGGGGATTCTGGGAGTTGTAGTTCAAAAGAATAAATTTCCCAAGCTGTGTTAGGAACCTGCTTTGTTTTCTTCTGCTAGAACCCTGGGATGCTCCAGCCAGCACTCAGTGTGAAAGGCGCTGAAAGGCACATGCTTAGAAGTAACAAATTGTGAGCCTAGGAATTTGTTTTTGAGTAGCAGAACTGAATGGAGCTCACATTCCTCCTGCACAGAAGAATTCCTCTTGGTGTTAACTCTCAGCTTCCTTCAGTTCAGGAAAACCAAAACAGCAACAGTCTTGAGGAAGTGTTGAAGACTAGCAGGTCTTACTTGGCATAATAAGCTTCCTGGAGAGCAGCCCCGCTTCCCCGGTTGGCCCATATTTATGCACATGCAAGATGGGAGAGGGTTTGGGGAGAACAGAAATACAAAGGTTACAGGACTGATGAATGATCTTTGTTTAACGAGTGGTTTAAAAACAGTTATTGGGAGGTAATGAGGAACAGCCAATAAAGGCCAATTCATAGATGGGTGGTGGTGAAAAACCTTTTCCCAACCTGGTCATTTGAGCAGTATAATTTTCAGGGTGTGTATGTGGAATAATTATTTTGTTGTTGCTCTTGTTAAACAATCAGGAATCCTTACTAATCTTCTGCAAATTGCACAGAGTTGTTGCTGTTGTTGTTGCTGTTGTGTGTGCCTTCAGGTTGTTTCTGGCTTTACCCTAACGTTTCATCCTTGGTTTTTTTTGGCAGGGTTTACTCAGGGGGGAGTTGCCATTGCTTTCTTCTGAGGCCAAAAAAGTGTGGCTGCTTGCCTAGGGGGTGAGTTTCTAGGGCTGAGGGGGGATTTGAACCAACATTCAAACCATGACAGCAGCACAGAAATCTCCCAGTAAATTCAGATCTACTTTCTGCGCAACTCTGAACCCATCCAAAATATTGATCCAGTGGTGAAATAATAACAATTTCCCTCCAAGAAATGAGATTTTCTTTGTCTTCCTGCTTTGTGTCCTTTTGGTTGGGTCTTCACCCTGGCACAGCTCTGGATTTTCCACTTTGTCCTTCTGGCCACCCCAGCAGCCTTGTGGGTTTTGGTCAGCACTGAAGCAGTTAAACAGCCAGCGTGGTGTGGCGGCATTTAAAGAGTGGGCGTCACCGGTGAGGGCGAGGAAGTGTGTGGACAGTCTCCTCCCTTCTGCAGATTTTTTGCCTTGGAGCAGACGCTGAATTAGGCCAAGTGGCTTGAGATGGGTTTGAGGAAAGTGAATAGCAATGGGGTGCATAAAGCCATACCTGCCTGCACACCCCGAAAGACCACACCTGCCTGCACACCCCGAAAAAGCAGGCTTTGAGCCTCAGCTGAAGGGCATGGTGGTTCATGAGAAAGAGAGGGGTGCAGAATGGTCTGGTTTGTATCCGTCCACCCTGAGAAGGGAAACAGGCCGAGGGGACATTCCATAAGACTTGCCAAGAACATGGCTTTGCTCAATGGTGTGGCTGCAGAGTAAACCCAGTGTAAGGAGACAGCACTGTCTTTCCAGCATTTCAGAGATGCTGGGAGGTTGAATCCACTTTCCTTTCAACCCTCCTCGTCTGGCTAGTTGATTGTTCAGATGGATCAGCTTTCTGGAGCTGGGTCCCCTTTTCTCTGCCTCTCTTGAAAGTTCGGGTAGCTGTCTCTGCTCCCTGCCCCCTCTTTTGGCACTGGTCCCTCCTGTTTGGAGGTGGCTCTGGGCATTTCCTGTGTCCCTTGCTCCTCAGCTCAGCTTTTTCCATGACCTCTGGGTACATGAATAGAATGGTGGAAGAGAGAGCTAGGGAATGGTTACTTTTTTGAACTACAATTCCTAGAATGCGACGGCTGGGGAGGATTCTGGGAGTTGTAGTTCAAAAAGGTAACTTCCCAAAGCTCTAGGGGGAGGAATACTGATTTCCTTTAGCAGTGCAGACCTTTGCCCTCTGGTAAGACCAGTTTGGGCAGGTATTCAGCTCAGGCATCACGTTGATTTGCATGTCCTTGTTTCTGGTTCACCCTGCTTGATCTGCTTGCTGGATCATGTCCCAGCCTGGGCCTTGGTTGGGTGGCTGAGCCAGCAAGCAAGGAGGTATTGGGGGACTCGTTCCCATGGGGGCGGCTGGACCTCAGATGGCTGCAAAGTCAGGGTGGCACACAGTATTGTTTTAATTACTCAGGAGGGAACAGGCTAAACCTAGGTCTTATTCCCACTACAGTTACAACTCTTTAATATGCCACAAATGCCAGGGCCACATCCTGAGAAATCCTGGCATATGTGTTATGGTGAGGCACTAGAACTCACTGGAACAGAAGTTTAAAGACCTCATCAAACTACAGGTCCCAAAATTTCATAGCGTGATGGATCCATGGTAGTTAAAGTGCAATAAAATTGTGTTCCTGGCTGCTGCTGCCACCGCCTCCAAAGGCCGTCTTGCTTGGTTGCTGCCCCAACTGGAATTCTCTTCTTCCCGGAGAAGCTAGAATGACTGTTTCCATGGCTTCAAAATTTCTGGAAATGTTACATCTCTCGAGCGGGCAGAGATGCCTAGCCCTGGCAGACCAGTTCAGCCACCTCACTTTTCCAGCCAGCCACTAGCAAAACCTTGCGCTGCTATTCCTCAGTTTAGCAGATTTGCACACTTAACTTCCTTGCAGTAAACAGTGCCCAAACTAGCAGGAAAAAAATAAGTATTGGAAATATCAAATTCATAATAAACAGGGGGAGGGAGGTAAACACAAGGATGTTTTTTGTAGCCTTGATCAATACCTATGTATGTTGAGGTACAGGCTTTTGAACTGAAGAGAAGAAAAGAGCTTATTTGAATAAATATCTGGATTAGAGAAAGATCAGGGGCGGAAAGGATCACAGGTGGAAACCCAACCAAAAGTACAGGAAGGAAAGAACGAGAGAGAGAAATAGCACTCACGATCAAGACAACCAATTACTAAGGTCTCCTTCACACTACACAATTATTATTATTATTATTATTACCACAATTACCATCACCACTACGTTCACTATCATGTTTATTTCCACCCCAGCCTTGCTCAAAACCAGGACTCCAGGTGGCCTAGACATTAAAACAAGCACAATATAGTTTAAAATACAAAAGCTCTACTTTCCAATGGAACTAAACTATTAACACACATACAATTTTTTTTAAAAAAAATGCAATTAAAACATTAAACAGTAGGTTTAAAAACACCACATTTAAAATAGTGCCCTTCTAACAGCTCTTTCCTTAAAAACCATCAGTTCCCCATGCCTGTCAGAGTGCAAATAAAATTGTGGCCTCCTAACAGAAGAGCAGCAATGGAGTAACCCCATTTCCCCCTGGTTTTTTCCAGAAAAAAATGGAAATTTTTGGAAAAATTATGCAACATTCACACTTTTTACAGACTGAAAGTCACTTTGCTACTTTGGGAACATAAATTTGACTATGTACAATTTGGCATTCTCCTACATCCCTTTGGCCCCAGAAGAGGCGATGGAGTGGAAAGAGGGAGTGGGGTCTGGCCTCCCTTATCCGATACCCCACTTGCCCTGGATGCAGGCTCTGGGCATTAACTGGGAGCTCTTTCCCATCTTTCCCCAAAGCCTCCTTGTGAAAAAGATGGGGAAGCAGAGGAGGGGAGGGAGCATGGGGAGGAAGGATGTGTGGAGTAGAAGGACCAGGCTCCTGGGCTTGGGCCACGTGTCTCTTTGCCTGGAGAGGCGGCCCAGCAGACTGGGTGGTGGGAACTGGTCCTCTTTTCTCCCGGCTCCCAGCTGGGAAGAAAGAAAGAAAGAAAGAAAGGAGGGCAGACAGGGAGGCAAGGAGCCAGCCAGGGCCGGTCTGTGGGTGGGTGGGTGGCTGGCCAAGGAGGGCCGCCCGTCCTGGCTGGGGGAAGGGAGCCTGCTTCGGCCTGCCAAAGGCGGGGTTTGTTTTGTGCCTGAGCGGCTTGGACCCGGTCCTGGGAGTGTCCTGGGAGTGTCCTGGCAACGCCCATCCAGGGCATGTGGGGGAAGGAGCCCCAGCAGCTGGGGAGGAGTTGCTCCTTGCAGGCATGGGGCTGGGACTTTTTTTTGAGGGGGGTCTTCTCTACCCCCTTCTGCTTCTCACCCCACTGCTGCTGAATTTTGCAAGCATCTCACTTGCCTATGGCTCAGAGAGAGCAGGGGGCACTTGGCTGTGGAGTAACCCCTTCCTTCCCCAACTCCGCTTGGCATGGCTCTCCCAGGCAATGGGCCAGATGGTTTTCTTTCTCCCTCCCCAGCCCTGGCATCTGTGCCCTGGGGCTGAGCCTGGCCTCCCCCCTTGTCCACACCCTGGCCGGTCTGGGGATAAGGGCAGCCAATGCCCCTCCCTCCACTCCTTGGCCTTCCTGTCTCTGAATGCATCCCACCCACACTCCACCCACCCACCACCCAGGCCCTTGGAGTCCCTGGCTGGGATGGGAAGAGGGTGTTGCTCCAAAGTGCAGTTCTGTCTGGGCAACACCCCAGAGGGTGGGGGCTCATCCCTGGGCATGGCTGGGCCTCTTGGACCCATTCCTGGTCCTCTGCAAAAACACCACCCATCCCCACAGCATTTTGCGGTCACCCCTCCCCCTTGAGGTCAATGCAACACCCCTCCTTATTTTGGCAGTCTCTCCTCTTAGGCCCTGCCTGCCTCTCCCTGCAGCCCATGGAGTTTGCAGGAAGGGTGGTGGTGGTGGTAGGGGTCTCCTGCTGCTGCTGCTCTTCTGGGAAGTTACTTTATCTCCAGGCTGCCCTCCTGAGGCTGCTCTCCTTCATTTACACACATACCCTATGACAAAGTGTGTTGCAACACCTGAAATAAGGTTAGTTGCATTGTGGCCAGAAGCCTGGGATTTGCTCCTTTTGAGTATTCCTTTCTTAACTCAGGAGAGCTATAGTCCTAATAAGGCTTTGAGAATGTGGCTCAGGACCTGTGTGTTGGAAGGGCAGGGAGACAAAGCGTTCCTCTCCCACCATCTTGTCATATTCATGGCCAGGGCTTTTCACAGAGTGTTCAGGGTAGAGGAAACACGCCAGACACGTCCTGAATGCGGCGTTCGTTGCCTTCTCTGTGGGCTGGCGGTCGATTCTCACTACAGTTATAGTGCTATGATTCCACCTTAACTGTCATCACTGTAGCCTATGGAATGCTGGGATTTATAGTTTGGGGCGGCCTTAGAGCTTTCTGGCAGAAAATTCCAAATGCCTTTCCCTAAATGGATTCTGTGGGCTGAAGTGATGGCAGTCAAAGTGGAATCATAGCACTATAACTGCGTCATGTGTCATGTGCAAGGGTCTTTGGAGTCTGCTTCCCCCATCCCCTTTTTTAATCCTGGGGGGGGGGCTGGGGAGTGCCTCTGGATATGCTGGAGGCATTTGGCTCCCTTCCTTAGCTCTCTCTTGCCTTATCTTCTGCCTCATCATGTGACAGTGAGTTCCACAGGGTGCCTCCTTCCCTTGTCCCTTATTGAATGGAATGTCCTGGGTGGCAAATGAATGGGATTGCCCGCTGGGGGTACCTCTTCCAGCAAGACTTCTCTGACATTTGGTGCCCTCTCCTCCCCATATCTCAAGACAAAACCCATGTTGACGTCCAGCCTCCATTTCCTTTCTGGTGGCAAGGAAGTGACCCTTTTTCAGGTGGGAAGCAACAGAGGAGAACTCACCTGGCTGGCTTCTCTGACCTATTTTTGTTGCTGAACTTCTGCTGTGTGTCAGTTGCAAAGTTGGGTGCAATATTTATTTATTTATTTCTTAAAAAAAAGAAGAAGAAGAAGAAGAAGAAGAAGCCCAGCATTAAGAGAATGAAGGTGCATCCCTGAAGCGAACCGGTGTTCCCAAAAGCTTATACTAGCATTTTTAGTCTCAAAAGCACGGCTACAGGATTCTTTTGTGTCTTTTTATGCCAATACAGATAAAGACAGTGATATCTTTGAATACATCTCTTAGTGATGCATGCAACTTGACTCTTAGAGCTGTCAGTTTGCAACTCAGGTGCAAGTTAAATCATTAACCGATAAAACCCAACTTCATAGCACATTGTCTGATTTATTTATTTTTTAACGGGTACCCCCTTTGCTGACGGACACACTGAGGAGCTCAGCAGGAACATAGGTGGGCTGGGCAACCTGTGAGGTTTCTTGGAGATGTTGTGCCCACAGAGTAACTTTTCTAAGCTCTGAACCTCCCTCATGGGCCAACAAATAAAAACTAAGGAGAGAGACGGAGAGAAACTCCTGACCCCTTGCCCACCTCTGTTTGGGTTGGGGTGAGAGGTGCTGTGTCCCATCCCAGGTCACAGAGCCTTGAGGGGGTGGGTGATAAAGGTGGGGCTGGGGTGGTGGTGGGGGAGGCACTGAAGCAAACTTCGGGGCATTGCCACGGATCTTGGTGCAGGTCTTGCCCCAGCTGCTGATGTGGGGGAAACTAATTAGGACAAACCTGCTGAGAAGCCCACGCAAGGAATCTTAGTTGGAAGGGTTCTCAAGGGCCATCTAGTCCAACCCCTGCCATGCACTAATCCATAGCTAAAACACCCTTGAAAGGGTTAAAGCAATTAAACCTAAAGCAATTTGCAAAAGAAATATAGCTGGGATTTTTTTGGGGGGGGCACATGCTTGTCTCCACACCCAAATAGTAGGAGGGTGGGGTGGGTCCAGGAAATGCCTTCCTTCAGCCTCCCCAGCGCTGGCAAAGGATGCTGGGAAGTCCCAGAGGAGGCTTAGCTTGAAGCAGGAGCCAGTGCAAGCTGCCTTCCCGAAATAGCCTCCCTCTGCCCCCCCACCCCACATGGGAGGGGAGGGAACTAGGTGTGCTCTCTCTCTCTCTCATCTCCGGTCCCCCCATCCTGGGTGGAGCCCAAGGCCAACTCCCCCTTGTTCCCATAGCAACACAGGGAAGCCCCTCTCCCTGTCTTTCAGTATGAGTCAGGGGTCTCTTCTTTGTTCAGTTGCGAAGCCCCCTTTTTGGTCCCCTCCTCTTCCTCCTTCCGCCCCCCCCCTTAAAAAAAGGAAGAAAGAAAAGAAAGGATGCTTGGTCTTTTTCCTTTGCTCTACATGATGGAAGGAACCTCTTTGCTCCCCACAAGCGCCACTCCAGGCTTAAGTTGCACAACTGCTGTCTGCTTGCAAAGCTAGGGGAACTCTATGGGGCTGGCGAAGGGTGGGAAGTGGGGTTTACTGTCTAGGGGTGGAGAAGGGTGGAGGTTCCTTCCTTGCTGGCGTGGCCATTACTGGAATCATGGGAGTGTTGGAGACAACTTGCAGTGTCTTGGGTTAGAACTTACTTTGTTCTAACCTTGCCAGGATTGCAAATCCCAGAATTCCCCAGCCAGCTCTGCCATTCCAAGCCCACCTGCTCCTCTTCCTGGGGATAAACAGGGTAGGCGGGGAGAGCGAAAGAAAGAAACAGGCTGGGTGCCAACCTTCCCTCTAAAGCCGGAAATGCCAAGGTTGCCTCCCAGTGGCGGCCCTACTCCACCCACCTCCTGAGCCTTTCCTTTGACAGCCCCCCACCCACTGAATCCCCCCCCCTTCTGCAAGAGTTTGGGCAGGCTAAGCTGTTGCTGAGCAAATCTATAAATAAAGCAGCCAGGGTTGCATTGCAGCTCACCTGCCTCCCCTTCTCCCCCCATGTGGGAGGGCAGCCCCCACCCCATGCTTCTCCTTCCAATAGGGGGGGGCAGAGTTGCTTGGCTGACACAACCAGTTTCCTTGGCTGGAGAGCTCTGCAGGTTTGGAGAGGAGGGAGAGCTCTGCACAGAATCCCTGTTACCCCCCTCCCTGCTTCAGCTTCAGAAGAGTCCTAGACTGGGAGTGGCGCAGGCTTGGAAGAGCCTTTCCTCCCTCCCTCTGCAAAACATTTTCCAAAGCGGTGGCCCTGTTGGTCTGTTCCAGCTTGGAAAGGAAAGTGGGGCACCTTTAAGATGGATCCCTTTTAGCAACAGGATTCTGTCAGTCATTAAAAGCAGTGTTTGAGTGCAGGACTAGGACTCTTGGAGACCAAGCTTCGAATCCCTGCTCATGGAAACCCACTAGGTGTCCTTGGGCAAGTCACACTCTCTCAGCTTCAGAGGAAGGCAAGGTCAAAGCTTCGCTAATAAATCTGGTCAAGAAAACCCTAGGAGAGTCCACTTTGACTTCTGGCGACCCCATGGATGAGAGAGAGAGACCACCAAGTCACCCTCTCCTCAACAGCCCGGCTCAGGTCTTGCAGATTCAGGGCAACCGTTGTGGCTTCCATGATTGAGTCCTTCCACCTGGAATGGGGTCTTCTTTTGTTCCTCCTGCCTTCTACCTTAACAAGCCATATTCTCTCTTCTGGTGACTCATGTCTTCTCGTGATACGGCCAAAATACAACCATCTCATTTTGGCATCTTGGCTGCTAAGGGCAGTTCTGCCTGGAAGTAGTCTCAGATTCATTTATTGTTTTCGTTTTTGTTTTGGTTTTTTTTGGTAGTCCATGGTATTTGTAGAACTCTCCTTCAGCAATATATTTCAAATAAGTTGATTTTCTTCCTGTTGGCTTTCTTCACTGTCCAGCTTTCACAACCATACATAGTGATGGGAAATCCGATAGCATGGACAATCCTAACTTTAGGATTCAATTATATATCTTGACCCTTGAGGATTTTGTCTAGTTCCTTCATTGCTGCCCTTCCAAGTCCTTGTCTTCTGATTTCTTGACTGCAGCCTCCATTCTGATTAATGATTGAGCCACAATATGGAATATCTTGAACTACTGTATTTCAATGTCTTCATCATCTATTTCAAAGTTATGTAAATCATCAATGGTCATTATTTTTGTTTTCTTAATGTTCATCTGTAAACCTGCACTTGCACTTTCTGCCTTGACTTTCTTCTGTAATCATTCTAAGTCTTTACTCTTTTCTGCTAGAAGTATGGTGTCATCTGCGTACCTTAAATTTTTGATATTCTGCCATAAGTCAATGTCTACCTGAAGTGGAGAGTCAGCAGGGGATAGTCATTTGGGTGTTGGGCTAGGACTCTGGGAGATCAGGGTTCGAATCCCCATTCAGCTATGGAAACTCACTGGGTGATCTTCTACCAGTCCCACACTCTCAGCCTCAGAGGAAGGCCATGCTGGCAAACCTCCCCTGAAGAAATCTGGCTAAGAAAACCCTAGAAGAGGGTCACCATAAGTCAGTCACCTTAAATGCACACAACAGTAACAACAACAACAGTTCCAGCAATGCATATGAAGAAATAGTTGGAAACCTACAAAAGCTCATGAATCAGTAAGTCTTAAAGGTGCCATAAGATTCTTTTCTGTAGAATAGTCTGAGTCTCTCTGTTGTTGTTGTTTTTTTAAAATTATTCCCCCCAAATAGTCTCAATTGTGGGGAATGCAGAGCTTTCCTGGCCCTGCTTTTCTTGTGAGACTGCTAAGAATTTTGTTAAACATTGCTACATTCCTTTGCAAACAAACACACTGCAATTCCCAGCGTCCTTGGAAGGGTGGAGCTGTGACTGTTAAGCCCTTTTATCATTTGTAATCTGGGTGTGTTTCAAGGGTGTGGTGTGGCCTCCTCATTTTGTCCCCTCCCTTTCTTGCAAAGGATTAGAAAAAGGGAGTTTTCAAACGTTGTTACTATTTAAAAGCTATTTTTAAACTGATTGAAAACATAGTACTGTAAACAAGTGAAAATTGCCAAATGCAGTTTGAAACTATGTTATCTCTTTTTTTAAGAAGGTAATTAATACTTCAGGAAGCAACTAACTCTGGAAAGGGAGGAACTACAAATTAATCTGTTGTACAGTATTATGAATGTTGCATTGTGAATAACGCAGACATTTAGATACAAGGAGTGATTAAGAAGACTTTGCTTTATTATATAGCTTCTTTTTGCTAAGCATATTTTATGTATGTTCTTGTGTTTGTTTAATAAAAATATTACCAAAAGAAAAAAACTATGTGCATGTCCTATTTTGTATTGGGGTGGGGGCAAGGAGTCCATGAGTCTCCATAGGCTTCAATAAAAATCACCTGCCAGCCTTGCTTCATCTTCTAGATGCATGGGAAAGTTCCTCTTTTTTGGATTACAACTTCCAGAATCCACTCATAGTCCATGTAGTCCAAAAAAGTAAGTTTCCATATCCTCTACTTGCACCTTGCCATCAGCAGGGCTGGTCTGGGTGTTTTGCTACCTCCCTCTGGTGGTCACCTTGAAGAATGCAGCCTCCTGAGTTTGTGGATAAATATTTGATATTCTCCTTTCTTTCTTCCCTCCCTTCCTTCTGCCTTTTTCAGGCTGCAGGCTTTGCCCAAGGCCTGGCTCTGTCCAAGATGAGTTCCTCATCCCTGTTGGAGGACAGCGCCATCGAGCCGCCGGTGCTGCTGAGCGACATCAAGACAGAGCCGCCCGAGGAGCTGCTGGCCAGCGACTGCAACCAGCCCCAAGCTGAGCCAGTGGACTTGTCCCTCAACAAAACCAAGGCCTCCCTGCACCCCGCTCCCTCCTCCTCCTCCTCCTCTTCCTCGCTGCCTTCCTCCGTCCGCTCCTCGCCCATGCTGGCCACGCCCCCCATCCCGGCCCCTGTGGTCTCCATGTCCCCCACAGGGCTTGGCTCCTCCTCAGCCATCCCGGCCGTCCTCTCGCCGGGCTCCATCCTCGCTTCCACCCAGGGCAGTGGCGGTCAGCAAATCCTCCACGTCATCCATACCATCCCTTCTGTCAACCTGCCCAGCAAAATGGGCAACCTCCAGACCATCCCGGTGGTGGTACAGTCCTTGCCCGTGGTCTACACCACCATGCCCAGCGACGGGGTCACTGCGGCGATCACGGTGCCCCTGATCGGCGGCGATGGGAAGAATGCCGGATCAGGTGAGGCCCTGCTGCTTAGCTTTGCTTTCTCTTGACCTGGACTGTATTCACGTGTGTGTGTGTGTGAGAGAGAGAGAATATCTACACACACAAGCAGCTTGGCTTCCCTGGTTTGATATTGTTCTCAGTTTTATTTATTCATTTATATTCTGCCTTCTTCCCAGTGAGGAAGTTGTGGACACTTGCAAAGGTTAAAAGAGATACAGGTTTAAAATTCATATCATACAAAACTTAGAAGTAGAATTGAATTGCCCATAGATTTAAAAGCAGTTAAAAGCAAGGCCGTTAAAAAGCAAACAACAAACAAACAGAACAGCATATCCTGAAAGGCCTTTTTTCTCCCTGAGCCGCCAGCCTGCACAGGCTGGATTAAACCAAAAGGTCTTCCCCTGCCTATGAAACGATATTTATTTGTTTGTTTCATTTTGTTTTGGATACCAGGGAGGAGGATCATCTGGCCCCTCTAGGATGGAGTTCCATAGTTTTGGAGCAGCCACCGAGAAAGGCCCTCTCCCAGAAGGAGAGAGCCTTCTTGGTGGTTGCTCCTGCACTCTTGGTTGATCTTCTGGTCCACATCAGGACCCAAACTGATGCACAGTCTTGGTCCTGACATTTTGACAAACATCATGGACAAATCAATGCATCGGTTTCTGCCCTGTGTGCACCAGCAGGACAACCAAAGTGCCAGTTATCTTCCAGGGAACATACCACAGCCAAGTTCCTGCATTGGGATTCCATAGCGTAGATCTTTGTGTGAGGAGTTATGCACTGACTGTGCTACACAACCCTTGTGAGGAAGGGCAACATGGTGTCTTGGGTTGTGCAACATTGCCATTCAGCACAAGGTTGGTGTAGGCCAAACCAAAGGAATGCTGTCACCCCTTTTAGCCAAGCAGAGGGATGCACAGTGGCTGCGAAGCTGCATCTGATTGCAGAACAGCATTGCATGCACAACTGTTCCCCTGTGACCTTGAACTGAAAGCATCTGACAAAAATGTCCAGTTACTTCCATAGGGGAATTTACCCATCAGTAAGACACCAACAGGACCTGGGCCCCTAACTTATCTACAAAACACCTGAGTGTGATTTTATAAATATGTAACAGCAGGGAATGCTGGTACAAATTCATTTGAACGACACAGTTTTTGTCAAGTTCTGAGCAAAATGAGGGCATCTCTGTCTCTGTCATCTGTTTACAAATGCACGTGGCTTGGGCCCTGGATACCTGAAAGACCACCTCTGCCTAAATGAACCTGCCCAAAATCTAAGATCATCCCCAGGAGCCCTCTTACCCTTCCCACCACCCTATGAGGCTAAGTTGCGGGGAGGTCCATGAAACAGGGCCTTCTTAGTTGCAGGGCCTCCTGGACTGTGGCTCTCCCTCCTTCACGAGTTTCCAGCTGGCAGTGAAGACTCTTATTGCACTTGGCTTTTGGCTTCTTATAACTAGTGACTGCTTTGGCTGTTTTTTAAACTGTTTGTCTGGTTTTAGAACTGTTTTTAAAAGAGGAGTTTGGGACGTTTCAAATTGGTCTTTTAATTAACGTATTTAATGTTTTTGGAGTGATTTATTGATTGCGTGTTGCTTCTGGGGCTGTGATGGGTTGAGAGGTGATAAATAAATGCCTTGAATGAACAAAAGAATGATACATTAGGGCAGGGGTGGACATAATGCAGCCTTCCAGAGGTTGTGGGACTGCAAATCCCAGCATTCCTCACTCTTGGTGATGCTAGCTGAGACTGCTAGGAGTTCTTGTCCAAAACCTCTGGTGGGCTTCGTATTTCCCAGTGAAGTCTTGGACTATGTTTATGTATTACTTCCTGGAATAAAGGTGGTGTCCTTGTTGCTCTCTGTTCATTAGTGTTTCCATGTAAAACCCCTTAATTTGGAATATAAGTGGGGAGGGACACAGTGGTGGACTGTGAAATAGGTGGAGCCCAGGTGTGGGGGTTGCATGGGGGGAGACCTCAGGCCTGGTGATACATCTGGCCCTCTGGCTGTCCTAATTTGGTTTGCAGTCCCCCCACCCCACTCCTCAGGAGACAATTGTTTGGAGGTTTCTAGTAGCCAGAGGCATTGGCAGGCTAGTGACGTCTGTGCCATTGGTGAATCCCACTCTAGGTTTTAGTCAGAACTTTAAATAACCTATCCAAGGAGCTGAATTTATTTGGGTGACTAGGGTTCAGCACCTTCAGCAGATTTTCCACTGTGCAGAGACAAGCCACCCGCTGCCATTGGGAGAAAGTGCTTGAAGGTAAAAGGCGGTGGGACTTTTGGTCCCACCCTCTTTTGCTCTTGGCCACCAGCCTTGGTGGGCTCCCATACACTGAATGCAGCTCCCATACACTGAAACTAAATTCTGCTCTTGAGCTGAAAGAGGTTCTTCACCCTTGCCTTGGAGTGGGAAATGAGGGGCTGGAATTTGGTCTGGAAAGGACTCAAACCACTGCTGATTTCTTCTTGGTGCTCCTGTGTGTGTGTGTATGGAGGGAGCTCTCTGTCAGTGGAAATCTAGCACTTCAAGGAGGAGGCCAAGCTAGAATGTTATTTCCTGATGAGCTACCTTTTTTCTTGCAGGGAACCTTTTAAAAAAAAACATGGAAGGAGTCTTTGAAAATGGCATGCCCCGGCTGCAATCTGAAGGGATGCATTCCCTTTCCCCCTTTCATTGTGCTCCCCATCTGAAGCAAGGTATATTAGGTGCACCTGAAGGGAACTAAATTTCCTGATAAGGAGGGAAACTTGGGAGGGCTGCGCGTGTGTGTGTGTAAGAGAGAGAGAGAAACATGAGAGTGTTTGCTTCTGGCATCCATAGCAGAGCCTTGTATGGCTGCAGCTGGCAGTGCCCCATCCATCTGCTGATATTTTGCAGCCTGCCAAGAGTGATCCTGGTCTGCCCACCCACCAGACCTTTCTCTCATTTGCTGGCTTTCCATTTTCTCCGCAGTGAAAGTCAACCCCAGTTCCATGTGTCCTGTTGATGGGAACAGCGACAGTGAGACCAGTGCCTCGGAGAGCGGCCCACCTTCCTTCCCTGACCTCCAGCGAGAGTGAGTCTGGGCCCTGGTGCGGGGTGTGTGCGTGTGTGGTCAGACGGAGCCAGATGGCACCTGGGTTTGGCTGTGCCCAAATCGACTTGCCTTTCCAAAGGAAGACCTGTTTCTAGCTCTCATGGTCAGGAAGGGAGCGTATCCAGACAGGACTTGGATTTCAGATGTATCCTCTTCAGACAGAGGCCTCTGTGCCCATTTGCAATTTCAGCATCTCAGGCGCAGTGTTTACACCATTGCAAACATGTTCATTTTTGCAGAATGATGGATCCTTGGGACCATCTAGTCTAACTTCCTTCCAATGCAGGAATCCATCACTCAAGTACCCCTGAGAAGTGGGCATTCAATCTCCATTGAAAAAACCTCCAACAGATCTTTTAAAGGAATCACCTTTTGAGGGAATCCAGTCCACTTTCAAACCGCTGGTAGTGATGTTCTTCATCACATTGAGTGGGGATCTCCTTTCTTGCAATTTTAATCCATTGATTTGGGTTCTACTCTCTGGACCACACTCTTGACAGACAGACAGACAGACAGACACTTTATTTTGGTCATTGACCAATAAAAATACAATCAATAAAACAAGCATCATAGATGACCTCTAACATCAATGACTATTGGCAACCATATATGGGCAAAGCTTACACATAATATTGCAAAATTTTGCTACTTTTAAAGAAATAGTGTTATCCACATTCTTCCTTGCACCCCAGTGTCCGTAACTGAGATCCTGTGTTTGAGGTAGTGGCGGAATCCAGCGTTTTGCGCTCAGAACACCAGCTGAGCTCTGCAGTGAATGCTCTGGTTCATGACCTTTCCCTATGGGAATTGCAAATGCCTTCTGGTGGCTATAGGAAGGGTCTGGGGAAGTTGCACTAGGAGGAAAAAGTTGGCAAGGCCTTTGGCATGTGGTTGTGGTTGTGACCCCCACTTTGTCCTCACCAGGCCCTCGGCGGGTCAGATGCAGTGGGCAGAGTCCCCGGACCTCAAGAAGCGGCGGATCCACCAATGCGACTTCGAGGGCTGCAGCAAAGTTTACACAAAGAGCTCACACTTGAAAGCACACAGGAGGATACACACAGGTAGGTGGGCTTGAGGGGGTGGCACGGGGGGGGGTGACTGGAGCCTTTGTGGGTGGGTAGATCCTCGGCTGTGAAGACTCAGATTTCTGGCAGTTGTACTCCAAAAAAGGGGAGGGGATTTCCCCACGCTTTTGTGCAAGATTGAAGTTCTGTAGATGTATTGCCTGTCCAGAAGGTGGCCCTCTTGGGTGAGAAATGGGGAATCTCCCCACACTTTTGTGCAAGATTGGAGTTCTGTAGATGTATTATTGCCTGTCCAGTAGGTGGCCCTGTTGGGTATCCCAAAATCTTCCCGCACCCACTTTGCTGAACATTTGCTCTCTTGTATTCTCAAGAGCTGGCTCTCAAGCAGAGCCTCTTCCTCCTTTGCAAAGGCCCTAAATGGCAGTTCAGAACTGGGGCCATGCCCCCTCCCTCCCCACTACTCCCATGCCAGTGCCCTTTGGCTGCCAACCCACAAGTGAGCCTGCCCTCCTCCTAGCAACCATGGGATCCTCCCCCACAGGTATCCTAGCAACCTCCTCCATCCTCTGGGCTGGCTGGACTCCTTTCTCTCAGCCCCAGAGTATCCTAGCAACGCTTCCCCCCACTCTCCTCCCCGCTGACCCACACACTTGCTTCCCTTCACCAGCTCTTTCTCCCTCCACCCTGGATTAAAAGATCCTGTTGCAATGCAGTGAGGCCTTTGCTTGGCTACTGAAGGTGGAAACAAAAATGGCCAAATAAGCTGGTAGCCAAAAATGGGTTAAATTCCCTGCCTTGTTGCCTATGATTTAGGAGAGATTTGCTGCTTGCCTCCCTTGTCTGTATTTCTCAGTTAAAGGGTGGGAAAGTCTTCAGATGTTGTTGGACTGCAGCTCTCAGCATTCCTCACCATTGCTGGGAGTTGTAGTCCAATGACAACATCTGGAGGCTTGCATGATTCCCAACATGGACCTAAAATTCAGCAGAGTTGTCCTCTGTCTTCAGTCATGCAGCTGCTGTTTGATTACTGTGCCTATTATTCCCCATCATTGCAGAGACTGCTGGAAGTTGCAGTTCCACAACATCTGGAGGGCCACAAGATTCCTGTCCATAGCCAAAGTTGTCCACATTTGGTCCTCTAGGCGTTGCTCTGTGGATTCTGGGAGTTATAGTCCAAGGCAACCTGAGGGCCAGTGGGGTGGGAACCAGTGGTTTAGCCAGTCGGCCTTCAGAGCTTCAGCACCTGGTCTTAAAAGGGGCAGGCAGGTCAGAAGTGGTAGAGGCGCTCCAGTGCCAGGGATGAAGACACACACAAAGCAAGGAGGGAGAACACTTCTCAATTAGATCTTCTCCAAGCAGTATTTTATTTCAAAGGACAGCTCTGAATTTTCGCATATTTCATGTCTGCCTAAAGAGGGTGCTGGCAGGAGGTCCCAGAGAGATGCTTCAGAGCCCCAGGAATGGGTTGGAAGGACTTGGAGCCCAGGCGGTCAGCGAAAGCAAGAGGGGTCCTGCCCACTGGCTTACAATCGGAATAAAGGCACATCCCCAAAGGGAAAGGGGGTTGGGGGCGGAGGGAAGAGGAAAAGCAGCCCTTCTCTGGGCAGAGGCAGAGCCCCTCTCTCACCTTCTTTCCCCCTCCCCGGCTCTGTCGCCCCTGCAGGAGAGAAGCCCTACAAGTGCACCTGGGAGGGCTGTCCCTGGAAGTTCGCCCGCTCGGATGAGCTGACCCGGCACTTCCGGAAGCACACGGGCATCAAGCCTTTCCGTTGCTCGGACTGTGACCGCAGCTTCTCCCGCTCCGACCACCTAGCCCTGCACCGCCGGAGGCATATCATGATGTGAGCGGGCTGACCCTGGATCCTCTCCAGCCCCATCCCGGCCACTGGTGGGAGAGAGCTGCCCCCCACAGCGGCCTGCCGGATCCCCGCCTGGTTCTTGCCTTTGCGTGGGCAGACGGAGCCTGCGTCCAGAGAGTCTCCCCTCCTCTTCCTGGCCCTTGCTGCCCACCGGATGAGCCAATGTGTCATCCTTTAGCCTCCTAGCCTTGCATCCGGGGGCAAAGAAGGTGCCTTTTCTTCGGGGAGGGGGCGTCTGGCAGTTGGACATGAGGTGGAGACCCTGGGAGTCCAAGCTGGACGGATGACTTGTCGGCTGGCATGGACATGGTTTGCCTCCTGCAGGAAGATCCATGTGAAGAAAGCTGGCCCCTGTCCTGCACCTCATTTCTCTGCAATGACCCCTGGCCCGTATCTTTCCCTGTGACTGATCCAGGGGACGTTTGAGGGGTCCAGGTTTCCTGGTCGGAGCACAGAAAACAGCATCCCAGCAAAAGACAAGGCACAACAGGGAAACACAAACCCCGATGTACGGTTTAGATATACGAGCACTGAAACAAACGTCTGCAATTGAAATTTGGCTTGGAATCCATTGTTGGATACCCAGAGGTTCAGGACTGGATTTGCTTGACATGATTCAAGTATGGATTTGCGGGGAGGGGGGGCAAGGAGATGCGACCCCTTGACTTTTGACATTTGTACACCCTCCTCTGAAACTGGTGACCATGAAGAGACTAATTTCATCAAATGTTGTTGAAAGGTTTGATGGCAAGATCAAATCTTCCTTTTTTTAAATTATGAAATTCAGATGATCTTTGAGATGAATGTTTGTGTGCGTGTGTGTGTAAGAGAGAGAGAGAGGACTGTTTTTAAGCTGATCGGATTCAGCGTGCGGTGGGCTTGATCCCGTCACAGCCTGCTGCATTTTCCTTCCCCGTGGGTTTCTTGGGTTATCTGTAAAAGCGGGGAGCACACCATCATCCTGAGTAGATGACCACTGAGGGAGGGGCACCTGAAAACAAGAAAAAGGGAAGATTTTTGTGGAACAGTGAACTGTGACAACAACTCGATTTGATTTGAGGGGTGTTTCAGTGAGTTTCTAAATTCTGCCAACAAGATGTGGGTGGGAAGGGGAGAAGACAAGTGGACAAACTGACTCTTCCAACTTGGTGACCTGCACGGTGATGCATTTGTGAGTGTGTGTGGGGTGTGTGTCTGTGTGTGTTCCTCTGCAGAGAGGGACTGGGTCCTAGCGGCAGCCTTGGAAAGAACTGCATCCGAACTTGGTGTACAATGAAGGTCCAAAGAACTGCCAGGATGCTATTTGAGTGAGAGACACCCATTGGGGTTTTTAAGACCTTATTTTTTCCCCTCCTTTCCCTGCTTTTGGGGAAATCAAATATGAATGTGGTTTTCCAAAAACTCTTCTGTGTGTGTGTGTGGTATCTTCTCATCCTCTCTTTTTTGCAAATTCAGATCCAGGGAAATGATTTATCTCCGTTTACCAGCTTCATACTGTTAACTCTTTGTAAGGTCAGTTCTGCTGTTGAGTCAGGTTTGGTGGATTGGGGAGGGGGCCAAAAGGGGAGGTAACCCCCCCCCATTTGCTTGGTTTTCCACCTGCCAGGAACAGTTGTTCCCTTTGAGAGGAATTGGGGAGTGGGAAATAGGGGTGTGTAGAGGGAGTTCAGCTGTGTTTAGGGGTGTTAAATCTTCTCTTACTTTGTTCTTGCACACAAGAAGGAATAATTTCAAAAATTTTCTGCCCACTGGGCTTCATTATGAGAATTTTGTGCATTTCTGATAATATTTTTTTCCTATCTCTGGACTTTGTGAATATTTGATATGCACAAAAACACTAGTTTTGTCCAAAAATCTGCATTTTTGCACTAAAATATGTGCTTTGTACAATAAATAATAAAATGTTTTTTTAAATGCCAAAGCATTTTTTTACATGAAACCCAGTGCTTTTCATGCAAACCTTCCACTCCCTTTGAAAGGCACTTTTTCCCTACTTTTGTTGAAGAGCAAAAAATCTCACAGCAGTTGACAATTTTTCAACAAGTGTCTAGACTTGAGGAGAAACTCTTTCTCTCCTCATACTTTGTGAATCTTCTTACCATCTTTAGCTGTGATATAGCAATGAAGAGCCTTTGGTTTTCGAACTTTGTAGATCTTTTCTGGAAAAGGGGGTTTCTGAGCCAGTCTTCCACCAGAGGAAGTTGTGAAAACTAGCTCATGTTCTTGCATATTTTTTTCCTAATGGGAGCCTCTCACTGAGTTATTTGCTGTGTTCAATGACAACCTCTTTGCCTCTGTTGGGTCCTGCCCAGGCCTCCTTTGACTTTGGAGGGTTTGCCAGCTGCTGCTCATAATAATAATAATAATAATAATAATAATAATAATAATAATATCCTACGACTCCTCGAGCGCTTTCATCAGCGCTGTCTACGCACAATCCTAAATATATACTGGACTGACTATGTGACGAATGTTGCTGTCCTTGAGCAAGCAGGGATCACCAGCATTGAGGCCATGATATTGAGAACACAGCTGCGCTGGGCAGTGCACGTTTCTAGGATGGAGGACCACCGCCTCCCAAAAATACTACTTTACGGTGAACTCGCGACGGGTCAGTGTAAGAGGGGTGCTCCAAAAAAAGCGATACAAGGACTCCCTGAAACAACATCTCATGCTCGGCCAAATTGATCACCAACAGTGGTCCGCCCTGGCCTCACATCGGGAGGCATGGAGACGCACTATCCACAATGCTGCAGCCTTATTTGAGAACTCGTGCCAAACAAGTCTTGAAGAGAAACAACAACGCAGAAAGAATCACAACCCAAAAACATCACCCAAGGAGACCTTCTGCTGTGCTTTCTGCAACTGGACTTGTTTATCTCGGATTGGCCTTTTTAGTCATCAGCGCGCTTGCAGAAAGCGCAGGATGAGTCCTTCCTAAATCTTCGTTTGCGAAGAAATGCCAGAGAGAGAGAGAGAGAGAGAAATAATAATAATATAACTTTATTTTTGTACCCCGCCTTTTGCTATTAGGCAATCGAGTTGGCTCACAACAATTGGATATACAAACAAATCCATAACCTTCAAAGATAATATGCTAATCAACCCTCTTTCCTCTGCTGTCCGTTCCAAACTGTGGGGGTTGTCTAAATGGCGAAAAATACCCCTCATGGAATGTGGGAATAATATAACCTGTATCAATGGGATTCCATATCAATTTGCCGTATTGGGAATGGAGTGTGTGGGGGGGGGGACTGCCATATACTGCATGGGAAGAGCCTTCACAGCTTTTCCTGAAGTTTTTAAAAAACAGCTGGGGAGGGGGGAATAAGCATTCCTTCCTTCTCATTGGGACAAGCGATTTGATTTGATTTGATTTGATTTGCCTATACGAGCAGATGTTGATTGGTCAGATGTGTGTGCGGGGCAGAGCTTGCTAACAAGGCAAGCACCCGGAGCTGTCATGTTGGATTTTGCTTTAGTGAGTGAACAATAAGGCAATATAATGTGTGTGTGTGTGTTTTTGTTAAAATGAAAGATCGCTCTTTTGCACCTTGGATATGGTTAAAAAAAATACTGTCCAGCAACAGCAAATTGAGGTAAGTAAAAACATGAGTAATTCACTTGTGGCTGCCATCTTGATTTTCAAGCATGCCCATTGGCACAAAAAACACAGAGAGCTTTGCATGCCTGCGATCTGCCAAAAAAATAATAACTGTTAAGACAAATAGAGGCTACTGCAACTTGCCATTATTGCGGAGCAATCCACATTTGTTTCTTTTTTTTTTTGGCCTCGTATAGACAAGCCCTTTGTCTTGATCGTGGACAAGGTCAAAAAAAAAACCTGGATGCCACCCCAATTCTTCCCCCCACCCCTTCCCCTTTGTCCTCCTTAACCTCAACTTATGTTCCTTTCTTCAGACTGGCAGCAATTCTCAAGTTCAGGGTCATGTGTAAAGTTCTTCTCTAGCTCTGCAAGTTTCTCCTATTTATTTGCTATTTTGTGCCTTCAAGTGGGCACTGACATACAGTGACCCTATCACAGGATTTCCTGGGCAAGAGTTATTGCAGGGAGGTTTGCCATTACCTTTTTCTGAAGCTGAGAGAGTTGGGCTTGCACCGAGTCACCCAGTCGGTTTCCAGACTTATCAGGGCTTTGGAGATTGGTCTCCAGAGGAGTCATAATCCAACACTACCCCACCCTGGTTTATCCTTTCTCAAAATCCAGAAAGGATATAGAGCAATTTGCCATCTCGGCAATTCTTCGTGGCAGCTCCCTGTTCTTCCTCTGTCTTTAAAATGGAAAACAGAGTCTAGGAAGAGAATGTGAAAATGAGATGCATCTCTCGTGGATTGTCTGCAGCTTCCGTGCCTGCTGGCCGGTGCTAACAGCTTAAAAAATTCAACGCTGAGAGTACCTTCACACAGGCCATGCCTCTGAGTCACCGAATAAACATGCATTTCTCCCTGACAATACTTTTGCATTTAGACAAATCCCCGAAAGTCTGTTGCACATAAACTTCCCTGTGTAGGAGTTGTGTCCTAGTTTCTCCAGGGAGTTTGGACATTCACAACCATTTCTGGCGGGGGGAAACACAGATCATTGTGAACTTTAGAGTGGATTGGTCTTGAGCGGGCAATTGAGACCCCTTGGCTTTGCAAAAGACCTGCTCCAGTTAAATGTGAAAATGGCTAGAACAAACTGGTTGAGATGTGCCAACATGGCTGCCTGCATTCTTGGATTTTCCTTTGGAATGGGAATTGTCATGACAAACACTTTCACTTCAAAAATGTCCCATTACGTGACTGCACCTCTGTTACGGACTGGATTAACTGGTTGCACTATTGGAAGCACAATAATAATAATAGTATTATTTATTTTTACCCCACCCCTCTGTTAAAAACAATAGGGGCGGTTTACAACAGTTAAAATACAACGATACAGACTAAAATCCCTAAGCCACACTCACCCCCCACCCTCTCCCATAAAAAGATATTAAACTAGTATCAAATTAAAATCCACTTATACTTAAAATGCCTGCCTTGACCGTTTTGGGTGTGTGCAGTGCCCTATTCTGGCAGGAGAGGGTGCTGCTGGACACTCATTTGTACTCGAAGCTTTTTGTAACTTGGCGTTGCTTGCACAGTTGTCTCAATTTTGTATTAAACTTCTAGTTACATCAGATTTGGGGGTGAAATAAATTTATGCTGAAATAAGACTTCTCTGACTTTAAAGAGGGCCCTCTGCAAGAATAATCATATCAAGCTTTGCTAAGAGGTAGGTCAAAAACACCTTAAATGAATATTGCTCCAGTCTTCTACATGGTCCAAGGTAATTTATGGTGTTTTCAGACATTTTTCAAAAACATGCTCCTAATAAAGGAATACATTGGCCGTGTCATATTGCATACAGTTTCTCCAGTCTTCTAAGCAACCCCATAATTGATGACTAACACTGGAATACCTTGCCAAAACGTCTCACGTTTGGGTTGTCTTGTTTTAACTGTTGCACTGTTTTGTTGCAAGTTTGCTAGCTGTTAATAGATGTGTTCATTTTGGATCGAGGAGCGGGGAGAAATAGAAACATTTATTAGGCAAGTAATCTTCTATTTTTAAACACAAGATTGAGATCCAGTGGGGTTGAGTGGTTTGAGAGTTGGACTACAATTCTGGAGATCAGGGTTCAAATCCACACTTACGTGTGGAAAACCCACTGGGTGACCTTGGGCAAGTCACACACTCTCAGCCTCAGAGGGAGGCAAAGCAAAACTCCTGACAAATCTTGCCAAGAAATCCCTGTGATGGGGTCACCTTAGTTTCACCATAAGTCAAAAAAGCTTGAAGGCACAGAAAACAACAGCAAGGCAGAACTAAGAAGCCAGTAAGGGGTTGCATTATGGGTTAGGGGGCATGGCCATCGGGGCAACCCCAGATGGCCAGGTTCAGACTCCAGGAAGGCCAATTTGGCCCACAGACCAAAGCTCTAAAGCTTTCCACCACATCAGTTGGGTGGGCAACTTCCATTTGCTATTTTTAGCTGAGTTATGCCTGGAAAAGGCTTTTTTGTGGTGGGGGGACTGGGAGGGTGAGGAAAAGGAAACTACATGTTCGTATACAGTTCTGGACAGTTTGATGTGGGGTTTAGGTGGGAAATCAGAGTTTTTCTTTTTAAAAAAATGGTGCTTGGGAAGCTTCAAGGGCCACTGATGTGGATTCTGGGGGCCACACTTCCCCTAGCCCAGATTTAAGGGTTGTGAACATCTGGAGCAGGGCTATGAAGCAGGGCAGGGAGAAGCTGTGTGTGCCTCCCTCAAGGTAAGTGGGTGATCACTCTGATCGAACTGACAGTTGACCTGCGCTGACTTTGCCTTTAATCACATTAAGACCATAATTAAGCAGCAAAGGAGGAGGAGGAGGAGGAGGAGGGAATCGGAGTGCAACAGCCAACCTCACATTTTTGTGGTTCTGGCTGGAGGAGCCAAGGTGCCAGCCCCTGAGCCAGGAGGCCCCTTGCGTGCCATTCCCATGGAGTTTGCCTGCCAGGGCAACAGCGTGTGGGCCCCGGGAGGGAGGTTGTCTCAGCAGGATCACACATGACTGATCTCTCTTTCCCCCCTAAGTGCAGCTGTGTGGGCCCTCCAGGGCCTTGGGGACAAAGCCGGGTGGAATTAAGCCACCAGAAACATTTCCCAGGTATGAATACATAGCAGACTCCTATGCGAGAGACCCAGCAAAGAGTTGAACCATGCAACAGGCGTGAGACCAAGCCCTTAGGAGCCTGTGTTAATGCCCCCCCCCCCAATTTTGGGGTCAAGATAACAACCACTTGCAGAGGGTGCAAGAAGAGTGCAGAGAAGATAATGAATAGCTTGGAGTTAAATGGAGGTCTTTGTGCTAGAAAACTGCGAGGTACATACTTAGGAAAGATTTTTGAAGAGGAAAGCATGTGTTGCAATATTTTACTGTTTAGATCAGTGATGGTGTATGTGGTATGTCTCTCCTGATATATCTTTTTACTACAGCTCCCATCATCCCTTGCCACTATAGCCAAAGAGAAGAAATGATGTTCCAAAACAGCTGGAGAGGCCAGCGTTGTCCCCCTTGGTTCAGAAAATGGGAGTGTATTCCCTGTTAATCTTAATGAAAGCCAGTGTGGCCTAGTTGCTTGAGTGTTGTGCTATGACTCTGGAGACCAGGATTCAAATCCCCACTCAGCCATGAAAACTCACTAGGTTTTCCACCTTGGGCAAGTCACACTCTCTCAGCCTCAGAGGAAGGTAAGTGCAAACCCTCTTTTAACAAACCTTGCCGAGAAATCCCTGAGGTAGGCTCGCCTTAGGGTTGCCATGAGTCAGAAATTAGTTGAAGGCACACAACCACAACATCTTCACAGGCCAAGGAAGTTGTGCATCCAACTCTGGAATGTCTAGGCTGCCCTAAGCAGCTCCCTGAGGTCTGGGGCAGAGAGAGGTCTTCCCCACCATCAGCTGAGAGCTCCACCATTGCCTTTTGACTTGAGATGCTGAGAACAGGCGCTGGGACCTTCTGGCTTTTAAATGGAGGCTGGATGGCCATCTGTCGGGCATGCTTTGATTGTATCTTCCTGCATGGATGGCCCCTGGGGGTCCCTTCCAACACTATGATTCTATGCCCACCCCATGTGTCTCCTTGAGCTCCTTTCCCATCATCGTCTGCTTCCAGAGCAACCAGAGGTATCATCCTGAGCGCTGGTGGAATAATGGCTCCTAAGTGGTGCTGAGGTTCTCTGGCAGTGTGTTTGGCCCATCTCATTTTAGTTAACTGATTTTGGCACCAGCTGCCCCTCTCTGAGCTGGCATTGCCTGGTCATCGGGAGGGCACCCAATGGCAGGGGTGTTGGAGAAGATGGGGGACCTGGTACTGGCCAACCCCTGCTGTTCCACTGTGAGCTACGAGCAGAACCGGACTGGCCTTTCCACCCTACGTGTGTCTGTGTGGAAATCTTGCACTTGTTCTACAGATCCCACTAAATTCCATCCATACTCCAGGCAACTATCTGAATGCTACCAGGAACGTGGAGCTGTGAAACAGGTCATGCAGAGTTTCCTATACTCTGGCTCCATCATTAGTCAAATCAAGAAATCAGAGAAGGCTATGCCATGAAGGAACTATGAACCATGAAGGAACTAGATAAGGCTTGACACTTGAGGATCTTATCATTGAATATCAATGTCAGGATTGTCCGTGCCATCGTATTTCCTATTTCTGTGAATGACTATGAGAGCTGGACAATGAAGAAAGCTGGCAGGAAAAGTACTCATTCGAAATGTGGTGGTGGAGGAGAGTTTGTCGGATCCCATGGACTGCCACAAAGACAAATCAATGGGTCTGAATTCTCACCAGAAGCATAGATGGCTAAACTGAGGCTGTTGTACTTTGGACATACCATGAGATGGGACCACTCGATAACCCTGGGTAATGTGGAAGGCAGTCGGAAAGGGGGAGATCGCCTTCCAGGTGAATAGACTCCATTGAGGCAGTCATGGCTGCTGTGAGTTTACAAGACCTGAGCTGGGCTGTTGATGACCAAAGGGGGTCTTGGAGGTCTCCCATTCAGAGGGTCACCATAAGTCGAAGTTGGCTTCAGGGCAAATGACAGCAATGGCAAAGTTCCTCCACAGGTTCCCTGCCTCCTCCTTCCCTTCCCTTGCACCCTTCCACAAGAATGCCCACCTTTCACCTTTGATATGCAGTTATAATTGTCTTCCTTTTAAAGTAATCAAACGCTGCTTGTAGACTTAGAGTTGCTGAGGCAACGGACAAATAGTTGAGGGTTGCGCTGGAGTGTGAGAGGACTCACTCCTGTTCTGTGGAGGAAGGAGGTGACGTCAATGCCAGTCAGGGCCATTGATCCTCTCATGGCCTGGGGAATTTGGGTGGGGTGGAATCGGAGGGGGGTTTCTTGGTAGGAAACCGCCAAGGTTTCACTGTGTTGTGGTTGGGCAAGATTTAGGAAGGAGGGGCAGAGGGCTGAAGGTGTGTGTAGGCGTTTTAGCTTGGAAAGTGTTG
Organism: Gambelia wislizenii; assembly: GCA_030847615.1. NCBI lineage: Eukaryota > Metazoa > Chordata > Lepidosauria > Squamata > Crotaphytidae > Gambelia > Gambelia wislizenii. The sequence continues at coordinate 38,647,864 of JAUMIR010000011.1, read as the reverse complement.
TGCAGATAAAATGCCAGCCAGGTGCAATTCCATTGTCCAACGGCTGTTACAATCAAGAAGTTCTTCCAAATTTTTAGGTGGAATCTGAACCCACTGGCTCATGTTCTAGTCACTGGAGCAGCAAAAAAGCACCTTATTCCATCTTACTCCATGACATCCCTTCAAATATTTAAAGAGAGCTATCCTGTCACCTTTCAGCCTTCTCTACTCCCAGATAAACCCTTCCAGCTCCCTACGCAGATCTTCATAGGGATTTAGGGTTTCCAAATGTTTGTTCATCTTTGAATTCATTCCACCTTATCCATATTTGGAACATATTCAGAGAAATTAAGCCTGTTTGTTACCACATCATGGCTGGATGTCTATTCATCAAATTTGGAGGGTATGTTTGGGATGGGGTGGCTTAAAAGATCAGCAATGTGGTGTATGTGAAATTCACTTGGGGGCACCTCAATTGTAGCCACTGAGCTATACTCGCTCTCTTTCATTACATCCCCCCCAATTCAGTATTTGAAGCCCTGCCTCCCACCCCCTGTTCCTTCCCCCAGGGCCCCCCAGCTGTCCTCAGATGGCCGGACCTTGGAGGTTTCTGTCTTCCTGGAGGGGTTAAGGGGTCAAGGGTTCCTACCAAGACCTGATTGTGACCTTCCGGAAGGTTCCCAGGAGGCACCTCCATGACTTTGAGCCAGCCAGGGCTGCAGGGCTTGTTGCAGCTGCTGCAAAGTGTTGTGTGTGAGGGCAGGACTTCCAGAGGACAACCCAACCCCACTCAACTGCCCACATCCCTTATTGCAACTTCCTTCCTGGGCTCTTTGTAGGGAAGCTGGGGAGTGTTCTCAGGTCAACAGCAGGGAGGGGAAATCCATGGAACAGCTGACCTGAGGAGCACCTGAGCCTCTTCTATCCAAAAGAAACCACATTTTCTGTGCATGTTTATTCCCTGGCCCTCTCTCCACTAATCAGTCTTCTTGAGAAAAGCCCTGAAGTGCCAAGAAACAAGCTATTGTTCCTCATTTTCTTGGCAGGCTGTTTTGGAGATCAAAACACCTTGGCCTGAATCTTATAATTAGTTCCGTATGAATCAGTGGCCAAAATAACCTCAAGGCACCAGATTCCATCTGATCTTGGAAGCTAAGCAGGGTTAGCTGTGGTTAGTACTTGGATGGGAGACCACCAACAAATATCTGGTGCTGTAGGCTCTGTTTCAGAGGCAGGAACTGGCAGAACTACCTCTGAGGATTCCTGGCCTAAGAAAACCCTCTATGAAATTCATGGGGTCTCCATAAGTAGACAGGTGGCTTGAAGGCACACACACATACATCTAAGTACAACAGCCTCAGTTTAGTCACTTTGAGTTTTAGTGAGAGTTCAGGCTTAATTTGCTCTCAGGACCATTTATTTGTATTTTCGGTGGTCTGTGGCACAGTGGGCCCTCCAACTCCTCCAGCTCTGGATCTGCGAATTCAGCCAACCGCAGATTGTCATGCCCCATATTATTAAATGGTGGCGATGTGAACATGGAACAAACTGAAGCATACACATTCATGTTGCCGCCATTTAAAAATATGGGGTGGGATCATCTGTGATTTTGGCATCCATGCGGGGTCCAGGAACCAAACCCCTATGGATCCGAAGGAACCACTGTATCTATAAAACTCTCCCCAGCACCAAAAAGAGAATTTTATTACCATTTGAACGAACTGGCTCCCTACTCCCCATCAGCTTTCCTCATTCTCCAGTTTTTCCAAATACAGGAAACATGCCCCCCACCCCCTACATAACACTTGATTCCAAACACCATGGTGATATGCACTGGTTTATTTTATTCCATTTTAGAAATATATATTTATATTCCAAAAACAATGTACACATGGAGTTATAACTCCTGCAGGGAACATATTATCTCTCTTTTTTTTTTAATTAAAAAAAAATTATGGGGAGAAAGATTCCTTCTTCCAAAGCCACCCCTCTCCCAAATGAAGTTGTCCCCATGACCTGCTCCCAGGAAGACCCTCCAACCCTCATGTGAAGAAGAGCGAGAGGTATGTGGGGTCAGCTTCTGTGGGCCACAGATCTCTTGGTCAGGAAGAAGGAGGAACTCTGCTCCTTTCTCTTTGGCCTGTTGACTTGGCTGTGACAGCCACAAACTGACAAGAAGCGTGATGCCAGTCCAAGGGAAACTCACTCACCCATTATTCACCCTGTCCAGGGAAAGGTTAGGGTTAGGGTTAGGGTTAGGGATGCGTTGGACACCCAGGAGACCCGAGAGAGCCACACTCCTCACACACAGACGCAACATGTTTTGCCCCAAATTCTCTTTAGGTGGCTTAGGTCATTGCATTTTGGGGAGTCCCTGGGCCATTTCAGGAGAGGTCTATTTTTTTTTTTACAATGGGAAATGACCCTGAAGTCACCTCTTGTTCATCTGTTGCTGAAAAAGGCCTCTACTGAACCTAAAAATGGCCTTAGGGGCTCAAAAATATGCTCCCACATTCCCTGTAGGCCATTTGTGGGTACTTAGGGACATGTTGTAAAAAAACCCAACAACACTATTGTTAACCTCTGGGGACCACAAGTGTGAACCCATGGCCACCTGTTGCCCTGCTGCCTCCCTTTCTCCACAAAGCAGAAAGGGTACCTGAATGGTTAATTATTTTTTATTTATTAAGTACCTGAATGGTGGCCTGGCGTTAAAAGCTCTCTACTGGGAACAATGGGAACCTAAGTGTTGGGAGGGTCAGATTGCAAAAGGATTGCAAAGAAAATGAGGTCTCGGCCTTTGGAAGGAGGAATGTCACTCCCCTGTCACCGCTAGAGTTTTATTACAAAATGCCAACTCAGTTACATCTAAGAAGCAAAATATAAACTTCTCAGCCACTGCAGTGCTGCAGGTCTCATTTTGTGGTCACACTCACACACATACCCACACATACAAAAGGGAAACATTAGACTTTATAGTTTGCATATACAAAATTCTGTACAATTATCATATTTTTATATACAAAGACCCACCTAGCTTTTTTTGGGTGGTGGTGAGCTAAGAAAGGAGATGTCTGAGCCCTTGGTTTTGTTCTCCATGAAATGGGGAGGCAGAGGGTGTGAAACCATGAACTCCCAGTGGCTCCCCACAGCCTTCCTGTCGCCCAAAATGTCCCTGGAAAACTGACTGACCCCAGAAAAGGTATTTTCAAGCAGGGAGCTCTGGGCAGGGAGGCATCTGTTCCTTCTTCTGCCTTCTGCTCACGAAGAGTCTGTGCTTTCATTTTGGCAAAAAAAGACTGGGAGAGGTGTGGGGAGGACAGCAGATTCCATGGGGACGACCCTGTGGATCCCATTTAGGCACCAGCACCCTGTTTCTAATGGTAGCCCAGCTACCAGAGATCTTTGGGAAATACAGTTTTCCAAGCAGGGCAAGAAACAGGGGTGTAGATATAGGGAGGTAGGGGTCAAAATGAGGGCATTGCCCCCAAATAAGAATTCTGTTTCCCCCCCCCCATGAAATTTCCCTTCACTCCCCAAATTTCTTGCAATGCAGAGGGGAGATATTGAGCATCACCCACACCTAGTTCTCAGGTACACATTCCCTGGATCACTGACCTGCCCCTTTTCTCTGGGGCCTAAATTGTATTTGTAAATGTTTACCTGACATTTTAAGTTACTGCAAGGCTAGAAATTTGGGAAATGAACACCCCCACACACACACACACAATAGCTACACCCTAACAGGAAAAAAAAAAGATGAGAACTTATCAAAGCTATATTTTGGGATGACAGCTCTCAGAATCGCCCCAGCCAGCACAACATAGGGTGCATCCACACTGTAATGCAGTCAACCCTCCATATCCACGGACTCTGTATCCATGGATTCAACCATCCATGGCTTGAAAATATCCCCCCCCCCGCCACCAAAATTTTATATCAGGAATTGTTTTACTACACCATTGTATATAATGGGACTTGAACAACCAAGGATTTTGGTATCCAGGGGGGTTCCTGGAACCAAATGCCAGCGGATAGCAAGGGTCTGCTGTAATGCAGTTTGATATTGCTTTAAGTGCTGTAGCTCCATCCCATGGAACCTAGGGATTTGTAGTTTTGCAAGGTCTTTAGCTGTCTCTGACAAAGAATGCTAGTGCCTCATAAAACCACAAATCCCAGAATTCTGTAGGATGGAACCACGGCAGTTCAAGTGGTGTCAAACAGCATTATTTCCACAGTGTAGATATACCCACAGTCATCAAAACAGGTAACTTTTCCAAGCTCTCAAGAGCATTAGCTCTCCCCACCTCCATAAATGTACCCTTGGGATCTGGTGTTCAAAAACAGAGTTCCTTGAAATGTTTAACACAAATCCTGAATCCAGGGTGCTCAGACTTTTATTTTTGAAATTCAAATTTCTTAAAATGACCAAAACTCCATTTTGAGGAAGAAAGGAAAGTCAACCCCTCTCACTGCTGTGATGATCTCATCATGAGCCAAAGCCAAGTTTGTCTTTTAAGTAAGCCCTGTTGCTTTTGATGGGAAATTTAGTGCCTGCTTTATCCTCTGAAATCTACGAGGGCTTAATGCAGCAAGGAGACATGCACTTGAGAGCACAATCCACCCAGGCATAAGGACTTTTAAGGCAATTGTGTTAAATATCAATACGGTCAGACTTTTAAGGCAATTGTGTTAAAATATCAACACAGTCAGACAAACAGATACTTCATACTGTTTCCACCCCTCTATCATAACTGGAATACAAGGAACACCAACAACTAAAACAAGCAGGGTTATGCAATAAATTGAAATTTTGGAAATGTGGCAAAAATTCCTTGAGATTTTATTACAGTTGTGGGAATGGGACATTACGGGTGGGAAGAATAAGCTGAAAATATTTTTAAAAATAGTCAAAAAACTTTATTCTTGAGCGTTGAAAAACACAAGCAGAGAAGAAGAATTCTGTAGTGATGAGAATCTCCATTAGTTCTAGACTGATGCCATGCAAAGTTTGCACCGAAAACAGCATTTCCTGTGCTGAAAAGAATATTTCTTCGCAGAAATATTATTTTCTGCATAGAAAATACTGTAGATGGGGGCCTACTCTGTGCAAAATTCATACATGGTTGCTTTGAACAGAAAACAATATTTTCTGCAAGAAAAATAGCATTTTCTTCACATAAAGTAATATGTCTGCACAGAAATAGTATTTTCTATACAGAAAATTCTGTTTTCTTACACAGAAAAGGCTACTTTTGGTGCAAAACAATTACACACAAATTTTGCACAGAATAAACCATGAATTGCAAATAGTGTTTGAAGTTTTCGAAGGCTTTCTCACAATGAGAAGAAAATTGCTAAAGTTACTCATTGCTTCCTTAGAGAAGAAATTTAGTGAAGAATTGCATCCCCATGGAGTGTCTTATGGCTGGTGAGGCCACCTTGAGGAGATGTGAGAAAGTCACCCAGAAGGAGACCAAAGGCATCTTGCATGGCTCTCACATTGGACCAACCTTTTCAATGTATTAGAAAAGAAGCTGTTTTTCTCCCATCGTGGGGGGAATGCAATCCGGCACAGAAGAGGAGAGGCAGAAGGAAGACTTGGCACAAAGCATGCCACCCCTCCCAGGTACTTGCATTGCTTACATTCTCAGGTAGCCCTCCCTTCCCAATGGATTCAGTACTGGCTCCAGGGTGATTCTAATTTCAGCAAATGGAAAATGTGCATGAATTCTCCCCTCCTCTCTTCCCTCCCAGCCGATTCATGAAAGCATCACGTTATGGAAGCACACGACTTAATAGGTGCACACATGGCAAAGGGATGCACACTATCCCGAGTTACACCTCCTTTTGTTTTGGCTGTAATCATGCCCTCTGAAGAAATCTTGCCAAGAAAACCCTGTGAGAGGTTTGTTTTAAGGTCGCCATAAGTCAGAAAGGACCTGAGGGCACACAAGGACAGCAAGGACAACAACAGTCATGATATACAATCCCTGCTGGATGGTTTGTGTGCAAAGCTGGATAGGCAGCCCTTTGTCAAAATCAAAGCAGGAGAAGCAAGGAATGGGCTCACAGGTCCCAGAGTAGACTGGCCACCCGGTCCTCCTTCTCAAGAGAAAGTCCAAAGGAAACCACAAATCTGCATCCACAACTCCATTTGAATATAGAGGAAAGCGTGACTCAGTCCAGGTGGATCCTCCCAGCAGGAGGCTGCTAGAAAAGCATTCCACAAAGACTTTGTACCTTGCTTTATGTTTACTCTCGTCCTTGCCTGTATTTGACTTGAAGTTTCAGCCTGTCACTAGCAAACTCTTGAAGGTCTGGAGAACACACAGCACTCAGCAACTCCATCCCACAGCTGCCTCAGGGTGTGGGAGACCAGCAGGGGTTCCTCCCGGCCACAGACTTGTGAGGTAGAGGAAATCCAATCCAACTGACTGGCTCTTGAGGATGAAGGCAAACCAGTTTCCACAGAGGATTTAAAATCCACGTCTAGGCCCAGCAAAACAGGGGAGCCAAAAGGAGGGGAGAGAGAATAAGTGGATTTCCATTGCAGAACCCATGTAGTCCACTTGGATCAAGAGGGTGGAATCTCAGTGCATTCCAGAGCTGTGGGTTGCAGAACCAGCACAAGGACTTTTTGTGCATTGCTGCTTCTTCCATGCTCCAATCTGGTTCATATAAAGATATCAGAATCTAAGGAGAAGACCATAGCAGGAATGTTGTTTGCACACCTCTGACAAAAAGAAGCAAAAGAAGCTCTCCCCCTAAACTCTGAAAAAGAAGAAAATTGGGATCAAAGATCCATAGGTGTGTCTTGCTTGCCTGCAGAGAACCCGGGCAAAGCCGATGGCTTTATTTGCGCCAAGCCAATGTTTCCTAGTAGGGCGAGGCCACCAAAGTCCCATGAGCTTCTTGAAACCACAGTGCAACTAAGAGGTGAATTTCAGACATGGGCCAAATGTGGTGGTGGTGCCATCCTGCAGTCCTGAGCCTGGTTATTCTCAGGGAGTCAAGGGGAACAATAGTTTCCAAGAAGCAGAAATAAATAGTGTGTTCCTCCTGAGTACAAAATCAGCTCCTGGGTTTGGGGAGAAGGAAGCTTCTCACCCATGGCTTCATTTACCTGTGAGAGCAATATATTGCCCGGACATTTCATGGCATCAGCAAATCCAGGCTGGGGGCCAGGTGTGTGAGTGGCCTTTGATCATCACAGTGCTGTCTGGTTCCTATATACAAAGCGGGGGTGACGAGGAGGAAGAGGAGCCCCCCCAAAGCTCCCCTCTTCAGTTCTGGTGCCTCTTCATGTGCAGAGCTAGATGGTCTGAGCGGGAGAAGCAGCGGCCACAGGCCAAGCACTTGAAGGGCTTGGCCCCGGTGTGCTTGCGGTAGTGCCGGGTGAGTTCGTCGGAGCGGGCGAAGCGCCAGTCACAGCCATCCCACGTGCACTTGTAGGGCTTCTCACCTGGGGCGGAGGAAGAGAAAGGACACCCATCAGAACTTCAGCATGCCCTCCATATGTCCCAGTTGGACAGCGACAACTCCCCCCTTGGTCCTTGGCTTACTCCCTGTGCTGCAAACTGAGTTCAAAGCCCAAAAGTCATTTCTACTCCATTAACTCAACAGGGGAGAGAGGAGAGGAAGGGGCAGAATCTTGCACCTCCCAGGAGGGCCAGGCAAAAGCAAACTGCTGCACCTTCTCCCAGCTTGTCTGTCCTTCCTTATTAATAACTTTTGCCACCTTGACCACACTCTGACATGGCTTGGTCACACGTGTCCTGGTTTTCCCTGTGGAGTGTTGGCAGGAGAGGGCCATGCCTCAGACCACCTCTTGGGAGCACCCAACCATTGCACGCCCCCAAAGTCAATTCAGGCTACAGCTGTTTACTGAGAAGTGGCTGGCATCACCATCCGCACCTCAGGAAAGAAAACCTTGCCTGTTAGAACGGCTGCTAATCCAGTGGAAAACTCAAATTAGAAAAGAGAGCAACACTCTTTTTAAAGAGAGGCTGGATGGCCATCTGTCAGGGATGCTTTGATTGTGTATTCCAGGAATGCAGAAGGGGGCTGGGCTGGATGGCCTCTGTGGTCTCTTCCAACTCTATGATTCTATAATAAGCCATAGAAAGACTGCTGGGCCCAGGAATTTGTTGTGGCAAACGCAGGGCTGTAGAAATGCTCCAGACCAACAGAGTGAAAAGTTGCAGTTTTCCCCACTGTTTTTTACCTAGATTGAAAGACAACTCATTGTCGGTATTGACTGTGAAGTGTTAAAAGTAACTTGTAGAATTACTCATTGTCAGTTCCTCTCTATTACTTCTCATTTAGTTTTTTTTTTTTTAAATACACCTTAGGGTTGATAAGAAACTGCCATAAAACTTGAAACATTCCTGTCAAAATATTTTAAAAGTAATGTTAGAAACTGCTAGAAAGCATTACTTCTTACGCTAGTGAAATAACTTTGTTTCCACTTGTTTTGCTATTTTTAATATGTAGTTTCATGTAAGCATAGTACTTGTAACCAATTATTTTCCCAGCTCTCCTGGCAAATAAGCACAAAGAGACGGCAAGGGAGCAACGGCCAAAATTTACTGTGCCCCCGTGGCAGAAACAGCCAAATCTCAACAGTTTTTGCTCCCATGTTTTCAAGCTGTGCGTCCCCCAAGGCCAAAACTTTCTTAGAAGCCGCCCCACTGACTTCCAGAAACCAAGGAGTTGCTCTGTGTTGGGAGCCATCCTTTCAGGCCCAAGGCACGGGGCCCCAGGCGCAGGGCTCCTTCTGGCTGCTTTTTTCCACAGATTATTCGTGGGTGACACCCTTGCCTTGCGTCCCCAGGCACACCCTTCCCCTTGCAGGGGCCCCAATGCAACCGACTGGGCCTGGGTGTGGCCCTTCTGGAAAGTCTGAGCAAGCAGGCAGTGTGCACAGAAGTGTGTACAGACACGCTGACTCCGCTGACCCCAGATGTTTGCAGAACACCCTCCAGTCGTCCATGAACTAGAAGGAGAATGCCAGCTCTCTGGGGAGAAGCTGAGCTTGGAGATGTAACTTTTTTTGGACAATAACTCCAGGAATCCCTCAGCCACCATGCTGGCTGAAGGATTCTGGGAGCTGTAGTCAAAAAAAAGCAGTTGTGGTGAGGTGGGGCGAAGATTACTGAACTGGCTGGATTTCCTTTATCCGTTTCCAAGCACCTTTTTGAGGGATTCTCTCTTCCTGCCGTTCCTGTTAATGGTGTCTTTTGCAGAGCTGGGGAAAGTTTCCATTTTGGATTACTACCCCCCAAAATCATCTTGGGTCCCAAATTGGGAGAAAGAGGGGAAACAAACAAAACCAATCAATCAATAAAAAAGAATCTGCCAACCAGCGCAGCTGTAGGCCATGATGGCTGGTGGATTCTGGATGTTTCTGTCCAAAACAGTGGCTTTCCCAAGCATGAGCTTTTATATTCACAGCACCCTTGCCAGGAGATGTAAGCGTGTGAGAAGGCAGGTTGCTCTATGAATTTAATGTGGACATCTCCATCACCCCATTTATTTATTTTTGTAATTTATGCTTTTTACTCCATGTTCCCTTCAGGAAATCCAGGACACTATCTGGGACCTCTCCAACCTTATTTCATCCACAGAGTAACCCTGTGAGGTAGGCTAGGCCAAGAGCAACTGGCCAAGGTTCACCCAAGCAGCTTTCCAACTGGTCAGGGATCCGAACTGGAACCTTCCTGCTCAGAGGTTGTTCTCTCCCCCAGACATGTCTGTGCACAAGCCTGCCTGACCAATCAATATGATCATCTGTCCATGTGCTGGAAGAGCACACACCTGTCTCCTGGCAGGTGCCGGCAGAACTGGCCTCCCGTCCACCCAAGCAGGTGCAAAGCAGGTCAGCGCCCGGATCAGGCCAGAACTGTGAAGCATGCCTGGGCCTTGGGCAGTGAAATGTCATTTTATGACCCCCTTAAAGGAGAATCTCTGGGCAATTTATGAGCAAGCTGCTGGGAATTTTACAGCACCCCCCCCTCCAGCAGATTACAGGAGGGAGGGGTGGGAAAGGCTATGCCTGGGGGTTGTTTTTGGCACCATTGTCCCAGGTAGGCTCAGCTCTGGCTTCCAAACAATGGCCAAACTGGTTTCCTGGATGGAAATGGAATGCCTTCCATTGTCCCCCAAACCGGCTCCTTCTCCGGGGCAACATGGCAAGGCAGCCACAAACAATGGGCCCAACGGCCACCTGGACCCCGAGTGATATATTTAATCTCCCAAGGCCGCTGGAGCCAGGTGGAATGGGACCTCCCACAGATCAATCCGGTGGTGCGTCTGGAGAAGGGACCCAGGAGACTCGGATAGTAAGGACTGCGGAATGGGCACGTGTCCCTGGCTGGCCCACTCAGGTATGGAAAGGGTATCTATTCTGCCTCACTTCCAGAACAAAGGGCTTCCCAAGTCAGGAAACCTTGGACAGTGGAGCCACAGGCAGGAGGAAATGAGGCCATTGCCTCATTCCCCCCCCCCCAAGTTTTCTTTCATCCCCTAGACTTCTAGCAAGTCTTCTTGGAGGAGGGAATATTCTCATCCCTTTCACCCATAGCTCCACCCCAGTCTGTTGGGAAGTAGAGAAATTAATGTGCAATTTCCCCCCAGTATCTGGCATGGTGTAGTGGTTTGAGTGTTGGACTAGGAGTCTGGAGACCAGCGTTCAACTCCCCGCTCAGCTATGGAAACCCACTGGGTGGCCTTGGGCAAGTCATACTCTCTCAGCCTCAGAGGAAGGCAAGGCCAACCACCTCTGTACAAATCTTGCCAAGAAAACCCCATGATAGGTTCATTTTAGGGTGGTCATAAGTTGGAGATGATTTGAAGCCACACCAACAATATATTATACCCCTCTAAAGTAGTGGGGGCCCTAAATACCCTAAAGGAACCCAATTGTGGCTGATCTTGGATGCTAAAAAGGGCCAGACCTGGTTAGTATTTGGATGGGAGACCACCAACAAATACCAAGTACTGTAGGCTCTATTTCAGAGGAAAGATCTAACAAGACCACCAGTCATTGCCTAAGAAAACCTAATGAAACTCATGGGGTGGCCATAAGTTGACAGGAGACTTGAAGGCATGTACAGACACACCTCCACACATTGCAAAGCATTCTGGTGAATTCCCCTGCACACACACACAAAAACATCACATGCTTTTTTTCTGCACAAAACAACATTTTGTGCTGTTTCCCGTGTAAGGAGTTTGTTTTCTTTTTCCAAACTGTGTGTTCCCCTGGTGTTTCTGTGCAAAAGAAAGACTTTGCAAGAATGACCCTTCCAGAGAAAAGGAGAGGACAGTGTTTCCAAGAACAACTTAGAAATTTACTTTTGTAAAACTTACTCCTTCCCATCACTCTTTCCACTGCTTGAGAAAGAAATGTGCTGCTTTTATTTCTAGCAATGTTTCAAAAAGCCACTCATTTGCATTCTTCATTTCTTTTTAATTACTTTGAGGGGAAGAACTTAGGACTGATAAGAGAATGTCACACAATTTTAAAATTTCCTGTCAATGTGTTTCTTTTAAAAATGTCTTTAAAAAAAAGCAACTAGGAAAAGTAACTCATGACACCTGAAAGGCAACTCTGTTCCCACATTCTGTTTTTCTTGCTTTTTAAAGTGTGACTTGGCTGTGTCTTAGTTCCCCCAGTCCAAAATAAATTGTTACAGAACCTAAGTTACTTGTGTATAAAAACGGAAATGGGAGCAATGGAGGAACTGAGTACTTTAAAGACTAATAGATTTATTTCAGCAGGAGCTTTTGTGAATTTCCACTCTGTTCTTCAGATGCACTGATGGAAACTCATGAGACCCGCTATGCTCTGCTTCGAAGGAGCATGCCCTCAGCTGCTGGCACATGGCCCATGTTGGGCCATTGGTTGCCCTGGTCCAAAGCATATGTGCAGCCACGCGCTCCACGGCCCATGCAGCCTGAAGGCCCTCCAACTGCCACCCTCTCTTTCTCTCTGTCCCGCAGAAGAAAAGCCCCACAGCTGGAAGAACAGCCCTTCCTGCAGGCCAGTATTGGCTGCTTTGTTGTGCTCAATTTTATGCCTAACAATAACAACAGCAATTAAGCAAAGCAAGGACTTTCTTAATCAGGCACAGCCCAAAGGCCAAGGCCTATAAAGTTGATTTACAATGGAACAAGGGACATGCTGATAAAATTCCAGGATGAAAACAGCTAACCAACTGGCACTGTGGCATCGAAACCAGCTCTGCACCTGCCTTTGAGGCCTTGCTGCCACCTCCCAGCAGGCCCTGTCTGAGGCAACTGCTTCAACTCTAAGGGTTTCAGCCAACATCTGAAAACATACACGGTTTTAGCTTGTTTTACCTCCAACTTTTAAAATTGTCCAATAGCTTAATAGCTCTTATTTTATTGTGTTTAAATTATTATTATCCTAATTTTAAATCATTTGAAATTTCCTTCCAACCCAACTCCAAGGACTCTCTCCAAGCACAACTGGGAGCTTCAGTCAGGGCCAGCTCTACTATTAGACGGAATGTATGGCTTTCAATAAATCTTAGGATATGGAGCAGGATATATTTTTAATAAATTCAATAGTGATGCTGGCTTGTGCGGTGGCAAAGCATTCTCTGGTAGAAGATTACATGCTGGGAAAAGATTCCTCTTATAAATGATTCCCCCCCCCCACCACTGCTGGTAACCATAAATGTTCACATACCAGTGTGAGTCCTCTGATGTGCTTTCAGGTGTGAACTTTTGGTGTAAACCTTTGTGCAACCTGTAAAGAAAAAAGAGCCAGTGCATGAAGATTGAAAGTGGTCCCATCTAGCAAATGGATGTGTCAATCTCCTCCTCCTCCTCCTCTTTCTCCTCCTCCTTATATATTCTTCCTTTTCCCCTGCCCTAGGATTCAAGGTGGCCTCTGTGTATATATGTGCACACACGTGTGTGCACACACCTTCAAGTCAACTGAGCCCATGAATTTTCCTAAGTTTTTCTTAGGCAAGGAATACTCAGAAGTGATTTTGCTTGTTCCAAAACTTAAAACAGATACAACTAAGAGAGCGCTTCATACAAAAGTCAAATGGCACTTAAACTCTCAATAGGATTAAAAGCACAGCCATTAAAAAGAATGCCAATAAACACAGGCAATATGTATACATATTCATGACCTTTCCCATGGGGCATCAATACAAGAAGGAGCTGAGCAGCCATTTCTCAGAGTTCAAGCATGCAACCAGTTCTCAGTTAGCAAGGGGAGATTTGCTTTGCCTGCCGGTCAAGTCCTGGGGCCACCTTTGCATCATGATTTGTGATAGCAGTGGAGGCAGCAGTGGTTGGGGGTGACACTGGGACCAGACCAGCCTTCCTGCTGCTCTTGCATCTCCTTCTGTGAAAGCTTCCAGGTCGTTGTCTTTGTTGGAAAGATTTATAGACAGAGAGAAACTGGTTGTGGAAGGATGGAAAGAAAAGAAATGGAGGAAGGCATTTTCACCTGTTATAATCCAAAGAGGAAATAAATCCCTCTGCCACTACTCAAGAGGAGAGCTTGGGAAAGTTACTTTCTTTTGGATGGCAACTCCCAGAATCCTCCAACCAGCACAGCAGTTGCCATCGAAAAGCAAGTAGATTTCAGGAACCTTTCGATGTACTGTTGTCCTGGCTGCCCTTGGCACAACCTTCCCAGAAATGTTCATAATACTGTTTGTTTATTTATTTATTTATTTATACCCCACTCTTCAGCCACAAGGCTATCAGAGCAGCTTACAAATTGTTTTAAGCAATAGCTATTTACACATCTACACTGCATTAAACAGTTTCCAATGTGTGTTAGCTAATTGCCCCCACAAGCTGGGTACTGGAATGGTTTCTAAAGTTGGAAGACACATTTAAGAGGGATTTGTACAGAGATGGGGAGGAACTAGAGCATCCCTCTGGCAGAGGATTTTCAATGCCTCTCCTGTACCGGCTGAGCCCAGGATTGCCTAGGACAGAACCATGGCTGTTAAGTGGAATCTGAGTGGGATAATTGTGGGAAAGGGGGCCTGACTTTTCTCCGGCCAAGCAAGGGGTTCCCTATGCCTCCTTACCTGGGTAATCACAGTGATGGATCCGTCTCTTCTCCAGCTCTGGGTTGTTCCTCCGATTGTACTTAGGTGTCTGTAGGACAGCATGCCCCTGAGCAAGGGACCCGAGACCATTTGGAAGGGTGTGGACCTGGCCTGAAGGGGCCAGCTTCAGTCCAAAAGCCGCCTCGTAAGGAGGCGGAGGCGAGATGGTGTTGATCAGCTCCGGTTGGTTCTCGGGGCTTCCAGGCTGGGAGTTGGGGGGCGAAGGGGGAAGGCTGACTCCTGGCACTGGGTAGAATTCCCCGGGCATATTGAAACCACCTTGCCCTGGGGAGGACACCTGGAATGGCTTCACCTGCTCTCCTGGCCGGACAGGCCGGGAGGCCAGCATGGAACTGCTGCCGGTGGACATGGCCACTCCGTTGAGGCTGCTGATGGCAGTCGTGCCACACGTGGAATGGGCCATGGTGGTCATCTCCCCACTGCTGCTACAGCTGCTGACTGGCAAATGGTAAAGCAGGCCCGGCTGCGGGATGGAAGAGAGCGGGATTTCGGAAGGCATTTCTTGCTTGACAAATATATTATTGGCTGCCACTGACTGGGGCATGCTGAAGACGCTGGTGAAGTCTGGAAGAGTCTGGGTCGCCCCACCAGCCACGGAGGAGCAGGGCTGGGCAAAGCAGGTGCCTGGCTCCATTTTGATCTGAGGAAAAGGTGCCAGGGGCTTGGTGGGCCGGTAGAGACCCGTGCGCAAGTGAGTGGTGTCTGGCAGGATCACGTTGATGTTCACGCTGTAGGGTGTGGAAGATGGCTTCTCCGTCGAGAAGTACTCATCCACCACTGAGGCACTCTCCCGGCGGTACTTCTTGTCTGGCACGGGCGGCACCGGGAGGGCTTGGCCCGAGAGGTACTTGTCCATTTCGGAGCGGGCCTAAACATTGCAAGAGAGAAAGAGGGAGAGATGAAGAAAGAGAAATTCAATGCAGGGGAAAGCAATGGCATATGCAATCACACTGGGATCGTGATCCCCAATGGGTCTCCAGGAAGATCAGCAGATCTGAGGACCTGGCCATTCTTCTCTCAAGATGAGGAGAAAGAATCTCAGAGCAAGAGCATTGCCCTGAAAATTACACACACCTATGTGTTTTCAGCCTCCTGTTGCTGCAGAATGGTTTGGAGCAGCTACTGCAGACCTTTCGTTGTTCAAAGTAGATGGTGAAAAACCTTCTTTAGTTGGACTACAACTCCCATGTTTCCTTACAAGTGTTTGCAAAGGTGTTAAGCACAGAGCTGGGAAGTGTACATGTTTTCTGTTCAGTGCACAGCTTAGGAAGACTTACTTTCCAACCAGAGAAATATTTTCTCATGTGATAAACCTGGTGTTTGTGATTTGAACTAATTTCTCTCAGCTGCTGCAGTTGATGCTTTATGTATCATGCTTTGTAACACCAATGGCCATGAAATTTCAGGCTCTGGGATGCTCCTGACCTGGCAACCCTAAATCCAAATAGAGTTGCCACATCAATTGTATG
Organism: Gambelia wislizenii; assembly: GCA_030847615.1. Taxonomy (NCBI): domain Eukaryota; kingdom Metazoa; phylum Chordata; class Lepidosauria; order Squamata; family Crotaphytidae; genus Gambelia; species Gambelia wislizenii. The sequence continues at coordinate 38,632,284 of JAUMIR010000011.1, read as the reverse complement.
GTGGGTTCCAGAGCCCAAACCTGAGACCTCGGGAATCTCCTGCTGATCTCCTGACAGGGGACAGTCCCTGGTGACGAAGCATCAAGCACGGCTGCTCAGAGTATGTAAACACCAAATCTAACAACTGAGAAACTATTTCTCTAGTTTCTATGATTCTATGATTCTATACATTATTTCTGCAGTGTGCCAACAGCCTAAACTTGCCAAGCTCTCCACCACCACCACCATCCTAAATTCAACTGGTAGTACCAACTAGAGTTAAAACAACCCAACAGTTCCTTCAATGGATCAACTCTAGATGGGACTAACTAACAGGATTCCAGCCACACAACTCTGTTTTGAACATCTTTGCCCCAGAAGAGTGACAATTCAAATCTCCTTTGCCCCAGCCACTGTTTCTTGGTGGTGTCAAAGAACACTTGATAGGGTTGGAGACTGGCCGGGGTGATTCTTATGATGACCACAGTGGGATGCTCGGGCACACACTCCTAATGAAAGCTGGAGTTTGGGGGAATCTCCTCAATTAAGGATCCACAACAGAAGAGACAGCTTCAAAGGATGCATTCAGTGCACAGCTTTGGAGAGCAGCCAGCGGCCATGCTGGCGGGTGGGGATTCTGAGTGTTGTTGTCCAAAAAGCCACGTGTCCAGGCTCTTGTTTCATGCTGCATCTAGTTTGGCGCCAACATAACTAACTGTTTAGGAGGAAAAGAGACCAGCTGGATCAGACCCACAGCTTATCACTACCTGTCTCAGTTCTTGGGCCATGGTTTTTGGCCAAGAGGTGGAATGTAAATTAAATGAGTAAATAAATAGTCCAAATTCCTGCCTCCTTCAGTTTCCAATCTATTGCCAAGGAAAAGGCCACAAGGAGGGCCTCAGTGCTGTACCCCCCCTCCTGCTCCCATTCCCTCCCCATTCATACTCAGAAGCAAACTCGGATATTGCTGCAGATCATTTATACAGTCCCCATAACTAGTATCTATGCATAGACTGGTGAGCCAGCATGGTTTGAGCTTTGGACTAGGACTCCAGGAGACCACGTTTTGAATTCCTGCTCAGCCATGGAAACCCGCCAAGAGACCTCGGCCATGACACAGTCTTTCAGCCTCAGAGGAAGGCAGAGGTGGTAAATAATAAATCTTGCTGAGAAAATTCTAGGAAATGGGCACCATACATCAGAGTTGACCTGAAGGCACACACAACAACAATGACAACAACAACAATATGGATAAGCCTATTCTCTATGGACTTAGATAGCTAACATTCTTTCAAAGCCATCCACTGTATTGCTGTTGCTATATCTAGTAAAGGTGCCCACACCACCTTGCACCAAAGGCTGCAGAGGAAAATTGCCAGTCCATGGCACAACTATTCAGCCTGGAGAATAGCGACAGTCGGCCTTCTGTTTCCATGGGTTCTGCATCCACAGAGTCAACCAACCTCAGCTCAAAAATATTCGGGGGCAGGAGAAGATTCCAAAAAGTACACCTTGCTGTTTGCCATTTTACATAAAGGCATTTACATTTTAACTACACAATTGTATATAATTGGACTTGAGCATCCACAGATTTTGGTATCACTGTGTGTTTGTCTATGTTCATGTGTGTCCTGGAACCAAACCTCAGTGGATACTGAGGGCCCACTGTATTCTGAAAATGGTGTGTGTGATTGCTTTGAGCTTTGCCAGTTGCAGGTTCATGAGAGAATCCATCCAAGCTCCAGGTCTTGGTGCATCCTCAGAAAGACAGCCATGTTCACAAGTGTTGCATAGGCTTAGGTTGTGTTCTGCCTTCCTTAGCCTAAAAACTGAATGGGGAAAAAAAATCCTGCAGCATGTTAGGTTTTACATGGATATGGTTTTAAATGGTTTTAACCTTTTAAGCTGCTTTTGCTTGTTCAGTTGTTTAATACATTTTTAGTTTGTTTACACAATGTTTATCATTTTAAATTGTAAATTGTTTTGAAAGTGTTTACATTGATTGCACTTGTACAATGCCCAGAAATCCCACAATATAGAACAGGGACATAAATATTTTAATAAATAAACAGGTTTTGCACAATGGCTCCAGACATTTCCAAGTGCACGAAAAAAACTCCCCATTAGTGCTGGTTGCAAAAATAAGCACCCAACAATATTCCAATACACACACACACACACATACACCTTTTAATCTCTATGTTTGAAATGAAAGCTTTTCCCCTGGAATATACTTCTGTGCTTCCTACTTGCAAGGACAGCCAGTCCAACCTTCCACATATTTGTGTTTGTTTCTGTGTGCATGTGTGTGTGTGTTTAGCACAAGAGTGACTCCCTGCAAGCAGTTCCAAGGAACCCTCTAAGGATCCAAATGCCGCACATACCTAAGCGATGAAGGGAGCCACTTGCCTGAGGATGGAGGGCGTTTTTGGCCTCCCTTTCCCCTGGTCAGCGCAGTCTTTGCTTCCAGCCAGCACCTGACACGGGCCTGTTCAAGAGGCCAAGGGGTGGGAAACCTCTCTTAGCTTGAGGGTGGAATTCAGTTTCAGGGGAGTTCTTGGGAGGGTGGGATTGCTCTGGTGGAAAGGCAAACGGGTGAGACCAAAAAGGACTGGCTTCCCAGCCAAGTACTGAAGAGAGACAGCATGGGTCTGGAGACCAGAGTTCAAATCTCCACTCGGCCATGGAAACCCACTGGGTGGCCTTGGGCAAGTCACACACTCTCAGCCTCAGAGGAAGGCAAGGAGGACAACCCCCCTCTGAATAAATTCTGCCAAGAAACCCCTGTCATAGGTTCACCTTAGGGTTGCCATAAGTCAGAAATGACTTGAAGGCACACAACAACAACAAATAACCCAGGAACTCAGCCTTAAGAGAAAGCCATTTCAGTTTCTCAGGAAAGAGGGGGCCAAAAGGCAAAAGATGGGGAACGTCTGAACAATAACATGGGAAAGGGGGCATGGCTTTCTGGGGTATGCCAGAAAACTGGGTTTGACCCCAGGGCCTGAGGGACCCTGTCTCTGCCATGGGCTGGGCATATTCTCCATTCTGGAGATGCACAAAGCACAACTGGCTGCTTTTTTTTATATCTGCTGCTCCCCCGGATTTCTTCATTTTTGTTCTGCTTCCTTACTTTGCTTTCTGCCTGTTTCCTTCATGTTTGAATCCATGGGTCCTGCACTGGGGGACTTGCTCCAGTCCTGAGGGCGAAGGGGAGGATGCTGAGGGCAAGAGCATTGCCTCAAAAATCAACATAAGCACACATGCACACACACACACACTATCTTCCTATGTGTCTTTGCCCCCCCCCCCGGAAATTTGGGGTCTATGAAATTTCATTTAGAGAGGCAACATTCTTGTTTGGGTGGCAATGCCCTCATTTTGGGGGGCCATTAGCATTTATTAGGTGTTCTTAAAAGCAGTGTTTTGACAAAAGTGTTAAAAACAGAGCTTGGAAAACAAGCTCTGGAAAATGTAATTTCCACCCAGAGAGCTATTTCCTCATTTGTTGGGACTGATGTTTATGATTTGAACGACATCACCTGAGCCACTGTGGCTGATGCGTTTGAGGCATCCTGCTGAATGACACCACCCTGGTTGCCCCCTGCCACCCATGGCATCAAAAAGGGCTGCCCCTCGGTCTCCAGGTTTTGGCCCTGAAATCTGGGATGCTCCTGACCTGGTAAAGCGGGATTGCCTTGAGCCCCTTCCTCCTCCTCCTCCTCCTCCTCCTCCTCCTCTCTTTCTGGTTCTTTCTGCCACTTTTCTTTCTTGCCTGCAGGCCAATTGCGATGAGTGTGCCAGTTTAACACCTTGTACCCAGGATCCTCCCTGTCCAAACATTCCTAACGGATTATCCCACATAATAGAAGATCCCAGCCTTTGATCGTCCTGATTGTAGCAAACCCCTGCAGGCAGATAGGGAGCGGGACCAAGGTACACTTTTGCTGTAGCTACGCAGCACACATCACATCCTTGCAATGCAAGAAATCTCCCCTTCCACATTTTATTAGAGAGAGAGAGAGAGATTGAGAGACAACAGCAGCCCCACAAGTACTTCCCCAAACTCCAAAAAAAAGCCAGAAGGCAATGGCCAAAGATGTAGAGGAAAAGGCACAGATTAAAGCCCCATCCACTTCTTTGCATTCCTTCAAAAGATACTGCTCTTAAACAGAATGTACTTACAGAGTTGTTTGGCTCAATGTCAATCTTTATTGTCTCTCTGGTAAAATATTGACCAAGGCAAATATTTGCTCCTCTGATCATTCAGTCTTGGTATTGACCTGAGGCTCAGTCGGTTTCTGTCTCTTTCTTCTAGAACTCTCTGAGGATAAGCCCCCCCCCCCATGGAGAGGAAAGTGTGTGTGTGTGTTGGGGGGTGAACAGCAGGGGTGGCAAAGGGGCTTCCAGCACCTCCCTTGCCCTGCTTTGCCCAACGCAGACCCACCCACCCCTCCCTCCACCAGCCTCCATGTCAGTAGGGAGGCAAATTGTCTTGGATTTTAGTCTGAACTTAAAAGGAGACATCCAAGGAACCTGGCCTTTTTTTTGGGGGGGGGAGGAAGATGGGTTTCAGCATCCTGGGCAGCCCCTTTTAAGTTCAGACTAGAACCCACAGTGGATTCACTGTCTCCCTCCCAGCCATCCTGGCTACCCCTTCTCTGGAATTGTACCCCCCCCCATGAGTTCAGATCCAACTGCCTCTTCTCATGTTCTTGGAACTATTGGGTTGTTGGTTAGACTCTTCCCAGTTGACCAGTTGGTTGTGGTCCCAATTCAGAGCTTGGTCATGCTCCCTTCCTTGGGCAATGACTCCCAGCCTCTTCTAGTGGATTTTGGGAGTTGTAGTCCAGAACGTCTGACTACCACTTTCCCCCTTCTCTCCAATATACTGCCCCTACTCGTGGGGTTGACTTAATGATAACCTTTGACTTAGCTTTTCATGTCATGGTGGCAGGGAGTGGGGTGGCCTGTCAGGCAGCTACAAGTGTGTCTATGACTTTCGCTGTGAATCACACAACTCACAAGTGCCTTCCTTCCACTTTCCCCTTTTCTCCCTGGTGCCATTCCATGCTTCACAATTACTTTTACATTCCTGGTATGTGAGATGAAAAGAAAAGAAAAAGCTTTTTGCAAACCCTGCTTTAAATTAAAAAAGACACACTGTGTGTACTCTGAGCATCTGCAGTTCCACATTTCAGGCTTGCCTATATCAGGATGACTGAAGGAATAAATTAGAGTTTACTTCTGCTGCTAAACACATAAGCCCCCTTCTGTTGAAGAAAATGGTAAATATGCATTACCACGTAAAAGTAAAACAATAATAAAATGGGGATTGGTGATCACACATAATGCCCATCCAGTTGTTCCCTTGAGTGTGTGTGTGTGTGTGTGTGTGTGTGTAATTAAGATAAAAAAAGAAAGGCCGTTGCAGCTGCCGGCATAAGCCTTGGTGTGACTATGCTGGTTTGGATGCTGACACTAGGTTGGTTTTGCCCCTGCCTCTATCGCTGGGGGTCTTATTTGGCCCTCCTGGGCTCCAGGGATCAAGGATGAATCCACATTATACAGCTCTAGCACTTTGATCCCACCTTCATTACCTTGGACTATGGGAACCTGGGATTTGTTGTTTGGTGAGGAACTTAGAATTTTCTGCCAGCAAGCTCTAGTGCTCTAGTGTTGAGGGGAATGCACTAGAGAAGTCTAAGTACCTCACTAAACCACAAATCCCAAGATTCCTTCAGCTGGAACCACACCGGTTAAAGAGGTCTCACACTACTATACTTTCGCAGTGCACATACACCGTTCAGTTGTCTGCCCCCAAAGTCCACTCCTGATGCACCCCTGGTTCCTGGTCTCCCTTGTGATGGGTGCCATCTTTTCCTCTTCACAGGACAGGCCTTTGGGTTTGAGAGGAAATGAGGAAACAGCTCTCAGTGTCTCACGGTGCCTTTTGCTGACATACCAGGAAATAAGCAGCGAACAACAGACGGGGCCAAAAATCACACACGCTTGCCAGTTTCCTGTCGGGCATTCAGTGGCACAGGCTCCTGAGGCGGGTGAGTGGGTGGGAGCAACCTGGGGAAGAAGGATCAAGATGGCCGGCAAAGATGCCCACTCCATGTTGTTCTCTAGGCACATCATGAGATGATGTGACACACTGGGGAAAAATATGGTAATGCTTCATAAAGTGGGAGGCAGTAGGAAAGGGGAGTCTTCACTAGAGATGGATTGATTCAGTCAAGGAAGCTGTGGCTGACCTGAGTTTGCAAGACCTGAGCCGGGCAGTGGATTACGGAGGCTGTTGGAGGTGTCTCGTTCATAAGGTTGCCATAAGTATAGTATCCATAAGCCACAATGGACTTGGTGGCAAATAGCAGCAGCAACATACTGGGAGCCAGCCTACCTGGAGGGCTGGGGCAGCTACCACAGAAACTCAGAAACACTGAAGGGCAACATCCAGAATCCAGACCAAAATGCACAAAGGGCTCCAAAGCACAAAGCAGGCAACACCTCTGGGTTTGGCAGGATTCTTTACAGGAACTCTCTCGGAGGTGTCCGTGACCCCTGTGGACAATGACATCCTGGTGGTGGCAACACTAGCATGCAACAGGAGCACCTCTTTCCTGAGTGGGGAAGACTGGCATTTGGACGTTCCTGGAATTGCAAATGTGCTGTTTTTAGAAAGAGTCTGGATGGCCATCTTTTGGGAGCACTGCAGTTGTGTATTCTTGCCTGGAAGGAGGTTGCACTAGATGGCCATTACAGCCTCTTCCAGCTCCATGATTCTATGTCTAGGTCCCCAAAGGCATTTTAGAATAAATATTTTGCACTGAAAACAACCATATGCAAACAAACAAAATCAAGGTGACATGGGTGGAAATCTCTCCCGGCTCCCATGTGTGACACCAGAAGCCCTGGATCTCCCAAACGAAGTGCCATCTGATCCATTCTTTCCTCTCTCAGGTCTCTCCACTCCACTTGTCATCCCCCCCTTTGTTCCTCAAAGGATTTTTACAGAAAGAGCACATACCAAAATCCTTCAAAGACTAGTTATGGTGCCCCCCCTTTGTTCCTCACAGGATTTTTACAGAAAGATCACATACCAAAATTCTTCAAAGACTAGTTTTGGTGCTCCACAAAACCCTGCTCATGTGGAATTGTTTGCCATGCTCTGGGGGGCCATGGACTTCTAAGAGAGGCACAAGGAGAGATTTTCCCACACCGGGGAGATAGAGGTTAACCTCCCCCTCACAAATCCCTGCTGCACGGCTACGTGTTGCTTTCCTCGTGAAAGTGTTTGGAACCTAAGTTCTCCGTACATGATCTCATCCTTCTTGGCTTCCATCCAGGGTTGGCCAATTCCATCATAGAAAAATAGATATGTGCATATATCTGTCCCAACATGGAACTGACGCACAAAAGGGATTAAGGTGGGAGGCGGACAAAGGTTGTCCGAAGCCCAAGCAGGCAGCCCAAGCAGCTCCGTCATCTCTGAGAGGCTGAGGACACATGGAACGCTGGGCCCCGTGGAGGCAGCCATGTTGGGTTGGCACAAGGGGCCACTCCCCTCTGCATCAGGGAGTGGATTACGGAGGCTGTTGGAGGTGTCTCGTTCATAAGGTTGCCATAAGTATAGTATCCATAAGCATGCGAGGAGAAGTCGGAAAGCCAACGGAGTATTATTGTATGATTAGTGCTACAGTATTAGTATATTTATTTATAGCCTGCCTTTTCCTAGTCTGGGACTCAGGTGAATTGCAAAAGTTGACATGGATACAGCTACAAGAAAATAAATTATGTCAATGTTGTTGTGTGCCTTCAAGTCATTTCCAACTTATGGCGACCCTATGGTGACCCTATCCCAAGGTTTTCATGGCAGAATTTGTTCAGAGGGGGGTTGCCTTGGCCTCCCTCTGAGGCTGAGAGAGTGTGACTTGCCCAAGGTCACCCAGTGGGCTTCCATGGGTGAGTGGGATTTGAACCCTGGATTCCCAGTGTCCTAGTCCAACCACTGCACTGCACTGGCTCCCTCAAATTACATCATATGAAAGTATAAAATATAATTAAATTCACACTAAAATTTTAATTAAGGAGTAGCAGTGTACACATGACATAGTGGTCTGAGTGTTGGACTACAACTCTGGAGACCTGGGTTCAAATCCCCGCTCGGCCATGAAAACCCACTGGGTGATCTTGGGCAAGTCACACCCTCTCAGCCTCTTGTTGGCGTCTTATGCCTTTGGACCTTTTGATTCATTAAGAATGGTTGTGCTCATATCAGGGTTGCAGAAGCGGAATTGCACATGTGGTAGCCTTGCGCATTGATGTGCATTGTGCATTCATGCACATACCAAAACCCTGAAACCCTGAAGACACTCAGGGCTGGGGGGTGGGGGATGTCTTGTACATAACAGCAGGAGTGTCAGCTACACCAACTAGGCTCATAGGAGAGATGTTTCTTCCTGGCTACAGAGACATGTCTGTTTTGAAATTATTGTTAGTCCAACCTAGAGTAGACTCATGGACTCCACCCACCTATTCAACAATTATTGGGCTCATGACCTCTATTCAACAATTCAGCTATACAACAGTTGGTTCCATGGGTCTCCTATAGCACTGGAAGAAAGATAAGGGTACTTTGGCACCACATCCTGCAACCGGGGTGGGCAACTGCAACTGGGGGCCTCTACCCTAGAAGAGCCGCTGGGTTCCAATTAGAATCCAGCTGGAATAGGATTCAGGCTTATATTTCAAAGAGAAAAAAATCTCTTGGCAAACCCACAATCAGCAAGGGAGAGGCTTCTGCGTGACTGTACGAGGAGCCCAGTGTTTGCTTATCCTCAGGCACGTCGGCCAATTTACATTACGTCTCTTCCTCACTGGGAGGGATGCAAATTTCCTCTTGGTATCCTCTCCAGTGGAACCTCACAGGAAGTCCACCTGCAGAGTTTGGGGGAAAAGATGCGGAGGAGAAAATGGCGGCACATGGGAGGAGTGGGCCGAAGGTCCAGTTTCCTTGGGAGAAGTGGTTCAGGGAGAGAGCAAGACTCTAGTAATCTCCTTCAGAAATCCAGAGTCCCCAGCAGTCACAAGAACACACACACACAGTGTACTTGGGAAAAGTTGCTTTTGTGGGGGACTGCAATATCCAGAATCCAGGCTGGCTGAGAGAATTCTGGGAGTTGTAACTGCACCAAGCTTTCTTCTGCTGTCAACTACAGTTATCCCTTCATATTGGCTGGGGTTTGGTTCCAGGACCCCCGTGGATACCAAAATCCATGAATACTCACGTCCCGTTATGTGCAATGGGATAGCAAAATGGTGTCCCTTATATAGGATGCCAAAATCAATGTTTGCTTTTTAGAACAGGTTTTGCCTCTCTAGGCATTTTCCAGCACAGCTCTGTGGTATGTGTCCTTATTTTTCCAGCCATGGGTAACTGAAACCATGGATATTGGTTCTGCAGATCTGGGGGGTGGTGACCACTTAGAGTAGGCCCATTAATTCAATGAGATTTACCTTCCTGTTGACTCACCATTCAACAATTGAGTCAATGGGTCTATTCTAACTGGGGCTAACCAACAGGAACTGCATTCTTTTGTCTCCATGATGTTTTGCAAAAATGATACGCTTGAAAAGAACATTTTGTTCCAGGGCTTTGGAAAATTGGTGTGTGTGTAGGGGGGGGGGATTGGGAACCATAAAAACGTCATCCCATGCCGCCTCATCCAACCATAGCATCATCAAGTTACTACAACAGCCGTAATCTTCTTTTACTCAAAAAGAACAAGTTATAAGTAACACAGGTAACAGTATCTGGTTACTTTTAGCTAGGGGCAATGATGCTACATTCTAAAAGTAACACAATGTATTTTGTTTGTATTCATTTATTTATTAGTTTTAGGGTTTTTTAAAAGTTTTTTATTAGTGTTAGTTTGTGTCTTTTATGTATTTTATGCATTTGAAATAACTTTATTTTTATGTTTTTTGTTTGTGTTAGTAAAAATAGTATAAAAAAACAAAAAGTAACAATGCACAAAAGTGAAATTTCTTTTATTAATGTAATGACTCACAGTTTCTAGCTACTCTCAAAAGTTACTTTTTAAAGGCATTTCCAAGAGCTTTTGGCACAGGGACACACCCAGGCCTGATGTCATTTTCTTATCAACCATACTTTTTAATGGATGGTGACAGAAAACGAAGGTGCCATTGCAACAAAGAATGGTATGAGTGGCTTTTTTCAGCATTGCAAAGAGTAATTGAAAGGCAATACTTCTCAAATTCTGCAATGAGCAACAGGAATCCCTGCTTTTGAAAAGTAATTTTGCAAGCTCTGATCTTACCTAACTGAAAGACAGGCCCAGCCTTGGTTTTGAAGGACTGTAGGATCAAGGAAATGTCCCAATGGGAACCAATGGGAGCAGAGCAGACCATCCTCATATTATTGATCAAAAGCTGTGCTGAGCTTGAGCTGAGCTGAATTTGCTCATTCAAAGAAAAGCTGACACCACTCTCTGGGCATCCTCAGGCTTTGCAAGCTGACTTTGCAACATTCTTGCAGGCAGACCTCCTCCTGGGAAAGGGGATGTCAATATTGGTAGGGAGGAACTTCAATTAATATTGTTTTGATTTCCAAAGTCAGAAGAGGATGCACCAAAGTGGAGGCAGGAAAGACGCTTGTGTCAGTGAGACTCCAAGAGACACACCCTTTGATGCATTTTGTAAGAGAAAATCCATGCTGTCAATCACCCAACATGCTTGGTTGGCCAGGCAGGTGAAGCAAACTCTTCTCTCCGGAAATCAAAGGAGACAGTGGCTCTGGCTTTGGGAGATGCTCTCTCTTGCGCCTTCCAGGAAATCCTCGCAGGAGGAGCAACCGGGGGCAAGGCGTCCAGAGGGTGCCTCAGCCTCTGGTCTCTTCATGATACCACCAGCTTACTGAGTTCTTTTTCCTGTTTCCTACTTTCTTTTGGGGCTCAGGGATTTGGATAGATTGGGACAGGTTCAGGGTCCGATTTGGCCCATCTCTTGTCTGTGTCCAGTCTCCTTCTCCATGCAACAAGCAGTCACTATGAAATAACACTCACTTAAAAGGGGTCTACTTTTCCCTTGTCACCTTATATGAACCGTGTGTGTGTGTGTGTGTGTGTGTGTGTGTCTTCAAATCCCCTGTTGACTTATTAGCAACGTCACGAATTTCAAAGGGTTTTCTTAGGTGCGGAATCTTCAGAGGTGGTCCCCATCCAAGTACTAGCCAAGACTGACCCTGCTTAGCTTCCAAGATCATATGGAATCTGGTGCCTTGAGTGTATTTAGGCTGGCTTATATCAACCCTACATAAATTTTAAGATCCCCGGGGAAGGCTTTCTCTCAGTCCCACAAACATCACAAGGACACGTGCTGACAAGACATGAAAGGGCCTTCTTGGTGTTTGCACCCAGGGGGTGGGACTCTCTTCTGAAGGAGGTTACACTGCCCCCCTCCCCAATTGGTAGGATAGATCTTTTTACTTAGACAGGTTTTGGATTATTCAATTGTTGCAGCAGAAAGGTCTTTTAATGGGGGCTGTGCTGTAGTGTCTAATCCACGTTCTTATGTTTTGTATGCTTTTAAATTCGTGCTGTTTTTAATAGGCAAGCTTATGCAGTTGTTTACTTTAAAACTCTTTTTGTCAAAATGATTGGGTTTTTGTTTTTTTAGAACAATCCTGTTTTCATCGGTGCTGTGAGCTGCCTTGAATCCTGTCTTAGGTGAAAAATAAACTGATTAAATTTAGTTTAACAGAGAGTCTTCAGCAGGGATGGCCAAGGGGGAGTCTGTAATCCAGAGGGTCTGAGCAGGATCAGGGGGGCAGAGCAGCGACCGGGAGCGAGGGTCCCTTCCTCCATTAGAGCCAGCCTAAGAAGGAACAAGAGCGTCTCCTGGAAATTGGGGTGGGGGCTGAAAATGCCACAGATTTGTAAACTGCCTTGTTTTGAAATGTCAACCACAAACCACCCTCTTGCCAGCCCTGGCATGGGCATCGCTTTTTGACTTCTCCCAGGTGCTCTGTGCCTGCTGTATTCGCTGCCAACAAGATGGCGCCAGGAAGCCTTGGCACCTGAGGTTAATCATTAGCCAACGTGCTGCTTCCCCTTAGAAAATGGAGGAAGACTTTGAGATGTCGAGACACAAAAGCACACACACACATGCACACAAAATTAAAGAATCTACTGAAGTGGGAATATTACAAGAATCAGCTCTACACACTTGAAGCCAAATGCCAGCGCTCAAGGCAGAGAGGTGGATTTTGATGCCTACTATAATTTTGCCATTGTTGGAGAAGTTATATCTGGAGTGGGTCTGTGTGAGTCAGTTTCAGTTTCTCCTCTGAGTAGGCTTTTCCTGGAATGCTCATAATGGCCAGCAGCAAATGGTTTCTCTTCATGTCTGGCTCCTTCTGCCCAGCCCAAGCCAACTGTCGGCCATGTCAGCCTTCATAAGTGGCAACCACTCGGGCCTCCTCAGAAGCCCTCTCTGGGTTGGGTGGAGAAGGCGGTCATGAGCCCAAGATGCAACATGCAGCTTACGAGGCCCACAATGCAAGAGAGGACTTGTGTCTGTTCCATGTGGGATCTGTCTCACTCCACGTGGAAAGCCAGTCATATGTGGCAACTCATCACACGGGCCCAGGGATCTCCACCACTCCCAGAAATCTTTCCCCCCCTCACAGTTCTGTGGTGGTGAAGAGTAGGAAAATCAGTGCAGCAAGCCATGTGGCAAGATTTCTGAGGAGAAGCAATTGAAGGCAGCAACTGCAGGTCAGCTGCATATTCAGTGACCTCTCTCCCTGCTCCAAAATCATAGCAAGCCAATTTGAGGAGAGGGAGCCTTGCCACCCCCTCTGGGTGTATGAGCTCCTGACACCCTTGGAGACACAAGGCGAGGAGGAGGAGGAGAGATTGTCTGTGGCTGTGATCCAATGGTGTACCTCTGTGCACCCAACCTCTGGCACATGCCTACGTTCCTGCTGTCCCAATTTGCCAGAGACAGCCGCTGGTTAAACCTCTGTTATCCCACCTTTCAGCTCCTTTTGAAACATTCTAGTTTCTCTTTCCCCCTCCTGTGCTCCCTCTTTGCCCTCAGCTTACTCAGCTGCTACACACTGAGTTCAAAATGGAAAAGCAATCTGTACTCAATCAAGACAGCAGGGCAGGAGGAGTGGATAGGTAGGGGCGTAATGTCACCCTTCCCTGTAGGCTCTGGCAAAAGCAAACTGCTGCAGCATCTCCTAACTTATGCATTCTTTCTCATTAATAAATTTTGCCATCTTGACCACACTCTAATGTTGCTTGGCCACACTCGTCCTGGTTGTCACCTGTAAATTGTTGGAGGGCCAGCATGGCGTAGAGGTTTGAGTGTTGGACTACGACACCGGGAGACCAGGGTTCAAATCCTCACTTGGCTATAGAAACCCACTCGCTGACCTTTGACAAGTCATACTCTCTCATGCTCATAGAAAGGCAATGGCAAACTTCCCCTGAACCAATTCTTCCAAGAAAACCCCATGAAAGCTTTGCCTTTGGGTCACCGTAAGTTAGAAATGACTTGAAGGCAAACAACAACAACAACAACAACAACAACAACAACAACAACAATGCACTGGCACAATTTCTGTCCCTGTAGAGATTGCTGCCATTCCCTCCCTGACCCCTCTCTACATCTTGTGTTTCACTGGATTTCAAGAGGTGGCCAATGAGGGAGTCTACATGGGAAGCAAGAAAGTTACAGGACCCCCAGCCGGGATCTGCAACCTTTTCACATTCAGGGGTGTTATTTGTCTCTCTCTTTTCTCCCCAGCAGAAATGAAAGCGGGAAGGGACAGGGATTTCTTCTTGCCATAAAAGTGTGTGTGTGTGTGTAGCAATGTGGTGCTTGGCTCCCTTCCCCTCCTTATCCTTCCCTTTATCTCTCTCCTTGCCACTGCTCAAAGGGAAGCGCAGAACCTGGAGACTCTCAAGGAGAATTCCATTCTTGTGATTTGAAAAACAAGAGCTCGGAGGCAGCCCAGGCATGGCACGTAATCCCCACACCAGGCCCTGGGGAATGACCGCTCTCCTCTTCTGCTCCAAAACGCCCTCCCTCGGGGCACCTGGCCAAAATACCTTCCTCTTCCCCAGAAAGGAAAGCAGCCCTTCCCAAACTTTTCTCACTCCACAAGCACCAAACAAAACTACTGAAATGCATTCAGGGAGCCCCACATTTGGAACCATGCTTTCAATTCCGTTTATTTGGTCTGGCCTTCCCCAAAAATTCACTTCTTTGGCCCTACCGAAAACACTCCACTTTTGCTGAACACGCTAAAAGGAGCTCAGACAGGCCAAAGCCAAACACTGTGGTTATCAAAACTAATTTTTTCTCAGCACTTTGTCTCTCTCCCTAGGAAAGTGTCCGGCTCACCCACTCACACAGACTCCAGAAAGGATCTTTGCCTTTCCCCTGACACCCAGCCACATCCCAATCCTCTGTTCCGGCATGAATCAGGTTTTGCCTCTTCAGCAAACTGCGTGAATGCACATCAGCCCCCAAACTCATTTGACTGACCCCCCACTTCTGTGGCCCCCCACCTACCCACACCCACACACCATCATGATGGGGAATGGAGCCTCCATTTTCCAAACACTTTTATGCAACTCAACTCAACCACCTTTCCGATTCGAAAGAAAACAGTGTCAACTCTCTGAAGAGAAAAGCCCCCTAAACTAACTGAGTGGTAGCCTTGCATTTTGCCACCAGTGAATCCAGAATAGAGGGGTGTTGTGAAGCTTCCCGTGACTGGCTTACCTGCGCTAAATCTTGTGGGTTCTCCAACATCCGTATCGGTGGTTTGATGTCCTCAAAGACAGCTGGGTCTTCGTTTGTCTCCCTAGACATTGCAACAGGCTTCAGAGGGGTGAAGGCTGTACTTTCGTCTGAAACTGGGGTGCTCAGGACAAGCCCACTGCCACTCATCCCGCTTGTGTCCCCCTATTCCCACCTCGCAGGGTTGTGAAATCACAAAGGCAGAGATGAAAAACCAGGCTTTGGGGCCAACGTTGTGAGTGCTCAGGAACTCTGGAGCATGCCTGCCTGCCTGTTGCTCGTCTTGAGGAATCCAGGTGCTCTGTAGCCTTAAGAATCCCAAATTGTTGCAGAAAAACTTCACCTGTCCTGAAGGGGGCGGTGCTTTAACCTGGTACATGTCTGTGTGACAGGCCTGATGAGCCAATGAGGGAGGAAGCTGGCTCTGCTCTTGGCCAATGGGAGAGCCAAACCTCTCTTCCTTGAGGCAACACAAGACAGAACTGAGGAGTGGAGATTGAGAAGAGGGTCTGGCTGCTGGAGCAGTGTAGCCATCAGCCATGTTAGCTCACAGGTAGGGAAGGGGGGGAGAAAAGAGCATGCAGAGGAGTTTCGTGCAAGGTGTTTCCAAGGTAAACAGCTCAGCTGCAAGCGTGTTGGATTGTTGTGGGCCCGAGCTTATCCGGAGCATCTTGCCACTGACTTACATAGCGCCTGCCTTGCCTTCGTTTCCCAGGGAGCACATGCACTTTGGATGGGTTCCCCCATAGCCAGCAGTCACCACCAAGGCCCTGAAACAACAGGAATGAATAAAATGAAGAGCCACATTTCCTAAGGGTCTGATATGACTGGACCATGTACAAAAAGGCATGGAAGTTCTGCTGTTAGTGGTGGTATCTTTCTGAAGCCAGGAAAGAGGCCCTCAGTATGTGATCAAGGCTGGTCACATGTAAAGGTGTGTGTGTTTCCTTCCTGGCTTAGACAGAGACACCAACGGCGGCTGCAGATATAGGGCATCGTACAGGTATGGACTCCTGCATTCCCGTGCGGCCTGAACTGGGTTTTTTTCAAATGAGGTGGGTTTTCCCAGGTGTTAAAATAAAATCCTTTATCTCCTGCTGTCCCATCTTTGCTCCAGGGCTTCACCAGGACTGCCCCAGTATGGAACAGGGCAAAAGCCAAGCCAGGGTAAATTGCCCATCTAGACAAGCTGCAGTCCAAGGTCTTCAGAAGCCAGCATCTTTCTGGAGGAGATGAGGGAAACCATGTTCAAGAACAGATGGATCTGATGCTGATGCAAACCACCTGGTTTTGTTTTGGTGTAATTCTGACCCTTGTTGTTTCCAGCAATTTCCCCATTGTTTTTGGTTTGTTTGCATCTGGCTTGGTCCTGAAGCAGCACTTTGACACACATTCAGTGTTGGCATAACTGAAACCTTCAAACCATGTTTGATTACCAGCCATTCTAACAAAAAAATTCTCTTTCCCCTCCTTGTAAATGTGTTTCATGGAGAAATGCCTAAATGCCTGTTTCTAATGTATCCCAGGCACAGAACCCTGCTGATGCATGTGCCAGATTTGTACAGTTGCACAAGGAGTAGCCAAAGACCACCAAACAGCACTTGATACCCAAAGCCTTTGGTTCAGAATTCAGCATTTGTTTGGATTCAATTATTGTGAATTCACCATTCAAAATTTGACAGATGGCATGCAATGGCAACTAGTATCTGGCAGCTGGCATGCAGATGTAGTCAGGATTTGACTTGTAGTTGGCATTATCAGATCCTTGGCACGCAGCAGCAAACAGTAGTTGACAGTAGCTGGCTTTCAAGAGGTATTACTCAATTTAAAAAAATCTACATTTGAACTGATGATTTCCAAATGTTGATAGAAACATTTGATTTGGAAATGTAAAAGTCAAACTTCAACTTCAAAAACCAAATGTCAAAATGTGGATATTTGGTGAATTTTTGTACTTACTTACTGTTGTGAAATTTTATTTCCTCTCTAAAAGATCAATTCCCAGATGTGCAGATTTTGCAACAGGCCAAAATCTACAGGCAGGCCAAATCAAGAAAAGAAAAAAGGGATGGGGGATGGCTGGGGAAAGAAAATAGCAGACCCTTTTTTGAGACTTCATGATTTTAGCATTACCTTTTGTGGAGTTCAATCCAGTGTGTCCGAAGACTGATATCTACAAAAGCTCATGCTGAAATAAGTCAGTTTCTCTCAAAGGTGATACAGATTGAGTCTCCATTATCCAAAATCCTTGGGACCAGAAGGGTTTTGGATTTTGGAATAATTCAGATTTTGGAATACTTGTGCATAGTTATCTTGCAGATGGGACCCAAGTCTAAACATGAAATTCATTTACAGTATGTTTCATATATAGTTGGGCCCCTGGACCTGCAGAGGTTCATTTCCCAGTCTTACTGCCTGGATCCTGGAAACCGCAGATAACTGTGAACCCTATTAAAATAAAGGACTGCCAGTGCCCAACATCTGCATTCAGTTTGTAGCCACAAAAGTGGAGCTGTGTACATGGTGTCATTACACATGGGGGCACATTCAGTTCTGTACTTGGTTGTGCATTCAGTTGCACAACATTGTCACTTGACACAAGGGTTGCATAACACAAGTCAGCAACACACCTCCACATGCAAAGATCTAACCCATGCAATTCTGATGCAAGGTCTTGGTCAGAGTTTGCTTTATTTTGAAAAGGGTTTTGAATTTAATGATGTCCAATTTCAATTAATGTTTTTTCTTCAACACCACCATGCATATTTGTGTGTGTGTGTGTGTGTGTGTGCACGCCTTCAAGTCACCTGCTGACTTATAGCGACCCAATGGATTTCACAGGATTTTCAGAGGCACGAAATACTCAGAAGTGGTTTTGCCCAGTCCCTTCCTCTGAAATATAACCTACAGCATCTGTCATTCTTTGGCACTCCTTCTGGGCTTGGGGAAGGTTCTTCTTGTTGGACTGCCATTCCCAGCTATGCTGGCTGGGGGATTCTGGTAGTGACAATCCAAAAAGCACCTTTCCCCATGCTCTGGAAGTTCTAGCCTGCAGCATTTGTGGAAAAGGGACCAAAGTCAGATCGTGTGTGTGTGTGTGTGTGTGTGTGCGCGCGCCTTCAAATCACCTGTCGACTTATGGTGACCCCATGAATTTCACAGGGTTTTCTGAGGCAAGGAATGCTCAGAGGTGGTTTTGCCTAGTTCCTTCCTCTGAAATTGAGCTTGGGATTCATTGGAGGTCTCCCATCCAAGTACTAACCAGGGCTGACCTTGCTTAGTGTTCAAGATCAGATGAGATCTAGTGCATTTAGGGTATTTTGGCACCTCCACCATACCCTAAGCTTAAGAGTAGCATTTAGCTGATCTCTCCAAAGATGAGCTTTTCAAACAATTATTTCCCACCCCAACGCCCTCCTAGGTGAAGTTAATGGGTGGTCTTCCTTAGAGGGAAGTTCCACACCCGGGGCACCACTGCAGGAAAGGCCTTGCAAAAACCTCCTTCAGCAGATCTGAAATGCTAGGAAGAATCATGCAAAGTTTTGCAAGCCTGTCACCATCCATGAGGCCTAGCATCGCAAAGGAAGGACAGATATCTTCCAAAGTACTCATGATCTTGCTTTCCTTGCTATACAGCTCTACTTTTGCTTTTTCTGTGTGTGAGAGTTCTGTGGAACCCTGAAGTCTGCCAGCCAGCCACTGTGCCAACAGAAGCTCTCCAAGGGGAAGATAATGGCTTCACCTATTTTGGCTCCCTCTGACCATCCAAGATATGGACGGCTGATAGACTCAAGGTTGTGCCTTTGCAGCCACATCTGCAGGCAGATAAGATGTTTGGCTGTCACTTTCCTTTTATGGATGAAATCAGAGGATCCTTTTAGGCTGAGAAATCATTGACAGAGTCGACGTGGAGCTAGAGGAGAGAAAGGGAGGCTGGCCGGCCGGTCAGCGTGAAGTACCAAGATAGCCGGCTGGAAATTCCCACCAAAATCTGGGAAAAGCAAACACTGAAAAAGCCATTATGCCAAGTATGATTTGACTCCACCCTTGGAGAAAGACAGTCAAACAGCACCCATTTTTCCGAGTGGCTACTTCATGAGCTGGGCTTTGAGGGGCTGCAGCTCAGAAGCACAGCTTGGGAAAAGGTAGTATTTTGGACTACAGCTCCCAGGATTTCCCAGTCAGCCTTTGAATATTCTGAACAAGAGAGCCATTTCCTATGCAAGGTCACCCGGAGCATCACAGGCTTTTGAGATCTGATCTGCATTTGTTCATAGCGGGGCCTTCAGTGGGAATGGTGCCAACTGTGTCGAAATGCTTTTCTCTTAGATATTTGACAGGGCCCAACTTTCCCTGATTTTAGACACAGTGGGCCCTCTGGGTTTGTGTGGTTTCAGTTCCGGGACCCACACAGACGACAAAAACCATGGGTGATCATGTCCCATATTACTAAATGGCAGCAACACGTGCATGAATGCTTCAGCGCATCTGCATTCATGTCGCCTCCATTTTACGTACAGGACATGATCTACGTACGCTCTCTCGAAACTGTAGATCCGGAGGGCCCACCATACATGTTTGCAGGGCTGATTTCCTACCATAGGAAACAGGGAGTCTGGCCAGTTTGAGCTCCTCTTTGCCAAATGGCCTTCCTGTTTCTGCATATGCCCAGATGAACTGTTTCTTCCTTCCAACCATTGTGGGGCTGAGGTGTGATTTCGGAAACGGACTCTGAACTAGATCCCAGCCATAGCTGCAAAAGTGTCTGGCCACTGGACTAGATCCTGGGATCCTTACTTAGGGGTGGGGATCATGAAACTCTCCAGGGATTGCTGAATCACCACTCGTCAGCCAGCAGCCCCAGTCAGCACAGCCAGTGGTTGAGGGATGATGGGACCTGCAGTTTGACAACATCTAGAAGATCACACGATTCCCATCCTGATCGAGATTGAGATCTGTCAGAGCTTGAGAAGTTACTTTTTAAAACACTTTGTTCCTTTCCATGTTCAACAGTGTTTAAAAAGCAGTGAGTTGCCATTCATTATTGCGCCATTTAAAAAGTTACTTCTTGCACGCCTGAAAGGACTTTTTTGGGGGGGATGAGATTGATGATCTCTTAGGAGCGATAAAAGAAGGGCACAGTGCTCAAGGAATTCCTCTCAAAATGTCTCCAAGGGGCCTCAAACGTCCTCCAAAGGTAGCTTTAAAAAGTAACTAGGAAATGTTACTCATTGTGTCAATAAGGTGATTTCACCCTCACTTATCAGACTGCCTTTGAAACGTGATGTTGTTGTGTCATTACCTCAGAAAAAGGAGGAGGAGGAGCAGGAAGAACTTGCTGGAGGGAAGAAGGGTGAGATCCTGAACCGTGGAGAAGTAGTAGTGCATTGCTACACTCCTGGAGGTAGGTCCCTGTTGCACTATGCCAGCTCCTTAGAGAAATGTGCTGATGCACAACTAAATGCACATTGTCCATCTTTCCAGAATGTGTGACCACATACAATGGCATCACATGAGTCGCTTTGCTTTTGCAGCCTCAAACTGAATATGACGGTTGTGCAAAGCTGCAAGAGTTGGGACCACAGGAGTAATGGGACTTAACACCTGCATAACTCCTTTGATGGGAAGCCAGCCTATGGCAAAGACCCCGAATCCCTGAACTGCACAGGTGTAGCTATGACATGTCTCAGGTCTGCCCGCCCAAACCCACCGTTTCTCTGCTGCAGCCCCCTCAACATGGCCATTTCCTGTCTGGTGGAGAGGGTGGGAGGAAAGGTGGGTCCCTGTTAAGCAGTCCGGCTGATCCATTTGCAACTCACGTATTCATGTGTTCCACTGTGACACTGTTCCCACAATCACACATACTCCCTCCTTGACCTGCCTTATTGGCCAGCAGATGCACCATGTGGGGAAAACCTCTTCTGCTGGCACCGGGAGCGCTGCAGGATGGCATTTCCAGCTTTGAGCAACAAGGAGTGGCAAGAGGGGCCCAGCGTCTGATTTCACACTATGGTTTGCTGGTGGGAGGGGGCTGGAAGCATTACCCTGCTGTGTCCAGATCATCAACACAACAGGCCTCTTCTTTTTCTCTTTTAAAAACCTTTATTCTTTGTATTTTCTATTCTATTTTCTTTTGTTCTTTGAAGAAGGAGCAAGTTTATTTTCTGCTGCTTGAGAGACTAGAACACGGAGCAATGGATGCAAGCTCCAGGAACAGAGATTCCACCTCAACATGAGGAGGAACTTTTTGACAGTAAGAGCTGTTTGGCAGTGGAACGCACTCCCTCGGAGCGTGGTGGGGTCTCCTTCCTTGGAGGTCTTCAAACAGAGGCCATCTGTCGGGGATGCTTTGATTGTGTATTCCTGCAGAGCAGAAGGGGGTTTGACTGGATGGCCCTTGGGGTCTCTTCCAACTCTATGATTCTCTGATTCTGTGGTTAGGGTTAGGGTAACAACACTTGTGATGCAGGATCTCTGCTCAAGGTTTTGTGTGTGTGGGGACATAAATACCCTAAAGGCACCAGCAGATCCTGTCTGATGTTGGAGGGTAAAAAGGATCAGCTCTGGTTAATACTTGGATGGGAGACTGACAATGAATACCAGTTGCTGTAGGCTCTATTTCAGAGGAAGGAATTGGCAAAACCACCTCCGAGGATTCCTTGTCTAAGAAAACCCTGTGAAATTCATGGGGTCACCATAAGTCAACAAAGGACTTGAAACCACACATACACACAGAGATTTTGATCATTGTGTGGTCGGTACAGAATTCCAACCTCCCCACCAGCCACCAAAAGTGCATTACAGGTGCATAAGTTGAACTTGCACTATTGTAATCCCCCAATACCCTATTAGTTGTCATTCTGGCTGCTGACACACTGCAGAAATAACGCAGTTAGCAAGACATAGCTTTAACTTCCATGGCTCAATGCTATGGAATTCTGGGATTTGCAGTTTTGTGAGATATTTAGCCTTCTCTATCAGAAGGCTATGGTGCCACAACAAACTATAAATTCCATGATTCCATAGGAGGGAGACGTGGCAGTTAAAGCGGTATCAAATTGCATTACTTCTGCAGTGTGTCAGCAGCCTCTAAGTTTGTCTGGAAGCCCTGCTTTTGTTTTTTGGATCTATGTAAAATGCCTGGTGGTGTCCAAGGTGGGTGGGTGGGAGGAAAGATAGGCAACCAAAGTGGATGCAAAAGAGGGCTATGATGGTCCTTCTGTAAGCAGATTTGAATGGGATGCAAAATGTTTCACCTGGATGGAGGGCTGAGGGAGGGGAGATTTCACAGGCCAGGCCAGCTCTTCATGGGGCTCCTCACAGAGCCAGCATGGTGGCCTGGTGGACTTGTCTATATCAGTAGTAACTTATGGGAAATGCCTGAAGCATTTAACCTGACAGAGGGTGGGGTGGGGAAGTATTTTTCAGAAAACCTTAAGCAGCCTCCTGCACATGTGTTGGGGCAGTATGGTGTAGTGGTTTGAGGGTTGGGTTAGGGATCTGGGAAAGCACGGTTCAAATCCCTGCTCAGCCATGGAAACTCATTGGGTGACCTTGGACAAGTCACACTCTTCCAGCCTCAAAGAAAAGCAATGGTGACAAGCCTACTCCAAAGAGATCTGGCCAAGAAAACCCCTGTGATGGGATTGTCTTCAGCCAACCTTGACTTGAAGGTCCTCAACAAGAGAGCCAGCATGATGTAGTGGTTTGAGGATTGGACTGGGACTCTGGGAGACCAGGGTTCGAATCTCTACTCAGCCCTAGAAACCCACTGGATGACCTTGGGCAAGTCTCTCTCATACTCTCTCAGTGTCAGAGGAAGGCCATGGTGGCAATCCTTCTCAGAAGAAATTTTGCCAAGAAAACCCTAGGAGGGGGTTCACCATAAGTTGGAGAAGACTTGGAGGCACATAACAACAAGAACAACAACAACAAACAAAGCAAAACACACAGCATGTGTTGGACTTCATCTCTCATCATCCCCAGCCAGGGGACTGGCCCCCAAATGAAGAGAAATGAAAATGTGAACTGCTATAAATAATGGTTGGAAATGTGCTGGTATGGCACCTCTCCCCTTGAACAAACCTTGCTAAGAAATTCCCATGATAGGTTTTGCCTTAGGGTTGCCACAGGTCAGGAATGACTGGAAGGCACACAACAAGAATGGCAAATCTATTCCAGGGTTTTCTTGGCAAAAGAGGTTCAGGGGGGTTGCTGTCATTGCCTTCCTCTGAGAGCGTGCAACTTGCCCAAGACCACCCAGTGGGTTGGATTCAAACCCTGATCTCCAGAGTCCTGGTTCAACAGACAATGACTGAGTGTGGGGTCCACAGTGTGCCATCCCTTGAGAAGCCTTTCAGTGGCTGTTTCGGAGAAGGACTGTAACTTTGGCAGGAAAGAAAACAGAGGCGGCCTGGCAGACGCAGACCTGCCGGGACATGTTTGGGGCAGGACTGAGACATGCTTGTGGAAGCAGCAGAAAGATCCAGCCAATGTCGGCATCCCAAACCCATAAAGACATAGTTCGGCAGCAGGCCCAGCGCATGAAGCGTTAACATTGTTCATGTGCTTGTCTGTGTCTCTCTGTGTGTGTCTCATGTTGCTGGAATGTGCCTATTATTCCTTTCACCTCTGGCCTCCTCCATGAGGTGTATTTGCCAAGCTGGTTTCTCATGGAAACAATTCTTTAAAAGCAACGAAGCTGCAAAATGTAGCTAATAACATTTGTCTTGGCGGCAGAGCTCGGCTTCGATTGGCATGCTGGGCGGGGGGGGGGAGGAAGAAGGGAGGGGGAAAGGAGAGGGAGGCATCCAGACTTACATGCAGTCCCAAAGGCCTGGCTGCAGCCAATGTGTGGATGATCACCCAATCAATGGGAAATTGTAACACACACACACAAAAGACACACCCAGCATTCCTTTGCAAACAGGAGACTAACGGTCAGTTTCTTCCTTGGAGTTCCCCTTGAAGTAAGTACCCTGCTCCCCCAATATTCTCCAACTATCCCAATCTGTCAGGTGCAGACCTAATTAACTCCCCACCACCACTTTTTCCAGCTGCTTTTAAAATGTCCCAGTTTCCCTCTCCCCTGCCCATTTCCCCTCTTTGTCCTCAGCTTACTTTAATTGCTGCAAACTGAGTTCAAAATGGAAAAGTAGTTTCCACTCAATTAACTCAGCAGAGGGAGAAATGGAGAGGAGGGAGCTGAATCTTGCTCTTCCCAAGAAGGTCAGGCAAAAGCAAACTGCTCAGCCTTCCCTAGCCTCTCTGTTTTCCTGTGAATAACTTTTGCCACCCCAATCATACCCTGATGCTTCTTGGCCACACACTTTACTTCCCAGTTTACATCTGCAAAATGTTGGCGAATGTGCTCCTGAGCTTTGTCAGGGTGAGAAATATGTTTTCCTCTCTCAGCTCCCCTCAGCACAAAGTAGCCAAAAGTCAGAAAACACACTTCTTTGGCCTCCAGCTCCCAGAATGGTGGCTGGGGGACTCTGAGTACTACGTTTTCCTCGCTCTGTGCGTGGATGACTGCAGTCTGTTGCAGAACCAGGGCAGAATGAATCCAGCAGTGGAAAAATCATGAAAACGTCAGAAAGAAGCTATACCAGAACACCGCCTCACAGCCCAGAAAAAAACCAAGGAAAATCTATGGATGCCAGCTGTGAAAGCCTTCGACTTCACAATCATGAGAACCTCAACGGGATCAAAGTATTCAGAGACATAGCCATGTTGGTCGTCTGTGCAGGTAAGCAAAGAGATCCTGCAGCACATTTGAGACCAACTGAGAGAAAGAAGTTTGTAGCATAAACCTTTGTAGACTCAGGCCTTGTCTAGAGGGGCTATTTACCCCACCTTGCCCCTGTCTTGGAGCCCTGCAGTCCAAACGATTCAGGGCTCTTGCCCCCTTTTGCCCCCAGGCAGTCCATATGACACCCAGGGCAAAAACGGTGGTGGTGGTGGAGAGAGATGAGGTAAAGCCCGTTAAACCTTTTCATCAAAATACCCAAGGAAAACCACCTTATTGATGAAAAAATGGAGTGGCCCCACAGGAGTCCATACCCGTAGGCTGTGCCCGTATCTCTGCAGCCGCTACTGCGCCGTCCGCGTCGCACTCTCCAAAGCCAGGAAGGAGGTCTGCAGTGTGTGACCAAGGTTGGTCCCATGCATGGGCCTTGATCACATGCTGCAGGCTCCCTTCCTGGCTTCAAAGAATGCAATGCAGAAGGCAGCGGAGGTCGATGCAGAGGCGGGCCGGCATCCCATTTTGTGCAGGTAACAGCGGAGTAACGGGCCTGATCCGGGGCCAGAATATGGAACGGTAAGCCAGTGTATCCTGGCCATTGTAGACGAACCCTCAGTGTGCTTTATCTAGACACTGTCTCCAAAAGCTTATGCTACAGCCTTCTTTCTCTCGAGGGATCAGTTCTGACAGATCTGTCCATCCGTAGTGTTAATTACACTTCTTTTTTCCCTTTTTTAAAAAAAGCACAACATGATGTGCTGTTTTGCACTTAACACTGTTTGCTTTTATGATTATGGTTATTTGCGTTTGAGCCTCTTGCTGTTTTTTAAACCTCATAAGCTGTTTTGTGTCCACAGAGGGAAAGCCAGGTGAAAATAACAGACCCCGTCAGCCCAGCCTCCCAGCGCCCTCCTAGTGTGTGTGTTTCCACCGGTGTCATCATGAAGCACGGTGGGTGACATTCATGGGCCGAAATCCATTATGAGCCGTGTCAAATCTGCAGGAGGACAGAAAGACTCTGAAAGAGCAAGTTTGGGTGGCCTAGCCTAGCTCACATGCCAAGCCAAGGGAAAGCTGGAGTTTGTAGCTGGATTTCCCCAAGGACAACCCATTTCCTCCCAGAGCTCAGAAATAACAATTACAAGTAACCATATTACCTGCAAATAAGTTACTTTTTGGACAGTGATGGTGGAGTAAATTGCTTTTCAAAAGTCACATTGAACCTATTTTCTTTGTGTAATGAGTAACGTTTCCAAGTTCCCTCTGAAGTTGCTCTAAATTTATGTTAAAACACTTCAATGGGTCTTCCAAGTCCTTTTTCAAAGTTCTTAAGCAGATTTTCCCTCCCAAGTATCATGTTATTCTCTAATTGATCATAAGGCATTGAAGAAGAAGAAGAAAAAGAGTGTGCAATGAAGTTACATTTCCTAAAGTCATATAACAAGTGGAAAGGAAGCTACTTTCTTGATGAATAACATTAGCATAAAGAGTATTTTAAAGGATTTGTAGCTTTTGGGAAGGATACTCCCTCACACCCAAAGTTTCATGCCACTCTCTTATCAGTCATAAGGTCCTTAAAATTACATAACAGGTGAGAAACTGGTGCAATGGTTCTTTCAAAAGCTCAAGATTTTTTTTCTTTCAAACTTTCAAGCCATCCTCTTACTCGTCACCCCCTGCCCCCAAAGTAATGTGACAGAATGCATACTCTCCAACATTTCAAAGGTGAAGACAGGGAGATGTGTGTCCAAACAACATCAGAGCATGGTCAAGATGGCAAAAGGCACTGGAGAAGGCCAGACAAGCTAGGAGATTCTGCAGCAGTTTCCTTTTGCCTGAGCCAACTGGAAGGGGCAAGATTCTGCCCTACCCCTCCATTCTCCCGCTGAGTTTAATGGAGGGCAAATCAGTTTTGCACTTTGGGCTCTATTTGCAGTCATTGCAGTAAGCCTAGGATGAAGAGGGAAAGTGGGAAAAGGCAAGAGCAAGGGGGGCATTTTAAAAATAGCTGGAAAACTGGGATGGCAGAGGATTCATTGGGACTGTTCCTGCCAAATCAGGACAGTTGGGGGGATGGGAATGTGAGGCTTTCAAAAAATAACGAGGAGGACTTATTTTAAAGACCACAACAGGCATGAACTACTTAAGAATATTGCAACTGATGTTACAAGATGTGTTTCCCTGCCATTCCGTCAAAGAAGGGCAGAAGGATGGCTGGAAGGCTGCTGGGAACACGGCCTGTCCCACCAGGAAGTGAGCGGACCCTGGCGTGTGCCACGGAAGAGTTAAGCCTTGGCGTGGGCTTGGCTGCCAACTTCCCTTCTCCTTAACAGTCGGGCGTCACCTTTCCCACAGTCACAATCAGACCTCCTTGGTGTTCCTTTGTGATGCTGACAGGAACTAGTGTGTTTGCAGAGCAGCCCTGGTGCCAGGCGGGTGAATCAGGGGCCAAGGACCCCCCCCCCCGCAGCAGGAAGTGGCTGCACCCTCAGGCCAGCATCACAAGCAAGTGGGTGCATGGGCTGTGTTTGTTGTCCTCCCCCAGCATCTATTGCTGTTTGCCACCTCCCACCTGTGAATCACATGCCGGGCAAATATTACAAATACTATCATGCAAATAGAAAAGTGTGTGGTGTTTCCGGTTGAGCTGGGCTCCGGTGGCTTTCTCGTTGGCTATGTCCAGGGTAAAAGTCCTCCTAAGCAGGGAAGCTCTGCCACTTGGCAGAAGCGGATCGAGATGGCGCACAGCCAGAGACAGTGGCCTGAATGCTGTGGGTGTCTTACATACCCAGCAGTGGTTGGACATTTGTTGTCTGATGCAGAGTGGCTGTATTCATTCAGCTCAAAGTGCCAAAGGTGGAACTGTGTATGTGGTACCACTGCACATGGTTGTGCATTGCACATGAGTGCATGGGCATGTGATGCATGGTATGCATTTGCATATGGCCACATGTGGGGCACGCAGATGCACCCATTTGCTTGGTGGCACATTCAGTTCTCAAACATTGCAATACAGTAATGAAGCGTCATTATGCAGGCAGCATGTAACTTTGTGAGGGTAAAGTCCTGTTGTCATTGTGCGCCTTCAAGTCTTTTTCTAACTGTGGGTGACCCTGAGGCCAACCTCTGCTGGGATTGATTTCCCCTTGATCTGGACACTATAGTCCTATTGATGCAGCCTAGAATTGCAATATCTGTTTGCCTGTAGCTACCAAAACTGCATCAGCATTGCTACTTTTGCCACCATTCTCTTTGTTCCTGGGAGAAGGTGGAGGTCAGGGGGTGTGTGTGGGAGTTACTTCTTGCTTCTCTTTGCCCATCTCGCCCTCCTCCTCCTCTCAACTAGGAGGCCTCTTGGAGAATTCATTCCACCCCTTGCCACAGTGTCTGGATTTTCTCTTCCTTCTTAACTGATCCTCCCCCTCTGTCATACACTGGTGTGTGCCTCTGTTATAGCATGCCCAAACTTGTGAAGAATTTGGGGTGTACACAGAGATATGTCTATATTTGTCATAATATAAAATGAGAAGGTGTCGGTGTTGTTGTGTGTGTGGATAATAATGCTGTCATGCAAAGGAGGAACCCGCCTGTGCTGAGCTGAGACATTGCAGCACCATGTAATCCATGTGCGTGACCTGGTACATCTTATCTGCCTGGTGTGCTTAATGTGAGTAGAACAAAGCCAACACATTAAACCAAGCCATTGTGTGCCTTCTTCAGGCCCTGTGGAGAACGTGCATCTGTGCACAGTGCTGAGAGGGAACGGGGCACATGGTCTGGTTGATATGGATGTCTTGGGGAAGGGCTGTTGCAGCTTAAGGGTAGAAGAGCACATGCTTTGGATGTGTGTGTGTGTGTGGGTGGTCCCAGGTCCAATTCCTGGGCTAGGTGGACCAAGCGCCAGAGTCAAGCCACTCTACCTGGCTGTCTCTCCAGGAAGGAGGCTGTCGTTTGGTAGCAAGCAAGCTGGGGAGGTTGGGATGGATCTTGTAGAAATCTACTATAGCTGGGAGGCAAAGCTGCCTCTTGCCCACAACCAGGGGTTTAATTGTTACTTGGATTAACTCCGGCTCTCTCTCCTCCTCCTCCTCCTCCTCCACTGCACAATGTTGTCTTTACTGCTGGAATGCTGACCTCACTGGGAAAAAATGCCTGGCACAGAAGCAGGAGCCAAGGATAGCGGCTGCGACTCTGCCTCCTATCACCCACTGTTCCTGTTATGTTGGCACAGCACCTACTGTATTCTCCTTCCTCACACAGGCTCAGGATTTGGGATGCCGGGGTGTGTGTGGGGTGGAATCCACACTACACAAATAATCCAGTTTGAAACCAGATTATTTGCATGCCCCCTTCTTCTGGAATCCTAGGATTTGTAGTTTTACAAGGTCTTCTGCCTTCTCTGACAACAAGTGCTCATGCCTCAACAAAGTACAAACCCAAGGATTCCAAAGGAAGGAGCTATGCAAATAATCCAGTTTCAACCTGGATGATTTCTCTAGTGTGGATGCCCTGCAGGTTGTTGTTGTTGACGTGTACCCCACCATTTCCGCAAACCTGGGACTCCAAGTGGCTTGCAAATTAAAATACAAGACAGATAAAACATACAAAAGATCACCATTAACATGGAATTTAACTACCAGCACCATTTTAAGAGAATACAGTTGACAGACTCACTGATTGATTAAAGGCATTTATTGATCCCTTCTTGACCCACCTAAGCATCCACTCCTACAAAGTGGAGCCAAGGGAACCTCCTAGTTTATTAGGGAGCTGGTGGTGATGAAAGGAGTGGGATGAAGACTAGAGTGATGATGGTGGAAGACTGGCCGAACATAGGCTAGAGCTCATTGGAAGGCCTAATTGTTTTAGTAGGTTTTGATGCTGTGCTTTCTGCAACCGGACTTGTTTATCTTGGATTGGCCTTTTTAGTCATCAGTGTGCTTGCAGAAAGCGCAGGATGAGTCCTTCCTGAATCTTCATTTGCAAAGAAAAAACAGAGAAAGAGAGAGAGAGAGAGAGAGATGTTCTTTGGTGAGCTGTGGGGCCCACTCTGGGAGCAAGGTGCCATATTGAATAAATAAATAAATACCTTTGCAGGTAGGGTTGCATCATGTCTAAGTATGGCAAGCACAGAGGGTGGGGAGGATGTGTGTGTGTGTGTGGCGGAAAAAGAGAGGGAGAGAGTTGCATAGAAGTGCTTGGAGCTGGCTGTTTAGTTTACAAAGGATAGCTTGCCAAAAGTATTCCTCATCTTGCAGCAAAAAATTGCATTAGTCACCCACACTTTCAGCTTGGAAGGAAGCAAGCCTTTCGGTGAAAGTTGGGGAAGAGGAGCTACAAGGGGGAGAAAAGGTGGGAGCCCCCTCCCTCCCCAGCCTGCTCATACTTGCTCCCAACTCGATTTCCTCATCCGTTGCCATGGTAAATATTTTTGTTCGTTGCCACCTTCCGACTGACAGATGTTCTGGAGGCCTTTGTGCAGGATTTTTTTTCACAATCATCCACATCTCACAAATGGGCAAACGTTAGTGCTTTTGTGTGTGTGCAAGAGAGAGTGCACATACTCACACACTCCAGCTGGGCCAGTGGACCTGGGACAGGCCTCTCGTTTGCTGGCCCTGGGCAACCACAGAACCTGCTTGGTCCTTGGGAGCTGTAATCCATTATCCACCACAACTCAGTGTTGCTCTGTGTCCTTAGAGGTTGTTCTTGCTCTTATTTATCTATTTATATCTTGACTCCCCCCACTCCACCAATACTGAGATTCAAGGTGTCTTACAATTTTTTTAAAAAATACAGATTAAAATATATACAAAAACATCAACTAAAATGTGTAAAGCTCTTATTAAAACACAATTCACAATTAAACAACCTATAGAATTACAGCCGGTTAAAATCCATCAAAAGCCCAAAGATAAAAATCAACAAAACAGCACACACATTACCTGTATTTGTGTATGTGTGTGCCTTCACATCACCTGTCAATTTAGGGCAACACATGAATTTTACAGGGTTTTCATAGGCAAGAAATACTCAGAGGTGATTTGCCATGACCTTCCTCTGAACACAGCTTACAGAATCTGGTATTCCTGGTAGTCTCCCTTCCAAGTCCTAATCAGACCTGACCCTGCTTAGCTTCCCAGATCAGACAGAATTGATTCCATTGGAAGGAATTGGACTCAATGGCCAGCGTGTATACCAGTCCCATTGACCTCAATGGGTCTACTCCAGTTGAGTCTGAAAGTGGATCTAGCCCTTTGGCCTTAGAATTATGCCAGGTCATGGTGAGACCTTCCTGAGTTCCCAGCAGTTAAACTTCAGAATGGATCAGAAAGGAAACGGGTGCTCGTGTCTAGCTCGCAAGTCAATGCATGTCGACGCAGGTTACGTGAAACCAGCATGAGCAATGCCTACCCAAACAGTAGGCGCTGCTGAATATGTTTGAGTTGCAAAGCAGTTCTGTCATAAGAACAACCAGATCCATGGTGAGATTAAACACTCAAACAAAACAATCAACGGTGATAGTTGTACTAGTACATTTTGTTTAAGTAGCCAGTGGAAGGATGACTTTGGCTGGAACAGAAGAATTCAGTGCACAGGCGGTGGGGAAAGCCTCCAGAGGCAGGAAGGTGGACAGCTAGGTACCCTTGGAGTTTTACTGGCATTTAGTGTACAGTATTTCTTTTAATTAATTTTTTTATAATATACTCTTAACATAATACTTACAACAAATCTTCCTTTTCTTTTCCATACATTCACATCCTACCCCTCCTCCCTGCTGCTGCTTCTTCTTTTTTGGTTGGATTTGCTTTCAAGTTTCTTTTTCATTTCTTCTTTAAAAATAATCTTTACTGATATGCAATCATTTTATAATTATTATTGATTTCTCTTATATTATGCAACTGTATCTTCCTTATTTCTTCTTATCCCCTCTTATTATCACATGTTTATATATTATTTCATAAATAATAGCTAATCTAAATCATATGCATCTATATATTAGTCTTGTACCGTGTTGCTCATAATACACGTGTGTGTGTGTGTGTGTGTGTGTGTGTATTTTACATCCATAAACGCAACTGACAACGCAGAAATAATCACAACCCAGAAACATCACCCAAGGAGCCCTTCTGCTGTGCTTTCTGCAACTGGACTTGTTTATCTCGGATTGGCCTTTTCCGTCATCAACGCGCTTGCAGAAAGTGCGGGATGAATCCTTCCTGAATCTTCGTTTGCGAAGAAAAGCCAGAGAGAGAGAGAGATCCATAACTATATCAATGATGGATACTGGTATTTAGTTTCATTTTAACTTATTGACATATTTAAGCATTGTAAATAGGACAGTGCATTCCTTTTATAAAATGAATGGTAAGCAAAACAAATATACTTGATTCAGGGCATTCATTTTAATTAGGAAAAGAAATGGGAAAGCAAACAAACTCTGAACCGCAGCAACAAAGGCTGGCATTTGTCAGAGCCTGTGTGGTGGTGCTTGCCTCTCCGTGTGGATGAGGCTCTCCTTTAGCCCCAGGGTGGGCAAGGGGTGGGGGAGGCTGCTGGGCCATTTTGAGGCCCCAGGGCATCTCAGGGGTCATCCCACCCACAATATTTTGTCCCCAAATGCCCTTGAGGGGGCATGGAGGTATTTTTGCCATGTCTTTGCCACATAAGGCCAATTTAGGCCCCCAAAAACCTTTTTGGAAACATGGAGTAGCTTCCATTCACTTCCTGTTGTTAAAAACAGCCCATCCTGGATCTAAAATGGCTCAGAGGGGCCGAAAACAAGGTGGAGATGCCCCCAAATGTGCCCCTCAGAGGGCATTCAGAGGTCACTTTTAAAGTTTTATTTTTTCAGTCGTGGGGTGACCCTCCAAGGTCTTCTGAGGGGCTAAGGTGGCCCTCTAGCCTCCCATGGTTGCCCACCCTCCTTCAGCCCCTTTTACCCCATCCAAAGCCCCTTCCTGGCAGCTGTCAATCACCCCCCATCCACCCACCCACCCAGAGGGAGGAAACTCAGAAGCGGAAGAAGCAGGCGCTCTTGGCTTGGCGGGGAAGGAAATTCCTCTGGCCCCAACCCAAGGGCACAAGCTTCCCCAGAATGCTTTGCTCCTCTGGAGACCAACTGGCGTGAAGGGATGCTGAGAAGAAGGTCTGGCCAGCCAAGATATCCAGACAAGGTGGTGGAGAGGGAATATTTCTGAGCACCCCCCCCCCACACACACACATATGAATAAGCCCCAGGGCTGCTTGGTCCATCTTGCCTGAGCATGGCTGACAATTTTTCATCCTTGGCTTCTCCTCATCCTCTTTGCAGTGGATAAAGATGTTTATCAGGAGCAAGCACTCCCTAATCCCTGCATTACTATTCATTTGTAATATGCAAAAACAAAGGTGTAATTATAGGGCTCAGGCTTTGTGCCCAGGAGCTGTGCAAAAAACAGAATTCCCAGCAGGTGTCAGGGAAAGGAGGACCCACTTCCAAAGAGAAATAGCCCCCTGCCCTTCAATTGGGTGTGTGTGTGTGGGGGGAGATTTCAGGGTTGTGGGATCGACCCTCCCTCCATCCCTTTGGAAGTCTTTAAAGAAAGGTTGGTTGGGCATCTTTTGGAAGTGCTTTAGTTGCTCTGTATGGCAGGACAAGACAGAGGGCTTCTTTAGACCTCAGAGGGGAAAAAATTGCCTCCCCGGGTCCTGCAGAAAACACTTTCTGTGCTAGACTGTTCTCTGTACAGAAAACATGATATTTCCAGAGCTGCATTAAGAGGGAGAAAAAGTCATAATTGCGGCATCCTTTTTAATGATGAGCTGCCTCTCTCAAGGAAGCAAATGACTCCCCCATGACAAGACTGCTCCAGAGCCACCTCTGAGCCAGATGCAAGCGATGATGATGATGATGATGATGATGACATCCTCCTTGCCTGCTTTCAGCCAGACCTACATTTTGCCACCTCTCCTGTCTTCTTTGGTCTCCATTGTGTTCTCACCTCAGTTGAAAGGAGCGCTTGAAGCCCCACTTTTGAAGGATCCAGGGCAAAGTCCTTCAAAGCCCCCCCCCTTTTTTCTTTTCTTTCTTTTAAAGAGAAGTTTGTTCACACTTCTGCCAGCAGTTTGCTTATTTTTTTTGTTTTTGATCTGCTTTCTCTCCAACTGTAAAATGGTCAGAAATGGAAGAAAGGAAAAGATCTGAAGGAAACCACCTCACTCCAGTCTGCCTGCATCCATACAGCTGTACTGTACAGACATACGTAAATAAATAAATGTAAATGTGCTACTTTTCTCAGAATTGAATTATTGCTGCCCTGTTTCCTGTAATGACAGTGTTGTTAAATTTGGGGAAAGAGTCAGCAAAGGTACTGGAGCTGACTCATGCTGAGTGCAGTGCCACGCTTTCTTTCTTTCTTTCTTTCTTTCTTTCTTTCTTTCTTTCTTTCTTTCTTTCTTTCTTTTGGAGGCCCTATAAAACCTTCACAGAGCCATTTGTCTCCACAGCTGGTTGAAATCCTGGGATGCCTCTGAAGAAAGGCACCTTGGCTGGATTCCTGCTTGAGGGTGGGTGGGAGGCAGGTGGTGAATGGCTCCCAGTTTTATGGCTGCTCCACTCCTGGGTTGCATGGGAGCTCTCCAGTGCTGGACCTCATTCCTAACTGTGATGGAAAGAATATTCTCAACTATGGGTTGAGGGTACTAAACTTTTTCTAAGTTTACTAAAAGTGCTGTCACATCACTTCTGGCACCAGAAAATGTTAGTGGCCCCTGCCCCTCTGTAGTTGCCCACCGCTCTGATCGGAGTGGCCAAGCAAGCCATGAAGCCTCTATCCATGATTGTTTACCTGTCCAACCCAACTGGAATTGCTGGCTTGTTGCTCTTATGCCACAATAAGCCAAGAACAAACCCTGGCTTGTCAGTCTGGCTTGTTAGGAGAGAAACAAAGCAGGGAACCTGCTTCAGAAATAATTTATCCTGACTGTTGGCACATTGAGGGCTGCAGGCAAAACGTTCCGGAGCCCTTCTAGAACTTTCTGGAGCAAGCCAGCTGGCAAGAGCAAAGACCCACGGTGGACCCACACAGAAAGCAGGCCAAGATGACTCAAGAGGGTGAGGGTTTTTTTTTCTGTAGTGGAAGTGGGCGTAGGACCAGGAGAATGGGATGGAAATCACTGGTGACTCCCATTCCCAGGCGTGTGTGAATCTGTTCCATGTTTTGGACAGCTGTAAAGTCCAGCTACCCAAGGTGTGAATTTATTCTTAGAATGAGATCCAGCCCCTTGCAGAGTTCCTTTAAGGTTTGGAATAAAACCTGTAGCAGACTCACTGTCCCCACTGGCATGGGATCCACCGGCCACCACTGTCTCAGATCACAACTCCTGGGCAGCCGCCTCACCAGTCTGGGCAACTGAGCTCCCCCCGCCATGGAGAGGCCTGCTCCCACTTCCATTCATATGGATGGGTGTGGTGGGAAAATGAGTTCAAGGGCTGATGTTGCTGACTCAGGCAGTATGACTCTGACCCTCTTCACACCAGATTCACCGGGCATGCAGATGTTAGGAACTGGCAGGAGTCCCATGTCACTGCCTCCCTCTTGCTGTGGCAACAATGCCAGAGAAGCCAAGCCATTGTGGGATTTTGGGGAGGATGTGAACTTTGCTCCAGTTACACTTTCCTGATCATCCCTGGGTGTGTTTTCCCCCCCTAAATTAACGGTTCCCAAACTTTGGTGCTCAGATGTTGCTGGATTTAAACTCCCCAAAGCTCCAAACAGCATGGCCAGTAGCCAGAGATTGTGAAGGTTGTGGTCCAACAAGCTTATGAAGACTTATGCTGGCCAGAAGCTACTGGGATATGCCTTAACCCACATTTGACATTATTTTTACGTCGGTGGTGTCCAACCTTTGGCCCTCTAGGTGTTTTGGATTGCAGCTCCCAGAATTCCTGACCATTGGACCAGCTGGCTCAGGCTTCTGGGAGTTGGAGTCCAAAACACCTGGAGGGTCAAAGGTTGGATCCTGCTGTTTTAAGTCAAGTGATGACAATTGTAGTTGTCCATAGTAATGAAACTTTTCATGTTCTTGTGAGCTGACTTGAGTGCCAGGTTTGGGAGGTTTTTGCATTTTAGGAGCTTTCTGCAAAAAAATCATTTGTGGAGGGAAAAATATTGGGGTGTCTTGTGAGCAGGTAGCTGGGGAGACCCTTCAGGCTCCTGCCATAACGGCTTGTCTCAAGGCACCCCATGCCTGGGAATGTGCTTCATGTCCCAGGGCCCCATCTCCAGGGCCTCAGCACCGCGTCAGTCAGGGCACTGCTGGTCTGCAAAAGTAGGGTTTTGGAGGTCATGTTCAGTCATTCCTGATGGTGAGCATGAATCCCCAGCATTTAGGATATTGTAAATCCAACATACAATATTGTAACTGCTAAATAAATAGGAGGCTAGCAACTGTTTCCTTAAAAAAAAAATCTTTGTGCAAAGAGGCATCTATGCCAAAAAATAAATAAATACTAATTTATGGGTGCAGAAGGAAGTAAGCCTAGGGTTGGATTCCTCGATCCTCCTCTGCTTCTTTCAACCCAGACAGTTTGGCTTCTCTCAGACTTGTTTGACTTCCAGGGCTGCCACCCACCAGCATTCCCCATGGTGCCCCCCCTCACCTGGCTTCACCCCACTTTTCACCCTCAGTAGGAGACTCCCACACTCCCAGCCCTCTCAGCCCCCCCAACTAACCCACGAAGACCTGTCTGCTTATTCTCCTCCTCCTCCTCTGATGGCCTCCAGGCAGCTCCCATGTCAGCCACGGTGATTCATGGGCAATTCAAAACCTGATTTTTGGGTCTCTTTGTGAAATGAAGACAGCAAGGAGGATGATTAGCATTATTATCATTTCATTACAGAAACCGAAATGCTGTGCAAAAAGAGAAGGAACAGGTCTGGGTGGTGTCTGGGGCATGCTGAGACTCGTGAAACCGAAAACGCTCATTGACTCCAAGTGGGCCCATCAGCCAGAAATGTTATCATGAGGGCAGAGCTCAGAGAAAGTTCCCCTTTTTGGACTACAACTCCCAGAATTTCTCAGCCACATTCTGGGAGTTGTAGTCCAAGGAAGAAGGACTTTTCCAGGCTCTGAGTCATCAGGCTTAGAGTGCAAAATTAGACCTGGTCATGCCATTGGTCTAATCTGAGGCTGAGAGAGTGTGATTTACCCAAGGTCACCCAGTGGGTTTCTGGTCTCCGAGAGTCGTAGTCCAACACTCAAAACACTACACAACATGCGCTCTCTCTGGCATTACTCTAGTCAGGACTAATAATAAGATTTAACCCTTATTCTTTGTACCCCTTGCCCCCCCATAAAACTTCTCCCCCCCCCCCCGAAGTTTCCCTTCATTCTCCAGCTTTCTAGCATTGCAGTTGAGCATTTATACTTCCACCACGGAGGTGCTCAGTGCCTCCTCAGAAAAAAAGCAAATCCCATAATTCTGGCTTTTATAAGCAACCCATTTGAAGGAATTTCAAGTGGACAGTTTCTCCACAACTTTGCAGAGAAACCACGATGCATTAGACTTCATAAACAGTTTAAATCATTATTGCAAGATGACTTGCACAAGATGCATTTACTTCCGAGTCACTGTTACTCAGTTTACGCAACTATCTGGCATGTTGAAAATACCATGTGCTTTTTGGGAAGCTTCACAGCATAGTTTCTAATTAGAATACATTAACTGAGGAGTATTTTTGTCATTACTTACAAAACATTCTCCCTCTCAACAGAAATCTGTTTTATAATGACTGACACCCAAACTCTTCTCCCTACACACACACCCCAAATTGTCTTGCTGCATCCCTGCCTATTGAGTACTCAACCTGCTGCCCCGGGTACCAGCCGGGAGACCACCCACCCACCCACCCACCCCACTTTCTTGGAGGGGGCAACACTCTCTCTGCCTCTGGCTGTGTCTGTGATCCTGAGGTTTCCTTGCTGGCGCCATCGCATGAGGCATCGGCTGCAGGGCCCAGGCAGTTAAAGTTAACTATTATCCAATGGGACTTTTTAATTGAGGCAATAAAGACCTGCAGAAAGTAGGGGGAAGGGAGGAGGACCCAGCCTTTACTGGGAGCCAGTGCCAGCTACGGTGCACCTGCCCTGCATGGCGACCTCCCCTGCCTGGCCTCCCCCATCACCCCCCGGGGTGCTTAAACAAGATTAATGCTTCAGTAATAGACCATAAACAGCATGTCGGTGCCTTGGCTGAGTGCCCGCCTGCCCGCCTGCTTGCTGCTGTTGCTGCTGCTTTCTGGAGCCACCAATGAACAGCCACCAGGGAGTGTCCACATGGCACAGTTATAGCAGTTTGATGCCACTTGGCTCCACTCCAAAGAGTCCTTAGACTTGTAGTTTGGGGAGGTACTTTATTTGCTAGAAAACTTCTGTCCACTCCCCTCAAATGTACCTCTAGATCTCTCCCAGAGAATTCAAAGTCTTGCAACAAACCACAAATCCCAAGGTGCCACAGCCAGAGAGAATGGCAGTAGACAAAATGGTACGAAAAGCCACCAATTGTGTGGTGTGGGTTGCACTCCAAATCTGTACAGGGTGGGTCGGATGCTGTTTAGGTTCAGGGCCAAAGGATGGATGGAGCCTGCAGATGCCTGGAGCAGAAGAGCCCCCATGACACCTGGAGGGATCAGAAATGTGGATTTTGAGTTCATTAGATATGGGCTGGCCAGCAGGGGCTGGCCAACTGCTTCTAGCAGACCTCAGCATTTCAATGCAACCCCCCACCTCCCTGGCAGCAACTGCAGGGCTCCATCAGAGGGGAGCCAGGGCCCTACGCCACGGCAATGCAGGGCAAATGGCTCCCAGCATAGTTACATACCACCTGCATTACACAGTCCCTGGACAGGGCAGCACAGTCACACAATGTATGGGGATCACTGCTAGAGGTGGCTGGCTGACAGAATGTTGCACAACTACAATGCACATTGGCACATGTTCTGCTTTGGGCCCCTGCATGTCCTGCAGTGGGATCGCAGGCCCCAGGACAGGATGAAGAAGACCCCCATTGCAGGCGGCCTACACCCCACCCAATGTTCTGTGGTATGTGTTCTATTAGTGGACATCCACTTCTGTCCACATCAGCTGGATGTGGCCATTGAGTAACACAACTCATGTCTGAGTATGTCACTGTTTGTTTATTATTTAAATGTTGTTGCTGCTGTTGTCGGCCACTATTCTACATCAGTTACTTT
Source organism: Gambelia wislizenii (assembly GCA_030847615.1). Lineage (NCBI taxonomy): Eukaryota > Metazoa > Chordata > Lepidosauria > Squamata > Crotaphytidae > Gambelia > Gambelia wislizenii. The sequence continues at coordinate 38,593,479 of JAUMIR010000011.1, read as the reverse complement.
GGCCCAAAACCTCTCCAAACCTGACAGAAGCATCGTTCCTCCATGCTGGTAGAACGGAGGCAGCTGGTACCCAGTAAAGTAGTTTTGGGAGGGAATTATGATCATGGCAAGAGTGTCAAAATCATGACTAAGTAGTGATCACAATAGGAAACAGTCATAGATGAGTCAATCTGGGGAACTATTCTGTAGGCTGTTCCAAGAATACTTAACTAAGACACCTCTCTCTCCTGGCCTGACCTCCCCAAACCTGATGGAAATGTCATTCACCCATGCTCTGATCACTGGCAGAATGGACCATGCAGCTGATGCCTACCTGGGAAAACAGGTTTGGAGGGGAGGTACAATCACAGCAACAGTGTCACAATTGTGACTAAGGAGCAGTTGTGAATATGAAACAATTATGGATGAATAGATCTAGTTAACTGTTCCGTATGTAGTTCCAAGTAAACTCAGTAGCTGATATAGAATATGGGCTGTAATTTACTGATTTATCTATTTATTTCATATATATATGTATATATGTGTCTGTATGTGTCACTAACCAAGCCAAGGCTGTCATACTTTGGACATACCATGAGATGTTATGACACATTGGTAAAGATGCTGCTGCTCAGTAAAGTGGAAGGTGGAAGGAAATGGGGGAAACTGCATGGCGGTGGATGGATGCAACCCAGGAAGCCACGGCTGTTGCTTGAGCCTGCCAGGCCTGAGCAGGGCTGTGGATGCCCCGGTGGTCTCTCATTCCTATGGTGGTCATAAGTCAAAGTCATCCTGATAGCAAATAACAACAGGTGTCACTAATAGGATGCTGGACAGAATCTCAAAATCAGGAAATGTTTTTTTTAATTACAATTTCCAGAATTCTCCCCAGCCAGTCTGGCCACTGAAGACAGGATTCTGGATATTGCAGTCCAAAAACATCAAGGCTTGTCCAATTACCAACAAAACATCATCCATGGCTAATGTCAGTTCTCTGTCAGCAACTCCTCCCAAGACTTTGGGTGCCCCAAGATGGCCCATGGCTTCCCACTGTCCATCCTGAGAGACCAAGGGCTCATCACCCTAGTAACTGAAATGCACAAACATACACACAAGAGCGCACACCATGGAAGGAGACCTCTAATCCCCCCTAAGCCGTTGCCAAGGCGACTCCAGCAGCAGCCTTACCTGCTGTCAGAGAAGAAGAAAGGAAGAGAGCCACAAGCTGATAAACCGGTTCCTGTTTCCAGTACAAAGTTCTTTTCCTTTATGGATCCACCCTCTTGGTTCAACTGGGGTTTTTGGGGTGGGGGGAGGCAGGGGGCAGCCAGAACTGCAGGAAAACAGCAGGACTTTGGAGGGGCATGGGGGTACGTGTGTGTCAGGGAAAGAGGAGCAGGCTGCTGGGAGTTGCTTCTCAGCCTTGACCGTTGCCAGTCCAATCAAGGTCCAAAGCCTTCCCCATCCCACCAGCTCTGGAGTTTTGCAGCTGAACTGGATTAAAAGACAACCAATGATTAATGTCTTCTATTTCCCTCGCCACATTCCTGCTGGCCCCTGCAGGGTCTTCATTTGCACAGGAAAGCTCTTCCAAACTGTCCTCTTCTTTTCCATCATTCATGGATCCTGGATCTGGGGGGCCTTGAGACCCCCCCCCCAGACTAGGCTAGGGAATGATCTGGCAAAACATGACCACCAAGACTCCAATGTAGTTAACCCTCCTCAGGTAATATCTATCAAAAGTGTACTGAATGGGCAAGCATTAAGAGATGCTGAGACAGTTCTGTCATTGAGCCCTCCTAGGAATAAGAAAGGCTGCCTGCCATGGATGCCATTTACACTTGGGAGGAAGCTCCAGTATGGTGTAGTGGTTTGACAGTTGGATTATGACTCTGGAGACCAGGGTTCAAATGCCCAATTAGCCATGGAGACCCACTGGATGGCCTTGGTCACATTCTCTCAGCCTCAGAGGAAGGCCAAGTCAAACCCCTTCTGCACAAATCTTGCCAAGAAAACCCCATGATGGGGTCACCATAAGTTGGAAACAACTTGAAGGCACACAACAACATTAGTTTCATTCAGAAATTTTGTCATGTTGTTGTTACGTGTGTGTGTGTGTGTGTGTGTGTATCCTACCCCCCCAAAGTGGAGCTTGGTGGCAGGACCAGTTTAAGGAATTTTGGGGCCCCCTGCAGTGCTTTATTTTGGGGGCCCCATATGTTTATTTCAGGTCAATCTACCTAACTCAACCTAAGCTATTCACAGTACAAGATATTCAGATTATTACTAATGATGTTTTTGCAGCAGGAAGATTACTACAGGCCCCCCCACAATGATGGGGCCCCCTGCAACACTTTATTTTGGGGGGCCCATATGTTTATCTCAGGTCAATGTACCTAACTCAACTTAAGCTATTCACAGTACAAGATATTCAGATTATTACTAATGATGTTTTTGCAGCAGGAAGGTTACTATGGGCCCCCCACAATGATGGGGCCCCCTGCAACACTTTATTTTGGGGGGCCCATATGTTTATCTCAGGTCAGTGTCACCTAACTCAACCTAAGCTATTCACAGTACAGGATATTCAGATTATTACTAATGATGTTTTTGCAGCAGGAAGGTTACTATGGGCCCCCCACAATGATGGGGCCCCCTGCAACACTTTATTTTGGGGGGGCCCATATGTTTATCTCAGGTCAGTGTCACCTAACTCAACCTAAGCTATTCACAGTACAGGATATTCAGATTATTACTAATGATGTTTTTGCAGCAGGAAGGTTACTATGGGCCCCCCACAATGATGGGGCCCCCTGCAACACTTTATTTTGGGGGGCCCATATGTTTATCTCAGGTCAGTGTCACCTAACTCAACCTAAGCTATTCACAGTACAGGATATTCAGATTATTACTAATGATGTTTTTGCAGCAGGAAGGTTACTATGGGCCCCCCACAATGATGGGGCCCCCTGCAACACTTTATTTTGGGGGGCCCATATGTTTATCTCAGGTCAGTGTCACCTAACTCAACCTAAGCTATTCACAGTACAGGATATTCAGATTATTACTAATGATGTTTTTGCAGCAGGAAGGTTACTATGGAGCCCCCACAATGATGGGGCCCCCTGCGGATGCTGCTGCTGGTGGTGACTTAAACTGGTCCTGCTCGGTGGAGTGCTTATAAAAATTAAAACCAGAGATCTTTTGAAACGGTGGCAAGGGAAGGACATGTTGGCCAGCTGGGGTGGATGGGAGTTGTAGTCCAATGTGCCTGGAGGTTGCTGCATTGGAGAGAGCTGGCACTGGGCCTGGCCTGCAGAATTCACAAATCTCTCCTTTGAAAGGTGTTTGAGGCGTGGCTCCCCCTGCGTGCTTTTTCTGCGTGGGTTTTTCCTGGCCTCCTGCGCCATCTAGTGTGAGGCTGAGAGGTTTTTTGCTGGGTCATCACAGGTCGGGTTCTCCAGAGGTGGCATAGTCCTCACAGCCAGTCCCTCTACGAACTCTCTCTCTGCATCTGGCCCATGTTTTTGCTTCCCACTGACGGAATATACACTCTGGGTGGTTTACCAGTGGAACAGGAAAGGGCTCTTAATAATGTGCTGTTTTGCCTGTATTTGTTGTTGGATCTAGCAGGACTTATTGATTTATTTATTTATTAATACCCCGCTCTTCAGCCACAAGGCTATCAGAGTGGCTTACAAATTGTTTTAAGCAATAGCAATTTACACATCTATACTGCATTAAGCAGTTTCCAATGTGTGTTAGCTAATTGCCCCCACAAGCCGGGTACTCAATTTACCAACCTACATTTTACTTCCCCCCCCAAAACAAAATGTATTGAATAGGAAACACAACACACACAAAGGTAGCAGGAGATTCAGTGAGGAACATCTGCAAACAAACCTGATGTCCTCATGTGCCTTAAGAAGAGAGTAAGAAGTTTGGTATGTATATGGGAAGAGTACAGTACTTGGGTGCTGACCTTGGGGTTTTTGAAACAAGTAAATATTCTGGGAACTAGTAGTCAGAACAAGAAAACAAATCTTACATTTTAATGTCCTTGGAAATCCATGCAGGGATGGAGGAGGGGAAAAAGAGCCTAGCTTAGTTTCCAGAAGTCGCTAGAGCTGCCTTCCTTCCATGTGGGTGCACACGTGAGAGAGAAGCTACTGTGCCTGGCTGCCTCTTTCTAGGATAGCAGGCCAGGAATGATGGGAGTTGTAGTCCATGAAGTGGGCTGCAAGTGCAATTATCTTTTAGAATGGTCCAATGAGGGCTGAAGTTTTTCAAATGGAGCCACTCTCACAAGCTTACCTATGAAACAGAGTCCAGTGAGGTTTTGAAACAGAGGTCAGATGACCATTTCTGTTTTAGTTGTGGGCTCCTGTATGGCAAGGGGTTGGACTAGGTGGTCCTTTGGGACCCCTTTCCAACACTATGCGTCTATGATCCCGTTGCCATATGACATCTGGAGGGTGTTCATTGCTGCTCTAGGAGAAAGGACAACACCAACACTACTTTTTTTAAGGAGGAGGAAGGGAGCTGAATTTAAGAAGAGCAAGCGGCATGCCAACCAACATGAAAAGACAGGCATGGGAGATGGTCTGATCATAGAATCATAGAATCATAGAATTGCAGAGTTGGAAGAGACCACGAGGGCCATCCAGTCCAACCCTATTCTTCCACGCAGGAAATCACGATCAAAGCATCCCCGACAGATGGCCATCCAGCCTCTGTCTAAAGACCTCCAAGGAAGGAGACCCCACCACGCTCCGAGGGAGCGCGTTCCACATCCGAACAGCTCTGAGTGTCAGAAAGTTCTTCCTAATGTTGAGGTGGAATCTCTGTTCCTGGAGCTTGCATCCATTGCTCCATGTTCCAGTCTCTGGAGCAGCAGAAAACAAGCCTGCTCCATCCTCAGTGTGACACCCCTTCAAATACTTAAACAGGATCCACCCAGCTATCTGTCCGCCTTTTGGTTCTCCACAGGTTCAGGTTGTGTTACATACAGTGGTGGCTCCCATGAAAAAGAGGTGGTGGGTGGATCCACTCCAGGGTTAAGCCTGAATGCTAAAGGAGCTATCCAAAGTCCTGAATCCTTAGTTTAAACTAGAAATTAAGCAGGATAGACATCCTTTTGGAACTGGTGGATTCTCCTCCTCCTGTTCAGTGCCTTAGGCTTAGACCTTCAGACAGCTCCTTTGAAGTTCAGACTAAAACCCAAAGCGGATCCATCAAGGATCTGAGGAAGAGGAGCATGGGAACCATTATATACCACAGAGAGAGAGAGAGAGAGAGAGAGAGAGAGAGAGAGAGAACTATATAGATAGTTTTATTTTTGTATTAGTAAGAAAAGAGGAGAGGAAAACAATTTTTTTTTGCATTATTATTACAGCTTCTTGAAGTCGGATGTATTTTTCAGTAGAATGGTCTTATTTCAATTAAAAAAATCCTAATCCCCAAAATTCCTATATTCACATCCCATTTCCCACCCAGAACTCCCAACTAGCTCTGTCGTTGACTTTCAGGGGCCACCCAAGGAGACCCGCCCTGTTGGATCCAATGGTGCTTGGTAGAGCAGCACAGCCCCTTTCTGCAAAATTTCATCTCCCTCCTGCCTCCTCCCCATGATGTCTGCTGTGAGCACTGAGGGTGAGGGATGGGACCACCTCCCCACCTCACCAGACAGCAGGGACTGGAATGAGCACCCTTAAACGTCAGGCCTAGCCCTGTGGATGCAAGAGTGGTTAGGGCTATTTTTTCTGGGCAAGCTGTGAAGAGCAGCCCCCTTTTGAAAAATAGTCCTGTCACTGGCAGCCCTAAAGGTTTTAACTGGAAATTAAGCATGAGGAACAATCCTTTCTGAATTGATGGATTCCCCTCTGTTGCACAGCTGGGAGATTGCCTTTGGCAAATGATTCCCTGGTTCCACCAAGCACATTTTTGGGTATATTTGTGAGCTGGTATCTGTACTTCTTTAAATTTTTATAAATTGCCTGGAATGATGTAAAACAAAGAGGAGGAGGCCAGCGACAGCCATGATGCTGCATGAAGAGATGGAGGTACAAGATGGAGCTATGATAGCTTCCTTACCACCACCACTACCCACCACCACCACCCCCTGCAAACTCCACCTTCTCTTCACTGGAGACCCCCAACCCAGCCATCTCCCAGTTGGTGGAGATTGGGGAGAGCAGCAGAAAAGCCTCCAGCTCTGTTCATCTAGAAGGAAGCACAAGGTCAGGTACCCTCAGGGAGCTCTGGGGGTCCCTGCAGAAAATTTTATTGCTCTGAGTCCAGCTATAAGACCCAGAACTGGAGGAGCAAAGGAGGAGGAGGAGGAACAACAGCCAGGAGCTGCCTGGAATAGTTATTGAAAATGGTGAAGTAAAAATCTTACGGAAGTTTTAAGATTCAAACTGATAAACAATTACAACATGTTGCTGTTGTTGTGTGCCTTCATGTCATTTCTGATTTATGGTAACCCTATCACAGGGTTTTCTTGACAATATTTCTTCAGAGTGGAATTGCTGTCATTGCCTTCCCCTGAGGCTGAGAGAGTGTGACTTGCCCAAGGTGACCCAATGGGTTTCTATGGCTGACTGGGGGTTTGAACCCTGGTTTCCCAGTGTCCTAGTCCAACACTCAAAGCACTACACCACACTGACTCATTCATGATATTACCTTCAAGCATTTCACAGATGAAACCCAGGACACACGTGTCCAAGCAACATCAGACTGTGATCAAGATGGTAGAAGTTACTAACAGAGAAGAAATACAGAAGCTAGAATTGGCTGCCGCAGTTGGCTTTTGCTGAATCTAAAGGAAAGGGCAAAATTCCACCCCCTCCTCTCCTCTCCCTCCCTCCTGAGTTAATTGACTATTTTTGCACTTTGGATTCAATTTGCAGCAATTGAAGTGAGGTGAGGACAAAGCAGGGAAGTGGGAAGAGAAATCAGGACATTTTAAAAGCAGCTGAAAAAAGTGGAATGACAGAGGATTGATCAGGACTGTCTCCATCAAATCAGGACAGTTGGAGAGTATGTAATATGCCAGACAACGGTGGCTGAGAAAAACAAAGTTTGAATGATGGATGTGGCAGGGGACAGACAAAGAGAGGAAAAGATTATGAATTATTGAGACTGAAAAATGGAGATTTGGGTCCTCTGGGGGCTGGGAAAGCAACTGTGTTTCCAGTGGCAAGAAGTGCTCTGGGAGCAATTCCAAATGCAATGCCAAAATGTCAGAATGAAATTGGCATGGATAGAATCATAATGGCACAATTGCAGAAAGTGAGGCTTCTTGGAATTTGCTATCCTCTCCAAGGGTGCCTCCCTGATTCCTTGATTTTTGGATAGAATCTCAATCACTGATGGCTTAAAACTCCACTTGGCAACATCTGGAAGACTGTGACACCAAGGCGATGGTGGTGGTGGTGGTAATATAGATATTTTACCGATACAGATATTGTACTGTCTATTCTCCTTTACGGGTCTGAAACATGGGTCACCTTTCGCCACCACCTACGACTCCTCGAATGCTTTCATCAGCGCTGTCTATGCACAATCCTAAATATACACTGGACTGACTATGTGACGAATGTTGCTGTCCTTGAGCAAGCAGGGATCACCAGTATTGAGGCCATGATATTGAGAATGCAGCTGCGCTGGGCAGGGCACGTTTCTAGGATGGAGGACCATCGCCTCCCAAAAATACTACTCTACGGTGAACTCGCCATGGGTCAGCATAAGAGGGGTGCTCCAAAAAAGCGATACAAGGACTCCCTGAAACAACATCTCAGTCTCGGCCAAATTGATCACCAACAGTGGTCCGCCCTGGCCTCACATCGGGAGGCATGGAGACGCACTATCCACAATGCTGCAGCCTTATTTGAGAACTCACGCCAAACAAGTCTTGAAGAGAAACGACAACGCAGAAAGAATCACAACCCAAAAACATCACCCAAGGAGACCTTCTGCTGTGCTTTCTGCAACCGGACTTGTTTATCTCAGATTGGCCTTTTCAGTCATCAGCGCGCTTGCAGAAAGCGCGGGATGAGTCCTTCCTGAATCTTTGTTTGCGAAGAAAAGCCGGTGAGAGAGACCCTACTCACCCACCTTGGTTCCCCCCAGTCCAAATGACGCCCCTGTTTGATCCTGAGAGGCACTCCCCACCACCACACACACACACTCCTCCCTGGCCGGCAGCTCCTCAGAAGGGCAAGCTTTTGCCTGAGTCCATGCGGACGGACGGATGGGCCCCTGGGGAGCTGTGCCACTTCTCCTCCAGGAAGGTGCCTGACTGCTGCTGTGCTCAGGAGGAAGCCAGTGCCCTGCCATTTGCCACCACCCGCTGGGGAGACAGCTTGCCATTAATAACATTTAAGCAGACAGACAGAAGGCTGCTGGGCTGCGGTAGAGATCTTGACATCAGAGGCCCCTGAATGGTGGTGAAGTGGCGCCAGCGTGCCTCACCCGTGCCTGGCCACTAGGGGGCTCTCTTAGCCTGGGGAAGGGACCCCAAAAGTTATCCTAAGAGGTGGGGGGTGCATTAGAGTCCCACCCGTGATGGGTGGGATTGAGTGTTTTGTACTGGTAAAGTTGACTCAAGTGGCGAATTTGACAATCTTATTTGGTTGTGAATGAAATTGCTGCACTTGGCTTGGATTCTCCTCTAAAATATATACTAAGTGGTTTAGCAACTGATTTTGTACAGTAGACTTTGCTGCTTTTCTGTCTATCTCTGTTGTCTGCTGCTCTTGAGTCTGTAATATTGCTCTTGAGGCTGCAATCTCCTTTAATATTTGGGGGAATTATTAGCTCAAACAGGAGGCCTGAGATAGGAGGGCAACTCCAGGGATCTTTTCACTTATGTACACCAGTACTAGCTGTAGATTATTATTATTATTATTATTATCATTATTATTATTATTATATTTATTTATATAGCACCATAAGCTCTACATAGTGCTTTACAAATGAGAAAAACATCAATCCAAGATAAACACAAAAACCTGCCTACGGCGCACAATTTAAAACCACAAATAGATAGCACTCCATTTAAAGTAAAACAAAGTATTTTATTGGAATAACACAAAAAGTGAACTAACACACACACACACACACACATTCTTAAGAACCACATAAGGCTATAGCAGAGTAAGGCAGAAAGGTTGGATAGAGGGAGAGAAGTCTGGGAAGATAGGGTGATAGTTACCAGTCTTGAAGAGCAGCAAAGAGCAGCTTGGATATTTATACTGTATTTCATATCCTGAAGGGTTACTCCGGTTATGACAGAGCCTGGATGGCTTTTCCACCAGATAGACAAAGGAAAGTGAAACTCCACTGATTGCTTTCATTCCAGAGTGCTGAAACATTGATAGTCTTATGACAACCTCATAATGTTGGACAGGAAGAGGCTGTGAGGAGAGATTTCTGTAGGGTATGAATTAAGGAAAGGTCACTTCTTTGCATGATTTAATTATTGCTTGAAACACTCAAGGCTGGAAGAAAGGATTAGCAAACACCCCTTAATGACTGGGTTGTTAGCATAACCCATTAACTATGGGGGGCACTTTCCACATGATCCTAACTTGGGCTTTCCCACCATTATATTTTTAGACACGTCTCAGGTCATCATGACCTTTGAGTGACCTCCAGTCTGCCTAAGCTCCCAGCCAATATTGGACCCCAAAAAGTGTCCAATATGTCCAGTTATGGAATCTCATGGGGAGGGGTAATGGATATGCTAACAATAGAATCAGAGAGTTGGAAGGGCCTGTGGAGGCCACCTAGTCCAACCCCCTGCCATGCAAGAATTCACAACCAAACGACTTCTCTCTACATAACTGGGAAGAAGTGTTTGTTTGGCTTACCCATATCCAAATGCTTTCCCTTACTCTGGGCATATTTGTATCAGAGCTTGAGGAAGTTACTTTTTTTGGCTACAACTCCCAGAACCCCACTCCCAGCCACTAAGGCCTAAATAGGGGTGGGATTCATGTGGTTCTTGTTGGACTGCAACACCCATCAGCCCTTGCCAGCATACACCATGGTGAAGCATTCTGAGGCTTGCAGTCCAACCACCTCTGGAAGGCTGCATGATTCCCACTCCTGGACTAAATCCAATTGTTTGTCCCAACTAGAGTAAATCCATTGAGTCAATGGAACATACATAAGTGTTGACATGCCAAGTTCCCATTCATTCAATGTGTCCATGCTACAATTGCACTGAGGCTTAAAATATCTTAACTGCAGGGGTGGGAACCATATGTCCCTCCAGTTCTTGGTGGACTGCAACTCCCATCAGCCCTAAACAGTCCTAGTTCTTGCCTCTCTCTTGTCTGCTAGGGATGAGTTGGCTGAGACAGAGAGGGATGCGGACCTTTTGTCTTCCTTCTCCACTTCCTTTTTCTCCCTCTGTCAGCCACCTACCCACAAGTCATTCTGGGTGCATAACCTTGGGGCCGGTTCCACGACAGGAAAAATTCGCAAGATTCTGGATTACCGTTCTTTCGCATGAGAAGAGCATAAATCACACGACTCCCCAGCATTTCGAAAGATGAGGAATTCTGCTTTCCGTATAGTACACACAGGCAAAGGTGGGGGGGGATCGCCTCCAAATGATTAAAGCCAGTCAGGAGGCAGGGAGGGAGCAAGGAGGGGGTCATGGAGAGCATAAATAATGAGAGGAAAGAAAATAACAAACAAACAAAAGATCGAAAGAGCGATTTGTCAACTTCCCCCATCTTCCCCAGCCCCGAAAGGCTTCTATAAAGAAAGGAGTGAATGAAAAGACGAACAAGCAAAAGCATGCTGGAGCAGACTGCTTCCCTTCCCTTCATGCACACACACAGACACACCACAGAAGCTTGCCTCATTCCTGATTGTTTGAAGCCTTGAATGCAGGCAAGTGAATGGAAGCACAGACAAACAAAAGGACGAACATGCGATAGTCTGTTTCGCTCGCATAGACGAATGCACAAACACACACACTCTCACAGCAGCGAAGCATGGGGTCCTCCTCCCGATAATTTTCCCAACCCCCAAAGCCTGTGTTTGAAACAAACAGGAAAGGCTCAGAGCAAATTTGTAAGCAGAAGGAGGGTTAATTTTTTTCTCTCCAACCCCTCTATTCGGATAAAGCACAATGGTGACTCCAACCAATCAGGATTCAGCTCTGCTCACAGTAATTCGAAAAGGTATATAATCATTAGTTCCCATGACAAATTATGCGCATTTTTGTGAACTTAATCAAAAAAGTTCGGAAAACTAGTGAAAGCTGATACTGCGGGACTTATGGGTTTTTTGCACCCCCTCCTTCTGAAAAGGGCGCTGTTGCTTCGAAATGCGTGGGAACTATCAGGCTTCTTGTCGCATTGTTTGAGGATTTATTTTGCCGTGGAAACGACCCCCTTGTCTGGTTCAACTGGGGCTTATTAAGTGACTGCCCTGGGTTGTAAAAGAAAAAGAACTGCCCCAGACTGGACCCTCTGCCCTCTTCCCCTCTTTGCTTGGATGAGGAAGGATATCCCGCAACAGGTCCGCCTCCCATCCTTTTCTCTCTTAGATTGGTGTAGAAAGGATCAGGCTATTTCTATCCAAGGATGTATTTCCTTAATAAATGCTCCTCCAGTTGAGGAGCCTAACTTACTTTTCTGCCTACAATTTGGTTCTTTTAAGCTCACCATCCTTAGGTGGGTCCCTCCGCTGTGATTAAAGGCTCTAGCAGGCCTTTCTTGCCAATAATAATCTCTCACCACCCATCGCCTCTAGCAACCAGGTGGTCCTTGGGGTCCCTTCCAAGGTTAAGATTCGAGGAGTCTATGACTATTACAGAATGATTGTGGTGCTGGTGATGAAAGGAATGCAAATCAAAGAGAAAGAAGAACCTCATTCTTTTGCATATTAATTTCCACCCCAAATCTTCTAGCATCCAAAAAAATATCCCAAAAGGGTGTTCTGCAGACAACGCAGTGGGCAAGAGCACCCGCCCTGCTGGAACACATGAGGGGATCATTGTGTTGGATTCATACCTCACTTTGCACACACACACACACCCCACTTACCCGCTTCATTGTCTGCACATCGTAGAAGGGGATGGCGTATTTATCAGCACACGAGTTTCTCTTGTCGCACTGCCTTACTCTCAGTCCTTGAAGGGAAAGGGAAAGGGAAGGGGGTAGAACAGGATAATTGCCAGATAATTGCCAGTTTCTAAGAACTGCTAGTCCTTTTTTATATACAGTATGGTTATATTCTGGAAGGAGGCCATGAGTGCATTACTTGTGAGCCCACAGCGAAGCAAGTCACAGCCACAATCTCAAACCCGGCACGTCAGCCTGGGAATGTCACCATGAAGGAGAATGTTAATGCCAGCCTCCATTCTCGCTGGAGAGCCCTTACAGTCACTGCAAAGCTGAATCGGTTTGCAAAATCTCAGGGAGCGAGCAAGTCAGGTTGGCTGAGTTCCCGTCCTTTCAGAAACCAAAGCTGGGGCTGAGACAGGGATGAGAGGGGACATTTTCTGCCCCACTGCCCCTTTTTTGTACACTCCTGTTGTTTTTCTCCAGGGGCTTGTCTATATGGTGAAAATACTCCTCATAGAGTTTGAGGAGAATCCTACATCAATCTGCCATATTCAGGATAGGGGCCTCAAACACCAAAAACTCAACAGGAAAAGCCTTTGCTTTTTCCCATATTTTTTAAAATAATGAGTGGGAATGCCCACTGTTGCTCGCTAGGACAACTGATTCACATCACTGTGCATTCTCACAGTGGACAGCTGCTTGGTTGGACATGTGCAGCTGACCCTTGTTGGAAAGAGGGCGTGAGGCTAAATGGACTCCGCTCAGTCCAGTCCTGCTATGGGGCTCTTCTCTGGCTCTGCATCTTCTCCCTAGTACAGCTCATTTGTTGAAGCAGCCAGCATTGGTGCAGAGTGGCCTGTTCTGGCTCTCTTGTTTGTGCAGGAGGAATGGCAGTAGCCCAGCTGGGCAGGCGGGCTGCTAGGAGTGAGGGTGAGCCATAAATGGAAGGGAAGGAATGGCTTTACAAACTGCCATTTGCCAAGGGCTCCTGGCGTCCTATCTCTATCTCTCGGCACTCTTATTAAATTGTTCTCCTTCATTAAAAGTTAAACGCCTCCCCGAGTAAGCAGCAACACACACACATCCATTCCAGAGTAACCGGCAGAGACACAAATGAGGATGTTTCTTCATAATAGCATTTCTGTGGTCCAATGCATTATTCAACTCCCTTGCTAAATAACAGCCCCTCCTGGCCTGAAGGGGGGCAGTGACTGTCTCTTCAAAGGGGCCGCCAAGGGAACTTCCCCCGTGCCAATGTGGACACTACACCCCCAAGAAGGTTCCTCTCCCCATTCCCAGGACCCACTGGTTTTCAGTGGATGAGGATCATGATGGATTCCTGACCAACTCTGAGACCTAAAGATCTACCAAGGATTGTTGCCTGTCACCCACAAGAGGAAGAAAGTCAGAGAATCCTGTTGGAGTCGGAAGCCACCTCCAAGGCCCTCTCGTCCAACCCCTTCGGCCATGCAGGAATCCATGGCTAATGCACCCTGAGAGATGGCCAGCCAATCTCTGTTCAAAGACCCCCAAGGAAGGCTTTCTGATGGAGCTGGTTCCTGTCTTAGACTTAGGGAAGTCTTCTCCATCTCTCATGCTGCTAGAAATTGGGGGAGAGGGAGGCCCATTAAACTGATTGGCAAGGAACTGGGGTCAGGGCAAAAATGCTTTTCTATACAAGATACTGCTCATGTACAGAGTGCCTACATAGCCAAAAGAGTAGCCAGATGGATTCACAAAGTAGACCACTCCATGGAGAGAGAGACCTATACATGTGGGTCAGGGATGGGCAACTATAATGGCCTGGGGGCGCAGTATTCTGCTCCTGGAACCCTCTGGGTCCTATATGGATCGACCCCCAAAACCACAACCAAAACTAAAAAACCCAGGAGGGGCTGGGGGTACTTCTGGTTTTGAGAAACAGTTTGGTTTTTAGATGTTTAGCAATTCAGAGGTTCCTGGAGCTTGTTTAAAAAGCAAATGGCTGCTTCTGACAGCTTCCAGCCAAGAGACAATTCACCCGCCTCTGGGGCAACCCAGGGAATCTGGAGGGACCGAGGGCCACAGAGCTCATTTCCAGGGGCCACCCCACCCCCAGGGCCACCCCCTAGATGCTGGGTGGGAGGACAGAAGAACAGTGGCCCCAAGACTAGGCTCCCAGAAGTAGCAACAGGGCAGCACTGCAATGCCAAGGGAACCATAGAATCATAGAGTTGGAAGAGACCCCAAGGGCCATCCAGTCCAACCCCATTCTGCCACGCAGGAATCGCGATCAAAGCATCCCCAACAGATGGCCACCCAGCCTCTGTTTAAAGACCTCCAAGGAAGGAGACCCCACCACAATTCTGGGAGCTGTAGTCCAGCATCTGGGGGAATGCAAGGCTTTAAAAACGTGGTCTCTGCAGGAAGGCCAACAGAGGCCAGGAGTAGCCACAGGCAGCCCGGGCTTGGGAACCCATTGGGAGGCGGGGGATCCAGGGGGTTCTAGGCGCGCGGTCCTGAAGCCCTTCCTTCCCAGCACTCTGTGCACCCTCAGAGGCCCCCTTCCCTTCCCAGCGTCCTGGCTCAGGGGGAGCCGTCCGTGGCCTGGCCCCCTTCCGGCCTGTCTGCCCTGTTGTTTTCCAGAACCACAGCTGTGAACCCACTGATCATGTTGTTTTCTCAGTTCTTGAAAATGTAGCAGCATTGGTGTGTGTGTGTTTGTGTGTGTGTGCATGCCCCCCCCTGACCCACAGCTACACCCCCTCCCTTCATGAAGTGTAGGAATTTACCTTTCTCTAACCCACAGGAGAACAACTGTGTGTACCAATGCAACAAAAGGCTTAATTTATGGCTATCATTAATCAAACCTTGTAGAAGTGGAATTAAATGCAAAGTGCATACACGAAGTTTTTAAAAAAAACAATTAATGGGTGTTAAGCCACTTCACTTCAGCAAAGCCTGCTCTGGCTTTCTTTGCAACCTCTGGAAAGATGAAGTCTCCCTCCCTTCTCCCAGTCCCAGTTCATGCAGTTCAAGGGGCCCTGCAACTTGTTTAATTTGTGCTCAGCCAGGGCCCAGGCACACGGTGGCCATGATCCTACATTGAAATTTGTGTAGTGTAAATCTCCCCAGGTGGAGTTACACACTGATTGTGCTAAGCAGCCCTTGTGTCGAATGGCAATGTTGTATAAATGAGTGCAAACCTGAATGTGCAATTGAATGTGCCCAACCCAGGGGTGCATAGAGTCAAGGAATCATAGAGTTGGAAGAGACCCCCAAGGTCCATCTAGTCCAACCCCTTTGTGCCATGCAGAAACCCACAGCCGTTGCTCTCCTGAGAGATGCCCATCCAATCTCTGTTTGAACACCTCCAGGGAAGGAGAGTCCTTCACCCTCCAAGGCAACCTATTCCACTGGGGAACAGCTCTTGCAGTCAAGAAGTTATTCCTAATGTTTAAGTGGACTCTTTTCTTGCCATTTGAATCCATTGGTTTGTGTCCCTAGTCTCTGGAGCAGCTCCATCTTCTCAAATATTTAAAGATGGCTCTGTCATGGCACTTCTCTGTCTTCTCTTCTCCAAGCTAAACCTGCCCAGCTCCCTGGGGCATTCTTCAGAGGGCCTTGGTGATTTCCAGACCTATGGCCATTTTGGTCATCCTCTGCTGGACAACCCCTAGCTTGTTGATGGACTTCTTGAACTGTGGTGTCCACAACTAGACCTAGGATTGCAGGTGAGGTCTGATCAAAGCCATGTACCATGACTATCTGCACCCAGCCTAGAATTGCACTGGTTTTTTTGGCTACCACATCTGACTGTTGGCTCATGTTTTGTTTTAGCACATCTGCATACACAAGGGCACCACATGTACAGCTCTGTTTCCATAGCTTTGAAATGAATGCAAACATTTCACATTGAACAAACACCTCAAACCATTTCTGTAGGAAATATTATGCCAGTGTAAAACACACAGGGGATCCCAGTCCGTGCCCTCTTAGCTGGGCACAGCAACACAACTGGTTTCTTTTGCGCAGAGCAACAGAAGTAAACAAATCCACTTGGTCTGCACACTTGAACTCAACTGGGCTCCATCAAGCCTGCAAGCAACCTGCAAGTCTGTTTAGTTTATGAGTGCAGGCAAATGCTAGGAACATCCACCCTCCTCCCCTTGGTACTGCTATAATTTGGATTTTTTCCCCTTTGCAATGGAAATGAGGTTTTGGAAGGAAGAACATCCTTCAAGGCACAAATGGGCTGTAATCAAAAGATTGCATTACTATTTAAAAAAACAAATTAAACTTTAAAAAAAAGCCCAACTCCAATTTCCTGCCCTTGGCTGGAGACTGACTTTTAATATGCCTCTAATTTACAAATAGATGGAAGCCGCCAGACCTGCTCTGGGGCCCTTTGCCAGCTGAGCTTCACTGCACATTCCAGGTGGATGGAGCCAGCCAAGAAGGAGAATTTTGATTGCCCCCAAGAGGGTCCTATAGACTCAGGGCCAGCGCTGCCTCCTCAGAGCCAAAAGAGGAGGGGAGAGAAGGGTGGGGGGACGTCCAGATGGGAAGCTCTTCCATTGTTTGCAGGTGGTTTCTCCCCCCTTCTGTTAAGCAAAAAGCAGGATTTGCGATCTGTGCATCTCTGATGCTGTGTGCTTCAAGTCTTTTCCAATTTATGGTGGTCCTAAGGTGAACCTATCACAGGGGTTTTCTTGGCAAGATTTCTTCAGAGGAGGTTTGCCATGGCCTTCCTCTGAGGCTGAGTGACTTGCCCAAGATTGCCCAATAGGTTTCCATGAGTGGGCCAGAATTTGAACCCTGGTCTCCTAGGGTCCTTGTCCAACACTCAGACCACCATACTACATTGTCCCTCATGGGTTTTGTCGGAAAGATTTATCCCAAGGAGGTTTGCCATTGCCTTCCTCTGAGGCTGAGAGAGTGGGACTTGCTCAAAGTCACCCAGTGGGTTTCCATGGCTGAACAGGGACTCAAACCCTGGCCTGCCAGAGACCTAGCCCAGCACCCAAACCACTACACCATGCTCCCTTTCTTTGTTGTTCTGTGTGCCTTGCTTATAGTCTATTTAATCTACTTTCATGGTTTTAAAATGTTTAACATTAATATAATTGTCCACTGCCCTGAGAACCTTAGGTGTAGAGTAGGATATCAATATCATCATCATCATCATCATCATCTCCATTCCAGGGTACAGCAAAATTGGAGAAAAAACAAAGGAAAAGATGGGGAATGGAGGTAAACCCACGGTGGTTCCAGTAGGTGAGAGGTCCTCTCTCTGGGAGCAATTCCTAAGGGGCTGACCCCACCTCTGGTTAGCCAAGTGGTCAGACCTTGACAAATCTCACAGGGATCTTTCTCACCTGCACCCAAGAAATCTTCCCTGATGGTGCCGGCCTGGAAAATCTTACCATTGCATGTGTCAGACTTGAGCCCAGAGGACCAACTGACACAAACAGAGACACACACTCCTCTTGTACCTGCTGCAAACTGCTCCCGTTCTAAGCCCTGACATAGTATGTCCCTACAAAGGATGTTTTCATTAAAAAAATGTTATGAAAGGATGTTTTGGAAGATTTGTACCGCTGTGCTAAAAAGGCAAACATGGAAAATGAATCATGCTTTTGGAAGGGCGAAGTGGTGCTTCTGTCCCTCTGAGGCACAGTGTGTAAATCTTTCTTTAAAGTGATATTGCAATGATACCCAGGTCTTGTTGGAAAGACTGCCATGCCCAGAATATTCTAGGAGTAATTTCACACACATTTCCCAAAACAAAGCCTTGGTATTTCCCTCCCTACCTGGCCCTCCTTCCCCTCCCTGACATGCTGGTTATTTTGTTTTACAGAATGGTTTTTATTTGTACAATATGAAGCTGTCAAGCCAATGGCCCAGAACGTCCATCCCTGCTTGCTCCTAGTTCCTGATCTGTACTGCATTATCTACATTATAGAGAATTATGGCACCTCACAGAAAACAAGGCAAGGCTTTCATGGCTCCTTTGCACTGAAATCTCAGAGTTTGCAAGGAAGAACTGGGTAGAGCTACAGGAAGACATCTTGGTAGATTTCCACACCTACACATGTGTGCATGCACACACACACACAAACGGGGGTGTTTGTGTGTGTTGTGTTTATTTTTTCCATTTGTTAAAGTCTCAAAAGAGTAAGATACTGTTCTGGTTCCTGAAAATTAAATCCTCTTTTGAGTTCTCCAAATATTTTTCTGATTGTTTGCTTCCCCCCCTCCATCCACCTCACATGGGTGGTGCTAGGAGAATAATACCATGATTTAAGTAGAACAAACTGTCCTCATCATTTGGTTTGAAATGCATCCCAAACTGAATTGCTAGTGGCAACAGCAAGTGTGTGTAAGTGATGTTCTTTAGATGTGGGAAAGAATGAAAAACCAAAGTATACCAAAGTGAGAGCCAGCATGGTGTCGCTGTTTGAGTGTTGCATTGCGACTCTGGAGACCAAGGTGTGAATCCCTGGTGGGCCATAGGAACCCATTGGGTGACCTTGGGTAAGCCACACACTCTCAGCCTCAGAGGGAGACAAAGGCAAGCCCCGCTGTAAACAAATCTTGCCAAGAAAACAGAATCATAGGTTCACCTTAGGGTCGCCATAAGTTGGAGATGACTTGAACGCACACAAGAAATGACCATGGTGGGAGTTGTAGTCCCATAGAGTAACATTGCCAGGTACTGGTTTGGAGGGGCACGTGTCTCCCCTAAGGCCCCCGGTCCTGGTATCATTCCTCTCCCCCTGTCCTCTGCAGCCCTACTAACTCTCAAGGGCCAGGACAGTGTACTGTGGGGGTCCCATCTTTCTTTCTGCTCCCAGTAGGCTCACAGCATCATGGGACTTACCTTCAGAAGCACCCATGCATCAAAAAAAACCAACCATAAAAATAAAAGTGCTCCTATTCCAAAATGAGCTTCCTCCACCTTCTCCTCTGCCTTGCTCTTGCTAGGGCTCAAATGTCAGGTGGCAGTAAAATCCACCCCCATAAATATTGTTTATTAAGAAGGGAGACCTTTAGAGCCATGGACATGCTGTGCTCCTTGGAGGCAGCCACTGAAATATTAACAGCATGACTTGAACAAGGTTGGGAGGCCCAAGAATCCTACCTGCTGATTTAAAAGACACAGGGAAAGAGAGGGGCTGTTTGCTTCCACAAATCCTCCCTGTCAACTTATGGGGGTAAAAGAGCATTGAAATGGTGCCCAGAGCAGGGTGGTTCACCTTCTCCTGAACAAAGCCCAGAAGGGGTGGAAAAATAAAAAATAAAAAATGAGTCACTGTTGTCAGACGGTCCTTTTAAAATATTTGCAGCTATTAGAATGCTCACTGCCAAATACAGAAAAAGAGCAGAAAGAAAGAAAGCTAGCTCAGAATGAGGCATCCTGTTGGTGCCTTACATGTGTGTAAGTTCCCTTACAGAATTGGTTGGACATTTTTGTGCAATGTAGAACAGTCATGTTCAATTCAAGGTTGTAGGAGCAGAGTTGCGCTTGTGGTCCCATGGCACATGGGTGACTATGTACATTTGCAATTCACTGCTGAGGTGGCATCGCGTACCTCCACATGCATAAAGTTACACTCCATCTTCTCACTGTAGGGTCTTAGCCATAAAAGGTTTTAAAAGGGTCCCTTATTATTAGCATGTGGATCCCCAATGGCCATGGGCTTTCCCCGCACAAGCCCCATTGGACTGACCAGGGCCTGGACAAGAGCACGCTTGGATCATGTCCATGGGTTACCCCTCTTGTTCTCTTTTGCCCTTAACATTTGCCCTGTGCTTTTTGCCTTTACAACACTGCAGGCACTTCTGGGTGCAGCTACTTTAAAATCTCTCAGCAGGTGGAAAGAGATACAGGATAAAACCCCATTTTGCAATGACTAATTTGTTGCCCTTACTTCAGGGTTTTCTTTGGGGTCCAGAACAGCACAGAACAGGGCCTCCTCAACTGTGGCCCCAAAGCCAACCTGGGGAAGCCCATTCCAAGAGTCCCTGTTGGCATTTTGAAGCCAGGCAAAGGCTGTCCGGTTTTAGAGCGTTTGGAGTTCTCTGAGCATGAGGGTCTCCCTCTCATGGGGCTGCTTTTTCTCTCCACCCCCTGCCTCCCACCTTTTCAGCATCTCGTCGCTTAATGTAAACCCTTATATACCAGTTGATGGTTTTGCATTTTATGTTGCAGATCCTATTACTTACACAAGAAGGATATAAATATTTTTGTAATGGAATAAACACATTTCAGAACCCACCCACCCCCCCATATTTATGTGTGTATGTGTATCAAAATCCTACTGAGGGGGAAAAAACAGGAAATAAATAAAAAGAAGTATTGAAAAGAAGTGTTCAGCAGTTGGAGGAACTTGTAACTTTCCCAGCATTTAAGCATAAAGCCATTAATCCATAAACCGTACTCTTAGTCCTGACCAGAGCAGACCCATAGAATCAGTGAGATTTATCTATATGTTGACTCACCATTCAACAATGGATTGAATGGGTCTACTCTAGTTGGGACTTGCCCACAGGATCCAAGCCATTAGCTTTGTACCTGTGGCTCTCCGGTCATCTTCTCTAGAAGTCTGTGGTCTCTAACAGATGTGTTACCTGGTTAAATGCCCGACTGGCTTCATCAATTGCACAGCCATGATTGTGACAGCCTCCATCGCCTCTCTCCCTCCTTTTGTTCTTGTCTCTGAAAACTACTTTTTCCAATCAGCTTTGCTAGGAAACAATTCCTTCACCACTGATAAGAGACTCTTACTTTTCTCTCTCTAGTGAACAATTTATTTTGACATTTCCTTATTTTTCCAAAAACAGTCAGGACAGCTGTTGGATTTCTTGCCCAAGACAAAGCTTTGTAACAGCAGAAATATATTTGTCTGTCTGTCATTCTTTCTCACACCATTTCTTCATGGTTTTTGAGAGGGAGGCGTGTTTTTAATAAACTACAGACTGTCATTTCCAAGTACCTGTGTCACCTTGCCTTTCCTTAAAACTGTGTAGCATCTAGTGGGACTTTCAGTACTTTACTGAGGACAATATATTTGCACATGACAGCCTCTTTCAAGAAAGATCAGTGGCTGACACAGAAATAAAGAGAAGCACCAATGCAAGAAATGGGCAGGATCCTGTTGGTGTCTTACTCCTGTGTAAGTGGTTGGGTGTTTTTCTCTGATCTTGAACATCCAGATTCAATTCAGGGTAGTAGAAGCAGAGTAGCACATGTGATGCCATTGTGCATGGATGTACATCATACATGAGCATGCGTAGGCACCGGGCATAGATGCGTATGCACATTCCTTGTGCACTCAGTTTCACATTTAATGCCTTGGTTCAGTTGCACAATGTTGCCACTCAACACAGGAATTGCATGGCACAATTCATGTGCACCTCTCCACATGTGGAGATTTATGCCAAGCAACCCCGTTGCAGGATATTGGTCAACATCCCTCCTCCCACCTCCCTCTCGGGACACTGGCCAACAATTTTACTAATGTGTTGTATGAGATGGGGGAAGGCAAATCTAGGCTCAGTTCCTTATCATGGGCCCCTGCACCAGCTAAAACATTGGCCAGAGCATCCTTTTGCCTCTTTCAATGTTACCTTTCCTGCTGCTGGAACATCTGGGAAAGATTATGACTCAGCCACCTTTGGCTCCTGGCCACATCCCTCTCCTCCCTCCATGCTCTGCCTCTGCATCCTTCCCAATTCATCTCCCCAGCTTTCCTGCCTCCCCTCTCTGGCCCCTCCAACCTGCAGCAACAAGACTCCCCTGGAAGCCTTTCACAGAGCAGCCTTCCTTTCTTGGGGCAGATGTGGCTTCTGGATTTGTCTGCCTTTGCTGGCAAAGGCTGGTGAGCAAACGATCTTTGGCTGCCAGAAGCATGTGGGACAAGAATGCAAAGGGTTGCTCTTTTGCTCATAAGACATAAGTTGTGTTATGCCTGCAGAGTTGGGGGTTTTGGACAAGATGTAATGGTCATATCCAGCTGATAGTGGAGTAAGCAGAGTTGCACATCTAGTAGCACATTAAAGCACACAGAGTAGCATGTGGAGGAGTATACTGCCTTTGCACATTGAGTAATGCAGTTGCTGAAGGGGTTGTCAGCCATGAGCAGTGGCCATTGACCCACACGTGTTGTGCTACTTTGGCAGATATTTCCATTATGCTAAAGGGAGGTGGGCTCTCAACCAGTGTGAGTGTGCATGCATGTGTGCATGTAAATGGCAAGATATAAATTAAAGGGGGGGATTTTCCCCCCAGCCATGGGACTCACGACAGCATACAAAAGTAAAAAAAGAAACACAGCTAAAGATAGGCATCATACAAAACTCAAATACAATTAAACTACTCATTGATGTTGCCGTTTAATATACTGTTTCCACCCCAGCATTAGAAAATAGTCCTTAAAATGCCAGTAAAACCAAAGCTGGGACCTCTCCCTTTATGGAAGAGTGCGAAGTTAAGGGCTGGGCTAGGATTCTGGGAGACCAGGGTTCGAATCTCTGCTCAGCCCTCTGGAAACGCAGTGGGTGGCCTTGGGCAAGTCCAACTCTATCAGTCCTCTGAAGAAACCTGGCCAAGCCAACTGGAGGAGAGGGTTGCCATAAGTCAGAGTTGGCTTGAAGGCACATAACAACAGCAACAACCAGCTCTTGAACTGCAGCTCCCAGTGTTCCTGACCATGAGCTATGACGGTTGGGGCTGCTGGGAGTTGCAATACCACAACATATGGAGGGCCACACTCCTAAGGTAGGTGACTTCCCGATTCCTGCTAGCTCTGAGATTGAAACCCTGTCAGCAAAGAAAGGCGTTCTCTTTAGGAGGAGAGAGAAGCCAGCGAGGGTGAAGGAATGTGCCAGCGAGTGCGCAGTGCACCCATGAATAAGTCAAAGGCTTTTTCTGCCTGCTGAGGGGGCCCTTGAGAGATCAAAGCTCTTTACCCATAATGAGGGAGCATGGAAAAGGCATTTAAACAAGCAGGAGTGGCACTGCCATTTCTCCACAGTTATGAGAAAAGGGAGTGTTGCTGTGCCCATGACTAATGGTGGGCTAAATTATGAGGCCTGGTGCACACTTTCCCTGAAGCAGCGCTCACAGTTGGTTTGCCAGGCTGATGGGGTCAAGATGGCAGAAGGCAGGGGGCATCCACCTTCAATTCTTGTTCCTGGTAATACTGTGCCAGTGCCATCTTTGTGTTTCTTATGGCTTGGAACCCTGTGCCTGTTGGCAGCAAACTTGGGCAGAATCATTCCTGCTTGCTGTGCTGGCTGGGGGGGGGGTTCTGGGAGTTGTAGTCCAAAAGAGGAATGTTGCCTCTACCCAAGGCAAGTTGCATGCCCTATGCTCTTCTCTCCCTCTTCCCTGTTTCCACATGTGGGAATCCCTATGGACGCTTGGGTGGTTTTGGTTTCAGTAGGGGTTCTTTATTTGGGTTGGGTGAGCCACTCTCTGCCTGCTTGTCCTCAGAGCCTCTGGCACCACAAGTAAGAAGTGGACACAGAAGACAAGGATATGTTGGCTCCATGCTTGATCCTTGATTATTGTAAGAGTCTGTTGGCTGCCATATCAGTGAGGTGGGAGATGAGGGCTTGGCTGTTCACAAAGGACCTCTCCAAGGTGCTGAACCTCATTTGCTGGCAGGGTTCAATACCTTGGAGAGGCCCTGAAGGCTTGGAATAAGACTTGGGGCAAACACTCTGCCTGTACTGACATGGAAGCCAGCGACTTGGTACTAGATTCATGTGCCTCTTTTAAACATCTCAGTTGACCCAAGATGCTTCGCAGTGGAATCACACAGTATCAAGTCCGGTGGTTCTAGACAACTGGATTTCCTTGGAGTGCAACTCCCAGAATTCCCAGCTCTCTTCCTTGCTGGTTGGGGCTACTGGGAGGCAAAGTCCAACAGCATCTCAAGATCCCAAAATGTGGGTGGGAGACAGAAATAGAAAGCTGAATATTTATTTATTTATGATATTTATTAATCGCTTTTCTGCCCACAAGGGCCCGCAAAGTGATGAACAACAAAAAGATAACACCCTTGAAAAATCATTTTTAAAAAGGCATTTTAACTAAGCCTTTGGTCTGATCCAGCATCAGGGCTCTTCTAATTCTCTCACGATGAAGAGTCCTCCTCAAGAGAGCACCATGGATAAGGGAGGATTTGAACACAGACTTCTCTTGTCCATATCCACAGTACCAGTTTTCCTCCAGCCTGCTGCTGCTTGGGGGATTCTGGGAGCTGTTGTACAACATATCTGAAGGGCATCATGTTGGGGAAGGCAAACATGTTCTTTTTGACTAGACCATAGCTTGCCTGTTGTTCTTAAAATCAAAGAGTGACTGCTCTTTCAGGTCAAAACTCTAGTCTGTTGTTGATATATATTGTCTGTTGATTTTGACTTATAGCACCTTGGCTAATGAAAGACCTCTTAAAGATCTTGTTAAGAACAGCTCGGCTCAAGTCCTGCAAACTCAGGGCTGTGGCTTCCTTTATTGAGTCAATCCATCGCCATGTGGTCTTCCTCATCTCCTACTGCCTTCCACATTTCCCTGCATTATTGGTTTTTCCAGTCAGCCACTATCCCACAATATGCTGTTAGCAGTTCAAAACATTTTTTTTTTTTGAAAAGGAATTTATCTACTTGTTGACTCCTCATTTATGAGTGGGGTCAAAAGGTTTTTGCAATTGGGACTGACCAACAGGACCCAGGGCTTGGAGGCTTAGCAGTCAGAGATCAGAAGAAGGAACAAATTGATCCCAGGAGATCACAACCCAAAGCTGCTCTTCTGGTTGGTTCCCATGCCAGTGGAGGGCAATGAATCTGTACCAGGTTTTATTCAGAACCTGAAAGGAGCTCTCTCCAAGATGGGGATGGTTATGTGCTTCCAAGCTGACTCTGATGAATGCCCCTACTTGGCAACGTTTCTTTGGAGGAAGCTTGCCATTGCCTTCCTCTGAGGTTGAGAGACTGTGACTTGCCCAAGGTCACCCAGTGGGTTTCCATGGCAGAGCAAGGATTCAAACCTTGGTCATCTGGAGCTATAGTCCAACATTCAGAGCACTACAACATGCTATCTCCTAGCATCTTTGAATTGGGTTCAACTTACGGAGACCCTCCTAAAGAGTTTTCTTGACCAATGTGTTATTTCTAGGAGGTTTGTCATTGCTTGCCCAAAGTCATCCAGTAGGTTTCCAGGGCTGAGCAGGGATTTGAACCCCGTTCCCCTAAGTTCTGGTCCAACACTCAAACCACCACCCTACCCTTGCTGAACCCTATATCCCCAAAATAAGACCAGTGCCATGGAGCGATCCTTTAAAGCCAACAAAAATGAAGACAACCCACCCCAAAAGACAGGAAAAGAGACACACAAGGGCCCCAGCTCCCAAGGGCCAGAGGACAACAGTGGAGACCGTTGGAGCAAATGGCCGGCAATGACAATGAGGCCAGCAGACCTTTAATTAAAAGGGTTTGGCTTCTGGAGGCAGAAACATGGTATGAAATATGCAGGAGCGGGGAGGGGGCGATGGCAAGGCGGAGGCAGCCCCCTTCCCCCCAGCTCTGCTGGAACTGCTGCCTGGCTGCTCTTAAAAGGTGGAAGGGGAAGGAAATTAAAAGCTCATTCAATACAGGCCACCGTTTCTGTGCAGAAAGATGATTAATTTATGTGCATGGAAGGGGGGATTGTGGTGGTGGGGAGCAATTCTGCTCTTCTGCAGCCTTCAGACCTGCTGCTCAGTCCCAATGGGATGCCAGTCTTAAAGGGCCAGCACTCTGCTCTAATACAAGCCAAACAACAGATTGCGGTGGGCTTCAGAAGCCCATGAATTCCGTGTCACTTCCCTCTCGCCTCAACACAACTGGATATTTTTGCTCCTGGAAGCGCAACGAGGACTGAAGCAACAAACCAGCCCTCTCTGCATTCCAGCTCTGCATTCTTTGAAAGATGCTGGATTTTCAAAAACCTCATGCTCTTTCCTTTCCACCTGTGAAGGAATCTGCAAATGTTGGTAAATGCTTCTAAAACTAAATTCTTTTCCTTTTGCACCAGCCAGATTGAAGAGGTAAAGATGGAAGGACTATGCTCTACATCCTTGAAGATGGCACACCACTGAGAATCACAAAGATGTGGGTGGCTCTAACTTCACACACACACCCCACCGTGGCCACACATATACAGAAACTCAAACCCGGACTTCAAAGGATTTAAGCCAGGGGTGGGCAAAGTGTAGCCAGAGGGCTGTATGTTTCCCCAGGCCAATTTTTGAAGCCCATGTGACCCCACTACGGGTCAAAAAAATAGAAAGAAAAATATTTGGCTGCAAAATGCTTCCAAACACCCTTTAAGGTGCATGAGGCACATTTTTGCCACATTTTTGGAGGCGGGAGCCTGGGCCATTTTAGGCCTAGGACTGCCTGTTTTAAAAGCAGGAAGTGATTTTCTGGTTATTTCCTGTTGTACAAAGGCCAATTCCACACCTAAAACATGGCCAAAATTCCCCACAACCCCCCTAGAGGGCATCTGGGGGTAAGAAGAGATTGGACTTCTTTTGTGGGATTGTGTAGTGGAGGGGGAGAAAGGTGCAGCCCTCCAAGGTTACCTGGGGGACCAATGGGGGCCCCAGCCTTGACCATGCCCCCTCACCCCCTTAAGCTCTCAAAGCCACGAGAACTGGGTGGCCAAACCTGCCTGTTGCGGTTTCCCTGACGTTTGAACGTTTTCAAGTCTGGCTGCTGAGGAAGGGACTTTCAATGTGCTGCTCTGTGTGATGTGCTTTTAAATGGGTTTTTAATCCAGTTGCCGCTTTAATGTGATGATTTGGTTTAATTGCATTCCCTTATAATTGTAATGCATTGAGCTTTCTGCTGCTGTTTGGCTTTGACTCATGCTGTGAGTTAGGTTGAGAAGAGCAGAGCATTGATCAGTCAAACAGACAGATGGATCCCACTATCACCCCATGGGCAGGGGGCTTTCCCTCAAATATTGAACATTGCCCCACTCACCCCCCCCCCAATACACCCCATGCCCACTGAAGAGTTGTACAAGTGGCTCCTTCGCTCTAAGTATTTCAATCAGGCTAGGTGAGCCAGTGATCAATGGGAGTTGTTGGCCTGCTCTGGATTGTAGTCCAAACTTTAAAGGAAAAATCTAGGGTGCTGAACCAGAATAGATTCATTCCCAGAAAGAGACAGGAGCCCAGGTGGCGCAGTGGTTAAATGCCAGTACTGCAAGCCACCACGTTGCAAGTTCGATTCCAGCGGGCTCCAAGGTTCACTCAGCCTTCCATCCTTTCGTAGCTCGGTAAAATGAGTACCCAGCTTGTGGGGGCAATTAGCTAACCCACATTGGAAACTGCTTAATGCAGTGTAGATGTGTAAATAGCTATTGCTTAAAACAATTTGTAAGCCGCTCTGATAGCCTTGTGGCTGAAGAGCAGGGTATAAATAAATAAATAAAAATTTTAAAAAAGCCCTGGTGGTGCAGTGGTTAAATGCCAGTACTGCACGCCACAAGGTTATGCGTTTGATCCCAGAGAGCTCCAGGGTTGACTCAGCCTTCCATCCTTCCATAGGTGGTAAAATGAGTACCCAGCTTGTTGGGGGCAATTAGCTAAAAAACATTGGAAACTGCTTAGGGAGTGCTTTGCACTGATAAGCAGTATAGAAATATCAGTGCTATTGCTCCCAGTGTGCCTTTTGTCACTCATGGCTCCAGCCTATTCCCCTTCTGCTTGCCCACCAGCCCTCTGCCGCTTGCCCTCCCAGAAGCCTCCTCTTCCAAACTGCAGCCAAGATTTCTAGCCCAGAACAGAGTCCAGAGCCCTCCCCCTCCCCCTGATGTGACCTTAGCTAGAGTTGCTTGTACTTTTCCAAGGCAGGCGGGTGGGCAGGGGCAGAAGGGTGGGGGACAGACAGAATGGAGAGCTGAGTCAGGCCAGGTGAGAGCAGCTCATTTGTCTCTGCTTGCGTGGAACTGGCTGCTGCTCAAGAGAGATGCTGGCAGCAGACAAGTGTAATGCTCTGCTTTTGCAAGGCAGGCAGTCGAAGTCACCTTTGCCTGGCTAGTTGCCACTTGAGCTGCCTGGGACACCAACGTCCATAGTCTGGGGAGCAAGTCCTTCTTCTTGTTTGGAGAAAGTCTGCAAAGCGCTCACTCTTGCAGAGCCATCCCTTGAGGAACTTGCCTGGCACCTTCCTCTAAACTTTTCATGAAGACAGATGAGATGGTCAGAGGAGCAGATGACTGCTCTACCTGCGTCAGGCTGGCCAACCCCGGTCCTTTGAGCTATGGCTCTGTCTGGGCCTCAGAGGCACAGGGCCTGGGCAGATTGAGAGAGAGAGAAAGTCCACATGATGCAGCTCCCGGAGCCGCTTAGCTAGATCCTTTGTTACAGCACTACCCTGATGCAGAGTTTGGAAAAGTTGTGGGGGTTTTCTGGAACCACAACTCCCAAAATACTTTAGCCAGCATGGCCAGAATCTGGGAGGTGTAGTCCCAAATAGTCACTTTTCCTCAGGCTTGGCCCTGATGCTTCTGGGCCAATCAGAGGGCCAGAAAGAGCTCCTCTGTGGGTGAAAAACACAGAAGGAAGGAAGGAAGGAAGGAAGGCAGGCAGGCAGGCAGGCAGGCAGGCAGGCAGGCAGGCAGGCAGGCAGGCAGGCACCTTCTCCCCTTCCAGTGGGTGCTGACCACCCCACTTCCTTCCACTCAATGATGCCCCAAGAAAGAACAAACAAAAAACTTAACCGGATGAGGAGAATTTGAGATCCTCCCTTGCTTGAGCACACGATCCCTTCATACATATATTGCAAAGTGCTAGCCTGCTTGCAAAAGAGCTGAGGTGCAGAGCAACCACAAAGCAGCCCCTTGGTGTGTGGGGAAATCTGCCAACACATCAGCAGTCAGCTGAGCACTTTCCTACTACCCATTGCAATTCTAAATTTCTCTTCACCTCTGACAACACAGGAATTTTGTGAAGGTCTCCCAGGACTCTGCCTACAGGGGCCTTGAACTTTGAATTGGACTGAGACGGATCCGATAAACTCAAGGATGGTTCTTTGTGTTGCAAAGGGAAGGACTAAAATTTTATTGCTTTTTGTTCACAGACTTTGGCGCTTACCGCACTCTGAAGAAAAGCAGCAAGGCGGCCGGAAGGTTACATCTTCTGTGCTGCCTCACTGCACAATGCCATCATTCTTTCGTTCTGGTCCCATGGAAGGCCAAGGTAAAGCCATGTCTTTTTGCTAACCAGAAAAATCCATTAATAAAAAGACATGGTTTTACCTCTGCCTCTCATGGGACCAGAATGGCAGAACACCGGAAGAATGATGACAACGTCATGCAGTAAGGCAGCATGGAAAATGGAACCTTCCGGCTGCTTGGCTGCTTTTCTTCGGAGTATGGTAACCTCTGCTGTGGTCTGCGACTCCATGGCCAGGGGAGGGGGTGTTGGTGAGGGTCATCCTTTTATAGCCCACCCCTGCCCTTCTTATCTGCCACCTTAAGCCAACATGTGGACTTGGTAACTGTTAACTCCAGCAGCCTTTTCCACCTTCCCCTGCATGAGCTCTTTTAACTCTCTTTGCCTGAAGAAGACGACTGTGAAGCTTTGAAAGGAAACACAAAAATTGTGCACTTGTTTTGGCTGGACTAGCAAAGACCTCACCATAACATGGACTTTGGGATCTGTGTTATGATCAAAGCAGCTGGCCCAGCCTTTCTATGACCGGAGGACACCATACTTGGCCACTGCTGTCTCATCATGGACTCAGGGATGTCTCTTCCTTGTTTTGGTCACCTGTTTGGGAAACCCTGTTTTCCTCGTATTGTTTTATTATGTCATTTTGTACACCACCCTTGCAGACCTGCAGAGCAGAAAGGCAGTTACAGAAAAAGTGACACAGAAAACAGTGATATCCTGGTCAGGTGCACATACATCACCCGTGTGTGATGTGATTCCCTGAGTACATGCATGAGCCCTCCATGCCACACTGTGGCCTTCTTGCATCATCCTGGCTGTTGTGTGGTGGGGGAAACAGGCCCAGGAGCAGGATGAATTCTTCAAATAGCTCCCCATGTTCACTCCCACCCATGGAAAAGGAAGGTGGGCCCCTAGGAAAGACCTCTACTCCATGGGTGAGCAACATCTTTCAGTCCAAGAACCAAACTCTTTTCCAGAGGAAATTTTGAGGTCTGTGTCCCAGAGGTGGGTGGGGCCTAAGGCAAAAGGGGTGGGGCCAAAGTACCCAGGTATTTTAGCTGACACCTCCAACTGCCAGTAACCTGTGGGCGGGGTGAGCAGTTGAAACTCCTAGCATGAGAAAAGACCCTGGACCAAAGCTGGGAAACTACCAGACAATGGCATCAGTGGTGTGGCCACCTAAGGAAGCCAGGAGGGCCAGGTGTAAACCCCCACGAGGTCCAGGATCAGCCCCAAGACCTGGGATTTCACACCCTAGATTTAGCAGGAGCCTGTCTAATGGTATTGTCATAACCCCTTTGACTTTAGACTCATGGGGCTGACTGGACTCAGCATCCACCATACATGCTGCCCCAATGCACCAAAGTCAGATGGATCAGGCCAAAGCTCTACTGAGCCCAGCCGGCATCCTACATCCTTGGGAAAGCTCTTGTTTTAGAGTGTGACTGCCAGAATCCCACAGCCACCTAGGTCCACATAGGCTGGGAAAATCTGTGAGCAATTTAAAAAAGTAGCTTTTCCAAGCTCTGAGCCTACTGTGGCCAACCAGATTACTGTGTGAAGACCATCGTGACATTTCCCATTTGGTAGTTCAGGCCAGAAGCCGGCCTTGGAGCTCCACACCCCTGGAGTTCAGGACGAATGCTCCTTTCAGCAGCTTTTTTCCAGCCTCACCAGCCCCTTCCCCACACAGAAGTGGATGCCCAGAATTCCCTCCCCACACCCTATGGTCCAGAGCAAAGCTGACTCCAGTTCCTGTGTATCCTGAGGTCAGCAGCAGGGCCCCTGCTCTGGGCAAGATCCACTGAGCAGCACAGAGGACGGGGGTCTTCTTAGTCATGGTGTCTGAGCTGTCAAATGCTCCCCGCATGCATGCGCATGACCATACTCATGGAAATGGCAACGTCAGTAGAACATGTGTCTCTCAGCCCTGGCTGCCCCTTCGTCCTACCTCAGAGCTGATATTTTTTCAGCAGCTCATTTTGCCACTGTCGCTTCTTGTTGGGGAAAGAGGAGGGGATTTTGATCCTCCGGAAGTCTTCGATGCACTTGCCCAGTTCGGACTGAAGGGCTCTCCTCTCCTGACTGACCCGTGGCACCTCTGGGCAGCTCTCCAGTCCATTCTCCTTGATGCTGGCGTGGTCGCTGTTCCGCCTCTGCCCTGCCTGCTTCACCTCTTCCAACCTCTTCAGGGGTTTAGAAAAGTCCAACGTGGTGGGCCTCATGGGGCCGCATTCCTCAGGAGCCTCTGGCCACGGCAGTGACCCTGAAGAGCCGGCCTCTGAAGGGGGGTCCTTATCCGGCGGAGGAGGCAGATCCAAATCCGGGTCACTGTAGTCAGTTGAGGGGGCAAAATCAGAGCTCCTGGCCAGGAGGGGTCTCTCTTTGCTGGCTCCTGGGCTTAGCAGTGGCTCTTGGGTTCCTAGCCGGGAAGCCTCAGGTGGGACCATGGGGCCCTTCTCTATAGTGGCTGTCGGGGCACACTCCATGGTGGCCAGTGGGGTGATTTCAACGGTGCTCATTGAGGCCCCATCCACTGGAGGAAAGAATAAGACACAAAAGTAAATACCAGTAGCAGTAAAGAAATGTGTGAGTCTGTATGTGTCTTCAAGTCACCTGTTGATTTGTGGCGACTCCATGAATTTCATGGGGTTTTTTAAGGCAAGGAATCCTCAGAGGTGGTTTTGCCAGTCCCTTCCTCTGAAATAGAACCTATAGCACACCTGGTATTCCTTATTGTATCCCATTCAAGTACTAACCAGGGCTTAGCCTGCTTAGCTTTCCAAGATGAGACCAGATCTGGTACCTTTAGGGTATTTAGGCTATGCAAAAAAGTACTCAAAAATATTTGGGAAATGGTCAAAAAAAGAAACATGTTTCTTGAGTGGGGGGGAATTCTGACGAGGACAGATGAGAATCTTTGACCTCTGAGACTTTGTACCTTTTCTGTGCAGAAAACAGCACTGCTTTCTGCAGAGCATTATAGGTCACCCCACTGTATCCATGGGAGTGAAATCACAGATAACAGCAAACTGCTATAAAACACCATAGGATTGCACTGAAGGACCTAGAAAATGCCTAGAGAGGACATCTCTCTAGGCATCCGGATGTCCTCTAGCATGACTCTATAGTCTAAACTTTAAGGAGCTATCCAAGGTGATGAACTTGTTCCAAAAAAGTAGGTTCTGCCTCTTGGATAGTTCCTTTAAAGTTCAGACTAAAGCCCAGGGCAGCTACCCTAGCTACCGTACTTCCCCACGGTTCCTTAAAACACAGAGACACAAGCTTGAACCCTGAACTGGTTTTACACAAACCAGTTTACATGGACATGATTTTAAATCATTTTAAACTATTTTAGCCAGTTTTAAGCCGTCTTTCTTACTTGTTAGACTCTTCAACATGTTTTTAGCCTTTAAAAATTGTTTTATTTTTACATTGTTTAACTTAGGTTGGTTTTATTGCACACCACCCTGAAATCTTTAGACAGTGGGTGGGATATAAATATTTTAATTAAATAATAATAAAACAAATAAACTCCTTGCTATTCCCAACTAGAGGAGACCTACCAAATCAGCAGGATTTAGCTCTGGTTGACCCACTATTCAGCAGTTAATTCCATGGGTTGGCTCTAGCGGGGACTCACTTGCTGGATCCAGGGCGCTGCCCCTAACTGCACATTTCTTATAGGAGCAAAGACTGGCAGTTCCTTGAATTTCCGCAAAACCACATTAAGACTAAACTAAAGTTGAATACTAATGCAGCAAAGCCAAATCCATAAATCTGAAATTGTGCTGTGCTGTTTTATTTCTGTTCCATCATTGTTAGCAACCTTGGACATTTATTTTACGTTATTTTTTTTAATGGAGAGGTAGGGATATAACTCTTCTTGGCAAATCAATAAATCTTCCCAGCTGAGGTCTCTCCGCATGAATTGGGGAGCAACACCATTCATCCCCAGTAACAATTCCAATTGATTAAGTGGTCACTTTGCCATTTCAGACTAAATTTCCAGATTTATTTGGGCCTGTCTCTGCTCAGGGCCATTTGGTGACACTGCAGATCTGGGAACCAGCCCAAGGTTTTCAGCAGGATGGGTGAGTTTGCAAAGAGCCATAGAAGAGAAAACAACAAGATGTATGGTTTTTGGAAAAAGATATATTTTGGGACTACATTTCCAGAAACCCTCAGACAGAAAGGCCAGTGGTAAGCACGACCATTCTTGGAAGAGTGACCCTCCAAATAAGTAGCTTTGCACCCACGTGCCCTGCAAAACAAGGTTCCTAATGTTGGCACCAAACTGCAACGTTTTGACATTGGGCTTGTTTTGCATGAATAGGGCTCCCAGTTCAGGATAGCCCCAGGTTGCCCCTGAGATTTCTGGGCCAAAACCTGAGACCAAGGAACAGTTCGCTGTTGATGGCATTAAGCACAATCCATTAGATGTCATCCACACTTGCTCACAATTTGTCATTCAAAAAGGAGAGGGAGGGGAATGTATTTTCCTCTTTGGAAATTAGAACAAAAGTTAGCTAAAGGGGCTGTTTCTGGATCAAGGTGTGGATATCTTTTTCTGCACTAATTAGGGACACAGGACAGAGAACATTTAATTTTGCCTACTTGTTTCTAGACAGAAGGTGTGTGCCAAGTGGAGTATAAGCCCTGATACAACAACAACACAAGGAGGAAGCTAACTACAGAGACCCCTTAGACAGTCTTTGCAAGTTGTGGCAACAGATCCATCAGGCCTTGCAAATTGTAGTAAGCTGCTGCTCTCCTAGCTCAGTTGGAGATTTGCACCCATCCTTTTCCTCTTGCTTGGCAGTGAGCCCATCAAAGTTGGGAGAAGGGGGGAAAGGGGGGATAGGGTGTGAGATAGTCCTAAGGCCCAACAGCAAGAGTACTTCAAGGGTATTGGGGAGAAAGCCACAAAGGGTTACCTGTCTGAAAGTGAAAGTGCAAAGGGGAAGTCTTTGGCCAAAAAGAAGAAGGTGTCAGAATATGGGGAGTCTTGGGTAGCCAAGATGACTCAACTAAGGCTGTCTTCCTTTGGACATATCATGAGACAATGCGGCTCCTTGGAAAGATGATGATGCTTACCGAAGTGGAAGGCAGAAGGAAAAGAGGAAGACTGCACTACAGGTGAGTGGATTCAAGCAAGGAAGTTCCAGCAGCCCTGAGTTTGCAAGACCTGAGTGGGGCTGTTGATAACAAGGAGGTCTCTCATTCAGAGCGTTGACAGTAAATCACAACAAACTCTGGTTTGAAGCTGAGTGATAATTGATAGGCACACAGTCCCTTTGAACGCTGTGCTTAATAAATGTTTAATGAGCCTAATGTGTCTTGCTTCCCTCCCATGTTTCCAACTTCACATTCTCAGTTTTCCACCTGCAGATTCCCCCTGCCCCATATGCACATTTGGTGTCCAGCTGCATGCTAAGAAAGAAACAGACAAACAAAACCACCCTTCTCCCAACCACACCACTGGCTGATCGGCAGCACAGAGGCCTCCAAAGCAAGAGTCCTTGAATGAGGAAGCAATGCTGAGCTTAAATAATCATCTGCACTTTCTGTGTCACTTGGCTTGTCCTTCCCTGTCAATGGGAGTTCTTTTGATGCTCAGGAGTGTGGTAAGAAGGGGCCAAGGGCCAGGTGGAATTAAAATCACAATGCGTTGCTTCCGTCAGCAAAGGCAGGGGCCAGGGCTTCTAATTGGGCGGGGGGAGGCAAACGTTGGGGCCGGGACATTCTTCAGTGTCATTGTTGGTGCCTTCTTTAGAAACCAAAGGGAGCAGAGACCACTTGGGGACACGCCAACAATGGTGGGAGGGAGGAGACACAACCGCCAAGACAGGAAGACCTGCTTCAGGCAGGGGGGCAGAAGGACAGGGCTGTTTCTTATCTCCCCCAATGCAACCTAAGAACAGATTTGGGACCCTCTTGTGGGTGGGATTTGGTTGTGAGACTAGATAAAGCATTGTGGGAAATGGTTATAAAAACGTAAGATGATTACCTTCAAACTATACTAGGACTTGCTTTTCTGAAGGTTACTTCCCTACACTAGTAGGTATATTTCTAACCAGTTTGGCTCCTTTTGACATGTTTTGCTTAAGTAGCCTCAGACTCGCCCTCCATTCTTCTAGCAATGGTGCAAGTGCCATAGCTACTACTTTAATGGCCTCCTCCTGCTCTTCATCAAAGGCGGGTTCACCCATGCAGCCTGCAATGCAGTGAGCCCCATTTTAGCCAGTTTGGGTCCTTTTGACATGTTTTGTCTCTTCCGGTGCCTGAATTTATCTCTAGACCTGACAGCACAGAGACTTCCTAAAAGACTCACCTCATTCTTCCTACAAAGAGGTTTGGGCCTCACCTTAGACAGAGGCAACAGAATCCTCAAAGGTGGAGTTGCTTTGTAACTATGAAGCCCTATGCCGCTCAATGCGGTGCCATGGTTTGAGTGTTGTATGAGGACTCCAAGAGACCAGGGTTCAAATCCCCCTTGAGCCTGGAAACCTACTGGGTGACCTTGGGCAAGTCACATTCTCTCAGCCTCAGAGGAAGACAATGGTGGCAAACACTCTTCTGAAGAAATTGTGCCAAGACAGCCCCATAACACGGTCACCATATGGTCACCATTGTGAGAAACAATTTAAAGGCACACAACAAACAAAGCAAAATACTTCAGGTATCCAGGTTATTTGAAGGACCATATCCTCCCGCGCAAACCTGCCCATATTTTGAGATCTTCTGGGGAGGCCCTTCTCTCTGTCCCACCACCTTCATAGGTTCATTGGATGTGAACACAGAAGACGGGGCTTTCTCAGTGGTGGCTCCCAGCCTCTGAAACTCCCTTCCTGGGGAGACCAGGCTGGCCCCCTCCTTGCCCTCGTGAGCCAGCAAGCGAAACCTTTCCTCTTCCAACAGGCATTTGGGAAACTGTGGCGTCACTAAGGATGGTGTCACCTGGTGTGGTTTGGCCTCTCCACCCACACGCACAACCCATGACACCCTGTTGGGAAATGGTTGTTTTATATAATGGATTTTCTGTTTTAGTGCTGTACTGCATTTAATCTGTTTTTAAATTAATGTTTTATATGGCTTTAATTCAATATGCAGTTTGATATTACTTTAATCTTAACTTTTGATACGGTTTGAGGGAAATGTGGTTTTATTTGTATTTCTTTTTTATTCTGTAAGCTGCTTTGAATCCTATTCTTGGGAGAAATGTGGGCTATTTTAAAAATGATTGATTGATTGATTAATAACTTCAGATGGGGAAGCAAAATGTTCTCACCTGTCTTTCTATTGCCTTTGTTCCCAGCGTGTGTGTGTGTGTGTGTGTCCCCTAACTGTTCTCTCTACATATATTCCTCTGCTACAACATCCTACAGCAAACATCCTGCAGCAAAAATATAGACGCAGTTGACTCCAACACCACCACTTCCCTTCCCTTGCATGCTTTTTAGACCATTTTTGCTGATGAAGACGCCTGTAAGTGTTGAAAGCTAGCCCAAAATACAGTATGTTCCCCCTTTGGGCCAGCCTGATAATAGGATCATCACAACATGGACTTTGAATCTTGCCATAAATCTGTACCAAGAAGTTTTGAGAGCTAGGCTTGGGCTTCTTTGTTTAAAAATTCTGCTGAGACTGAATTTTGAAACCATTTCAAAATTCAAAGATATCAAACTCCAAAACTTTTGCCATTATTTTTCCTAATGCTGTTTGCCCAACTCCTTTCTTGTGGATTACTCAGAATACTTTTTCTCCGTGAGAAAGACCCAGGGAGCGTTGCCATGCAGCTCTTGGCCTCCCAGCAGGTCTCCTCAGGAGGTGAGAGGAAAAAGCCCAGAGAGACAGTCCTTCTCACCAAGAAGCACTGCTGCGGCTTCTGTCTTGACATCCAGGATTGGCTCCGAAGAAGAAGTGAGATGTTTCCGGGCATTCTGCGCCAGTTCTGCTTGGGTAGGCGCTGCGACGCTAAGCCAGAGGCTTCCTGGAGAGTCCAGAACCAAAAACAGAGACAATCAGAGAATTATAAGGACATAGACACTCACAGAGCCCTAGAGTTGGAAGGGTCCTCCATGGCCATCTAGTCCAACCCCCTGCCATGCAGAAACAAACTACAAAAGCACCCACAAGAAGCTTAGCTCTGTAGACCCATGGAGCCATGCATCCTTGGAAATGTTATTGAGTTTTTTGGGTAACAACTGTGAGGAGGAGGATCCTAGCCCCTTACCATGCTAGCTGAAGGATTCTGGGAGTTGTGGCCAAAAAATTCCTTTCCTCCATGCTCTGAATAAGTGTGTGTTTGTGTAAGGCTTCTTTAGCAAGATAGAAAGATAAATAGATATCTTCCTAAAAAAGCCCTATTTTTAGAGCCACTATGGTGTAGGTTAGTGTTGGACTAGGACTCCAGGACAGTAGGGGTCAAATTCCCACAGAGCCATGGAAATGCACTGGGTGACCCTGGGCAACTTTCTCAACCTCAAAGGAAGGCAATGACCATGGGCAGTCTCATATAGGGAGATACTCCCCCCACCACCACCACCATTAGTCTGGACCCAAGCCATGTAGGGCTTTAAAGGTCATAGCCAGCACTTTGAATTCTGCCCAGAAATGGATCAGCAGCCAGTGGAGTTGTTTCAGCAATATGATCCCTATAACCTGCCCCAGTCAGCAGCCTGTCTGCAATATTTTGGACCTGCTGAAGTTTCCAAACAGTTTCCAAAGGCAGCCCCAGGTAGAATGTGTTATAGTAATCCAAACGGGGTGTAATCAAGGCATGTGTCACCATAGCCAGATTTGATGTCTCACGGAACAGGCGCAGCTGGCTATTACAGTAAGTAGTTGCCTTTCACAGATGAAGCCAAAATGTTCTCCGTTTTCTTTAAGCAATGACAATATGTAGGGGTTTGCAGTGTGTGTGCCAGGGGAGACATGCCATTTGAGAGTACCTATGGCAAAGAATACTCTTAATGGCTGCTGCTGCACCATCCCACACACAGAGACTGACATTTTAAATATGCAAAGAACATACATTTCCCCCTCCCCTCACTGCACTTGGTGAAGGCACCATATTTATCTACCCGGCCCTTCCTTTTTTGCAAGGCTTTCTTCACTGGTTCATAGATTTCCACCCACCCATCCACTACCCCCATGTGCCCGTACATCAAACCAGAGCATGGCTCGAGGCTGGGCTCTCATTTCTGCTGACAGACACATTTGAGAGTTTGCAACCTCAGGTGTCGGAGATTAAGGTCCTTTGCCTTTTGCGATATCCTCACCCCAGTGGAAGCTGGGTAATTATCATTCTGACTTTGAAGTCCTGAGATAGTGGTTAAATATTATCAGGATCTTTCACAAGTGTTCCCCAACCTCCTCAGGAAGCAGCTGGCTGCAGATGCTGGTAGATTTTTCTGCTTCACTTTGATGTGGATGAGAAGAGCCTTTTTAAAGTGTAACCTGAGGGTGTGTGTGTGTGTTCCTAGATGTTGATTTAGATGTAGGGATTCTCTGTGGGACAATGTTTGGGCCAGGACAACACTCTTCCTTCTTCCCCAAGCTTCTTTTCTGCAAATCTCCCCCTGACACACGTCAGGTATGTTCCACATGTTGTGATATTCTGCAAAGAAGTTATTCCATGTAGGGATCGTCATGGTTTCCATGGAACTGTGCAGTGCTTCTTGCTTGTTTTTGTGGGCTTTCTCTTGGTCCCAACACCATCCCAGGCAGGTTTGGTGAGAACACAAGAGAAAGACTTCCTGGTGGTGGCTCCCAAGTTATAGAGTTTCCTTTCCCAGGAGGTCCATTGGAGCCCTCCCTGCTGTCTTTTTGCTGTCAGGTAAAGAACTTTTTATTTAAAGAGGCACTTGGTTTTTAATGTGTTGCAGCAGGTACAGCTTTTATAGTGTGTGTATGCAGTGTTTTTATTTTATTATGTTTTGAACCCCCTTTTAATGCTGTTTTTTAACCTGTATGATTTTTTTTAAATCAACATTTAATGTAATTGAGTTGTACCTTTTCTACTAAGAGTTTTTATATTGTATTGTGCTTTAAAAACATTGCATGCCACTTTGACTCCTCTGCTGGGAGAAAGGCTGGATATTAAGCAAACAAACGAATTTAAAAAATTGGACTACAACTCTCAAGATCCACACCACGCTGGCAAAGGATCCATGGCCATGCTGGCTGGGGATTTTGGGAGTGGTAGTCCAAAGTTAGAAGGCCTTTGTTCTTTCTCCATTGCTCAGCACCCCCACTTTTTCACACACACCCCATCCATCTGGACCTACCAACCAACACCCCCCCCCCAAAGCTCCACCAGCAAACAGCAGCTAGTCTCAAGTTGCACAGCAAGGCCTCCTCTTCTGTAGCTAATTGGCACAGGGTGGCTTCTTCGGCTAATTCACCACAAATTAGCAGCCAATTATGGGCCAACTGAAGGGCCAGGACTCTGGCTGTGTGGGTTAATGAGCTGAGTGGTAGTGCTGGGGGTATGTATATATGGAAAGTTGTGGTAAAGGATGGGATGGCTGTTGCTGAGCCCAGGGGTGTAGCTGGGGGTAGGGAGCAAAATGGACACCCTCCCCCCATAATAATTCTCTCCCCACAAATGAAAATTTCCATCCACCCCCCCCCCCCCAAGTTAACGTTTATGGCATCCAGGTTAGTAGGGTTCTGGAAGAAATGTGTTGGCAACAATGCGGCAATGGCTGTGTTGGCGGGGCAATTGCCCTGAGCTTTGAGCCCAAACATCAAAAGAACTCTGAAAGGTCCCAAACCCTATTGCCCAGAACTGGTCCATCACCTGAACATAGGCATAGGTTCTCCTCCCTCCGACTGGCATTGGAGCTCCCAGTTTCTTCCACTGCTGCCTGGCCGGTTACTCTTCTGCTTGAGTGGCTACTTAGCAGGACCACCAGGTATATGGCCCACTTGCCTGCCTGCCTGCCTTCCCCCCTCCCTCCTGGTGCTCTCCCCCTATGGATCCAGGCAGTTGCTGGTGGAGGTGGTGGTGGAGGAGCTAATGCTTATTAAAGATTTAGAAGGCAAGCTGTCAGCAGTGCTGCTAAGAGTGGGGCTTTTTCCTGTTTTAGCTCTATCCATTCTCTTAGGCTAATAGGATTACAGGAAGGGAGGAGACAGTGGCCCCACACAAGCTGAGCTGACCTACTAAGTGCTGGGTGGGGGAGGTGGGGGGCTCTTACTTTTCTCTAGGGCAGCACGATGCATCCATCGGTGCCATGGAGCACTTTGGGGAAATAGAGGGGGGTACCTGGAAGCCTCCTCTCCTTCTCCACATTTTGGTCCACCTTCCAGGACCATGGCAGGTGAGCAAGGTGGAGGAACAGGTGATGGAAGCAGGGTGGGAAAGAGGGAACACAGGCAATATGACACGAGGACCAACAGCAATGGGGTAGACCCTGGAAGGACTGGCCTTTCCACATGTGGCTTGCATTTGGCCATGATCCTGCATGTCCAGGCAAGGAACGTGCAAGTTGCTGTTGAACTCTGTGCTCTAGAAACATGTGAAATCACCTACTTGACCTGCACCAGTGGTGCCCATAACCTCAATAAGCCCACACAATGCAGACAGAGAGCAGAGTTTGGGAAAGCAACTTTGGGAGGCTACTATGTCCTGAACAACTGGAGTTTCCTCTCTAGTTTCTGTGCTTCCATCAGAGTCCAAGAGACAAACATCAAACTGGGGGTGGCTGCTGCAAACCTTTGGCATTTGGAGCCTTTCTAGACTAGGGGCAGGTCCAGCATGCTCTCAGTTAGGAAACACTGGGGAGTCTCCCACCCCTGGCTTTATGGAGAAGAACCTCAGGCCGAACCTAAGAACCATGAAATTTATGGGTCAGACCAAAGGCTTCTCCAGGCCAGCGCTTGGTTCACACAGTGGCCAAGCAGTTGCCCCAGTGGGACTAAGCCTGGAAAAAGGATGCAAGTGCAATGGCACCCTCTGTATCAAATTGGGGCCTGGATCTTGGGGGTGATCAAGGGGAGGGAAATATTATGTCGCTACTTATTGATTTCTCTTTTTTCCCAGCATAGGATCTCAATCAGCTCCCAGCACAAAATTAAAGTACAGCTACAACAGAATGGCCTTCCCTCAACCCATTGAATCAATGGATGGAGAGTGACTCAACACATCGCTAAATCCCACTGATTGAATACATCTGCTCTAATCAAGACTGACAGTAGGATGGAGGCCAACTACAACTCCCAGACTCCCCTGCTGGGCATAGTGAAAGATCTGAGCTGAAGAAAAATGGTACCCAGCCTCTCCAAAACCTTCTTGCAAATGAAGGCCAGGGGAGGGGGCATTTTGGACTTGGAGTGGTGGAAAGAGGGTCCCCTGCTCTATGCCAAGAGGGAGAATTGCCTGCAGCTACAAGAGGCTGGTCTTTTTACAGCCCTCCTGTTCCCAGGGTACTCAAGGGAGCACACAGTGGTCCTTCCCCTCCTTTTTATCCTCATGGCAATGCTGTAAGGTAGGCTAGACTCAGAGACCATGAGTGTCCCAGTGTCGCTCACTGAACTGTGTAGCCATATGGGGATCTAGTCCAAAACTCTAACCCAGGAGTGGGCAAGTTTAGCCAGTCTGAGAACCAACTCCTCTGCCCCCCAGGAACCTCTGAGGGCCAGACCGAGGCGTGAAAAACAGCCTGGGGGCCACATAGGACCACCCCTACTTTAACCACTGCAACCTGCTGACTCTTGAAGGGTAACCTGAGGCCTTTTGAGATGGAAGGACCTCATTTGAAAAAGGCACCATCTAGAGACCCCAAGAGAGTTGCTCTCCCCTCAGGTGTGGCTGTGTTATTTTTCATTTTGCCCACAAGGGGAGTCCCAGAGGGCCTCCTAAGTTTAGCAGCCCACATGCTGTGGGGCTGAGTTGATTGAAAGAGCTTGGGAAAGGGGATTCTTTTGAACTGCAGCTCCCAGAATCCTCTAGCCAGTGTGGTTATGTTGTCTGGGGAATTCTGGGGATGCAGTCCCAAACAGCCACTTTCCCAAGCTTCAGCAAAGACAGCACTCCAGGGGTGCCAGGTGTGGTGGCCTAGAGGCAGACAGGCAGACAAGCACGCAGGTATGTAGGTAGACAGGTGAGGTGGGGACAACTCCTCCTGCCCTAAGAATCGGTCAGTCAATCCTGTTAGGATAAGTGTAATTAGACCTTAGAAGGCTGCCCCCTGGTGGAGGACATTCAGTTCCATTCACAGAAATCCACAGTTCTTGAGGGGAAGTTCCTTTATTTTGTAACATGGGGAATGTTAATTAATGTTGCATCCCTTTGTGACAGTAATGGGACTGCTGGAGGACATGGATTGCATCCAATGGATTGCTCCAACTGAAGTAGCCCCACTCAATCAACGGGATTTATAACTGTTTTGGGTCACCTTTTGACAATAGATTCAATGGGCCTACTCTAGTTGGGTCTTACCAATAGGATTCAGACCAGGATCTGTGTGATTTTCCACCTTGCAGTGG
Source organism: Gambelia wislizenii (assembly GCA_030847615.1). Lineage (NCBI taxonomy): Eukaryota > Metazoa > Chordata > Lepidosauria > Squamata > Crotaphytidae > Gambelia > Gambelia wislizenii. The sequence continues at coordinate 38,550,701 of JAUMIR010000011.1, read as the reverse complement.
TGACTGATGAAGAGTGGGCTTGGGGAATTTTCCAGGAGGAATGTTAAGGAACTATTGGTTTCAGTACTTTGGATAACTCCTTTAAGAGTTGAACCCTTTTGGACTTGAAAACTGTTTGAGTTTCAGAACCTGGGACAGATCCTATAGTAGTTGGATCCTATTGAGGGTGAACTCCTTTAATATCTGGCTATTGGATTCAGGGAGAGCCAGTGTGGGGGAGTGGTTTGAGCACTGGACTAGGACTCTGGAGACCAGGGTTTGAATCCCTGCTTGGCCATGAAAACCCACTGAGTGGCCTTGCCAAGTCACACTCTCTCAGACTCAGAGGGAAGCCATGGCAGACATCCTCTAAGCAAACCCTCCCAAGAAAACTCCATGATAGGTTTGTCTTAGGATCGCCATATGTCAGAAATGGACATGAAGACACACAACAACAACAACAGTAAATTGGATTCAGGACCATGAATGGGTCCTTTAAACTTCAGCCTCAAACCCTCACCACCAACAAAAACTCTCTGCAGCCAAATGCCCCTGCTGGTTTCTATCTTACCTGTGCTGGGGGTGGGGGGTATTTTAATTAAAGCCCTGAGGACAGTGAAAGACCACTTGTTAGTTGCACTATTCCTTGCCAATTTTAATTCTTGGCTAAGGACTCCACAGCCAAAAAGCTCAGTAACACAGAGACTTTTAACAATCTGTTAGCCGCAGATACAAAACTCTCCAGAACTTCCTTCAAGGTTGAGTAACATAGATCTCTGCATGAAAAGTTGTACATTAATTGTGCTACACAACCCTTGCATTGCATTGCAACATTGCACAACTGAATTGAGACCCCCCCAATGTGCAAATAAATGCATAGCCAATGTGCATGTGCGTGCATGCATGTGCTTTGCCCACACCCATCTATGGTGCAATGAGCATCTATGCACAATGGCAAAGTGTGTGCAACTCTGCTTCCATGACCTTGAATTAAATGTGGATGTTCTCTGTGTCAGGCAAAAATGTTCAACTACTTCCATAGGAGAGCTTACACCAACAGGATTCCAGCCATGCTCTGTTTTGTGGGGAATTCATCATCATCACCATCCACTTTATGTATGTGCCTTACCTGGGAAACCCGGGTGTCCTGATTCCTTCTGTGACTCCTGGCCACAAGCTGAGGGACCTACAGAAGGAAGCAAAGCAAAGCCATTGACTTTTTATTGTCATTCCTGTGTTCAAACTCCAGCCACAGCAAACACACCAACAAATTCTCAGGTGGGAAAACATTTTCAAAGCCTGAATTCCCTTCCTGCAAAGTTTTCCTCATTACCCCAAATCTTAAATAGCCAGACTGAATTTATAAACTTCAACAGACAGGATTAAAACTGGACCCAGTGACTAGCTATAAACAGTATCCTGGTTGTCCCCACATTGTGTGGGAATTAATTCTCACAGGTTATCAGTTGTTTATGTGTTTGAATGATCATTATTACTTACTGGTTATTATCAGTGGGAATTATTTCCAAGCAAAGCTAAGCAGGCACACAAATGACTTTAAGACTATGATGCGGAATGGTTGAAGGAGCTGGGCTTGCTCAGATTGGAGAAGAAAAGACTGAAGGTTGGGTGACATGATGGCCCTCTTTAAATTCCTCAGGGGCTGCCACAGAGAGGAGGGGGCAGGCCTGTTCCCTGCTGCCCCAGAAGGGAGGACGAGGAGGAATGGCTTTGAGCTACAAGACAGCAGGCTTTGATTGAACATTAGAGGGAACTTCTTGACAGTAGAGAGGTTTGGCAATGGAACCAACTGCCTAGAGAGGTGGCGAGGTCTCCTTCTCTGGACATCTTCCAAAAGAGGCTCGACAGGTCCGTGCTGGGGATACTTTAGCTGCAGATCCTATATTGAGCAGGGGGTCAGACTCAATGGCCCACAAGGCCCCTTCCAACTCTATGATTCTATGTATGAGAGGGGCTGTATTTTACAAGTGCAAAGGGTATGGACATTCTGGGGTTTGGTACAAATGCAGTGCCTCACACCAGTTTCAGCAAAATGACATAAATATCCTACTGGTTCCGATCATCCATTAATGATCATGATTTTTTACAACCCTCATCCTGTCTTTTCTCCAAGGAGCTCCAGATGTGTCTCCAGGTCTTCTTTATCCATTTCATTTTATTCTTCCAATGTCCCTGTGAGGTAGGCTGGATTGCAGTGGTGGGGAGCTGGTGGCACCCAGATCAGTGGGGTAATTAATCAGCTCCAGGGTTTGGATGGCTTTTAAGGAGTTCTCTAAGGTGCTGAGCCCAGTTTGAGGCAAGGGGTCAGCTACTTGAATGACTGTTAAAATCTGGAGTGGATTCACTGCCCCATTGGCATGGGAGACACTTCCCGTCACTGTTGGGCTAAGAGTTTGAAACTGGCCCAAGATGGTCCAGTGAGCTTCCTGGATGAGAAGGTATTTGAACCTCTCCTGTCCTAATTCAGTTCTTTAACCACTATGCAACCCTGTCTACCTACCCAGTACCTCTTCTAGCATCCTTTTCCTGCAATGGTCCATCAGATGCATCAAAGAAAGTCCAGTCAGTCTTCCTCTACTTCTGCTACATCTTTTGGTGGCTTAAACTTTTGAGGGTCACCGGCTGTTGTCTTCTGATGGAGGAAACATCTACCTGAGGACATTTCCAGCTGTCTGGGAAATCTCCTCTAATGGGCTAGAAAGGTAAATATTATGGCTTTGGGGGGGAAGCTCTCTTTCCATGTGTCTTATCCAAGAGGCCTCAGCTGCATCAACCCAGCTGGCCTCTAATCCTCCTTTCAAACAAACCCATGCCTCAGTCATCCATGCACCAAAATCAACTAACATTTCATGGACTTGGGAAACCTACATGCACAAATGTTTGGAGTTATTTGGGGGGGGGGTTGCTTCTAGTTCCTTCATATTTTTTTAAAAAAACTTTTGATTGAAAACAAACATACATCACAGCATACAAATCGCAATGGAAATTCTCATCCCTCCCATCATACTACACGTTGCTTACTTAATTGTAAAGTACTATTCACCTTTTTTTATTTTAACTGCATAGAAAATACTTCTTGTTACTAGTATCTGTTTTGATGGTTTACAATATAATACAGTGGATTGTATCAGAATCTGTTCTGCTAAAATTCTAGTTGTTCTTCTGGGAGACTCCGTGTGGAATTAAAGTCTGTAAAATACAGGCTTCCCCTGATTTCTACTGACTTGCTTTCCTACGACTCGTTCTTTCAATGCTTGCAAATTACAGACAAGTTTCATTAATTCAACAGGAGTTCCACTCTTTCATCAGTTCTTCTTGCCTACAAGAAGCATTGGGACTGCTCACATGCCCTTTTGGATAGATAGATAGTTAGAGTGTTAATTTAGCTTTTGCATGCATTCAAAAGTGATACATAGTACTAGCTATACCTGGTGTAACATACAGTGTTATCTACATATATAAAATGCTTTGGTATGTTTCTGTTCCCACTCTGCTGACTGGCCGCTTAGGAAACATGTCAAGAGTATGGCCATTTAACACATCATTATATAACCTTTCAAATCAACTATAATGGCTAGTTTCATGCCAAGTGCCCTACTGATGCTGCCATGCAACCACATGTACACACACACAGACACACACACTATATGTGGCAGGATGCAAGAGCCCCTCTGCCACCATGGAAGCAGGTGTACGCATACACACCATGTGTGCCAGGATGCAAGCACCCCTCCACTGCCACTATGCAACCACATACACACAGACACACACCCCACACTACATCCCCTGTGCTACACACACACCCATGCCACACAACACACCATACACATCAGGATGTGATAGCCCTCCACCACCATGTTTAGAAAGGACTTGAAGCTTTCTACATTTTTCTGCCCCCGGTGTGCTGATTGGCTGTCCAACAGGAAACTTTGATTGGTTAGGAAGTATCCTCCTGTCGGTGTCTGGGGCGTAGGCTGCATGTTCTAGGGAGGAGCAGAGACTCCAGGGCCAGCTCAGGAACACAAGAGACTGAGACCGAGTCCAAAGTCCAGGTAGGGTCAAAGATAAGCCAAAGTCCAAAAACAGTCCAAGGTCAGAACACATCCCAGATATCCAAGGTCCAACTACAGAACAAAAGACCATGTTATGCTGGCCAAGAGCAAGGGCCGAATGCAGCTCTTAAATAGCCGTTCCCCTGGCTGCTTCAGGTGTGCTGCATGATTGCAGCCGGCTGCGCCTGATAGCTTGCCCCCGGTCCTTCCAAGATTCCCACCGCCAGGGCCTGATCCTGCAAAGAGGCTGTGCGCCGGGGACCTAGTCCTGCAAGGAGAGGCAGATCCTGACATCTAAGCAGCCAATCGGCACACTGAAAATGGCAACATACCCAAGATAATTGTGTGTGTGTGTGTATGTGTGTGTGTTATTTACTTGTTTCAGTGGCCAAAACACATTTGCAAGCTAAACAAAACCCTGGATTCCATTTTTCAACCAATTCCACTTTCTGACAGTTCTCCCGTCCCTAACCCATCAGATAAGTGGGAGTTTCCTGTAAAAAAAGAAACAGTAATCAAGTTGTCTTGAATGCATCTTTTTAAATCTCTCACCCAGCTAAATTGAGCCTATACATTCTCAGCCAGTGCCACAGACCATACGGTACTTTGTCTAACCATCATTGCAGTGAGAGCTTACGACAGTCTTTCCACTTCTGAGCAGTCACTGCTCAAGGCACACCCAGAAATCTTCCAATGAGGGTTTTGTGTTTTAAACTTTCATTCTCTCCATCAAAAACCAACAACCACATACGTAGAGTGTCTTTACACTGAATAGCATGCTTGCTTAGATTTACTAACCAAGTCAGAATTTTTCATTGGACTGATAGGAACTGTGGCTTCTATTTTGGTCTCCCCCAATGTAGAGAACCACCCGTCTGACTATGGTGAGGGTTTGTATCCAGTCACTGTTGCCAACAACAACCCACTGGCCTCTCCCAGAAAGTGTGTTATGTAGGGCTGGACGTTATCAGAGGGGAGCATTTGGCTGTCTCAGAAGACGCAAGGTGATGAGCAAATTCTGATTATACAGTTGTGGAATGTACATGAAAATGGTTGAAGCAATATGGTTGAAAGGTCTCAAGATGACCTCCCGGCAGGCCAGTGCATCCCATGTCAAGGAGGCAGTGAATCCATCCCAGGATTTGGATAGCTGTAAAGGAACTATCCAAGGTGCTGAAGCTATTTGGAAGTGGGTTCAACACCACAGAGAGCTCTTTTAAAGGCTAGCTTAAAACTTGGATTGGATTCACTGCTCCACTGAATGGGAGCTACCAGTCTCTAGTGTCTCCAACTCAGCCAGGGAAGTTTGCAGAGCCTGAAAAAGAAAACAAACTGAGGAGGCTCTCAAGTGCAATGAAAGCAAGTTGGAAGGATCCTAGCACAGCAGCAGAGGCCCAATGGTTTGCATGTGGAAGGTCCCAGCATCACTGCATGGCCTCTCCCATTAAAAGGATGGTGTTGCAAGCAGTGCAAGAAGACCTTTGTCTGTGTCCCTGGGGAGCTGGTGTTGGATATCAGTAGAACCTTAAAATTATCAGTAGGACCTTAAATATCAGTGGGGCCTTAAAATTATGGGTTGTTACTTAAAGCAATGTGAAATAAGGCCTATGGGCTGCATTTGTTGGGGTGTGGTGCTAGGAAGGAGTTCTGCCACAGGAGAGGGACTGGCCTTGCAATTTCCTCCAGAAGCCTTGAAAAGAGAACACACTGAGCAGGATCGTGACCCTTCTCTCTCAGTCAATTGGGATCCTCCACCATCTGGGAGACGATCATGCACAAGGCTGTCTTTTCATTATACACTTTCCCCAGGCACCTCAGTTCCATCCCCTCTTGTTCTTCTAATGCAATTGTGTAATTGTTTGCCATTTGCCATCAACCCCCATGCATCATTTCTCTGCTCATTTGGGCAGCTTAATTGCCTTTGCTTTAATTAATTGTGTGGGAAAGCTCTTCATTTTGCCTCCTGTTTATTTGCATGCAACCAACAATATCAGACAGTGGCTTGTTCGCATTTGGGGGAGCATTCTTTCAAGGGTGGGGAGCTTGTGGGGAGAGGCAGTGCAGTGCAGTGGTTTGAGCAGTGGACTATGACTCTGGAGACAAGGGTTCAAATCCCTGCTCAGCCATGGAAACTCACTGGGTGACCTTTGGCAAGTCACGCTGCTCTCTCAGCCTCAGAGGAAGGCAATGGTAAACCCCCTCTAAACAAATCTTGCCAAGAAAACCCCATGACAGGTACACCTTAGAGTTGCCATAAGCTGGAAATTACTTGAAGGCACACAACAACAGCATGTACTTGGCAAGATTTGTTCAGAGGGGGATTGCCTTTGCCTTCCTCTGAGGCTGAGAGTGTGTGACTTGTCCAAGGTCACCCAGCTGGTTTCCATGACTGAGCAGGAATTTGAACCCTGGTCTCCAGAGTCCAATGCTCAAATCACTACACCACACTGGATCTACACATCATATGCAAGTTAAAATATAATAAGATGATCAATAGATTGTAAAGCAATAAAAACATGTCTCTTAAAATAGAAAAGCAATGAATACTGTATAAGCAATACAGTATATTATTAAAGGCCCTTAAATAAACATGCATTTCCATGCAAAATTATTTCCCAAAATATTTCAAGAGGACTGGATGAAAACTATGCAAAAATATTTACATTCTCTGCAGCAGGGAGAAAACTGCAGAAATAATTCATCCTAGCTTGAATGGATAAAATAGAGAAAGGTGTCCATCCTCTGCCTCTCTCCACCTGGAGCAAATTCCTGGCCCTTTTGCACAGGCCTGGGACAGAAATCTGCTGGGAGGGGGAATCTCCTTTCCCATCATTTGGAGAGAAACTAATCAGCAAATAGCAAGCCCCTCCGGCTTAGGCCAGGAGATAAATCTCTCAGCTGAGTCCTCTCTTCTCCCCCAGTTCCACGAGAACAGTGATTACTTAAATAATGGCTCAATTGTAATTTTAGGATTTCCTGTGCTGTTGTTGTTTCATGTCTCCTGGATTTTGCCCTGAAAGTGACTCATGGTCATATTAATCGAGCTAGGCGGTCTTTAGATGATGCCCTGGGGGGGTCAGAGTGGGAGGGAGCAGAAGAGCAACATCTCTGGCCCTGAGCCATGTTGGTGTCTGGCTTTACGCACTTGCATAAAAGGATCCTCTCTCTGTTCTGCCTTTCCTTTGCAATGCATGATCTCTGCTCCCATCCCCACCCTGCCACCAAAAAGCAGTATGAAGATAGATCATTGAATCCCAAAGCCAGGATGGTCCATGCCATCATACTTCTGATTTCTTTATATGGGTGTGAAAGCTGGACAGTGAAGAAAGTTGACAGGAAGAGAATCCACTCATTTGAAATATAGTGCTAAAGGAGAGTTCTGTGGATACCATGGACCACCAAAAAGACAGATCAATGGGTCCAAGTTCAAATCAGGCTTGAACTCTCCCCAGAAGTCAACTGAGGTTGTCATACTTAGGACATATCATGAGACGACACGCCTTACTGTATAGTGTATGGTAAGGCAATAGTGTATGGTAAGACAGAAGGCAGTTGGAAAAGCAGGAGACCACGCTTACGGTGGATGGACTAAATCAAGAAAGCCATGGCTGTCCTGAATTTGCCAGACCTGAGCAGAGCAACTGATGGCTGAGGATCTTGGAGATCTCTTATTCATAGGCCACAAAAGAGTGATACCTTTATTGGCCAACTGAAATGCACAAAGTACATCAATCAAATCTCATGGCTACCCCGAATATGTTTTCTTATTCATAGGGTTGTCATAATTTGAAGCCAGCTTGACAGCAGTTAATAACAACATTGCAAACGCACACCCACTTGAGGGTATGGAGTTGGTTTGCACAACCATTGCTAAAGTCTTAGGTCAAACCAAATCTGCTGTTTTCCATGAGAGTTTAAACCTCTGCCTGCAAAAGTTGAACCTGCCTTTGGCTCACCTCAAAAAAATTACCTGTGCTTCTGTGAGAGACATGTACAGCCAAGATCCAACACCAAGCAGGCAGAGCATGACCCCAGTGTTCAGTGTTTGCTCAAAAGCACCTCAGTGAGTGGGGATGTGCAAATGCACAGCTAAATGGGAATGGAAGTGTACAATGCACAATTCCCAATGCATATCAATGCACAACTATGCACAACGTGCAACCACATGCAATGACACCTCATGCATATCTGCACCCTTGCATGGAATATGGCTGTTCCACACTGGAAAAACATGTACAACTGCTTTCGCAGGGGATCTTCCAGGGTCTGAGTAAGGTGCCAACAGGATTCCAGCTGCATGTGTTTTGTGCATGAACTGTTATGGTGCTGAATATTGAACAGTGGCCATGCTGGGGGCCAAAATTTCCCTGCAATGCCTGGATCCATTTTGAAACCATCTGGGGTAACTGCAGAGGCATAAGGAGAGATGGTTGCTTATACCTGTGAGAATTATTAGTGCAGCAAATAAAGTGCAAAGGAGCCTCTGTAAAAAGGGGTGAGAATCCATGTTTTTGTTAACTGTTATCAAGTAGCCGGTGACAAGGAGAAGTAGGACTGGATCTCATCAGCATACTGATGGCATCCCATCCCAAACCCCCTCATGATCTCCCCCAGTGGCTTCATACACATATTGAACAACGTGGGAGACAAGACGGAGCCCTGTGGCACCCCACAGCTTCATAGCCGTGGGGCTGAACAGGAATGCCACAGGGTTACTCTCTAGAAAGAGCCTCACAGAAAGGAGTGGCACCTCTGTGACACAGTGCCTCCTACTCTCATCCAGTGGAGTGGATCCAGGAAGATACAGGGTCAATGGTATAAAAAGCCACTGAGGGATCCATGAAGATCAACAGGGTAGCACTCACCCCATCTTTCAATGGGTTCCTGCGCTGTACTCTGGCCCCAAACCAAACTCAAATAGGTCCAGAAAAGTCATTTCATAAGATATGAAGATGGCTATCTACTACTAGCAGTTTATGTAGTCCTTATGTTTTATCAGCATTCTGGTTTCTAGGCCTTCCTGAAGCCTGACTTCCTGGCTAGGTTTTTACAAACTCAAAAGCCATGTAAACAGAGGAACATAGCAAGCTTAACCGAGCAGCCTTGGGTCTTAAAATAACCTCTTGAAATAGTTTTGTGGCTGTGTCCCTGTCCCCACGACCACTCAAACCACATCCCTCTGGGGTGGCTAGCCTTGCTCAGTTGCCAGGGAGAAAGCTGCAAATTCTGGGGCAGTTTTTCCAAGCCCTTGTAGCAACAGCAACAGTGGCAATGGGAGTCACGCCGGTGGCGGTTTTCTGCCTGCTTTTCTGCTCCCGGGAGCCGAGCGTTTCCGATGGAGTGACTGCCATTTCGGTATTTAAGGTATAAATTTAGCTCTGCTTTTACAACTCTCGCTCTCTCCACCCCTGCCACCGCGCAACCTTTGTGTAATTCCATTTGCCTTCTCTGTGGCTTGGCAAAGAGCCCACAGCTGTCAGGGCTTACAAGGAGCACTGCAAGCGACAAGGAAGAGTTGCAGAGCCACCCAGGGCTGTGTTGGGCCGATGGCCTGTGGCCACCGATAGCCCCAAGGAGATGGAAGGAAAAGAGAGAGGCAGATGGAGTATGTGCTGTTCTCCTGAGATAAGACATGGTGTTAGTCCCAGAGGGTTTAATCAGAGATTTGGGAACCCCTGAGCAATGTTGTTGATTTAAGAAAACATACAATCCAAAAGCTTTTCTGGTTCTCTTAGAATGCCGATAGACGTGATATCTTGACAACACTGACAGCTTGACAGCGGAGTTGCTCATTGATTGTGCTGCGCAGCCCTTGTGCTCAGTGCACAACCACATGCGCAACTGAATGTGCAAGCCCCTTGACCTGTCCATGTGCAAGTCATGCACAATGGGATGCCATGCAAATACACTTTTGCAACATTAAACAGAATGTGGCTGTTCTGCACCGAACAAAAATGCCCAACCACTTCTGTAGGGGAACTTATACATGTATAAGGCACTCACAGGATCCCAACTGTTGAGAATTAGACTGGATTTTCCAGATCCACTTTGGATTTTTGCTTCGCCGGGGATGAGTTTAATCTTAACAGCTGAGAAACCAGGGGTAACTTCCGGCCTCTGTTTCCACCTTGTAGCCTTTGTCCCAGGTTGTGGACTGGCAGACTGTCCCCATATAGTGGCCATTTGCCCTCCTCCATGGTGGCCACCACAAGCGCTTTCCTCTCTCTGCCACCATCGAGGGGCAGTTGATGTCTCCTGTGCCAACAGGGGCTGCAAATCTATTTTGCCTCTGCATCTTCACCTTAAAGGAATTCCCAAGGTGCTAAAACCTCTCCTCCAACAGGTTCAGTCCCTGGGATAGCCCCTTTAAAGTTCAGACTAGATCCCAGAGCAGATTCACCAACCCGCCGACATGCAAGTCACCAGCCATCTCCTCTGAACCAGATGTCCTGAGTGTAAGGCATTTGAATTATATCCATCAGTGTAAGCCATTTTAATTACTTGTGGCCAGTGAAATTTAGGATAGTTCATTAAAAAAAAAAAATCTTAACGGTTTCTCTCAGTTTCTGGCTTATTATTATGACTCACAGGGGCCCGAACACCCAGCATTCCTACCAACCACACACAAACCCTTTTGCCCCCCTAAGCTCTTTATGTGGACGGTGGATCTCTTGAACAGTTGGAAAGGTTATGGGGATTCCACAGCTGCTCAACCCGGAGTTGGAGCCAGGCAGCAGGGGAGTCAATTTCAGTCCAGTGAAGTCAGGAGCTTTTGCAACAATTGCTAGGGAAGATTCAAAGGCTGCCGCTTCTGTTTATCTCAGCATTTCTTCTTTTTCTGAAGGGTTTTTTTTTAAAATTTAAATTTGGCATCTTAGCAAAAAGCACCACTGTTTATCTGCAAAATCTACACATCCTGTGTTTCCACTTAACATGTCATTATTCTCTCTGCCAGGGCTTCCGCAGCTCATCCAAAAGCTTTGACTTTGCAGAAAGTCAGTCAGTTTCTGCTTCTTAGGAGGTGTTTATATGAGATGACTCACAGGTAGTTGGTCTCCTAAAAGTTTGTTCTAACCCCCAAAATGAGTTGCATGCAATGAGTGCTGGGGGCTTTTGGTGGGGAGAGAGAAACAGAAGAAGCCATTGAGTCCATAAGGGAAAAAAAAATGCAGAATTGGGCAAATACCAGTGTGTATAGAGCCATTGTACTGTCTATTCTCCTTTACGGGTCTGAAATATGGGTCACCTATCGCCAACACTTATGACTCTTCAAACGCTTTCATCAGCGCTGTCTACGCACAATCCTAAATATACACTGGACTATGTGACGAATGTTGCTGTCCTTGAGCAAGCAGGGATCACCAGCATTGAGGCCATGATATTGAGAACACAGCTGCGCTGGGCAGGGCACGTTTCTAGGATGGAGGACCATCGCCTCCCAAAAATACTACTCTACGGTGAACTCGCCACGGGTCAGCATAAGAGGGGTGCTCCAAAAAAGCAATACAAGGACTCCCTGAAACAACATCTCAGGCTCGGCCAAATTGATCATCAACAATGGTCCGCCCTGGCCTCACATCGGGAGGCATGGAGACACACCATCCACAATGCTGCAGCCTTACTTGAGAACTCACACTGAACAAGTCTTGAAGAGAAATGACAACGCAGAAAGAATCTCAACCCAGAAACATCACCCAAGGAGACCTTCTGCTGTGCTTTCTGCAACCGGACTTGTTTATCTCGGATTGGCCTTTTCAGTCATCAGCGTGCTTGCAGAAAGCACAGAATGAGTCCTTCCTGAATCTTCGTTTGCAAAGAAAAGCCAGAGAGAGGGGGACCAGTGGTTCTTAACCTATGGTCCGGGGACCCCCGGGGGGCATGATGTCTTCACAGGGTGTCTGTGAAGGTTTGAATGCTGCTTGGCCCACCTCCTCCCTGCAGTGGAGTGGCCACATAACAGGAGCCAAAGCAAAGGCTAGCTGGCTTGGCCTCCACATTGCCATTCAATCCGCTTCAGCCACATACTTGCAGGAAGAAGCAGAAGAGTCTTCCCTTCCCCTCCATTGCTTCTGAAGGAAGGTCTAAGCCTTAAGGGATGGTGTAATTGTATGGGAATGGGAGGGGGGTAGAGGACCTCTGTGGAACCTCTAAAACTAGTAGCATTGTTTTAGCAGGACTGCTCATGGGTGACAATCCACTTTCTCAGATGCATTGCTGGAAGACAGTTTCTATGTATGGGCTGAAGTGGTCTCTCCATTTGGTGGGTACTATGACTGTCCCTGGTATTTAATGCACGGGGACCAGGGAAAAGCCATTGTCCAAGATCTTGTGCATAAATCTCCATGTGTGCAATCATGCACTGATTGTGTTATGCAACTCTTGTTGTATGGTGTTATTGTCCAACTGAATGCACACCCCAAACTGCAACCAAATGCTCACAGGCATCTATACACACACACACACACACACATCCACATGTGCAATGACATGGTATGTGCAACTCTGTTTCTGCAACCTTGAACAGAATGCATATGTTCTGGATCAGGCAAAAACGTCCTACTATTTTTGTAGGGGGATTTACACAGGTGGTGTGAGTGTTGGACACTTCAAATCCCTGCTCAGCCATGGAAACCCACTGGGTGGCCTTGACCAAGTCACGCTCTCTCAGCTTCAGAAAGGAAGGCCATGGTGGTAGAAAGAAATTTGAAGAAATCTTACCAAGAAAACCCTAGTTTTAGAACCAGTGTAGTGTTGTGTAGTGGTTTCAGTGTTGGCTTTGGATTCTGGAGGTCCAGCATCCAAATCCTTGATCAGTCACCAAAACCAACAGGGTGACCTTGGGCAGGCCACAATCTCTCAACCTCAGAGAAAGGGAATGGCAAACCTCCTCTGAAGAAATCTGGTCAAGAAAGGTCTAGAATAATGGGTCCGCCATAAGTCAGAGTCAAAGTGAAGGTCCGTGGCACTTGCAGGAGAAACCCAGAGGATTCTCCCCCAAGGAGAAAGGACGGAGAGACTGCAAGGGGCCACACAGAGATGTTTTTGTGCTGACCTGTGGCTTTGCCTCCCCAGCCCCATTGCAAAGGCCTAAGCCAAGGCCAAAAGATGGGAGCAACCATTTTCCTTGCTGCTTTGCTGAGCCCCACAGAAGATAAATAAACCGTTCTCTCCCCTCCCTGCTCTGCACAGTGAGGAGGATCTGCCAGCTCCCTGTCTGCAACGGAAAACATCCCAGAGACAGCTCAAGCCACAGCTGCTGTTCCAGACAGAGAGCGGTTTCTTCTGTGCAATCCTAGAATAAACAGAGAAGTCAAAACTCTCCAGCAGCTGTTTGTTTGCCATCCATTTCAGACATCTCCACAAACCTCCCAAGGAACCAAGTCGCACATCAAACGCCTCCAAAATGCCATTTTATAGAAACAGGTCATTGTTGTCATTGTGTGATCCCAGTCTGAGCCCAAATGTTCCAGCAAGAAAGATAAATTAAAATAAAACAAAAATAAAGGCCAGGTCCTAGCCAAGGCAAACAAGTGAGTTTTCTCTTGCAAACCTTGTTGTCTGGAACATAGAACAGGAAAGTGAATCACAGGCGACAGATAAACTCTGGCTGACCCTGATGGGCCCAATTACTTTGACGTAAAACAGAGGTCCACCAACATCAGATACCTCCTACTTCCAAGAAGCAGGCTTAATCGTGTGTTAACAACCTGTCTTCTCAAGTGGTTGATTTGCAAAACAGGGAGCCCTGGGGAGCATCCAGTGTGCCCTGATCCAAGCCACATCAGCTGCTTTGCCAGCCAGAGCTTGGAGCAAGGATGCACATCCTTAAATATTTTGTCCTCATATGCAAGGGGTGAAGACTTACACTAGTGTTCTTCCTGCTAAAGGAGAAAATGGGTGTTCCCCCACAGTATGCTCCCCATATTCAAACATCCTGAGTGGGGTTGAGGAATTGTTCTGCAGAGGAAAAACATGTTGGGACCCTCCCTCCTCAAACAGCTGTTTTCTATGCCAAAAATGGTTTTGCCAGTTCCTTCCTCTGAAATAGAGCCTAAAGCACCTGGGATTCCTTGGCAGTCCTTCTGGGCTTGGAAGGCTCCTCTTTTGGGACTGTCAGTCCCAGAACCCCCCAGCCAGCTATGATGGTTGGGGGATTCTGGAAGTGATAGTCCAAAAAGTCGCCTTGCCCCATGCTCTGGAAGTTCTAGCCTGCAGCATTTGCGGAAAAGGGACCAAGATCAGATCTTGTGTGCATATGTGCCTTCATGTCACCTGTCGATTTATGGCAACCCCATGAATTTTGTAGGGTTTTCTTAGCCAAGGAATCCTCACAAATGGATTTGCCAGTTCCTTCCTCTGAAATAAGAGCCCACAGAACCTGGGATTTGGTGGTGGTCTCCCATCCAAGTCCTAACCAGGGTTGACCTGACTCTGTACCATCTTGCATAACAGACCTGCCTGGTTGCCTTGAAATGCAGCAGGCCTGACAAAAAGATCTTTCTTTGTAAAATAAAATAAAATAAAAATCTCCTGCAGTTTCTGGAGCAGCCTTCTCCTTGCACACACTTGAAATTTTTTATCACGTGTGGGTCACAACCTCCATTTGCTCTGTAGCATTTTGAGGAGGAAAGGAGCCGGGTTTGTGGTAGACAGCTTGCTCACCCACAGGACTGGGTGGAGGATGTGTTGCAGTTTGCTCTCCGAAAAGGAAGTGCCGCATGCACGCTCAGGGGCTGTATTGGGCAAGCGTCAACATGCTGAGCTCTGTCTTTTGATTTCCTTTTCCAGCTGCTCAGACCAGCATTCAAAAGTAAAGGTTATTTGGGAGGGGGAGTGCAAATCTTCAAGTATTTGCAAAGAAGGGTACTTTCCATGATTTCCTCCCCACTGTGGGGACAAATATTTCTGTACCATATTATCCCCATATTTGCACATTCCAGGGAATTCTTCTGTACCACATGGCTTTTCTGTGCAAAAGAAATATGGGTTTTGCACTGGGGGAAAAAAACTTGTTTCCTGCACACACACAAAAATCTGTATATATTTCTGCACCAAATAATTCCCCTAAACATTACAGGATGCCGACTACAAGGAGAAAACTGCGCAAACAGTCCTCTGCTTTGTTTATTCCTTTTGACAGGAAACTCTTTCTTTTGGACAGGTGGAAAAAAGAACAGCGAATATTCTTTCCATTCCTGTTTGAGAGGAAGGATGGGAGAGGCTTGCTCTGTGGAGCACATATTGTGCTTTTAGAAGGATAAAATTATTACCCCTGCCTTGCCAAAAAGCAAAAGGAACTGCATGGGCTCAAAGGGGGGAATCATTCCTATTAGTGCATTACATGGCCTCCAACATCACACAGAAGAAAACCAGGACATGGGTGGCCAGCCAACATCCAAGAGTGGTCAAGATTGCAAAAGTTAATAATGAACAGGCAAGCTGGAGAGAGCTACAGCAGTTTGCTTTTGCCTGAGCCTCCTGGGAAGGGCAAGATTTCCCTCCACCTTGCTGAGTTAATGGAGTGCAAACTACTTTTGCACTTTGGACTCAGTTTGTAGCAACTGAAGTAAGCTGAGGACCAAGGGGGAAAGTGGGAAAGATTTCTTTGTAATCCTACTTTCAATACACTTTAAAAACCAAAAATGAAGTCAGGAGGAGGCATGGGAAGAAAAGGCTCAGCCTCTTCAGCTCTTGGGCAAGGATGGCCTCCTTGATGGGGGCTTTCAAGTGGACCCTGACTCATGGGGACCGTCTCTCATGCTTTTGCTGGCCAGATTTCACCCAAGAAGCTTTGCCATGGCCTTCCTCGGGGGCTGAGAAAGTGTGACCTGCCCAAGATAACCCAGTGTTTTTTTCACAGTTGAACGGGGATTTGAACTCTGGTCTTCCAGAGCTGTAGTCCAATATTCTAAACCACTACTCCATGCTGGTTCTCTTAAAAATGGTTTAGAGCAGTGGTTCTTAACCCTTTCTTTACCAGGGGCCCTTTTTAAATATCTTTTGTTGCCCTGGGCCCCCACCCTCCTCCTCTCACTTCAATTCCTTTCCCTCCTCCTGCTTTTTGTATAATTCTCCCTGATGATGATTTCTTAACCTTGCACACATTTTCCTTGGTAACCCATTCCTTGACGGGATGAACGTCAGGCTTTGATATGGATTTAATCACTGGCCAGTTTTCACTGCTGATCTTTCCACTGGAAGTCAGGGAGCAAGGACCAGTTCCACCTACACACAAGTTGCCCATTTGGACTGCAGAGTTCTTGTCCAATCTATCTGTGTTGGGGTGGGGGTGGGGTGTCAAACCCCGTTGTTTAAAGCACTTTAAATGGATGGATTAAAAAAAAATTGGTCCCATTTTGGAGGCCACTGAGAGGAAACGAAGGAAATGCAGATGACTTTGAGGCTGTTGCAAAATGCATTTAACACTGTTCAGCAGCCAGCCGCCCTCCACCCAGGGAACGCAGCCAGCTCTTTGCAGCTGGGAGGAATTAGTGGCAAGGACTTCATGGGGCAGAAAGACAGCTGGGTTCCAGATTCAGAGCCTTTTCTGCTCCCCTCCTACATCTGAGGGAGGGGTGTCCTGGTGGGCTTGCAATAAATTAGAAAGAGAAGAGCAGGCAGAGCACCGAGAGAGCGCAGAAAGGTGGTGGTGGGGGAAATGCATGTTGGCAGGGGAATGAAAGCAAGCTTTCTTCCTTTCCTGACTAAGGAAAGTCCCTGAGGGAAGGCTTATGGCCAGCAATGATCTCCCTCCCAGAACTTAAGTAGTTAATTTTTTGGACGACTGGTCCCTGAGTTGCTCCAGCAAACAACTTTATCAAGTTCCGTCCCACCTGCATCTCTTTTCCTTTTGGCTCCTGTCCAAATTGGACCCATGGGTCATTGCATATGTGTGTGGGTGTTGCATAGCATCTGGGATAGGGAAACTTTGGCTCTCTTGGACATGTGGATGGACTTCACCTCCCAGAAGGCCTGGCCAGCCTGGCCAATGGCAAGGGAGTTTAAATCTAGTCACCTGAAGGGCCAGTTTCCCTCCGCCTTGTGCTTAGTGGAGCATCACTCAACATCCAGTTGGATCTGTATCAACGCTCACTTTGCCATGAGGGCCAAGTTGAAAAGTGACCCAGGAGGGGATGAAATCGGAGACCCATTTTGGTTCCAAGCATGATGCCACCACTACCTGTCACACCCCAAATTCAAGAGGTGTGGAATGTTCTGGCTGCCCAAAGCATGACCTCTAAGATGCAAATATTGTCATGGTGCTTTTTTGGTCATTACACAACAGGCATGTTGAGTTCACAGTTGCATAAATAGAGTTCCGCAAGTGTAACTACTTCACGGGCAGTTACATATTCCTTTTCAGCACCTTTAGGGTCCCTGCTGATTCACTGGGGTTGCAGAAACAGCCCCTGTGGATTATTATTCCCAATTGCACAAGGAAGCAATAAGCAGCGGGCACATGAGCAGAGACACCATTGGTTACACCATGTTGATATTCAGCACCAGGGTGGTGTGGCATGGTGCTTCTCAACTTCTCTGGGGGCTGGGCAGCATTTACACACACACACACACACACACACACACACACAACCTGCAAGGGACCAGTAAGATATTTGTGCCCATTGGCTAAGACTGTTCCTTTCATTCCTGGAAATTTGGACTGGCAGCTGATGGCTTTTGGAGTGGCAACAGTCCACAGACAACTGCTTGTACTTTTCATACCAGTTCTTCCCTTTGGAAGGAAGCGTTCTCATCTGGGGATGCACAAATGGAGTTGCCAGGTCAGGCCCTGAGACCCGAAATGATGGGATGAGCCCTTGTGATGTCACAGTGGGTGCGCCTTAGGGATGTTACAAGGGTGACGGCAGAAGGGCTACAGCCCAGTGATCTTGTTAAGCGTGCTACATTGAGCATCAACTACAGTTGCACAGAGTATGCCATTTGAATTAGAAATGCTAAGTCTAACAAACAAGGGAGACACACATCTGTACAGTTGTCCCTCCACATTTGTGAGTTAAGCATTCATGGTTTTGATTATTCATGGACTACTGTATTTTCCATGGCATCCATTACTGCCCAATATGCTACCAAAAAAAATGTTCTCTCTAGGTATTTGTAGGTCCTCCAGCACAATTCTATGGTCAATTTATAGAATCATGCTAGAGGACCTACAAATGCCTAGAGAAGTGTTCTGGAGAAAAAAAAAATAGCAGGAGTATATTTGCAGTTTTTCCACTTTTGTGGGGATCCTGTCCCCCTAACCCCTGAAAAGTTGAGGGCCAACTATATAGCTATACCTATCAATTGATCAACCAATGGCTGGATGGATAGATAGATATTTTCAAGGCATTACTCTGGCCCTGGGATTCTTCCCTTTCACCCTGAGGACTGGAAAAGAAGAACTGGGCCCTGGGATCCGAGAACCTAAGCACAAACCAAGAACTGCCTCGGGATGACTCTAGCCTGCCCTACATAAGATTGCTGGGGCTTTGTTTCGTTGTGCTCTTGGAAGGGGTTTGCTTGCACATAGCCATGGCAGAGGGACTCTGCTGACTTTGGTGGCCCACCAAATGCCCAGACCTCCCCGGCCACTGGAGCCAGCTGGGATGGCACAGCAGTAGTATGAGAAGAAATTCAAATAAATACATCTGGAGATTACAGCCAGAGATTACAGATAAGAGCAATAACCTGGGCATAGGCACGCGCCACAAAATTCTGAAGCATGTGTTTCCAGGTGTGGGTTTTATTGTGCAATCCACCCTTCTCCAAACTCAGAATTTTATGGCATGTGCCTGTGTCCAAATTATGGCTCTCATCTGTAATCTTCTCATGTTTTTCAACTGCTGTTTCCACACTTCCCTCCCCTCTTCTCTCTCTCTCAAAAAAAAAAAAAAACTGTTAAGGAAGGGGAAGACAGAATAGCTACACAAAACCTCTTGATGGATGATGCTAAGAGCCACACAGCCAAGAGCATCTTAGGGAACATGGAAGCATGGAAAGCTGGCCTTGTTTAATGCTTCTGCTCCTCATGCAGCCCTTGGTTGGGAAACACAGGTATTTGGGGACACTAAGCAGTGCAGGAGGGTGGTAGCCTAATTAAGAGAAGTCCTTCATCCTTTTTGGGGGGAGGAAAAAGGGGGTTAGAGACATACCAGCAGCCTCAGAACCCTGTCCACACTTTACCCACCACTGCTTTTAAAGTCTCCAAGCCTTGACTACCACACCAACAAAGCCCCAGGGTAACTGAGCCATATGTAACTGAGTAAGCTCTGCATCAGCCGCCCTCCGAAGCATCCGGCCTCCACTCACATCTCTTTCCCACCCTGGTGAAGCTCTCCTCTTTCCAGCTTCCACAAGAACCATCTGGGGAATAGGAGAAAACAGTGGGGGCAACCACAAATGCCAGGTTAGAACAACATGCAGGGTGCTCTCTTGATGTCAAGCGGCAAATAGCTAGCTGCCATGGCTGCAGCAGCCACAGGAGGGGCATTCCTGCTGGAGGGTTTCCCTGGGCAGCGTCCAGTTCTCTGGCCTTTGGAGGAAGGGGCTTGGCCTTGGCAGAATGACTTCAAGCAGGCTAGGAACTCATCCAAACCAGGGCTGGGGGAACACTGAGATTCCACTGCTGCTGTGCTCTGTTTTATAGGGCTCTGTTCTGTTTTGGTTTTGGAGAAATGCAGCCCACATTCCTCACATCCCTGTGGCTTTGTGTTTTATAGCAAAGAGGAAAGCAAGCAGAAGAATGGCAAAGAAGTTTCTCCCTTTGTCTGAGAGTAGCAGGCACTGTGGCTATTAACTGCTGGAGGGAAGCACATGTTCCTTTTTTCTCCAGACTGTCAAGTCCACCCATCAAGGGCTGGCAGATCCAGGGCCTGGCCCCTCTTCTCTGCTCCTCAGAGCAAGGGGGAGGAATCTCAGGAACCAAGGCAACCGAGGGGCTTTAACTGCGCAGGTGGGTGTCATGCCTCTGGCTGTTAGTTAGCCATAGTTAGGTCAAGTTTTGTTAGTTGGCTATAGTTAGGCCAGAAGCCTGCCAGCCAGCCAGAGTCTTGACATGAGCGAAGAATTGGCATGCACTTGGTACTGCTTGCTATCAGGTCTCAAGGTCAACCTGGCCTGGGAACAAAGAGGGAGTGAGGACTGGGAAGGTCAGGCCCAATTATACCTGGTGGAGGGGGGAGAGCGGAACTGTTGGTGGAAGGGGGAAAATGAAACTATAAAAAAATACTAAGGGTGATGGTTTGGCAGAAATGCTTCAGATCTGTCAATGACATGCTACCGTTCACTTCTATTCATTTGCAATAAAGCATCCATCACAGAGGGTCCTTGCAATCTGTTCACTGCAAACTGGAGGCCAGAGAGGCTAAGCACCTACATCACTTCTCCTTGCTGCCTGCTTTTAGAAAACTGCTCAGTGGGTCAATTATTTTTCAATTATACCATTTCATTGACTATGCTTTCTTTTTGTGTTAAATATTTGTAAAGCAGCCTTGCAGTCCCTTTGCTCCAAAAGGTATGGCAGGAATACTTAAAATATGATGAATAGCCTTTTCCCCGCCCACCATTTTCCTGCTGTGAATCTCATGCCCCTCCGTTCTCTACCTGCCAGGCGTTCAGCAATCCATTCCTTAGCCAGCCGTCCCCCGCCCTGAGATCTTCTCCCTCTAATGCACCTGTGATCATTTAATCTCAGCCATCTGAAAATTAAGATGAATGATAAACTTTTGTGTGCATGCCTTAGTTACATCCCGGTTGGATTACTATAATGTGCTCTACATGTGGCTGCCTTTGAAGAGTGTTTGGAAACTCCAACTGGTTCAAAGAGCTGCAGCCAGATGGCTAACAGGAGCTGGCTACAGGAATTGTGTTTTAACTTCTGTATTTTTCTGATTTTAACAATGTCTTTTTATTGTATGCCACTTTGAGTCCCAAGTCAAGGGAAAAGTGGGATAGAAATAAAGATAATAATCATAAAATAATAATGTAGACTGTTTGTGGGCCTTCCATAGCATCATGCCAGTCGGCGCCTGGGGGTCGGCTGTCACACACAAGGGCTTTGGCTTATGCAAGGCCTTTCGGTCCACTTTAGAGCACCATCTCTGCAAATATTTTGCACAGCGAGGGAGTGTCTGCATGCCAGCCATTCCTACAATGCACTTCTGGTTCAGCGCTTTCCATCTCACAAAGAAGGGCGTACTTTAAAGGGGAATACTAATGCCACAATATGGGGGTGAGCAGAAGGAGTTTTATTTCTATTTTCCCTGACCCCCGAGGGAAAACAAGAGGAGAATGTGACTCTTCTTTCATTCCTTTATTACACAGAGTCCCCCAAGGCTTGCTAAAGCATCAGCCAGTCAGCCTCTCCCCAACCCACCCTCCCGCCCGAACATACAGAGTGTAGTGCCATATTTTAGAAAGAGGCATTTTGAAAAAGTTTGCTGCCAAAGTCGGGAGGGGAATTGCTTCTTTACTCCCCACCACCACCACCTCCCACCTGCCCTGTAAATTCAAAAAGAAGAAGTAATCTTAGCTCTGGGCATATTGGAAATGCCGCTCACTGCTGCAACACATGCCCACTTTTTCATTCGGTATGGCCCTTTCCTCCTACTCTAAAGTGAAGAACAACACTGGACAGGGAAACTTCCTAAGGGGCTAATGTTTACATCTTACGTGCACAACTCTCTGAGGGGGCTCTCTGTTTCCCCCCCCCAACCCACCCTCGCCCACCTCAGGTACATCACCACATCCCTTTTATGAGGATGCTGAACCAGGAGCCCACTTCTATACACACCCCAAAATCCCTCTCCTCACTCCTAACCAAAATCAAAGGCGACTTTTTCTTGAGAGCCATCCAGGGAGATCAGATCTGGGAAGCCACAACTATTATGAGCTATTTCCCTACAATGGCTGTGTAGAACCTCCATGCTCAGAGGCACTGTACCACTAAAAATCAGCACGGGAGCAATGATGGGAGGAGGTCTGCTGCTCCTCCCTGTCTTGCATGAGGACTTCCAAGAGGCACTTGGCCACAGTGGCAACTGGGATGCTAGCCAAGGTGGATCTCAAGAGCTTCACAGTTCCTCTTGCATCTACTAAACACCTAGGAAGACCTGGGAGGTCTGCATTGTGAGGACATAGCAGGCATGAAGGTCTCAGTCCCCTCCCCTTCTGGTCAATCCCTCCGAACCTCTAATGGTGGCTATTATTGGGGCAAACCCGGATTTTAGCATCAACTCTGAAGGACTTCTCCAAGTTACTGAACCCTTATCCTTGGAACAGGTTGTACCTCCTTTCAGGTTTGGACTGGAACCTGAAACGGATTGACTACCCTACTGACATGGAAGCTGGGTTTGGGGAACTGATTTTGGGAGGTCCAAAACCCCTGAATCCCATCCCCCAGGTAAAATGAATGTGAGTTCCAAAGATGGATGCATCACAGCTTGGGGGGAGGCAATGATCAGATGAAGGCAAGTGGGTCCTTCCACTCCCCCAACTCCCAGTCACCTGCCAATCAAGTTATGGACAAGGTAAATCCCAGGCAAAGATGTTCAGCTCCTGCTTTTCCTGTGTGAAGGACACAACCACCCCCCCCCCCAAAAATAATAGAATTGCACTTCTTTGGGTCAGGGAGGTTGTGCAACAGAGTGAGTCTCCTACACAGGATCACATTTGCCTTTTGGGCCAGTGTTAGAAGACTCTGGATCTTTCTGTGGCCAGGGACATCAACCATTGCAAGATTTCCGGGTGAGATCTTCACTCATGAGACAGAGGCTTCCATCTTGCAAGACTGGGACACAGGGGATAGTAGGGGGAGCAGGACTCTCTACTAAGCCCGCTTTCCCATGGCTTTAGCCACGTTCAGCCAGGGCAGCGGTGTGATACATGAGACCATGCTGGCTGGGAGAACCCGGGAGTTGTAGTCCAAAATAGCAATGCCTCCAAGCTCTGGGGAGAAGTGGTCCCTCCTAGTCACCTCTCCAGTGAGCCTGATCTGTAATCTTCTGTAACCCTGCAACACCCCAAAGTTTCTCTTCCCAAATTAAAAATGCCAGGAGTTACAGCTGACTTCTTTTCCAGACATGGCTCTGTCATGTATCCCCATTATTTTCTGTATACCCCACTTTTTAGGCTGTCTGGCTACTGGCACACCTAGTCTAGTATTTTCTGTGCTTGCACCACCAGCTCAACAAGTGCAGCTAGCAGCTTCCACGTCCATGGTGCATGTGTGTGCATGTGTATGTGTGTGTAAATCCACTCTGGGGTTGAGTAGGAACTTAAAAGAAGCTATCAGAGGTGCTGGCCCTGTTTGGGAGGAGGGGGTTCACACTAAAACCCAAAGCTGATTTAGCACCCTGCAGACAAGCAAGCCACTAGTCCCTACTGCCTCCCAGGGTCCCAGGTGCAAAAGGGTCTTCCTCACACACTTCCCCTGCAATCCTACCTGGAATCCTTTGGACAAGAGACAGCAGGCTGTCCAAGCTGGGGCTATCTGTGTGCAACACGGGTGCCCTCTACCCTATGGCCCTTCCCAAACCCAGGGTCCCTGGGTCATCTAGCTCATCCCTCCAAGCAACAGAAATGGGATTACTGCCCTTGCGTACATCAGGAAAAATGGGGGAAACAATCACACGGCGGGGAGGCATGTGCTCTCTTGTTCACCCTTCCAAAGCATTGGCAGTCTATACGTTAAGCTGCTTAACAGAAGCTATTGTTAATATGTCTGTGGCAGGGAGGCTCGCTGGATCTTTTTGCCCTCTTACTCACTCCCCTCAACTCCACCAATCCAGGATCCTGCCCCCCAAAATCCCTTAGCATAGGTCTAAGCAAATCCCACCCGCACGGGCAGAGGCAAAGGGCAATAAGCAGCCAGCAGCCCAGTATGAGTGCCCATCCCAACGCTCCCCATAATATTGCATTGCTGGTTAATACTGGCAGATTATCCCCCCACACACACCCCAGAATATAAATCTCCCCACATGCCCCCCTCCCAACAGAAACACACACATAACAGCGTCCAAGTCCACAATCTGGGAAAAGCTGTGCGGTACTGTCAGGAGAAAGGGTTGGTGTGACTCAGGAGGAGCCGGAGAGGGTTCACAGTTTGGAGAGCGAGGGAGGAGAGGAGGTCCAAGGTTCGAGGGTTCAATGGTCTCTGGGCTCTAGAGAGAGGATCAGTCAAGGGGGGAGCTGCCTTTTGGCGTGGGGTTTTGAGGGGCTTTTTTTGGCTTAAAGCGTCACTCACGGTAGAAAACATATTCGGTGTAAGAGGTCCAGATCTTGTCGTCTGTCTGCTCGTGGGCAAATGCACAGGTCCCCGTGGAGTTGCAAGCCACCATGTGGAAGCCCGAGTCGGCCAGTTTGTCAAAGGCCTGCTCCAGGAAGGTGAATTTGAGGTAGTACCGGGATGTGTAGCGCTCCGGTGGCCGGTCGGGATCCCTGCTTTCATTCAAGGTCTCCCCAAAGACTTCTTTGGCCAAGGAGGTCTTGCCACACACCATGATCCGGGCCACCCGGCGGAATTTGGCATCCGTTTGGCTGTCTCTCCCCAGGGTGTAGGAGCCCCGGTAGCCGATGGTGATGAATCCTGACCTTCGGAGATCTTGGCCGGGCCCACCAGCTGCAGGGGCCACAGATCCTCCCAGGGTGCCCCCGAGGGCTGCCCCAGCCGCAGCCAGGTTATGGGCCATGTCCACACTAGGGGAGAGCTCCTCAGGGTCGCTCTGGCAGGGCTCGTCCCCAATAGAGTTCTGCTTGCTGATCTTTGGGGCCAAGGACTTGACCAGCTCGGGGAGCTTGAAGTACTCGGCTTCTCGCTGCAGGCGGCCCCGTTCGGGGAAGTGTTCTGGAAGGACAAGCTCCTGGTCCCTCATGAAGTCCAGGATGTAGCGAAAGAGGAAGCCGTCCCGGTCCACAAAGAACCGCCCCCTGCTGTCCCGGGCTAAGGAGCGGGTGTTCTTCTGAGTGAACATTTCCCAGAGCAATGAGCCGGGAATGCCGACCAGGGTGCTGTGGCGGGTGATGTAGACCTGCCCGCCCACGTTCAGCTCTATGATCTCTGGGAAGATCATGTCCTCGTTGGCTTTGGCGCAACCCGTGTTGTCTGCCAAGGCCATCACTGGATCCTTTCTCCTGCCCACCTGCAAAAGAAAGAGCCAGAGAGACATTAACCTTACAACACCCTGGCAAGCAAACATAGAATCACAGAAACATAGAGTCGGAAGAGACCACAAGGGTCATCTAGTCCAACCCCCTTCTGCCCTGAAGGAATACCCAATCAAAGCACTCCCAACAGATGGCCATCCAGCCTCTGTTTAAAAACCTCCAAAGATGGTCTATGCACAAGGCATGGGATCCCAAGGCCTCAAGCTTCTGAGATGTGTCCACATTACAAATTTAAGGCACTTTCCCACATCTGCCTATTCAACTTCACTTTCAGGCTAATGAAAGTTCTGTGAATTAGTTTGGAACTGTTACACCCATAATCTCTTTTACCAGCTCTCCTGTACCCTCGACCGAAGAGCGGTACACTCCTTCTCTCTGGGATGGTCATCCTCTTCCACTGAACGTGCAGCTTTGGGAAGGAGGCACATGGAGCAGTGAGCATGGAAGGGGACACCCACTTCGCCATTCAGATCAGCCAAATCAACCCTGGTGATCAATGGGGTGACAGATGTCGCAACCAGATCACCCTCACATCCACTCTTACAAGCAAGTTTGCCACTTTTCCACTTCTCTTATATGCTAGGATGAGAGCCAGTGTGGTATAGTGGTTTGAGCATTGCACCAGGACACTGGGAGACTAGGATTCAAATCCCCACTCATCCACAGAAACCCACTGGGTGACCTTGGGCAAGTCAGTCACACTCTCTCAGCCTCAGAGGAAGGCAAGGGCAAACCCCCTCTGAACAAATGCTGCCAAGAAAACCCTGTCACAGGTTTGCCTTAGGGTTGCCTTAAGTCAGAAATGACTTGAAGGCACACACCAACAACAACAACAACATGCTAAGATACATAGACATCCATTAATAAAGCAACACTGTTTTCTGGGGAAAAACTCAAAGGATACTGTAACATTGAAATAGATTTAATAAAGTGATTGAATACTCTCTCTCACACACAAACATACAAACACGCACATGCTTCTATCATGATTATTTAGTCATATTTTTACTCCTCTGCTTCTCCTGAGAGATGGGTCCACTGCTTGAAGCTGGAGCCAAAAGCTTTTAATGTGTGTGTGTGGGGGGGTCTTTTTTTGTCACTGGCTTGGTGGTGCTCACTTGCCCCCTCCGCCACCTCCTCAAAGAGGCATACCCCAACCACCATCACCAAGGGCCCAAGAGAAGGGAGAATGCCTCTTTTAATACAGTGCAGTATAGCTGCCATTTGCAGTTTAATACGTATCTCAATTTTCCTCTGTTTTTTAAAAAAGAAAAACACCTTTTCAAAACAAAGGCTCCTGCTCATTTTAGGCAATCCCATTTTGAAACATCAAATAGTTCTGCAATGTTTTAAAACCAACCTCTCACCCTGAAGCAGAGCTGGGGTCTTCGGCCTCTCATTTACTGGCTGTCTCAGAAGAATTGGTAATGTTTTAAATAAAAGTGTCATGGAAATGTGGGCACACACACACACCACATACACACACCACTATCCCATCATGTCAGGGTTTTGTTTTTTATTATTATTACGATTTTTTGATGCTTTTGCGCTTCTGGGCAATACCTGCCTCTGTTTGGATGGGGACTTTCAAGTCCAGGCAAGCAAATCCTGGGTGCAGCCACCAACAGATGCCTGCCTGCCTGCCCATCCCACAACACACCACTGGTGCTGCTGAAGCTGCTGCAGTGGGAGAGCCGAGCGCTTTGCATTCTGGCGGACTCAGAGCAGAATTTGCAGCAGCGCCCGGAGCAGAGACCATTGCAGTACAGTCCAGCATGACGTCACTGGCCTTGGGGAAGGAGGGGGGACTGGTCGGCGGGCCCACTGCAGCTCCCTGCCCCACCATGTTCACCACCTCCCCTGTCTCTGCTGGTTTCTGGGGCTCTTCCCTTCTCCTGCTCTCCTCCCAAGCCACCATGCCATGAGGACACAGCACTGGTGACACTGAAAGAGCCGATGTGGTGGTTTGAGTGTTGGACTATGAAGCCAGGGTTTGAATCACCACCCAGCCATGGAAACCCACTGTGTGCTCCTGGGCAAGCCACACTCTCTCAGCCTCAGAGGAAAGCAATGACAAACCTCCTCTGATTAAATCCGGCTAAGAAAACCCTAGGATAGTGTCACCACAAGTTGCTGTTGATCTGAAGGCTTAATAGAGACAGTGGGATGTAATGGTTTGAATGTCAGAATAGGGCTCTGGAGACCAGGGTTCGAATCGCCACTCATCCACTGAAGCCATCTGCATGGCCTTGGGTAGGTCAGGCGTTCAGCCTCAGAGAAGGGAGTGGCAACGTCCTCAGGGAAAAAATCTTACCAAGAAAACACCTTCTTCAATAGTGTCGACATGGTGCAGTGGTTTGAGTGTTCGACCAGGCTGCTGGGAGACCATGGTTCAAGTTCCCACTCAGCCATGGAAACCTACTGGGTGGCCTTGGGCAAGCCCCACTTTCCCAGCCTGAGAGGAAGGCAATAGTGAACTTCCTCTGAAGAAATCTGGCCAAGAAAACTGTGGGAAAAGTGTCGCCATAAGCCAGAGTTGACTTGAAGGCACATAACAGGAGATGACATTATCTCATCCTATTAGTCCTCCTGTGTTCACTTCTAACAAATCAGAAGTTGCTTGATTAACAAACAGACAAGGAAGGGACATCCGAGTGACTGCTCTGCTTGTGGAACAGCATCAGAATTTGGAAGTGTGGAATTACGATGCGTCAGCTCCATGCCCCATTTGTGGGCTTCAGTGAGGGAGTGGTGGAGAGGGAAGGCAGCTCTGTGGTGCCTTTCAGTGTGTGGGAGCAACTGTGTCATCTCCCGGATTGCACAGGTCACTGATAGGCCCTGCTTGCTCTCAACAACTAACCAGGGCTCAACAGGGCAAAACATTTGCACACCATCTTCTATGGTTCTCACACTCTGGTTTTCCAGGTGTTTTGGACCTCTGTTCCTTGAAACCCTGAGGACTGGCCAAGCTAGCTGAGGCTTTTGGAAGCTGAGGTCTGAAACATCTGGAGAATCAGAATTAGAAAACCACTCTAGAGTAGTGCTCTAGAACATTGCTAGTTCTCAAGTTCTCTGCACTGGGATAGTTGCAGGGGATGTCATTTAATCCTCAAAACACCTGGGAAATAAATCACAATGGTCCACTAAAGCATCCGGCCTGACTTGCATCTTTTTTTGCCCACCAGCGCAGGCGAGAGCACATGCCGTGCATGACTTCTCCAACTTGTCCAGCCAAACCAACCGAACAAGACAGGATTTGCAGCATGAAAGGAAATGCTTGAAGTGCAAATTCCACACTGGAGGCAGACACAACCATTCCCATACAGAACAATGGTCCCAGCCAAGTCAGAAGCAAAGCTGTGGCCAGCCAGGGGGACGCTTTGGGATGGACACATGATCCCAGTCTTGTTTGGTCTCAGAGCAGGAGCGGATCATGCAACTTGTGTTCCTTGCCGGTGTTTTACAACAAGATTCAGGGAAACTGCTTCAGTAGTGGCAAAATTTATTTCCAGTGGCAAGAGGGGGGAAAAAACAGCAAAAAAGTTTGGTTTTGGTCAGACCTTCAAAAAATTAGGCCCCAAAAGCTGTGTATCAGTTTTAAGGAATACTTAAAAAGAGATTTCAAGGTCATAGCCATGTAGTTTGGAATATCAGTATACAAAGGGATCATGTAGCACCTTTGAGACTAATGGAGAGAAAGAAGTTGGTAGCACAAGCTTTCATAGACTTAAGTCTACTTCATGTACCATTCTATTGCTATGTACCAAATGCTCTACAAGATCCCTTTGCATGCTTAAAAAAAGAGTAAGCCCTTCTGCGACCTCAAGAGGACCTGCAAAATCCAGAGTTTGTTTCTGTAACTAACGAAAGTACTCCCCAAATGCACAATGGAATTCCAAGGGAACTTTTTCATGCATTCCCTTCAGATCTTGCTCTCTCTTCCTTCAGAGTACAGATCCATAGTTTTAGGCTCTTAACTGGTTATACACAGATGGGCTCTGAGCCATTCAAAAAATGTTGGGGAAATTATGAGAAGTGTCCTAACTATGCAACTAACTGACCAAACTTTAACTGCCTACCTATTTTGCCTGAAGGAGGAGTCCCCATTGAGCTGCGAACCTTGCTCATTCTTGCCCAGGCTGAAGGGACTCCAGCCTGCAATACTGCATAGGCTTTCTTGGGACATCAACACCATGAAAAGCAGGACCATTTCTGCAGATAGTGGTTACCTTAAATTTCTGGTGCATGCACATTCACCCTGAGGATCTTACCAACAGCTGCCAGGGCAGTGTAACTATATTTAGAATGAGTACCCTCATCCCCTCCCCAAAACCCCCCTACACACACACACGGTTTCCCCAAAGCCAGGATCCAAAGAACCAGAAGACCACCTGCATGAGAGCTATAGATCTGGATTCCACGGGGAGCACCCACCCACCTCATGTGCTGCTAATGTGCAACACATGAGAACACTATGCTGAAACCAAGGACAGAATCTCATGGAGAGACACAGACCTGTGGCTGCTCACCCCCCACCCCATCCCCAAATCCAAGTAGAAAGAGCCTTGATGTATGTATTCATGCAGCACTGGTTGTAAGAATGCCAAGGAAATGGCCACAAGGAAGGGGGCAAAATAAGGAGCTTACCCCTGCAAACAAGAATTCTGCCTCCCAATAAATTGTTCCTTCCATTCCCAAATTTAAGCCACAGCAGTAACTTAAAACACGAGCTGAGCATTTAGAAATAGAGTTTAGGCATCCAGAGAAAAGGGGCAGAGAAAGATCCTAAAGAACGAGAACACAGCAAATATAGAAGTTCTAGGTGTGGACGGTTTTCAATGTCTCTAGAAGGCCAGGAATCTAGGGATGGAAGGAAAATGTCATTGGGGGTGGAGAAGAATTATTACTTGAGGGAGCAAAGCCCCCATTCCCACCACCACCTTTTAGCTACTCCCTCTAGCTTTCTCTGAGTGCCTTTTGCCCCTAATTTGGCTTGGACAAGAGCCACAAAAACAGAGAAGAGTGAGGGGGGGGGCTGTGTCCTTTCCTTGCTGTTCCTAAGCTGTTTGGTGCTTATTATTTCGGCAGGCAAATTTTATTGTCTGCAATTGTTATTGAAAAACCATTTGGAAAATCAATAAAATACATCATCCCAAAACTAAAACAAAAGAAAAGCAGCTTTCAACCTGGAAGTAAGGGAGGAAGAAGGGAGGTTTGCTCTTGAAAGGGCAGTGTGGGTGGGCATCTTTTCTGGGTGCCCAGGTCCTTCTGGAGCTGCCTAAAGTCGCTCTCTGTCCAGATCTGAACCCTTTTGGATTGCACAAATAACCAGGACTCCTGTGCATGTGTTTAGTATGCTCTGGGTGACTCCAAGAAGGGAGACTGCACCAGATGGCGTGGAGATGGAAAAAGCACTTTTTAAGTAAGAAGACACACACACACACACAGAGACACACACAAAGAGGAAGCAGCAAGGGGCTTCTCTAGGAATGTGAATTACTTCCAGAGGTCACACTCTCTTTCCCTCTGGGTTCATGCCAGAGTTGGTCCACTGGCCAGTCAGTCCCTCCCCGGCCCTTTCTCTGGTCAAGGGCTGCCCGGCACCAGCCAGAGGATCACCTGCAGCCACAAAGGCCGCAAGGGAGGGAAGGGGCTCCTGGATGTGGGCTCCCCTCCTCTCTCCTGCGAAAACGGGTCTCTTCTGGCCATGTTTGGGCTCTCTGGACCTTCGGTGTCCTTGTGCAAGGCAGGGAGCAAAGCTCCACCCGTCCTCCTCCTCCTCCTCCTCCGGGCAGAGGCTTCCTTTCTGCAGCCCAGAGAACCGAGGGGGTGGCAGCCAAAGGAGCGCCCCTCCTGCCCCCTAAACACCCTGGCCTTGCCCCCCCGGTCTGCCTTCGTCCTCTTCTGCAGCCCACCCGCCCCACTCACGGGGGGGGGGAAGAGGAGAAGCAAGGGTCCCGGACCCCAAACTCCTTCAGGGTCCCTGGCGCAACCGGAGCAGGATTGACCACTGGATCCCCCAACACCCCCCCCCCCACACACGCGCGCCCCTGGGCTACTTTGGAAGGCGGGTGTGGGAGGCTGACAAGAGCACCGCTGGGTGCGTGTGTGTGTGTGTTTTACACCCGGCTTGGGGTTCTGGATAGCCTGGCCCCCCTTCGGGTATTACTGAGGGTCTGATGGCATTTTCAGGGGCGAAGGGAAGCGCGAAGCCGAAGCATCAACGGAGACTAAATCAAGGACACGAAAGCCCTCGTAATGAAACAGAGGAACCGCAAACGGCCGTCGCTCCGCGGCACCAACCCAGCGAGGGGGGCACAGCCTTGGCCGCCCCGGGCCCTCCCCCAGAGCTCCCGGTGCCGCGCGGGGAGGCCTGGCGGGGGGCGGCGGGGGCCCAGCAGAGGGGCCGGGGCCCCATTCCCCCCCTCCAGCGCCCGGGCTCCCCTCGGGGGGTCTGCTCCCGGCCCCCAGTCCCCCTCCCCGGCCTCCCTGGCCTTCCGCCGCGCCCCCGCCCCGCGCCCGCGCCCCCCCCCCCCCGTGCCCACCTTCCGCCCGGGCGGCGGCGGCTCCTCTGCCGGGAAGGGCTCCGATGGCTGCCGGGCCGCTCAGGGGGCGCCGCTCAGGCCGGGCCGACCCGCCGCCTCCTCCGCCGCCTCCGCCTCCGCCGCTGCCTGGCCCGGGCCGGGCGCATCCAGACCTCGGGCCCGGAAGGCGGCGGCGGGGGGAGCCCCAGGCACGGTCCCGACCCCGACCGCGACCCCCTGCTCTGCTGGCGCTCCCGCCGAGGCTCCCCCGCGCGCTGGGCCTCCTTGGCGGCTCCCGCTCCCTCTGCCGGCGGCGCCCCCTTCCCCGACCGGCGGGCCGACAGACAGGCGGGCCTTTTATGGGCCGGCGCCCCCCCCCCCGCTCGCTGACGCCACGCGCCTCCCGCCTCCCTGGCTCGGCCGGCCCGGAGGGGGCTCGACCGCGTGGACCTCCGCCTGCCGGCCTGCCTGCCTGCCGGGCGCCTTCTGCGGGGTGGGGTGGGGGGAGCGGAGGGGGCCCTGCGCCGCGCGGGTGGGGGGGCGTGGGGTGGGGCCGTTCTCCACGCGCGCGGCTCCCCCCGGGAGGGAAAGGGGTCCCCCTCCTCGCGCCCTCCCGCCCTCCCGATCCGGGCGCCGGAGGGGGTCGTGGGCACGGTCTCCGCCCCGCAGCCAGGGGGCGCCCCCGTGTGGGGGGGTGTGGGGGACAGTCCGGAGGGGAGGAAACCTTCGGCTCCGGAGGGGGGACGGAGGCACCGCTGGGGGAGACGGAGCTTGCGGAGAGGAGGGGCAGGGAGACACCCAGCCCGGCACCCGGGGCTCTCCCAGGGCCTCCCAGTGGGGCCAGTTCATAGATTCCTAGAAGTGGAAGGGATCTCCAAGGGCCATCTAGTCCAACCCCCTCCGCTCTGCAGGCATCCACAATCAAAGCACTCCCCACAACAGATAGCCACCCAGCCTCTGCTTACAAGCGCGTTTAGATTAAGAGGAAACATGTATTAGTGTTAGGATAGATAGTTTTATTTTTGTATTAGTAAGAAAAGAGGAAAACAATTATTATTTTTGGGTTACTGTTACGGCCTTTTGCGGTGGGGTGTATTTTTCAGTAGAATGGTCTTATTCCAATAAAAAATTCCTAATCCCATAAAAAAATTCTAAAGACCCCACTCCCAGGCAGCAGCAGATTCCACTTCCGAACAGGTCTTACGGTCAGGAAGTTCTTCCTAATAATCTTTACCTGGAATCTCTTTTCAGTGGGCTGTTTCACTGGGATGCCATTCTGCTTGCCTATCAATGGATAATTGATAATTTTGTCAAGAAAACACAAAGCCATTTCTGTTTGGTTGGGATTGCCTTGCAAAACCAGTTGGATAAGGGTTAGTGTTAATTTTTACACTGGAACAGCCACACTGGACTGGGTGCACCGAAAGGCCCTATCCCAGAACCCAGAGGCCTCGGGCTGCCCCTCAAGCCTGACCAGTGGCCACTGGCGGCTCCCAGCTCAAAGGAGTGCTGGACCCGCTCTAAACTTTAGTCTGAACTATCAAAGCAGATAGCAAAAGTGTACAACCCTAACCCCCCAAAAGTGGGTTCAGCACCTTGGATAGCTCCCAAGTGGATTCACAGCTCCTAGAGCCCACCAGTCCATTTCCTCTGGGGCCCACAGGTATCCTTTTAGGGCTCCATTCTACAGTTCTATGCACTCACCAGGGGTAGGGGTCAACTCTTTGGAGTACTGGGAGTGCCACCCACTTAAGCCCCCAATTCCCCCTCCTCCACCAGCATCAGTACACAAGGTGTATTTAGAACAGGAGTGGGAATCATGTGGCCTTCCAGATGTTTTCGATTGCAGCTCCCAGCATTCCTCACCATTAGGCTGTGCTACATATGGCAACTGGGAGTTGCAGTCCAACTGGATCTGGAGGCCTGCGTGACTCCCCAGCACTGACGTTGCAAGGGTGGAGGGCTGGAGAGCAAACTAGATGCTGTTGACTCCACCTCTGGTGACCCCTTGGGGGGGTTGGGAGGACACCTAACACATTCACACAGAAAACAGCTGGTTTTCCAAATGTGAAAGGAATGTTGTTTTGGCACAAAAATGAGGGTTTTCCCCCCAAAAATGAATTTTCTGTAGAAATGTCTCAGAAAGCAAAAACTTTCCTACTTGTCACCCAACAGGGATCAGATCCATCAGATCCATCAGATCATTTGTGGTTGCATGGAAGAACCAAATCAGCTGAGATGCTCATCCCGATTCCTGCACGGTTTCTAGCGCTGTGCATACACCCAGCATTTTCAGCCTCTGTTCACACAAATGGAGCCTTGGAGGCCAAGAGAGTTGGGAAGAGAGGCCTTGGCCCACTCAGCAGAGCCATCAGGACAAACCCCCACAGATTAGAGACTATACAAAAACGTCTCCCCAAAAAGTATAAATATAAAAGTTATTTAAAAACAATTAAACAATTTATGAAGTTAAAACCATCAAAATTAATTAATAGACTATATGCAAACCACAGGAACAGCACTGCACACCATAAAGCGCCCATCCCAGTGAGGTTCTAAAAGCCTGATGGCCTAAAAGCTTATTTTAACTTTGAACAAACAGATTCCTCACCGCTGAATTCTATAGTCAACTTTAATTCTTGGTGATGAAACTTATAAGTCCCTCTTTTGAGTATTATTTTGCCCAGCCTGCCACTTTTTGGCCTTTCACTTGGTTTTCCTGAGAACTCTCACTCTCCTACATCACCTTCTTATAAGCTCTTACCTTAAAAATCTTCTGTTCTCAAAGTCTGTCTTGATTTTTTAAAAAGTTCTTTATCTGCCAATGGAAGGACCGCAAGGCAGGGTCGTTCTGGCCCCCCAAGAACTGGGGTTCTGGGGTCTAGGGGCTACCACCGAGAAGGCTCTCTTCTGCGCCCCACAGACACGTCAGTGAAGGCGGCGGCACTGAGCCCAACCCTGAATTAGAGTCACATGAAACAAAACTCCTTTCAGGACCGGTTCAGAAGTTTATCTATTGTGTCATGATGTCATCCATCTTGGAGCACTGTTTTTATTTTTTATTATTATTACTGCTACTGGCGGCAGTTCAGAAGTTCAGTCCCTGGCCATGGCGCAATGGGTCACGTGTAGGTCTGAATCTGGCACATTCTTTTCCTGTGTCCTCTGTCCCTTCCCATGTGTTTACTGGAAGTTCACATTCTCTGGCCACTCTCCCCCATGAGCTGGAGCCACCATCCTCGGAAGAGGGGCTGGTTTTCCCATGACAGTGAGGACGGGGTGAGCCCTTCAGGCTGTCTGCTCTTTGTCTTCCTTGGGATCAGGACGGGGAGTTCCAAACCTGATCCAAAGGTTTTGTCTAATCCAATGCAAAAAACAAAAACAAAAAAATTCCACATCCCTTTCTTCCTGTGATGACATTTCTACAGTAAGCCTGCAAAATTATCCCCAGCTGGGCCTAACAGAGCAAGCACAGTGAAAAGAAGGCAAGGAATCTGGGGAAAGCTCCGAGAGAGATGCCCTGGAGATTTTGCAGAACAGAATAATAAAAGGACAAAGGTGAAGTGTGGGGGAGTATACCATCCGCATTGCAGGAGCACAAAGTTCATGCTGACATTAGACAGAGTCTGCCTTTGTAGGGAAAGGGGTTAAAATGGATCCACTTTTGTTGCTGAATTACAACTGGGTGGGCAACAATCTTTTGTTTTTCCCAGGGCCTCCTGCAACAGATGGTGGGCCAGGGACAATTATAGCTGGCTAGCGGTGGGCCAGACATGGTCCCCCTGTCACCTCCCTCTTCCACCCCTTCTTCCACCCATGCTCAAGCAGAGTGTGGTTGTGACGGGGAGGATGGAACAGGAGGACTGGCATCCCCTGGAGGCCTTACGCTTGTCTAAATTCCCCTCCAGAAGCAGTTGGTCATTTTTGTCCAAAATGAAAGGTGGACGTAATACAATGCGAAAGGTGGACATAATACAATGGCATGGGTGATCCTGTCTTGGGCATTCAATGATATGGCATTATATTTGAGAATCTTGTCTAGTTCCTCCATGCATGCCTTTCCACATCTTTTTCCCAAGTCTTACTATTCAATATCTTGACTGCAGTCCCCATTTTGATTAATGACTGAACCAAGGGATGCAAAATCATTCACTGTTTTGATGTCTCTCTTAACCACTTTAAAGTTATGTACTGTACTGTAAATCATCTGTGGACATTATTTTTCTTAATGTTTAGCAGTAGCCTGGCTTTTGTATTTTCTTCTTTAACTTTAATCCATAGTCATTTGAAGTCTTTGCTATTTTCTGCAAGTACAGTAATATGGTGTCATCTGCAAGTATTAAACTGTTGGTGTTCCTTCCACCAATTTTCACACCTCCTTCCTCTGAGTCTAATCTTGCTTTCAGCTACACAAAATTCTTGCTAATCTATTCATTTTCCTAGTTTGGTTTCCCTATCTGTGGGAGAAACTTGTTTTTCTACCTAGGAGTGAATAAGTCTTTCCATCCCTTCTCTGCTTGGAACATGTGGAGGTTTAACTGCAGAGCCGTGGTCTTGGCTAAGGTGTGAGCCTTCCTGTTGCTTCCACAACTGTGCTCTTTCCAGCCTAGAAAAAGCGAAGGGCAGGCTTCTTGGGAGCACAACATGTTATAAGGGGGCAGCAGCCATGTTTTTCAGCAGGCAGAGAGATACACAGGGGGGTGGACAGTGTCTGTAGGGTAGTGAATCAATGCCCAGCTGTAGTCTTGCACAATAAAAGAGCTATCCAAGGTGCTGGACTTAGTGAGGTATACATTTCAGCACCTTGGAAGGCTCCTTTGAAGACTAAATGTAGTAAAACCAAAATGCAGATTTGTTTCACCCTCAAATGGGCTACCCATAGTTTAATGATGGCTCCTTGGGCATGTGATCAGACCACACAAAAGACCTCCAAGGGCTGCATGTTTCTCATGGACAACAGGTCCCCCCCCCCATATTTTGTATGGGAATGGGGAGGAACTGCCATCTGGGATACGAACACTGAAAGACTCCTCGGCTGCCCAGTTAGTGATTGATCTAGGGCCAGGATGCTCAGATGCAGGGCACGAGAAGGAGGACTGCTCATAGTGCTTTGCAAATTACCTATTATGTCTAATTGTCACTGACAGACCTCTGGCTTATGCTATCAATTTGTCTTTTTCTTCTTCTCTTCCTTCCTTCTGATGTCTAAGCTTGATGTTATCTTCACATCCTGCTTCCTAAGCTAATTTGTGTGTTGCATTTAAAAAAAAATTAATTTCTCTTGTCTCTTTTGGGTACACTGCCAATTGATTTCAGTTTCAGATATCTAATATTGGGGGGGGGGTAGATGTAATTCTGTCCATTATTTCCACATCATTGACCACAGTAGAACACTCTGTTGGGCCCTAAATAGGTTGTTGGGATTAACTGCTAAAATACCTAGACCTGAGCGTTTTCTCCTTTCCTTGTAGGAAAGCTCCTTCTGCAGTTCCCTGAGCATGGTGCTTGTCCATTTTTATTTTTTTTTACAGTCAGTAAGCAATTGAGGAGATGGAGCTGAACTGGGAGTCCACCTCACTGACAGAGCATGAATTGTGTACATATGTCCATTTATGTATTTATTGAATTTATATCCTGCTTTTCTCTTGAAGACCAGACTCAGCAGCTCACAGTGATTTAAAACAGCAGAAGTGTGCAGATTAAAAGTGCTAAAAGAGAATTACAGTTGAATCCACTGTATAGGATTATAGGAGAATCCAAACTCACTGGGGTTAGGGGAGCAGGACCCCCACAAAAGTGGAAAACCCATGAATATCTCTGGGCCCCACAAACCATATTTAACACACACTAAAAGTACAATCCACAGATTCAACCCACCGCGAATGCCTTTAAGGTGGTGGGGTTCCTTTGCAAGGCAGAAGCAGGTGGCTGGTGGGGCTTTCTTCCACCTCCGCTGCTGCCCCATGCAAGGCCTGATGGGAACTGTAGTCCAAAAATGCCTGCAGGGCTACACAGTTCCCATCCCTGGCCTAGAAGCAGCCAAGGCATTCAAGAGGGGGCCCAGCTGTGGCACTGCTCCGATCCCATTCAGACTCATGCCTGTCCAGCCACAAATGGACATGGTGCTACAAGGCCAGGGAGGAAGAGGCAGGCCCAGCCCTCTCCCCTTCTCCCTCCCTCACCCACCCTGGAACATCTGCCTGCTCTGGTCCTCTCAATCCTTTTAAGGCCTTGCTGTGTCTGAATGAAGCAGCCGCTGAGAACACTGAGCTGCCTCCCCGGCTGCTTCACCAAAAAGTGATTAATCCCCAGTGCCTGAGAATGCAGATGGCTTCCAGATCATTGCAAGAGAGAGAGAGAGAGAGAGAGAGAGAGAGAGAGAGAGAGACTAAAAAACAAGGAAGAGGCAATCTAGCCTTTTGTACGTCTCTGACCTCAGATGCTTTGAGCTTAGGAGGAAAGGTGGGGTATAGGCAAACCAACTCAATGCATAGATTTTCCTTGGGTTTTTTTCCGGGCTGTGAGGCCATGTTCTGGAAGAGTTTATTTCTGACGTTTCACCTGCATCTGTGATGCAGTTGCTGTGATCCTATCCAATCAATGCAATCAATGCAGTTGCTGTGGTCCTATTGACTGTCCTAAAGGCCAGGCAGGACCCTGTAATGGAAAGGTTTGCTGTTAACAGGCCTTTAAAAGCTTCAGGTACATATCCACAGTGACACTGCATGGCTGCAATTCAGCACTGCTCAGTGTGGCTCTGCATGCAGACTGATGGTAGTCTGAGCCAAACACCCCCCCCAGGCTTAAAATATGGCCTCTAACACCCCCCCCCCTACACAATACAGCAATCCCAGGATGACTCTTGAGGAGTGGGCAGGATCAGAGAAGCATCGGCTACGTCCTTGTAGCCAGACATGAAATTATTGCAACAGCACTAAAATTTGCTAATGGGATGCCAACCCAACATGGGTAAGGATGCATATATTCCTGAGTCTTGAATAATTGGGCTGTAAATACATAACTGAGCCAGTGTGGGGTAGTGTCTTGAACACTGGACTAGGACTCCCCTAGGAAACCTGGGTTCAGATCCACACTCAGCCCTGGAAACCCACTGGGTGACCTTGGGCAAGTCACATCCTTTCAGCCACAGGGAAAAACACTGGTGACAAAGCTTATCTGGAGAGCTTTGTCCAAAAAAACCCTATTTGTGGAGCCATTATGGTGTAGTGGTTTGAATGTTGGATTCTGGGTTCAATCAGGGTTCAAATTCCCACTTAGTCATGGACATTCAGTGGGTGACCTTGGGCAAGTCATACTCTCTCGGCCTCAGAGGCAAGCATTGGTAAGCCTCCCCCAAATAAATCTTGCCAAAGAAGCCCTAAGACAGGGATGCCATAAGTCGGAATCGGAATAACAACAATGGAACTATGGCACCATGCAAAGAAATAGCCATATTCCATCTGTTTTGATACACAGGGAAGGGAAGGGAGGGGCCAGAGGGACTCTTCTGAGACTTTTAAGATTAAATAATTTGTTTTAGCTTGAATTTTCATTGATTACAATATGGATTTTTTCATGGATTTCTCAGATGCACCAACGGAGTGAAATATTCAAGTGTCGTGTATAAATGGACCAATTACAAAGTTGTGGGGTTGAATCCAAGTGAAACACGATGCAGTAAAGGACAATTATCCCTCTGGTTTTATAACTTTAAACCCTGGATAGATGCAACTTTGTCCTGCGTATAGTTCTCCATCGATGCATTTCAGCCAGTAGAGCCATGAATGTTCACGGGGAAATAAACCAGCCAGTCTTAACAGCCCCTTTTCTTCCCCTTCTTCTTATAGGGCAAGCAATGAAACCAACTATCTTTAAGTTTTTCTCCTTCTCCTTTAATTTTTCTGAAAGCAGGTTTGTTTAAAAAAATAGAAATTGCACAATTGCACCACCAGGAACCTCCAACTTTAGAAACAAAAAAGGCCCGTGCAAATGCATTTTGCTCTTTGCTCACACTGTGTCTCATTGGCTCTTTATTCATAGAACTTGGAGTACCCTCAGGTATTCGCAGGCTGCAATTTCCAGCAGTGCTATTCAGCACAACTGGAGGAGCACATGGCTTCCACCCCTTTTTTAGGAGAAGGGCTCCCAAATTGGCCCATCATCCCCCGCCCCGCTAATCAAGTCAGGCCAAAGATGCTGGTGCCACGTCCATATCCAACCGTTTTGCCACGTTTCATTGTCACCAAACTAGCCTGGAAAATATTGTTAATACAATTCCTCCTTTCCCATCACTTCATCACCATCCCCACAGCCAGATCTGTGCTGATTGGGTCAAATTAAGTGAAACTTCCAACTATTTCTATGAATTCCAGGACCATTCATCAATATTTCTTAAAACAAAGGCATCAAAACATCACATTTTGATCCCAATGACAAAACTGTAAAGGTCAATCTTGTTCTCCCCCTTATGCATGAACAGCAGTTGTGCCATTCGGAAGCTACGCACATTAGCTGAATAAATGCTGGTTTTGTAAATGAGTCCCATGCCATCATTCAGAAGATATCATAAGATTGAGTTCTCATCACAAAGATGCCACATGGTGGGTGTCTCCCACTCCATTTCATAACCAGAATGATTACGTAGATGCCCCATTCTCATTTGGGGCTCTGGGGTTCCGAGGGCTGTGTGTGCGCATGCAGGCGAGAGGCGGAAAGAGTATTTGAAAGTATTAGAACAAGAGATGAAAAATTCCCGATGAGAAAAATCCCAGACAGATTAGAATTTTCACAGTTCAGGACTTATTTTGCACAAAAAAATTCAGGTTTTTTGCATAGCAAATTGCATTTTCAACACATACAATCACATTTCTGAACAGAAAATTATGTTTTCTGCATAGAAAATTCTATTTTCTGCCCCCAAAAGCGAGCATCCTGTTAGTGAAATACCCAAGAGTAAATTGCATTATACACACAGATTGATTTTGGTGGGGATGGGGGATGCACTCAGATTTTATCCAGCCAATGGTCTTGGCCATGTGGGACCATTGTGCATGCAGTAGCACAGAGTAGAGTGTGAATGTGCATTGCTTCTCTGCGTTGCTCTTACACATTGTGCGTTGCAATCGCACCAAGGGTTGTCAGCCATGCACATTGGCCATTGAACCACAGATGTTGCACTACATTGGCATTCAGTATAAGTTGCGTCTGCACTGCTAGACGTTGGCCAGTATTCTATATCAAATACTTAGTTAAAGTACTAAGTATACTAAGTAACCTTAGAATACTTAACGAAGTAACCTCTCCTGGCCTACCTGCCCCAAAACTGATGGAAACGTTACTGACCCACACTCTGATCACTGGCAGAATGGACTTCCTTCTCCCCATGCAGCTGATGCCCAGGAAAATAGGTTGTAGAGCTACCATTTTGGAAATACAGGCCGACCACTGTATCCACAAGGGATATGTTCCCAGACTTACCATGAATGCTTGCAAACATGGGCAATAGTGAACCCCATAGAATTGTGCTGGAGGACCTAGGAAATGCCTAGAGAGGCTGCTACTCTAGCCAGCTCCAGCGTGATTCTATGGTAACTTCCAGAGACCATATTTTTCAGACAATGGATAATTGAAACCGCGTGTACCAGTCCTGCGCATACAGGGGGAGACTGGTAGTGTCACAATTGTGACTAAATAGCCATCGCAAGTACAGAACAATTAAGGCTGAGCAGTTCTAGGTAACTGTTCCATTTTCATGATCGCTACTTGGTTATGACTGTGACATTATTGCCCCAATCCTAACTCCCTTGCCCCCCACCCACAATTTACTTTACATCAGCTGAATGGGGAGAAGAAGGAGGTCCATTCTGCTGGCAATTGGAGCACAGGTTTTGGGGAGGGGGTGGGCCAGGAGAAATTATATTTATTTATTTATTTATTTACTAGATTTATGTATATCCCACCTTTCTCCCAAGATGGGATTCAAGGCAGGTTACTTCTTTTATACAGTACTTGACGAAGTATAGAGAGAAGAGAAGTAAGCCACCTTGAAACCTATCTTGGGAGAAAGGTGGGATATACGTAAATCCACTAAATAAATAAATAAATAAATGTAACCTCTCCTGGCCCAGTCCCTCCCCCAAACTACTTAATGAAGTTGCTGATAGAGAATGCTGGCCCTGACTCGTCCTCTTAGCTCCAAAAGGGCCTCCCAGCTTTCGGGGCAAGGTGTGCGCTCCCCCCTTCCCAAGACTGGTTAGGCAAAGGAAATCCTCCACCCAGGTGAGGGTTACACACCTTGTCAGGGTTGGCTTTCGAGAAGCTGTGAGAAGACACATGCACAACACTCACTACACCGTGTGATCTAGGATCTTGGCCCAACACTTTGGAAGCGAGCGAAGGCTGCTGCTCTTGGATCTGGGCATTCATTCCCACTTTGCAGTCCAACGGCAGAGCCCCAAAGCCCAGGAAGATTGGTCAGCTGACTCTCTGGGAAGCAGGTGCAATCTGTTCCCAGAATCCTCCAGTGCAACCAGTTGCTGGGATGGCACAAAGCCATCTGGCCAGCAGAAGCCACCAGGAGGGTGCCAGGAAGCTGTCCACACCCTTGACCCCTCGTACAGCTAGGGACAGGTGGGTTGTGTGTTGGCTGGGTGTGTTTCTTTTGGGAGGAAGGGGGTGAGATTCACCACTGCACACAAGCGCACGCCACCGCCATCACCGCCACCGCTGCTGTCTCTTTGATTTACCAGTGCAATTGAGAGCAGGTTAGCCGAGCATGATGGAGAGGCTTTATAAAAAATGGAGGATGGGGAAAGAGGAGAGGAGGAGGAAAGAGACTCTGAGAGGATTATGCTGAGTGAATTATCTGGGGCATGCAAGACAAGAGAGAAT
The DNA here is from genome assembly GCA_030847615.1 of Gambelia wislizenii. Classification (NCBI taxonomy): domain Eukaryota; kingdom Metazoa; phylum Chordata; class Lepidosauria; order Squamata; family Crotaphytidae; genus Gambelia; species Gambelia wislizenii. Next base: position 38,508,073 of record JAUMIR010000011.1, on the reverse strand, counting down.
CCTCCGCCCAGCACAGATACAGAGTTGCAGGGAGGTGGCGAGAGCAGGGCTGGGCCGGAGGCGTCGCAGCAGGAAGAGGAAGCCACCGGGGATCCTCTGTGGGGCCCCGATTCCCAGCCGTGCCTCTGGGTACAAAAGTAGATGATCCTGGTGGTGGGTCATCAAAAGCTGCCTTCGGCCAGAATCCTTTTGGTGTTTGATACATGTATACATTCCCTTTCAGAAGTAGCTGGACCATTTTGTCTGAAGCGGAACATCTGTGTTCAGCTCGAGGTTGCAAAAGTAGAGTTGAGCATAGGGTGCTGTTGAACATTTGGCTGCACATGCGGTTGCACATTTGGTTTCTATGTTCCTCTGTGCAGCTGCACCACATTCAGCCCAAGGGTTGCATAGTCCAATCGAGGTGTAACTCTGATGGAAGCAACTTATACCAGGTAACCTCGGATCCCATCCTATGTAGTCACCTCACCCAGATTATTTGTACTCCTTCGGAGCCGTTCCCCAGGTCTCAGCATCTCTTGCTCCCTGGACTCCCACCCACCTGGTTAGAGAGATCCCATTTTGGGAGAAAGGCAGCATAGAAATTGCACAAATAAATAACATAAATAAGGAGATGTCTGTGACTGGATCCGGGAGGGATCTCCTGATTGCATAGCATATGGGTTTATTTATTTCACTTACACCTTGCCTTCCTCCAACATCAGTGAAGCAGTGGATCCACCCTGAGTTTTAGTCTGAACTTTAACAGTACTTCCCAGGTGCCAAACCTATTTGGAGGAGAGTGTTTTCAGCCCCTTGGAGACACCCTTTAAAGTTCGGACTGAAACCCAGAATAACAGATGCTCCCACCTTGCTGCCGCTGGGCAGTTCCAGACAAGATGAACAGACAGACAAAATGCAGGGAAAGCCTGCGTGCCTCTTCTTCCCTTTATTTATTCTATTTGATGTTTTAAAATGGTTTTTAATTCATCTGTTGTTTAATACAATCATCTGTTCAATAGTACTTAAATGCTATAACTTACTGTAAGTTTAACTGTATCTGTTTTTAATTATGCTGTGAGATGCCTTGGGTTGCTGTGTGAGTAGAAAGGTGCAATAGGCATAAAATCAAATAAATAATAAATGCAGTTTAAAAATTATAATGTTAATATAGAATTAAGCACATTATAATATTACAACAGAGGAGGGCAAAGTGTAAGTGAAATAAATAAACCTATATGCTATACAATCAGGAGATCCCTCCCGGATCCAGTCACAGACATCTCTGTGTAATACAAAGGAATGGAATTAAATGCCTTTACAAGGCCTACTAATTCAGTGCATGGTGCCCACCAGCTTCCAAGCCCCTTCCTCAGCAGCCAGTCAACTGCTTAAGGTCCAACTTGAAGGAAAAGGTCTTCTTTGTCTGTGGATTAGAAGGACAATCGCCACCACCTATGACCACTCGAACACTTTCATCAGCGCTGTCTACGCACAATCCTAAATATACACTGGACTGACTATGTGACCAATGTTGCTGTCCTTGAGCAAGCAGGGATCACCAGCATTGAGGCCATGATACTGAGAACACAGCTGCGCTGGGCAGGGCACGTTTCTAGGATGGAGAACCATCACCTCCCAAAAATAGTACTCTACGGTGAACTCGCCACGGGTCAGCGTAAGAGGGGCGCTCCAAAAAAGCGATACAAGGACTCCCTGAAACAACACCTCAGGCTCGGCCAAATTGATCACCAACAATGGTCCGCCCTGGCCTCACATCAGGAGGCTTGGAGACACACTATCCACAATAGCAGCCTTATTTGAGAACTCATGCCAAACAAGCCTTGAAGAGAAATGACAACGCAGAAAGAATCACAACCCAAAAACATCACCCAAGGAGACCTTCTGCTGTGCTTTTTGCAACCGGACTTGTTTATCTCGGATTGGCCTTTTTAGTCATCAGCGCGCTTGCAGAAAGCGCGGGATGAGTCCTTCCTGAATCTTCGTTTGCAAAGAAAAGCCAGAGAGAGAGAAGGACAACAGGGCCAGGATAGCTGGGAGTTTCAGAGCCTGGGAGCAGCTACTGCAAAGACCCTTCCTCGTGGCTCCCCCAAGCATGCCTTTGAGGGTGACATGGCTGAGAGAAGGGCCTCTCCTGGGGGTCTCACAGCCCAGGGGGGGTTGTAGAGGAGAATGTGGCCCTTCAGATAACCTGGAGGCACCTCTAGACAGGAGGGAAAAGTGTGCAGGGATGTGCATTAACTCACCTTCACAGCAGCTTCCTTGTGTCTAGACAATTTTTTTAAAAAAGTTGCCCATGCAACAATCTGTGTTGATGTTCACACAAACAGAGCCCCTTCCTGCGAATCAAGATGGTGGCCGCAAGAACGGGGTGCTATTCTACCCACCAATTTTATTGTCACTCTACATTAAAAAAAAAAAAAACTTATTTAAACTTATTTAAGGTTCTAAAGGGTGGAAGGGAGACCTTCCATTTTTGTAAAATTATTTTTTTCTCCTCAGCACAGCGAAACAGCACTCCCTTGGTGGTCCGGAAAGCCAAAATGGCACTTCCGGACTCAGCTGGAGGAAAGCCCACCCCCACTTGCATGATGGACCAATCAGCTGTCAACTTCCTCTTGGCCCAGAATGTGCAGCAGTCAGTGCGAATCAGTTGTCCAACAACCAGCGATGTGCTTCTCCCCACAGTTTATTAAAAACTTTGCAGAAAACCACAAAGTCTTGTGGGTTTTTTTGCCCCTATCTTTCCCAATATGGCAAATCTCCTGCACAGCTCATTGGGACAACCGGTATTCTCCATGAATTCTATGAGGGGTATTTTGACCATCTAGACAACCCTCTGGACTCAAGTCACCTAGAGTTGCATAGGTCACAACCAGCCTGCCCGTAACAAGAAAGCCACACACTCCCTGTCGCTGGGCCCTGCCGAGTGTCTGCCCACAGCCTTTTGAGCCAGCAGATGTTTCTGAACACCTTTCGAAGGCAGCCCCACGTAGAGCACGTTACAGTAATCCGGTAAACGGGATGTAAGTAAGACATGTCTCATCACAGTAGCAGCACGCGCTGCCTATTGAATCACGGCCCTTCCCGTCAATAGATTTACCTGTTGCAGATCTCATCCCTGATGCAATAATGCAATATAATGCATCCCTAGTGCAATCTAGTCATCATGAGATGCACTGTGCAACCTTTGTTGTTTAATCACGGTGCCCTGGGAAGGCTGTGTGATCTCTCCTTTGGATCTTTAAAGTATGGTTATTTTTTTTTTAAGGTACAAAGAAACAGAAAAGAAAGAGGGTGGAGGAAAGACGAAATAAAGGAATAAAGGAGAAGTACATAAGAGGTGAATGTGGGCTAGGCATACACGTTAGTATAAGCTGACCATATTTCCAAAATTGTGTTTTCTTGATGTTGGCATTTATACAAATGAAGGTTCCGGATGATAAATGGTGAATGTTCCTCTTTCCAGACTTGGAGTCATTGTAGGGACAGCTGTGTTGGCCATAAAACACACACACACAGGCAAAGGCGTGGGCACGTGCAGTCATGTGCACACGCATACACACAGACACACACACAAAGATCCCACCCCTGTCCTGTGGCAATACCTTTACTGGGCAAACCCAAAAAGCATAAGAAAACTAGCAGGATGTATTTTATGCCCTTTGGTTGGCCAGATAAAGGCATTGCCACAGGCTGGATTTCAAACTTGGGAATATAACTCTTTTTGCAGTGGCAAAATTGGAATCTCTTTGCTCGAGATCTATCCTCAGCTAACGGCCATTGTCGCCCAAGGCCTTGCCAATGCACTTGGCTTTCAAACACATTTCACGGCTCACAATCCTGGCCCTTCCACCCCTGTTTCAGCATCCCTACCTCGTAATTTCATTGTGGACACAAAACTGCCTTGTAAAGAAGACAACCACAGAGGAGATCCAAATGTCACCAACTCGCCAGCCCCTGCTGTCAGCACTGTGCTTTCTGGGATTTGCAGCCAAATTTAGGAGCTGGCTGCTCTGCCTTTGCGTTTTTGTCACCGAGCTGTGTTTTTTTGACAGCCACATCAAGATAACTTCTCTCAGCTACTAACGTGAAGGGTGGGCCCCCTGGGTCTCCCCTCTGACATGTGTCATAAGAAATTAGGTCACCTTCGGGGAAGGAAGGGCTCACCAGAGAGGGGGAGTGGAGTGAGCAGGTTGGTTTATGGATGTGGGGAGATGAGCTATTTTCCAGGCAGGCACATAACTCAAGAGGACTCTGCAAACAAAGAGTGGGGGAGCCAAGCTTTTCAAATTAACAGGACCCATAAGGTTGGAAGGGTCACCAAGGACCACCTAACAGATGCTCAAACATTTCACAGATGAAAACTGGAATATGTGTGGCCAAGCAACATCAGAGTGTGGTTAAGATGGTAAAAGTTATTAATGAGGAAGAAGGGTCGCCAAGGACTCTCTAGTCCAACCTCAAGCCAGTGCAGGAATCCAAGTTGAAATCCCCCTGAGAGGTGGGCCACCTGTTTCTATATACGTAAATGTTTCCAAAGTTTGGATGCCCACCCTCCAGGGAAGGTCCTGTGGGCCTGTCCCATGTGACATTACAAGGGCTTGTCCCTAGGGCTCAGGTTTTGGCCCTGAGATGCTGGGGCCTGGGATGCTCTTGACTTGGCAATGCCATGCCCTCTGATTTCTGAGTCCAAACAAATTGGGTGCATGAAATGGCTTAAGAGGGGATGTTCTAAAGCCTCAACGCCTCCGAAGGGAGTGATTTACTAGAGAGAGGCATGGATTAAAACCTGAGCCATGAGTCTGCAGCAAGAACAGTGGCAGCTGCCTTGCTCCCATGCAATAAATCACAGGGGCATAATGCATTCCTGCCGCAAGGAGGGGGGAGGAGAGAGATTGCAGCTCCAAGTAATGTACACTCTGCCGCACATTTGAGGTCCTGAGTGCTGCTAGTGAGCTAAAGATGTTCTTTGTCCAGTGCATTGGGTAGGATGTAGCCAGGACTCCTAGGGCTTCATACACATCACATGCTCTGATTCACACCACTGAGGCCACCCCACATGCCCAGTACAGGAATGCAGAAAGGCACTGATGGGTCAATTTTGTATGAATGACAACCTCCCTCTCCTCCCCCACAAAGACAAAAACTCAAGTACTGTACATTTTCATGTGAGTTTGTGAGGAGGTGCCATAATTATACTGTTTGATACTATTAAAAAAAAAAGAGTAAGGTTATGCATCTCAGTACTGCTGCTTGTCTCCACCATAGATCTTGGTTTTTAAGGTTCCCGGATCTCCAGGCCTGGGCCTTGAGTCACAGGGCCTGGCCTAACTTCTCCAGGGACCCATTCAAATCACAGAATTATAGAGTTGCTGTCCTTGAGCAAGCAGGGATCACCAGCATATATACCAATACCAACCCTATAGTTCAAGGAGTTCAAGGAGGGGATGGAGACCCCCTCCAGAAGGAAGGAGAGCAGCAGCAACTTTCACATCCATTTTCAGAGATGCAAACCCACTTCTTTGGGTACAGTACCAAGTGCTTTCCTGCTCACCTGCTTAATCTGGCTGCTGAAAGGGGCAGGGGGAGAAATAGGAGTGCATTTTTGTGTGGAAAGGATTGTGGAGTTTGGTTGCGGGTACCCGCCATAATGCCATGAGCCCAGCATGTGCTCAGAGACACCTTTTCTCTGTAATGCTCAGCATATGTCTGCTCTCCTGAGCCTCCGTGCTAAGCCTGGCTTCAGCAGGTAGATCTCCAGCTTCCAGTAAAATATGCACATACAAAGAAACTCCTATCTCCTGTATCAAAATATAGTGTATCTGTGGAGAGGGGGAAGCAGAGGGGTGCTGAAGAATCCACACTGGGACCACCTGCAAGGTCAAGATTTGTCAGAAAATAAGAATGAAGAGAAAGTGACTTTAAAGTTCTCCAAATGGCACAGGAACTGAGGGTAGAGGGGTTTTTTGTTGGTCATTTGGACTCAGTCAGAGGCTGGCACTGTGCCATCGGATTTGTTATAATCATTACTTAATTAGCAATATGAAAGGGCCGAAAGGCCTGGCAGGTGGCCACGTTTGTACAAAAGCAGATGGGTAAAGGGCAGGTGGGGCGGTCGGGGGAGCTGAGGGCATCAGCTGCTCTTCTCCATTCCCCTCGGTTGCTCAGCTTCAAATAGTGTGGACTCTGGGCTGGAGACGCTGGTGGAGTGCGGATCTCTCTTCATTGTCTCATCTGATATCCAGAATGCTACTTGCTTCTTCTGTAGGAGAGGGGAGGCAATTAACATTTGGAGAACATTTAATCTCTAATGGATCTTGTCATCAATGCTTAACAAGCAATTACCACTCCCTCCCGTCCGGTTGGCACAGATGTCTCTGCCTTCCTCAGGCAAAGAGCCTTCCATTCCCTTTGACATATGTATATATGAAAGTATGTTCCATGCATGGCTTAACTCTTCATTAGGCCACCGCCACAGGGGCATCAAGGGAAAGGGCAGCAGCGGCCTCGCCGGCACTGCAGAATCCACGCCGGGTGGGCTCTGGCGGCTGCCCTGCAAAATGGGGATCTACCAGATGCTTAGAGGCCCAACGGGCACGCAGGTTGGTGTCATTCCAATGCCAAGTGCACACATGGCTTTTTATTAGTAAAGCCTTTGGGGTGGAAGGAGTTTATCCAGGTACACGGGAGTTTAACTGTTTCCACATTTTGAAACAAAATGTTAAATAGTTTAACATGCATTTTCCTGCTTCATATTTTAAATTGTTTTAAATGGCCTAAATTGCATTGTATGCTACTCTATTGCATGCCACTCTGAAATCCTGGGATGTAGGGTGGAATGTAAATAAATACAGTTGTCCCTTCATATTTGCTGGGGTTTGGTTCCAGGACCCCCCGTGGATACCAAAATCTGTGAATACTCAAGTCCTATGATATGCAATGGCACAGCAAAATGGTGTCCCTTATATAAGAGGGCAAAATCAAGATTTGCTTTTGGGATTATTATAGTTGTCCCTGCATATTGGCTGGGGTTTAGTTCCAGGACCCCTGTGAATACCAAAATCCGTGAATACTCAAGTCCCATTATATGCAATGGCATAGCAAAATGGTGTCCCTTATATAAGATGGCAAAACCAAGGTTTGCTTTTTGGGTTATTATTTTTTAAAGAATATTTTCAAGCCATGAATATTTAAATCCATGGATACCAAATCTGTGGATACAGAAGGACAACTGTAGACTGTTGTTGTGAATCTTCAAGTCATTTCCAACTTATGGTGACCCTAAGGCAAACATATTACCAGGTTTTCTTGGCAGAATTTGTTCAGAGGGGCTTTGCCCTTGTCTCCCTCTGAGGCTCACCCCGTGGGTTTCCACTCTGGTCTCCCATAGTCCTACTCCAACACTCAGGGCTTATTTACATGGGCCAAACACCCCGATTGCAGCAGCATCAGCACTAGTCTAGTCCCACATGCTGGTGGGGGGGTTCTGAGAACTGTGCCCCCCCAAAAAATAATGTTTTCATGCTCTGTTTCCACCCGAGTGACCCAAGGCCTGCCTGGATGGCCATTGTGGCCTGAGTCAGCATGACAAGGCCACAAAAAGTCTAATCAGGGAAGTTGCCTCATTGCAACATCTTCTTAGGGATTAATTTCTCTCAAAGCTATTTACAATGCTTTTCCATTTCCCCCCCTACCTTCTCTCATTGCTTAATAAGGGGGCGACAGCTCAAATGAAATTGTGTGCATTCCTTGCCAAGAGGTTAAGCGATGTTTAACAAGACAAATAAATGGATGCAATTCTTTGCTTCCTCAGCAAAGTTGTAAATGGGCTGGAAGTCTTTTAATCTAGAGGTTTCCAGAGAAAGATTTATGGAAAAGAAATAAATCTTCTCCCCACCACCACAAGTAGTGGATATTGCGGTTTCCTTGCTTAAGACAAGGAGGCATATCAATAAGCAGACTTGCAGATTTGTAATCCAAAAGGAGACATAACAGTAATCAGACTGTGGGTTTTAAAAACATGATTTAAGGGCAATTGGAAAACAAAGTGCACTAAAAACAAGATACAGAAACAAGGAAAATCTGTCTGCAGTGCTACGCAAACAGATGTCTTTTACCACTAGAGGGAGCATCTTTTGTATCAACAAGTTTGACTCATAGTTGCGTAATGGAAACATCTCAGAGCCAAGAAGCAACCATGGAAGGCCTGGCACATGGGCAGGAGCCCTGGGCTGACCTCTTGTTTCAATAAAGCAACTGTCATTGCAACAGTTAATAACTTCTCCTAAGATTACGCCATTGGCATTAACAGATCAAGTATGAAGGTTTGGGTACACAATGAGCTAGGATAGGGTCATAGAATCATAGAACTGTAGAGTTGGAAGGGACCACGAGGGCCATCCAGTCCAACCCCATTCTGCCGCGTAGGAAATCAGGATCAAAGCATCCCTGACAGATGGCCATCCAGCCTCTGTTTAAAGACCTCCAAGGAAGGAGACCCCACCACGCTCCGAGGGAGTGCGTTCCACTGCCGAACAGCTCTTACTGTCAAAAAGTTCCTCCTCATGTTGAGGTGGAATCTCTGTTCCTGGAGCTTGCACCCATTGCTCCGTGTTCCAGTCTCTGGAGCAGCAGAAAACAAGCCTGCTCCATCCTCAGCGTGACACCCCTTCAAATACTTAAACAGGGCTATCATATCGCCTCTTAACCGTCTTTGTTCCAGGCTAAACATACCCAGCTCCCTAAGTCTCTCCTCATAAGGCATCATTTCCAAACCTTTCACCATTTTAGTTGCCCTTCTCTGGATGAAGCTGATAAGCTGAAATTAATGAGATGAAATTGTTTCTGAATGGGAAAATAGATTCCTTTGGATTCTGAAGGAGCTCAGTAACACGATTATTCACTGTGGGAATAATAAAAAGTGTGATATAGTAAAATCAGGGTGAATGCTTGACACACAGTAAATTTTGCTCTGGAAACTGATCAGGGGGAAAGATGTAGCAGTATGCACTGCAGAGGGTTGGACTGGATGGCCCTTGTGGTCTCTTCCAACTCTATGATTCTATGAAGCTGTGTTGTCAATCCCTGGGTATAACCACACAGTGCATAATTATAGCAGTTTGAACCAGTTTAACTACCATGGCTACATCCTGGGATTTTTAGTTCATTGAGGTACTTAGAATCCTCTGCTATAGAGCTTTAGTCCACTGCCCCTGAGCTACAGCACTAGAGCACTCTAGTAGAGGTTCTAAGTACCTTGTTGGATTAAAAATCCCAGGATTTCAAAGCACAGAGCAATGGCCAGTCAAGTGGGAACAAGCTACTATAATTGTGCCTTGTATACACCCACTGGCAATGCAAAGAGTCAGAACCAAAATACCTTGCAAGCAAAGCACCCTTTGCATCCAGCACTGACTCCTTTTAAGCAATCCTGAAGGGCCCGACTTTTCATGCACCTTTGGCCCTTTCTCTCTGACATTTTAACTCAAGACTTGCAGCCTTCACTGCCGTTCCAAAATGCTAAGCATGCAAACAGTGTACCTCTTGCAGAGCGATGAATTCTTCAGCCTGATTTCCCACTCTATGAAGAATTAGCCTTTTTACTCTCCATTCCAAATTTACTGCCTTTTTATTTCAAGCATTTCCCTTCTGCGTGCGCTAGAGGTGATGGCTTTGACAAACAAGGGAATAGGTTTGGGGCTGATGAACAGTAGAGGCACGTCTTTGACCTATTCTACTGTCCCAGCTAAAATTGACAGCCTGCAGTGACAAAGGAGGAGATTCAGGCAGTGTGGGGCAGATCTAGCCAAGCAGCATTTCTTCTTGACAGTCCCGGCATAAAGGGCAGGAGCAAAGCGTTGATGCCACGGCTGGTTTAATGGCTTGGCAAGACAGGGGCTCCCTGATTCTCTTCTCTTTCTGTCACTTGTCCTTCTCTGAAATGGTTTCAGACTTCACATCGGTTTCAGATTCCTTTAGCAGATTTCACACACTCAGACCAGTATTTGGAAAAGTTCCTCTTGTGTCTTAATTCTGATGTAAATGACATTTTGAAAGTGTTTAGTTAGTTTGCCACAACATAGAAAGGGGAAAACATGGGGGGAAAGGAATGTAGCAGCACATTTAAGTTGATTTATTTTAGCATGAGCTAATAAAATGTCAAAGGAAGACTGGAAAGAGAAACAGTTGGATTGGGATCTCTTCACAAATTCCAATCCATTAGCAGAGGTACAAACAGAGGTAACGGTTTCTTGGCATATGACATATACTTACCTTCCAACTGTCCTGTTTTGGGAGGGACAGTCCCAGTTAATTCCCTGTCATCTCAATTTTTCAGCTGCTTTTAAAATGTCCCAGCACCTCTCCTCCCCTCCCACCTTGCCCTTTTGTCTTCAGCTTACTTCTGGTCTTGCAAACTGATTTCAAGGTGCAAAAGTAATTTCCACCCAATTAACTCATCAGAAGAGAGAGGAGAGGAAGGGGGCAGAATCGTGCCCTTCCCAGGAGGCTCCGGCCAAAGCAAACAGCTGCATCCTCTCCTAGAGCACGACTTCTTCCTTTATAACTTTTGCCATCTTGACCATGTTCTAGCTGTTCTTGGCTACACATGTCCCAGTTTTCATCTGTGAATGTTCGAGGGCATGCATATATTAATGTGATAAGAAGTGTCATTGTGCCAGGATACTTATGGTTTAAAATATAGTAAGATTTTTTTTAAAGCTCATCTGATAATCTCCATAGTCATGACAGCTTGTGATAAAAACAGACCAGGGAGTCTTGAAGGTGCTGCTAGATGCCTCTCCCTCCTTAATGCATTATTCCTCATTTTTTAAAAAAAAGCCGTATTGACCATACATTGATGGTGCTTGACCACAGATCTCAGATTTTTCCTGCGAAAGTTTTGGAAGGGATGCTGTGGATGCTGGAATGCCAATGCAGAGCTAGGAAACTTGAGCCAAATTTAGCAGTAAACAGGATTAAAGGTTGCTTATAATTCATGGCTCTGAGTTTAGAGGTCTGAGAGTGACAGATAGATACAGAGAGAGAGAGAGATTGCTGCCCTAACAATCTGGACAAGGCTGCTCCTTCTGGACTCCTTGCTTCTTACAGCCAAGTTTAATGGATTTGGTTTCAATCCAGTTACAGCTTCTCTGGTTCATTTCATTGGGACTGGCAGGGGAAAATTGCTGGCAGTGAGAGTGGGATGATTTTTATCTTCCAACCAGTATTTTGCAGCCAGCAGCCTCTCAGAGCCCCCCCACCTAAACTGCACATACCCCCCTTTCCTGGCCCATAGGAGCAGGCCTGTTCTGCTTCCCCACGGCAGCTGTGCTCTCTGTAGGAAACAGCTCGGGTTTCCTGGCTCAGCCGTACCATCTCTGCCTTGCCACTTGGAAGGAAGTCGGTGCCCTTCACCCCTGATCCTGTCCAGCGCTGCTATTTCAGGTGTCCTGCCTATTGATCCTGCTGCCTACAGTGCTTTGAAATAAAGGGCCCTCCTTCAGGTGACCTTGTGGCTATAGATGTTCCCAAAATAGTTCTCCAGATCAGGACACAAAATTACACACACAGCTTTTTGAATGGTAAGTAAGGGCTTTCTCAGGTCCTTTTTGGTAGCTGCCCTGCAAGCTGCAGAATTCGGTGCCAAAAAAAGGCTGGGCTTTTCTCTGTCTGCCAGCGGACCTTTCTGTTCAGGAGAGGGATTTTGACACCTGGCTGGCTACTGAAGAGGGAAGCTGGATGGCCATGTGTCAGAGGTGCTTTGATTGTGTATTCCTGCATGGCAGAATGGGGTTGGACTGGATGGCCCTTGGAGGTCCCTTCCAACTCTATGATTCTGTGATTCTAAGGAGCTTTTAATGAGGTGGTACTTTTTTTAACAAAAGCGTTTTTAAATTGTCTTTCTCATCCAATATTGTTTTAACATTTAAAAAAATGTTTCTTTTTTCCCCCTTCATGGTGATTTATTTCCCTCCCTTTCTCTGTATCTGTTTTTCATCTGTATCTCTTTTTAATGTTGCTGTGAAACACTGTGAATCCCAGTTCTTGGAGGGAGGTAGCATTTAACTCAAATATCTAATTAAATTGATAATAACCTGCATTCAGTCTCTTGTAAAGAGCCAACTGGCTTTCTGTATATATACCGAGAGGACAACCAAGAAAACGGATTTTTACAAAGAATAAGAAAATGAGACAAATCAATTCTATGATACATTGGCAGGGAAAGTGCAGCCTGCATCAGTTCTGAGCCCCTTTTCGCCACTTCCCAAGCCCCTAGGAATAAAACCTTTCCCCTCCTGTAAGGTTCATTTGACATATTTAGCAGTGCGTCACGTCTCATCACAATGGCTGGCACTGTGATGGTGAGAGATGCAGATATTTGTTCCCCTGCAGAAGCAGTTAGACATTTTTGTTTGATGTGGATTGGCCCTATTGAGTTGAAAGCTGTGGAAACAGAGCACCACATTGAACATGACCGTGGGTGATCACCCATTGATGTGCATTTGGCTGTACAACATTGCAGTCATCTAATGAGGCAGGACAGTGAAACTGCCACATAACTCTGTGGCTATCAAGTTATGTTCGATCTCATTGATGAAGGGTTTCAGCCTTAGTTATCACTTCCTGCCAATATTAATACAATTTTGTTTAAAAGAGTATGATCAACAATTTCAGCAACAACGACAACAATGCTAGTGGGGTCAAGATACTAAATTCTTAAGTCAGAACATCATGGACTTTCTAGAACCATGATACCTGATGTGGGGGGCTGACAATCACCCCCCCCCAACAAACCAGGGAAAGTGAAGTCAAAGGCTTTCACGGCCGGCATCCATAGGTTTGCTACGGGGAGTGGGGTGGGCTGGGAGGCTGTGTTCTGGAAGAGTTTATTCCTAATGTTTGTCTGCATCAATGCAGGCATTTTTTCTCTCTCTCTGGCTTTTCTTTGCAAACGAAGATTCAGGAAGGACTCATCCCGCGCTTTCTGCAGGCGTGCTGATGACTAAAAAGGCCAATCTGAGATAAACAAGTCCGGTTGCAGAAAGCATGATATTGAGAAGACAGCTGCACTGGGCAGGGCACGTTTCTAGGATGGAGGGCCATCGCCTCCCAAAAATACTACTCTACGGTGAACTCGCCACGGGTCAGCGTAAGAGGGGCGCTCCAAAAAAGCGATACAAAGACTCCCTGAAACAACATCTCAGGCTCGGCCGAATTGATCACCAACCACAGTCTGCCCTGGCCTCACATTGGGAGGATGGAGACGCACTATCCACAATGCGGCAGCCTTATTTGAGAACTCACGGCAAACAAATCTTGAAGAGAAACGACAAAGCAGAAAGAATCACAACCCAAAAACATCACCCAAGGAGACCTTGTGTTGTGCTTGAGAAATGTTAGGAATAAACTCTTTCAGAACACAGTCTAACAGTCTGGGGGATAAAAAAACACAGAAAACCAGGGAAAGGCGCCCTATGGCTTCTCATTGGTGACAACTCTTTCTTTCTTTCTTTCTTTCTTTCTTTCTTTCTTTCTTTCTTTCTTTCTTTCCTGGAAACTCTCTGGGGACTTGCTGACCAGCACCAATCCACAGACCACCACTTTGCATAGCATTACCCTAGAAGAAAGGGAGCCAAGTCCACTGCCTTCTGGCAGCCGGTGGGGCAGTATCTGCCTGTTTTATAGTGCCCACTTCTAGCACCCTTTAACGTCCAGGGTATTTGATCAATAATAAGAGAAACGTCCTGTATTCCTGGATGAATCCCATTCTTTTTCCTTCGCGGCCATTCAGTGTTCTTGCCCAGGCTATGGGAGCAAAAGTTCTGAATTTGCCCAAACTGTAAGACCTTTGCAGGGAGGGTCTTCTCTCTGTCCCACCACCGTCACAGCAGGGGTGGACTAGGTGACCCTTGGGTTCCCTTCCAACTCTATGACTCTATGATCACAGAAACAGTTGGTGAAAAGATGGGAAGGGGCCTTCTCGGTGGCTGCTCCCACTCTGTGGCACTCCCTCCCAGAGGAGGCTAGCTTGACCCCCTCTGGGATCGCCTTTCACTGGCAGGCCAAGACCTTTTTATTTAAATAAAATAGACTTTTGGTTTTTATCTGGCTATGGCAGAAGGATCTTTTAATACCTTGATCTTATATGTATTTTAAACTGTTTAAAGTATTTGAATACAGTGGCTTATTTCATTTTTTTTAAACTTCTGTACTAGTGTATATTGTTTTAATTCTATTTGGTTTTCATTTTTCACTGTAAACTGCCATGGACCCCCCTACTAGAAGAAAAGTAGGATATTAATTAATAAAATGTCATGTCTAAGACTTTACTAGGAATGGGAATTATCGCTTTCACATATCAACACTAGCTGACTGCTGTAAAGATCTGAAAGACCTGTACCACCTTATGCAGCCCTTTGAAAATTTAGGGAAAGGGACATGATTTGCATCTTTCTGGATCCTATTACATCCCACTCCCACATTGGTGTAAATATGCTTTATACCTGAGCATTTATTCTCACTCTGTACTGAAGTGGGTTTATACCCACAAAAGCTCATGCGAAAATAAAAACCAGTTAGTCTTAAAGGTGCTGCCACATTTTCCCCTCCACTTCCCTTCCTTCCTTTTAAGCTGCAAGAATCTAACACAGCTACTCCTTTGAAAAGTACCTATGGGAGAGGATCAGTGAAAGCATTAAAAATAATAAAAATAAGTTGCATTAAATAATAATAGTAATAAGAATAATAATAAGAAGAAGTTGGTTGATCTCTGCTTCTGGGAGAGGGAGTGTCGCAATCCTTGCTCTGCAAATGCACCCAAGCCTGGTGGCTCAGGGAGGGTTTGCCTGTCCAGGTTGAAGGTGCCAGCCAAACTTGCCAGCTCCAGAACTCCACCTCCAGGAAATGCTGAGCGGAAGGGGCCTCCGGTTCCTGACCCTCAAGGGACTTTGCAAAGCTTTCCAGGTATTCTTGGTCTCCCCTCTTCCTCTGCATTCATTCACAATGATTCTCATATTCAAGAAAGCTAAAAATGGGCTTTCTGGGCATGCAAAAGAGAGGAGGAGGAGGAGGAGGAGATGGCAGATGATGGACTAAGCTGCAGGTGCAACATGAGAAACTGGACACGTGTGGGCAGCATACGGCCTGAATAGTTGGGGGTGGTCTGAAGGACTGACCCAGAGGATAAAATAAAGGACAGGGGGAGAGAGAGAGAGAGATGGCATTCAGCACTGTGCAAATGAAAACACAGTTGCCACCCCCTGCCTAGTTTCCTCCACATGTGTTGGGCTACAGCTCCCATCATCCCCAGAAACGTGTGTTTGAAGGCATACAACAATCACACCTATGCCATTGCAGCTCGCTTTTTTGGTTATTGCAGAGGTCAGAATTCTCTACTGATTGCATAACAATCAAAAGATCACCAATGCAGCTTTTAAGAAATGCAGCACACATACACACACACACACACACACACACACCACTATGCAACCGTTTCCATGTTGTTGGGGAGTGGGGTGATCAGCAGGGATGCACCCAGCTGTTGTCCATGCTCGGGTGACCCCTACAGGGACCTCCCAAGGCCTCCTGGTGGTTTCTGTGGATGGCTGTTGCAGTTCATCAGGCAACAGGAAAATAGCTGGGTGCATCTCTGTTGATCCCCCTTTCCACTCGCCAATGGCATGGAAATGGCCATGTTGGGGGACTCCATTGCTTAAAAGAGATGCAGCTATGTGCCAGACGTACATCTCCTGATAGAGGATTCCAGCCAATGTCTTTCCTTCTCTTCTTCGCCTTTAAAAAGATAGTGTTATACCCCATCAGTAAACTGACACTTTTATATTATAACTGTAAAATTCAAAGAGGAGAAAAGTTGCCCTTAAAGCCATAGGGCCACTTCAGCAAATCACACCCAAGATTTAAAAAAAAAAACTTTGGAAGAGCCCTCCTGCAGATCCAAGAAATTGCTACCAACAGCCCCCAACCCTCACTGCCCAAAGAATGGGAAAAGCAGTCATAGAGGTGATAACACTCATTTATTGTGAGAATTCATGCTTCTTTAGACCACTTTGGAAGAGCCCATAGATGACTTCCAGTGAGAGCAGATATTCCCCCTGCAGAAGTGAATGGGATTGAGAGGGATTTCTGTCCTGCTGAATAAGCCACTAAACCTAGATTCTAGGCTTAGGAGAATTCTGTGAGTTGTTTTGTAAATCATGAAAATGGAAGATCGGTTTTGTCCAGAGCATTATTCTTGTCTGTTTCCTGGGCAGCAGGCTGCAGAGCACAAGATCATCTCCCCATGGAAATTTCTCCATGGCTTATGAGACACCATTAAGCTTCACTCCCATGCAGTCTTGAAGCCTAGCACCTTGATTTCCATTTTGGAAGGAAAGCTGCCAAGTGTTTTAGGATTACACACCAAGTAAACAAATCCTGTCTGCCAGCATGATTCATGGAAGTCACACACAACCGTTGCGATACCTTAGATACCTTGTGTTGGGAAATGCTACTGTTCCTTTTGGTTTCCAGGTTCCCAGCTCTCAGATTATGTCTCGAGAGGGTGGAAGTGCCAACCCAGGAGCTCCCCACCATGGCCTCATCCGTCACCTGGATCACTTGGTGATGACTGTGAAGAGTATTGAGGACACGGTGGCCTTCTACTCCCAGGTCCTAGGCATGGAGGTTGTCTCCTTCAAGGTGCTGAGGCTGGGAATGTCCAGGCAGAGAAGTTTCCAGTTGCAAAATCTGGGTTAGCTCAAGAGAGAAATGGGCATGTTCTCTGCATAGACGAATTTTTAGGAAATGTCTCTTCTAGGGATGGAAAAAATAGTCACAGGGTTGTTGTTTTTTAAAATTTTCTAGCCAAAAAGGGGGTCCCCAATTCTTGGAAAACCCCATGAGGAAGAATAGTGTCAGTGAGACTTTTGCTTCATTTTCTCCTGACATTCTCTTATCTCAAAGTGCTCCATAGATTATTCTGCACAGAAATACATGGAGTTTTCCTGCACATAATAATTCCCCAGAACACTTTAGGATGAACCAACACATGGAGAACCTTATGCAGGAACCTTTGTTTTCCCCCAAATATTTGGACAGTGGGAAATCTGGAAAGCTAGGGAAATTATTTGCCCTGGGATGCAAGGATGAAATCATCAAAGGTTAACATCCCAAGTCCAAAGAAAAATTGTAAATACTGCAAAAATCTGCTGCAGCATAAAACCTGCTGCAGAAGATGAGATCAGTACAACAAAGGTCAAGCAGCACTGAAAATGTCAAAGATGTTAAAACTGCAAAAAAATAAAATAAAATAAAAGTACCTAGAAATCAGCTAAAGAGTCTTTAGAAGGGGTTTTGTTTTCTTAAGAATTTTTTTAAAGTTCTCATCTGATGCCCTAAATATCACAGGGGAGATGCCCAGTAAGCCTCTCTGGAGAGGGTTTCCATAGCTGGGGTGCCTCTGTTCAAGAGACCCTGCCCTTAGTAGGTATCCACTAGACCTTGCTTGACAAGAAGACCTTGGCCAATATATTTCTTATATTTGAAAATCATATGATTTGACTTTTTTCTTCCAAAAAGTAAGGGAAGGCAGCTTACCATCATCAAACATCAATCAATCAGAGCTATGAAAAGTGCCTTTTTGGATCACAGCTCCCAGAATGCCCCAACCAGCATTGCTGGCTGGGGGACTTTGGGAGCTGTGAAGACATTTTCCTTAGCTCTGCAATCAAGATACAAAACAAAATAACAGTGGTCCATAAGTCGCAGCAAAATGGCATTCAGCAGGATTGTAAAACTAGGGTAGGTCTGTCCATGTGAGAAGGGGATAATCTTTGGAGTCATCTGCTGTTGGTGGTTTCTTCCAGGCTAATACCAACACAGCTAGCTAGCCAGCCTCCTTTTTTGCTTTACTAACAGGGATCCCGCAAAGCCTTACATTTTGGGAACCAGAAGATTAACCTCCACGAAGTGGGAAAAGAGTTTGAACCCAAAGCCCACCGCCCCACGCCGGGTTCCTTGGACCTCTGCCTCATCACAGAGGTGCCTCTGGAGCAGCTCATGCAACACTTGAAGGTCAGGCCTGCCCTGCTCTATGTTTTTAATCTTTTCTAGTTTAATATTATTTTAAGGGGTGGTTGGGTTAGGGTATTGAGGTAATTATGGAGTTTTTATACTGTAAGCCACCCCGATTGCATTGCAGAGGGGGTGGGATAGAAATAATAATAATAATAATAATAATAATAATTATTATTATTATTAAAAAACAAACAAACATGTGCCCTCCATGTGATCCAGCAGCAAAACAAGCTATTGGGATCCTAGGCCATATCAACAGAACTACAGTGTTCGGATCAAGAGAAGTCACAGTCCCATTCTGTACTGGTTTGGTCAAACCTGATCTGGAATACCACGTCCAGTTCTGGGAACCACAGTTTCAGAAGGGTATTGATAGTGTGGAATGTGACCAGAGGGCATCCAAGATGGTAAAAACTTAGAAAACCCAGCCCTGTGATTCTGGGATGTGTGTCCCAAAGGTCACTTTTCCAAGAGCTAGGAAAGTTTTTTGTTTTTTTTTGGGGGGGGGGACAATATTTTATAATATAGCCAGCACATTATTGCAGATGATTCTCTGTGCGCTTCCTGGGTTGTGGAAGGCAATGAAACTACTGCTATTCCCTTCCCTCTCCTTTTTTACAGGCCTGTGAGGTAAAAATTGAAGAAGGTCCCGTATCCAGAACAGGGGCAATGGGTCCAATAAGGTCCATTTACTTCCGAGATCCTGACCAGAACCTGCTGGAAATCTCCAACTACAGCAGCCAGTTAGAACCACAATAAATGCATCTTCTCTGGATTAGCAAAGTCCATCCGCTCCCTTTTCAGGTCTGAAAAAAAAATCAGCTATACCTGGATCGGAGCACTAGTGTTGTCCCAGGTAGTAGGAGCTGGTACCTCCTCCCCTGTCTGGGGGTGGCGGTAAATCCATTCTGGGTTTTAGTCAGAACTCTAAAGGTGTTATCCAAGGTGCTCAACCTATTTGAGGGAATAGAGCTCGGTAACTAAGATACATCCTTTAAAGTCTGGACTAAAATCCAGAGTGGATTGTCCTCTCCACCGGCATAGAAGCTCCAACTGTCATGTCCTCAGGAGAAAAAAGGAAAGAAAAAAGGCAGAGAGAACTGGAAACATCAAACAGATGTGATGTGGAAAAGAGATCAAGTGTTGAAAAAAGAGTTGATTTTATTATTGAAAATAGCCCAATTCGTTTCTGTCTGAAATATTTTTATGGCGTTCTTCAGGGGCTCTTAAAAGAAAACGGGACAATCCATGGGAAACAGTAATTATAACAAGAGACAAATTACAATTTGCAAAATCAATAATATATAATTGTATCTTACATTGGATTCCATATCATTTGTCTCAGATTTAAAAATGTATATGAAGCAAAATAAACTTGCTCAGGTACAAAATAACATTTACATTACAACTTTAAAACCAGCATGCAGGGACTCTAAAAAGAGCATCTCCAAAGCATATGCCTGACATTCCAGTTTTGTTGGTATGCATCAAGGACACCCCAGGAGAAAAAAGGCCCATGAATCAACCCATTGTAAAGAATCAGAACTGCCTCTTGCAGTAAAGCAAAATGGAAACTCCACATTTCTGCTCTGATGAACCCCTCTGAAACTGAGATAGGCCAAGAGTTCAGGAACGTTGCTTATGGATGGTCTTTAGGTTCAATACTTGGTGACCATTGCTGAAATCCTATATCACCATCTATGCTACATATACTTAGCTACAGAGCAGAGGCACAAAAAAAAAACCCAAAAAACCCTTGTTGGTGAATTGCAAAGATGCAGAACAGGACACGGGCGAGAATGCCTGAAGCATGCATTGGGATGGATGTGATACGCAAGGGTCACTTTGCCAGCAATGCTGTGTAGTAATGTAACAGCAGCCCTCTCGTGGATACAGACATTATGGAACTGCCCAATTCTAATTCCTGCAGACCCAGATAAGTCCACTTAGGAGCATGCAATGCCCCAAGAGGATTCCAGATTCCAGCCATGCTGTCTACCTCTAGTCTGCAGTGAGGGGGAAGGAGAGGTCTTCAGCTGACCATTAGATGGCAGCCGTGCTTTTCTCAAAAGACCAGAAAGAGAGACAGAGAGAGTGAGCCAGACTGCAAGAGTGCAAGGTTCTTGCATGGGAAGGCGGGATGTACAGTTGTCCCTCCACATTCACACATTTGGTATTCATGGATTTAAGTATTCATGGCTTGAAAATATTCTTTAAAAAATAATAATCCAAAAAGCAAACCTTGATTTTGCCATCTTAGATAAGGGACACCATTTTGCTATGCCATTGCATATAATGGCACCTGAGTATTCACGGATTTGGGTATTCACAGGGGGTCCTGGAACCAAACCCCAGCAAATGTGAAGGAACAACTGTATTCACAATCTTCTCAAGTGATTAGCGCAGGGGAAGAGGTGGAGGGCGAGGAAGCTCTCATGTGTTCCCCAGGCCCTGCAGAATTTGCATTTTGTCACCAAAACATCAGCCCCATCTAGCTCACAGGGTTGGTATTAGGCTAAATTGGGGACGGAGAGCCCCATGGATGCTGCCTTGAGCTCACTGGAGGGAAGTCAGGGTAGAAAGGTAACTGGTAATTTCCTTCGGTGCCAAATATCTAGCATTGCAACAACTTAAAAATCCCATTGAGCATTAAAAAAAATAATACAGCGCAGGGGCAGGCAAGGCAGCCAGTGGAATGGGAACCCAGCAAACAGTAAAGTTCTAGGTGTGAATGGTTTTTGGTATCTCACTCTTTGCAATGCTAGGAATTTGGGGAAAGTGAAGGAAAATTTTATTGAAGGGGGAGAATTATTATTTGGGAGGCTCTCATCCCCCCCCCCATAGTAACCCAGCCTGGTTAGATTTACTCCTGGCCCTGAAGGTTTCAGGGACAACATCTGAGAACAAGGGATGACCCGTGGCTGAGGTCACAGTGGGCGGGCTCCGTTGATGTCATTCAGCATCATATTTGTTGTTGCCGTTTCCTACTTATAGGCAACCCTAAGGTGGGCCTGTCACAGGGTTTTCTTGGCAAGATTTGTTTGGAGGGGGTTTGCCATTGACCTTCTCTGAAGCTGAGAGAGTGTGACTTGCCCAAGGCCACCCAGTGGGTTTCCATGGCCAAGCAGGGATTGGTCTCCAGGGCTGTAGTCCAACACTCAGACCACCACACCATGCTGGCTCTCCACATAAGCTTAAGCATGATATTGTTGTTCAGAAAACATAATTCAAATTAAAAGGGGAAATATACATGCACTCTTATACACTATTGAAGGCAACCTAAGTTCCCTCACCCTCACCCGAGGAAGAGAGAAGACCATCCATGCCGAGAGGTCTGACACAACTCTAGTCAAAAACACTGCCTTTCGTCCTTCCCTCCGCATCTATGAGTAGTAGAATGAGATTTCCCTATAGAAAGTCAGCTCCAATAAGACAATTTTCTCCAGATAAACTTGACTTCTTTTATTAAGAATTTTTTTCCCATTACAAATAATTTATAATCTTATTCAACTATTTAAGAATGTGATTCAGCAGCAACACAAGAAAGACAAAGAAAATTAAAAGGAAGACATTGTGGAAAATTTGGCTTGCTCCTTCATGGCCTTGGATCGGAGCCAGCCAAAGCTTCACAGCTTTTCAGAATCTTACTTCCTAGAAAAATATCTGATTTTTGACAGTAAATAAACAATATTCAAAGTTTTTTTTTTAAAAAAATGGCCTTGTGACTGAAATTTCAGCACAAGCTACTGAAATCTGAGATAAAGGACATATTTTCATATAGCTACATATAAATTAAGATCCACCCTTCAAACCAGTTCATGGGAGGTATAAAGCATTGTATTTCTGTCTGACCAGCAGAACAATGGAAATGTAGTGTCCTAAAGGAAATGCATAGTCTGAGTGAGAAATGATACCAGAAGGCTTCTGTTTCTCACTGATCACCCTGTAGTGAAGATTTGTTGTTTAGCTATCAATAAAATGTCTCCCATTTTGCCTCTCTCTCTGGGGCATAAGACATCTTTCCTTCCAGAGAGAATGGTCAAAGTGTGTCATCCTCAAATTCAACCAGAGCCAGGATTTCCCCCGAGTGAGGATGTCTAGTAATCGTGCCCAGCATGCAAGAAGTCACAGACTCTGGACATTTGGGCAATCTAACTCTTAACCTGTGGTTATGGATCATACAGATCTAGAACATGGAGGAGAATTGATTGACCCATGGGCTGTGCGTAGCCTCTGAGGTCATTCTGGTGGCTTCCTGAAGCCCTCCCATTCAACCCCACCAGCCAATTCTGCAAACAAAGAGTCCTCTTTCAAATCAACAGGACCCATAAGGTTGGAAGGGTCACCAAGGACCACCTAACAGATGCTCCAACATTTCACAGATGAAAAATGGAACATATGTGGCCAAGCAACATCAGAGTGTGGTCATGAGAAAGAAGGGTCACCAAGGACTATCTAATCCAACCTCAAACCTCAAACGATGGGAGAATAACCCCCTCCCGGGACATAATTCTCCTCCCAAATTGGGCATGCCCCCATAAAAATCCTGCTGTTGAACACTAGAGGACTCAACGCTGACTCAAAACTACAGGTTGACTCAGCATTCAACAGATTAGGCCATGGATCTCCAGCAGGATCCCAGACCTTGCTTTTAGCAGAAAATCAAACCCCCCACCCCAAAAAAGACTACAAGTGTTTTGTTTCTTTTTAAAATGAAAATGACCTTCTAGTTACTTCCACATGGAAGGGCGAGTGTGGCCTCTGAAGGCTTGTGGGGCTGGAAAATTGGCCCCTGGTCATCTGGAGCTTGCCTCCTCTTGCTCTAGAACAAGGGTTGGCAAAGTGTGACCCATAGATTACAGTATGGACCCCAAGGCTGTTTATGTCTCCCCCAAATGCCTCCATGGAGTTCCATGGTTTACTCCTGGAGGTTTGGTTTTACAAGAGGATGCATGGCCCCTGAGTCTCAAAATCCATGGACAAAATGTTTGGCCATTCCGTTTCTTTTAAAAGCATTTCTGGGTCTTTTGGCAGCCTACAGTGGGTCCTGGAGACAAAAAGTGCCCCTCAAGTATCTGAAGTTGCCCAGACCCACTCTAGAATGACAACTAGACCCGCACCCTTTATCAAGGAGACAAACCTGAAATAAAATAATACAATGAATTATTCTCCTCATACAAGATGGCTTTTGAACTGGAGGAGGGAGTGTCCAGCAAAATTTTGAGTTTGTTCCTTGTTGTTGTTGTTGTTGTTGTTGGATTTTGGAGGCTCCATGCTGTTCTCAGAACTGCAGGCAAGAAGCCAGCAAAGAACCATCAGAGAGATTCTCCAGGTCGTCCACCGTTTGAATAATGCTGTCCACGTTGCTTTCCGGAAGCACCTGGGAAGCATTTGACCGGAATTTCCGCAGGAGCGACTCTCTGCTCAGAGGTCTCCTCCAGTGCCCATAGAAAGTGTCACATCGCCCAGTCAGGACATCTCCATTCTTCAGGATCAGGGCCACCTCCGCATACATCTTGTCAAAATTGGCCACGTTGTTCTCCGGGTGTTCCACCACCACCTTGGAGAGGAGCTGCGTGAGCGGATGGCGCTGGATCTTCTCATCGCTGAACGAGGAGAGGCCCACCTCACCATCCAAGAGGGCAGTGCAGGCGTTGAACTGGAAGGAGTGCCTGGCCTCATGTTCCGACTGGGGGAAGGGGCGGTTGATGTATTTGGAGATGGGAACTCTCAGAACGATGGTGTGGATTGCCGAGGGCGAGAAAGGGCCGGAATAATTGACCAAAAGGTTTCTGACCGAGAGGGCAGCTTCGATCACCCAGTGCATCCCCAGGTGGGCTGGAAAGCTCTTGAAGGCAATGTCCTGCTCCTCAAGAAGGAACTCATGGCTCTCTGGCAACAGGGCAAGCGGTCTGGGCTGGTAGTCACCGTAGAAAGCATTGAACCCAGCACAGCCAGGGATGTCATCCAAGATGAGCGGGTTGGCCTCAATCCCACGGGCGGCCAGGAGCGCTGCTTCTAGTCCCAGGCGGGTGGCGTTGCCAATATGGAAGGGTTTGGCTGAGGTGGCAGCGTTGGCCATGGGGGCCCCGGCTAGCGAGGCTGCGATGGCCAAGGCGTGGCCACACTGGGCAGTGTTGAGGGAGAGGAGCTTGGCTGTTGCAGCGGCACTGCCCAGCGTGCCCACCACGGAAGGAGGGTGGAACCTAGGAGAGAAAGCCCAAAGGGTGGTCAAGGAAGATGCCAGCAGAGCAGCGGTCATCTAAGGGAGGGAGGGCAGTGGCAGAGGGGCAGAGCCTTTGGCAGGACAAGCAGAGAAAGGGAAACCTTCCTTTATATTGATCATTTTAGTTTAGACTTAGAACTTTTTCAGGGACAACATAAAGTGTGTCTGGTAACATGAGGGCTGTGCACATGTTTGTCAATGTTCACGGCATTGAAATGATTGGATCTAAGCAATATATAAATATTTTAAAACTTTTGTATTATTCTTTGCTTTACCTGTGTTTTGTTTTAACTCCTAGACTGGGGGAAATGGTGAGACATCAATCAATCAATCAATCAATCAATCATTATTTTATAATATTGTAATATGCTGTGATCAAGGATGATCTGGCTCAATCCAGAGCTTATGGGGTGATGATAGCCCCCAGAATTCCCAACCAGCATGACCACACTGTTGGGGGGATTCTGGGAGTTGTAATCCAAAATGTACCCAAGCTGTATTTGAATCTACACACAAATATGATCCCAGAAACAACGAATTGCTTCTTCTGCACCGCTCCAGACTTAATGTAGAAAGGAGTTAACTCCCTGGTTAGCTAGTGATTACTGTAAGATATGCATATATTGGAAACATATTTAGCTATCAGTTAACATAATACATATATTATGTTATAAATAAGTGATGCTAAAGAGAGAGTAAAGCATATCGGTCACGTGGCATTTTTTGTTGGGCCAGCCATGTTCAGCTGCTGGAAAATCTCAGTGTTGCCAGCTTCTGAGTCATACAGAATCATGGCTCAGGCTGCTGATCACCTCTGTATTTTTGCCCTTGAATTGTGGGTTTGATCCTGTGTGCTCATTTTCAATGGTCATTCTTAACTGTATTTTAATGTGTATTTTGTTAGTACTGGGGTATTTTATAAATAATAATGGAAAGAAGCATGTGGGAGTGAACAAGAAGCAAGGGATATTAGGCCTGAGGGGTGAGTTTCTCTTAGTTATGTATGCTGTGGGTTACACTGAAATCACTATAAATGGAAATGTGTATGTTTACTTTGGGGCCAGATTGCGCAGCTTGAAAGCTGACGTCTAGATAAGCACTGCGTTGTTAAATAAACTGCTGTCTTCACTATGCCTCTAATCTTGAACGCAAAACTGGGCAGGTTTCCCCAGGACTGGTTTAAGGAATTTTGGGCCCCCCTGCAATGCTTTATTTTGGGAGCCCCATATGTTTATCTCAGGTCAATGTAACCTAACTCAACCTAAGCTATTCACAGTACAGGATATTCAGATTATTACTAATAATGTTTTTGCAGGCAGGACCAGTTTCAGGAATTTGGGGGCCCCTGCAGTGCTTTATTTTGGGGGCCCCATATGTTTATCTCAGGTCAATGTAACCTAACTCAACCTAAGCTATTCATAGTACAGAATATTCAGATTATTACTAATAATATTTTTGCATGAAGAGGGTTACTACGGGGCCCCCACAATGATGGGGCCCCCTGCGGATGCTGACCCCGCCGGTGCCTGAAACGGGCCCTGGGCTTCCCCTTCAGGGCAAATCTGGGCTCTCTCTGACTGCTGACATCTGAAGGCAGGAGATCTGGCCCTTGGTGCCCACAAAGCTTAGGGCCAGTTGCTGTCTATCAATGGCTTCGCTTCTGCAAGAGCCTCCCCCCTTCTGCCATTTGCCTTTGCCAGTCACCCTGCATCAATTCCAGCTGCTTCCAAAATGTCAAAGGATGGCACCCCTTCACTTGAAAGCAACCGCGGCCAGCCACACACAATCTGCGGAGGGACGGAAAAGGGCTCGTACCTCTTAGGGATGTTGTGAGCTTCATGGGAGAAGCGCAGGAGCCTGCCTTGCACCTCGATGCCAACGTTGAAAGCCAGCAGGAAGTCATGGCCGCTGGGCCTGGCAGATGCTGGCAACATCTGGGAGGCTGCCAGGAGGGCTGGCACAACAGCGCCGGACGGGTGAGTGGCTGGGTGCCAGGTGTCATCAAAGTCCATCGAGTGGGACTGCGGGAGAGAATCCGATACGAAGGTGGGGATGAGACACGTGAGACCCAGAGCCTAGGAAAAGCGGCCTTTTTATAGCTCCCAGAATCCCCACAAAAGACTGGCTGGGGAATTCTGGGAGTTGTCCAAAGAGGGAACACTTCCAAGCTCTGGTTAAACTGCAAGGGGGAAGCTGCACGGATGGAAGAAATAAAATTCAAAAAACAATATCTTTCTTTAGGAGGGAGGGAGGGAGGTCCATGCTGCCGGGGGGGGGGGTGTTTCTGGGAGTTGTAGTCCAAAAAAGTAACATTTCCAAACTCTGGTGGGAGTACAATAGAAAGGCTGAATGGATGGGGAACAAATCATCCCAAAAGCCTTCTTTTGTAAGGGAGGGAAGGTGGGAGGCATGCTATCTGTGGGTTCTGGGAGCTGTAGTCCAAAAAACTAGTTTTCCCAAGCCCTTCCTTGGTGACTTCCATTGAAGGCTGGTGTCCAGCTCTATCAGTCCACTTGGACACAGTGGCATAAAGGGAACAGGTGAAGAGAAAATCGTATTTTGTGTCCATATGCGGCCCTTTCCAGCATCACTGGTCCCAGCAACCATGGCCGCCCCACCCACCCTTCAGTCTTCCCTTTTCCAGGGGTGCAAAAGAGGGGGAAATGACTTACCGCCACACCGTTGGCAAATGCAGCCAGTGGAGGAGACAACTTTAGACCTTTCCTTCCATAAACTGAGCTAACCGGGATGGAAGAGAAGGTTTCCTGTCCAGGAGAAAGGAAGAAGCTCATGACATGCAGGCAAGAATATCGGTTTATTTCCCACATTCAGGGTTTTTTTGTTTTTTTAAAAAAGCTCAAGTTCTTCTCATCTCAAATACGACATTTTAAAATTTTGCTAACTACCTCCAAAACTATAAGAAACAAGATTCTCCCTGTTTTGCATTGGTCAAATTCAACAAGTATAGCTGTTCCCAGTATGGGAAGGACCACATTGTACTTGTTGCCTATCGTACAGGTGCTAAACATGAGGAGCATCTCAGAGGGACAAAAAATAAAAGGTGGGAAACTGCAGGCTTCACAAACAAGATGGAATTCACCATGAAAACCCCAGTTATGCTCTCAGGGCCCTGGGCCTGACAGACATTACCCTCCAGTTATGGTTTCTCCTGCATTTAAATGCTTTTGATCTCAATCCCTTTCCATCCTGAATATGAACAGATTTGCAAATGCTGGTAAATTTCTATCAAAACGAAGAAGAGGGTGGGATATTCCTAACTTGCAGAGACAGCCCCCTTGAAATCTAGCATTGGTTCTCACAGTCCCTTGACTTCCAGCACCATGGACGTTGTAATGGCCAGGCCAGGCCTTACCTGGCAATACCGCAGGGCAATGTCAAACACGTGGGTCGTGCTGCCCACCAGTCCCACCCCGATGCTGTCGAGGATCATGCGCTTGCTCCGATGACGAACCGTGTCGGAGAGGTGATCAGGACGGATGCCGTGGATGAAGGATGCGAAGGTGCCCGTGACCGTCTCTTCCCACGCATTCCTCTCCAGGGCTGCCAAGGCAAGAAAGGAGAGAGGGGTGCGCAGAGGGTGAATAACTGGGCTGGGGGTGGGCAGGGCAGAAAGCCATTTCACCCCATCTTTTACACAACATCTCAGAAGCAGAATAAACAGATCTTGGGGAAGTTACTTGTTTGGTTTACACTTCCGCAAGCTCACAGCCAGTGTGGCCTTGAGGGTACCAGGCCAGAGAAGGTGGGCCTTCTTCACTATGAGCCAGTTTAATTTCTTCTGGGGGTGGAGAAAATTAGCAATTTTTAAAGTGCAAATAGCTACACCCAAACCAATATGCTTCACTCAAAGTATGTTTTCAGAAGGAAACAGCCTTCTAGCCATTTGTCACAGGCTGGAAAGAGCCGGTTATGATTTCAGTTTTCTTTAAAAAAAAACAAAAACATCCTGTATAAATAGCTAAAACCTGCCTAAATACCCTAATACAGCACCTTCAGAGCCCATCTGATCTTGAAAGTTAAGCAGGGTCTGCCCTGGTTAGTACTTTGATGGGAGACCGACAATGAATCCCAGGTGCTGTAGGCTCTATTTCTGAGGAAGGAACTGGCAAAACCACGCCTGGGGACAGTTTGTCTATGGCTAAACAAATTAGAAGGTTTCACCTAATCTTCACCCAAAATCTGCTTCCCTGCTACATCTACCCTCTAGTTCTAATCCTGCCCCGTAGAGCCAGAGAAAATAAATCTGCTCCATCTTCTGCATAACAGCCCTTCAGCTGTTGGAAGACCTGCTCTTCTACCTCTCTAAAATCCTCTCTTTTCTAGATTAAACACACCCAACCGGTTCAGCTTATCCTCCTTGGACTTGGTTTCCAGTCCCCTCACCATCAAACCTCCTCCTCTGAACATCCTACATTCCAGCAGAGACTGTCCTTCATAAAATGTCACACCCCAAATCAGGCAGAAGATTCCTGATGCAGGATGCCAGATATGTTCAGCAATCTAAAACATATGCAAGGAAACTTTACCAAATACTTTAGCAAGCAGAAGTAGAATCCCAAGGAAGCTTCAGTGTGACCTGGAAGCCTCTGCTTTTTCCTACACCATAGGAAGCTCCCTTACTGGTGCTGAGCTGGCAGACGATTCCTCCCAATGCAAACAGCAGTCCTTGGGACTGCAGCAGGGAAGGAAATGGTTAAGCCCCCCCTACTTCCACGGCAACCCCCATAAGAATGATCCCTTCCCTCCCTGCAGAAGCTGCTATTTGCCTCTTCTTTTTTAAAAATGCATACATTAGGTCACCTCAATTCAGCCCCCAGAGAAGGGACTCCTTTACCCAGCTTGCATTTGCCAGGTATATATCTTTTTTAAGAGGCTCTCAAAGTTCTTTACAAATGAAAGAGACGTACCTTTGGCAGCCACTTTGTGTGCATGTCTGGATGCAGCAAAGACCTTGTGGAAATTCTAGGAGAGAAGCAGAGGGCACTTGGTTGCCAAAATGGACAGGATGCAGGTCCTGCTACTGAAGGGTCATTCACCCACCCTATCTACCCCTTACTCTGATCACCCTCTGTTAAAGGCCACAAAGCTGTTAAAACAGCAGTGAATCAAGAAATAGAAAGGAAACAAACTCTTGGTGTGAGTAAGCTTGGCTGTAAAGGGAAAGCGGGCAGGGAAAATAACATCTTTTCAGAGCCCTAGCTGGATGTCTGGGAGTGTTAGCTTAGTTAGAAAAAGTGACATAAAAGCATTTATAGTATACCCTGACCAGAAAAGTTCAAGACAAAGTCTAACAGGTGATGCTGACAATATTGATTTCCCATAAAACAATGAAATAAAAATCAGGAGAAATATTATGCATATAATTTAAAGGAAGAAGAGAGCCTTGTCAACCTGTTGCTGAAAAAAAAAATGGGAGGACCTCAAAGGCTCCCGGGTTTTATTTGGCCATAAGCTTTGGTGGACTCCAGCCCACAAATGCATCTAATAGAAATAGGCTAGAAAGTCAGAAAGCTAGTGCCAGAGAAAAATTGGAAGCCCTTTAGGCTGCCATGCCTCATGAGCCTGTCTGTTGCTTTGATCCAAAGAGGTTCAAAGGCACAGTGGGATGAAAGAGTCACAGAAGCCAAAGCTGACAGACGGAGAGCAAAGGCGCTCTTCTACCTTTGCCAAAGCAGAACGCTTTCTTAGAGGAAAGACTCACAGCCCAAAAAAGAGCTCTTCTCCCCGCACCCCATAAACAAGCAGCCTTTACCTTCAGGGTTGTGTAGACCATCCTGGTGTTTGCTGCAGGTCTCCTGAGTGGTGTGAGATGTCGTTGCAGAAGGATGCTGGATCCTGTTGTGTCTGAAGGGCCCAGTGGAGTCAGAGGGGGTTTATATCTCCCTGGCAAGTGGATTCCAAGAATGGCCAGTGACATCAGCCACTATGTGGGGAGGGGCAGAGGGGATTTTTTTTCCTGTTCAGGGACACTGGGATGGTGGGAAACCCCTCTTTTCACCAGAAACTGTGAGGGGGGCGAGCCAGAAAAGTAACTGGGAAGCAGGAGACAAGGAAACGAGACCAAGAGAAAAGTTCCAGAGATGCCACTGCCAAGAAATGATGCCGCTGCCCACACACCCAGGCCCCTCCCAGCTTCCCAAGGTGGTCATAAAAACTGTTACTTACCAGGAAATGGCCAGGAGATGAGGAGAGACTGGCCTCGTGGGCACAGCCCAGCACCTCTCTGGACAGGTAATTTGGACATAAGAGACCTGAAGGTATGACTTGCATGCTCTGAGGGTATCTGCTCTCCCTTGCTTCACACCGCTCTGTCCAGCTGCTCCCATGGCTCAGGTATCTCACAGAGAGACGCCTGATGGTGCAGATGGACAGAGAGGACATTCTATGGTCTGGAAACATATTCAGGGACAGTATAGCAAAATAATGCAAAATCCACAACCCACAAAAAGCAGGACCTTTATTGGCCAAACCAAAATCCACAAAACACATCATGCAAACTTTTCAAAACTCCACAGGCTCCACTGATGAAGAAGCTAGTGGAGCTTTTTCATTTTGTTTTATTCTATTGCCTACTTTGGCTGCTTTTGTTACCAGTTACTTTGAAGTTTGTTGGGAAGAGGTGGGGACTTCAGGCTTGAACTTACAGTTCCTGATGTGTGTTTGCAGGTCTGTCATTGTTTTCCCCACATACTGCAGATGGCATCCTGTATGCCTGCATTCAGTCACAGAAATAGGATGGAAGGACCGGCAGGTGAACTGTTGTTTAATATAACCGGTTCTGTTAGTCCTAAATGTGATGGCTAGCTTAAGATACTACTATGTAATTGAGATGAATTAATATGTGTGTCTATATATATGTGTGTGTGTGTGTGTATCAACAGAAACAATTTCAAAAACATCTCTATTAAAAAGGGACGCTACAGACAATACAGCCCATGATTCAAAGCTTTCTCCCTCTCTATAAAGAGACATTTGCCAGTGGCCTGTCGAACTCAACTAGACTGTTTTGTCAGGTACAGGAGGATGCTAAGAGGAATGGCTCAATAAATGCTCCTTTTCAGACACAGATCACAGGAATCAATTTAGAAAGCACACCAGCCGGAGAAATCAATGCGTAAAGGTTCACAGAGCTGAGGGTTTGTCATTTGTATCCGTCTGCCCCGAGCTGTGTTGCCACGCTGGGTCAACCTGCCATGTCACAAGCAGCTGTTCCCAGGCAGGCACAGGGAGCAAAGGTTTGAGTCCATTTTGCAGCCGTGGATGTTTTAGTGTCTCTGAGCAAACTGTAAAGTAAGTCACTGGATTTATAAAGGAACAGCCACATCACAGCAGCAGAACAATTTCAAGGCATGGAGAGTTGTTGCCCCCTTCTTTTGCTTACCTTCCTTTATTGTATGCATGTAGCTTGGATCACTTCCTCGAGCATCAGAGTCTGGCCCTTGAACTTCCAAAGGGAACCCCTGGTCTGGTGTTTGAGTTTGGATGATGTCCTTTGAGTTTGGATGATGTCCATCTATCAGTGCAGAGAGGGTTAGTCATGAGTGAAGAATTCTGCTTTGGGCCAAAAGCCAAACAGGAGAGTCTCCTAGCTGGGGAAATCTGGGGAAAACTGAGAAAAAGAAAATGGAAAACATGCATGGCAGAGCTGAGTTTTTCTGTGGTTCTGCAATAGAATCATAGCTGCATTGTGAAATACAATGATGACATTTGTTATTTAAAGAGTGTTAGAAAGTTTATTCCACTCCATTTGTAGCCTCTAGTCTTTCTCAGCCTTGAATTGCCAAGTTAAAGCAAAACTCTAGCAAAGCTATTCAACACAAATCAGCCCCTTTCTGTGCTGTTGGACAGTGTTACCATTTGACCATGATGCTAATAAGAACTGTGAAACCCAACTGCCTGGTAGCAGAGGCCATGCTCATTATGGCATGTCACCAGCCCTTGCAAGGCCTGGATGAGAGAAGCTTTTACAGCCATGATCTCGTCTCCCATTTCCTTCTCTATAATTCTTCCTTGACCTTCCTAGGTTCCTCTCCAGAAGGACTGTTTTGGTGATTTTGGGAACTGGTTGCTTGCCATTCTGTTGTCCTGCAGCCAACTCCTAAAGAAGAATTGGTAGCTGCTGAGTGTTAATTTTAGCCATTTGTGGTCTAAGCAAAAGTCTGGAAGGGAGAAAAAAACAGGGGATAAATCCCTCCTGGGCCCCTAATTGTGGGTCCAGAGGCATAGGAATGGAAATATGAGTTGTTAATTTATTTGGTTAAACTACCATACAGTCCAGTGATTCCACACAGACATGGAGGTGGAAAATCCCAGCAGGACCAAATATAAGGGAAGTATGAACTCATGGGAGACAGGAGGGACTTTTGTGTAAAGGCTGCTTTGTTCTGGAACAGACGCTGTCCAAATCATGGGGCAATTGCTAACCTCCCAAATTCATGCAGTGGCCCTTGTAGCTCTACCATGGGTAGAGTTTGCAGCCAATCCCTTCAAGGTTGTTGTTGTTGTTGCTGCTGTGTGCCTTCAAGTCATTTCTGGCTTATGGTGACCCTAAGGTGATCCTATCACAAAGTTTTCAGAAGGAGTTTGTTGTTGATTCCCCAGAAGCTGAGCGAGGCTTGGACTGGCTCAAGGTCTGCTGGTGGGCTTCCATGGCCAAGGGAAGATTTGAACTCTGGTCTTCTTGAGCTCTAGTCCAATGCTGTACCATGCTGGCATCCTCTGCATGTGCTTCAAATAATTATAGAGATGTTAGGCAACTCTGACAAGAGATTAGTTCAGAGGCCCAACCAAAGCAACTTCTTCATGTTTCTTTTGACCTGCAATGGAAGTCAACAAAACAGCAGGGTCATTTTAATATTATTTGAATTATATATGCACACACACACACACACACATATGAATGACAAAAGTGTTTTTCTAAACATTCA
Source organism: Gambelia wislizenii (assembly GCA_030847615.1). Classification (NCBI taxonomy): domain Eukaryota; kingdom Metazoa; phylum Chordata; class Lepidosauria; order Squamata; family Crotaphytidae; genus Gambelia; species Gambelia wislizenii. Next base: position 38,474,821 of record JAUMIR010000011.1, on the reverse strand, counting down.
AGGATTTCCCCCCACCCCAAAGATTAATATCCCACTATGAACCCAACTTACAAGGAACATCCTTTGAGAAGCTCCATTGCTGAATGAACAAGTGAAGCTCAAAAACATCTCAGAGAGGCTACAAGGAAGTGATTTCCCAGGGGATTCATCTTTAGCTTGGAGAAGTGTCAGAGCAAGAGCATCTCCAATCTCTCCAAGTTTGTCCTGCATTGTTTGGCAGGAAAAGGTTGTTCCAGCAATGTTTTGCTCAGGTTTCTAGTTCCCCACCTGCCACCTCCCCTGGTTCCAGAGCCCTTCTTCCTCTCTGAGTCCTCCTTCCTTTTTTCTTACACAGTCTTCCCTTGTACCTGGAAGAGGCAAGGCTCATGGCTAGCAGTGAAGGCTTTGCGGCTGTCTTCTACAGCGAGCCCTCCGTCCTCGGCCTCCTGGCCAATGTTGTCAGTGCCTTTCTTGTCTGCCTGCAGAACTTTGCCTCCGCTCAAAGCGGCGTCCAGCCCACGGGGGTGGAGAACATCCTTGCAGGTGAGTTGAGGACCAGGCTACCATTTCCCCAACACAGGTGAAGCTGGCCCCCAGTCCTCAGTGCAGTGAACATGCTAGGTTCCATTTATTTGGGTTTGGGGGCTTGGTTTATCTATCCTTTCTTTCACCACAACTGGGGATCATCAAGCCAGCCCACTAAAAACCAGGTATGGCCCTAAAGGCACCAGATCCTGTCTGATCTTGGAAGCTAAGCAAAGTCAGCCCTGATGAGTACTTGGATGGGAGACTTCCAATGAATACCAGATGCTGTAGGCTAGATTTCAGAGGAAGGAACTGGCAAAACCACCTCTGAGGACTCCTTGCCTAAGAGAAGCCTATGAGATGTGTGGAGCTTCCATAAGTCAACAGGCAACTTGAAAGCACAGGCACACGCCAAGGTCAGATCTTGGTCCCTTTCCCCCAGATGCTGAAGACTGGAACTTCTAGAGCATGGGGGAAAGGGCCTTTTTGGACTGTCACTCCCAGAATCCCCCAGTCAGCTATGCATCAGGCATCTGATAAAGTAGACTTAAATCTATGAAAGCTGATGCTACCAACTTCTTTCAGTTAGTCTCAGATAATTGGCAGCCTCTCACTTTCTTTGGGCTGTTTTTTGTGGTGGGGGGAGGAAGGATGGTCTCCCCAGTAAAACTGTTTGGACTTTTCCCATGGTCCGGCAAAAAGCCCAGGGACAGCCCCTCCTAATTTCTATGTTTCCAAGAATGTGAACCATGAACCTCTCTGTTCTATTCTAACAGTCCCTTCTCCTTCTTTCTGCTTGGTTTCCCCCGGCTAGGAGTCCACCTCGTTCTGATCGGAGGCCTCTCTCAGCTCTTGGCCGGGCTGCTCACCTTCCGGAAGTATGACCACATGGGAGGCACTGCTTTCCTGGCTTTTGCGGGTCTGTGGAGCAGTTATGGGGCCACACGCATCATTCTGGGGGCTTACTCCTCCCCAGAAAATTCAACCACCAGTCCAAACAACACCTCTTTCCTTCCCTCCCTTGAACCTGCCCATCCCGCCATCCCTGAAGGTGCTACAGCTGGGCTGGTGGCCTACATCTTCATTGCGGTCATACTCTCCTTCTGCTCGGCCACTGTGAACTACATCATGCCCTTCGTCTTTGGAGCCATCACGCTGGCCCTGGTGTTCGAAGCCGTGGGGCTCTTTGCCCAGTGGGCTCTCGTGGTCTCGGGGGTCTTGGAGCTGGCTATTGTCGTCTGCGGGCTCTACGGTGCCATTGCTCTCCTCCTGAAAGGTGTCACCCAAAGGTACGTTCTCCCTGGCTTTGGGAACCCTCTCTTCAACGTTCTCCTTCTTGGATCTGCCAGCCGTGGTTCTTCCAAGAACACTGGAGAGGAGAAAAAGAAGAACACCAAGTATGCTGAACCCATGGCACTCGGCAACCTGTGCGCCTTCATCTCTGCCTTCATCTTAGCCTTCTATGCTTTTGGTTACATGAGGAACTTCTATGTCGGAGCTGTGTGGGTCAGCATCAGCGCCATAGGACAGCTTCTGTCCAGCTATTATGGCTATCTGCGAGATGACCCCTATCACACCTCCAAGTTGGGCATCCACAGTCTATACTGGCTGGTGGTGTCCTGGCAAGAATTCACGGCCACGGTGTTCATCCAGTCTGAGACGGTGCAAGCGAGCCGAGCAGAGATGGTGGGCAGCTGGTTCTTCCTGGTCACTGCTTGGGTTCTCCTCTTCCTGTCCCTGGACCGAGATGTTCTGGAGGTTCTCCACAATACTCTCTTCATCCTGCTGACAGTCTCCACCATCCAGCAGATTCCTCTCAGTGGAGGTCACATCTTCTTTGGGGTTGCGTGCAGCCTCTACACAGCTGCTTCCCTCTATGCCACATTTGCCAGCCTCATCAACTCGATTGCTGAGAAAGCTTTGATTCCCATTGGGGTTCAAGTGATGGCCCGCTCAAAGCTCCAGGAGGTACTGATGGGCATGAAACGCTGCTTCAGAAGGTCAAAGGATTCCCAAGAGCCAGTTGCCTCAGAGGTCTCCAGCGCCTTGTTCTATGTCTGCAATGGCCTGGCTGGCTTTTCGGCCATCCAGGGGACTCTTCATGACCCCATCAGGCAGCACCTCTGCGTTCCCTCTGTCTTGATCCCAGGGACCATATTCCAGCTGTACATCTGCAGGCTGCAGGTGCAAAAGGGGAGACGATTTGGACCGGTTCTGCCTTTCTGCTATGCAGCCATATGGGCAGCATGGACCTGGCTCCGATTTGCAGGTAATACAATACCCTTTCCCATTAGGATTTTTTTTCAATTTAAATTTTCTATTAATGTTGTTGGACTTCAAGCCCCAGCAGTCCTAGCTGCCATAGGTGAGGGACGCTGGGAAATACAGTCTAACTACATCCAATTGTGCATGATTCCCACCCTTGCTCTAAAGGCTGCTCAGAGACAGTGGAGGACAGCAAAACATCACCCCCTGCCTAGGGCTCTGTCCTTGTGGGGCCTTCTTGCAACCATCCACTGCTGTTGTTCCTTTCAGGAACCTTACTGGACATGGACGCCAGGAGCAACGCGGGGTTCACAGCAGGAGCGGCAGCCTTTTTGGTCGTCAATGTTTTTCTGATGATTTTAGGTAAGCCATGGTGCAGTGCAAAGTTACTGCTCTTGGGCATGCTGAGTTGTAACTTGCCGCCCTGCCATTTGCCAATTGTCCTGCTCTCCCTCGTGTAGACCTTCAAGAGGAAAGACCCCATCCAACTCCTGGGTGAAAGACCCTCTCGTGCCACACTAGGAACTCCCCAATGTGCTGAACCCTCTTGCCCCAGTTAGCACCGTGGAAAGCTCCTTGGAGAGTAAAGCCTGGGGTGGATTCCCTGGCGTGGGAGCTGAGTAAACGTTGCAAGGCATTCTGTTGGCTGTGTAGAAGAGCCCATCCCAGGAGAAAGGTGGAGCATAAATTCAGAACCCAAGAACCGATAGGGTTATAGATCTGGGGATGGTGGCGGGATGGTTGGTGGGGGGAACACCATGATGTTTCCCACAAATTTTGCACCTCTCTTTTTCTTCTCACACCCGCAGCCTCCTACATCAACCTGGTGCTCCTCTGCCTGACCACCGTGATGGAGGTGTTGGTTGTTTGCTTCCTTCTCTTCACTGTGGAAATCCTCCCACTCCCTCTGGAAGGTAAGGCTTTGGGTGAGCAAAAGTGGGGCACAGAAAAAGGTCCTCCAAGGCTCCTCCTCTCACGTGGCAAACTGTGTCTCCTTTCTTTTCTTCTGCAGTGGTGATGCTGGTCCTCTTCAGCCTCATCTGCATCTACGGGGCCACCGCTTCCCTCGCCAACGGTGTCTTTGGCAAAGAGCTCATTCCACTGGGACCCCCCCTCCTCAGAGTAAGAGGCCAGCCCATGCCATTTCTCCATGGAACAGGAAAACACACCCTCTTTCATGAACAAGAAAAATGATAGGACAGGGTGGGAAACACCTTTCAGCCCAAGAGCTGGATTTGAGTTCAGAGACATTCTCAGGGGCCATGTGCCAATGATGGATGGGGCCAAAGGCAAAAGGGGCAAGACCAAATGCACCAGCATGTTTTAGCTTCATGGTCTAACTTGTTGCTGTTGTTGTTGTGTGCCTTCAAGTTGTTTCCAACTTATGATAACCCTAAGGCTAATCTATAATGGGGTTTTCTTGGCAGAATTTGTTCAGAGGGGGTTTACCCTTGCCTTCCTCTGAGGCTGAGAGAGTGTGTGACTTGCCTAAGGCCACCCAGTGATTTACATGGCCAAGTGAGGATTTGAACCCTGGTCTCCCAATGTCTTAGTCCAACACTCAAACCACTACACCACCCTGTCTCTCAAGGTCTTACTACCACGGACTGAAAGAATTCATAGCCTTATAGAGAGGGGTGAAGGAGAGACCATATGAAAACTGAAAATCCACTCAAGGATGGTGTAATTGGGAAGGGGGTGCAGCCATGTGGGGGTCAGATTGGGAGCCCAGTATGGCCAGAGCCTCTGTTAGTATCAACAGCCTTGCTCCAGTCTTGCAGACTCAGGGCAAGGAGTCAGTCCACCTGCAGTGTGGCCGCCCACTTTTCTGCTGCCTTCCACTTTCCCCAGCATTATTGCTTTTCCCAGTGAGTCATGCCTTCTCATGATATGCTCAACAACTGGATACAACAGCCGGACTCGAGGGGAAACCTGCCTCTTATACGGCAGGTGATATATAGCCACCCTGTGTAGTAGCCACTAATGACCTCCATGGGCATATTGAGCTAGTCTCCTAAAACATGGTATCCAGAGAACTTTCCTCTTCATTGAGTTACACACACACACACACACCTTTAAGGGTCTTGGAGTCCCTGTGTCTGTCACGGGAGAGAGTGAGGCTCCCATGTCCATGGGGTGGTAGATCCACTCTGGGATTTAGTCTGAGCTTTAAAGGAAACACTTCCAAGCTACTCTGAGGATAAGGTTCAGCCCTCAGAACAGCTCCTTCAAAATTCAGACTAAAAACCAGAACAGGTTCACCACCCCCACTGGAACGCGGCATCGTCTCCCCTGCTCCGTGTGCCTGTTCAATGCAGCCGCCTCTGTTTTCTCGATCACTTTTCAGGCAGAGAGAGCTGTAAAGGAATCCAAGCCCCCACCTCCCTGCGCCTGCCCTGCTTCCCACCGGACCAGCGGGCTCAGGACCATCGCTGACCAGCTGAACGCAGGCGGGGTGTGTGGAGTTCCCACGGACACCGTTTACGCCCTCGCAGCCTCCTGCAAACATCCCGAAGCCATTGAGAAGATCTACAAAATCAAGGTGTGATGATGCACAAGCCTCCTTGGCTCCACATTCTAGATCATTCTGGGAAACATTTGTAATTTTTTAAAATTGAAATAAATATAGGCCTCACAGCACCCAGATTTTGTGTGGTCTGGGAATATCTGACCACTAGACCTTTCTCAGACTCTAGAGGAGTTCAAAACAGAATCCACCCAGGCAGTTTCAGAAAGCAGTTTCAGTGCTTTCAGAGAATCACAGAGTTGGAAGGGTCCCCAAAGGGTGATCTAGTCCCACCCCCTTCCATGAAGGAAACCCACAGCTAAACCTTTCTTGAGAGATGGCATCTAACCTCTGCTTTTAAATGACCATCAGTCCCTGTGTTTGTTTATTTGTCCTGGAATGTCTGTGAAATCGTTTTCTTGGCATGGGAAATGTAACCTGGCGGGTGGCTGTTGGCATTACAAGAGGCTCTCTCATTAACATGTTCGTTAATTGGCAAGTCTAAGAGTTTACTACCCATGGGAATGAATGGATTTGTGGTGGTTTTGGCACTCCACATCAGTCACTCTGGCATTATTCAAGCCCAGGGCTTGAGAAAGTTACTTGTTTAGACTATATCTCCCTGCATGGCCAGTACCCATGCTGGCTGGGGGTTCCTGGAAGCTATAGTCTAAAAAAGTAACTTTTCCAAGCTCTGCAAAGTTCCACGTTCTGTAAACTAATGAGTTTTCTTTGCTATTTAGTGAGACATCCACAAGGTCTGATCTGGAGATCTTTGCACCCCTGGGTTCAATCCAGTGGTGTCCCGGTCTCTTTCTGCACCGTTGAATTTACCTCTCTCCCTCACTTTTATCTCTCACCTTCTGGACCACACAGGACCGGCCTCAAGAGAAACCCATCTGTATCTTCATCTCAAACCTGGGCCAGCTCCGGGCAGCCGCCCCACCCTTCAGCCCTTTGCTCTGGGAGTTCATGGAGAACGTTTACCCCGGAGGTATTGGCTGCATCGTCCAGAAGGGAGAGTGGCTGAAGAAACTAGGTTGGTAGGCTTCTTCTCACTGCCTCTGTCCATCTCTTCTGAGTTCTCTTGCTTTCCGAGGTCTGCAATGCCTAGGAAGACCATCCAAGCCACCAAGCCATGTTAAAAGCATGTTCAGAACTGAGTTCTGTCCATTAAAAGCAACAGTGGCTGGGAGCTCTGGGGTAGGAATGGAATAATTGTTTGACAATTTTCCAATCCTGTTTTTAAAAATGGTTTTCTTGAAGATCAAGATTCCCTGTTGGTGGTGGTGGGGATTAGATGCTACAAGATTCTTAAGTGTTTGGCACTTTTTCTGCACAAAATTTAACCATCCTGAAATTCACAGCTGGTTTGTTGATTGGTTGGGTTTTGCCACAGAAAATGTGATTTTTCTATACACACAAAAATTGCTTCCTCTGTAGAAAATCACATGTTTAGCATAGAAAAGAAACTTCCTGCACAGCGGGTCATGTTTTCTGTGGGGGAAAAAATGAAACCTCCAAACCCATCTTTTGTGCAGAGTAAGTCTTCTACTGCCACTAGTCCAAAGAAACGGCACAGTTTTCAATTATTTTCTTGCAGTAGGAAGGATATTAAAGAATGTGAGGATAAAATTAATGAAAATCTAACTCCCTACTCCAGTGTAGGTGGCGTGGTGAATTTGCTCTGGGTTTTTCAACAGAGTTGGGGATCCGTTCCTTGTCTCCCCCCACAGCACCAGGCCTTCACTGACCTCAAGCTATTTATTCCCCCTCCCCTGCAAAAAAGAACCACTAAAATTCTGTTTACAGAAATTACAATTTTCAGCTGAAGCAAACACCCAGGGCAGATTCCATGTTAGAAAGCTACGGGACAGGATGGGGGGGACACATCCAAAGAACAAAGTGACGGATGAAGTGATGTCACTTCCAGATGCCTGAAATTTTGGAAGGCAGAAAGGGTGTGTTGTGGCCTTGCAGGTCCCACACCATTAAAGGTATTCCCCAACGTGCTGAACCCTTGGGGGATAGGACCTTGGAGAGCACCTTCAACGTTCAGTCTTAAGTCTTAAAAGGATCTATCCAAGGTGCTAGAAGCTATTTGGGGAGAGGGTTTCAGTACCTTGGAGACCTCTTTTAAAGTGTGAACCAAAGCCTGTGTAGATTCCTTGCCCCACTGACCACCAACAGCAACTGTTTAAATGGGAGGAGATGCCTTTGCTCAATGAGGACATGAAGGATGTGCATGCAAAAGGTCTCCAGTTCAGTCCCTGCCTTTCCACATAAAAAGACAACAGGTAGCAAAAACTCCAAAAAAAAGGGGGCATTTAGGGAGTCTTCAGAACCAGTCTCCAGTAGTGGTGTAGTGGTAAAGGTTGAAGCAGAGGCCTTCTATGCAACAGTCTCCATTTGCAACACGCACACACACACGCACATCCATGAGAGGTCATAAAGGTAGGTGCAAAATGCACCATGATTACTGGGAATGTTTTCTCTTCTCCCAGGAGTTGGAGCTGGCTATGCCCGTGTGGGGACCAAAGAGAGCATCATGATCAGAGTGCCTGACCAGACCATCACTGTCCACCTCATAAACATGACCGGGCCCCTGGCCATCACCTCTGCTAATCCCAGTGGAGAGGCCGACAGTACCCACCATGACATGGTCATCTCGTGAGTCCTGTGCACAGTCTTTATGCCTGGGGTGAAGAATCACAAAGTCGTATGCAACTCATGGGGCAGCAGTGCTTTTGCCAACTGGTGCTGTCTTTTCTTTTCACCTTCAGGCGACTCGGCCACAAGCTGGAGGGAGTTCTCTGTGATGGGGAGTCTAATGAGGTGGTGGCATCCACAGTGGTCAACTGCACAAAGATAGATGAAGGTGAGCCCTGGATTCAAGTTCTGGCCGCTCTGGGAGCTGTTTTAACCCAGCAGTGTGTTTCTATAGCTCCTTGTTGACTGCCACCATTAGGGACTGCATGATAAATTCAGTGTTTGGGCTACTAAAATTTCAGGACTTTCCTCAATGGCTTGGCTCTTGCTGTCTCTACTGGAGCACCAGAATTGCTCAGCAGAGGAGACTAAATGCCTGGGCACCTCCCTCTTGAACTTGGGATTTTGAAGAAATGGGGCTACATAGAAGAGGTGCAAATTGGGTTTGAAAGATCTGAAATCAGGACAGGTGCTAAAGGAAACAATGCAGCAACTTTGCAGAACCAGGCCTGAATCCTGTTTTCTGATCCAATGAGGAGACCCATAGGCAAATCCCACTGATTCAGTGGGTCTACTGTAGTTGAGACTAACATTGGGATTCCACCCCTGAAAGTGATCAAACAATGCCTTTTGTATGTGGAGGAATGAGAATCCTTATCATTGGTCATTATTTGAGGCTAGTGAAAGACCTTGAATAGAAATCAGGGATAAGGCTGATGTTTCTGATCTACTTACCATCAAGGTGACCCCAAAGCTTGTTGGGGATTATTTTTGAGGGATCATTTTTTTAGACTACAACTTCCTGGATAGCTCCAGCCACCCTGGGAGTCGAGGTCCAAAAAGGTAAATCTCCCAAACAGGTCCTTTTCCCTTCCTTTGCACTTCATCTCAAGGTCTGCTCCTTAGAAGATGGAGTGTAAACCAATAACAGATTCAAGTTACAAGAAAGGCAACTCCAACTAAACATTAGGGGGAAACTTCCTAACAATACGAGCTTTTTTTGACAGTAGAACAGACTGCCTCAGAAGGTGGTGAGCACTTCTTTTTGGGAAGGTATTCAAACAGAGATTGAACAATCATCTGTCAAGGGAGCTTTATTTGTACGTTTCCTCTACTAGAAGCAGGGGCTGGACTAGATGGCCCTTAGGGGTCCCCTCCAACTCTCTGATTCTATGATCCGGCATTCACCTCTCTCCTTTTGCTTCCTCTTCTAGTGGGCATCACTATCCTGAGAGAAGGATGCGTCCCAGCAGCCAAGGTGATGCAGATATTTGAGAAGGTGAAGTACCAAACAGTATAAGCTCTAGAAGAGCTGTTCTGATCCAGAAAGGACTCTCTGCTTCTCTTGAACTCAGGGACCCTCATCTCTCATTCTGAAGACCACTCCCCACCAGGGCCTCTTCTGGTTTTTGAGCTTCTGATCTGCTGATGAGGCTTTTTGCATTCTACTTCATCTCTAGGTGTTCTTGGTGTCAATCAGAAAGACTACATGTCTGAAATAACTACAGACAACATCACACGTCATGGCTGAGGAAAGCCCTTGGGTGAAGTCAGCCACCATAGGTGGAGATCACCCTTGTCCTTCCAAGAGCAGGGAACAAAATAGCCCCATATACCATACAGTTAGGCATGTGGAGTCATTGCTTAGTGGAAGAGTACACTCCTGTCTACAAAGCGTTCTCAGTTCAAATCCTGGAATTTCCAGGAGGGCTGGGAAAGACCTTTCCAAGTCTGAAATCTTGGAGAATCACTACCAGTTGATGTGGACAACATGGAGACAGATGGACCAGAGTTTGGAGAAGGTACTTTTTGGACTACAGTTCCCAGAATCCTCTAGCCAACATTGCTAGCTGGGGGATTCTAGGAGCTGTAGTCCAAGGGGGCAACTTTTCCAAGCTCTGGATGGAACCAGCGAAGGGGACCAAGAGATGTAGCTGCCCTGATGGACCACCTGTGAACCACAAAAGGCAAAATGGTTTCTACTATGCCTTGTACTCCTTGGATCAGGTTGCACTTAGTAAAGGAAGTGGAAAGGTGGCACAGAAGTGGCCAGGGAATGGCAAATATGTAATCTCAGTCCAACATGGACTCTCCTTCTGACATGGAGTTCCAACATGGTGGCAGGGGGTGGACTGGATGTCCCTTGTATACCCTTCTGTCTATGCTACAAGCTTTAACCTCTAACCTTTAAAATCTACTCCCTCAGTCTGCCCCTTCCATGTTAACTTTGTTCATATTTGAAAACTCATCTCCCAGCTGTTTTATTCATAGATATATATTGTCTACAACTAGAAGAAAACCCAGAGCACGATGCCTGCAGGACCAGGCTATAGATTTGTGATAGTTTATCAAAAATTGTGTAAATGGCATGTACTGTTGTGTTCCTGTTGTGTACCTGTACATCTTTGTACAAATCTCAGTGTGTATATATTTATGTTAGTTTTTGTTACCCCAGTGCTACCTTTGTACCTATATTATTTATCAACCTGCTTCATAATAAAATCTATTGGGGCAGAAATAAAACTGTTGTGTGTCTTCCTGTCCTTGATATCTTCCCTTCCAACACTTTGTAGTACTAAAACTGGGGAAAAATGAACACTCGCATCCAGAGAATGCAGTCTGTTTGCAGAAAAAGGGTTTCTTTCCATGGGTAAATCTCCTTTATGTTATGAGTCTGAATCAAGCCTCAAGGGGGATGGAGCTGCAGTGAACCTAAAGAAACCTGAAGGTCCAGTTTGATAAGAAAAGTTGGATAGAAATTATCACCCTTGACACGGTGAAGAGAAATGTTGCAGCAGTCAGAGAATGCAGGTATTTGGCTGTGTAGTCGAGGGAAGGAAGATGCGGGAGACCAGGAGGACTTAGAATTGCAGAAGGTTAGCTTGTAATGGGACGAAGGGAAACCACCACTACTACCTTCTCCAGGTATGCTGCACAATTGGTAAAGATTCTGAGGATGCTCCTTGAAAAAGAAACTCAAAGGCCTGTAATATTCTGGCTGGCTCCACTTCAGCCAACACAAGCTCTCAGTAGATTCAGAAGAAACTTTTTTTTAGCAAGCAGAGCTATCACAGCACACAATTGTTGTCAGGACTGAAGGTTTGTCTAGTTATACAGTATACTTAAAGCCCACACAGTTCAACCATTACAACAGCTTGCATCCCATTTGTTAGCAACTCAAAACTTTCCATCTGCCCAGAGCTAACCCCTCTTTTTGCCCCATACCAGGTTTCCCACAAGAATGGCCTTGACTATTCACAACTCCAATTCCTCCCCACACATCTGTTCATTATCCCAGGCCATGGACATGCACAATCTTTACTCCCCAGCACCTCTAGTGGTATAGCATATCCCATCATCCTTCATTACCAAACATGCCCAAGCATGTCAAACAAGCATGGCAGGACCCTGGCTGGATCATGACCTTGCCAATACCCAAGATTCATCAGCTGGGAGCCATAATAGTCCATGACAACCTTGGAAACTGATCCCTGTTGGTAGTATAACCAGAGATGGGAGGGTAGTCAAATAGGTTCCCGAGCAAGATTCCAGATTTGCCTTCCTGCTGACTCCCAATGTATCGATTAATTCAATGGGCCTGCTCTATTGGTGCTAACATGTGGGGTTCCAGAGGACCACCGGAGTGGCCTGAGAGTGATTGCCATCGGAGTTCTTATTCTGAGGAAGAAGAGAAGCATTGCATCGCACATGTGCGGCAGTGCATTGTGTAATATCATGAACATCAGTCATAAATAAACCAACAAACTATTTTTAAAAATGGAACAGGGAGAACTCTTTCAAATATCAACAACAACATTACAATAATTCCAGGGAGTCTAGAAACATTTTTAGCTCCACAGGCAAATGGATTGTTGAAATGAGATGGGGAGTTGCGTGATTGCAGCACACCTTGGCTAGAAAACTATTTCCCAAGAGAGGCATAAAAGCAGCGTGGAAAACTCCCAGCAGCAGCAACATCAGCCACTGCCTCTCCCCTTCCCAGCTGAGCCACTCTTTGCAAAGTCAGCCAAGCCATTTGGGTTGAACATTTTTGGCACAGGAATGTCAAGTTTACTGGGATTTTTTTCTCCTAGGCAAGTTATCTGACAGCAAATATGTGCCTCTGAGCATGGGAAAGCCCCTCTCCTTCCCCTCCAGTGTTACCTTAACCAGTTCTTAAACCCTAGGGCCTACCCTTCCTCAAGTTACTTCTCTAAATGGACACCCTATGGCTGTGATCACTCAGCACACCACAGAGCAATCTCACATAATTTCTCAGCCTGGCCTTGGCCCTGTCAGCCATGGCCTCACTCCCAAGAGAGACCTGCCTGGCCTCTTCTTTAGTAGCATTCAGACACCAGGCTATAACTTGCCTCTTCCAGCAGGTGTTATGCCTCTGATTTTATTGCCAGTGTTACCATGCAGGTTTTATTTCTCAACATAATGTTAATACCATAAAACAGTGTCATTTTTTTAACAACTTGACTCTGGATTTTCTGCTGCAACTGTTTTTATTGAGATATTTGTGGTTTCTTTTTTGCTGTCCTTGCTGCTGATGTTTGCACATACAACGCAAGGTTATGTGGACATATGGATTGTTTTGGACAGGTTGCAAAGGGCAATTCCCTAGTTGCTTGGATTCCCTCCAGAACCTGCCCCCACCAGCAGCTGCTGAGACCAGGGGGGTGCTCCTATGGCCATTAAATGGCTGGGGGAGAAAGGAAGCCTTTCTTCAGGGAGAGGGAATGGGGGTGTTGGTCACTCTTCCTCTTCCTTGTGTCTCAAGAATTGCAGGGGGGATGGGAGGCAGCCCCCACTGGTCACTACCATCTCCTCATCCTCATTATCCTTGGCCATTGAATGCTATAGCAGTACCCTTGAGGGACATGGCAGGCACTGAGTGGGGGGTCAGAGAGAGACGTGGAGTTGCACACATGGAGTGTTTCACTCCATATACACAACACAGGTTCATGCCCCCCCCTTTTTTTTTTGTATTTCTAAGTCACCTCAAAAGCATTGCCAGGTGGTAAGGGAATAAGCATAGGCCTAAATCCCAGCTGGAACAAATCCATTATATCAACGGACGAAATACATGTACTGCCTTACCAAGTTCCCACTGATTCAGTGAGTCTGCTCACGTTGGGTGTAGCCATAGGATTTGGGCCATAATAACAAAGCAACAAGTGAACAAACAGCTTTAATGAAATGACACTGTTTTTGTTCCATTAACCGTGTGTGTGTGTGTGTGTGTGTTTCTGATGCACATTCTGGATCACTTACTTGCAATTATGGAATCTTAGTACTGGAAGGGACGTCAGCTAAAGCACTCCCAAAAGAGGCACATCCAACCTCTGTTTTAAAGCCTCCAAAGAAGGAGAATCCACCACCTACCAAGGCAATCTATTTTACTCTCAGCCGGTTCTTACAGTCAAGAAATCCTTCCTAATGTTTAGGTGGAATGTCTTTTCTTGTAATTTGAATCCATTGGTTTGTGTTCGGGTCTCCGGAACAGCCAAAAACGTCTCCATCTTCTCCATGACATCCCTTCAGATATTGAAAGATGGCTCTCATGTCCCCTCTCAGCCTTCTCTTCTTCAATCTAAATATGTCTAGCTCCTTAAATTGTTCCTCAAAAGACCTTTGATAATCTTGATCACTTTTCTCTGGACTTTTCCCCACTTGTCCATATCCTTCTTGAACTGTGGTGCCCAAAACTGGACACAGGATTCCAAGTGAGGTGTGACCAAAAAGCAGAATAGAGTGGGACTATGACTTCCCTGGATCTGGGCACGATACTCCATGCATCCAAATTCTGAGCAACGTTTGTGCCACCCAGAAAGGGACTCGCTTTATTTTTTAAAAATATCTGATGCTGAAATGCCATTTATTGCCATTTACCACCATATAACAGCCCAACACATCTAAGTCCTTCTTTACCACTACCTGAGACTGTCTTGGCTGTGCTAGGGGTGCTCCATTATCCACATCATGCACATTATTACCCATGAGTCACGTTCTCCACGCTAACAGCTAACATTTTCAGATTTTGCCATTTAGTGCTAACGTCATCTGTTTGCTTTGGATTTTTATTATGTAGACCATTGATCACCAAGGTAAATGAGAGTCTAGACTTCCTGAATCAGTCACCTTCTATTTGGGTTAGTTTATTTCAGTCCCCAAGGTAAAGAGTAGCTAATGTCTTGGCAACAAACAATAGTACAGAAATAAAACTGGAAGAAAAGCTCTAGGGTGTGGGTTGGGGACCTCAGGCCTGGGGGGTGAGACCAGACCCACCTAAGATTCCAGTCTGGTCCTATGGGCTTCCCCAGGGAATAATTTCCCATGATAACACTGTTAGGTATCATAGAATCGTAGATTTGGAAGATACCACCAGGGCCATCTAGTCCAACCCCATTCTGCCATGCAGGAAAACACAATCAAATCATTCCCAATGACAGATGGCCATCCAGCCTCTGTTTAAAAACCCCAAAGGAGGAGACTCCACCACACTCCCAGGCAGCAGCAGATTCCACTGTCAAAAAGCTCTTGCTGTAAGGAAGTTCACATACCATTGTGTACAGATTGTTCTCTTAAGCCTCTTCTAGGGCTTAGTTATGGTGAGTGCGAACTCACAACTAAAATATGGCTTGTTTAGGTTGGTCCCCCTCCTTGTGACTTCAGCCCTGCCCAACCCTGGAGTGTAGACTCCCAAAACTTCACTGAAACAGATGCATTCGGTTCTCCATCATTCCTCTAGGACAGGGGCGAGGCAAGTGTTGCATCCAAAACTCAAGAGGCACCCCACCAACTGCCTTTTGCAGTCCCAGTATCACACAATTTCCAATAATAATAATAATAATAATAATAATAATAATAAATTATTGTCCTCCAAGGGTTGCAAGGCACAGGAGCACAGAGAGGTTTCTGTGTGAGTCATTTCTCACTTAACCACCAGCCACACCTGCTCCAGATTAACTGGAACTCTGGAAAACCTTTCTGTTTACACACCAGAATTCGAATGTCAAGCAATAAATAGCAAAAACTGTTTATAGCCCTTTTGCCCGGAAGTCCAGTGTGCCCAACAGATGCCCACCCAAGCCAACACACTGCCTAACGACATTCACGGCCGTTGAGCCGGCCACTGCTTAATGGGAAAACCATTTTCCCACTCTGGATGCAGCCCTCATCCACACTTGCTTCCAAAATAGATTTCCTCTAAACAAAGAAGAAAATCAATTGGGTCGCCAGTGAAAGGGGAACCCACAACCCTCATCCAGTCAGGACTAAAGCAAAACAAGAGTCCACGTCTGCCAGAGAAATGGGCCCTGTTGCTCTTGGAACCATCCGCCAGTTTGCAAAGAACCCAAACAAAGTAGAGCATTTGCAACCTCTTTTCACCCAGAAAACTGAGGACGTGTTATTTGCCCTGAAGCTCAGCTTTGTTAATTACAAACCCCCAACTTTAGAATTCCCTCCAAACCTGTGCCAAAGTTTCACATACATTTTGCAATATAAACTCCACGTTTTGCAGAAACAGGTCTAGGGAGAAAAAAATACAGGAGGAAGAGAAAGATAGTGGAGGTAAATATGAATGAGGAGCATCATAGGATCTTAAGAGTTGGAAGGGACCACGGTGCAGTATTTTGTGGTTACAAGTATTAAGCATCCTAGTAGGGTGATTTAATCAGATCTGTAATGCCAGAATTATATTAGTTCTTTTGTTTTGTGGAAATTTTTGCTTAACGTTTCATTACAGTTTAGACTGGGGGGGATCAGAGCCTCATGATGTGTTAATAAGTTATCTTAGGCTGCATCTGCACTGCAGAAATAATCAAGTTAGGCACCACTTTCACTGCCATGGCTCAAGACTATGGAATTCTGGGATCTGTAGTTTTGTGAGATTTAGCCTTCTCTGTCAGAGAGTTCTAGTGCCACAACTACAAACCCCAGAATTCCATAGCAGTGAACCATGGCAGTTAAAGCAGGGTCAAACTGGATTATTTCTGCAGTGCAGATGCAGCTTCAGTGTTAGGTAAAGTTTGTTTTAATTGTAGGTTGAGATATGTGTGTGTGTGTGTGTTCTTGTATATGTGTTTGCATTTTGCATTACTTATTTATTTTCTCTTCTCTCATCTTTTTTCCTTTTATTTCTTTCTTGATTATTTGGTATGTTTTGTATTCTTGTATTGAACAAACTCAAAAGTTAATTTTTAAAAAATTATAGTATGAAAAAAAGAGTTGGAAGGAACCACAAGGACCAATTAGTACAACCACCTGCCATGCAGGAATACACAACTAACGTTCTCCAGAAAGATGTCCATCTTTGTTTGAAGACCTCCAAATTTCACCTCCCGCAAGGCAGTCTAGGCCATGGTCAAAGAGTTCTTACAGTTCTTCCTAATGTTTAGGTGGAATCTTTTTTCTTTTAATAGCCATATCCAAGTTTCTAGAGCACTGGAAAACCAGCTGGCGACATCTTCTCCACGACCTCTTTTCAGGTATTGAAAGATGGCCCTCATCTCACCTCTCGGTCTCCTCTTCTCTGAGCTAAGCGTACCCAGCTCCCTAAAACATTCCTCATAAAGTTTGGTTTCCAGACCTTTGATAATCCCAATCACCTTCCTCTGGACACGTTCCTTCTTGATCTGTGGTGCGCAGAAATGGACACAGGATTCCTGGTGAGGTCTGACCAAAGCAAAATAGAAATGTGCTCTGATTTCTCTCAGTCTGGACACTAGATTCCTGTTAATGCAGCCTAGAATTACACTGGCTTTTTTTTGGCCACTCCATCACACTGTTGACGCATGCTTAACCTATGGTCTGCTAAGACCTCAGATTCTTTTTCCCCCCCCCCTTAATTTATTTTTATTGCACAATTATCAAAAACTCGAGAAAAAGAAAAATAACAAGTCCTAATACACATTGTTGCATACACAAATAAAATAAAATGTCCCCAGGACTTCCTTGTGTTTGGTACTATTGGAACAAAAACATTTCTATATTTCAATGCTAAACTGACTTCTGTTAACATTCATTTCATCTGTCTCTTCTCTGCTGCTTTCTTTGATATATCATTATATTACTCTTCTAGTCTATTGACTCTTTCCATCTTTTTAGTCCTATTCCTTTTATCCCATTAATAGCAGGTATTCTTTATCATAGTCCATACCCCTTTTCTCCCATTGCTTTAATACTAAAAACCATTTTTATAAAGATTTTATTTTTGTTAAATTATAAATTTCGGCCCAGATTCTTTTCACATGTACTGATATCAGGCCAGGTGTCACCCATCTTGTATTTGTGCATTTATTTATTTTTCTCGCCTAGATGTAGAATCTTGCATTTAAATGTTGAAATTTATGTTGTTCATTTTGCTCCATCTCTCCAATCTGTCAAAATCATGTGAATGCTGATCTTGTCCTTTGGGGGTATTTGCTACCCTGCCCCCAGATTTAGTGTCATTGGCAGATTTGATAAGCCTACTCTCTATTCCATCATCCAAACCATTTACAAAGATGCTGAGCTACACTGGGGCCAGGGCAGAACCGTGTTGCAGCCCACTAACCACTTTTCTCCAGGATGAAGAGCAACCCTTGGTGAGTAGTCTTTGGGTTCGGTCCATCACCCGGTTGCAAACCCACCTAACAGTTGCACTGCCTAGGCCACATTTTACCAGCTGGTCTGCAAGAATGTCATGCAGAAGGCCGAGATGGAAAGAGAAAGGGCAGAGGATGCCGAGAAGTCCAGCCGGGGGAATTTTCATTTTTAATTTTCTCTAATAACTTCCTTCATAAGACTACATAAGACAGCTCCACCCTGGAAACCTTGCAAGATTAGATTAGATCTTTTTCCTTCTGCATTAGGTCCCCCGATCGATTCAGAGTGCCAACCCAATCAGCCCTTGCTAATTGCTTCAGTAAATGAAGGCACATCTTGGCTGAAGTTCCTGGTTTCTTGCTCAGGTTTTCCATTTTGGGTTGAAAAGTACCAAAAGTGCACCAAGATGGTAATGGTGTGTAGTTGGCATGCATGATTCATTCCCACCATGCTGAATCTTTAGGACTCCACCAATTTCTGTGAGGAACAAGGGTTATGAAAAGAATATTCTCATCTCGCCATATTTTCCTTGGTTTTTGCAAGTGTGGGTCTTGTTCAACAGCAGGAGCCCAAAGCTTCAGCTTGTCTGAACCTTTTCCCCATGGCCGCTTGGCACGTGAATGTCAGAAAAAGCCTGTGGGGTCAGACCCAGAATTCCAAAAACTGACTGGCCAAATGCTTTTGGGAAGCCAACCAATGAATTTGAATGGAGTGGTGTGAATGGGGGTCCCATTCCTATCCCCCAGCAACTGGCATTGAGTGGCACCCTGCCTTTAGACACAGAGTTTGGCATAAGGTCCATGACTTATGTGCACAGACGTCTGCTTTTGGATGGGAGACAGAGGGCTTCTCTCCTGCCCTTGTGCCCTATCCAAAACCCACCCATGCCCAGCAGCCATCACACCCAAGGGGGAACCCTGCTCCTCCTTCTTGGCAGAGGGCCGGGGAGCGTGCTTCTGATCACGGGCTGCCTTGGGACAAGCAGTTGTGGCAGGACCCTGAGGGTCCCCTCCAGCCACCAGTTTGCAAGGCATCCCACAATTGAGAGTGGTGGTGAAGTCACTTCCCAGCACCCTGATCTCCAGTGACTCAGAAATGCTTTGCTTCAAGTGCTGCTAGGCTGCAAAGGTGGGGGTGGCCATGGAGGATTGTGGCCATTACTTTTTTGGCCAAATGTGCCCAGCTGACATGGCCATTTTTGTCCTGTATCTTTCAGTTTGGCTTCCAGCTCACCAAACTGCTTTTAAATGATAGCAGGGACTTTAGATGGCTAAAACTGGGGGAGGTCAGGGGACAGAGTTGTGTATTTCCTTAAAGGCCGGGGTCTCCCTCACTTTCCACCCAAGGACTGCCCAAACTCCACCAGCATTCATGCAGAAAGGCCATGCAACATCAGCACCCATAGGTCCATGCACCCACCCCTCTGCCTCCTGGATCCAGATGAAATAAAAACTATCTCAACTTGGTTTCGGGACCAACTGTTTCAGAGCACGTCACACAACGCCAACAAGAGGGAAAGAAATCACCAAGCTCCTCTTGAGGGCAATTATTCACCACTATCTCTCTGGCTTATCTTCGCAAACCAAGATTCAGGAAGGACTCATCCCATGCTTTCTGCAAGTGCGCTGATGACTGAAAAGGCCAATCCAAGATAAACAAATCTGGTTGCAGAAAGCACAGCAGAAGGTCTCCTTGGGTGATGTTTCTGGGTTGTGATTCATCCTTTGGAATCCTGGGATTTTTAGTTTGGAGTGAGGTATAGAATTCTCTACTGTAGTTCCATGGACTAGGAGCTCTCTAGCAAAGAATGGTAATTCCCTCACTAAACTACTAGTCCCAGGATTCTGTCGGTGGCCATCCAAGACCGGACGCTGGAGGCATCCATGCCAGTGGAGGCCATGAATCCACTGTGGATTTTAGTTTGCACTTTTAAAGGAGTTATCTAAGGTCCTGACCCCAAACCCCTAAAATGTGTTTCATGATTTGGATAGCACCTTTATAAAGCTCAAATTATACCTGGCACGGATTCCACTGATGTGGATACTGCCACCAGATGCCCTTGTCTAAGAAAACTTTAACCTACCAGGAAGGCTGTGTTTGGAGTGTTGCAGTTAATGGACCAAACAGTCTGGGAAGTGAGAGGCAAAGAGAGATAAGTGCAAGAGAGATAAGTGATAAGATATTTTATGGCTTTTCTGGATAATTTTCTATACGAAACCCAAGGAGGTCTGAAAACTTCCTCATAGCTTTTCTGTCTCGAGATATCCTGAGATAGCATCGTGGGGACCTTTGCCCTGGGCTTGAAATGGGCTCCCAGTTAATGTTTTATTGGCCTGGGGCAGGGGATCTGTAAGCTACCCATTTCTGCAGTGTCTTGGATGGGAAATCTAGTGGGGTTGGTGGCTGGAGGCTATGTAGAGCAGCTTCACTTTCTTCTTCCCCCTTCCTCATTACCTGGAAAGAACGAGATGGTTTGGGGTTCTGCAAATGGGGCCAACCTACAGAGCAAACCTTGGAATGGTTGCTCTTATTGGCTTATTTCCTCCATACTCCATTTCTCTCCCAAATCTGGGCATGAAACTAGCTCACAATGAGATTTTAAAAATCATGGAAGCAAATAAAAGGTTGTTACTATGCTAAAATACAATCAAATGCACTGTCCTGAGTCCTATTTTTAGTGCCAGCTACAACTGGGGTGGGCGGCAGCAGCAGGTCCAGGGGCAACTTGTAAGCCCTGGGACCCTCCAGAGGTCACTTGGACTCCTATAAAATACTGTAAAACAAAACAAAACCTCCAGAGAGGCTAGAAGTCCACTTCTGGTTCTCAACCATGGATATTTTGGGATCTCAAGGGAGTCCTTGAAATCATTAGGACTCCACCAGCTTCTGTGGGGTACAAGGGTTATGAAAAGAATATTCTCATCTTGCCATATTTTGCTTGATCTTTGCAAACACTTGCAAGTGTGGGTCTTGCTCAACAGCAGGAGCCAAAAGCCTCAGCTGATTTGAACCTTTTCTCCATGCCCACTTGGCACGTGAATGTCAGAAAAAGCCTGTGGGGTCAGACCCAGGATTCCAAAAAAATGACCAGCCAAATGCAAAAGTGAATTTGAATGGAGTGGTGTGAATGGGGGTCCCATTCCTATCCCCCAGCGACTGGCACTGAGTGGCATACTGCATTTATTTAAGAGGAAATGTTTGCGCCTGAAGACTCCCCCTGAGTTGCTATTTTGTTCTCTTTTCTGGGAAAGAAAAAAAGGTCATTGTATGGATTTGGGGGTGCTGAGGGTGACAAAAACATTCTTGGGGCCAAAGGTAGCCCCAGGACTTCACTTTGCCCACCACCGAACCAGAGTAGAGCCACTACATCAGTGGTGGGCATAATGCCGCCTGCCAAGCGCATGTGCCCACGGGAACTACCACCCCAGTCCCCCAAAGCCTCTCAACCACTACCCCCAGGGTTTAAAAAAATGGTGAGATTTTCTGGCAATTCCCCCCTCCCAAAACCACACAGAGAGCCCCCTCCCATGCACAAACATATAAAAATATGCAAAAATAACCACAAGGACCCCAGAACTCCAGACTACCTGCCAAATAACCCCATTATCTTCTGTAGTCCCCTCAAAATGGGGATTTTTGTCCCCTCTGACACCATTTTGAGAGGGAGTGTAGAGGAAAATGGAAGTATTGGGGTTTTGTGATTGGCAGGTGGCCAGCACAGTGGGTCTGGGAGAAGAATTGCCCCACTGGCCCCCATCCAGTTGCCCACCCCTGCAATAAATCAATAGGTTTGACCTACATGTTGATCCACCATTCAACAATTGATTCAGTGGATCTACTCTAGTTGAGACTCACCCACAGGATTTGGATCAGGGCCATACTAAAACCCAACTGCCTTGCACCCTGTTCAGTAAGTGTGAGGGCACAAGGGGGACTTGTGTCCTCTTCACTTTTTGGATTCATATGTATGGTTGTTAAGCACCAAACGTGGCCCCCAAAACCTGCCTCATAAACCAAGCAGGAGATTGAGGGGTCTCTCCAGCTGACCACCCCAATGTGCCCCATGGCTGGGAGTCCACTTCAGACATCATCCCACAATGCCCTGACCCACAGCACCTTGGAAGCCCCTTGGCTGGGTTGCTGCCTAGCTCAGGAAGTTATTTCTTGAAGAGGTGGCACTGGAAGAAGTGGCCACAATGGAATGGCAAATGAAGGTTAGCTCTCTAGTAACCCATTTCACAATGGAGTGCCACTAGCTTTTTGCAGAAGCCGCTCACACATTTTTGCATGAGATTTGCCTGGAGCCCCAGAAACTTTCCTTTGTTTATGACAATTTGGAGAACATTCACTGACTGTGGGTCTTCTGGGGTTTCCACTGCCTTGGGCATGATCTGTGAAAAGGTGCAGCGTACACTGAACAAACACATCCATGAAATGAAGACATGAAGAAATGAAGAAATTCCCCAACATTTCCCCGGCTCACTGGCCTCCCTCTCCCGGAACCGTCTATTCACCAAAAATATGGCTATAGGGAGGGTTTGCCCCATTTGTACTTGTCTGTTAATTCAAAGGAAACCACTTATTAAGAAGGTCCCCAAGCACTTTTGCTCCTGCATAGATGCGGAAGGCATGACGTTTCAGCTTTTCAGATGTCTGGGGACAAAATCACAGTCCTTCTGGATGCCATCAGCCCGCTGGGTTGCCAACACATCTCTCTGTGTTGTCCGCCATTTTCCAGTATCTGCCTTTTTCCCAGAAGTCCTGCTCACAACTGAGAGGCCTTTCCTATGCTCGTGGCCACACTAGCCGGGCAATCCCAAGAACTGTGCTAAAAAAAAAAAAATCCTCTGAGATGGCTTTAAAAAAAAAAGATTTAGTAAACTTTGGTACAGAGCAGACCATAACACCGATTACAATTTCTTTTTTTTTTTTTGAAAAACCAACCCAAGATAGAGCAAAACAATATAGCAGAAGGGGTTTTGTCCGCCATGGTCATCTTTTGGTCAAGATATCTTTCCATAAATTACCATAGAAGATTGGCACAAGGCTTTAAGATTTATTAAGATGCATATGTTCAATAAAAGGAAACCAGATACTGGGGGTGAGGGGGAGTCTTGTGCTCAGTAATTTCTGTTACCCTTAACTGTAGTGAGTGTTTTTCCATCGAAGCTAAGTTCTATATTCTATTATGCATCTGCTTAATAGGGATTTTCACTCACTTCTTCCATACCAAGGAACTTTCTATTGAGCAGCCACCATCCAACTCCCCCAAATTAAAAGATTTTTATGTTGTAAATTGTTATTGTTACCTGAATATAAGGATAGTTTAGGTTTTTGTTTTGTTATCCTATCCTTATTCTTTCTGTTACTGAAAGATGTCTCACCAAACTTAGTATGGAAGACCAGGACTTGGCAGGTCAGCTATGAAGGGACTAGGTCAGATGATCCTGAAGAGCAAACATATCTCATTGAGAACCAATGTCAGCAGCATCCAGGCCATCATATTTCCAATTTCTATGCATGGTTTTGAAAGCTGGTCAGTGAAGAAAGCTGACAGGGAGAAAATCAACTCATTGGAAATAGGGAGCTGGAGGAAAGTTCTGCAGATACGACAGACTGCCACAGAGACCAATAAAGGAGTCCTAGGAGATTATCAGATTTATTTATTTTAATTTTATTTAGTTATTTATACCCCGCTCTTCAGCCACCAGGCTATCAGAGTGGCTTACAAATTGTTTTAAGCAATAGCTGTTTACACATCTACACTGCATTAAGCAGTTTCCAATGTGTGTTAGCTAATTGCCCCCACATGTGATGTCAGAATTATGATGGCAGAACGCAAAAGGACACCAATATCACACAATGTCCTCCTTTTGCATTCTGCTGTTGTTATTCTGGTGTTTCTTTTCATTGATGGGCCGGAGCTGTAAATTGATCGCCTGTCCCATTTGGTTGCTCGTGTCTGAAAACTTGCACTTTTTTTGACTCATGATCCCAGCATCAATGGGTGGTCCTGCCAGAACACTTCTGGGTGGGATTGTGAGAACCAGGTAGACTACCCTCTTTTTTGTACCCTCCCCAGGTTACTTGTTATTTTTTTAGTGTGTGTATGTGCTTTTGTTGTTTATCTCGGATTGGCCTTTTTAGTCATCAGCGCGCTTGCAGAAAGCACAGGATGAGTCCTTCCTGAATCTTCGTTTGTGAAGAAAAGCCAGAGAGATGTGCTTTAGTGAAAAATTTTTCTGTGTGTTTTTCTTTTTCTTTCTTAATTTCCCATGCTCACATCTTCTTGCCAGAACAGTCTGGATTTCAGTCCAGGAAGTGAATGGAGCTCTGTTAGAGCTCCATTCATGCCTGGGCTTCCTTTGGATGGAAGAGAAGGTAAGTCTGATGGGGAGGGTTATTGTGCCCTAGAGCAAATCAAGCCTGACCTCTCCCTAGCAGCCAAGATGACTAAACTCAGGCTGCCATGCTTTGGCCATATCATGAGAAGACAGGACTCACTAGAAAAGACAATGATGCTTGGTAAAGCAGAAGGTAGTAAGAAAAGAGGAAAACCACATTACAGACAGAAAGACTCATTAGGGAATCCACAGCTGCTGCCCTGCGTTTACAAGATGAGAGCAGCGGTGTCAATAACAGGATCTTTTGGAGTTCTCTCTTAGGGCTGGCATAAGTCAGAAACAAAGTGGTAGCACACAACAACAACAACAACCTTACAAAGCCACTGCATATGTATGTATGCACCCGTGACACTGTCTCCAAAATTTATCTGTAACCAAGGAAATAATATAGCTCTACTTCCTGGGTGTCAAATAACTTTATTCCATAGATTTTCCTTGTGTTTTTTCTGGGCTGTGAGGCTGTGTTCTGGAATAGTTTCTTTCTCTCTGAGATGCCAGCCACAGATGCAGGCGAAATGTCAGAAAGAAACGATTCCAGAACATGGCCTCACAGCTCGGAAAAAAACCAAGGAAAATCTATGGATGCCGGCCATGAAAGCCTTCAACTTCACAACTTTATTCCAACTTCTGGCAAAGATGGACATCCCTGTGTTAATTCTCCAAATATTTATCCAATCTCTTTGTTTGTCTTCTACATTAAGATCTTGTTACCCCAACTGATTGGGTCATTTCTCATGAATCGTCAAGCTGCCCCCACAGCTGGTGAAAGAGCACCCAAGTGGCCAGAGAAACCAGTCTTCACGGTGATATTGCAGTGGGCGAAAGTCTCTCCCTTATCCGTTTCTGATCTTCTGCCCACATGAAGTGGGTGGTTGGGTTGTCTCAGTGTCTGTTTACAGTAACACAAGTGAAACCACTCATTAAGATGGCCCTCAAGCACTTTTCATTCTCAGCAGAAGCTTCATCCTCCCAGAGGGCCGGGACACAATTGCAGGCCTTCTGGGTGCCACCCACCCAACACACACCTCTCTGGGTTGCTCACCACCTTCTCCGGACATTCAGGACATTCTCTCCTGGTACAGAGGCCTGGCCTGAAGGCAGTGGCCATGCTGACCGGGGAATTCCTGGTGGTGTACTCCAAAACTTCTAAGATGTCTTCAGTAGCAGTAGTAGTAACCGTTTTAATTAAACTTTGTAACAAAAGAGCCCATAAGACTTGGCCACCAACCTAGATACCAGAGTTCTCTGGGGCAGAGAAGACAGGCAGCCAATGGATCCATGCCCACTCTCAGGTTTATGGCTGATTTCCCCACAGCTGCTCCCACAGGTTGTACAGGGGCTGTCCAGGTGTTGGACTCTGTTACTCCAGGAAGAGGTTTGGCACCAGGAAATCTCAAGCGCAACTCAGAGCAGCTGCAAGAGGATCAGCCATTCATTCATTCATTCATTCATTCATTCATTCGATTTATATGCTGCCTTTCTCCCAGAATGGGACCCAAGGCAGCTCACAACACATAAAAACAGGCAATTAAAAAGTGGAAGTTAAAAGTTAAAAATAGTTAAAAGCATGACAATTTAAAATTATATCAAAAGTATAAAAGTTTAAAAACTTCACCCCAATAAAAAGCCTTTGTGTGCACAGCTACGAATTAAAAAGTTGCTTGAATGAAAACGTCTTTGCCTGCCGGTGAAAGGAAAGCTGGGAAGGGCGTTCCAGAGGGTGGGAGCAGCCACCGAGAAGGCTCTCTCTCGTGTCCTCACCAAGTGGACCTGGGATGATGGTGGGGCAGAGAGAAAGCCTTCCCCTGGTGATCTTAAAATTCTGGCAGATTTGTTTGCCACCTCCAATCCAAGCCTGGCTGGGAGGTGGTCCTCCCTGCCTCCCACCCCAGAGCTGAGCTCTGTAACTCTCCAAGGGGGACCGTTGCCCTACTCTCTTCCCCAAGGGGCCAGCATCTTCTGGGGTGATCTGCATGTCCCCCAGCCCAGCCAGTTCCTTTTTCCTGTCTACCTTGAGAAGTTCCAGCCCACAAAATCATGCCGAGACTGCAGGGGCCAACTAGTAGCTAATACCCCAGAGGACAGGATCAGAATCCAAAATGACCTGAACAGATTAGAAAGCTGGGCCAAAACTAACAAAATAAATTTCAACAGGGAGAAACGTAGGATATCATCTGGAATATTGTGTCCAGTTCTGGGCACTCCAATTCCAGAATGTATGGACAAGCTGAATGTGTCCAGAGAAGGGTGACCAAAATGGTTGGCGGTCTGGAAGCCATTATGCCGCCCTATGAGGAGCAGCCTACGGAACTGGGTGTGTTAGCCTGGAGAAGAGAGGGTGAAGAGGGGACATGACAGCCATGTTTAAATATTTGAAGGGATGTCATACTGAGGAGGGAGCAATCTTGTTTTCTGCTGCTCTGGAGACTAGGACACGGAGCAATGGGTTCAAACTCCAGGAAGAGAGATTGCACCTAAACATTAGGAAGAACTTCCTGACTGTAAGAGCTGTTCAGCAGTGGACTATATTGCCTGATGGTAAAAGCTGTTCAACAGCGAAATACGCTGCCTTGGAGTGTGGTGGGGTCTCCTTCTTGGTGGGGGGATTTAAGCAGAGGCTAGATGGCCATCTGTCAGGAATTATTTGATTGTGTATGGCAGGGGGTTGGACTAGATGGTCCTTGTGGTCTCTTCCAACTCTATGATTCTGTGATTCTAAGGCCTACTCTGTCTCTAAAGGAGAAGGTGCCCCCTTGGGTAGCCTTGTGCCAAGCAATGCTGAACTCCAAAACAGGCACTTTTCCAAGCTCACCAAACCTGTCTTAGGCCTGGCAGCAGGATTAGCCTCCTTTAGCCCCTAGCCTCCCTGAGCCATTGCTGAGTTCCCTTCATGTCCAGCTGGAGCCTCTCCTGTGGGCCACC
The DNA here is from genome assembly GCA_030847615.1 of Gambelia wislizenii. Classification (NCBI taxonomy): domain Eukaryota; kingdom Metazoa; phylum Chordata; class Lepidosauria; order Squamata; family Crotaphytidae; genus Gambelia; species Gambelia wislizenii. Next base: position 38,447,914 of record JAUMIR010000011.1, on the reverse strand, counting down.
GGCCTGGCCCAGGTCACTGGCCTCCCTCTCCCGGAAGTGTCCATTCACCGAAAAGACAGCCACAGGTAGGATTTTCCCCATTTGTATTTGTCTGTGTTTCCTAGCTGTAGGGAGTTTCTGTAAAGGGAGGGAAAGACTCAGCATTTTCCCCACCAACCAGGGTCAATATTCTGCCACACCTTCAGTTGTGTAGAAGAAATCCCCACGAGGCAGGGCTTGCTTGTTTTGCCTTGATGCCAAAAGTATTTGGAGGAGGGAAATTTTCCGTCAGGAACCAAAAAAAGAAACTTGCTGCATTTGTCTTGGCTCTGGGACTCTGTCATCAAGATTGGCATGCCAATGGCACAAGGAAGTTTAATATTTGGAGTCAGGCGTGTGCAGGGGACAAAGGGACACTGCTGCCCAGGGGCTAGTGAGGGCAGGCCAAAGGGACTGGGGAGGGAGGACAGGACCTGCCCTCAATGGCCTCTGGGCAGTGATGTCCCTTTGTTTCCGCCACCCTCCATCTCCCTGGTTGCATTTGTGCCAATTGTCCCTATCCACGACCCCATGAATAATGGAAGCACCTGGTAGGCGGCAGCAGCTATTGGCTTCCAATTCAATGGGGGCAACAAATCTGCTCTTGGGTTTTAGTCCAAAATTTATGCTATGCAAGGTGCCGAACTCTCTCTCACTCTCATCTTGGGGAGCACTTAAAAAAAAAACAACCACAGATTAAAATCTGGAATGGATTCCATTGGCTGACATGAAAGCAGTCACTTATCCCTGCCCAGGAAAAATTCAACCCACTGGAAAGTCTTGACCCACTGGAATTTTTTGGGTGGTGGTGGTCCCTGGTTGTTGTGCCTGTCCCCTGGTGACTCCTTCACACTAAACCTGGAGCAGATGGTTGAGGAAGTGAAAGGCAAATAATTGCGATAAAAATAAATGATTATAGAATTACTGGCTTTGTGGATGATTTTTCCATATTTAGCCCAAGAATGCATCACAGTTTCCTCAGAGTTTCTCAGCATTGAGTCATCCAGAAGTGACATTTTTGTTACGTTTGCTCTGGGCCCAGAAGTGGCTTCCAGGCAGTGTTTTCGTGGGAGGGGGAGATCTGTCAGGCACCCCTCATCTCTCTGTGTGGCAGCATCTTGAAAACACACATGGTCAGAAAAGAAGATGCCATCTCAGCCTCAGAAAGCATTGCATTCTATTAAATTATGTACACTGCCTGGATTACTAGATTGTAGGACAAAGTATGGTCGCTTGTTTTCCCATGAATCTTTCCCACTCTTTTACGGCATACAGAGAACAGCCAAACTGGGATTGACCAAATAATTCAATTCCCTTTGGTTAAGTAACTGAAATGAGCAAAGTCACAGGATGGTAGGAAAGTAACTGAGCAAAGTCACAGGACGGTAGGAAAGTATGGTTCAGCCATGGCTTCTCATGGTGTGTCCAAAGTACGGCCGTCTCCATTTAGTCATCTTGGCTTCTAGGAAGAGAAGGTGCCATCTCAGCCTCAGAAAGAACCTCCTGGTGGGGAACTCCTTCAATGTGGAATAGGCTGCCTCAGAGGGTGGTAGGCCCTCCATCTTTGGAGGTCTTTAAAGAGAGGCAGAGTGGCCGTTCCTAGGTCTGGATCCCTGCATGGCAAGGGGGTGGACTAGATGGCCCTTCAGGTCCCTTCCAGTGCTTTGATTCTAAGTTTAGTAGTGTTGATGCTTGGCATCTGGAGCAACTGCATCCTCTTCTCTCCCATGCTGGCTAAGAGTTGAAGACACACACCCTCCCCCAAAAAAGACCACTCCTCCAAGCTCTAAATGGCATCTGTTTTGCCATGGCGAAAGGAGTGGCACAGATCTCAAGAAAGGGGAAACGATCCCCTGCCATTGAAAGGCAGAAGAGAAGCCAATGGCTGACTGAGTGGGTTTGTCCAGGAAACCACAAAGAGAACTCACTCAGGTCTGAAGTTTAGGACCGGAGTAGGATGCCCCCCCCCCCATGGCTGCTGTTTCTTCCAAATAAAAGCAGCAGAGACATGCTTTGAACCATCAGTCTAATTTGCAGCTGGGCCAGAAATATTGGCTCATTAGAGAGCAAACAGGGCAGACCAGAGGCTTCCTTTTCAATGGGGCAGTAAATCCCCCCCCACACACACACCCAGCTTTATTGCTGCCTTGAAAACAGCTCTATCCAAGGTGCTGAAGTGCTGGGAGAAATAGAGGATTTGGCACCTTGGAGAACTCCTTAAACCCCAGGTTGGATCAATTGTCCCCTCTGGCATAGAAGTCACTACTGGGCAACTGGTGGGAGATTTTATACCTGTCCTGTTTAGCCTGGACAAGAGGGGGTTAAGAGATGACCCGTTAGCCATGTTTAAATATTTGAAAGGATTTCCTTTGAACAGGGAGCAAGCTTGTTTTCTGCTGCTCCAGAGACTAGGACACGGAGCAATGGGTTCAAACTCCAGGAAAAGAGATTCCACCTAAACATTAGGAAAAACTTCCTGACAGTAAGAGCTGTTCAGCAGTGGACTATATTGCCTTGGAGTGTGATGGAGTTGCCTTCTCTGGAGGTTTTTAAGCAGAGGCTGGATGGCCACCTGTCATTGGGAATGCTTTGATTGTGTCTTCCTGCCTGGCAGAATGGGGTTGGACTGGATGGCCCTTGTGGTCTCTTCCAACTCTATGGTTCTATGTTCACAGGGTCGATCTACTGTGGCATCCTGGTTGTGGACTTTGTTGTCAATTGCCATCAAGACCACTTTGACTTATGGCAAACCCGTGAGTGGGAGACCTCCAAGTCACCACCTGCCCTGCTCAGGCCTTGCAGACTCAGGGCAGCCGTTGTGGCTTCCTTGACTGGGTCCATCCATCTGGAATGGGGCCTCCCTCTTTTCCTACTGCCTTCTACCTTCCCAAACATGATTGTCTTTTCTAGTGAGTCCTGTCTTCTCACACTGTGTCCAAAGTCTGACAGTCTCAGTTTAGTCATCTTGGCTTCTAGGGAGAGTTCAGGGTTGATTTGCTCTAGGACCCATTTACAGTCCACCCTCTGTATCCATGGATTCTTTATCCATGGATTCAACTATCCACAGATTGAAAATATTCCCCCCCCCCAAAAAAAATAATATCCAAAAAGCAACCCTTGCTGCTTGCCATTTTATATAAGGGATGCCACTTTATTATGCCATGCTATATAATGGGATTGAGTATCCATGGATCTTGGTATCCACGGGGGTCCTGGACCCAAACTCCAGCAGATACCAAGCAGACACTGTATTTACACTTTTAGCAGCCCATGGTATCTCTAGCACTTTTCTCCAGCACCACATCTCAAAAGAGTAGATTTTCTTCCTATCTGTACCTTCCCCTTAAAGGCCCAATTTGCACCAACTCAGATGTCGGTAATGTCCCAGCTAACTTTGCTTCAGCCAAAGCAAACTCTCAGCAGATTCAGAAGAACTTTATTAATCAAACAGAGTTGATCACAGGACACAATTGTTGTCAGGACTTAAGGGTTTTCCTAGTTACACAGTATAATAAAAGCCCACACCATGTAAATAAATATAGCTCTCTTTACTCAGGCCTTTGGGGTTTCTTCCACATCTGCATAGATGCATGGCTCTATATGGCCTTAAACTTTCATTTTAACTTATCAAATTGTTCAGTGTGCTTTTAGCCTGTTTAATTTTAATTTTAGTTTTCATTTGTTTAATAGCCTGTTTAATTTTTAGTTTTCTTTTGTTTAATAGCCACCTTGGGTTTCATCCTGAGAAAAAGGTGAGGTATTAAATGAATGAACAAACAAACAAATGAATGAATGAATGAATTGGGGTTTTTACTATTTTGCTTTAAGCAAGTTAAACTGATTTCACTACATGCTGCCTTGACATCCTATGATGTACGGCATGATACAAACATTTAAATCTCTCTCTCATTCTCAGTGGGAACTAGAAATTGTATCTCCCAAGTCCCAATACAACTCTCAGTTTCCTTCAGGGCTAAATTAGACATGACCCTGTTTATATTATTATACAACCTGAAGAGAAACCAAATGTTTCTGATTAGCCATTGTGTGAATGGGTGTGTCTGTCTGTTTACTTCCTTACTTATATTTATATTTCACCCTCCCCAGTGAACTCAAGCTAGCACACACAGTTCCACATTTTACGCTTACAACCAACCTGCGAGGTAGGTCAGGCTAGGACAAAGCAACTGGCCAAAGATCACCCAGTGAGTCTTTGTGGGAACTAGAAATGGGATTTCCCAGCTCCTGGATGGCCCAAGACTCATAATATGGATTATTCACACCTCCCTGCTCATTGATCATTCTTCCTGGTTCACCCTGGAATTTCACTGGGAATCTTCATTCTTTTGAGTCCCATCACTGCCACATTGATGCTGCTTTGATTGGGAATGGTTTGTTACCTGCCATATAATCAGCCATCCTCTCCTAATTTAGGATACTTTGGGGATAGTTTTCCAATCTTGTGTCTATCTGATATATTAAGAGATGTGTTCAGCACAGCAGCTCTCACACAAATTTGTGGAATTAAATAATAACAATAATAAAAAAATTTATTTATATATTTTATTAAAAACAGAACAAAAACCAAAATGGAAGCATTCTGCTCCTCCTGAGCAGGGCTGTGGAGGAGAGGGTGACTTGGAGGTCTCTCTGTTTAAGGGAGGGGGTCACCATAAGTTTAAAAATTTATTGTTTTTAACTAATGCTATTTGTGAGACATCTTGAGTCCCACTCCAGGAGAAAGATGGCATATATATTAAAGGAAGGAAGGAAGGAAGGAAGGAAGGAAGGAAGGAAGGAAGGAAGGAAGGAAAATTAAAATGAATAAATAAGAGTCAAGTATGTCTTGAAGGCAGTTAACACAAACATATACATACATGTGTGCGTGTGTGTGTGTGTGCGTGTGTGTGGACGAGTGTGTGCTAACTCTTTCTGTTTCCCTTTCACCTCTCCTTGAATAACCATTGCACAGAGAGATAAGCCCAGCCACACCTTTGCCACACCTTTGCCCTCCCGAAATGATCCCAGGGGATTTGATCCCCTTTAGTTCAGCATAATAAAAGCAGTCTTTCAGTACAGATGGGGACCCAAGCTGTTCTTGGGGACATGTGAAAGGATAGCATTGTATTTATTTATTTTTCTTTATTTAATTTATCTCTCACCTCTCACATAGCATGGGTTCCAAGGTAGCTCATAAAAGAGATTTTAAAAGAGTGAAAAATGAAAAATAAAAAAGAGTTTAACAAAAAAAAATTAAATAAGCTATCCCATTAAAAAGGGATGTAATTTAAAAGTGTCTGAAAGCATTGCAAACATTACAATGAGAATAAAAGTGCAGCAACCACACCCCATTAAAAGATCCTTCTGGAAAACTAGCCATCAGACCAAAGGATCTGTCAGCTTTGTTCTGCTTTGCCCAGGGGGCTGTTGCTCCAACGTCAATGGGGCAGTAAATCCACTCAGGATTTTAGTCTGAACTTTCAAAGATCTATTCTGGGTGCTAATTCCTATACCCCTGATAAGTTCAGTTCACTTTGGAGAGTTCTTTTAGGACAGAATGTCTTATACAGACATAAATTTCCCTACGGAAACGGTTGGGTATTTTTGTTCAATGCAAAATGGCTGCACTCAAGGTTGTAGATAAGAGTTGTGTGTGGAGCTGTTGCTCATAGATGTACATTGCATGTCTTGGTTCAGTTGTATAACATTGCCATTGTCATTCTGTGCAAAGGTTGCATAGCACAATTACTGCATAACTCAGTATGTGGAGGTTTATGCTACACAACCTCCACCTAGGATTCCAGCTTAAAGTTCAGGCTAAAATCCACAGTGGGTCCACTACTCCCCAGGTAACAGCCCCCGGTGCATACTTGTCCATAATATTATTTTATTATAATCCCACCAGTGCATTTCAAAATCAAAACCATGCCGATTTTCTGTCCCAGAAAAAGAGGCCAAGGGGGCACCATTTGAGGGAGTCTCAGGTGAGGAAACTAGGGCGATGCCTCTTCTCCTTTGCAATTGATGGCCCGGGGTCTCCTCTGAGGGCAAACCCCTCTCTCTTCTAGCATCTGGGATAGCTTTGTTCAAGGAGACGGAAATGCCTCTTCAGAGTGGAATGCTGCATTGGAATAAGAGGCGGGAGGGTCCCCCAATGCTTGAATACCAGAAGCCCCATTGGGGACAGGCCTCAGCAGGTCTTCAGGGTCCCCCTTGCCCTCTGTGGCTCTGGTGGTGGTGTTGGCATGACCCAACTGGTGTTTTCTTTGCACTTGCTCGAGTATCTGAAGGACCTGAGGACAGAAACAAGGGCAGAAAGATCCAGTGGCAAAGCTTAGAGGCCAGCCACCAGGAAGCAGACGTGGGGTCCCTATATCCCAACCTCACTACTACCCCCATCCTAACAGGGCTGGCAGGTTTTATGAAAGCAGTCACTCTGCCATGTTAGCATTCCCAATCACAGAAACAAATGCATGCATTCACACATACTCTTCTACCTCTGCAACTTTCTTGTCATGGGGGGAGGAGGAAGAGGAGGAGGAGATGGTGTTGGCAAGTCCTTCCCTCTTAGCATGTGAGGCGGTGGGGCAGGTGGCTCCATATCAGTGGAGCAGTGAATCAATTCCAGTTTTAGTTAAGGAGCTTTCCAAGGTACTGAAACCTATTCCTAGCTAAACCCTGAGCCATGGAGAGCTCCTTAAATAAACCTGGAACTGATTCACTGCTCCACCTGGGATGGATTCGCTGCCCTGCTGACATGGCTAACACACACTGGAAGCTGTTTAATGCAGTTAGATGTGTAAATTGCTATTGCTTAAAACAATTTGTAAGCCGCTCTGATAGCCTTGTGGCTGAAGAGTGGGGTATAAATAACTAAATAAATAATAAAAATAAAACATGGGAGCCACCAGTCACTACTAGTGTGAGGGATGCTACAGGCCCCACCTCCACTTTGTTCACTCTTCCTCCTCCTCCTCCTCCCGTGGCAGGGACTGGTGGGCCAGGGCTTGTGGCTTCCACTGGCCCTGACTATTTTGCAGCCCACAACCCTGGCCATCCCTGGCCCAGCCTATCTCCACATCTGGAAACACTGGCCTGATATCTATAGCTCACTCCCACCTAGAGTAGACGCACTGAGTCGGTTGTTGAGTTGAGAGTCAACAGATTGATTCAGTGGGCCCACCCTAGTCACGACTAACAAAAGGATTCAGGCCAACAGCTGGGCATGTGGTGAATGTGGGCCAAGTCTTGCCGTGCTTAGAGAGTAGACCAAGAAAGGTAAGAGAAAAGGAAGGAGTAAGAAAAGAACAGTTGTGATAATTCAGCAAACCTGGGCTTTTGGGACAATGCCGACTCGGAAGAACCCAACCGCCCTGCTCTCGATCTTGGTGCAGTCTACCACCGTGGAGGCAATGTTCTCTGGAGAAGGACCATCGCATAAGACAGCATCCACCTACAAAGGAAGCATCACAGGGTGGTGGTCAGGGGGTCTCTGCCATGCCTCTCTCTGAGATGTCCGCAGGGCAAGAGTGCTTGGGCAAGGGCTCGGCCCACCTGCAGCTGAGCTGGAGCTGCCCCATTGAACATTCAGCCTCTCTAGGTAAGGCAGGCAGCAAACACCCTTCAGACTCGGGGTGGTAATGTCTCTCACTCACTCCATGCACAAGACACCCAAGCCAGACTCTGGTTAGTTTTCTGGAAACGTGGAACTGGATCTTGACCCTCTGCCTGGATGCATCCCTCTGCCTGGGCTTTCTTGGCTACAGACTGATTTCTCAGCTTCTTGACCTCTGGACTTCCAGCTATCCCCAAAGCTTCTCTCCTTCCTCAAAGTGAATTACAGCAACCTCCCTCAGAGCCATGCAGAGAGGTTGCTCTCCCCACAAGGACTGCCCCAGTGGGGCTGAGGGGCTCCATCTCAGTGGGCCAGGGAATCCAGGTTTCAGCAGACTTTAAAAGAGTTCTCCAAGGTGCTGAACCCTTTCCTGCAAAATCGTTTCAGCACCTTGGAGAGGTTACTTGAAGCTAGCCAAAAGCTGGAGCAGATTCCCTGCCCTGCTGACATGGGACCCACCAGTCATCAGGGGCTGCCTGAGATTGTCACCTCTTCCCCCACCTAGTTCCACAGAGGTACTTTGAAATTCCTCATTCAAACAGGAGTACCATTTCTAAAGCAGAGGTGAGAAGCCACAGAATCTGTGCACATCCTGAAGGCTGTTTCTCTGCTCCAAAAAGTCCGCTAAGCCCCCCTAGCTCAGGCAGAGTTTACCTTATCTCCCAGCTTGGCGTACACCTGGTTGTGGTGGGTGGTGTCGGCTTCTCCTGTAGGATTGGCAGACGTGACCGTAATCGGACCAACCTGGGGACCAGGAAAGAAAGAGAGGGAGGAGCAGTGTGGGGGAGTTGGGGGCAAAATTGGCAGAATTAAGCAGGGGTGAAATGTGAAATGCTGAAACACAGAACTTCACCAGAACAATAGTCTCTATAGCACAGAAAATCCAAAAAAATCCAGGTGGGCTGGGTGGGTCATCTTTCGATATCAATCTAGATCTAGATCGATACAGACAGACCACTTCTAGCCATTTTCGTCCCCACTGGGAGCAGGTGTTTTGCACAGCTAAGGGCTCTAGTCTGCTCAAGATGCAGCCATCCCCAGATACTTGGACCACTGATAACAATAAATCGTTGCTGGGAAAATCCATTCTCCCTCCAGTTACTGTAGGGATTCAGCTAAACCCATAAGGAGCTCAGAGTTTCCTCTGAAAGGGAATCCAGGGGCATCTCCACTGAAGGCCAAAAAGGATGCTGACTGAAACCCAGGAGAGCTGCTGTTTTGCTGCCAGTCAGCATTGACAAAACTTGGGTTAAATGAGTAAAGGGTCAGATTCAAGGATAAGGGCAGCTTCCAAGGAAGAAAACTCCCAGTTCAATCTCTTGTGGCATCTCCACTTGGGACAAGAGAAAATCCTGCCTGGAAACCCTGGTAAGTGGCTGCTGCCAGTCAGAGCTGGCATTACTGGGCTCGAGAGACTCCCAGGGATCTGACTCCATGTCAAGGCAGCTCCTGCGTTGCTGTGCTCTTGTGGAGACCCCTCAGCCACTTCTCCTTGGGATGTTTCACTCCAACAGAGAGGCAAAAACAGAAAACGCAGATGCTGCTTACCAAGTCGATGAGGTGGGTGGTGACGGAGCAATCCGGGATGCGGACAGCAATGCTCTGCTGGGTGCCAACATACTTGGCGGAGTCTTTCAAGCCCAGGTGGTCCACCCATTCCCCTAAATCAGGACAAAATGTGAGAGCTGGTTGACTCCTGGTGTCCACCCTCTCTCCTCTCCACACCCACCCAGGGAAGGTCAAGAGCAGCCTCCCCAGAGAAGGGAAAAGGATAATGAGTGAGAGAGGCAAAGAAGGCTCTCGCTCTGACCTCGAGGGATCACCAGGCTGATGGGTGAGGGCCAGGCAGCTTCCATGAAGTCCCAGAGGATGGGGCTGAAGAGGTGCTTGGCCGGTTCCAGCTGCTTCAGGCTTGAAATCCAGAGGGACATGGGGCGGTCCTGAGCCTGGCGCTTAGTGCTAGAGGAAAGGGAGAAGGCAGAAAGGGTGGAACCACATGGAGGACACCAACTAGGAGACACGGGGCTGAGGCAACGCAATGCAATGATCATGCCAAGATTTCTCTCAACAGGCCTGAGAAACCAACCAACCAACCAACCATCTCCCACAGCCTTGCTTTTAGTCCATGGGGAAACTGGGGCTTGGTCTCTGCTTACTTGTAAGCCTTCTCCACAGCATCGGGTCGATTGCAGGCTGCTGCAAGCACGTAGACTGTGTCTGTGGGGATCCCACAGGCTCCACCCTGCTTCATGATATCTGTAAGGAGAGCGTGGGGTCAGGGGACATGCCATAGTGGCAGGCTGCCCACACCTGAGAGCAACTGTGGACTCCCTCCGGGGTCTGATTGTTTTGCTAATCTGGACATCTCCTATTTATAAGTTTTGCAAATTTTATAATGGATATCAGGAGCCAGCATGAGTAGTGGTTTGAGTGTTGGACTAGGCCTCTAGCAGAAGGGGGACTGAATCTTCACTCCACCAGGGAAACCCACTGGGTGACCTTGGGCAAGTCACACTCTCTCAGCCTCAGAGGAAGGCAAAGGCAAACTTCCTCTGAATAAGTGGTTTGGGTATGAGATTAGGACTGCAGGAAACCAAGGTTCAAATCTCCAGTCATCCATGGAAACCCTCTGGGTGACATTGGGCGAGTCACACTCTCTCAGGCTCAGAAGAAGGGAGTGGTAACAAACCTTCTCTGAGCAAATCTTGCCAAGGGTTGGCCTAAATCAGAGTTAGTAGGTATGAGCTGAGGTCTTTCTAGGCCTTTCATCCCTATTAAGTAGCAGCTTATATTCCGGAAAACTTAAAGCAGAAGCAAAGAAGGAAAGGGAGAGACCCAGTCCAGGCTGGGGATATTGGGTACTGTAGTCCAACCCATCCAGAGAGCACCAGGTCAGTGAAAGGCAGCACAGACTTGAATGTATAAAACAGGACATCATGGATCTGAACATTTTAAAAGATGGAGAGTAAGCAACTGGGTTCACATCTAGAGCTCAAAAAGGTTACTTTGGGAGACTACATTTCCCAGAATCTCCCTGTCATGTAGGATTTTGGGAGCTGTAATCCAAAAAAGGAGCTTCCCCCAGGCTCTGGTGCATACCATCTTTTTTTGTTTGCTTTAAGACAAACTTTGGTCATTGTTTCCTACTTAGAACTCAGGTGGGGAAACCGCCCTCCCGCGCACAGACCCAAACACCGTGATTGTGGCCTGACCTGCAACCTGCTTGACTGAAGAGGCTTTTCTGGCTGGCAGGTGAGGACACATGGGGCTTCCTCCCCCTCTGAGGCCACCGAGTTTCACGAGGGGACGTCCCACGGGCAGCTGGGGGCGTTCAAAAGTGCTGTTGACCAGAGCCGAGAGGAAACAGTAGAAGCTCACCAGGCCGAAAATGATGGTGACAGCGATGTCGTAGCCAGCGGGAAGGGCGCCCACGGCATCCAGGAGGAAGCTGAGGAGGATAAGCTCAAAGACGAGGGAGTAGGCAAACCAGCAGACAGTCAGGAAGAGGGCGCAAAGGACAAGGAAGGTGTTGAGGAGCAGGAGGGAGACGATGCCCACGGCCACCTGGAAGCCCCGAGCCGTGCCATAGAGACCCCCGTATCTCACAAGGCCCCAAATGATCCATACGGACCCATAGAGGATGAAGGTGCTGCTCTCTAAGGTCTTGCCACGAGAGAAAGCCACGAAGCCACACATGAGCTTCAAGATCCCTCCAGCCACCACCACCCAAGGAATGACGACCGTGGCAAGCGGGGAGGCCGGATTGGCCGCAACCGTGATGGCAAAGGCAGCCAGCACACTGCAGGCATAGCCCAGGGCCTCCGCATCTGCATACTTCGAGTAGCCCAGGTAGGGGGCATGGGGGTCTTTGCCGTCCCAGAACTTGCAAACGCTGAGGCGCGAGAGCTGGGACTTGAGCAGCCGCTCCCCCTGGGGAAGCTGAACGCTCGCCTTCCTGTTGTAAAGGTGAAGCAGGGCCATGGGGGCTGAGGCCACAAAAATGGCCACTGACACACCCTGAGGACCACCGTCAAAGAAGCCACGGGGGCTGGAGGCCAGGGCAATACACCAGGCCACATAAAAGAGCACGTAGAGGCCGTCAGCCAAGCTATTGAGGGCAAGGAAGGCGGCCAAGACGGCCAAGAGGAGAGCAAAAGCCACAAAGAGCGGGACAGGGAAGGTGGGCACCTCAGGCAGCCAGAGCAAGATCAGGAGGGAGTAGCCCCCTGCAAACTTCAGCAAGGAGGTGAAGCCAGAGAAAGTGGCCTGCAGGGCATCCCCTGTGCGGTAGGAGAAGACGGAGACCCCCAGCTGGTAGAGCCCTCCAGCCCACAGCCAAGGGACCTGCCCTACAAAGAGGTCACCGGTCACCCCCAGGAGCCGGCAGCCAAAGACGCTGGCCGACAGCATGTTGAGGATCAAGCTGAGAGGGGTCAAATCGTTCGTGGACAGGCTGCTGGCCAGACTCGGACCATCCTTGGCTTTTCTTTCTGCCAGGTCCGTGCCGGGCAGGACGATGGCCTCCTTGGAGAGGAAAAAGAGCCCTCTCCCCAGACCGACATAGCCCCCCACCAGACAGACCACCAGGTAGCTGCAGGCCGAAGCAGCCGAGCCAAAGGCAACGTCGTAGAAGGAGGCGATTTCGTGGGCACAGGCGAGGGAGACGGCAGAAGCCACCATGGCCAAAGGGACCTCGCTCTGGAGGAAGCCCACCATGGCCACCACCAGCAGGCCCAGGCTGAAGGCCGCCAGTCCCGGAACAGCCGCATCGCGCAAGTCAGCACTGCTGCGGAGTAGCCCTTGCCCAGCCAGGATCTGGACCACTCCATAGCCGGCCCAGAGGGCCGAGACGGCCAGGCAGAGGGACGCAAACAAGGATGCACGCTGGAGGGCCTTCCGCAGCCCTGCGGAGAGAGAAGAAGGCAAGGGTCAGGGGGAGAGGAGGGTCTCTGAGCCCCTAGGGCGGCAAAGCCTCCTCAGAGCTATGAGTGCACAATTCATCACGACAATGAAGGAGCGCCTAATTAATTAGTTAAATATGATTGTTATCATTAATTGAGAAATTTGTGCGATTAGTAAACTGATTGGCATAATTAATTTATCTATTAATCAGTGCAGGTAATTAATTGATCAGTCAGTACAATTAGTGGATTCTGTTCACGAGCTTCTGTTAGAGCCTGGCAAGTTATCTTTATATGATGATGATGATGATTTGTTCCTGTTACTCCTTAGACTTGTTTTGTAATTCATCGCTCTTACTCAGCACAACATTTTTAAAAGCGATCTGTTATTTGTTGCCTTCTTGGTTGTTTTTTCTTACTATTCAGGTGGAGGGAACTTAAATATGAGATTTAAATATAAGAATAGCAAACCCCTTGAAAAATGACTCGGAAGTGTCTAAAATACCCATTTCTAGGTGATTAGAGAGAATTACTCATGACACCAATGAAGTAACTCCCTTCCTTCTGGTTACTTTGCTTTTCAAACATAACCCAATTCCGCCCTTCTTAACCAAAAAAGGGCAACCATCCAATTTGTCAAAATTCTGTTTCAAACCGAGATGTCCCATTGGCCTCCTCCTCCTCCTCCACAGGGCCGCAGGACGCAACATGGAGTCATTTTGCAAAAGGCGGACCCCCCGAAACCTCCCTCCTTTCCATGAGTCGGCCATGTTCTCACCTGCGTATCCCACCAGCGAGGAGAAAAGGAGCAAGAGGACCCCAAGTGCCGTCTGGGAGAGCAGAGGGGTCGGCCGCGTGAAGCCGTAGAAATGCACAGACAGTAAGAGAGACCCTGAAATAAAAATGGAGTGGGGGTGAGAGAGTCAGTGAAAGAGGCAGGGTGTTTTGAGAGGATCTGTGGGGAAACAGGACAGTGGGGTGGTGGGAAGAGACACCGACAAGGTCTCCTCCTGGGGATGGAAATGGGAAGCAAAGGGAAACGAAGGCAGGGAGTGTTGGCCCAGCGAGGCCCCCCATGACATGTTGCTGCCTGAGGCAAGCAGTAACGGCCACCTTCACCCCAGCTGGAGGGTCCCATGTTAGGGTGGGGGAGATCCACCTTGGATTTTACTCCAGACTTTAAAAGCACTATCCAGAAACAGGCCTGGCACCTTGCATAGTTTTTTTAAAAGATCAGACTAAAAGTTGGAATGGATTCCTCGTCCCACTGCCTTGGAAGTGCCCGGCCGCCACTGCAGGGTTGGCGTGCAGATAACAGAAAAAAATCATCAAAGGGAAAGACACACTGGTAGAGAAATGGTGGTGGGAGGGGGCTGCAGGTGCTGGGACATTTTTAAAAAGTAGATTTCCCCAGATATTCCCTACTCTGGTGAAGTGCCTTGTCCTCTCTCAGCCACTCAAAAAAGCAGAGGCCGGACATCCTGCCGGGGTGGACAGTCTGTCCTTCGAGGCTTTGCTTAATTGCGGGAGGCGGGATATCAACCCATGCCACATACAACATTTTAAAAATGTGCCAGTTAAAAAGGCAGAGCAAGAGCCTGAGACACACTTTTATACTAAGCTTGCTCACTGCAGTAGAATCAGAGCATAATAGGAGGAATGGAAGGGTCCTCAAAGATCATCTAGACCAACCCCCCTTCTAAGGCAGGGCAGGGCGGCTACAGCGTCCCTGACCGGGGTGGGGGAGAAGCCACCCTCTGCCTAAAACCGCTTCGGTTTGGTGCTGTGTCCCTTGTGAACCGAGTCCTCACCGACTAAAGAATTAAAATAACGCATTAAAAGCGCACAACTTCAGCATCCCGTCTGAACATACAGAGGGAGACGGGGGAGCCCCGTGCTTTTTAAATCTCTCCGTCCGGATCCTTCAGCTATCTCGCTTTCGGACCAACTATCACCCAGTGTGTGTGTTGGGGGGGGGCTCTCCTAAATACGGTGGCTTTGACTACTCTCACCCCCTCCCATCCCCACCACCCCAAACCCGAGCATCCTAGCCAAGTGGGGCAGATCTCTAAGCCCGGGACGATCCCGTTGCAGAATCGGGACTCTCTGCCTCCCACCCCACCCCTTATCTCTCCTTTATCCCCCCCCCAGCCAGAACGTTTCTCCGGGAGTGGGGGTGGGGGGACTCCAACTTCCAGAATCCCCCGGATCCTGGGAGCTAGAGTCCATCCCCAGCTGGCGGGTCTTCCTCCTGCCGTTTTCCCCCCGGCCCCAGGGCTGCCTTTCGCTGGGGCTGGTGGGGGGCGAGGGGAAAAAAAAGGAGAGCGGGGGGAGAGGGAGGGGAGTCGGGGGGGGGCTCAGCCCGAGGGGGGGGCTGGCGCCAGGGCCGGTTTCAGGCACCCGCGGCCTCAGCATCCGCAGAGAGCCCCATCATTGTGGGGGATCCCATCATAACCCTCCCCCTGCAAAAACATTGCTAGTAATAATCTGAATATCCTGTCCTGTGAATAGCTTAGGTTGAGTTAGTTGACGATGACCTGAGATAAACATATGGGCACCCCAAAAGAAAGCACTGCAGCCCCCCCAATAAAGCATTGCAGGGGGTCCAAAAGAAAGCATTGCAGGGCCCCCCAAATAAAGCATTGCAGGGCCCCCCAAATAAAGCGTTACGGGGGGGCAAAAGAAAGCATTGCAGCCCCCCCAAATAAAGCATTGCAGCCCCCCCAAAAATAAAGCGTTGCAAGCCCCCCCCCAATTCCTGCAACCGGTCCTGTCCCTGGGGGGCTTCCTCCTCCTCCATCCCGACGGGAGAGAATTGGGGTGGGGTCCCTCTTTCCCGCCCCCTGCCCCCCAGCCCCTGGGGTCCCCCTTACCGGCCGCCAGGCTGAGGAGCCCGACCGACTGGTGGAGCGAAGCCCCGGACGAGGGGAGGCTGCTGCTGCCGCCGCCGGGCTCCATCCTGCCCGCTCTGCTCCTCCGATCCTCCGGGGCGCCTTATAAGAGCCGGCAGGCAGGCAGGCAGGGAGGGAGGGGAAGGCAGGGAGGGAGGCGGCTGGTCCCTCCCCGGGAAAAAACCCAGGGGTCCCTCCCTCCCCCCCCCGGGTCTGCCTGGGGGCTTCTTCCCCCAAACGGGCTCGGCCTCTCTCTGGACTGTCTGCCCTGGGGCTTCACCTGTGGTCCATGGACCCCCCCCCCAGGGGTCCCTCACGTCCTCCTCCTCACAGGGGGGCTGCTCGGCCCACCGGACAGGAGCCAAGGCAAAGGCAGGCAGGCAGGCAGGCTGGCTGGCTGGCTGGCTGGCTTGGCCTGCGCATTGCCATCCAAGCTGCTCCAGCCACACATTTGCAGCAAGAAGCAGGAGAAAAGTCTTCCCTCTCCCCTTCCAGAGGTTCTGGGGGAAGGTGGCTGAGCAAGGATTTGAACCCAGAGTCCAAGAAAAGTATTTTCTTGGTAAAAAATTATTCCAAGGAGGTTTGCTGCTGTTGCCTTCCTCTGAAGCTGAGAGAGTGTGACTTAGCCAGGGCTGAACAGGGGGAGGGGAGGGCGTTAAGCCCTGGTCTTTCAAAGCTCTTGTTTATTTATTTATTTATTTATTTATTTATACCCGCTCTTCAGCCTCAGGGCTATCAGAGCGGCTTACAAACTGTTTTAAGCAATAGCAATGTACACATCTACACTGCATTAAGCAGCTTCCAATGTGTGTTAGGTCTCATCCAGCTCTCAAAACCACACCACCATGTTGGCTCTGAGAAGACATCCTTTGTGTGTTTAAGTGCCTTCGAGTTGCCTGTCGACTTATGGCAACTCTGTGAATTTCGGAGGGTTTTCTTAGGCAAGGAATCCTGAGAGGTGGTTTTGCCAGTCCCTTCCTGTGAAATAGAGGCTACAGCGCCTTGGATTCCTTGGCAAGTCCTTCTAGGCTTGAGTTCCTCTTTTTGGACTGCCACTCCCAGAATCCCCCAGCCAGCTTTGGACAGTCCAAAAAGGCACCTTTCCCCATGCTCTGGAAGCTCTAGCCTCAGCATTTGAGGAAAAGGGACTCAAGTCAGCTTCTGTGTGTGTGTGCGTGTTCAAGTTACCTGTGGACCTATGGCAACTCCATGAATGTCAGGGGGCTTCCATTTCCTTCCTCTGAAACAGAGCCTACAGCACCAGCTATTTGTTGGTTGTCTCCCATCCAAGGATTAAGCAGAACTGATCCTGCTTAGCTTCCAAGATCAGACAGAATCTGGTGCCTTTAGGGTACATCCTTTACCACCCAGCGGAAGGATGCAGCTGTCTAGAAAATTAACTTTGGGGAAAATTTTGACCATTCCCCCAGCTAGCGAGGCTGGTGGATGAAGAGAAGGCATCCAAAAAAAGAAATTAAAATGGAACTGTGATCAGGATCCAGGGCTTGGCTCTGCCCCAGTGCCTCACCGTACAAATCCAGCAGGAGAGTGCTACAAGGCCCAAGGTGAGGGAGGGAGACGGGACCCCTGCTTACACCCCTGGGTGCTGGTGGCCCCCTTCGCTATGGCCCGGTCCTCCCTGCCAGGCCCAGAATGAATTCAGTTGCAGCCACCAGCTGCTGAAAAACCCAGTCCAAAGTGGCTGCGGGTGTCCCTGGGGCTTGAAAAAGAGGAATCGGTTGCACAACCAGTCCAGTGAGATTCACAGTAGCCTGGAGGAAGTGGAAAATTTCTTTTCCTGCCAGTAAAAGGCCTTGCCCAGACCTGCCGGTTAGTGCGGGAGGGGTGAGGAGGTGGCGTTTGGGCTTATAAAAGGCCGCTCGGAAGGAAGGAAGGAGCCAGCCAGAGAACTGACTCACCTGCTGCTGCTGCCATCTTCTCCTCCTCCGGCCATGGGCAAGAAAGTGGCAGTCATCCTCTCCGGCTGCGGGGTCTACGATGGGAGTGAGATCCATGAATCTTCGGCCGTCATGGTGCATCTCAGCAGGCAAGGGGCACAGGTAAGCAAGCACCTGCTGGAAACCGCAGAGGCGCCTGGAGGCCAATCCCGGCTCCTCTGCTTTTTATGGCTTCCTGCGGGCAAAACTGTTCGGAGGGCTCTTTGCCAGAGCTTAGCAAAGTGTCCCCTTTGGGGCAGGGTTCTGGGAGTTGCAATTCCCCGCAAAAGAGCCACTTTGCCAAACTCTGTGCCCACCCTGGAAGCCTCACTCTTACTCTCTGCTTTTCTGTTTGATTTTAGTCCCAGTTTCTCTTTGGAAACCTTCTCTCCACCATTAATTTTTTGTGTCCACCCAGCAAAGGTATCCCGGATCAGAATTCTCTTAGGGTCTCCTCTGAAGGAGGGGGGATGCTGTAAGACGCCCCATCTCCTAACCTCCCTCTTCTGCGTCCTTCTCTTATTTGTACTGCAAACAAAAGCAGGGCTGAAGAGTCTTTGTTAAAAGGAGCACATTTCGCTCTTAGGCATCAAATAAAATGAATTCATTTTGCCAAGAAGCTGCAGTTTCTTTCCTGCAGTTTCACCCTTCCTAGGGGTGAGCACGTCAGGAAAACAGAAGCAGAAAGCAGCAGTAGGACAGTTTTGCAGTGACCTTGCTGGACTTTGCTAGACGTGATCTTCCCCCTCAGGAAGGCATTGCTAAACAGCAGGTGTGTTGAAAGAATAAACAAGGGAACCTGTAGAATGGGGCAGGGAGCAAATTGCAGCCTGCAGGCCTCGTGCACCCTTTGGGACCCCTAAGAGCAGCCCCTGATGTCACCCAGAAGCCCCAGACCCCCCCCAAAAAAAGTGTTTTAATTTGGGCCAGTTTCAAGGTGGGTTGTGTGTTTTTTTGCCTAAACCTGCCCCAAAACTGCCAAAACTGCATCAGTTTGTTTTCCCTAATCCTCCAAAGAACCCAAGCCTCCTAAAAACACAGGGGGAAAAAATTAGCCAAAACGGCAGCCAGAAGTGATGTCCCATTGCATCACTTCAAGCAGACCAAAATGTGCCAACGTGGTCCCCGGGGCAGGCACAGGGAGGAAAAAATGCCCCCTGCGCAGTTGCCCACCCCTATTCTACAGTGATGCTCCCAGGCACGCCTGAGCCCTCTGGTACCATTGCAGGTAACAAAGGGGTACCCGCACTGTCCCCCGACCTCTATGCCTCCCCTTCTGCACTTTCTGTGTTCTTTCAGGTGGCAGCCAGGCAGCACTCTCTTGCATTTGGGGCCTGGTCAGTGGAGCAGTCAAGCCACTCCAGGTTTTGGCTAGCTTTCAAGGCGCTCTCCAAGGTCCTGAATCTGTTGGAGGCATTTTAGGTTCAGCATCTTGGATAACTCCTTTAAAGTCTAGTCCAGACTAACACCTGGAGTGGATTCTCTGCCCAACTGGCATGGGAGCCAGCATCTATCATGGGTGATGCAGTGCATATGATCCATAAAAAGGGGGACATACTTTGCAGTTCACAAAATTTCAGCTTATTCATTTTTCTCTTTTCCATTAAAAAAAACCCAAAACTTTGGTGTTTTCTTCTTGTGGAGGAAATTAACCTTATTCCTCCTAAGACCAATTAACCAAACACGAGCAGACATTTCCCAACTACAGTGAACCCACATTCACTGGGGGATTATGGGAGCTGTAGTCCAAAAAGTAGCTTTTCTGAGCTCTAATGGGATGGGCACTTTCTCTGGCAGAAACAAAGGCTGGGTTCTCGGAATGGGGTAGAGCTTCCATGACCCAGAGCACTGCGTGAGCATTCACCATTGCTGCCCGTTTCTCCAACTGTGCCCAAACCAGGGCCCTGATCCTGAGCACCATTTACCAGATGAGAATTACATGAAGGCAAAGCCTGGCTTCGCTTGAGTGATCATGCCTCCCCCCCTTTTGCTTCCAGGTCGAGCTGTACGCCCCAAATATTCCCCAAACGCAGGTGGTGAACCACGCCACGGGGCAGCCAGCGGAGGAGAAACGCAACGTCTTAGTGGAAAGCGCCAGGATTGCCAGAGGCAACGTGAAGGACCTGGCCACATTGGCCGTGAAAGATGCGGATGCTCTCATCATCCCAGGTAGGAGGGCCCATCTATAGGGTGTTGCTCAGGGCTGGGAATTATGTGGCCTTCCCAGGTGTTGTTGGACTGCAATGCCCAGCATTCTTCACCATTGGCTTATGTTGTGTGGGTGGACAACCACGGCTTTCCTGGGGCGCTTCAACTGCAAGACCCCACATTCCTCACCGTTGGGCTATATATAGGCTAGTGGGCCACTGAAAATTTCATTCTAACAACCTCCACGCAACCTCCACCCATCTTAGGCAGCCAAGACATTTGCTGAGGGGTCACAATGGGGTGGGTGGGAAGGCTCAGGGCCAGAACAACAACAGAGCTGGGTTTTTCTCCCAGCTAGTCCCATCTGACTTCCTAAAAACTCCCATTTGGCTGCCATCACGAGGCCCTCTTTTGAACCCTGTCTCCTAGGTGGTTTTGGGGTGGCCAAAAACCTCTGCACTTGGGCCTCAGAAGGGAAGAACTGCACCGTCTCCAAAGCCGTGGAGGACACCATCAAGGCCTTCCACTCGGCCCAGAAGCCCATCGGCCTGTGCTGCATCTCCCCGGTGCTGGCGGCTAAAATCCTCCCGGGCTGCGAACTCACCGTCGGGCACGACACAGAATGCGAGACGTAAGCAGGATGGGAGCGGACGAAGGGCTGTCCTTACCCTTATCACCTCTAGGCACGCCAAATATGGGGACACTGGATTTAGGGCAGCGCTTGGGAAAAGGGCCTGTTTTTAGACTACAGCTCCCGGAATACCCAGAGTGGGGGATTCTGGGAGTTGTAGTCCAAAAAGGGTCACTTTCCCAAGCTCTGATCCAGAACTCCTGAGAATCTTGCTTTCCAGTTTCATTCCCTCACATTTTATTTTTTTTTTAAGTTTCTAGTTTCTAATTTTTTAAAAATATATATATTAAAAATTCCTTTCCCCATCCCCTCTCACTCAAACATCCTTAAATATGAAGACTCTTCCTAGTCTAGTGTTGCGAGGGCTTGAGACCCCCTTGCTCTGCCTCCTCCATTTTGGTGTCCACACCTGGCAGCATCCTTTAAAAAAATATGTATTTTTTGGTAAGTTATCGTTTCATTTACATAAAACACACATAAAGAAAAGCACTCATACATCAGATTAGTGTACGCACAACATTGGAAGCAAGAAATCATTCCATTGCTTCAAGATTGGTTAATTAAAGTAAATGGAATGATGTACGCAGACAGTTTAACAACATTAATTAAAGATCACTCATTAAAATGATATACCGTAATGAACAATGGGAAAAGGTCTTGAGCTGTCTTAAAGCAAATTGGAATGATACGTGTATTTTAGACTAAAAAAAACTTCATAGGGGTAAACAAACAAAACATGTAATTCTCAATGGTAAAGTATTAAACATAAGATTTAAGAGGCTTCTTATTAAAACGTAGTGTGATCATTTAGTAGATGGTTTTATAATTTAAAGGGATGGAAGGAAAAGAGATCATTGTTTATCTCGCAGACATTGTCATATGGCGGCATCTTTACCTTGATAACCCAAATGGTGCTTTGCAAGCAAGGAAAACACTTTGCCTGACCCACCCACCCCAAAAAACTCCTGGTTAAAATATTACCCTCTGCTCTCCCCCCCCCCAGTTGGCCCTACGCCAAGACGGCTCAGGCGCTGCAAGAGTTGGGCTGCAAACACATCAACAAGAACGTCGGTGAGATCCACGTGGACCGCAAGCACAAGCTGGTGACCACGAGTGCCTTCATGTGCAACGCTCCCATCCACGAAATCTACGACGGCGTTGGGAAGATGGTCCAAGAGGTGCTGAAGCTGGCCTGAGGATGAGGAGAAGGCGGCGATTGCGGGGAGGGGGGACACATGACACAGAAATGCAGGGGGCGTGGGATACTACAGCTCCCCTCCCTGCCTCAAAGGCGACATCCAAGAACGTCACCTGACCAAAAGCCTCCCCTTCCTTTGCTTCCAAAGTGGGCTTTGCAGGGATGGGTGTTTCCAGAAAGCAGAAATGCTTGCAGAAAGCAAAGGATGGGTGGCCTCTCACTTTATGCCCACCTTGGGTTCCAGGCTTTTGCCTGAGAGAAGCCCACAAAATGGCCAGGGGTCCGGGTGAAGAGAGGGGTTCCCCCATCTCTTCCTCCATTCCAGTGCCCCCCAAAATAAGAATCTGTCCCCACACCCCTGAAATTTTCCTCCAGTGCCACTGAAAATCCTTCACATGAAGAACTCCTCTCTTCGCATTCCCTCGGTCACTTTGCCTGCCCCCTTTTCTTTAGGTGCCTAAACTGTATTTCTAAATGCTAGACTGAAGCTTTTAGTTACTGCAATGCTAGGAATTTGGGGGCTGAAGGATAATTTCATGGGGGGACAGAATTCTTAATTCAGGGGGGCAAGGCCCTCATTTCCCCCCTTCCCATAGCTACATACCTAACCCCACATCTGCCTCCCTTCCCAAGTTGACAGACCAGAGCATTAAGCACACGTTGGCTAGCCCACCCGCCCCCATCAGTAGGGCAGAGAAGGGACCGTTTCTCTTTGATCCTTAGCTTACTCCCCCTCTTTCACCCAGAGCAAAACACAACAACAAGGGTATGACCTGCAGGGTGCCAGCGAGGCTGGGTTGGGCTGGGCGGAGGGTTTGGGGACTCACCTGGATGACTGCAAAAGGCCACTTTGGATGTGGCCTCTCTCTGACCCAAAATAAATAAAAAGCTGTGAGCAAGCGAGTCTGGCTGCCTTGCATGATTGCGACATGGTGCGAAGAGGGGATCCAAAAGACATGCGCAGCTTGGAGAGCTGAAAGAGCAAGGCGGGCGGGGGGGATGAGAGACCAGCCATTATCCTTCCAGAACTTTCCTCTCACAGTTAAGTGGCGCTTGAAAGCTGCCTGGGACTGGCACTGTCACCTCCGCCACCGGAGCAGATCCATGAAGGAAATTGGGACATTGGTTCCGGAGATCATACCTGTAAACTCCTCCATGTCTC
Organism: Gambelia wislizenii; assembly: GCA_030847615.1. Taxonomy (NCBI): domain Eukaryota; kingdom Metazoa; phylum Chordata; class Lepidosauria; order Squamata; family Crotaphytidae; genus Gambelia; species Gambelia wislizenii. The sequence goes on along the minus strand of JAUMIR010000011.1, from coordinate 38,425,413 downwards.
TCACGCCCTCGTTTTTCATGTAGCTCCAGGTGCAACATATACATTTTATTTATTTATTTATTTATACCCCGCTCTTCAGCCACAAGGCTATCAGAGCGGCTTACAAATTGTTTTAAGCAATAGCTGTTTACACATCTACACTGCATTACAGCAACTACAAAATATTATAACATATTTTTAAACACAGCTTTAAAATATTATCGACGGGGGTGGGCATCAGGGACGCCTCGCCTGTTGCCAGTCTATGACTCCCAGCATCCTTTGGCGTTGGCTATATGCTGGGCCACTGGGATTTGCAGTCCAATCACATCTAGAAAAACTGCATGATTCCCACCCCTTGCTATGAGCACGATGGGGGCAAAGGCAGCCCCCAAAATCTCCAAACTCCCATTAAAAAAAAAATTGTCCCTTTTTGGCCAGAGGGGGAAAACTACTCAAAATGGGTCAACACCATGGCGGAATGCAGCGGTTTTGCCATCTCAACCTGCCAAGTCCCCCATTTCCCCAAAGAGGAAGGAAGGAAGCCTGCCAAAAATGAAACTTCCCAGGGCATCAGGCATGCCAGTGTAGACCCACTGTTTTGCCCCTGTTAGGGGGCAACTCACAATGTTTTGCCCCTGTTAGGAGAGTGAAGTCAAGGGTGGCCCATCCAGTCCCACCTGCTCTAGGATTCGGGTGGGAGATGGTTTTTCTAACCCACAAGGTCTGCATTCATTTCCACAAGGGCCACCTTCTAGTGGGGGGACAGGGGGGGGGCAAAGGAGTGGGGCTACTTAGAGCCAGTAGCTTAGCCTGAGAAAAGGCACTGCAACATATTGAAATGGAAGGAACAATACAGTTGTTCCCCACCCCATATCCACAGGGTATATGTTCCTTGACTTACAGTGTGTAAGTGAAACCATGGATAACAGCAAACCCTATTAAAACAAAGGACGTTCTCTACAAACATAGCATAGAGCTGCATTGGAGGACCTAGAAGATGCCTAGAGAGGATGCCACTCTAAGCATTTTCCAGCATGACTCTATGGTATGTGTCCTTATTTCGTGTCTCACAGATAACTGAAACTGCAGATATTGGTTCCGTGGATACGGGGGGGGGGCATGCGATCTGTATACAAGGCAGTGAAAGGGGGCACAGCCCTCTGGGGAACGCCACAAGGCTGGATATTGCCCTGCAGTTCTCCACCTCTGCTTTAGGAGGAAAACATGTTTGAATACACAAGATACCCACAGCTAAGCAGCTCTGAAACAACAAAAAGGACTTTTAATGTTCCATGAGTGGATTTTATGTGCCAGGAATTTAATAACTACCCCCGCTGTGTCTTTGTATTCTTAATGAGGGGCGATGGGGGGGGCTGGTCTCTTCCTTGACTCCCTCGGAGAACCAAGATGGCTAAAGGAAGTGAAGAGCTATCAGCTCGGCTCGCTTTCCAGAGCAAGGCAGAGAAGGTGGTCTGGGGAGAGCGGGAAAAGGAGACTCATTCGTGCCTCTTCATGATCTTCACGAACTCCTGCTCACTGACTTGCCCGTCTTTGTCGAGGTCAGCGTCATCGATCATCTCCTGGGGGGCCCAAAGAGAGTGAGGGGAGCTGAGCCAGTGGTTGCAGCAGAAGGAAATGGCAACACATGTTTGTATCGGTCTGGCCCATGAGTCACGCATGGACTTTAGACCATATTTTTCTGGACCCTGAAGCACCCAACCAGTCCCCCCAAACCTCCCAAGCTCCCTATTTGTATTTTTTAAAAGTGTGGCTTTCACCTCAAAACACAGAAAGCCCTTCCAAATGCACAATGGCCTCACCCTCCCACAAGCACCTCAGTACCCCATAGTACCTCCAAATCCCTCTGCTACTCTCTGCAGCCCCACTCAAAATGGTGACAGGATGTCATGTCCGAAGCCATTTTGAGAGGGACTGCAGAGACAAACAGGAATATCTGGGTTTATTCTAGCAGGGAAGAGTGCAGCCCAGAGGGGCTGGCAAGGAAGTGGCTGTTGGATCTCCCGAGCTGTTGCCCACCCCAGGACAGGGAACATGAAATAACTCCTAGAGAACAATTCTGACCCCCGGGAGGAACCACAACCAGACGGCAGAGCCACCATTTTGCTGAAGGCAATACCAGGCAATATCCTGGCCTCTCCAGTTAGGAAAGGGAAGGGGGGTTCTCTCTCCCTGACACCCCAAAGAGTGGCCGCCATTCAAAGAAGGCAGTCCTAGCCTAACAAGCAGAAATCCTGGAGGCCGGGATCTCCCCATTTCACCAGAGTGATGCCATATTGCCCCAGCCCCAAGCGCCGGCAACTTCCTTCTGCCCAGAGGCCAAACAATGAGGGATTCTCCCTCCACAAAGCAGCCACAGCCTAAAAAGTTGGAATACAAAACTCGCCTGTAGCTCTTCATCAGTCAGCTGCTCCCCGATCTCACTGGCGATGCGCTTGAGGCCCTTAAAGGAGATTTTGCCGCTTTCCTGGTCCTGAAAGAGCTTGAAGGCTTTGATGATCTCCTCTTCTGGATCAGCCTCAGACTGAAGAGAAGTACCCAGAGGTCAGAGGCGTTGCTCGGACACAAGGACCAGAGAGGCCTCTTTGTTCTGCCACCAGAGAGACTTTCTTCCCACCTCTGAAGGGTGCACATGGGGGCCCCCAACTGCCTCACCTCTCAGTGTTGCTTCCCCCTCACTCTGAAAGACAACAAACCCACCCACCCCAGCTCAAACCCAAGGCTTCTGCTGTACCTCTTTATCCTATTTAGTCCACTGGCTGCAGCACCAAGCAACCTTTGAGAAAGCTCTCAGTGTCAGTTACTGGACTGAGCCTGCAAACCGTTCCATTAGAAGTTTTTCCAATTGTTTATTTTTTAACACAGGGCTTCTTCAGACAGAGTAAGTGTGTCAGGAGGCTGAGGAATTAGTTGCTGTGGTTCCTGGGTTTGGTCTGGTTTAAACAGAAGTGACATTTCTGTTCTCTGGCAATTCTGACACCAGCTGCAACATTTTACCGCACCCGCAAATGGGTTTCTTTTTAACCCCCCTTCTCGTCTCCTCCATTCTTTTTAAAGAGAGTGATAATGCATCAGCACACCCGTGAAATGGGATTTTTGTACTATAACTCCATTCTTGTGTGCCTTCAAGTTGATTTTGACTTGTGGAGACCCTCTCCTACAGTCTTTATTTGTCTGGTTGGTTGGTTGGTTGCTTGCTTTATGGCAAGATTTCTTCAGGGGAGGTTCGCCCTTGCCTTCCTCTGAGGCCAAGAGAGTGCAATTTGGGTTTCCAAACTCAACTGGGGGTTCAAACCCTGGTTTCCCAGCGTCCTAGTCCAACACTCAAACCACAACGCCATGCTAGGTCTCTTGTTATGGGCCTTCAAGTCAACACGGACTTAAGGCAATCCCATCATAGGGGTTTTCGTGGCCAGATCTCTTCATAGGAGGCTTGTCACTGCCTTCCTCCAAGGCTGAGAGAAGGTGAGTTGCTCAATGTGACCCAGTGGGTTTCCCGGGCTGAGCGGGGATTCAAACCCTGGTGTCCCAAAGGCCTACTCCAACACTCAAACCATGACACCAATGCTGTCTCTCTATAACAATTCTAGGGAAGGAAAAGTAATGTAGAGAAGAGAAAATTAGCCCTTCAAACCATAGGACCACCTCAGCAATCCATGCCCCAGCTTTTTAAAAAAACCTTGAAGCGCTCTAGAAACAACAATCCACACAGACAATGGAACAAGTGGACAGGGAGGGGACAACAACCTACAAAACCCAGCTGAAGTCTGTTGTTTTTTTAATGCAAATAAGGAGCATCTTACCATCTTCCGAGTCATCACAGAGTAAAAGGCATCAAAGCCAACTTTCCCCGATCCTTCCTTGTCCACATCCTGGATAATCCTCCTGATCTCTTCTTTGGAGGGTTCAAACCCCAGAGCCCTGATGGACACCTTGCGAGAGGAAAAAACAAGCAAGGGTCAGCAACAGGCAACAGGAAAGCAAAGGCAGGGAGGAAGCTGCCCCATTCCGGGGAGCATTCCAGAGAAGCTCCGTTCTCTGAAGTGGGAGAGGACAGAACAAGCTATTGTTTACTATGAGTTACATTTACAGCCTGCCTTTCCTCCAGGGCTCTTCTCCTTCATGCTTCATCCTCAGGACAGTAAGAATATTTTGGTGCTTCAGCTAGCAAAATACCAGCATTTGTTTATGATAGTACTGTTGAGCTTACAGGTATAAAACAGGAGCAACTACTCTGGACACTCATAGTGAGGATTTAAAAAATGGGGGAGGGAGGAGTAATTATTTCTGGAAATCCATTCCAAAAGAAAAACCATAGGACCACCTCAGCAATCCAGGGGCTTAGTTAGAGAAGCCCCTCAATCTGGCTTCCCTGCCTACAGGTATGGTGGTATCCACTAAAGACAGAAACACGCACTGTGGTGAAACTTGGATCCAGCCAACAGAAAGCTGCAAAATACATCATGCAACTTTCAAAGCCTTCTGGCTTCTTCATCAGGCAAATATGGTTTTTAAAAAAAAGTTATGCAGGGGAAGAAAAGTGACAGCGTTAAAGTTGCGAGTCTGCGGGGTGGGGGGTGTAGATAGAAAGATCTCCAGTTCTGCTGGTAGGATAAAAGCCAGAACATCATAATAAAATCCACACAGAACAAATGTGATGTGAGTAGTTTGGAAACAGAGCTTGCTCCTTGCTGGTGGGTTTCTATGTACGCCACAGTGTTTTATTTCTCCATTGCTGCCACTGTATATTTTCGTAAGGATTCCAAATAAAGTGGGTTGAATTGCTTGCTCAGGGTTGCCAAGCCAGAGTCCACCCAACAGTGGTGTCTGTCATTAAGGACTACTGAGTTCAATCTACTCTCAGACTCCGTTAGCAAAACTTAAAGGGTTAAAACAGATCCCCTTTATCCCTGTACACTTCTCTTTGTATTTTGTTTAGCCTCCAAAACAAGATTGGTTTTTTGGTTTGTTTCAAAAACCCCTGCAGAGCGAAGCAAGTAAAGAGATCACCTTCTACTTGTAGGGAGGGAAACCACCCCACCCGCCAGCTGTCAGTAAGTTTCCAAGCTCTGTTTAAAGCCCTGGGCTTAATCTTTAAAGCTCTCCATGGATTAGGGCTCCAATACCTGTCCAGCCACCTTCTCTTTCATGTGTCCACAGAGAGCCTCAGGGGAAGCCTTTCTCCAAGGGGAGGGTGAGGGGGTCAGACCAGAAGGAAAGGATCCCCCCCTTGTAGAGATTAAGAACCCTGTTGCTGTCCCATTATTAATTTTTTTCTTTTCCAAATAGGTATAATTGTATTGTGTAAATATAATGTGATTTTAGTGTGTTTAGATTAAGTGGAAAAAGGTATTAGTGTTAGGATAGATAGTTTTATTTTTGTATTAGTAAGAAAAGAAGAAAACAATTATTATTATTGTGTTATTGTTGCGGCCTTTTGAGGTTGGGTGTATTTTTCAGTAGAATGGTCTTATTCCAATAAAAAATTCCTAATCCCCATTTCACCTGCCAAGCCCTCCATCCCTCTCTCTCTCTGGCTTTTCTTCACAAACGAAGATTCAGGAAGGACTCATCCCGCGCTTTCTGCAAGCGCGCTGATGACTAAAAAGGCCAATCCAAGATAAACAAGTCCGGTTGCAGAAAGCACAGCAGAAGGTCTCCTTGGGTGATGTTCAAGCCCTCCCTATTCTCGCTCGAATCAGTAAAAATCCTGCCAACTTAATAGATAGTGGAATATACTCTCCAGGCCAGCTACCTATTGGTTCCTTTGCTTGGTTCAATTTTGCTCGCTACCAACAGTTCCTAGGCTAAAAACAGAATCATCAAATGGGGTGGATTTCATGGGAATCAAACTTCTTCATTAAATGTACTCAGAACCACTGTGGGTTTGTATTTCTTGTTGTTTGGTTTGGTTGCACACTATGAAAACAGCCACAATAGCAATTTGGGTGGTGATCTGTGTTTATTTATGGGGAAGGGTGGAGGTTGGTGGGGCTTAGGGGGTTTAGTCTGTATTGCTGCCTTTTAACTGTTGTAAGCTGCCCCAATTGTTTTTAACAGAGGGGCAGGGTAAAAATAAATAATAATAATAATAATTATTATTATTAGCCTTCCCTGCCTTCTGCTCTGCTTTCTGGCAAAACCAATGGACTCACCTTCAGGTCTTTGACGTCGATGGTCCCCGTGCCATCAAGGTCCAGCAGGTCAAAGGCCTCCCGCATTTGCTGCTTGTGTAAGGCACTGAGTTCGAGCTTCGGGCCCATCCTTCTTCTTGGGGATGGTGCTCTTCTGAAGGATCTCCCGCTCTTAGAAGAAGCCTAGACGTGAGAGACACCAAAGCAAGCCAGAAAGCTTATGCAGTTGAGACACTTTCCTCTGATGGAGAGGCCCCCGGATCCCGTCAGAAACCCAAGACACAGCCCATCCCGTTCACACAGCTTGTGGGCCTGGAGTCACAGGAATGTTTTCTTCTGTGAAGGCCCCTCAGGGAAGAATTCCCTCTGGATCTCATCTGCTTAAGAACCCCAGAGCCCTAGAGTTGTTAAGGTGCCCCAAAGGCCATCTAGTCCACCCCCTTCTACCAAGAGAGAATGTCCACAGCTCAATCATTCTTGACATCACTCCTCTCTTCAAAAACCTTCAGTGAAGGAGCGACATCCACCTTCCAAGGCAGTCCAGTTTTCATCCTACCAAAAGATTGCTTCTCCCTCTTTTTATGTTTTGATTCTATAGATTTAAAGTTTTAGGGTAGCTATTTTGTGTCACTGGTGAATTTACCAGTTATTTTAAATATATGCACGAATATATGTAATTTTAAGGGGGGTAAATTGTTTTGAAATGACAATGCAGAAAGAATCACAACCCGAAAACATCACCCAAGGAGACCTCCTGCTGTGCTTTCTGCAACCGGACTTGTTTATCTCAGATTGGCCTTTTTAGTCATCAGCGCGCTTGCAGAAAGCGCAGGATGAGTCCTTCCTGAATCTTCGTTTGCAAAGAAAAGCCAGAGAGAAATTATTTTAAGTTATTACTATTGTTATCGGTTTGTTTTTATATCCAATTGTTGTGAACCGCCTTGATAGCTGAATAGGCAAAAGGTGGGGTACAAAAATTAAGTCATTAAATCATAGGGACAGGTATTGGGGAAAGGGTTTGGGGCCACAGCTCCCAGTCTCACACCCCACCGTCTGTCTTGTTGGAGAATTCTCAGAAGTGTTATTATTTTTAAAATAATAATAATAATAATAACAATAACAATAACAACAACACACCCTTGGCTTCCAAGCTCTGAATAGGAATATAAGAGGTCACCATCATTTGGGGTGTCAGTACTAGGAGCTATACAGATGGCTTTCCAAGCCCCATGGTGTTGCTGCCTGACTCCTGACTCCTCCTGTGATTGCCAAAATGAGGGGGGGCATTTAAAATGGGGACCAAGGGGACCCTTTAAATATCTTTTGTTGCCACGGACCCCCCGAGACTTAACTCAAGATTTAAAACCATAATAATAATTATATCCAATAATAACAATACCTAATAAATATAATACAATTACACCATCCGTGAAAACTTCTCTCAGAGGCATTGGAGGGGCAGGGAAGACTTTTCTCCTGCTTCTTCCTGCAAATGTGTGGCTGGAGCGGATTGAATGGCAATGTGCAAGCCAAGCCAGCCAAACTTTACCTTGGCTCCTGTCACATGGGCTGAGTAGCCTTGAGTCCTTCGTGGACCCCCTGTGAGGACATCACAACCCCCTGGGGGTCCATAGACCACAGGTTAAAGACCACTGATTTACAGCACTTCAATCTTGCACAGGAATGTGGGGAAATCTCCCCTTTTGGACTACAACTGCCAGAATCCCCCAGCCTGCTGCAGCAGGCTGGGGGATTCTGGCAGTTGTAGTCCAAACAGGGATCTTTTCCAAGCTCCACTTCCACCACTAACACATTTTAACCCTATTGCATGTCTAGACCAGGGCAGGTGAGCAGGGCAGCTGCCCAAGGGTTGCAAATAAAGGTTTACTGTGAGCAAAAAAAAAAGGCTCCAGGAAGGCACCAGCACTCCCCCTCTCCAGCAGCCTTCAAATACCCCCCCCACACACACTTATTTAGAAAAAAAGACATAAATTTCAACTGGGAATGCAGCTTTACCGGTTGGATTTCTTCCTGCAGCCATTCTGCACTTCATCAGCCCCCTGCTGGCCGAGCACTGCAATGACACGCTCAATGGGCCAGAAAGAGGAAGGCGGGGCCAGCCAACAGGCCACGCCCCCTGGGTAACAGTCACGCCTGCTGGGTGGAGCTCCGCCCACAAAATGGCCTCGACCCTGCCCCGTTTCTATAGAAACGGAAACTTGGAATGGAGGAAAAGGGCCGCCGTTGCTGCTGCTGCCGGCCCCGGCCGCACCCCTTCCCCGTGGGCCTCTTCCCGGCCTTCATAATTACCATTCTCCGCCCGGCGCCCGTTCGCCGGCCTGGCTGCCTCACTGAGGAAAGGGCGCAGCCTCGCAAAGCTGCGGGCGGCTATTGGCTGCGTCCTCGGCTGCCGTTACCATAGCAACCACCGACGGAAGCCTTTGCCGCGAAGCCATTGACTGGAGCACTCGGGCCAGTGGGCGGGTCTCGGAGCCTGACGCTGCGCTCTCATTGGCTGCAAAAGGAACGAGGCTTTCACGTTCCAAGACGGAAGGAATCCAGAGGCGCACGTGGCTGCCGAAGGAAAAGGGCCAGGAATTAAGGGCGGAATTCAGCCCCTCGAGGGAGTTTTGGGGAGTAGCCAGTACTGCAAGCCACCACGTCGCAAGTTCAATTCCAGCCGGCTCCAAGGTTCACTCAGCCTTCCATCCTTTCGTAGGTCGGTAAATTGAGTACCAAGCTTGTGGGGGGCAATTAGCTAACACACATTGGAAACTGTTTAATGCAGTGTAGATGTGTAAATAGCTATTGCTTAAAACAATTTGTAAGCCGCTCTGATAGCCTTGTGGCTGAAGAGCGGGGTATAAATAAATAAATAAATAAAAAAAAATAAAATAAAAATATTGGAATAAGACCATTCTACTGAAAAATACTGGCTGGCTGGCCGGCCCGAATGTTTTCGTTGCTTTCAATTGTGATTTTAATTGTTCTGTGAGCCACTTTGGGGGGGAAAAGGTGGCATAGAAATGGCACAAATAAAATAAATACAAGGGGTGGGTGTTGTAGTGGAGTGGGAAGGCCTGATCCTGTCTGTCTGCCCAGTTTGGGATTCTTCCCTCCTGCCTTTTCAATGACACCCAGGGTATTAGTGGGGTGGCCTGAAATGGAGCAGACCATGCACTCTCTCTCAGCCTCTGCATTAGGCATCACATTGTTAATCCCAAAAATAGTACTCTACGGTGAACTCGCCACGGGTCAGCGTAAGAGGGGCGCTCCAAAAAAGCGATACAAGGACCATCTCGGATTGGCCTTTTTTAGTCATCAGCGCGCTTGCAGAAAGCGCAGGATGAGTCCTTCCTGAATCTTTGTTTGCGAAGAAAAGCCAGAGTTAATGCCAAAGCTTCCTACTCCCTCTCTGACTAAGCTCCAAAGAGAGACTTAACTTCTCCCTTCCTGAATTTCAAGGCGCTTTTCCTTTTTTAAAAAACCCCTCAGAGACCTCCTTTACTTTCTTTGACTTCAGTCAAAAACCATTTGAGAAACATGAAAGGAAACTGGCTTACTTTTTTAAAAACGTAGTGCTTACTCACACCCACAGGTAGCAAATTACACTTTCTATACTGTTATGCAGGAAATTTTAAATGGCACTCGTGATTTTTAGGCCAGTAGTAGTCCCATGTTGTGACAATCACACAATACATCTTCAAGTTTGTTCTCAAAGAAAAAGCTGATTGTCACAGCTGAAATCAGGTACATATACTAAGTGGGGTGGGTTTTGTTTTTTTTTACAATTTTCACAACAGAAAATCAAAGGTAAACATTTAAATAATTCCTGTGATTCATTACACTAGCACTGAAGGAACAGATGATGGTATGCAAGAAGCCACACTTGAGTGGGGAAGTCTATGGTTGCTCCAATAGAAACCACAGCTCAACCCTGGCTCCTGCTGGACCTTCTCAGCCGAGTTCTCTCAGAAACATACCAGGTATGTTCTGCATGGTGTACCATCCCATCGCCACTTGTCCTTTCCACCCCTAATATCCCACCCTCTCCAATGAGGGAGGACCCATAACCATGCATAACTGGATGGGGACTGGCAGGTACTAGTGGGGAAAGAAAGCAAGGACACAGCAGAAGCCAGTGATTTCCATCTGTATTTGTCACACTTATCTGGAAACAAAAGCTGTTACAGCAAGCAAGCAGAAGTAAAAACAGTGGGAACTCTCAACAGGAGGAGACCCCCTCCCCCCTTTCAAACTGTTCAGAAGGACATACACAGCTCCTAACAGAAAACTTTTTAAAAATCCCTATGCCAATTCCAAGTGTCTGTGTATCGATCTTATCTGCAATCTCCATAAAGGGTGAACTTCAAAGGACCCACAGATGCTTGCTGATGCACATGGGCCATTCCAGAATAAGACGTGTAACTAAGGCTTCATACTCAATCTAGCCAGTGTCAAGCCGTTGCCAAAACAGAACCAATTTTTAAAAAATAATCTGACACTGCAGAGGTTTTAGCACACACCTTAGGGTAACATACCTGAACCACTAACAGAGACTAATGAAGGGTGTTTTACACCAGCCACATGTAGTAGGAAATGTGCTCTCTAGCAATTATCTACCAAGCATCCATGTGCAGCAAAACCAACCACAATGATAACCACTATGCTTTTAACCTGCACACATAAAGCAGATTAGAAGATCTGGAAAGCAATTTCTTCCTGCTTATTCAGTACGTTAACACTTCACTCCACCCCCTGGCCAAAAGGCCTTGTGCTGTCCAATCACTGTAGGGACTAGAAGCTAGTACGGTAATTTAGAGTGGAGATGTCAAACCTTTCGAGTTATGTCAAAACAAACATGGGTCCTTTCAACCTCTAGACATGGTGTGTTGTTTTTTAAAATTGCTTATTTCAAACTGGAGGCAGTTGCTGAAAAGAAAATCCATACTTACCTGGGATTTTTGCTGAAGAGAACAGAAGAGCTGTGTTTTAAAAAGAAAGCCTACATGCCATGTCAACAGGTCAGCAGCCCAGCACATAATTTTTTGACAAGGAGGGATGGTGAAACATGTCCAATGGGCCAACCTGGGCAAACCAAAGCTTTATTATTAATTATTATTTTTTAAAGTCAATGCCACTGTGGCTAGGCCAGCATATCTCCATACATAATTGACACCATTCCTGAAGGATATGCACTTGGCACTAGGTTGTGTTTTCTCCCCACATTTCAAGGAGATGGGGAGACTTTACAATTTAAACTGGATTTACTTGTTCTGCAGAGGAGCTGTGCCATCATGAAGTTAACTGAAAAGAGGAAGCTTTTTAAAAATCCTCATCTAAACCAACACAGCACAGAAAAGCCCCCAACAGAGAAGTCAAACGTTAATGAAGCTGATGCAGGCTCAAGTGGTTTATAAAACCCATAAGAAGAAGCTTCACCAGCAAAGATGCCTTTTCACTCTGTAGAGCTGCTCAGAAAAGAAAGTTGGGGAGGAGCAGCAACACGCACCAGTGGAAAATCTTGCCAGAGAAGACCCACGCTATGTACCAACAGGAACACCTGAAAACCAAGTATTTTTTTTAAAAGCTCCAAATCCATGTAGGAAGAGAAAAATCTAACTCACAGGGAAATGGAATCAATCCATGAAATCACAATTGCCTGGCCATTTCCCCACTTCCCCCCGTAAAGCAGGGGAGACACTGCAGGACCACACTGCTCAACTGTAAATTCTCTGCAGGACACCAAGTTCCCCATCTCTCCAACATGCAGGAGATGAGTTCAGCTGTGCTCTTTGATTACTACCATAGAGACCACAATCTGCTACAAAGTTCCAGGCAGGCGAGGCAGAGATGGAGTCCGTGGCTCCCCAACCATCTCTGCTCAGGAACCGAATGCTTCCTGAAATGTCCCTCGTGTGACTTCAGTTCTTTAGGCAGATTCGCCACTCTCTAGGGGCTTAATGATGTGGTCTGGCTTGTTGCCAGCCGAGTAGTGATCCCACATCTGAAGATAAAGCCGCTCCAGTTCCATTGTGTACTGCTTTGTGTTGAAGAGGGGGCTGGATATCCGCTGCTTCCAGACCTTGCCACGTATTTTCTTCAGGCTGCCAGAACACAGATACTGATTAGACCACCACTGTTCCTTCCTTTACTACCCTGGAACTCAACCCTTGTGTCAGGCGTTCCAAGTCTTCATTAAGTGACAATTCTACCCACCCCCTGCTCATAGCAACAGGCATGCATCACAACACATCACTGCCACGTCCACCTCTCTCTGGTGGCATAGTCTGCTGCACATGGTAACTCTCTTTTCGCATACCCAGGCCCAGGAGAAGAGCTGTTTAATGCTTCTATGACACTGGATTGCCCGTTCCCTGCATCCCAAATCCTAAGACACATTCCACTTACTATTCTAGATCAGTTCCCAGTTTTACTGCAATGTCTTCGTATTCTTGCCTACTTTTTGCAATAAGCTCAGGACAGCCGAGGCAAGTAAGCTGGGAGGCAGCAACACGTGAAGCAAGAGTCTCTCCTAGAAGCAGAAAAAAGGTCAGCCACACAGAGGTCAAACTGCAGGAAAAGAGACTCCACCTCAGCATTAGGAAGAACAGACAGAGCTGTTCAGTAATGGAATATGCTGCTGCCTCGGAGTGTGGTGACGTCTCCTTCTTCAGAGGTTTTTAAACAGAGGCATGGCAGGAGGTTGGATGACCCCCGTGGTCTCTTCTATGATCTTAAGCAAATTCCTTCCTCACTTCTTTGGCGGAGGAAACAAAGAACTGAACTGTCAGAGCCAGCCACCCACCCAAGCCTTACAAATCATGTGGGAAACCTTAAACCGACCCAAATTTCATCTTCCTGGGCTTCTAGCAGTCATGCCCGCCCTTTCATTTTACTATCTCAGCTTTTGTGTGGGTTTCCCCTTCTCTATTGGAAATTTTGGCTTTATATTTTTATTCTGGCACTGTCCACAACTTTTCCCCCCACCCTGGTTTACCAGAAGGGGCCTTTCCCACTGCCATTACTAAATAATGAAGCCAGCTGATCCCTTGTGAAAATGGTCCACACCCCCACAACGCCAATTCCTGCCACAACTCGCCATAGCACTGCCTCTCAAAACCCAACTATGACCTTACCTGGCATGGTCACCATCGGTGTGCCGGCCCAGAGCACGTCCATCCCTGTGGTGTGGCCATTACAAAGTGGAGTGTCCAGGCACACATCGGCCAGCTGGCCCCTCCTCACATGTTCCTCTTTGGGAGCAACCGGGGAGAAGATGATGCGGTTCTGGGGGAGGCCCATGTTCTGTGCGTACTGCTGGATATTTGGTTCTCCCACAGCTGGGAAACGCAGGAGCCACAAGACACTGTTGGGGACGCGTTTCAAGATCTGCAAGCCAATCAGGTTGTCAGAATGAGCTTCCAGGTATTCCTATCAAGCATTCAAAGCAGAACCGGGATGGTCCTGCATCACTCATGCTTTAAGGAGGACAGCTTTAAACATGGGAGCATTTGGTCCAAGGCAGAGCTACTCACATTGGCCCACATCTGCAGAGTGGCAGGGTCGATCTTATAGAGCTGATTGAAATTGCAGTACACAACAGAGTCCTCCGGCAGCCCATATTGGGAGCGAGTGGTGACGATGATGGTGCGTGGAACCTCCTCCCCAGTTGCTGCTTTGTTATTAATCTAAGGAAAAGGGGAGTTTAAAATGGTCAGGCGTACTGGAAACAATTACGTTACAATCTCAGCTCATAAAGCAAGCAGGCTGCCGCTGTCTTAAATCTTAATTAATGCGAAGTCTACATTTGCCTGAGCAACAGAGGCTCATAAAGACACACGCTCTGTCCTTGTAAATTTCCAAGCACTGGTGGCCGTTTCAGCCACACAGCCTGTTCTGAAGTCTCCCAGTCTGAGTGTCCACGTATCTCACCTGTGTGGTTGCTAGTCCATTGCTAATGTTGAATCCGTTGATCGTTATCTGGATTTGCCCACGATTTATCATGTCGATCACAGCCTCCGCAATTGTATTCATAGGAATGACAGGCATGCTGAGGCCAGCGTTGCTGTCAGCATTATCTCCCCCATCAGGACATTTCATCTAGAAGAAAGATCCAGGTATTTCAAAACCCATGGCAAGACACATCACCGCCCCTCTTTTGTTCTGCAAGGGTCACCCTCAGGCATCCAGCCAGGCAATAGAAGCAACTGATGACAAGAGTACTCTTCCAACAGCTCTGAGGAGCACTTTTATGCCTCTCCACCCAACAAAAGGCAATAAGGTGCTTGCCTGTTTGTTCTGCACTTTACAGCACTTGAAACTGTCTCACCTTAACTGTTTTAACATCAGGCAGGCTGTCAAGGAATGCCTTCAGCTCAATGCCATTTAAAACAATTCTGTTGTCATAAATATGCCCATTGGATTTGAAGTCAATGACTGCTTTTTTCTAAAAGAGAAAAAAACAACAATATTTGGTAATGCAAACAAAAGAAAGAAAGGGGATGCAAGCAGAAAGGGATGCTAAGCAGGGAATTCATTCCTCCCTTGACCTCTCAGCCCAACAAGTACCTTCAGGTGTGGGAACATGTTAGCGTGATCTCCAATGAAGAACGTATTTGGCATGTAGGCAAGTTTTTCAGAGTACTGTTCAGCCACTTCGACTGGGGAGGTTTCTTTGTCTGTGATGATATAATCCATGAATAATGCCCCACTGGTCCCAGGATAGCCCAGCCACATAGCCTAGAAGTCAAGCAAAGTAGGATTCAGGCAAGGATGCAGCATGTCTAGGATTACAGGATTCAGGATTTAAAAGTTACAGCTAAAATCTAATAGCTCCTTAAACAGAACACACCTGTATTCAGACATTCCTGCTAACACTAAGTTTCTGCTGCAAACCACTTTGCATCCTGTGATGGGTGAAAGGCAGAATACCAACAAAAGAAGAACAGGGTGGCTGCCAAAAACAGGACAAGTACTCCACGGTTGGAATCCCACCTAGAGGAGACCTACCGAACCATCTGCTCCATAGTGAGTCAGTACATCCGACTGATTTATGAGTCTACTCTAGTGAGGACTAACAGGATTCAGGCCAAGGGAGCAGAAGAGGCAACAGGAAGCTGGGATGTTTTTCCACATGGTTACCAACCCTTTGACATTCAGTCTCTCTTTCATTTTACTGCTCCAAGAGAAGGCCTTAATAACAGTACTTTTAAATATGGACAATCCCTTGTAACACTATAGTGTGTTAGTGCCAGTGGTGAACTGAACAGTGTTAACAAATGCATGCATGGCTGGGGTGAGATTTTTGCTTCCTAGGTGAACAAACTTTTAAGTTGACACCATTGGTTTATATGAACACACACCAGCAGCATGTTATTCCCTAACATTATGTTTGCAGACAGTGGTGTCACTGCTTTTACCTGTATTGGGGCCGGTCTAAGGGCAAACAGCTCATTACGGGCTCCTTTGGTATAGCCGTTCATGTTGATGAGAATATGGATGCCATCCTGGTGGATACGGTCAGCAGCCTTTCCATTACATGGGACCTAAGGCACAGGAGACAGAAGGCGCCATGAGGAATCTTTCAACTGCCAAACAGAAGGAGCTTCAGCCAAAATCCTAGTATCCCCCCACCATCTCATCTCAGATGCAGGAACAGAGGCAACAGAGCTGCATTTGCCTTCAGTTTGTTTGCTTTTTCAGAATACAGCTTTGCAGAAAAAACACCAGATTTTGCTAAGACTTTTGCAGCTCAGCATGCACATGCACGTATACAGCAAGCTAGAAATATGGATTAACTTTATCCCAAGCACCATTCCGCAATCTTTACTTGACACCATCCAGAAAAGATCTGAATGTAGTACTTCTCAAGTTACATCTTGGGACTCAAGGGGATAAGGCCACAACTCCCATTACGGCATTTCCAGAAGTATATTCTACTAGCAAGAAATTCAGCACTGAAGCAATTTCATTTTAACCCCATAAGCACAAACCTGATTTCCATCTTCAGCCCAAAATGATGCACAGTCACTGTTATAAGAAGACCAAGTGTTTCCTCCCCCACCACCAATATTTGTAAATACTTTCACAGCCAACTTCATTCACAAGGGCAGTTTGCATTCAAAAGGCAAACAAATATTGAGGCTGTTTGTCTTCTAGTTAACATCAGGCAGGGCTGTATACTTTTAAAGAACTCTCCCCCCTACAAGATCCTCTGCCTACTAAGTCAAGAGACAAGCACCTATAAGTAGCACGCAACCCCCCTCCCTCAAAGAATGCAGCACTGATTATCTTCAGCAGATTTTCACTGCTTCCTACTGAACTTACTACACTCAGAGCTCAGACTAACAGCCTTATACACGCATCCCTCTGCATCTGCGGGTTAAATTTTTGCAGATTTGATTCTACACCAATTATTTGCTGCCACCTCCACTGCTGCCCTGTGCCACTTTTATAGGGACTGTAAGCCTTGCAAGACCGAGAGACTTGAAATGTGCAGCGAGGTGTGCAAGCCCCTAATAAAAATGGTGTAGGGCAGAAGCAACAACAAGCCCCCCGCCAGGTGCCCACTTCTGTCTTGCAAAGGAACTCTGGTGCCTTGAAGGCACTGTGGTGGGTTAAATGCACGGATCATACTTTTCGTGTGTGCTAAATGTGTTTTTTTTTTTGGGGGGGGGGGGCTAGAGGTAGCTGTAGTTTTCCACTTTAACAGAAGTCCTGTACCCCTAACCCCAGTGAATGTGGAGGGCCAACTGTAGTTTAAGTCCCACTTTTCCCCAGAAAAGAACAGATTACGTATAGGAAAAAGAGCACTGTTACCTGAGATAAATCAATAAAGTGTTTTGCTTCAGCCATCACCTTTACACGGAAGTTTGTGCCATCATCAGGGCTAAGGGCATAGCAGAACACCTAAGAAAGCAACACAGAAATGTGTGACACTCAAGCACCACCTTTGAATTTGGGAGCACGCCACAGTCACCATTCAGATGTATCTTACCTCAAATTTGTCAGGGTTGTGCATGCCTGGGATCGACTGCATAAGATGGGAGGTAGGATGATTCCCAAAGTCAGAGCTCACATAGCCCACACGGAGCCGTCCTTCACTACCCTTCAAGTCCTTGGGATGTTCATAAGGTGGCTTGTGAAGCACATTGATCTGGCAAGAGAAACCAGTCAAGTTGTTCCACCCATAAAAACAAGGGCTCTCAAAACTGCAAAAGCTGATACTGGCCTAAAAGTTGTACCTCCTACTGATTTTAACATGGCAAAGTTTCTTTGCCTACCTTGTCCAAGCACAGGTTTCCATGTCTCTCAGCAATGGCCTTGCGGAAACCATGAGACAAGGGGTACAGCATGCTGTGGTGAGGGTGGACCGAGGGAAGCCTGTTCTTCTCCAACTGGTCAGCAACTATACTGACCAGCTTTTTCATCCTTTCATCATAATCGGTCCAATCGCAAACTATCTAAAAGGGAGAAAAGCAAGAGCAGCTCTTGAAGCTGGACAGCATTTTGAGAAGTTTAGAGCATTTATCTCCCAGGAGGGCGGGGGGCAGTTTACTATGATTTTTATCGTCATTATCCCACTTTTGCCCCATAATTGGGAGTCAAGGCAGCTTAGAATTTAAAAACAAAATGCAGCTAAAACATACAAAACAGTAAACATTAAAATGGAATCAAACTAATCACAATATTAAAGCAATATAAAACATACACCTAAAAGGCAGGCTCTCTGGGGCGGGATCACCACAGCCTGGGACAGCCACTGAGAAGGCCCTGCCTTATGTTCCCATCAACTGTGCCTGTGAAGGATGCCCGCTGATGTCATTAAGTGGCTCGCCCCTAACACACAGTGAAGGCCCCTCTCACCTGCAAGCAGTGAGCCAAGTTGCAATAGGCATCAGGGAAGTCTGGTTTCAACTTCAGGGCAGTGCGATAGGAAGCAATGGCCTCCGGGATGTTCCCTGAATCCTGGAAAAGGAGGAATAACTAAGCAAGGGCAACCTGTCTTGCCACCTCATCCACCATGCCACAAGTCCCAGACACGAAACTAGCATACCTTATGGATGGAAGCAAGATTACTGTGGGCATCCGCAAATGCAGGGTTTATCTGGATGGCCCGTGTGTAACACTGTAAAGCTCCCTGAACATCCTGCATCTCCTTTAATGTGTTCCCCATGTTGG
Organism: Gambelia wislizenii; assembly: GCA_030847615.1. Classification (NCBI taxonomy): domain Eukaryota; kingdom Metazoa; phylum Chordata; class Lepidosauria; order Squamata; family Crotaphytidae; genus Gambelia; species Gambelia wislizenii. The sequence continues at coordinate 38,407,096 of JAUMIR010000011.1, read as the reverse complement.
AATAGGCATCAGCAAATGTGGGACTGATTCTGAATTGAAGAAATTGGGGACAGAAGTAAAGAAACCACATTCTCCACAACAGAACAATCTTCTCATATAAGCTAAGCAGATCAGCACACCCAGCAAGCATATAAATCTAACATCCCTCTCAGGACAGTTTAACCAGTAGCAGCTTTGTAGTAACTGTTTAAAACCTTACCTGATAGCCTCCTTGTAATGCATGAGTGCCTCCTGCAGCTTCCCTTGCTGCTGCAGAACACTTGCCAAATTGGAATGGGCAGCTGCAAACTCTGGGAAAACCTACAGGAAACAAGCCATGCTGACTTCTCATGCTGCAAAGCAGGTCAATCGCCCTGCGTCATTTTACATTTTCAAAACTAGCAACACCCTTCCGGAGTGTTCTGACTACTACAACTCTGCTCAGCACCACTGCCACAACCCTCTGTTGTGACCTGGCAATCCAACTTCTTGCTCTGCCAACACAAAAGGACATGCACAAGAGGTGCACCTCTCCCTCCCACGTCTCTCCCCTCCTCATGTCTTGTGACCGACCACTCACAAGCGTACCTCAAGAGCTTTACGGTACAGTCGAACTGCCTCCTCAATATTTCCTTGCTCCCGCTTGATGTTTGCCAGATTGTTGAGGGAATCCGCATGAGTGGGACAAAGACGAAGAGCAGTGTTGTAACACTCCTCTGCTTCAGCAACCTTTTAACACAAAGCACAGTTTACACAAATATGAATAAGAAAAAATGCCCTTACTTAAAAAACGGCATTATAATGGCACCGATTCTGGTTACCACCATCTGGCACAGAAAGCCATTTCCTAGCTCACTATCACTCACACCGTTTGATTCAGCCAAGCTTTTGACAAGCACAAACTGAAGGAGTATGGAAACAGGACGGGGTTCTTACGCTGCCTTTCTCTTTGAGGGCGTTGGCCAGGTTGCAGTAAGCATCAGGGAAGTGCGGCTGCAGTTCGATCGCCCGCTTGTAGGTATCTATTGCCAAGTCAATCAGCCCTTGCTCGTAATATACGCAGGCCAGGTTGCCATGCACAACTGCATGGTTTGGACTCAGACTCAGGGCCCGTAAATAGGCCGCAACCGCTCTGAAATGAGACATTTTGCTGTTCAGTTTACCCTTCCACATGACACAACAGAAAACAGAACTGCATTTAACTGACCTCTAGAAAAATGATTACATTTTAACACTGCTGCTTGAACAGAAGGCAATATATTCTGATTATCAGGACTGTCCAGGGGCGGGGGGGGGGACCCTATACTTGGGAGCAAGCCCCAGTTAGCATAAATCAGATTTACTTCTGAGTAAACATGCAGTCAATTAAAAGGAAATCAGCATAGGATCCTAGAAGTACTTCTGTATAACCACAGCAAGCGTGGTGAAGAAAAAAAAGCATTTTATTTGCTTACCTATCAAATATACGTGCCTCCTTCAAGACATTTCCCAAATTAATGTAAGCATCCAGGAAGTTTGGGTCAAGAGTCACTGCCTTGGAATATTTAAGACAAAACCATGATTTCAATTATTATTGGGTGTTTTATTAGGTGTCTCATATTTAGCTGTGCCGGTTTTTACATAATCACGTCCCACTGGCTATGCAAGAGATGTCAGCCATATGCGGAAATAATAACCATGCCAAAAAGTCCACACACAGCATAGAAGTCAGCATATATCCTCCCACCTTTTCCCTAGAGCCAAGACCAGGTTACAGACATCCTAAATGCCTGCCACCTCTTTATAGACTACTGATCAACAGACCGCAGCCTCGTTCCCTCAGTTCAACTCTCAGTTGATAACATCTAAGTGTTGACTGTGATGCAAGGCCACCCTTTTCATCCTGAAGTTCATTACAAGCTCATTCAGTCAGGTACACAAGGTAAATGTCCATGCAGATAAAAGCATCACTATGACACACATTTATTTTTTGCACATATGCTTCCCACGTAATAGAGACAATTACCTTTTCAAAGTGATGAATGGCAAGCCAGATTTCTCCTTGTGCATTGAACACACAGCCAAGGTTACTCCACGCTACTGCAAAATTGGGTTGAGTCTCAATTGCCTTCAAATAACAGGCCTTGGAAGGGTTAAAGATAAGGTAGATACAAGGGGAGGGAGTATTTGCACAAAAGAAAAGTGAGAAAAACATGTTAGCATGCCTTCTCTAACCAGTCAAAAGTGATCCTGCAGTATAGGCTTGCTTGCGCCAAAACTAATACGCTGCTGTAAACAGCTGGCTGATCCTGCGCCAGCGCAAACCAAAACCCAAGTGCAAATCCACCATCGTCAGTTATGCTGATCTTGACATGAACAACTCCTTCCAGGGTTTTTATTCCCTTAAGAAATTTCAGGAGCTCCCCCTTCTCCCCCCGCCCTGGAAAAGTCCAGGAAAAATTGTTCTCCTTCTGAATCTATGATATACTTCACACAGGAAACAACACTTGGGCCATAGACTGAATAGCAACCTGTTTTAGCTATTAAGATGACCCCTGGCCCACTTCTGACTATATCAGAAGTTCTATGTAAGCTATAGGCAAGTGATGCTTTGGAAAACAAAGATCCCAGACCAGACCTGTTTCTGTTGATTTCTAAATCTCATGTCTCTCCACCCACCCACCCCCAGCTTTATCCTGCCTCCCACACCTCAACACTCCTTCAGCCTCTGAAACCTCAAATAACAGGTTTGCACAAAGGTTCAGGTCCCTGTAATGCAAGCGCAAGAAGTCGCCAGCGCACCCTAACAGCACGCCGCCGCGCTATCGCTGCAAACTGCTGCGCTTCGTTGGACGCCCCTGGAGACTGTGAACGGCCAGCCAGATGGATTAATCTATCAGACAGGCCCAGGTGGGAACTGGACTGTTTTAATTTGGGTGTGAAATCTGAATGCAACGGAAGCCAATTAGCGAAAATCCTACAGCTCAGAGGGCCAGCCAGTTAGAGATGAATCATCTAGCCAACCATTCACAAGGGCTCAATCGCACGCAATGCGCATTTCCGCCGCGCAGCCTTTGCGCTACTGCAGGACCACAGCGCATCATCAGAAGAGCAGAACGCTGCAATCCAAACAAAGAAGAAAAAAGGAAAAAAATGAACAACCAGGAAGAGTTAGAAGCTTTTAACTACAAGGTATTTCCAATTATTTCTTTTACATCTTTAATTTACTTTTACTTTATTTTCTTTGAAAGAACTGTGGCTAGAACTATAAAAAAAATAATTCTCTAACATTACTTGCTTGTACATGAAATAGTTAAGCTGTTTCTGAAGCCACAAGACAGAAGATTCAGGCATGGAGGCAAATGGTTTTGCTGTGGCAGTTACAAACCCGTTACCATATTTCTCATGTGAGTTTTCGGTGCGTTCCTTGCTGGAAGAGGAGGAGGAGGAGTGTGTCTGCCCTAGATCCAGGCCTCGAGCTCCCTTCAGCGAGGCACCTTACGCATGGAATAGGAGGTTTCACCCACCTGAAACCTTCTAAATACAATATCAATGGTGAAAAACCAAAAACAAGAGAGAAAATAAAACAAGATCATTAGTAAAAAGTTCAACAAAGCAATTGAAAATCTCTGGATATGTCTAACACATGGGGTTGAGGACAGTTTGTCTGTAACATGGGAAACATGCAGAAGGGAAAGGGTTAATCAGGGCTACTGCAAACAGCAGGACATGTTGGAAGAAAGGCTCTGAAACTTCCAGAAAAATTAAATTTTACTTCAACTGGCAAATCTTTTGCTGGTTTGATCTTACAAATGCACTGATAGCCAAAGAAATACACTGCAGTTTATTCCAAGTATATAGATATTTATTTCTTTTCCTTTGTTTAGTGGAGTTCTCACAAAAACAGAATAACACTTTCAAACTAGGTGTCTCCAGAGCTCTGAAATAAAGAAGTCAGCATCCTAAGGCAGGCGCAGTGTCTTGGCCTATACCAGTCACACTAAAGCTGCAGTGAAGTGCAATTCATGTTAGCTGTCCACCTGACAAGCTGAGCAACATGGGTCTTTTTAAAAAGACACTTCAACACCACTAGCAAGAATTTAAAGCGCTTCCACTCAGGAATCGCGCCGCCCAAGGCAGCAACATATCCAATTTGTGCTGGTCAGTTTCCAGTGCCCAGTAACTAATTCTCCTGAAATGCAGCTGCCTTCTTCCTTCCCTCCACTAGTGCCGCAACCAGCCAGACAGCTACACTGTTGATACACTCCACTTGGTAGCATGCGCGTGGGGCTTGAAGTGAAGGACTCTGAGGTCCTTCTGGCTCCTCCACACTCCTCACCCCTGCTGCGCGGATGTGTAAGGTGGCTTGTAACAAGACAATTTCAGGGTTTTTTTGGGCAACCCCAACTTTTATGTACGCCAAGAGTTTTACAACCCATCATGGTATTCAAATTCTTGGCTGGAAACCAGACTGCTAGAAGCCACCTTTCCACTTACTGAGCAAGTTTTTCTTTGATCAGTTCATTTTCTAAACAAACCAGCCTTGTCATTTGACCATTTGGGCAAAAAGGGTCATTTTACAGAACCAAACTGCGACTATGACTGTTTGCTAGCCTTTCTTCCACTGTAAAGATAGGGGAAAAGGTTAAAGAATAAGAAGATCTTTTTTTAAAAATGCCATATTCACAGGGTAACATTCGATAAGGTTCTTCTCCACTTACAAGCCACAAAGGACTTTAGAAGAGCACCTGCTTCGCACAGGAGTCACGGACTAAGTCACAGGCCTGGCATCAGCAGGCAAGCCTCAGTTTGGAAGGAATGCTTATTTCCAGATCAGAGAATGGTGGTGCCCCTGCCAGTCACTTCACAATACGGGAAAGTCTAGGTTCTGCAGCAAGACTCAATGTTCACATTCTTGTCTTAAGCCAAGTGTTAACATGGGCATGCCATATCTTGCCCTGCCACTACTCTGGGGAAACTCAGGGCCTTCCGCTTTCAGCCATTTCTTGGTACTCTTGCAGGTCAATGGAGAACTGAAGACTTGGTGCAAGCGTTCACATTTTCAAAAGACTGAAGTTTAAAACTCATTCTACAGAACACCTACCTTGGCTTCTTCCAAGCGACCCAGGGCTTTGAGCAGATTCCCCAGGTCACTACGAACACAGTACAAGTCCTGAAAATCAAATTAATTGTGTCATTCCCAGCAAAATCAACAGTGATTTTGCAATTTTAATCATTGGCAATGATGCGAACAAATAGTTAAACAGCATTCCCTTGTAAACATCATACAGTACGGTCTAGACAGACAAAGTAAGCCCCAAATACAGCCTTCACAGCATTTCCCTGTATAGTATATGTAGCTGTTTGATCACTGTTTTTCACATCTGGCATCCAGAACAACCTGTTCCTAGATGAAAGCAGAAAAGGAAGAGACACAAGCAATTGCAGTATAACTGGAATGTGAGAGAAGAATGCCTTTCCTGGCTCTATCGTGCCAAACGATGCTCCAGCTAAACCTCAGTGGCAGCCAAACATGCAGATTTGGCAATGGTTGTTGAATTTTGCTTTTGGTGGGACATCCATTGGCAGTAGGGCCCCAAATAGTTCCAGGAAGTTCAATAAGCACCAACCCTTGGAAGTAGTAACCCACCCTTAGCACACAGACAGTAAGAGTACCTATCTGTGCACATTGTTAAAATACCCTTCCAAACTATCAGGGTGCATTTGCATCATCAAAACCAGATCAACTAAGTAACAGGGTAGAACCTTTAGACATGGGGACACTAAGATGCTCTGAACTGCAGAAAAACTGCAGCCTGTAGAGTGATAAAGATGGATGACTTATAAGAGTAATTTTGCCAGAATCACTGACAAAGCTGTTGAATCTTAATGTGAACTGTTTTGTAAAGTCACAGGTTAAAAAGCTCTTTTGCTTATACTTCTCAAAGAGACGTGCTATCTCCAGGTAGAACTCCACTTACAGGATTGTACTGCAGGGCGGAAACATATGCCTGCACTGCCCCTTCCATATCACCTGCAGCTACTAAAGCAGCAGCAAGATTAATGTATCCGTCAATGAAGTCTGGCTTGAGGCGCAGGGCATGCCGATAATGTTCAATTGCTTCCTGCAGTTGTCCGCGTTCCTTGTACACATTCCCCAGGTTGGAGTAGGCTTCTGCCAGCAATGGATTCTGCTTGATTGCCAAAGTGCTGAAGTGAGCAGACCTGGGGGAGGGGCAGGAGAGACAGGATTACTTGAATCTTCATTTGCAACAATACCATCAAAGCAGTATCATCTCATCTACTTGTTAGAACCCCCAAAAGTAGAATTTAGGGCAATGGATGAGTTTAGGTTGAAATAAACACACTACTATTGGGAGATTATAGGATCCACTATTTGCAAGTAGACCTGATGCCTTCTCAGTCACTGAAAACCGTTTTGCTCATTTGTCATAGGAATTGGTAAACATAAAACTTCTACAGCAGAAACAATTATTCTTGAATTGACACAAGTTAATCAAATAAAAAGAAGAGTTCATCAACATTTTTGTTGTCATCTGTAGTACATTTTGTAATAATATAAAAACAACACAAATGTATAATGAAAACACAATGCGACTTCCCTATCTACTCTACATTTTTTTGACATATCCTTATTCAACTAAGTTTAAGCAACAAATGGACCCTTTCAGAAACAGACAAGTTATTAAAAACCATTTCATGGCAGCTGCACAAAGACAGAAACGTAACCCACAGAACCAAGCTCCCATGCCTGTGGGCAATATGCCTGAGCTTCACAACAAGAGGATAGAAAGCTGTCATTACTATTTTATTTGCATGCAACCTCTTCCTGCCTGGTGTAGAATGAACCCACAAACAGTAAGAAAATTCTACTGTATAAATGCACCTGTCAAGAATGTGCCCAAATCAGAACACAACACGTTCTTATACCCTGACCTAGTAATTTCTCTTTCTGGGGCAAAGCTCTATGCAGGAGGCCAAAAAATAAAATAAAATAATAATAAAAAAATCAGCCTACCTGTCCAGCCTACGACACTGGAAGTGAATGGATGAAAGCAACAAAAGCACACCGGTGTTGTCAGGCTCTTGTCGCCAAAGCTGCATGCAGTGTCTTTCAGCTGCTTCAAAGTCTCCTGCTTGATACTCCCGGTGAGCCAACTCCGCTAGCCCTTGGAAGGAAAGCATACGTTTCGTTGGTTCTGAAGAGTCACCAAAACATTTAGGAGGGGAAAACAAAAAGTTAGAAAATGGGAACAAAAACTGACAAATTATGGTGTACAAATTAAAAGGTGAAATGCTTGATATAATGTAAAACCCCAGGGGTACTGAATGATTAAACACAAGTCCAGAAACCTTTTCCATGAAAAGATCAACATTTCTAGCATAGGTTCACTAGCTTAATGATAAACTAAGCTTCAAAGACCTTGAGCTCCTCCCTGTCCCCATTCTTCTTCATATACAACTCAAATTTTCCGAGGCCATGAAACACTTGAAAAACAGCACTTGCAAAACTATCTGGAGAATTTCCATAGCCGCCGCCACCTTAATATATATCTGCTATTTCCCAAAGAATGTAACGCAATACGAGGCTTGGCCTATTTCACAACCTAAGAGAAAACTGTGCCACAACCTGTTGTTTTTCTGAAATTAGTTGAAACAATGCATCAACACTAAAAACCTGGTTTCATGCAATAAAAGACACACATCAGATAAAAGTTACCCACCACATGGAACAGAAAACCTTCTATATCTTTTCAAGTGATTATTTTAGTAGAAGCAGCAGCAGCTCAAGTCATGCAGCTTCTGCCTACAGTAAAGCCTCCTTGCAAAACAAAGCAAGCCTCCCCCACACCCACATTACCCAAACCTGACTGACTGAGCCACTTACCCCTACCCATTGCCACGCCCTTTCCATAGCCTACGCAATTTCCTCTAGATGCCAGGCTTAATCCAACAGGACCAATATATGTAGTAGGGGGGGGGGGTCCCTGAGCCAGGCATTCTGTCACCCACAATGCCACAAAAGATTAACCTCCAAGAAAGTGATGTAACAGGAAAAGCAGCTGAGAGCCAACACACATGTGATGTGTGGGGAGGAACAGAGACAGACAAGGCAGGAGACATCTTGCTTGCAGAGCAAGGAGAGAAGTTGAGGCCCAAATCTGGGGAGAAAGCAGTGTTATTCTTACAAAACAAAACTGTTAACTGAGAGATTAGTTACAGAGAAGAGGCTAAGAGCATGAGAGTAAAACCCAGGAAATTATGCTTCAAATGCCTACTCAGTCATGAAGCTCACTGGGGGATCTTGGCCCAAAAAGTATCTCTTAACCTAATCTACTTCATGGGGCTGTTTATGAGGCTACTATGAACAGCAGAAGCAGGAGGACTGTCCTGAGCGCCTCTGAATAGCTCTTCCAAACCTGCTGCTCTCCAGACATTTTGGACTACAACTCCCTTCATAATCACCAATGATAGGAAGGCTGCCTTGGAGAAAAGGCAACATCAACATTTTTAAAAAAAAATGATTATAAAGGGTGATGAGAAATTAAGGGAGGGCAATAGCCTTAACTTCACCATCTTTACATATTGATCAGCAGACTAGCTGCTGCTGCTTCCCCAAAATGGTATAAATTGGGAGGATATGATCAAACTCATTCCTGGACAACTCTCAGAGTTTAACATTTGCAAAGCTGTCAGAATAATAGAGTTTAGGATATAATAGTCACTACCAAGGGAGAAGGAGCAAATACACTGCTGTAAGCAGAATCCATTTTTTAGAACAATGCATACTGTTTTCCAGCCAACACAAAAGTGTGTTTGCTAAGTACGTTTCCATGTTTAATGAAAATACTTTTTAAAAACACTGGAGGGTTTTTAGTAAGCTTTCCACTGGAGAAGAGATCTGTAGAGCCTCAACTGTCGAAAGATCCATTCCATGGAATCAATCTGCTACCAATTACCTCAGCACATAGTTTCCACAAAGCATTCAGCTGATATGGATGAGAAGTTGCAGCCTTCAAACAGCTACTATAGAGGCAAATGCAAAGGAAAAATTGTGCCCATAACCCTGCTGTCCAGGCTTGCGCAACAACTACTTCTCTGTATTTTTCCTTTCATGCTAACGGTTTATTGTAAGTTTAGCAAACAAGCTCCATGGATCAAATTAACACATTACCCTTTTGAGGTTTTTTAAAAAAGTAAATCCATTTCAATGCACAGTGACATCGAACTTTAAAAATCACTGATACCTCTGCTACCGGTGACCTTTTATAGAACTCAAGGGGCTCAACGCTCTTGCCAACTTAACAGGAGGACCACTGCAGGTACCGAGTACTGAAATGTACTTCATACTCATTTATTTTCTACTTCAAAGTTATTTTTTCAAGTGGTTCTCTCCTTTCCAATGTCTCTCTAAGAGCCACTAGTGCTATTATTCACAGTATTCATTCCTATTTTACAGATTGGTCACTGGCTGGAACAACCAAATGTTGCCCAGGGCACATTTAAGTCCCCAATAATGACATGGATTTTATGGACTTTTTGGTTCAGGAAGTTTTCCAATGGCCCAAGTTTACACAGATCAGATTTAGCATGTTTAAATATGTGCAGTGTTTGTTTGTTTTTAAATTACACCAGCTCCTAATTAAAAATAGTCTCTCTCCACTGCCTTGTTTCCATAGAATTGTTATTTGTTGTTAGTACTTAATTTTATTGAACAAATCATTCCTAGAACTGAAACATTTCCTCAAGAAAACAAAGCTGTGGAAAAATTCCATCCCACATCACCAAACAACAGGGGTAGGAACTGAACTCCAGTATTCCAAATTGAACTTATCTATTCAGGGTAAGTAATATTTTTTAAAAAACCATCATCAGAAATAATCAACTATTTTAGAGACTGAAGACCCTACTGTAACATTTTTGTACTTTTAGATAGAGGTGCAATCCCTATCCTTACCCTCAGCAGAGCATACTTGTTTTTGTAAAATTAACTCAGGGAGCAGACCGAGATTCTACAATGTTAGTAATGAAGCATGAAAAGGAATAACCTAGTATTTTTCCCTTTTAGAAAGAAAATGGGTTTCTATATTTTTAAAGTAATAATCTGGTGTGATTACACAGGGGCATGCATATGGGCTTCCTTGGGACAGATAATGAGAGCATATGAAAGGCATACTGCAAGGCACAAGCACAGCATAACTGCCATTCCAAAAAGGGCCCGTCTCCCAAAAAAGGCGGGGGGTGGGGACACTGTTGATTCAGCACACCCAGAGAATTCAGTAGCTTCAGATTATAGTCATGTCAGGAAAGGAGCAGCAAACCCAAGATGGACCCATTTAGAAAAAGGCCCAGGTCTGACTACCATGAGATGGCAAGTCTGCCTGAGTCCAGTTGCTTATCTATTGCCCACATCCTGCACTTGGATGAATTCAGGACCCACCCTCCACACTATCAGCAGGCCTGGACATCTGCTAGGCCAAACACAAGCATCATTCCTGCCCTGTGTAACTATTTGCAGGTATATGACTTCCTGCTATAAAACCTAACCATGATTTAACCCATTTTGTTCTGAGAAAAGGATGCAAGGTGTGGAAAGAAGGGTGTGCATCTTTCCAATGGCTAAACACAGCCCTTTCTGTTGCAAGAGTTACAGTCTCTTGAGAAAGCAGGACTGTCAACTGCTTCCATCAATGGCAGCCTACAGAGTAGTGGAAAAACACTGCCCCAAGGGAATTCTGATATATCCTCTCTACCTTCCACCAGTCTTCTTCGAATGTCCCCATTTAAGATGGTGTTACATAAAATAAGAGTGCTCTTGTCATACTATGTGTCCCCAGAGACCATTAATAGGACAGTGTCGCAAATTCGTAAAGGCACCTAGCCTCTAGCAAAAAGATTTGACTGCACGCAGTTACACACTCTGCATAGGAAACTTTATAAATATGCCTATTCAGTTCTAACTGGGCCAAGTATACTGGCCCATTTAGCTTCTGCAGTTCTGTGTCGCTTCTACCTCTGGACTGGGACAGCTAGATCCATAATTCATGTTGAAAACCACTGAAACTTGCTTCTGTGAAGACCTTACTGCTTTAGATATTTTTGTACTTTATACAGTACAGGCTAGTATCTCTTTGTTGCTCTCTCATTACTCTTTATGCTTTACAATGCTGCAACAGCTTTAAAAGTAGTACAGTAGTTCACATCAATTTGGAAAGCCTTCTTTAAACAGGGACAGGCCGGTTTCAGGCTTGGCAATCTATAAATTGCCAGAATCCTACGATCCTGGAATTCAGTAAAAATGGCATAATATTTTTTGAGTAGCACAACTGCTACTGAACAGAGTTCAAAGCTGTCCCATACAACAACTCCAATAATGGTTACCTTATCATTTCTTCATTTCAGCAGTACAAGTTAGGAGGTTGTGTTGCTGCCTGTATTGTTAAGCAACAATCAGAAATCTGTGTCAACCCACTATACCGTTATCTATTTCCAGCCCCCTCAATAATGTTCTCTTACTGTTTTCTGCCTTCCCATACCATGAGGCCTGTCTCAGAAAGTTAGGATATAAAAGAAGTAAATAAATAATAAAACAAACACCCTAAGAGCTAAGGCATTAGAACTGGGCCTTCAGAGGCCCCACCATAAACTTCTGCACTAGTAAGCTACCAAAACTATGTTGAATTTGCCATCTGACTCGTTTTATCTACTTCAGTACACTGAGTACATTTTTTAAAATCAGAGGTTCCAGGGATTGGATTTTAGATTTTCTAGATGTTATTTTACCATTAAAACCAATAACTTCTCTTATGAAGTAACTGCTCCACTGAGCCACAGACTGGCCCAAGCAGCCCAACCCCATCTGTTATGATGTAATATTTCTCCACTACTAGAAATCATTTTCACACACACTCCAGGTCCTTTTGGCTGGAAAAAATGCTATGGATTTAACTTCTGGGCCTTGTGCCTAAAAAGCAGCTGCTCTTGCAACTGAATATGGTGCCTTCCTGTCTGCCAGCCTATCACGTGCAAATCAGACTACCTAGACCCTGTGTGGACAGATGCTCCATCTGGACCCACCAGTACAGTGGTTCTTACCCACCCTTTTTTTTTTAACCAGAAACCCCCTTTAAATATCTTTTGTTGCTGCAGACCCCCAAGACTTAACTCAAGATTTAAAACTATAATAATACCTGGTAATAATGATAATAAAACAATTATATCATCTATTAAATTTTCCCTCAGAGGCACTGGAGGGGGAGGGAAGACTTTTCTCCAGCTTCTTCCTCCAAGTCTGTGGGGCAGATTCAATGCGCAGGCCAGGCCAGCCAGGCTTTGCCTTGGCTTTTGTCATGTGGCTGCTCCACTGCAGGGAGGAAGTGGGCCAAGCATCCTTCAAGCCTTTGCAGATCCCCCCCCCAGGGCACTGCAGCCCCCTTGGGCATCTCCAGACCACAGGTTAAGAACCAGTGTACTAGATTTCCAGGCGATTTTCAGTAAGCCGCCATGCTTCTGACTCAAAGGAGCTTAAGGACAGCTGGAACACTTAACACCTCATTTTCTTCCTAATAAAATAGGCTGCTGAAATGAAGAAACTGTGGGGGACAATAGTAAGAAGAGCTACAAACATGAAAATGAAAAATGAAGATTGCATGCCATCTTCTGCTCCCAAGTACCCAATTTGGTGGGCGGAGGAAGTGCAGTTCTGTACCCAACTTTCAAACTCCCTATTTGATACGCAGGACCGTCTGGCAGCCCCCCCCCCGCCCCAATTCCAGCAGAAAAAAACAAGGAGAGCCTGGCAGCCTAAATCTCCCCACACACACCCGCCCACCTTGGGGACCCTCACAGATAGTATTCAGCCTCTCTCTCTTTGTGCCCTTCAGGACGCCGGTGATGTTTAGTTGCCCGCCTAGTCTCATAGGGAGAGGCAAGTAGAAAATAATAATTATTATAATTATTGTTAAGAATTTCTACCCAAGGGGGGGGGGACACAGAAGGCACCCTCCCGATCAGGGGCTGGCAAGGGAATGGGGGGCGGCACGTGGGGACCCTGGCCGGGGGGCAAAGCACGTGCTCGGCCTCCCAGGACCTCCCGCCCCCCTCTTTTGGTGGAAACACGGCGCCCAAGGTAAGAACAGCTTTAAAAAGTATAATACTGCCCCTTGTCCGTGGACATTTTTGGGGGGGGAGGTTTCTTCGAATGGTGGCCTCTCTCTCTCCCCTCCCCTTTTCCTCGGGCCTACACCACCTGCACCCCTTCCGCAGCCCAGCCAAGGAGGGTCTCCGCCCGGGGATCAGGCGGCCTTCCTCCTCCTCCTCCTCGGCTTCCAGCCTCCACGCAGAGGGACGAGACCCCCTCGAGCGCCCGCTCCCCTCCCGGCCAGGCCTCCCACTCTGGGCGCAGCGCCCCGGCCTCTTCCCTCCCCCTCAGCCGACAGGCCCAAGCCTCGGCCTCGCGTGAAACGGCAGCCAGGACTGAGGGGGCCTCGGAGATCCCGCGTCCGCTGGAAGGAGACGAGAAGGCGGCCTCTAGCCGACGAGTACCTGTGCTGTCGGCTACGTTCCCCACAGAGGCCGCCATGGCTCCTCCGGCAGCGGCTCCTTCGCGCCGCCGAGACAGAGGGACGCGCGGCTGCTTCTGCTCAGGCGGCGCCTCTCGAAATGGCGGCCGAGGGGGGCGGAGGGAGACCAGGGCAAGGCGCAGCGCCTGCGCCGGATCTTCTTCTCGCCCCCTCCCTCCCGGTCGCGAAGTAGTCCCTCCGCCTCAGGGAACAATTCCTTTCACTTCCGGGAAGATGCTCTGAGCCGCCCGTCCCCTCTTTCGCCCCCCGTCCGGAAGTCTCCAAGCAGAAACAATGGCGCACAAGAAAGGAGCTTTTAAAAAAAGAGACGGAGAAATCGCCACAAGGCTCCCCGGTAGCCCTCCGCCCCTCACTGCGACACATTAGCGCAATGCGCATGCGCCTTGCTGTGTCCGGCTCGCTGGCTGGCGTCTTTGCCCCCCCCTCCCACCGCCAGCGGGAAAGAGGCTGCCCCGGTGGCCGACGGGAAAGAAAAGGGCGGGAATTCGACTGCGGCAGAGTCGCCGAGCCCCGCCCCTCCTCTCGCCACGGTGTAGAATTTTCCACAGCCGGAAGTGGGCGGAGAGGCCGGAAGCGCCTCAGGTGCCATTAGAAATGGCGCCCCGTCCCCCCCAAAATAATGCCCCCCCTCCACGCACATTTAAAAAAGGACTTTGAGCTCCTTGCAGCCACAGGAGAGCCTGTCAGCTCTTTTTAAAACTACACAACACACAAAGTCCAAAGTGACCAGTCCACAAGCACAACACAGCAGCCAAATGTCACAAGTAGGTGACCAACTTTCAGCCATGAATTTAAGGGAGATTGAGTCCTGAGGACTCCTATACTTCTAATTATTAAGCTGTCCTGAGTCCCAATTTCAGGAAAAATGGGATATAAATATAGTGAATAATAATAATTCCTAAATAAGGAGTCTGCTTGTCGCCCTCCCTTACATATTTTATGCTCCTGTATAAATAGTACTCTACGGTGAACTCACCACGGGTCAGCGTAAGAGGGGCGCTCAAAAAAAAAGAAAGACTCCCTGAAACATCATCTCAGGCTCGGCCAAATTGATCACCAACAATGGTCCGCCCTGGCCTCACATCAGGAGGCATGGAGACGCACGATCCACAATGCTGTAACCTTATTTGAGAACTCACGCTGAACAAGTCTTGAAGAGAAACGACAACGCAGAAAGAATCACAACCCAAAAACATCACCCAAGGAGACCTTCTGCTGTGCTTTCTGCAACCGGACTTGTTTCTCTCGGATTGGCCTTTTTAGTCATCAGCGCGCTTGCAGAAACCGCGGGATGAGTCCTTCCTGAATCCTCGTTTGCGAAGAAAAGCCAGAGAGATAAATATGTAGTAAACCATACAAAATAGTGCTTAAAGTTCCAATCTTATGATCATTTACCTAGAGATTAATCCCTGCTGAATCAAACAGGCTTCATTTCTAAGTAAATATGCATAGGACTATGTGGCAAGTCTGTTTTGGTTCCACCTAATCACTTCCAAAAAAGCACACACAGCAACAGTCCTAGAAAACTGAAAAAGCAAGACAACAGCTCCTATTTTAGCCACCCAATTTTAGTGAAAAGCAAGAAAAGAAAGAGGTGCCTGGTGGCTCTTTTAAGAATGACGTATTTTAGCCTGAGGTTTCAAGGATGATAATCCACTTCCCCAGCTGGATCAATGCACTGGAAGAAGTGGACTGCAATCTATAAAAGTCATGCTAAAATATACCCGTTTTTAAAAGTGCCACAAGACTTCCCACCCCCACTACTTTTCATATTGAAAGAGATTAACATGGCTGCTTCTTTGAGAAATAAGCACCAATTTAAGTGGAAGGCTCTTTGATAAAAGATAAAGAAAATCACATCTTCGTTGCCTTCCACATGCTTCCAAAAGCAGACTGCTTGACATCCCCAGTAGATCCCGTTATCAACATGAGGAGAATGGGCAGATGGGTAGGAAGGGAGCAGATAAGGAGCCTCCAAGGGGCTGGACAAGGCCATGAGCCCTGCAGCTGCTGAGCTCTGGCCTCCACCAAACAAAACAGAACAGGCTTTACAGGAACAGGTTTATTTACAGTTAGGCAAATATTTCAAAGTATTCCTAAACTGCGAATACAGCCTCTGCGCTGAAACATTCTTGCTTGGGAGCAAAAGGATTTTATGGCCAAACATGTGTGACTCACATCAGCCATTTAACACCCTCCTCCACCCCAAACACACACATCAGTAAGCATTACAATGTTTTTGGCTATGCCAGGACAAATTAACACACAAATTACTTTGAAAATATACAGCAGCTGGATTTACAACTGGCAAAATGGGACCTTGAGCAGGTCTCTTTTGTATGAAAAAAAGAAATTCAGTTCATAATTACTCTATAAATGTACAAATATGAGCAAGCACACAAACACACACATACACATGATACAAAATGATGCAAGACCACAGGGGGCTCTCAGAGTGTCCCAATCCACATTTCAGTGGAGAAGAAAGGGCAAAGCTGTAGATAAGGTCCAGCAGGGTCTTTTTCACATGAACCTGCTGCTCGTCTCCCAAGCCCAAAAGACGGCTTTATTCATCTGAGTCCAGATCACTGTCTCCTCCTATGGACCGGAAGTCCTCACTGTCTTCCTCATCCTCCGACAGATGGACCTGACTTAAAACACTAGGACCACACCGCTGCTCCTCCTCCTCTTCCTCCTCTTCCTCTTCCGAGATCTCATAGCCACCAATGCTACTGAAACTAGTGTCTCGAGTATTGGACTTTGGATCAGGTTCCTCATAGCTGCCATAACTAGAAAAGGAAACATCATTATTTATCAGGTGTGCCTTGCATTTTAGAGAGGGAACAGACAATGGGAGAACAGGAGGACCAAACTGAGAAGCGTCATAAAAATGCAGCTGCATATCGACTTAGTGTATTTCTGCACAATTTGCCTGTCTCTGTTTTGTTTCACACCTTCCACTCACCATCACTAAAGGGGTTACTCTGCCGCAGCAACAACCCACATCCCTAGCAGACAAAATGAAACAATTTGCAGATTGGAAAGGAATATTCTTTCCAGATATTGTATAATGTAGCTGTGCAGAATATGGTTAACACAAGAGTCATGGATAGAAAAACCAGGTATTGCTTATGATGTGGATGGTGTCAAGAGAACAAACTGCTCTGCACCATCTCCTTTCTCCTCAGCTTTCTAAAAAAACCTTTCAAGTAAAAACAAGGCCTTTACAAACAATGCATTTGCTGTCCAAACATCAATCTTAGGTTTAATCCTATCTGGTAACATCAATATGCTGTTCTTAAAATGTATATAAGCACATTTTCTTCTTCTTTTTATGTCTCTTTGTTGTTGTTGCTATGTGCCTTGAAGCCGACTCCAACTTATGGCAAACCTCTCATAGGACTTTCGGGGCAAGATTTATTCAGAACAGGTATGCTATCACTGCCTTCCTCTGAGGCTTAGAGAGTGGGACTTGCCCAAGACCACCCAGTGCATTTCCATGACCACAGCCATGGGATTTCCTGAGACCCCAGCCACGTCTCCCTGGGTTCTAAACCAACACTCACAAATACTGCACCACATACCTTTGGGAATGAGTAAATCATTGCATTTACAAGAAACAGGAACACTATCCTGACCATAACCAGGGCCATAAACCACTCCTGCAAGGAAGCTAGGAATGGCTCCTAGGAATTATACTGAAGGACTCTTCAAACTTTTTAATTTTCCGTTTGGGGACATCACAAGTCTATAGAAGTTAGCATGGTAACTGGTAGAATAGCAACATAGAAAGCAGACCTTCACACCACCAGAAATTTCAGGACAGAACCACTTTCCCTTTCAAATTCAGCACTATCATTCTAATTTTGAGATAAACAAATTCTCGTTACTGTAAGGGTGGGAAACCTCTTTCAGTTCAACTTCAGAGCCAAATTAAGTTCACATCCCCTGTTCCAGAGACAAGCATGCTCAAAGGCAAAAACGTGGGGTCAAAAATGGCAGCGTACGTTAGCTTGAAGCACTTACTGCCAATAACTAAGGATTAGAGAGGCACACCAACCTTTCAGAGTACATGGAAAAGCTAGTACAACAGCTAGGAAACCACCATACAATGGCATAATCATTGGGCTGGGAATGTGGGAGAGCCCAGAGGGCCAGCTTCAGCCACAGGGCCTAAGTCTCCCAAGTTCTGCCTTAATGACTTCCATAGTACACTTGTCTCTTGTTACCTGGCATTGCTGTCCTCCATGGCATGTGATGCCTCCCCTCCCGCACCTTCATAGGACATCATGCTCTCTTCATTATCCATGCCCATCCGTGTATTTTCTTGAAGGACACGTGGCTGTTTGGGTCTCACTTCACTGGACTCCACTTCTGAATCGCTCCCGCTTTCACTCAGCTGAATAGCTGAATAAGAAAACCAGAAGGGTTAGTCATGACACCATTAGTCTCCTACAAGCAAGTGCCTTCTCTCCTTGGTCAGTGCAAACAATTCCCGGAACATTCATCACCACAGCAGCATTTCAGCAATTTATCATTCTTCAAGACCTGGCCAAGCCACAGTTCCACAGAGAAAGGATCTGAAAGCATTTCCTCAAAGATAATCACTACTGGCAAAGATAGCTGCCATGTGCTGAAAAGTCATCCAGGGTAGCAAAAATATTGAGAAAGGGAAAGCAGGAGATAAACCATTTTCAAATCAGCCTACTAAACAGGTTTGGAGTTTCTCCACACTGAAAACTATTATAGAGGGAGAAAGACAGACAGATACAGTATGTATGCTGTCCAAAGAACCTCAGTTATGAGGTAGCACAGAAATACTACAGCAAGAAAATAAGTAAATTTGACGATGTGGCAAGACTGCTCCAGTGGGAAATCTGCTCTCTTCTTCCAATAAATCATGTCTCCATGTTACTGAAGTTCGTGCTTCTCAAATGCAGCATCAATGCTCTCCTATCCCATAATCATGGGGGGGGGGGTTGGAGAAAAAGTCACCCTAAGCCAGGTCTTCCTGCCTGAATGAAGAAAAGTAGCACAGCCATTTTCTCCTGTTTTTAAAATCAAGAACAAACCCTGTGACTGCTAGGCTTGACTGCTCTCATTTATGCTCAAGTTGTAAAGCTGGAACATAACATGAGCAAAATAATGATCTGGTTAAAGATACGACGGCTGCGTTGCCTGGCTATTCTTTGCCTGTGCTCAATGAAAATCAGTCCTGGAGGCGATGGCAGCTGGTGCCTTCCATGTCAGCAGGGGTGGTGAATCCATTCCAGGTTTTAATGGGGATAACCAAGTGCTGAACCCTGTCTTCCAAATAGGCTCAGCGCGTTGGACAGCCCCCTTTGAATGGAAACCTGAAGCGGATTCACAGCCCTACTGACATGGGAGACACCAACTGCCATTGCAGGGCGGGTGGGGAGGAAGGATATGCTATCCTAAAGCAATGCCATATGTTGGGGGGGGGCGGAAATAGAAGCAGGCCTACCATTGTTATAATCGTTTATTTGAACAAACCATCTCTGGGATTTTTCTCAGCTGAGAGGAAAAAAATAAATTAAAAAAAATACAGAGGAAGCAGAGGAAAAGGGGTTTCTAAAGGCTTGCTTTCTGCTTTATGTCCATATGCCAAGGAAGGAGAAGCATCCCCTCCAGGCCACACAGCCAATGGCCAGATATTACGGCAATGTGGTCGCGCTTGAAGGGTCACGGGTTCCTCAATCCTACTTATGCCTTTGGCATGGCGCAGGCCCAGACTGCAATAATGTCTCACCTGCCATCCAGAGGGCAGTACCTCTACCCTCATTCACACCCAGCTGTCCCAAGTTCCTGCAATTCAGTCTCTGTTCCGGTTTGCCCTCCAAAGTCCAACTGTGCATTTC
The DNA here is from genome assembly GCA_030847615.1 of Gambelia wislizenii. Classification (NCBI taxonomy): domain Eukaryota; kingdom Metazoa; phylum Chordata; class Lepidosauria; order Squamata; family Crotaphytidae; genus Gambelia; species Gambelia wislizenii. The sequence continues at coordinate 38,387,655 of JAUMIR010000011.1, read as the reverse complement.
AAGTTACTGGCCCTGCTTCCACTCCCAACCCTCTTAGGACCAAACCCTGCCAGCTTTAGTGGCCGCCACCCAGTTTTACAGAGTTTAGCACAGAGGAGGGAATGTTTGTCCATGCCACCCAGAGGTATTTTTATTACTAGTTGCAAAGCTTTAAAAAAGTAGAAGCAAAAAAAGTAACCTACTGTGTTACTAGCTGCTTTTTGCTCCTTTCGACAAACAAACAGAAATGTCTTAGAAGTGATAAAATGGCATATGTGCCACAAAACTTGAAGAAGTCAATAAAATGCCTTTAAAATGCTATTTAAGGGTAATGAAAACATTACAGGTTGCACCAGTGGAGTAACTTCATTCCTGCTCATCTTGTTACTTTGGAAGGGCAGCTTGATTAACTCTCTGCTTCTGAGAAAAGTAACTTGGCAGCAGTAATTATGCCATTGTCGCTCATTACTTCTGAGCTCTGCAACTGAAGTGGGCAGACTTTTCTGCCTGGACGCACACCCTCTCCTAGAGCAAGACGCAAAGACTTACATGAGAAAGGGTTGTCACCCTCCTCATCGCTGCCGTCATCGTCGTCTTCCCCATCTGACATGAGCAAGTCTTCGTAAAGCACGCTGGCCTGAGGCTGCTGGGCTGAGCCTTCCTCCTCATCGGCCAGGTCTCCGTCTCCATCTTCCGCTTCCTGTCATGGTAGAAGGAGGCAGGAAAACCCCGGCACATGAAGAGCATGACTCTCTACCCACTCGCATCATTCACTAGCAATGCCATCTCTTTCTATGAAAACGGACAAGTTTGGCTTGGATTCCACAGACTGCTGCCAGCATCGCTCAGAAAGGCCCTGCACTGCCCCAGCTTCTGCCAGGAGAGCAGAAGTCAACCCATGAACTACAGATGGGACTGAAGATACTCACTGGGGCTGGAGTCTTAGGTTTCCCATCCTCATCCTCATCAAACCCTTCAATATCTACGTCAGAGTCTTCCTCGCCCAGCCTAGCTCGGCCCTGCCGCATCTGAGTGAGGAACACAGAGACAACACTGTTGAGGAAGGAACAGGCACTGATGAGACAAAGGCTCTCTTAAGCAGGCCGGGTGGGCGGCCACAAAGGAGGAAGTCCACGGCGGACCAGCGGCACTTCCTGCCTGTTCCTAAAATGCTCAGCACACCTCCTTCCTCTCCAACTGAGATGCCTTTTCTACACTCCTCTGGGCTTTCACACTCCAAAGCGTGAGACAAAGCCACAAGGTCCACAACACAACACAAGGTTTCTTAAGATGTTGTGAACAAACTTCCTTGGGACAGAGTCTCCTTGCTAGGGACAAAACTAGCTCCCTGGAATGGCTGGAGTCACTTTCAAGGCTAGTGGGGTTCAAAATCCATAGACAAAGCAGATCTCTTATGAATGCCAGCACAGGAACAATGACTCATCTTCTGGTAACTAGTAATAGCAGACTGATACAAGGCTTCTGTTATTTTGCAGTATCTGATTGACATGTATGTATTCACCTCCTCCTCTCTTTCCCACCCTCTTCTGCTCCAAATCACACTACATTTATTACATTTATTCCTGACACTTTAAAAAAAAATAAAAACAGAAGAAACTGGGAACCACCAATGAAACCTGATGAGAAAGAAACTGAATTTCTGGATGTGTAGAAAAAAATCTATTCCAGGAAAAAGCCCAAAGAGCCAGTGCAATTTCTTGGAATAAAACCTCTCTCTATGCATCCCAAGACTCTATTTCTCCTTCTCAACACATTAAAAAAAATAGGACAGAAGAGATAATTATCCAGCACACACCTGCATGCTTGTTATCCTTCATCTCCAATAAACTATCTCTATATTATTGTTTGTCTATCATGTAGGCATCACATGATACACCACTGCCATAATATACATCATCTTCCACATCTGTGGCTTGCAGATTTTCACACCCCAAAGACGCAGCAAAGCTCAGGTATTACTGTGGCACATTGATACTCTGGAAATTCTCAAAGAGACTTTTGGCCCTACGGGGCCCTGACATAGATGTTCATGAATGGGTAGGCTAAACAGAACCAAGGCTGTTCTACATCATACAAACAGGGTGTTTGGCCTTATTTTGTCTGCTTTCCATTGATACTCATAGCAAGAAAGGAACACACAGTCCTTCCAAAAGGTCTCTTGACACAAAGGGATTGTTCCATGCACTTCCGCCACAGATTCCAAAACTGGAATTTTATCAAGCTGTTTTACATCAAGGTCTTTTATGAAAGAGATTTTCTGGTACAGTTCTATCTCCATTCCCATGAACAGGAACATAAAAGGGTCTCTCTTTTACTACTCCATGCCTCATCCTAAGATTTCTGCACAGGCCCTACTATTCAAAGACCTCTGCGCTCCCTTTCTCCCACCCGAGCCTTTCCCAACAGGAATTTCAGTCTTCCTTTCTTTAACACAGCTCTGACCTCTGTTCCCTGCTTCTCAGGGGTAGTCGTAGGAGTGTCCATAGCAGACAGATTGCTCTCATCTTGATAGACCGAGGCATCACGGGACATGCTGAGAGAGGTGTTGGTGTCATACAGATCTGGAGGCTAAAGAATATTTGAGAGAAGGAGATAAGAACCTAAGAAGATTAGGAATGCAAGGTGCAGCCATTTTATGAACAGCAGTATTCACATATCATGGTGGTTTCAGAGCGAGACAAACACCTCTTTCTCTCTTACAAACACACAAATGCATACACAATATTAAGATGATGAAGAAGATGCAAGAAGAGCAGGAGGAGTAGGTAACTATTCTGTTATTGAAGGAACAGTAGAAGCTAATTCCCTGGCACTGAGTGATTTCACAGGAAGAGCTGCTCTGATGCTGAAACAACTAGGAACCAGTTTCTGCACCCTCTTAATACTGCTCAAATCTGCCATTTTTAATTCTAATTTAAATTTATTACTAATAGTTTTATGTCATCTTTGAAATCACAGCATTAACACTTTTCAAATAAAGCAGTTTTAAAAGGAACCTTCCATGGACTGGAATAAAATGAACCATCAGCCTCCTAAAGTTTGGCATCCATCACATCCAAATCGAAAGTAAATGCCACAGTTGGGCAACAGAGCAAAATGCTGCTGCTCAAGAAGCCCAGCTCAGCCTATTTCTCTATTTAGCCCATCAAAGTCTATTTGGAATGAGGGCCACTCTCCTGGATCTCAGGCAGAAAAAGGCCATTTCTATCACCTACCTACCCTTTTCTACTCGTAATACTATTAGCACTCGGAGAACTTACTGGTTTGGACTCCATTGGCAAGAATCTCCTATCCCAGCATGACTACTGGCCAGGGGATTCTGGAAGGTGCAGTCCAAAAAATTAACTTTTCCAAGCTTTTTCTGAGCAGCCACAGACAGACCAAAGTGCACAAAATGTGTTCCTCCCCCTGCCATCTGTCCGCTCATCTTCCTACGCCTACTCCCAAATAAAAGCATTTTGCTGAAGGGAGACAGGAAGCACGTGCCGCTTAACACCACGCAGAGCAAAAGTGATCTGAAGCGGCAACAGCAGCTCCTGCTACTTCCATGGCAGTGTGCACTGCCGGAGTGCGTGTGAGCTGTTTTTGGACATCAAAAATTTATCCCAGCTTCCCTAACAAGGAAAAATAAACAAGCAGCAAACTCTGAACTAGAGAAAGAGATGATTGGGGGCAGGGATGGAAGGACAGAAGGCGAATGAAGCCACAGACTTGTTCTGCAGTGGACAAGTCACATCCAACTCGATGCTGAGTAAAGAAATGGAGTGATTGCCAGGCAACCGCCAATAAGAATTAGGTGCCACGGTTGGGCTTGGCAAAGGCACATAAATGATCTCGTAAATGGGTACTGGAAGCCAGAAGCAAAAGATCTGCCAGGTTCAGCTGCTGGCCTGGACTTGGTAGGAAACAGCATATCTCACCGCAGTGCCTCTCGAGGAGTCAGCATGAAAACCCAGGACACTGCCACATTCCCAGTCAGACCCTTCTCTTCATCGAGCCCAGTAATGGCTACTCTGGCAGCAACCTCCCAGGGCCAGCACAGATTTCCAACTGACTGTTTCAGGGGGATTACTCTCGCTCTTGCCATCTTCCCACACCTCCGAAATGTCTCCAGAGGTATCAGCAGACAAGACTGGGCTCTCTGCTTTCCCTCTCTTGCTTCCCACCCGAGCAGGGTCCCAGGCAGGATGGAGATCATTGCATTCTAAGAAATCTCTCGGAGTTTTCAGAAGAACTTAAGCATTTAAGGGCAAGCATTTAGCCACTGGAGTTGAGCAAGCCCTGCACTTTCTCCAGGAGGAGCTGGGATTGTACAGGGTCTCCCTTGCACACCGGTAGAGGTTGCAATTGGTTGACAGAGCCCAGGACTTGGTAGGAAACAGCAGGTTTTAAATCCAGCCATTTTGCAGGAGTCAGCATGGAAAGGTGCCAGATGTTACTAATCTTACTGAGCAGGGAGAGTCAGGCCAAATTAGGAGGTCTTTGGCTGGAACACTTTCCCATTATCTGCTGTCTGAGTTTCTGAGCTGGAGATGCCAGCAACTGAACCTCAGACTCGAGGGCTAATAACACAGGATGGGACAAGCGATAACAAACTGGTTTTACTGAGAGAAGAACAAACAGTGTGCTCGAGTAGGACTTTTTCCACATCCCAGAATCACCCGCTCTCAGGTGAGGGTACACAAGGGGAGAGCTATGGAGATGCTTACCTGAGGTGTATAAGGACCAGGGGTCATTGGGTCAAGGCTCTCCAGATCCGCCTCCTCCAGGGCTGCTTCCTTCGCTGTCGAGATGTCCCTCTCCAGCTGGGTCAAGTGCTCATCGTACTAAAAGAGCAAGGAGAGAGAAAGAGAGAGAAACACTTGCAGGGGAGCTCTTCAAACCAAAGCACTTCTTAGGAAATGTAGGGTGCTGGGGACCACAAACCTCAGCCAGTGTCTGGTAGCAGATGTTGACAATTTCTTGGGCTGTTTTGGTGTATTGGCTGTCAGGCCCTGAAATGACAAGCACACCTCCCTCAGTGCTGCTTGCTGATGCCTCAAGACTCAGAGAATCATACAGTTGGAAGGCACCCAAGAGTCATCCAATCCAACCCTTTGCAAAGGCAGGATTACTGTCAGTGAAGGCTTGAAGATAAGCAGAACCACACTCCCTTCATTGCCACAGAAGCAGAGATTTGGGTGAGCAAGCTCTTATGATACACACCTCCTCTGCCAAGGCAGAACTTCCTAGGACTTTGCTCAGGTCATTTTCTAATATCTATAAATCTCTCCCCCCCACCCCTGCTGCCATCCCCAAGACTCCTTTCCTCACAAGCTGTTTTACAAAACCAGGCAAAGTCTCCTTACACTCCAAGGCCCCCCGACTCCTGGGCAGACAAAATGCTCACCCCTCCATTCTCTTCAAGCCTATCCACAGAAGGCACGGATCAGGCCCAGAAAGCTAAAGGACAGTGAAAGAGAGAGCAGGAAGGGTTTTGCAGAAGGAAGTAACTGGCCACACAGAAATGAACTCGTTGCCACCCTAATTCTGGCATGGGACAGGATTGAAAGTACTGGGGATGGGGAAAACTCATGAGGTGTCCATGTAAATGTGAGCTTCCAAGCACTGCGTGGCACCAAAAACATCGCCTACCATTGTATTTGATGCTGTTGGTAAGGATCAGGTTCACATCATCCAGAAAGATTTCTCGGTTCTGATATTTATGTTTGGAGATATTCTAAAATGAACAAATTGGAATATAAGGGAAGAGAGTAGAAAGCTAGAGGAAACAATGTGAAATGCTGATTTCAGCCTAGAGGAGGTCCTAAATGGAGATACAAAAAGTAAAAAGAAAAAGACAAAAGAACATAGTTCATAATAACATAAATAATGAATTAGCTTTTGTCATAATATTTGTAATCAGGTTTTTCAATACTGAGTTTTATTCTACCTACTCTAATTCTAAACGTTTACTGTATTCTTTTTGGATTTATTTCCTGATTATTTTTGTCCTAAATGGGGGGAAAAACTCTCCCACATAGAGACACAACCCCCCTTCCCCTCATCCCAATGCTCCTAGTGATCCTTCTCCAATGAAGAGGTGTTGCTCTGGAATGTCCTGTCTTTGTATATTTATCCTATTTTTAAAAGTATGACTTATGGTCCAAAAGTTGGCAACTGGTAGCTGTGCAATGACTTAATGTAAGTCAGCAGAATTACATCTCCATACAGCACTTTCTAGAGAGCCAGTGTGGTGTAGTGGTTTGAGCGCTGGACTACAGCTCTGGAAACCAGGGTTCAAATCCCTGCTCAGACATGAAAACCCATTGGACAACCTTGGGCAAGTCACACTCTCTCAGCCTTAGAGGAAGGCAATGGCATGCCTCCTCTGAACAAATCTTGCCAAGAAAACTCTGTGATAGGGTTGCCTTAAGTCGGAAACATCTTGAAGGCACAACAACAGCAGCAACAACAACTGCCGTTTCTACATGGGGCTCTGCTTTTTTAGTTCTGTGTGCAGATCAACTGCAAATATTTCACCTGGCCTTGAAGCATTGTCTCCCATCCTGAATCGTGCATGCTGTCAAGTCAAGCAAAGATGGGGCACTGGGTGGGGGGCCAGGGGGCCACTGCCTCCCACCACACACCCCTGCAAACCACATACCCCCATAGAAAGCCCAAGCACCTCCACTTTCCTCTACAGCCCCTCTCAAAATGGCATCAGGAAGTGACACCACATCACTCTGCGTCATTATTTTGAGGGGGACTGCAAAGGGAAATGGAGCTATTTAAAAATAAGTGCAGGGTTCCAGAATGGTTATGGGGGCGTTCTTGCCTGTTTTTACGTCTTTGGAAGGCTTTGTGTGTGGTTTGGGGATAAAAATCACCCCCAAATCACACCAATTTTAAAAATGGGGGGAGGGATTTAGGGGACTAATGGGGGGTTTCCACTCCTCTGAAGGTGTGGTCCAGGGTGATCTGTGCCCAAGGGCTGCACTTTGCACCCTCCTCCCCCGTGTAAGACAAAATGAACGCAATCTTCAGAGTACACACCTTGCGGATAGTTTCCAGGTCCATTGGGCTGACAATGACTTTGTAATAATCCGGCACAAATTTCTTATTCACAGGATGATGGAAAGGCCAAGACTGGAGGAGAGGAGAGAACAGAGAAGAACGGATGAGGAAATGGCTCCTAGAGAGACTTTTGTTAAACATCCCACTGAAATCCGGAAACACTCTATTTCCTGTATCCACAGAATCCTATGATGGTAGAGGCAGGCTGCTACACAGTCCTGGCCAAACCCAAAGGAAATACAGTATGACCCCTGTATCCACAGGGGATACATTCCTAGACTTACCGTGGATACCATAAATTGTGGATAATAGCAAACCTTATTAAAATGAATGACTTTGGGCCCAAGCATACTACAGAGTCGTGCTGGAGGACCAAGAGATTCCTGGACAGAACCCCTCCCTAGGCAACTTTTAGGTCCTCCGGCAGAAGCACGCCATAGACTCATGCTGGAGGACCTAGGAGATGCCTGGAGAGACGTGGGTCAGTGAATCCACGGGTACTAGTCCTGCAGATACAGGGGTTGTCCTATAAAGAGCTTGGGCGATTTCTAGTTCTCCATCAACATCTGTTAAAACCCCTAATACAGCTCAAGACAAAAAGTCCTTGAGGATGAACTCGGCCAGATCTCTCCCAGAGGAGAAAAGCAAGACACTGTAGAGGTTAAAAAAATAAGTAGAACAGAATGGCAGGAGCCAGGTTCACAGGAATCAGACACACACATCTTCACTGTGCTCTGCAGCCCTCCAAGGACAAGGCTGCCATGCCCCACCCCCTTCTCAAGATCTCTGCCAACCCATAACAAGACACACAGGCTCCAAACAGCACATCCAGCCCCACCACTACCACCTGCCATGGGCGCACGTACATCTGGAACAGCCATCATCTTCTGGGTGACAATGTTGTCCAGGATAAAAGAGAAGGCCACTTGGTCATCATCATCTAGGAGGGGGTTAATCGCCTTCTCCAAGCGAGCCAGCTTATCTTCCTTCTGAAATAACAGCAAAGGACGGAAATGCTCTCAGCCTCAAGAGCAGCTCCCTTAAACTAACCCCTAGATGCTTGTATACTACATTTATAATAGCCAGATCCAACGGTATACTTCAGTATCTAAGGCTGAAAGAATTGAGATGTTCTTTCCCGTGCAGCTGCAGCCCTCTGGGAGCACACAAGTCCTGCTCCAGGGACATTCCTGCCCCTTTCAGAGTGTTCAGGGGGCAGCAGGAAAGATCACTAACTGGCAGGAGCAGTGATATTCAACAACCGCACACCACTGGCTTCCAGATTCTATTGTTACTACTGCTGTAACAGGAGTAAAACGCCATCCCGCCCTTTCATCCAGCACCCTAGTAGCACAAATGTGAATGCCATTTCAGTTCAACCCTAAACCAGTCTTTGAAGGTCAAGATCTAACCCCAAACCACCAGGCCTCCCTCCCTCTCCACTCTGTCTGGCATGAGACTTGCCTCTTTTAGCCTTTGGTCACACAGGTCCAGCATTGCCTGAGAGATCTGCGTCAGGGAGTGCTTCGGCCCTGCAAACACACCAGCAAAAACATTTACTGTGGGAGTCAGGAATGACAGAGATATCATTACTTTTACTTGGTGGGGAGGAGCCCTGTGCTTTTTCATGCAAGCATTGCTTGTGATTCACCTTTCATACTCTGGTAGTAATTAAATAGAAATGTTTAACACATATTAATGAAACGAACTAAAATTTCATGTTTGTGAGATGCTCCAAGGACTTTGTTGGGTTGAAAGGAAAGTTATAAACCAATGGTCAGCAACTGCAGTCAGCCGGAGAGCCAATTTTCTGTCCCTAGGACAGCCAAAAAATTTAACAAAAAGAACCTCTGGAAACTGCAGTCCAAAACATCTGGATGGCCAAAATGTAAGAAGCTAAAAGGTCTTTTAAAGCAGGATGGACACAATGAGGTAATCCAGGTGTTCTTGGGACTGTGACTCCCAGCATTCCTCACCACTGGCTAGGTTGCTTGGGGCTGCTTTGGGCACTGCAGTTCAACAACATCTGGAGAGCAAGGTAATTCCCATTCCTGGTCTGAAACCAGCATTCATGGCTACCTCCCATTTGCTCCTTCCTTCATTGTTCCTTGGAAGAGAATCAGACTGCTAACCCAGCTGCCACTACTGTTCCTCTGTTAAGGCTGGGATACTTCATACTAGTAACCAGGACAGATGGGAGAGGAGCATTATAAATACCATTGTACGTGGCGCTGTTCTTCACAATCAGCTCGACGTGCTCTCGGAACTCCTCACGGGACGGGTAGAGGCGTTTGCGGACATTCTCACGCAGGGTCTGCAGGTCCATGGGCCTCGTGATGATCTTGTAATAATCTTTGACAACCTTCCCATTAACAGGCTGGTGGAAGGGATATGTCTGGGTGCAAAGAAAGAACCAAGATATGCTTCCATCTGCCCAGCTTGGCAACCCAAGGGGGCAAGCTGGCACCGACCATCCAGAAAAGCCACCAAAGAGCTTTCAAGCAAGCATCTCCCATGAGAAACACATTAAGCACAGACGTCAACCCCTTCATTTCTTAATATCTATTTTATTCCATTTATATCCTGCTTTTCTCCCAATATGGGACCCAAGGTGACTCACAACATAAACAAAATACAGCTGAAAGCCAATTATAATTGTTTTTAAAAGACAGATTAAAAAGATGATTAAATAAACTATCCTATTAAAACCAGCAGTAATTTTAAATGGGTTTGTTTTCATTTTAAGAGGGCAAGAACAGTCCTGTGGGATCAGACCAAGGTGGATCTATTTAATCTGCCGGGGGAGCTGTAGGCAGAAAGCTGGGGTGTAGACAGAAATTTAAAAATACCCCAGCCTCTAGCTTCCTACAGACGCTGTCAAGTACCTCTGGGAAGCAGAGAAACAGGATTCTGTACTGCCTTGGTATACAGAGACACACTCCCTCTGATCATCAAGGTGCCGTTTAGCCACCATGTAATCATTCAGATTTCGGAAGCTTTACCTTTTTTTGGACCATAAAAAAAGCCAGCTATGGCCTGAAGGAATCTGGGAACAGTAGTCCAAAAAAGTAACTTTTCCATTGACACACCTCATCCCTGAATTCATCCAACCTGAAGCCACTGGAGCTAATAAATATTTTGGTTTTATTTTTGTTTAATTTTATTAGGTTTTAACAATATTACATAGTGGTGTCATGTTAGCTTATTTTTTTAACAAGAAACAAGAAACTGGAACTAATAGATGTTTTCAAGCCATTGAAACAATATTTTGATACACTTTACATTAGACCAGGGCTGAATAATTGTGGCCCTCCAGATGTTTTCGACCCATAACTACCATAATACCTAGTTAAGGGTTGAAATAATGGTAATTAGAGAGTTGCCGACTAAAAACATCCGGAAGGTCACAGGTTACCACCTTAGACAGAGTGAGGCATTGGGGAGGAGGGTCAGCAATCACGTTACCTTCCACTCAGCCTGAACCATCCTGAATGTGTGAGCTATAGTGGGCGTGATTCTCCTGGAAATCGGGGACTGAATTTTAAGCCAGAACTGGCCAAAGCACATTCTCTCCCTGCCCCCCATAAAGACCCAAATTAAACCTCAATCTTTTTTAGAAATGCACACATGGGGGGGGGGGCGGGGGAGTGAGGCTCAGGACTGCAGTGAGACGGGGGTTTTCCCTCTCCTCTCACCCTGTCCTGATGACGCAAGCCTTCCAGCTATATGGACACCACCTCTCCCCTTGTCTCCCCTACACACAACATATTCGTCCCAGAAGCTCTTACATTGGGAAGATCTCGCATTTCATTGATAATGCCTTCCAGGACAGAGGACAGCGTTACCATGGGGTCTGTACGTCGGCGGTGGATGGATTTGTGAGGCCGCTGAAAGAGACATGAAAGGGACATTCAACACCCCTCTGTGATTCATATGCTATGGACAGCTCGTATCTTGGGAAAGAATTTGTCCAAGCTTCCAGCCTGTCTTCGCAACTTTTGCACTTTCAGAGAGGGGATCTCTTCCAGCTGTTTCTTCTATTAATCCACAAACAACTGGCCCCCATTCTGCCTGGGCATTACATTTATTTCCTATCTACAGGTTAGGCCAGTGGTTCTCAAACTGTTGGGCGCAACCCTTGGAAACTGTACAATAATAGCTGGGGGCACAGGGAGTGCAAGAAAAATTTTGTACATTAAATTACTAGTGTTTCTCAGTCCTGGGACATCAGTGGAGACAGTGGCAAGCCCCTGGCATCAGGCAGGCATTCCTGAGCCTGAAAAGCTGGCAGGCTCTCCAGAGGAGAGAGGAGGGAGACTTGAGTCCTTCTGGCATCGGGCAGAAGCGGAATCAAGGGCCAGGCACCAGGGGCTCATTCTTCCTACTTCAGCTTTTCTGTTCCAAAGGTGGAAGCGGCAGCTGGCGTGCCCCCCACACGCAGCGGAGCAGGAAGAATGCGCACCTACTGCTGCCCCACCCTCCGGGGGGGGGGTTACATCTGCATGTAGATGTAAAGGGGGTCACAGAAGTAAAAAGTCTGAGAACCACTGGGTTAGGCATTAACCTAGTCCTCTAGGTGACATGCAAGAATTTATCAACAACAAATGAAACATAATTCAAAGACTGTAACAGAGTATCTCATCAAATCCAAAATATATTTTAAAAGAGCTACAGTCATACCATAAAAGTAAAAAGAGAGTAATCAAGCATCCTCAGAATGACAACAAAAACAGTAATCAATATAAGTTTCCAATACAGTAACCAGTATAAGCTTGCAAAACCTATATACTCTATTATGAAAAATGTGATGAGGCTTGGCTCAATGACAGCACAGTCCCTGAAGAGAGAATTTAATGACACAGGGACTTACATTTAAGTAGTCACAATGCACGGTGGTTCCCACACGCCGTTTCTTCTTTGGTGGAAGCTGCTGTTTTGGGAACTTCAGGACTAAGGACTTCCTGCGAACTTCATCAGCACTGCAAGGCAGATAGAGACAAAAGACCTATTCATGAAGTCCATTTACAAAGCCCGTTGAGTCTGGAAAATCCCCACAGTCTTTAGCGGGAAGACACACTGAGCAATCCAGATCACATTGCTAGTCGACTGTATCCTTCTTAAGATTCACAACTGCTGCCAGTTCTGTTTATTCCATGCATTATTGCAATAACCCAGAGCCTTCTCAGAGGTGGCACCTCTCCTTCGGAGCAGCGTCTCCCTAACCTTCCCTCTCCAATGAAGGCCTTTAGGTGCCACATAAAAGCTTTCCTTTTTAGCCATACTTTTGACTGATGGACTGTACAGTCTTACTCTGCTACTGTTTCAAGTATGGGTAGGTCCCATCCTGATTACTGATCCAGTGCAGCTACCTTGTGTGTGCATGTCCCTTTTCAAGTCATCTGTTGACTTATGGTGATTTTTTTTAATTGTTTGGTATTTATGCCCTGCTCTTCAGCCACAAAGGCTCTCAGAGCAGCTTACAAATTGTTAAGCGATAGCAATTTACACATCTACACTGCTTTTATAGTGCACTAGGCACTCTCCAAGCAGTTTCCAATGTGTGTTAGCTAATTGCTCCCAGAAACTGGGCACACATTTAACCTTGGAGTGATTGGGATCAAACTTGCAACGTTGTGGCCTGCATACTGGCATTTAACCACTGCGCCACCAGGACAACCCCATGAATTTCAGAGGGTTTTCTTAGGCAAGGAATCCTCAGAGGTGGTTTTGCCAGTTCCTTCCTCTGAAATAGAGCCTACAGCACCTGGTATTAACTGGTAGTCTCCCATCCAAGTACTAAACAGGGCCGACCTTGCGAAACTTCCTTGCAGATCTGGTGCTTTTCTGTAGGTTTTTAGTGACATGTTTCATTCTATTGGTTCATTGCCTTGGATACATTGACAGAAAGCTAATAAACAACTTATAAAAATAAGCACAACCTGTGAGATAAAATGGGGCCTGTTTTTCAGGAGGAAACTATGGTTCACTTATTCCACACCTTTTAAGTTCACAGCTGAGAATGGACCCCACTACCTCTAACTGCCAGGGTGAAGTTGATGCTCAGCCCCTCCTTGCCTTTCCTCACCTCTCAATCAGCTGCTTCCCCAAGACGATCTTGGTCCCCTCCACTTTGATCAGTTCTTCATTGTCATTGGGAATGACTGTCTTCTCCAACTCCTCCTCTTGCTCCTCTGTCATGGCTACCGGGTTGGAGGGAGGCGCGTTCGTTTGGTAGTAGAGGGGGCAGAATTTGTTGGTCCTCATGTGCCCAATGGCACCGCAAGCGCCGCACTTCAACTGCAGGAAAAACAGAAGGCGTAAAGGATCCAGAGCACAACAGCTCAGCTCTTGAGTGGGACCAGGCTGCAGTAGTTAACAGCAGCACCTGGTGTAGCAAAAGGCAGCCGCAGAACCAGAAACTGGGGTGGCAAAGTGAGATAAATTACCACTCAGAGCCCCAGACTTTTCACTACTGTGAGAACTTTGGCAGAAAGGCATTTCTTACGGAGGGTGGGATTGGAGGGGGGAGAAAGAGGAAAGTCTTCAGTTTCATCAAAAATGGACCTATTAGGTGAATGCACACACTAGCTAATGTGCAGTCAGCGTGTCCTATCTGCAATGCCAATAAGATGTGAGCTAGAGACCTGGATGCATATAGCCAGGAAAAGAAGAGAAGACTGAGACAACATGATAGCCATCTTTAAACATCTGAAAGGATGCTATGCTGAAGGTGGAGCAAGCTTGTTTTCTGCTGCTTCACAGACTAGAATACAAACCAATTAATTCACATTACAAGGAAAGAGATTCCATCTAAATGTCAGGAAGGCCATCCTGACTGTAAGAGCTGTTCAGCCGTGGAACGGAGTGTCTCAGAGGTGGACTCTCCATCTTTGGAGGTCTGTGAACAGAGGCTGGGTGGGCATCTCTCAGGAGTGCTTTGGTTGGGCAATTCCTGCATGGCAGAATGGGGTGGGACTAGCTGGCCCTCTTGGTCCCTTCCAGCTCTAAGGAGATTTTTCACAGTACACTGTTATAGTGTTACTATTCCACTTTAACTGCTCTGGCTTCCTGCTGTGGAATTCTGGGGTTTGTAGCTTAGTGAGGCCTAAGAGCTCTCTGGCTGAGAGTTGCAAATGCCCCTCCCTAAACTGCAAATCCCAGGATTCAACAGGAGGCAGCCATAGCAAATATAGTGGAATAGTAACACTATAACAGTGTTGTCTGAAAATCTAGTAAGAGTCTAACTGCATGAAGGAGGCATCCCAAGCATGCGGTATCCTCCCCATGTTTGTCTATTCCATTTATTTTTATTTATTTCATTTTACTTATATCCCACATTTTCTCCCAACATGGCTGATGATAAAGAAGTTTAAAACAACAATTGAGTCAGCTATCCTGCGGGGGGGAAACAGTCTAAAAATATTTTTAGAAGTGTTTAAACAGTATAAAAGTGCATTAGAGTTACACAGCATTCCAGCAGCCCAACCACTGCTTCAGGCCACACTGCAGGTGTGCTAAAGAGAATGGGGAGAAATTGGATGTTGGGCTGGTTCCGCAGAATAATAATGCCAATTGAAGAAAAGCTATAGGTTGAACCTCCGCCATACACACGGATTTAATATCCATAGTTTCACTTATGCACGTTTGAAAAAATTTGCTCTCTCTAGGCATTTCTAGGTCATCCAACATGATTCTATGGTCAACATCTGATGTCCGTCTCATTGAAAATAACAGGGTTCCCTATTATCCCCAGTTTCAGGTGTCCCTGAGGGGTCTTGGAAAGTATCCCCCGCAGACACAGATACGAGAGTTGACTTATACCTTTTCGTTGGTTGCCTAATTTATGATGCCCCCACTTACCTTCAGGTCTGGCCGCTCTTTCATTTTCTTGGGCTTCTTTTCAGGCGGGCCTTTCAGTTTCTCCTTCTCTTGGTTCCGTTTGAGCCGCCTCAGCTGCTCTTGGATCCGGCGCCTTTCCTTCCGCATCTCCTCTCGATGCTGCTCATCGAAGAGAGCAAACTTCCGGCTGGAACACAAAGGTCTTACTTTAACTGGTAGCTCTAGTCGGTGCAGAGGCAATTTCATGAGATGCATCTGGCCTCTCCAAGGCTGTTTTGCATCCAGGAAAAGGGTTTTTTTTCAAAAGCAGGAGACAAACCAGAAGAAGCAGGCCCCCATCCAGCCCATGTGTTATTCCTCCCTCTCCAGAAGGCCCTTCTTACATGAACTCGTCATCCTTGGTGGTCCGGATCCTGCTATAGGCGTCAATGACCGCAGGTTTGCGGACCGTCTCACATCTCACGTATTCCTTCCCGTCCTCGTCGCAAAAGGTACGGTAGATTTTCAAGCGGCGGCCAGTGGCGGAGGAATTGAGGCTGGTCACAGAGGCTGTGTCGTCATCTTTGTGAGAGCCCCCCAGGTTTCCGGAGGTGGAAGCTGTAAGACCAAAAGGTGGCTGATGGGGCCCAGGAGAGAGCGGGCCCTGAAGCCTCCTCCCAGGCGGAGGAAGGCGGGCTTTCTGGGCAAAATGGAGGCAGGGGGACTGCCACCTCCCGGGCATCCTTGCAGCTAATGGCACATGGCCCTTCTGCCCCACCTCTCACGTCCACTGCCCCACACGCCTCCTGGCTCTCCCAGCAATTCTCAACCTCTCGTATGGAAGTCCTCCTCCTCCTCCCCATCTGTTCCTGCCCTGTTGGTTTTGCCACTTCTGTCAATGGCTCCTAACCAGGAGAGCTCTAGGGCAGCTCCATGTTCAGAAGCTGGACTAGGAGCCTTATCACACTACACGGTTACAGCACTATTATAAGAGTTATTCCACTTTAACGGCTCTGGCTGCCTCCTGTGGAATTCTGGGGTTTGTAGTTTAGTGAGGCCTACGAGCTCTCTGGCTCAGAGTACTCAATGCCCCTCCCTCACAGGAGGCAGCCAGAGCAGTTACAGTGGAATAACAGTGCTAGAACAGCGTAGTGTGATAAGACCCTGATAAACGAGGGTCAGGCTGGTCCTGATGATCCGGAAGGGCCCACCTCAACCCCCCTCCAGCATCAGGATGCCACTGGTGCCAGCGCTGCCCTCTCTCCTGCCACCTCCATGCCCTGCCCAGCACTCACCCAGCCCTTTCTTGTCCCTCTTCTCCTTCTTGATCCTCTCCTTGTCGTTGCCACTGTCCTCCCCCATCAGCATCCTCTGCAACTCCTTCCGCTCCTGCTCCTCCCTCTCCCGGGACAGCTGGGAGCTGGTCTTCTTGTTCTGGAGCATGTTCTCAATGTTCTTCCCCATCTCCTCAAAGTCACTGTCCTCAGCAGAGCTGCTGTCCGTGTCCGTGGACAAGATCTCCGTGGACTCCAGGACTCTGGAAGGGCAGAAAACCACCATGGTGAAGTTTGTCCCTGAGGCCCACATCCCAAAGGCCTGGGGCTACACACAGGAGGATGGGGACACAAAGCACCCACCCGGCTTTTACAGAATCACAACCCCCACGTCCTACTGACATTCCTACATCTAGCTCCTATGTCTCTTCAGGAAACGCTTAGTACAAACTTGCTAGATGAAAGGAATGCTGTGGCTGTAGAGTATCTTGATAGCAGTAAGGCCTTTGACAAGGTCTCCCATGACAACCTCGTAAGAAAGTTAGTAACACGTGGGCTAGACAATGCAACTGTTGGATGGATTTGCAATTGGTTGACCAACTGAACCCCAAGGGTGCCTCCTCTTCATCATGGAGTGAAGCAACTAGTGGGGTGCCACAGGGTTCTGTCCTGGGCCCAGTGCTATTCAACATCTTTATCAATGACTTGGATGAGCTGGAGGTCTCCTGAGCAAAGTCTTAACCGAGAACTCACTTGTTCTGCAGGTCAAAGATGCGCTGGCACTCCTCTTTGTACCTCTCCTGGTGCTCTGCAACAGAGAAGCGAGACCCGCGGGCAAATTTGCTCATGGGGCCCTCACCCGAGCGAGCCTGCTCGGTGGACATGGTGCGCACAACGTCAATCACCTCCCAGCGGGAGAGCTTCTTGATCTGCAGGAGGAGAGATTTGCTGACTGCAGAAGGCTGCTGGGGAGGCACCCGCAGGAAGAGGAGAGAAAGACCAGGCACGCCCCCCTTTCACAGCTCACCTCCTCTTCAGGAACCCCGAACTTGCGCAGAAGCTGCTTTGCGTTTTTGAGAGACAGGCGCCGGAGATCCGCATCTGTCCCGGTCACCGTCTTCTTCACGGGCTGGGGCTCCTTATCATCCTGCTTGAAGAAGAGCACAACTCTTCTTTCCCCACGGCTTCCTTCCACTGCTACCCCCTCCCTTGCAAGCGCTGGTCCAGCTGAGGAGGAACTCTGGGACAGCCTCATGGACTCCCCAAACCCTAAAACCATTTCCCCCTTCCTCTCCTTGCCAATGGGTCAGAGGAGGGAGCAGAAAGGAGGCCCCTCAGACACTGCCAGCAACTATGGCAGGCTTGGCTCTCGTATGATTACTGCTGTTGTTCTTACCACTGCTGGTACTACTACAAGTCCCAAAAGCAGGACTCAAGGCAGCTTACCAATTTTGTTTAAACATGCAAAATACCAATATTAAAATGGAACTACACTATCAATAATGTTAAAAACAATTTAAAACAGAATGCCACTGGGTGCCAGCGCCTGCGGCCCACAGACCCCCAGAGGGCCACGATGTCCTCACAGGGGGTCAGCGAAGGTTTGAAGGCTGCTCAGCCCATGTGACAGGAGACAAGGCAAAAGCTGGCTGGCTTGGCCTGCGCATTGCCATTCAATCTGCTCCAGCCACAAACTTGCAGGAAGAAGCAGGAGAAAAGTCTTCCCTCCTCCTCCAGTGCCTCTGACAGAAGGTTTCATGGATGTTGTAATTGCATCATCATCATTATTATTGCATTATTGTTAGTAGAAGTAGTAGTAGTACTATTAGTATTTAGTTTTACATTTTGAGTTAAGTCTTAGGAGACTGCAGAAGCAAAAGATAATTAATGGGGGTCCCTGGTAAAGAAAAAGTTCAGAACCACTGACTCAAAACATGCAAGTAAAAATAATAAAAAGCTCTTTAAAAACAATATAACTAAAACCCTCTTATAAGCTTCTTCTTTAAAACCCTTCAGTTCTTGAAAACCTGTGGGAATTTTTTAAAAAATATCTTCGCTTGCCAAAGGAAGGCTAGCAAGGAGTGTGTGTGTGTGTGGGGGGGTAGCCTCTGTAGCGAGGCACCCACCCAAAAGTCCGCCCTCCCTTCACATCCCCACCGGCCTTGCCTGTTACGATGGTAGGACTGGGGCTTACAGCCTTTCCTGGGGGCCTAGGCAAGCTCCTGGAGAGGGATATGGTTTTGTTAGACAGCCTGGACTTAAGATGGCTTCCCACCCTGCCCCTTCTCCTAGCCTGGCTCATTCGCTTACTTTCTGCTGTGTTGGTTTGTTTGGGATCTTCACATAGGAGAACCCTTCCCCACACCCTGTAGGGTCTGCAACTCCGGTCACTTCCAGGAGACATTTCCCCTTCATGGCTGCAATGAAGGCTCGTGTGGTGTTCCAGGGAGCCGTGCGCACCTGGAAGGAGGCAAGAGAGGAAGCCATTACACCTCAAAGCAAAGGTGGTCCTCATCCAAGGCTCTGTTTCAGTCACTGCCTGGCCCAGGCCCAGCCCTTGCCCTGCATATTGATGGCCTTACCTCATCATCTATTTTCATTTGGAAGTCCTCCTCATTTTCTTCTTCTGGGGCAAAGAAGGATTTCTCCCCATAACCTGCATCCTGAGGGAAAAGAGAGAGAGAACAAGTTATTTTCCCAAAAACTGCTTGGGACACAGATTCACGCCTTGAGAGGCTCAAGCAGTACAACACAGCCAGCGACTGCTCTGCTCACACAGAAGATGGGCTAGGGCTCACTCTTCTCTTCTCTTCCTTGAAGAACATACTTTTTAATCTTAATTTTAATTGTGCTTAGGCACTAGGGATGAAGACGACTTCACAACCAACATTTCTGTCCTGCTTCAAAACTACCAGTACACACTGCAGAGAATTAAACACATACAAACATTTGTATTGCATTGCGAAGACAAGCAATTTCACAAGAGATGCGATCTTTCCACTTTGGTGAGCAGCAACACAGATATAGCATATGTAATCAAAACAGTTAAGGATTCCTGCTCTCACCAACCCAGAGAATGCTCTGCAGTGAAACACTGCATTTATTAAAAGGAGGACAAGGGGAAAAAAGAAGTCTGTTGGCACTTTTAAAACTAAGTTCTATTTCAGCAACAAAAGCTTATGCTGAAACAAACTGCAAGATTCTGGACTAGCAAAGTTTGCAGAAGACACAAGCTCACCTTCAAGCGCTGCTCAGCCGAGATCATGCTGTAATAGGCACAGCACTGCTCTGGGGACACCATCGCTCTGATCTCCTCTTCGGTTGGGAGCCGGAAGTCTGGCTTCAGAACCCACCAGTTGGAGTCCATCCCTGGAACCAGCAACAGTCACAACTGAGATGTGCCAAGAAAGAGTCACTAGCACCCAGGGTTGAAGGGGAGAATTGTTACTTAATCCTTTTATAACCTATAGATAGCAAGAAGTGACGTTGGGAGCATTGCCACTGAACAGCAATCCCTTCCCAAGAAGATGGTGGCCACCGGAGCATGACTGGGACACAGTATTTTTGCCTACCAGTGCGCTTGAAGTCTGCACACAGTTTCAGCCGCTTCCGGATACTGCTCTCTGAGTGAGAAGGAAATGCCTTCTTAATATCCTCCATGCGGATCCTCCTGGGCCGATCTCTGCTTTTCCAGAAGAGGCGATATATGAAGACCTGGCAAGGAAGACAAAAAGCAGGCTAGAATCACAGGGACAAAAGTGACTCGTGTGTGCCTGAGCCCAAGGGTGGGCCATGTGTCAATTTCTCTTCTCAAATCCCCCTCATTGGGGACTCAAACTCGCCTTCTCCACACAGAAATCCAAATGTTCCTCTGTAGCCTCAAAATGGCAGCAGGAAAGGATGTTGCATCACTTCCTGTCACCATTTTGAGAAGGGCCACAGAGGTAAAAGGATATATTTGAGGGTGCTATAGAGTCTTTAGGTCCCTGTGGGGGCAGGAAGGGATATTTTTGCATGTTTTCACCATGGAGGGAGCATTCTACAAAATTTCCAAAGAGAGCCCCAGATAGAATGTGTTACAGTAATCCAAACAGGGTGTAATCAAGGCATGTGTCACTGTAGCCAGAGCTGACATCTCAAAGAACAGACACAGTTGGCACACTAGCTGTGCAAATTCACTCTTGGCCACTACTCCTGGATGCAAGCTTGAGATTTCAGGGGGAGTGTAACTCCATCCAGCACAGGCAGAATTCCCCATTCCCTGATCTACCTTTTGACTGACCAGGAGGCACCTCTTTCTTGTCTGAATAGAGTTTGTTTGTCCTCATCTGACAGAAGACATTGGTTCAGAATCAGGTGGAAAAAGGAGATTAGAGTTGGGTGTTATCAGCATATTGATGACACCAAACCCCAAAATTCTGGATGGCCTCTCCCAGTGGTTTCATATACAGCACACATGGTCACTATGCAAACTACCTTATAACATTTTTACTAGCTTTCCCTCCTAGCCGGTGCCCATGCAGTCCAGAAAGACAACACTGACTGCAAGCACGTGGCAAGCTACTTCCTAAAAATAATCCTGACTTTCCCGTCTCTTCCCGGCTATCTTACTGCAGAAATCATACCGTGTGCAATCCCTCCCAAACAAACCTGCAGGAAGTCTCGGATGTGCGTGTTGGCCCGCTTGGAGTTGGGCCCAGGTACTTCAAAGAGAGGGCACTCCTGTCCAACGACAAAGATATCCACCAGCTCTCGGATGTAGTAGCCTTGCCGTGTGCGGATAATCAGGAAGTCCGTCTCAGGCATCTTGTGAAGATAGATCG
This sequence comes from Gambelia wislizenii, assembly GCA_030847615.1. NCBI lineage: Eukaryota > Metazoa > Chordata > Lepidosauria > Squamata > Crotaphytidae > Gambelia > Gambelia wislizenii. The sequence goes on along the minus strand of JAUMIR010000011.1, from coordinate 38,366,684 downwards.
GAGCCCTGAATAGATTGTTTTCAAATGCCTGACAAGAGAGAGGCAGTCATTTTAGTTAACTGCAAGAGAAAAAGAAGGATCCTGCAAAATCCTACAGGCCAGAGTTACTATTACAAGCGCCTCAGGGTTCTTGTCAAATGCAAGAGAGAGGTAGTACAAAGCAGCCTCCATGAAAAGCGAGCAGGAACCCTCAGATGTTTCTACACCACAGTGTAAAGCTCATGACACACTGAGTTAGTTTCCATCCTTCAAAGACAACTGAAGTACAAAAAAAAAAAAAAATATTAAGAAAGCTCAAGAATGGAGTTTTCACTCCCATTTTTTTCCAGATCACTGTGACTCTTGCCACTGACTTATTTGTATCTCACTGCTCTGAATCACTACCACCAACTTAGTAGCTAGGATCCAACCCATCCCTTCTCACCCTTGCCCTTCTCCCATGGCATGGCTTCTCAGAAAGCACAGAGAATCCTGTCTCCCTGCTTGATCCAGAGAGAAAGAGGAAGGAGGCTCCAGAGCCATGCTACACAAAGGGGTAGTCTGCAAACCAGTGTCAATCCACAAGCCATTGACCTGAGCAATTTTCCAGGGGGGGCAGGAAATGGAATAGCCATAGCCAAAGTCACAAGTATAGTCCAGCCCCTGACAGAAGGGGGGGGGGGTGATGCCAGTCTGCTACATCAGAGATTTGAGAACCACTGCTCTATTGTTCATGAAGGCTTTTGCTCTAATACACCTTTAGAAGTGTCCAAAGCCTCACTGTTGATTTCAAACATTAGAGAAACCCTACCCAAGAGCTGTGCACATAGTGCTGCTGTACAAAATGGCTCCTTGGAGGAGCAAAGAACCAGAAGACAGATTAACAGCAGGCACACTTCCCGCTGCTGCCAGAGACAAGGGACAGCACCCATTGAACCTCTTGAATTCCTCTCCTCTCCTTCGCTTTTATTGGGAAACCAGTATAGGTGGAGCTCAGCCCTGCCAACAGCTCAGCCAACTGGAAATGGATGGCAATCCACAGGTCTGTAGCGTTTTATCCTTTGGAAGAGCTCAACTCCTCTCCTGTCCCTACCCCAAAGACACACAAATCCAACCGTGACCCCCACCCCACCTCCAAGATAGTAAAAGACAGACATCTCACCTGGAGCAGCTGGCCTGGGTGAAGGGATCCCAAGAAGGGGGAGGTATGGCAGTACACTGTCTCTCCATATTTACAGTCAGGGGCGCCCGGATCCTTGCCCGGCTTCTACCAGGAGCAAGAGAGAGGGAGAAAGACAGCTCAGGTCAAATGGCAGACTTGGGTTGCAGGATCTCAGCACCAGCAGCCAAAGACACACACTCACCCGTTTGTAGTAGTTCTTGATCTTGGTCGCCATCCCCACCTGCATCATCAAGGGGGCATTTTCCTCACTGTACTCTGCCAGAATGAGGTCGCCATCCTTGCCAGTGAGGTCCTGCGGGGTGCGCATGAAGAACATCTCCCCACCACCAGAGGCCTGTCGCTCCTGTTCTCTCATCTGGGCACAGCACAAAGAAGAGAAGGCATCAGGGGACCAAAGACAGTCAGAAACACACACACACAACAACAACAACAACAGCAGCAGCAGGAGCAGCAATGCAAATCTCTCTTCACCTCTGACTGCTTGGTGCAAGTTTGAAGCCCTCAAGTCAGGGAACAACAAAGAGCAAAGCAAGTGAAATGGGGGAAGGTCAAACTGTGGGGCATCAACAGGCAATGGCGGGGGGTGGGCTTTACCTTGGCTTTCTTCTTGATCTGCTTCAGCAGTGGCTGCACGGAATGGGGGCCCGAATGGGACAAGGCCCCAAAGGAGTATTTCTTCAAAGGCGGCCGATGGAACTGGCGCAGCTTCATGGGGCCCATGTGGGTGGGGAAGAAAGGCTGCCGGAGCTCCACGGCAGGGATCGAGTGCTGCACAAAGGCAAAACACAGAGGGGGAAAGAGAGAGAGAGAGAGAGAGATGGAGATGCTCTCTGTCAGCACAAAAAAAAAAAGACAAAGAAAACAAAAGCGGGCTCCATCCCAGCCAAAGGGATGTCTCCCACACACAGGAAAAAGGGTCCAGGCATCGCTAAAGATCAGGGGGTGGCCCATTATAACATAAAAGGATGGGCCCACTGGAAAACACCTCAATGCTACATCCAAAGCCCAGCAAATATCTTGCTGAAAGCTGATTCACCCTGTTCCTGCATGTGGAACCCTGGCCCACTGTAGCAGTTAACACCTTGTACGGCTGTGTGTTTTTTACAGACACACTGCACTCAGGAGGCTGAAATTCTGAACCTAATCACACTTTTACACAGTCAGCACTCATGCACGCACACACACACACACACACACACTCGCTACCACTGGTCCTAACCTGGATGATGTTGCCTCCAAAGGTTCCACGAAGGCCCTGTTGCTTGGGATAATAAAACTCATCATTGGAGAGGTTCCAGGGGTCCTTCACCTCTGGCTGAGACATGTTCTAAATTTAGAGCAAAAGAAAGCAGCAGTCAGGGTTTCTCTTTCTTCCCACCTGCCCTTCCTAGGCACAGAGAACAGAGCCACCCGCCACCCCCACCCACAAACCTGCTGAGGCTCTTCCTTAATGACTCCCGTTTTCCCCAAGAGGATCCGGCTCTTCTTTAGTGAAGATTCTTTCTTGTTCTCCTTGGAAGGAGAGTTCAAGGTCATCTCTTCCTTCTCGTCAGGAATTTCTAGGACAGAGCACATGAGAAAAGTTCGGGGAATGCTGTCCTGAGTTATCCCCATATCCATTAGCATGGGTGGGAGCTGTGTGGCTTTCCAGATGTTGCAGCTCCCAGCAGCCATAGTCAATGGTGGGGGATTATGAGAGCTGCAGTCCAACAATGACCATAGAGCCACACAGTTCACATCCCTGGACACAGTGCAAAACTTGAGAAATCTCTTTCAGCCAAATATAAAAGGGTTGGAACAGAAAAAAAGCCTATTTTTGTTTAAAGCTCTTCTTGTCAGTAATTAAACCTTAGGAGAAAAGCACTGTAGGATGGGCAAAAATCTGTACAAAATCAAGGGAACTTCCAAATGATGTTCTGGTGGTGGAAGGGGCATGGCAGAGGGTCAGATGAGGACCCCAAGAAGGAAGAATTCAACCCAAGGCCCCCAACCCCATTAACTCCCTTAAAGGACAGATCATCTCACTCTATGTGCATTTAATCTAACTCCTACATTTAAACATGGTGGAGCGGAGACTAGTTAACTGTCATGCTTCTTCAAAAGAACCTTGGCAACTGCAGTTCTCTGAGAGAGCTGAGAATTCTAAGTAGAGACCTTCAGGCCCTTCGCATATCTACAATTCACATAATGCCTTAAGAGAACTCAGCAAAGTCATTTCCTGGGAGCCAAAGAACAGGCATTTCATTTGCCTTGAAGAAGTTGTTCAAAGGAACACTTTCTTCAGCTTGTATGAATTTGTAGGAAATCTAGAAGGCATCTAGTGACCACCTCATTTGTTCAACGCCTGCCGGCCAAGGAGAAAAGACATCTGTTTTACAGACATACCCAGGATGATATTTTCATCATTTGGGTCCAGGGTCAAGACTGGTGGGGCCAAGACAGACTCCATTGCCTCGTCATCCCAAATTATGTTGTCCTCCCAACGGCCGTAGACCAGCTCTTCATTGTCAATGGGGAAAATAGAAAACCAGGGCTTGTCTTCATCCAGGGATGCTGCAGTGATAAAAGAAAGGCACATTCGCCAAGGGCTACAAAGGATGGGGAAACAACCCAACCCCTGCTCCCACATCTCACTCAAATGTGGCCTTGTACCCACACCAAAGGACAAAACACCCGAAGATTTTCCAGAGGAGAGGCAAGTCCCAAGGTTAGCATGTCACTGTACCACTCTGAGACATGCAAGAAGAATATATGCCAACATGCTGCCAAACAGCTAGCATATGTAGGTGTCTCCAAGTCACCTCCCATCTTACGGTGATCCTATGAATTTCACAGGGTTTTCACAGGCAAAGAATATGTTGCTTTCCTCTGTCCTAGATCATAAGAGTATTCCCTGACTGTTCCCCAACCTAAACGCAAGATAGGCCTGAGCCTGCATAGCTTCTGAGATCAGATAGGATCTGGCACTTTTAGAATATTTAACAATTGAGAAAGAAAGTGGAAAGGAGAGAGGGCATGAAAAGAAAAGCAAAGGAAGGAGGACAGGAAAAGAATAGATAACTTTGAAAATAAACTGCCCTGAACTACACAAATCACAAGGTGTTACACCAAAATAGGTCACAGTATCAGAATAGATCACAACCCTACTACTAAATCACCTATTTTATCAAAGCAGAGGAGAGACAGGAAGAGGTGCTCTTGACAAACAGAGAAGAGCCTTGTTTCAGAGCTGGATCCTGCCAGATAACTGTCACCATCCCCTTTCTGCACAGTTTCACAGAACATCTCCCCGTGCTGTGGCCCCAGCCGCTTCCCCTCCTCTTCCTCACCTTGTTGTTCTGGGAGCTGCTTCTCTTTGCCCTTGGCAAGGCCCAGGACTCCTGCCACGCTGGGCTTCTGCACCAGAGGAACGGGCAAATTGAGCAGAGAGCCACTGCGGTTCAGCCCTGAGGATGGAAGTGAGAGAACACGGAACTGATTGGGGAGCAGCTACACCTAAATGCAGCCAAGGCTGGTCCAGGGCAAGAGGGCCGGCCTACCTTGCTGGGCGTTGTAGGCAGTGGCATTCCGCGTCATGCTAGAGGGCAGCCACCCAGCCAGACTGGCGCGCTGCGTTTTGGTCCCTTTGTGCTTGATGTCCTCTCCATTCCAGATCACGTCGTCCTCCCACTGGAGCTGAGTGACCATGAGGAAGTGCTCATCGGCCAGCAGCTCATCCCTCTCAGCCTCAGCACTCTACGGAGGGGGAGAAGGACGGACAGATAAACAGATAGAGAGATGTTCTCAGGACATCAGCAGCCCCCCGCCTCCTCCTCCTCCTGCCTGAGGTTTGGGGCTCCTTTCCCTGACTCACCTCCTCCTCCTCCTCTTTGGAATCTTTCAGCTTGAAACCATAGTCAAAGCCACTGCCGTCTTCAGGGATACCCAGCATATCATACCAGAGCTGGGCAGGCCCATAGCGCCACTCGGCCACCTTGGGCCTGGTGTCTGCCACTTTGTCTGCATCGCCTGTCGACTGGGAGAACTTGGACTCCACGGGGGCCATCATGGTGATCTGAAAGGACAGAAGGTCAAGAAAGGAAAGTGGGTGTGTTCCCAGAGGACTGGCTGCACTGATCCACCTTCAATCATCTTTCTAGGAGAGGGGTGGGCAACTGCCCAAGGGTTAGGGGCCAATTTCCCCACCCCAGGTCCCACCCAAGACCCTACCCACAACAACAACTCCACATTTCTCCATTCTCCTCTGCAGTCCCTCTCAAAAAGGGGACAGGAAGTGACATAATGTCACTTCCTGTCACCATTTTGAAAGAAATTGTAGAGGAAAATGGATGTATTTGGAGAACGCAGAGGGATCTGGGGTGCTTGTGGGGATGGGAATATTTCTGTCTGGTTTGGGGGACAAAAGTTGGCTGAAAATCAAGCTGACTTTTTTTAAATGGTTGGATGTGGGGCTCTGAAGATCTGGGTGAGGGGGATTCAGGGACTACCAAATTGGGACCCAAGGGCCACATGCAACCTGCAGACCACACTATGGCTACTCCTGTTCTGGGATGTCTCCAGATAAGCTTCTGTCCTCATGCCCCACCCTTCCAGGTGCTCAAGAGACCCCCCAGCACAGACCTCCTCTCTTTCCAGAGACCCACCTCATCATCAGAAAGGCACTGCTCCGGAGGAGGTGGTGGAGCATATTCATATGCCCAAGGGGACTTCCCTTCTGCACCCGCCTCGGGCACCGTTTCTCCTTCCTGGATTTGCATGTCCGGAATTGACTCCCGGTGTTTCTTCTTGCGCTTCCGGCGGGCGCTACGCCACACAGATGGGATGTTCTTCCCAGGGCCAAAGAGACGCAGGAAGCGGAGCACCTTGGGGGAAGAGGAGGGAGAAGAGAATTGCTGAGAAAGAAAGGAAGGACAGCAAAGTAACTGGCATGCCGCCACTCTGGCATGCCAGGGGAGAAGGAAGTTCATCCTGAGGTTATGTCTTTGCCTCCCACTGGCTGCAGGGTAAAAAGGCAACCGTGGAAGTGAATTCTTCCATATTCTCGAGACCCCTGAAAGCCCGATTTATATTTCTTTAATCAATGATCCTGAGCTAATTTTTCACTCGAAAAGGCCCAAAGCATGCCAGCTTCCAGCATAAGCCTTCAGCTCAATCTCCTGACTTACTTCACCAGGTCTTACCCTCAAGCCCTACCTTGCCTGGACGGAATTCAGGAAAGAGCTCTGTGACGCTCGGCAGTGGCTTGGTGGCATCTCGTTGCATGATCCCCGCCAGGGGCAGCGTGAGCTTGCCTTCCTTGGACTCTGCCTTCCTTGAATCCTGGGACCCCATCTCTGAATCAGAATCCGAAGAGCTGCTGGAATCCATCTTCTCCGAGGAGGAGGGAGCAATGATGGAAGGCAGAATGATGCCATCGCCGTCTTCAGAGCCTGGAAGAGAACAAGTCTCTCAGTCAAAGGGAAGCCCCTCTTCTCTCACCCCAGTGTGACAGACGCAAAGCATACCAGGCATCTGAGGCCCAAATGCAGCATCTCAGTAGGAATCTAGCATCTTGAGAATCTCAAGTTTATGTTTAAAAAGGGGGAGAGGGGAGAGAGAAAGAGAAGCCAAGAGAATCCTCTAGAAAACATTCAACCTGGCTAGGCTCTGCATTTACAATGTTTTTTAAATCCTCAGAAGGCCAAATGCTCCCAAGTACATTCTTACATTATCTGTGGACAGAAAAACACTTGTGCATTCTTTTTCAAAGTTCTTTTCACTTTTAAAAGCCACCAGGGGTTTAACCAAATGAGTCTCTGTTGGCCACAGCTGCCACAGAACTGCACACGGGCTCAAGTGCCCACTGGCGAGTACTCTGAGCCTCACAAGCTCCTGAGGGGTACAGACATACCCAAAGAAGCAGCTTCCTTGTCATCTTCTTTTTTCACTGGCACTGGAGGCGGGGGAGGGGGAGGCATCAGCTTGGAATCAATGTCTTCAGAATCGGCGTCGTAATCGTCATCGTCATCTGGGGAATAAAGTAGGGAACTCACTGGTCAGCCCTTCTCTCACGCCACAACCATGGCCTATTGTCCTTGTTAGAATCCACCAGTGTGACCATTCCAAGATGACCAGGACACCCTCCCGCATCCCAAACAGCCTCCATTCCCCCAGATTTCCCCACACAGCTATTTATGTACTCATTTTACTTACATATGGTTTATGTTTCCCTTTAATAGAAAGGGAAATTAACAGAAAGTACTGAAAAACATTAAAACGAAGAGCAGCAAATCAATACCCACTGCTTCTATACTCAATCCTTTGATGAGTATCTGGGCTTGATCCAAACCTCTCATGCTTGCTTAAGTTTCTTTGTTATTTATGACATGTGAATGGACCTTTTGTTCCTTATGAGATGCTGCCTTGTTCTGCTTTGTTGTAATTTAAAGGAACATTTCTCAAACTAAAGAATATAAAAAAGAACAAAGCTACAAGGACAGAAATGGCAACTATAAAAATCAATAAAGAGCTAGACCCTAATGCCATAATCCACTATAAAACAAATGCTAACTGCAAAGGCAATGCAAAACAAAAGGAAGTATTTGCTTAGCACTGCCAGGGCATCATGCTGGCCATCAAGTGAGCTTCCCTAGAAAGGGGATTAATCATGCAGAGGATCCCTTGCTCCAGTCCACACCAGGCTAACACTGGATGAGCAAAAGTTGCTCAGTCACATCGCTGCAGGAGATGGCAGCCCTTCAAGTACCCAACTCCTGAGCCATATTTGCAATCAAGGGATGAAATGGGAGGAGGTCAAAGAACCCAAAAGATGGCTTTGTCTTTTTAAATAACCTTTCCCCTCCTTCCCTATGACCATGTTTACAAAATTGAGGCACCAGCCAAAGGAATGGAAACATGAAGTGCTAAGGCACCAGACTGATGCAATCTTCCGCATTACCAGCTCCTCCAGTGGGGGGTAAGAGGTGGGGTAGAGTGTAAAGGGGTGACAAAGGTTACAATGCAAACCTGACTCTTCTCAAGATACAGTTGTCCCTCCACATTCGCGAACTTCACATTCGCGGTTTCGGTTATTCGCGGTTTTGGGAGGGCCCCCCCGGGCCCCCCCAAAACCGCGACACGGGGCCTCCAGAGGCCCCGTGAAAGACATAGAGGGAGCGGGGAGGCCCAGGGAGGCGTCCACAGGGCCCCTGGAGGCGCTCCGGAGGCCCCATGAAGGCCTGGGGAGGGGTGGGGAGGCGATCCTGGGGCCTCCGGAGACGCTCCGGAGGCCCCAGAAAGGCCTGGGGACGGGGTGGGGAGGGCTGGGGAGGCGATCCTGGGGCCTCCGGAGACGCTCCGGAGGCCACAGAAATGCCTGGGGACGGGGTGGGGAGGGCTGGGGAGGCGATCCTGGGGCCTCCGGAGCATCTCCGGAGGCCCCAGGAAGGCCTGGGGAGGGCTGGGGAGGCGATCCTGGGGCCTCCGGAGCATCTCCGGAGGCCCCAGAAAGGCTTGGGGACGGGGTGGGGAGGGCTGGGGAGGCGATCCTGGGGCCTCCGGAGACGCTCCGGAGGCCCCAGGAAGGCTTGGGGACGGGGTGGGGAGGGCTGGGGAGGCGATCCTGGGGCCTCCGGAGACGCTCCGGAGGCCCCAGGAAGGCCTGGGGACGGGGTGGGGAGGGTTGGGGAGGCGATCCTGGGGCCTCCGGAGACGCGAAGGCCTGGGAAGGGCGGGAGGAAGGGCCGGGGAGGCCTCCGCGGGGCCTAGGAAGGCCCCGCGAAGGCCTGGGGAGGGAGGGAGGAAGGGCCGGGGAGACCTCCGCGGGGCCTAGCAAGGCCCCGCAAAGGCCTGGGGAGGGAGGGAGGGCCGGGGAGGCCTCTGCGGGGCCTCGGAAGGCCCCGCGAAGGCCTGGGGAGGGAGGGAGGGAGGGAGGGCCTTGGAGACCTCCGCGGGGCCTAGCAAGGCCCCGCGAAGGCTTGGGGAGGGAGGGAGGGAGGGCCGGGGAGACCTTCGTGGGGCCTAGGAAGGCCCCGCAAAGGCCTGGGGAGGGAGGGGGGAGGGGTGTCGTTATTCGCGGTTTTTTCACATTCGCGGGGGTCCGTGGAACGGAACCCCCGCGAATGTGAAGGGACGACTGTATAAAGCAGTCCCTAAGAGCGCAGCATGTGAACAGCTCCCAGTTGCCATCTCCCTTACAGCCCCATCTGGTCCTTGCTCCCAAGGTTAACGCCTCACTCCTTCAGAGCAGGGCATCCCATCCTGTGGTACCCAGTTATGTGGAATGCTCTTCCCTCTGAAATTCAGCAGGCTCCAATGTGTTGAAAACTTAACACCATTTGCAAGCCTCCCCTGTAGTCCAACTCACCACTTCTTCCAGAAAGAATGTAAATGCTGTATTTTAATTTTGTGAATTATCTCTACTGTATGGATTGTGTATGTGTTTGCTTATTTATTCATATAGCACTATCAATATACTCTAGTTTGAAATTAAAATAAAGGACTTCCTGTACAAACATACCATAGAGTTGCTTTGGAGGACCTAGTAATTCCTAGAGAGGACACCTCTCTAGCATTTTCCAGCACAAGTCTATGGTATGTGTCCCCTATTTTGTTTCCCTCATATAACTGAAACCAAGGGTATTGGTTCCACAGATATGGGTTGGGGCACAGCCTGTACATAAGGGCTGAGGCATTACCTGTACATAAATAAATACAAAATGAAGGAGAAGGGAAACAGATCGCCAGGCCAGGTATCAACTGGATGACTGGAGCGGGGGGGGGGGAATCAGTCAAGCATCAGTAACTGCAAAAGTTTTATGATAGGGGAGAAAAAGAAGCATCTGTCACCAATTACCTGTCCTCTGAACTGGCTGAAGGTTGCCCATCGCCTGCCGATACCTGCGGCTCTCGTCTTCAGCCACCTCATTAATATCGGAATAATCCACAGCATCTTCAGTGCTCTTAACCCAGCCTGGAATAAAATGAAAGAAAACACCCAATCACAAAAAAAGCAACAGAACCAACAACTAACACACCTCCCCATCTCACCCTCTTTCCACTCATTTGCTAAGGATCCCCAAACCGAAGTACAGACTCCACAAGATCCTAATTTCACTTTTATTCACTCCAGCAACTGGAAAAAGGAAAACAGAGCAAGACAAGGAACTAGAAAGAAAAAGCGTTTTAAAAAATGAGCATGGGCTTTAGCACCGAGGTTTTCCTGCTCCTTCTGCCACAATCTCCCCACACAGAGATGGTAATGAGGATAGAGAAAAGTGTCACTGGCTTTAAAAATGTAATTTAATTTGTACTACGTCTCCCTCATGGACTCTGCTTGCTAACACACCTGGATTCAGCATTAGATATAGGAGACTGAAGGAGGAAACACCTGCATCTGAGGACTAGAGTTCGAATCAAGACTCTGATGTGTTTGCTCCAAGGTTTGGAAACAGGACTTCTAGGAGTGGAACCTAGGCCTCTCCTCTCTGGGACGGCCCATGCTGATTCTCCTAAAGTCACACTGGGGAGTTTCTTAGGTACAGTTATTTTACTTGTCACAAAATCCATGTTTTAATGTTTGGTCCAGATTGGGGCGTGGCAAAACAAGCAGGCACAAATGAAGAGATCCAACCCACTGGATCCATTTTTATCACATATACCAGAGTCTCTTTTGGATTTCTGGGGGACCAAAGCTTTTCTCCCACTCTCACCGCACAGTCAGCGGGGCAAAAGAAGCCTCTCACCTTCCTCATCCAGCTGGGCTCCATCTGCCTCAGAAGCATCATCTTCACTGGCGGTGATTTCAGTGATGAGGCTGCCCAGACCCAGCGCCCCAAGTCCAGCCAAATGCTTTTTGGATTCCTGGAGGGAGGTGATAGAAAGAGAACATGCTTTGACCAGGAGTGTTGATGGGGGCAGGAGGAGGAAACTTCAGACTATGGCTGGAAACTTGTTAGTGATGAAGACATGCACAACTCAGGATTGCACATAAGTAGGTCTTGTTTTGGACCTGCACAAGGAGCTAATTACCAACCCCTTGAACTTCACCCCAAACCTCCCTTGTCCAGCAGCTCTCAAGCTACCACTGTTTAGGAGAAAGTGGGAATTGACTCAGGCCTGTGACTCCAAGATCATCATTTTTCTTCTTCTCCTACATGATTTTTAACATATTTGCAAGATGAAATGACCCAGGTGAAGCTTTGTAAGTTTGCACAACATTCTCTTCTGCACTTTGGCTGGCCGATAAAGATCTTTTTGTGGGTTTTGTTGAATTCTCTTATCCTAAATTTGCTTTTCTTGCTCCTCTTGCTGCTGTCATGTTATAGCTGCTGCTATCCTGACACCTGTAGTGCATTAAATCTGGTTTGGAAGGACCCTGTCGTGTAAGTTGGGAATGTTACTTTTTTTGAGCCAGCTTGGGAACTCTGTAAGCTCTGTGGGTTCCAAGGAGGGGAAGTAACTTCCCTATACAGCCATCAGCTAACACACTTTGGAAACCACTTAGAGAGGGCCTGGCATGCTATAATGTGGTGTAAATGGGTAGGTGCTATCGCTAAACAATTTGTAAGCCACTCTGAGAGCTTTTGTGGCTGTGGGAGTGCCCAGGGGCTGGGAGCTGTACTACCGTTGTCCCTTCATATTTGCTGGGGTTTGGTTCCAGGCCCCCCACCCCCTGTGGATACCAAAATCCGTGAATACTCAAGTCCCATTATACACAATTGGCATAGCAAAATGGTGCCCCTTATATAGGATGCCAAAATCAAGGTTTGCTTTTTGGATTATTATTTTTTTAAGAATATTTTCAAGCCGTGAATACTTAAATCCGTGGATACCAAATCTGTGGATATGGAGGAACAACTGTACTGTCATAAATAAAAATATAAAATAAAATCACGACTTCCCAGTGTTGTCTCAAAGAGGAGGAAGGAAGGGGTCGCCTCTTCTTCCTCCTCCTCCTCCTCCTTATGCTAAGCAAAGTGACTACAGTTGTCCCTCCGTATCCACGGATTTGGTATCCATGGATTTAAGTATTCACGGCTTGAAAATATTCTTAAAATAATAATAATAATAATAACCTTGATTTGGCCATCTTATATAAGGGACACCATTTTGCTATGCCACTGCATATAATGGGACTTGAGTATTCATGGATTTTGATATCCACAAGGGTGTGTGGGAGGGTCCTGGAACCAAACCCCAGCGGATATGAAGGGACAACTGTATTTGCATGGCTCCTTCCTATGGAGTCCTGGGATTTGTAGTTTAGTGAGGCACCTGCACTCTTTGTCACAGAACACTAAAGATCTTGAGGTTGTCTACTATACGGTGTAAACACCACACACACACGCGCGCGCACAGAATTCGCCTGGAATACAGTACAGTTGTCCCTCCGTATCCGCGGACTTAAGTATCCACGTCTTATCGAAGGGCCACCGTTTTGCTCTGCCATTGCAGAGTGGGGCGTGAGTATTCACGGGTTTTGGTATCCACGGGGGTGGGGTGTGTGTGTCCTGGAACCCAACCCCAGCGGGTACGAAGGGCCCCCTGTCCTGCAGCTCCCATTCCCGTGGCCGGGGATGCTGGGAGCTGCAGTGCCCGCCCTTCGCCCTTCGTTCTCCCTTCTTACCTGGTCGAGCAGCCCCTCGCCCTCCAGCTGGCCCTGCTCGTTGATGTTGCCGAAGAGGAAGCCGGCCAGCGAGAAGGAGCCGGGCGAGGAGGAGGAGGAGGAGGGCAGCGCCCGGCCAGCCCCGCCTGGGCCGCCATCGCCGCCCGCGGCCTCCGCCTCCTCCTCCTCCTCCTCCTCGCTCTCCGAGTCCGACATGACAGAGAGAGAGAGACGCTTCCTCGCCGCCGCCGCCGCCACAGCAACCGCGCCGCCGGGCCCTCTTCACACCGGAAGCGGAAGCCGCGCACTTCCTCCGCAGGACCATAGAGAGCGCGCGGGCGGGTAGAGCGGCCGCGCCAGGGAGGGAGGGAGGGAGGGGAGATTGTCACACGACACTGTTATAGCGCTATTATTCCACTTTAACTGCTAGGGCTGCCTCCTGGGGAATTCGGGGGTTTGTAGTGAAGGCTGAAACACACACCTGTACAGTATTCATAATTCCATAATGGAGTGGGGCATCTATAGAATGACAGAGCATCCGGATGTATTGATCAGTAACCAGTACTAGTTGGTAATGAAATGAACCAAAGTAAAGCCATCTTTGCTGAGATGGCGCAGTGGTTAAATGCCAGTCCTGCAAGTCACCACGGTGCGGGCTCCAAGGTCCACTCAGCCTTCCATCCTTTCGTAGGTTGGTAAAATGAGGACCTGGCTTGTGGGGGCAATTAGCTAACACACATTGGAAACTGCTTAATGCAATGTAGATGTGTAAATTGCTATTGCTTAAAACAATTTGTAAGCCACTCTGATACCCTTGTGGCTGAAGAGCGGGGTATAAATAAATAAATAAATAAAATAAGAGAATGCTAAAACTGTGGTAGGCCTTGACTGTGTTTGTGAGGGACAGTAACAACTTAGAAACTGCTAGGAGCTGCAGTTCCCAGCAGAGGAATGTCTCTCGTTAATCACAGAATCATAGAATTGCAGTGGTCTCTTCCAACTCTGCAATTCTATGATTAACGAAGCCTGCGTAAGCACATGAATGGTCAATTGCCTTACTAATATGTTAGCTGAAGTTTCCTACTTAAACTGGATGAGCTCAGGAGAACCTTTCTTTCTAACACGTGTACAAGACCCAGGAGTGCGGTCTATAAAATCTTAGCTTCCAGTAATAAATTTGTTCTTCGTTGCCTGCACCTGACATTGACTGCATGGGTCTTTGTTTGAGGGTAAGAACTATCTTTGGCCAAAGATAAGCAGATGCCTTTATTACAGTTCCTTGAATTGCTTTTAACAAGTTTTAGTTACCTGTATTTTAGCTTCAACAGACAATCAGAATGCACATTTTAATAATCAACCATATCTCACCATGGAGTTAACCAGTGAACTAGACAGGCCGTTGTTCCGATCCAACAGGGCTCTTCTTCTCTTCTTAAGTGGGGTGGGCAATGAGTGGCCCTCTGACTGTTATCGGACTGCCTTGTCCAATAGCCAGGGCTAGGGAATCGCACACTCTGCTTTTGCAGATGACAAGTCCTTACAAGCTTTTTTCAAATACTCCATATCCTCATGGAATGCAGGAAGAGGACTTCATTGTCAGAAATCAGGCAAAAATGACAGTAGCAGAATCAGAGAAGTAACTTGGGTCACCTAGTAGCTGTCAGACACTGTAATTTTGGCTCAGACAGGTTTATGAGAATCTAGTGGGACAGTGGGTGAGGACAGTGTTTCTTAAGTTATCCAATGGGGGGACCAACAGTGGGTTCCCTCCCAACGTACCAGGGACTGGCGCCATATCTGTGCCCATTGACAACAACTGTTTATTTCCTGGAAACTCCCCAAGGAGCAACCACCAATGGCTCTGGGACTGAAAAAGGTCTGGGGATCACCAGTTTGAGTACAGCTGCAGTAGGAGACCCTTCAGAGTCTGATATGGAAGAGACCTGTGATCATTTCAATTGGGAAGATGGTGCAACGCCAGTATCACCACCTCCAACCTTTTAGCACTGCTGTCCAGCTCAAGAAGCAATGCTAGGCACAAAAGATCCTTCACTGAGATCTAAATACATGGCTCAGGCTATACAAACAGAAACATTCTTAGGTGTTTCTTTTACAGGAGGGAGGGTTGCAGCCGTACAAGACCTGTGTTCCTCTGAAGTGGCTGTCATCCAAGGAGAGCTAGAATCCTAGGGCAAAGGCTTGAAAGAGACTACTTTTCCCAAATACCTCTACAATGCATCAAAATAACCAGACAAAGAAAAAAACCAAGAAAATGCTTTATTACAATTTAATTCTGCATAATTTAAAAATAACTTTTGTTAGTCGCCTTACAAATGTACTTTTAAACTATAAAATCAGTTGCCAGTGTATGTTTCAGTACCAAACAGCCCCACGTTCCCCTCACGCATTAAGGCGTATGCCCCCCTCTCCCCAACCACCACACAAAACAGGCACAGGCAACCGTGGCTCTCCAGCTAGTTTTGGGACTACAGCTCCCATAACACTTTAACATTGTCTATTCTGGCTAGGGCTGGTGGGAGTGGTACAGCCAATACAGCCAGAGGGCCACAGCCGCCCACAGGCTAATGTTAAATCTCAGCTCGGCCTAGAGAAATCCCTTTCACTAGGGAGAGACCCACGTCCACTGGCCCCTGCAGCACCAAAAGGAGACAAGGTTTTACACAGTGTTAGGATTAGCACATTCTACACAAAGCTGAAAGGCCAAGTACAAAACTATTGGTCTGCAGTCTGGTCCACCACATCACAAGGCCTGAGGGCAACAGAACATACCAACCTACCTACCTACCCACCCATCTCTCCCTCACTCACTCTCTCTCACACACACACATACACACAGAGTAATGCTTTGTCTGGTATTGAGAAAGCATTTGGATACACTGATGAGACCAAACCACCATTGACTTAATTCCATAGGCCCCAAGAAAATGCCTGCCACCCCTCCATACCCTGAGATTGGTCCAATGACAGGTAAAGAAACCAGGGCACGATCCCTATGCTGGGTATGACAGAAGACGAGGTGAAGGCAGCTTTTCAATTATAGCAATCTAGCTTCAGTTCTCAGGACTTCTAGGTGCAGATTTTGTTTGATAAGAAGGATGCTGGATTGGCCCCAGTCCACCCCCTCACTCAAGCATCTTGTTGGCATTACAGCAGAGAGGACAACTCACAAGTATTGCGATCCTAAATTCAGGCCAAGTTTTTTCTACACCAGCACATGCCAGGATCTGAGTTCAGAACTATTATATAAAAAAGAGCTAATTCATTTCAGAACGGGAGGGGGGGAGGTTCAAGCTAAAAAAAGGGGGTGGGTGGAAATAGACTTCTACTTGACAGACTTATTTTCTTCCTAGGTAGCACCACAGCACATCTGTGGAGAAATGACTCACAAGACTTCATCACGAACTGCCATTCACGTAATTGAAGTTCTCCTTGTCCTAAAAGAGGTGCCAGGAAGCCTTAGCCTCCCAATAATCTATCTAAACCCACCTGAAGATCACCAATGTGGCATCAACTTAAGAGTTTCTTAACACCACCGGATGAAATCACTCATGATTCTAAACAGAGGTTTTTTTAAAAAATAACTTGTGTAATTCTTTTATTAAAAAGGGAACGTTAATATTTTAGTGAAAGTTAAACCCTGCTTATAGGCACCTATATTGGGTACCAATGCCCTAGAGAGATTTAAACTAGTAACAAACTAGTGCAGCATTTTAACAGCATCCACACCTGAATGTTTAGAAGGCAGAGAATTACTCATCTCTTCCTGCAGGGAGGGAAACAATGGGAAGGCACAGAAATACTGCTTTGTAGCCATGGCAGTCAAGTTAAAAAGGAGAGGGGCAGTGAGCAAACAAGCCTTTTGCTACAGCAAGGCCACATTCACAAAGTTAAGGCCAATCATGCTATGTGCCACTGCCAAGCTATCAAGGTACCTGAATGGCATCAAGGACAGCCAATCCAGTTCCTTTAAAGGTACGTGTGACTTAGCTGCATGCAACAAGTCACCACGCCAGTGTCAGGTGTGTCTAAACAAGGCCTCAAACAGATAAGCATGGTCTCAAGATGGTGGCAATTCACAGCTAATCAGGGGTGCCATTGGAGACCACATCGTAGAGAAGGCAGGGCAAGGGGGCCATCTTAGATTGGAGGACTCATTCTGCCAAGTTGAAAAATCTCATCCAAAGCCAACCTAAAAGGCAGTGTGTGTGGGGGGGGGGAACAGCTTCTGAAAGCACATCTTGGCTTACGGACATGGCAGAGGAGCAGACAGATGCAGAAACAAGGAAGTGCATCACAAAGCCCTCGTTAGCCAGCCACAAAAGCCAAAGGGACTGACTCCCAATCCCAGCCTAAGCACCAGCAGCAAATGCCCTCCCGTAAAGAACAGGGGCACAGCCTGCTTTGGATCCTATTCAAAGCCCCTCAGCAGGCCCCGGCCCTCTCGGATCCTGACGTCTGTTTTTACACTGTTTTTACTGGGCTTCACGTGCCACAGTGGATCTGGTTTAAAAATTCAAAAGGCATTTTTGAACACTCTATGACATATTGATTCAATATGTCTGTTGACATATCGGAAAGGCACAACCCTGCCTACACAAAAGACAGCTGACTTTTGAGGGAAAGGCTAGAAAAAGCAGCAGCAACCTATAAAGCGAAATGAATCGTTTGTCTTTTTCCAAAGGCCCGTATCTTAGGTTTGTATAGCAAAGGCAGCACTTGGTTTTGAAGGGGTTGCCCCACAAAAGCCCTTCTCCAATTCCAAGAGAGACAGAGAATGGTGCTGAGCAGAAAATGCTGAGAATTTGGTGGGCAGGCAAAATCCTTCAAACTGGAATCAAGATCTCCATCTCAGTCTGTAGGAACCAGCGCCTTAACCGCAGGAGTACTTGCTGAAAGAAATCTCTCTTGAAGCCATTAGTGCAAGATGCAATTAGATTAAGGATGTGACCTGCAGACCTCCCAAGCCCTCGGTCTTTGCTCGATGATTCCCAGCTACTACAACAGAAGACACTTCTTGGAGTTCTTCTTGGTCACGGGATATAAAACAGCCCGCACAGCTTCTGCAAACACTTCTCTCACCCCTTCCTGGTTCAGCGCTGAGCACTCCAGGTATTTCACTGCACCAATCTGTTTGGCCAGTGAAGTCCCCTGCTGGGGGGTCGTGGGGCCCAGGCTCTGCTCCTTCAGCTTTTTCACCGTTTCCACGTTATTCCTCAAGTCCTTCTTGGTGCCCACCAGGAGGATAGGCACGTTGGGGCAGTGGTGAGACACCTCAGGGTGCCACTTGTGCCGCACATTGGCGTACGAGGAGGGGCTCCCGATGGAAAAGCAGATCACAAAGACATTGGTCTGGGGGTAAGAAAGGGTGCGCAGGCGGTCATACTCCTCCTGGCCAGCAGTGTCCCAGAGGTTCAGGCTCACCATCCTGCCGTCCACCGTCATCTGAGCACTGTAGTTATCGAAGACGGTGGGGATGTACTCCTCGGGGAAGGCGTTGGTGGTGTAGCTGATGAGCAGGCAGGTCTTCCCCACAGCGCCATCCCCGACCACCACGCACTTTATCGTCTGCATCCTTCAACTCAGAGGGGAAGAATCCTGCAAAAGCCAAGGAATAAGTCAAAGGAAACCCAACTCATTCAAAACCCAGCTCCCATCCATACCTAGAACTGATGGGACCTGCAGTCCAACACCACCTGGAAGGCCACATGATTTCCACCCCAGATGTAGACACACAATCTGCTATAAGTTAGCTTGACTGACTGAAAGACAGAAAGTATGTCATCTAAATAAGGAAGGAAGGACTGTGTGTTCTAAGATGAAAGCAGAAGGGAAAACCAAGTCAGGGAGCTCGTAACGTCAGTTCCTGAAGAGAGAGAGGGAGGGGAAACTGTCTTCTCATTGCTGGGGTTTATGTGTGTGTTCGCGTGTTTTTGCAGTATTTTAAATGATGGATGACCTTAAATGCAACAAGGAGAAAAAGCATAATATAAATGCCTTAAATATTTATCTGTCTTATTATTTAAGTATTTATATCCCAGGCTATAACCAAGGATCTCAGGGTGCATACAGTTTAAAACAGTAGGAATAATTTTAAAAGACAATTATAGCAGCATGATTCTACTTTAACTGCCAGGATTGACTCCTATGGAATCCTGAGGTTTACAGCCTGGAGAGAGTCCAGAGGAGCTCCTCTGGCTGAGAATTGGAAATACTCCTCCCTAATCTGCAAACCCCAGGATTCCACAGGATGCTGCCACTGACTGTTACAATGGAAGCACAGCACCATAACTGTGCAGGGTGAAAGTGCCCTTAAAGGCAGATTAAACCATTCAACACTTAAACAAAGATAGTTTTAAACAAGTTAAACCACTCGTATATTCACATTTGGACAAAATCAATCAGGTCCCAAAGAACCATATTTTCACTTGGTACCTGAATAGTTCTAGTTTTGGCACCAGTTAGGTCAAACTGCCCTTCCCCCCCCCCCAGGCATTATACAAGAAAGAGAAAAAAGGCAGCCAGGCATAAGCCATAATTTGAGAACAACTCCAAACTGAGAAAATGGCCCTTTATAGCAAAAGAGCCTTTTCTGAATCTTGCTAACCAACAACTTTAATAACCAAGATTTTGAGGGCTGTGATCTGCTGCTAAGGCTCAGCAGCTGAGCAAACCTTGGTCTGAGTAAGCTTCAAATGCCTTGGGATACACGTTTATCCGAGTATTTTGGAAACCTCCATGGGTGGGGACCGCATGGTTCACTAACATTTTGCCATGATGTGACTTCTCACAGTTAGAAAAGTACTCCTGACAGCTGATCCATCATTTCTGAATAAGGGGTGAACAGGCCAGACCCTCCATAATGAACTTTTAGGTTCCCCCCCCCCAGCACCCTTGTGCAATTGTAACTTTGGTTCCTCTACCATAAAAGCTGAGGGACACAGAAGAGACTCTACACGCCACTCCGCTATGATGAAACCGCCCGCCAGCTGTTCACAGTCCAAGACCAACAAGGGCTTAGAATACAGCACCTGTGATAGAAGCTCACAATGTTTCCTCTCTGAGCTGCTACCAGACCCACGGAGGCCTTCTGTGAATACACAAAGGACTGTTAGAAGGAGGCCAAGAACAGATTATTCCAAACAATGACGGGACAAGCAAGAATTAATGCGCTTGAGCTACAGCAGAAAGTTCATGTTAATACTGAGGACATGTGAGAAGTTCAGAAAGAAAGGCACGGCAAGCTCAAAGCAGGTCTGGTT
The DNA here is from genome assembly GCA_030847615.1 of Gambelia wislizenii. Classification (NCBI taxonomy): domain Eukaryota; kingdom Metazoa; phylum Chordata; class Lepidosauria; order Squamata; family Crotaphytidae; genus Gambelia; species Gambelia wislizenii. The sequence goes on along the minus strand of JAUMIR010000011.1, from coordinate 38,346,658 downwards.
ACTGTGGAAAGCTTTGGAAATGCCCTTCAAAAGAAGGGGGGAAATCAAAATTCTGGGTTGTGTGCGGGGGGAGTATTTTTCTCTAAAGAATTTTCAGTATCTCCCTGTAATACACAGAATTTCCAGCACTCTCCAAGCAGAGATGATGAAGCTGAATGTTACTCCTTGATGTATACCCAACTTTTGCTCACTTTCAAACTGAGCACTGCCAAACCAGCCCAAACAAGAAACAACTTGTCAACCTCTACCTTCAGAAGGTGCTACTTAAGTTCCCAAGACGTAGCTTCTTCCTGAACAAGAAACTGCCCCAGAAGATTATGATGCCCATATCAGAGGACTAACTGCACCTCCAGGGAGGGCATGTGTTAGCAGGATAAGTCTCCAGAGATCAACTCACGCTCTCACTCACCCTCAGCTACCTTTGCTTTGGTTCTCATTACTTAAAGCAACCTTTCCATTTCTCCCCAAATCAAATCTCTAAGCCCCTCTTGGACAAGAAGCCGGTAAAGAGGAAACAGAAAATAACTATTGGTGCCCATTTAAGGAGGATACATGGAATATGTCCTGAGGAGGATGACCCAGAATGGGGAAGGGCCTGGAAACCAAATCCTAGGAGGAACAGTGGATATAAGTCATCTTCAAATATCTGAAGGGCTGTCATCATGTGAGCCAATAGGTTCAAATCACAAGAAAAGAGATTCTAACAGAACATTGATCTAGGCTGCCTCACAAGGCAGGGGACACTCCTTCATTGGAGGTTTTCAACCAGAGTTTAGATGGCCACCCTTCAAGGATGCCTTAGCTGTGAATTCCTGTGCTAGTAAGGGCTAGTAGTAGTAGTTTCATTATCACCACCACTATCTTTTACTTCTATAGCACCATAAATGTACATGGTGCTTTACAAGAAAAAGAACAACAAAACAATCCCCTGCCCTCAAGCTGTACCAGATCCCCTTCTGTATCTCTTCCAACTCTCTGGTTCTATGATTCCTTCAGCTCCCAGTTCAAAGAACAGCAGCCAGTTCTCCACTCTGAAGCTTTCTCTACCAAGAGGTCTCACAACACTCCAGTAATCTTGCAGCATTATTATGTGTTTGCCACTGAAGAGCCACATGAGGGAGGGGGAGGAAGGGCGGAGGGGGAGGAGATCAGCCAGGAAGCTAGTGGCAAACAAGGGCAAGCAGCAGTGATCCAGAAGACAACATGCAAAACCTGGGAAAGACTGGAGCTGGGCAGGGCTGAGCATCTACAGAGGTTCCAGGATTTGGAGGCAAACTAACTGGCAAACATCTTTGCCTGCAACTGGTAAGATCTCCCACCAGACAACAATGAACCAGAAGGACTACTGAGCTGGCACAGCTTTATGTACACCACAGATGGACCAACTGTGGCCCTATGACCACACACCGTTTTTGATCCCCTCCACATTCCCTAGATTGCTCTTCTTGTGGCTCCCCTGAAGGGTGAAGTGTCCAGGAGAAGCAATTTGCCTTTGAATAGGTTACAGTACTGTTTAACACTTAAAAAAAACAACCCTGTGTTTCAAAACCAGAAGTGGAATTTTACCGCTTCTGGTTGTGCTTCCCCTCCATCTTTCGGCAGTCCCTGTGACTCCTGCCATGGGTCATCAGGCAGAAAATGAGCCCCTGGATCCACTGCAGTTGCCCACCCATGTGATGTGTTAAATATTATATATACAGCATGCTCAGCAGCCATGCCTGCCAACTCCCCAATAGGTTATGGGGAATTTGGATGTGCCAAGAGGATTTTGCTCTACTCACTTTCTAAGTTTACCTATTAAACTACAAAAAAATTGTGTTAACAAGCAGGGGAGGCCAGGATGCTTTTTAAAAAAAAACAGAACTGCAGGCTCACTGGCTAGTTTTGAGTATTTACTTAAAAAGAATATTATCAGACAAAGAGAACAACTGATAATTAACAGCTCCTTACAACTTGGCTCCAACATCCATTTCAACACACACAACTGTCAAGACCACCCAAGACCTGACAAGGTGATTACTGCATATGTTGCATTTTGAGGCAAAGTTCTTCATGTATTATGCCAGGCTGCAAACCCAGTATAGCAGCAGGCAGCTGAAATTATTTTATTTATTTATTTATTTTATAGGGTGCCTTTCTCCCAGCATGAGACCCAAGGCAGTTTACAAAAAGGCTCAAACAAGATAAGTTGCAATCCTGATAAATAATAAAAAGGTTAAAATACAATTAAAGAAACCCTCACATTATAACACTATCAAATGTCTTTAAAGTGTAAAATGATTTCAAAACATTACAATCGAATAAAAAACACACAACAACCGTACTGTGAAAAGGCTCCCTGTAACCAATCGATCCAATCAATCCACTGCTGGCAAAAGGAGAGCAGAGAGGGGGCTGTTTCCCTAGTTTCCCATGGGAGGGAATTCCACAGGCTAGAAGCAGACATTGAGTAGGTTTTGAAAAATTGGACTGGATGGCCCTTGTGGTCTCTTCCAACTCTGAAATTCTATGATTCTATTTTTTTTAATGGGAGGGGGGAGCACTGCAAAATCATTTTTGTGATGGGGGGAAGTGTCCTGGGTTAAGGAGCCAGAATTCCAACACACACAGAGGAAGCATCAGAACAAAAGCCCCCCCCTTTTTTTTTTAACAGTTAACAAAAGAGTTTAGTTGATTTATTATAACAATGTGTTAACAACTTCCAGGACTGTGTAACAGCAATATATCAACAATGGACAAAAGCCCTTCTTCTAAGCAGCTACATCGCCCCTTTTTAACTCTGAACAGCTGAAGTCCCAACAAGGTGTGGGAGCTCTGGCACCCCCAAACACCCTCCCTCAAGGCATCTATTCTGCTTCTCAAAGGCTGCCACACCTCCAGGGAGAGATAAGGCGACAAACTGTACACAGTGGCTACATGCTTTGCTGCAAAACCACTTCCTCGCCACACAGCGCCAGGAGGCTGCAGGCAGTTCTACAAAAGAGGCAGATGCTGCTGCAGTCTCAGCAAAGTGCCAATGATGCGGACTCATCCCATACATGTTTGCCACCAGTTTCTTCAGTTCTACATACCAGGGGGGTGGGAGTGTGCTGTTCACAAGGCCTGTTCTTGCAGAGTAGCTTCCTCTGAAAGGCATTCGCAAGGTAGGGGACCACATCAAAGCTTCACACAGTGGTTAGTCTTGGGTTGGGCTTTGGAGGGCCAAATTCTAGTCCTCAAAAGGCCACCACACACACTGGGGCCAAATCCACACTACGCAAATAATCCAGTTTGACACTGGATTATTTGCCATGGCTCCTTTCCATGGAATCCTGGGATTTGTAGTTTGGTGAGGCACCAGCACTCTTCAGGAGAGGAGGCCAAATACCTTGTAAAACTACAAATCCCAGGATTCAATAGGAAGGAGCCATGGCAAATAATCCAGTTTGAAACTGGACTATTTGTGTAGTGTAGATTTGGTGAACCCTGGGCCAGCCACACACACTGTCTCTCAACCTCAACCTACCCTCACAGGGTTGTTGTGAGGAGAAAAAAATAGCAAACAGGAGGATCAGCCACATAGCCCATCTTGAATTCTTTGGAGGAAAATATAAATCACAAATAAATAAGCTAACAGGGGCTGTAGAAGTAGCAGAGTAGAGGGCGAGTGTGGGCGAGAAGACCTAATCCACTCCAAAGGGGAATACAGCTTTGAAGTAATTTAAATCATCATTTTATGCGGCAGACTCTCAAAAATTGCAAGTTCCTTAGCTTGTCTGGCAAAAAGTGGACAGCAGGGACCCGATGGACTGCATCAAGGTGAGAAGCCCCAGGTTCTGTGGCCAGTAGCCCAGTTCAGTCTGGTAGACTGGAAAAACATTTAAGTGGCAGCAGGACTGAAGAAATGCAACTGGGCTGGCGCCTGTAGGGGAGGGCACAAGCAAGGCAGGAGACAAACATGGCCAGGCCTGCTTTGCTTGCCCCCCCCCAACTGAAGGTAAAACCGCCTCTGGATAAGAAAATTGTGTAACAAGGAGCTGAAGAGTTACCAAAGAAGAAACTAAGGAAGAACCCTTCTTCTTGGGGGGAAAAGGAGTGCATGCAAGGACAGCGGCTCTTCTACATCCAAGAGGTGCCCAAATGCTCTGCCATCCTGCATGTAAAACACAAGAGCAGGCCAGGCTGGTCAGCTAACAACGCTCATCCAGGCATTCAACCAGTGCCACACTGCAGGATAAAAGTTAACTTCCCCTCAACCCTTAAAACAGAAAACAAAAAATAAAAAATCATAGGTAACCATATGGGTCCCTCAGGGGAAAAAAACCAGAAATCCCACATGTATTACTGTGGTTTCAGAAAAAAGGCAGAGCAAGGAGAATGCAAACTTTTTCACACTCTGCCTGGCTTTAAAGAAACATGAAGGGGAGGAGAGGAGGAAGAGGGGCATTCCAGGAGTCAGATGCTGATGGTCTTGAGCCCTCCAGCTCTATGTTGGGGATTAGGAATTTTTTATTGGAATAAGACCATTTTACTGAAAAATACACCCGACCGCAAAAGGCTGTAACAACAACACAATATTAATAATAATTGTTTTCCTCTTTTCTTACTAATACAAAATAAAACTATCTATCCTAATATATGTTTCCTCTTAATTTAAACACTCTGTTTTGGGGGCAGCACAACTCTGAACCAGAGCAATGGATCTGCATGCAAAAGATACACACACACACACACACGGTTCAACCCACAGGAAGGGTGGGGGGGGAGATCTGGCTCTCTGGTTGGGAGGTCCCGTTGTTGTTGTTGTTGTTGTGTGCTTTCTGCAACTGGACTTGTTTATCTCGGATTGGCCTTTTTAGTCATCAGTGCACTTGCAGAAAGCGCGGGATGAGTCCTTCCCAAAACTTCATTTGCAAAGAAAAGCCAGAGATTACAGTATTATTATTTCTTACCCATCTCTCCCTATGAATTGAGGAAGGGGAACAACACATTAACACAGAGACGTAACATTGATTAAAACCACATATCAATTAAGAGCACATATAAATTTAAAACATATCCTGTTTTTTTTAAATATTTTGATATTGCTGTAGACTTTAATAAAGACGAAATTTACTAGGGTATTGTAATTATGGAGTTTTTATATTGTAAGCCGCCCCAATTGCATTGCAGAGGAGTGGGATAGAAATAAAATTTTATTATATTATTATTATTATAAATTGAAAACAACAAAAGAACACATATAAATTTAAAAGAACTAGTAAAACCAAGACATTTTAAGGCAGTCTACACACAATTTAAAACCCACACTTTTAAATTCGCCCCAAAACATCCCCCTCCCGACTGGGGCCCAAAAAGGGTGGCTCTTTTCGCCTGCAGAAAGGAGAGCCCTGGAGGACCCAACACACACACACGCAACTCCCGCACCCCTGCGCCGTGCTGGCGGGGGATCATGGGCCCTGCAGTCCCGAGCCGCACTGGACGTGGCGAGGAAAGAGCCGTGCTTGGCGGCGGGGGGGGGCGTCTCTGGGGACCCGCGGGGCCCCTTCCTCAAAGGCGCTGCCCACAAGGGGAGACGGGAGAGGTCCCTTAGGGGGACTACAACTCCCAGCATCCGCGAAAGCACCGAGGCTGGGCCCAAGGAAGGCACTCGCCCAGGAAACTCTGCTCGGGCCCTTCCGCGGCCCTCCTTCCACCCCAGGAGGCCCCAGCGGGAGGAGGAGGAGGGCGGCCCCCGACCCCGCCCCGAGCCCAGCCGAGCCCAGCCGGAGGACCGCCGCAGGGCCGGGCCGGAGCTCCGGAGGCGAGGCCCTCGAGAGCGGCCAACCGGCCCCTTTCTTACCGGGGGTCCCGGCGCCCAGCGCTCGCTCTCACCCGCTGGCTGGCTCTCCTTCCTTCCCGGGCGCTGCCGCCACCGTCGCCGGCCGAAGGGAAGCTGCATCCGGCAGAGGGAAACCGCCCCCCGGCCACCGTAGGCGCCCACTGCGCATGCGCCCCTTCCGCCCCGCTTTCAAAAAAAGAAGAAAGGCCAATGGCACCGGCCTTCCCGGGGGCTCCTGGGAAATGTATGCCCTGCGGCACCCAAGTACGGCGGCCGGGAGGGGACCAAGTTCCTGCAGGCTTCTTCTCCTGCCCACTTTCTTCTTTTTTTCCCGGGGGGGGGGGAATCTTGAGAATTAGTAATATTATATTAATTATAAAAATAATTTTATGTATATATATATATATATATATATATATATAATCTTATTTTTAATTAATTTATTTATTAAAACTTAAAATGATTATGTTTGTATGTATGATTGTGTATATATATATTATATTATATTATATTCTTTTTAAATTAATTAATTTATTGAAACTTAAAATGATTATGTTTGTATGTATGATTGTATATATATATATGTATGTATATTATATTCTTTTTAAATTAATTTATTTATTGAAACTTAAAATGATTATGTTTGTATGTATGATTGTATATATATATATATATATATATGCATATTATATTATATTATATTATATTCTTTTTAAATTAATTTATTTATTGAAACTTAAAATGATTATGTTTGTATGTATGATTGTGTATATATATATATATATTTATAAAATAATATAATATAAATATTATAATATAAATAAATAATATAAATAAATAAATAAATATCTTATATCATATATAAAAATAATATATATAAATATTATAAATAATATTAAAATTATTAATTATTATTAAATTAATAATATTAATTAATAATAAAATTATTATTATTTTGTTTATTTATATCCTGCCTTTCTCACAATGGGTCACAACCTTTAAAAACAGTACAATAAATAAGAATTACAAGAGATTAAACCATGATGTAATAAAAAAAATTCCACATAAATAATAAAACGTTTTTTGAAACTCCATAAAAATCTTTAGATACAGAGACTTCGTGAGCCTGGAAAAGTTACTTTTGGAGGTCAGCAGATCCCAGATGGGGGTCCCCTCTGTTCTCTTTCCAATGGCTGGCGAAGACCTTTTATAGTCAGGCAGGTCTTTGGCTCTTAATTTCATCTGGCAGAAAGGTCTGTTTTGTTTTAAATGTGTGTTTTAAGCTGTTTCAACATGTGCTTTGAACAGAATTGTTAAACTGTTCTTTAATTTATGTACCAGGGGGTTTGGGCTGTACTTTGTTTAAACTTGTTGCAAGCTGCCTTGAGTCCTGTGCAATATTAATGTTTAAAAATAGATGAATATATAATACATTGTTTCCTCCAGATGAGTGCAGATTGTGCTGGACTTCCTGATATTTTACTGTTTATTATCAATACAAGGGTTTTTTTTTTACATTGTTTTCATTTGTGTCTTTAAAACACATTTTAATATGTATACTTTTATTGTGTTTTTAATTAATCTGGATGCCACCTTGCCCCTGACCTTGGGACAAAGCCCTAGCCTACATAGCCAATGGTGAAGAATGCTGGGGATTGCAGTCCAACAAGGCCTGATCTAACCCTCTATAATGGAGTCACTGAGTACCAGTCTTTACTATTTGAATTGCCAATACTTGTCAGTTTGGGGTGTTTTTTTCTTTTTTCTTGTTGTTGTGTGCCTTCAAGTCATTTCTGACTTATGCCAACCCCAAGTCCAGACTTGTTCTGCGAGGGTTTGCCATTGCCTCCCTCTGAGGCTGAGAGAGCATGACCTATCCAAGGTCACCCACTGGGTTTCCGTGGCCAAGTGGGGATTTGAACAACGGACCCTGGTCTCGAGTCATAGTCCAACATTCAAATCACCACACCATGCAGGTGTCCTTTCTACTAACCTACAAACAGAATATTGGCTGCTACAGAATCATAGAATCATGAAGTTGGAAGAGACCCCCAAGGGCCATCCAGTCCAACCCCATTCTGCCATGCAGGAATACACAATCAAAGCATTCCCAATGACAGGCGGCCATCCAGCCTCTGCTTAAAAACCTCCAAAGAAGGAGACTCTGCCACAATCTGAGTCCATGTATTCCACTGCCAAACAGCTCTTACTGCGAGGAAGTTCTTCCTTAATATTTAGGTGGAATCTCTTTTCCTGGAGTTTGAACCCATTGCTCCGTGTCCTAGTCTCTGGAGCAGCAGGAAAGAAGCTTGCCCCATCCTCAGTATGACATCCCTTCGAATATTCAAATATATGATCCTTAAATCCTCCTCTCACATCAAAACCTCCCCAAAGCTGGTTGAAAGTCTGCAGTAAAAAGACAAAGTCTCCCCACCCCACCCTGACACAACTGCTCCTTCAACAGACCCTCTTTTGCTGAGAAGGACACAGTACCAGTTACCCAAGGCATGAGGTTAACTCGAACTCAGGACTAGGAACCCACAAAACTATAAGGCTTGGTCTGGCACACAGCACCCCCAAGTCTCCCCACCCACACCACTCTGGAGTCTTGCATGAGTGCGCGCGCACACACACATACACACACACACAGGGGTCATGGGGCCTGGTCCCTCTTTTTCAATCTTCAGGACAAGGAAGAGGAGGAATCTCAGTGTGAGAGCACTGCCTTGAAAAGTGTATGCATTTGTATACGTTCTCCATTTTGCGCTTTTCTTCTGGCCTTCCAACTCCTAAGACACACACAAAGGGCTTGGAGCATCTTCTCTGATCCTCAGGGCATGGGGAGGAATCTCAGGGCAAGAGCACTGTCTTGAAAAGTCTATGTATACATATTTTCCTCATTTCTTAGACTGGGAGTTTTTCTTGTTATAGCATACTCTCAGCAAGTATAGCTGATGCTTAATGGATCGTGTTGAGTGACATCACCTTTGCTCTCAGTTTCCACCCTGAAATCTCAGAACCAAGATGGTACTACCTAGCAATCCTACACCTCCATGCAAACAGGTTACCAGGTGTCCCTTATTGTAAGGGATGTCCCCTGTTTGAAGGTTGGAAAGCTTTTCTTTTTATATAGACTGAACAAGAGCCCCAAAATCCCTTATTTCGGGATGCAGGCCCTTCATGAAGACAGAAATGTGTATGTCGTGTAATCTCTCGACATGGACAATATGTTAATTTTGCAGAGAAATGCATGAGTAAGTTAACTGAAACCAACACTTTTATTTGGTATTTAGGTAGAACAGGACATGCCAATGGCTACCTTTCTGACTGTCAGCCCTGCATGTCATGAATGTCAACTGTCTGTTATTACTATTTTGAAAACTTGGCAATACCAACACACACACACACACTAGCCAAACCAGTGGCCTTTTCAAAGATTATGCTTCAGCTTCTCACATGAAATCTCTTTAATTTCCCTGATAAGAGAGCACAAGAGGCATGCATTAAAAACTAAAGGGGTGGTGAGAAATTCCAGGCACCAGTTCTCCCAGCCCCACTGCATTGGGATCCTGAGGAGCTGCAGGCAGAGGCCGCAATCCTACTGGGCACTATTTTGGTTTAAAGACTCCAGCATAGGCAGTGGCAACAGGAGGGCCAAGCACAGGAAAAAGAGGCTGCTGGGAGCTGGCAGAATGCGACCCCTTTCACACAGCACAGTTAGAGCGCTATGGTTCCATTTTAACTGCCATGGTTCCAGCCCGTGGAACTCTGGGGTCTGTAGTTTCCTGAGGCACTTAGCATTGCTCTGATGCCTGCCCAGGCTACAAATCTCAGGATTCTATAGGATGCAATTATTATTTATTATTATTATTATTATTATTATTATTTCTAGCCTGCCTTTTCCCCAGTTTGAGACTCAAGGCAGCTTGCAAAGTTACAGCTAAAAAAAAAAACATCATATAAAAGTTACAAATATAATTAAAGTATGAATAAAATTAAAAGCAGTCAAAAGCCATGGTATTTATGGAGGCATCGTAGTGCTATAATTGTGCAGGGTGGACGGGCCCTTTGCCTCCCCACACTACCCCTGCAAGGACCTATAGGATTCCCAACCACTCTGTGATCTTGCTGTGCACTTCTGGTTGGCACCACCACCCCCCTCATCTGCAGGAGCTCAGCAAAAGCAGTCTCAATCCAATAGGTTCCTTCTTCTGGACCCACATCTGGACCCAACTCAGTTCCCACTGGAAAGGGGGCTGTTGGAACATGTGTTGCCTTCCTCTCCCCTTTCCTCCCACTCTTCATCTTCCTCCTCGTCCGACCAGCTCAGGGTGTCGTCCGACTCCTCCTGCAAAGCGCCATGGGGTGCCTGGACTTCCGAGGCGTCTGCCTCCTGCTGCCGCGGGGGCTCTGCTTTGCTCTGGGGGTGCTCCAGCCTGGCCCAGGTGAGAGGGCTGACCTTCTGCAGGGTGATTTCCACCTTGGAAGGCACCATGTTCACAAAGCTCTTCTGCACGTTGATGACCTGGGGAAGAGGAACGTGCAGGAATGGGTCAGGACTTGGGTTCAAGAAGCCGCCTGGAAATGTGGTGGGTGGTAGACTTCAACCCCCAGGATACACTCACCACCCAACTGAACTCTAGCACCCTCTCCCCAGACTGCAAATCCCAGCATTCCACAAGATGTTGCTATGGCAGTTTAAGTGGAATCATAGTGCTAGAACATACTCCCCACCAAAATAAAATAACAGATGAAAACTGGGGTGCATGTGGCCAAGCAACGTTGGAGTGTGGTCAAGATGGCAGAGGTTATTAATGAGGAAGAACACACAAGCTAGCAGGGGGCGGCAGCAGTTTGCTTTTGCCTGAGCCTACTGGGAAGGGCAAGATACTGCCCTTTCCTCTAATCTCCCCCCCCCAGGTGAATTGATTGAGTGCAAAGTACTTTTATACTTTGAAAGGCTGAGTTGGCATTCTAAAACTGAAGTGCTGGGAAGGATTTCTGTCCAGTTTTCCTGTTGGGTTTTAAGCTGTTTTGAAAGAGTGTTTTGTTGTTGTTGTTTGTATTTTAATTTTTTTTAATTTACATACTATTTTAAAATATTTTGTCCATTGTGCACTGCCTCAGGAGCTTGAGGGGGGGGGGGCTGAGAAGTAATTTATAAATGCTTTAAATAAAAGAAAGTCATCAACGCGCTTGCAGAAAGCGCAGGATGAGTCCTTCCTGAATCTTCATTTGTGAAGAAAAGCCAGAGAAATAAAAGAAAATAAAAACACTCTTCTCTTAACATGCTGAGAGAGACAGATGAGCAAGTGGGACACAACACCAGCTCGAGCTACTTTGGATGTAGTAGGGATGCTTTCCTGATTCTGTGGAGGTATGGACTGTGTGGGTCCTTTAATGGGAACATAGTGCTCCGCTCTACCGGTGTGGGTCCTTGGATGACGATGTAATGCACTGCTCCCCTGTGTGGGTCCTTTAATGGGAACACAGAGCTCCACTCTGATGGAACTCAGATTGAGGCAAGTAGCACAAAGGAGGCAACTGGGAGGAAAGGGAGAAAGAAACTGGGACATTTTAAAAGCCACTGAAGAAACTGAGATGAGAGAGGACCGATCAGGACTGTCCTGCCAAATCGAGACAGTTGGAGGGTATGCCATGATAGCGCCACGGGAATGGGCCCTTTGAGTGTCTCCCCTCGCCACCACGTCTGGTCCTGAGTCTCCAGGTCCCGGGAGGAAGACTCTTCGGACGAGAGCTCTGCCTTTAATAGGGTATGTGCATGTATTCCTCGTTCCTTAGACTGGGTATTTTTAAAATGTTGGATGATTTACAGCATGGTGTAGTGGTTTGGGAATTGGACCAGGGCTCTAGAGACCAGGGGTTCTAATTGGCTCTAGAGACCAGGGGTTCAAATTTTATCTCAGCCATAGAAACCCACTGGGTGAACTTGGACAAGTCACACTCTCTCAGCCTCAGAAGGAGGCAATGGCAAATCCTCTCTGAACAAACCTGGCCAAGAAACCCCCATGATAGGTTCACCTCAGGGTTACCATAACTCAGAAGCAACTTGAAGGCACTCAATAACAACAACAAACTTAATTTATCATGCTTATTGACAATGGAAGGAGCTGCTCCCCTTTCCCATCAGTCTTGTAGCATCCACAGGTCCCGCTCCCTGTGACATCGCAAGGGGTCAGCCCTTGTTCTCAGGTTCTGACCCTGAAATGCCAGGGCTGGGAATTGCCCTGACCTGGTTAGACAGGCCACAAAGTCCTAAAGAGGAAAAGGGCAACCAGCCCCATTAGCCCCGAGCAAAGAGCTGCGTAGCTGGGAGACAAGAAGCCGGGTCAAGGCCTGTCCCACCAGCAGGGCTTCCCCATACTTCCAGGATGCAGAGTTGCTCTGTGCTGATTTAATAGCTGTGTGGCAACAGGCAGAAATTCAACAGGAACAGCTTTCCCATTGCTGTTTGGGCAAGCAGGCTGAGACTAGGTGCCTGGCTCAATTGCACGTACACTTGCAAGTATGATAGCAAGACCTACCCCCCAGAGCTCCAGCTCTGCCTGGAAGACTTTATCTCCCTCAAAGACGATGTGGATGTCCACCTGCGAGAAGAAGAAATAGATCAAATTATAGGGCTAGAAGGGGTCACAAGGGCCATCTAGTCCACCCCTTTCTGCTATCCAGGAAGGCACAACTAAGGCACTCCTGAAAGATGCCCGTCCAACCTCCGTTCAAAGACCTCCAAAAGAGGAGAGCCCTCCACCCTCCCTGGCAGTCCATTCCACAGCTAAACAGCTCTTACAGTTGGAGTTCTTCCAATACTGGAATCTCTTTTCTTCTTAAGGACACAAATTAGATTAAATTAAATATAAGTAATTAAATTTGATTTTAAAGAAAAGGTACATTGAGCCTTTGGGGGAATGGCCAGGATGATACCTACTCCCCCCTGCAAACCAGCTCAGCACTGAGGATAGTTCCCTTTTTCTGGACTACAACCCCCAGAATCCCCCCAGCCAGCCATGGGGGCTCTGGGCATTGTAGTCCAACCCAGATCTGTCCCAGTAGCAAAGCCTCAGTTGCTCCTTAATACAGCTAAACCACCACCCAGGTGTCCATACCTCCCTCCCTCCTTACCACAGTGTGGTTGGCTTTGACTGAGGTGAGCTCCGGCAGAGGGGTTTTGGCATAGACAGTGACCACCACTTGGCTGCCCGTTTGGTGCCAATCCTGCCGACAAGAGACCAGCTTCTTGTCTTTCGGCTGGTGATAACAACAAGAAAAGAGATCACTCACCTGTCCAGGCAGCTTTCCCGGCACAAAAGAGAAAAGAACTCTCCCAGACGGGTGCCTGATGGGGCCGACAGCAAGACAAACACTTGCAAAAGCCGGCCAACCCTGAAACTTCAAAGCAAGGAACATGGTGAAGGTGGAATAAATGCCTCTGCTTCTTGGTCTGGGGGGAGGAAGTTCTCTGAAAAGTCTGAAAGAAGACCGGCAGCAAAAACCTTCTTTCAGCAAAGAAGAGGATGCCTTTGAAGGCAGGCAAGCAGGCAGGGAGGAGAGAAACAGCAAAACACTCCTCTGAGGGAGGCTGAGCACAAAAATCTACAGATCCACCCACTGTAGCCTCAAGCAAGGTCACCACAGAGCTTGGAACAGTTGCCTTTTTGGACTACAGTTCCCAGAATCACCCAGCCAGCATGGCTAGCGGCCAACTGCTACAAGGGATTCTGGGTACTACAATCCTTAGTGTTCTCAGGACTGGGGGAGGAATCTCAGGGCTAGAGCACTGCCTTGAAAAATGTGTGGGTGTGTTCCTGTTGTTGTTGTTGTGAAAGCCAGCGTGATGAATCATAGAGTTAGAAGAGACCCCAAGGGCCATCTAGTCCAACCCCCTGCCCTGCAGGAATACCCAATCAAAGCATTTCCGACAGACAGCCATCCAGCCTCTGTTTAAAAACCTCCAAAGAAGGAGACTCCACCACACTCCCAGGCAGCAGCGCATTCCACTTCCAAACAGCTCTTGCCCTCAGGAAGTTCTTCCTAAAGTTTAGGTGGAATGTGAAGTCGAAGGCTTTCACGGCCAGCATCTATAGATTTTCCTTGGGTTTTTTCCGGGCTATTCCAGAACACGGCCTCACAGCCCAGAAAAAAAACAAGGAAAATTTAGGTGGAATGTCTTTTCCTGGAGTTTGAGTCCATTGCTCCATGTCCTAGTCTCTGGAGCAGCAAAAAACAAGCTTGCTCCATCCTCAGTTTGACATCCCTTCAAACATTTAAACATGGCCATCATGTCCCCTCTCAACCTTCTCTTCTCCAGGCTAAACATACCCAGCTCCCTAAGCTGCTCCTCATAGGATGCCATGGCTTCCAGACCTTTTACCATGTTGGTTGCCCTCTTCTGGACACACTCCAGCTTGAAGTGGTTTGAGTATTGGACTACAATTCTGGAAACCAGGGTTGGAATCCCTGTTCAGCCGTGGAAACCCACTAGGTGGCCTTAGGCAAGTCACAATCTCTCAGCCTTCAAGGGAAGCAATGGCAACCCCCTCCTGAATAAATCTTCCTGAGAAAACCCCATGATATGGTTGCCTTAGGGTTGCCACAAGTTGGAAACAACTTGAAGGCTGGCAACAAAAACATTTTTTGCTCATTGTTTAGACATGGTATTTTTTAAAAAATGAATGGCATACTTTGTGTGCCTGTGGTTGATTCATAATGCATCGTGCTTTAAGACATCACACAGGGGAATATCACCCTTGAAAAATCACCCATGTAGCATTACCAGAGCTCATCTCTGGTGATATCACAAAGGGTCACTTCTAGCACTTAGGAAGTCCTGACCTGCCACCCCTAATAATCCCCCAAAGAAAAGCTTCCCACCTCTGTGTTAGCCTCCCCCTGCACTGTGGGACCCGGCAAAGCCCAGCTACCTTGGAGGAGGTGGTGGTGGGGAGAAGTCCTCACCTGCTTCTTCACCCAGACGTGCCTCCCTTGGCTGCAGCCCTTCTGCTCCAGGAATGCAGTGAAGTCCGTGGTTTTAATTCCACAGCAGCTCCAGTATTTCATGCTGGGCAGGGGAGAAGGAGCCAAAGGAAGAGAGAAAAACAAGACCGAAAGAATCGAAAAGGCCAAGGGTGAGAATTCAGCTGTCATTGCTCTGCACGTTGGTCCTGATCTCACCTTGGTTAGAATCGAGGAGTATAGCTATGGGAAATATGGGGGGGGGGGGGTGGCGGCAAAATGAGGGCATTGACCCCTCCAAAAAAGAATTCTGCCCCTTCCCTATGAAATTTTTCTTCAGTTTCCCAAATTTCCAATTTGCTGTAACTTAAAATTTAAGAAATAGAGTTTAGGCATCCAAAGGAAAGGGGCAGGTGAAGAGACCGAGGAATGCGAAGACAGCAAATAGAAGACTTCTAGGTTTGAACAATTTTCTGTGTTTCCCTCTCTGCAATGCTAGATTTTTGAGGACTGGAGGAAACTTCCATCTGGGGAGAAGACTTCTTATTTGGACAATGCCTTCATTTTGCCTCCCCATAGCTACACCCCTTGCTGTATCAGGGAGAATGTGACAAAGAATTCCCACAGAAAAGGTTGCCCAGTGCTCAATGGGATAGTGGAACCTGGGCTAAGAGGGTTCAAGCCCCCAGACTTTTTGATGGGCTGGGACTATGACACCTTCTGCTATCAGAGTTCCCTGTTTCCTCTGATTTTACCAGAAAACCCCACAGTGGCTAGAGGGTGAACAGAGTCCGAGATCCTAGGTCTGTCTGTATGTGTATGTCTTCAAGTCACCTGTCAACCTATGGCAACCCCATGAATTTCAGAGGGTCTTCTTAGCCAAGGAATACTCAGAAGTGGTTTGGCCAGTTCCTTCCACAGAAATAAAGCCTACGGCACTTGGGATTCCTTGGCAGTCCTTCTGGGCTTGGGGAGAGTTCTTTTTTGTTTTTCTTTTTTTTTTTTTTGACTGCCACTCCCAAAATCCCCCAGCCAGGGATTCTGGGTGTGGCAGTCCAAAAAGTCACCTTTCCCCATGCTCTGGAAGTCCTAGCCTGACACATTTGGGGAAAAGGGACTTATGGGGACGCCATGAACTTCTTTCCTATGAAATAGAGCTTACAGCACCTAGTATTTGTTGGTGATCTCCCATCCAAGTACTAACCAGGGCTGACCCTTCTTAGCTTCCAAGATCAGAGAGGATCTGGTGTCTTTAGGGTATTTAGGTGGGCTTGAGACCTAGATTTCTGAGCATTATTCTACTTTCCCTCCCCTCCCCATGTTCTTTACTTACTGGTCTGCTGCCGGGGCGCCCTTTCCAATGTCCATTTAGTGTAAGAAGATGGGAGATGGCCAGGCAGCAGCTGGCTGTGTTTCGGCAGCCATCCAAAGGAAAATATTGCCGGGACCCCCGGGAGGTCCAGGGGAAACACAGCCAGCCAACTGCCTGGTTGCTTCCCATCTTCACCCAGCACCTTAATAGCCATCGGGGCCACTCTGGTGCTAGATCAGCAACTTAAGAAAGCAGGGGTTCATTGAAGAGGGAGGTAATGAGTACCTCTGCTTGCAATGACCAAAAAACAAAAAACTACACAGGCAGCCGTAATTTGACATGCATGTGTCATCAACAGGATTCCAGCCAGATTTCCCAGGCAATGTGGATTTGCTCTGAGCTGTATCCTTGTTGTAATTCAAAGTATTTCAGAGTGGCTTGGTCTTGTGGGGGGCAAGACCCATTCGCTTTACAAAAGGGCTGGTGGAGATCGCCAAATTCTGGAGATACAGCATCTCAAAAAGGCAAACAGATCATCCCTGGCAGATAGAAATCTCTGCCTCCATTATGTTGGAGAGAAACCAGGACCAGAGAAACTAGACATTCCAGGGAGAGTCTGTGAGAACACCTGTGGGCTCTTACCCCTCATGGAAAACAGGCACCCCAGGGTGGAAAGTACAAGTCTCCGTGTTGCTCTCTTCCCCCTGGTAGATCTGAAAGATATTGGGGTGCGGGGGAGGCAGAAAGATTAGCCAAAGAGACCAGAAGGTCATGGGCCAAACCAGCTCAAGGGGGCTGCTCCTCTCCCGCTGCCAGCCAGAGAAGCCCAACCTTGCCTCCTTAGTTCCTTTCCATGCTTCCCAACGCACCCAATCCCAGTCACATTGGTGGGCTCTGTTTCCTGGCAGGAGGGACTTGTAACAGCTGCCCCCAGGACACAGGACTCTGGGGTCATTGCTGGGCTTGCCAGATCCCAGGGCCGGGCCTGGAGTCTTGAGTGGGGAAGCTCAGGGTGAGAGTGCTGCCTTGAAAAAAATGTGCATGTGTATACTGTATATACAGAATATATATTCCCTAGACAGTAAGAGGGGTGCTCCAAAAAAGCGATACAAGGACTCCCTGAAACAACATCTCAGGCTCGGCCAAATTGATCACCAACAATGGTTCGCCCTGGCCTCACATCGGGAGGGATGGAGACGCACAATCCACAATGCTGCAGCCTTATTTGAGAACTCACGCCAAACAAGTCTTGAAGAGAAACAACAACGCAGAAAGAATCACAACCCAAAAACATCACTCAAGGAGACCTTCTGCTGTGCTTTCTGTAACCGGACTTGTTTATCTTGGATTGGCCTTTTCAGTCATCAGCGCGCTTGCAGAAAGCGCAGGATGAGTCCTTCCTGAATCTTTGTTTGCAAAGAAAAGCCAGAGAGAGAGAGAGAGAGAGAGAGAGATTCCCTAATTCAGGTTACAAACTTTTCTAAATTTGTAACTTGAAACTGCCTGCCTTGTTTGTTTTGGAGTCAGTTTCAGTTCTCAGGGAAGTATCTTCAGATTGGGGAGTGCTATGTCAGCTTCTCTGCTAAAAGGAAGACTGGTTTCTAACAGTTTCAGCTTCTACAGAGCTTCCCCAAAAGGGCTAACACCCTGGGACACTCTAATTCCCAACAATGGCATCACTACAGCCCATCCCCTGTGATATCACAGCAGGTCATCCTTCAGCCTCAGGTTTTGGCCCTAATCCTGGTACAGTCCTACCCTGGTAATGCAGGTTAGCACTGGTTGGAGGTATAAGCCTGTTTCTACCCCTGGCAAAAATTGTGTTCTCTCCATGGACAGGTATTTGAAGGCCCAGTGTGGAAAACCAGGCAGAAAAGGAAGGCTGGAGATGTGAGCAGGAGAACCCGAGGGAAGAGGAGCACGGCGTTCAGGAGACTGGAACTATTATTATTCATTTGAGGGGTCATAGCTCCCCAAATTCTCCAACCAGTGGCCATGTTGACTGGGGGGTTCTGGGAGTCACGGTCCAAGAAATTAACATATTCAATTTCTGGTTTCAACATAGGAGGTAAAGTCCTTCAGTTAGTACAGTGAGAATTTGGGAAGGGGGGACAGAAAAGATCTCAGGAAGCCCCCCAGGTGTGACTCACCGCCTTGCAGCCAGAGTTCTTGCAGCTGGTGCCAACGCTCACCTCCAAGGCTGCCCCTAAAAGACGTCCAGAAAGACACAAACACTAGGGAAATTTTGGAAAATCTCTCTATCTATCACACTCGCACACTTACCTGAGAGCTTAGACCTGTTGCCCTCCACCAAGTGGAGCTGGATTGAAGGTCATGAAAATCATATCCTAAGCAACCCCAGACTGTTTTCTGACCCCAGAATCACCACCAGAGGAAATAAAATCCCACCCCCAAATTCTTCACATTTTTTAAAGTAGGAGAATCACACCTTTAGGAGTGGTAGTAGTGAATCATAATAATAGAACCATAATATAATCCATCATAACCATAATAATTGGGAATGACCTGCTGGAGGAGATCCATCACATTTCTACTCTTACAGCCTTTAAAAAGGCTCTTAAGACAGATCTCTCCTGGCAGGCCTTCCCAACTTAATTCCTCTACATCACTCTATCCACCAAGTATCTCCCTTTTAAAACTTCTGTATTCTTGTTTTTAAACTGTGTTTATTTAATTGTAAGTTTAGCATTGGGTTGCAGGGGTTGGGAAAGGACGAATTTTGAATTTTATTGTGTTTTATGTGTTTATATTGTGATTGGGTGAGATATAAATAAATAATTTATTATTATTTATTATTATTAACAACTTTATTTATATCCCATCTTTTTGCCAAGAGTGGGACACTCTTACGGCAACAAATCAAAATGATTACAACTTACAAATCAAAATGATTACAACACAGTTCAAAGCGTATTTTAAAAATCATCATCAAAACAGAACCAAATGATTAACAAGGTTAAAACGATTTAAACCATACACTTAAAAGGGATTTTTAAAAGTTTTTTAAAAATGCAGTTCAAAACAATACAGCTCCCTCTCTCATAAACTCTCCAACTTTTCACAAACGAAAACCAGGGCTCATGTGGTCAAGCAACATCAGAGTGTGGTCAAGATGGCAAAAGTTATTAACAGGGAAGATCAGGCAAGCTAGGAGAGGCTACGGCTGTTTGCTTTTGCCTCCGCCAACTGGGAAAGGCAAAACTCTGCCCCCTCTGCTCCTTTCCCCCCTGCTGAGTTAAATGCATATAAACTACTTTTGTAATTTGAACTCGGCTTGCAGCAAGTGAAATAAGCTGAGGACAAAGGCAGAAAGTGGGAGTAGGAAAGAGAACCTGGGACATTTTCAAAGCAGTTGGAAAAGGGGGCTGGCAGAGAAGTAATCGGGTCCTGCCAATTAGGGACAATTAAAACCCCTTTCTTTCCATTGAAGTGATTCCTAAAGAACATGGCGGGTGGCGGGCTCAGTCCAAGCTTGTGGCCCCCTTGGCTCACACCCCTCATCCCAGGGCAAGTGGGAGCGGCCAGATTTCCCCTCGAGAGCTCGGTTAATAGAGAAACCCCCCCACTGCAGACCCCCCAATCTTTGGGTCTCTTGTCCACCGACCTGACCCAGAGGGCTCTTACCTGGGCCGGCAGAGTTAGGCACTGGGGCATCTTCCTTAGAGGTCAAGTCCAGCTTGGCCAGGGCTTGTTCCAGAGTTTTGGACACTTTAACGGGCAGGAGCTGCTTTGGCTCATCCGAACTGGAGGGGGAAGAGAGCAAAACCAGAGATCCCGAGGTCTACATGAAAGCAGGGGTGGGAATCAGGCAGCCCTCCCTGAGGTGGCATTGGACTATAACTCCCAGCATTCCTCATATTGATCTGGGCTAGCCAGGGCTGATGGGAGTTGCAGTCCAACAACAACATTTTGAGGGCTGCTCTGATTCCCATCCCTGCATTAAAGGCTCACAGCTATAGCCTGGTTTTAAAAAAAATATTCTGGGCTAGATACTTTATTTTATTTTAAGTCATTCCTCCTTTCTCCCAGTCCAGAGCCCACAGTGACTTTCATCATAAATTAAATTAAGGCTAAAAGCCAACACATTATAACATTAAAGAGCAATTGCTTTAATTCTCTGCTTGGTGGATTTCAGTTTTAATAAATTCAGTACAATTTAATTCTATTAAACTAAATTAATAGTTTTAAATTTATTAAATTTAATATGATAGCTTATTTAAAACCAAATAAGCTACTTATATTGAAATGGTAATACTATATAAATTGGGTAAATTGCCCTCTTCCAGCCTCAGAGAAAGACAATGATGGCAAAAAAAAACACTCCCTGACTAAACCTTGTCAAGAAAACTCTAGGAGAGCGTCACCGCTGTCAAAGTCTGCTTGAAGACACACAACAACAACAGAAGGAGCATCACATTAAAAACCAAGCAGTGAAATAAAACAGTTTCAAAACATTTGAAAAGCATAACGAGAAAGGATAGGAGTACAAGACCCAGCCATTAAAAGCCCCTTCCTCAACTGCCCAGCGGCCAAAGCTCCATAGAATAAAAATTCTTGGCCCGAATAAGAGCCCACCGAAATAAAAAGGAGGAAAGGGAGCGTTGAAAGGGCCAGCCTAGTCTCCAGTGGAAGGGAGTTCCACAGCCACCCAGGCAACCCTAGGATATGGATTCCCAGCCTGCTCCAGCAAAGCCCTGTTGGTGCCCTCTAAGCCAGTCATCTCATGGAAGCCAGAAGGCTCCCCTCCCAATCGCTGCCCCCTCCGGAGCTCACCTGGGCCTCTCGCGCTCCATCATCTCTGCCGACTTCGGCCCCTGAACAATGATCTCTGTGGCCATGTTGACCTTCGGCTCTTTCAAAGCCTCCTCTGGCTCCGGAGGCTTCTCGTTGCTGTGAGAGCCTTTTGTACAGCCCTGTGGGAACAAAATACACATGGCGCTAGGCTGCAGCTCCCATCTTCTAATGGAGCCCCCCACCCCACCCCGGGCGTTTCTGTTTTCCAGCAAAGGAAATGCTCTCCTGGTCAACCTGGGAAACCTCACCTGCAAGGCAGGCAGACATATCTCCATAACAATCACACCTTCTGCAACTGTTGAGGGCATTTTAAATCAAGGCACCTGTCATTCTAACTCACCCTGAGCTTCTGATCCAGGGTGGGAAAGAGTTGAGACCAATTAATTATCTATGTAACAGAGATCAAAGCTAAACCTCATTTGGATGTCATATTGAAGAGGGAGTAAGCTTGTTTTCTGCTGCTCCAGAGACTAGGACACGGAGCAATGGGTTCAAGCTACAGGAAAAGAGATTTCACCTAAGCACTATTAGGAGAAACTTTTTGACAGTAAGAGCTGTTCAGAAATGGAACAGCTTCTCCTTCTTTGGAGATTTTGAATCTCCTTTGAATCTCCTTCTTTGGAGATTTTTAAACAGAGGATGGATGACCATTGCTGTGGATGATTGGATTGTTCATTCCTGCATGGCATGGGGTTGGATTGGATGGCCCTTGGGGTCTCTTCCAATACTATATGGTTTCCAGGAACAAGGGGAGGCCGTAGAGGGGGACAACTTGGGTGACTCTCAGGGACAACAGGGTTCATAAGAAGGAAGGGACTGCATCACACACCTTTATGGAGAGGAATTCGGAGAAGTCGGTGGTACGTTTCTTGCAGCAAGACCAGCCCTGGGTGCAACAGAGCAGAGCATTAAGCCCCCCATTTTACAAACGCAGGAGCCCATACAAACATGGCAGCCAGGCAGCCATGGTTCAGGCTGGAAATAGACATTTAAGCCCGATGACCAGCAGGGAACAGATGTGCAATATGTCATAGCCAGAGCAATAATACAGTAAACACACAGAGAGAGAAGCAAAGCATGTGGGTCCCTATACAATGCTGAGTTGGGGTCATGCATTTTCCAAGTTTACCAAAAGCTAAGACTAAGGGATGGGCCCCTGATGATGTCATTAAGTGTGGTACATTATACATCGACTGTTGCTGCTCAGAGCAAGTCACTCCAAAAAAAAAAATCTAAAAAATAAACCTAGCAAAGGAGCACATGCATGCATGCACACTTTTCAAGATAGTGATCTTGTCCTGAGATTTCTTTCCCCCACCCTAAGGGCCAGAAAAGAGGATCCGAGAGGTCCTAAGATCTGGGAATTGTTCTGATGACTTCAGCACACCCAAGGGAGAATACACACACACACTTTTAAAGGCAGTGCTCTTCACAGGAGTTTGCTCCCTTTTGCCCAGGGGACTGGAGCAGAGGGTCGAAGCCCTGTGATCTGGGAGCCCTACCTCCCACACACTACAATTTTTCCACTGCTATGGGTGCCATTCCACACACATGAATGAGCACATGCCTCCCTGCAAAGGTGGGATGCACCCTGTCCAACACTCACCTTCAAAGCATCATGGAAGATGGGGAAGCCTGGGTGATGGAGGCAGACATCTGAGAAAGCAGGAAAGAAGCAGAGCTGAAGGAAGTAGTGGTTGCAATGAACACCTTTCTTCCCAGGCATCCCCAGTGTTCAGACCCCCTCCTTCCAAGGCTATTCTTCCTGATAGTTCCCCCTTCATTTTATTTCCTCTTCCTTTTAATGGTTTCTCTGTCCCCCTGAATTTTAAGGAAAATTTCCCCCAAGCATTCATTTATTTTTATTTATTTTCCCCCAGATCATTCTACATGAGGGGAACCAGCATGCAATGCAGTAAAACAAACTGTATCTGCAAAAAATGTTCTGTAGCTCTGCTTATTTGTATTCGTCTAGAGAGGGGGTCTAAAGCTTTTGCCAGATTCTCAAAGGGACCCATAAATAACTCTTCCAAAAGCAAACGAAGAGCTGCCATCTTACAGCAGAAGCAGACAGGCAGCAAACTGATTTCTTCTATTCTGGAAAATACCAGTATCTGGTTGTACTGGGAGCTGAAAGGAAAATACTCTGGGATGAACAAAAACATCATACAAATGTCCAAAATAAAATTGGAAAAGACAGGAACAAAACCCAGGGCTTCCAGTTAAAAAAAAAAACATACTTCCTCTGGGTGAACATGAGAAAAAGGCAGAGACCTGCAGCTTCCTTCTTTACTGAATGCCAGGCAGAAATTCCACAGGGAAGCATTCCTCTCTCACACACACACCATGCTGGGAGAGGCACCCCCTGTTGAACCTGCCTGTCAGTTCATAAAGGCACAGCCGCCTTGCCAGGAAAAAAAGGGGGCAGTATTACACACACACATATACAACTGTGTGTGTCCAGAACTACACACTGCCTCTCCCAACCCGCGTGTGGAGCCTGCGGTCACCAAGTCTGGCTCCTGGGATGAGCAGAGGCTTCTGGGGGTTCAGGCAAGGATGCCCATGCTTGTCTCTTTGGTTCCCAGCAACTTACCTGGACCGTTCTTCTCCGGATCAAACCTCTGCCCACAGCCCCTGTTGTAGCACAACAAAGCCATCTCTCTGAGTCTGGTGGTCTCCGGCTCCTGGCAAGTGGGGCAGGCCTGGCTCAGACTGGCATCCCAGCCTCTGGGGCCTCTTTCTTGCTGCTGCTGAATGCAAAATGAGGCCAGGCTATCTTTAGCAGCAGCCGGCCAAGGGGAGGGCCTGCGACTTGAGCTGGACCCAAAGATGGGCATGCATATGCCTGGCCTCCCAGCGTCAGCTGGAGCAGGCAAGGGTGGGTTGCCCCGGGGCCAACAGTGTGTGTGTGTGTGTGTGGAGGGGGAGAAACATCATGTGGGGGACAGCAGGGCATGACAACAAACATGCCCAGTGTTGTTTTCCACAGCCAGGATGCTCACACAAGCCAGTTTTCTCCTTCTTCTCCTCCTCCTCATTTCCACACTTCAAATTTAAAGCCCATCTTGGCTGGGAGCTGGAAGGAACTTAAGGGTGATCTAGTCCAACCCTTAGCTATTCAGGAATCCACAGCAAACACAACCTAGAGAGATGGCCCTCCAACCTCTGTGCATGCCTCGTCTACCCTGTGCTCACACAAGCACACAGCAAGCATGCAAACGGACCTGCAGACATTGGGGTGCTGTATAAGAAAAATATCCAAAGGTTCCAAATATTATTGTCACAAAATGTTGATTCCCACTTATGTCGCTGTTGATGATGATCCTGATGTTACTGACTGTGGGTTTGGGCCATCGGTTATTTGGATTCTGTGCAAAAATCTAGGAATCATTGAGGTCTTGTCAGATAGTACAGTCTGTTCCAAGCAGTTTTGCTTTTTGTAATGGTGCTTTTCTGGTCTTATCTATGGCTCCTGGAGCCATTCCCACCCCTTGGAGCTCCCTTTCCACGGTGGTGGGATTGCGTTCTCCTGTGAGGAGAGAGGCTATGCTGACCATAACACTGCTACTATCAGGCAAGCTTTTGCTGAGGAGCCGGACTAAAGGTGACAAAAACTGATTCAATATGGTGCAGAGGCCAAAAACAAATCCCATACAGGGTCAATCACCACCTCAGTCAACAAGGATTGTATTGGGTGTCAAAGTCTTGAGCTGGCTGGAGGATTCTGGGAGTTGTAGTCCACAAGACTAACGATGCTGAGCTCTGATAGAAACCTATTCTGGATAGAATGATTAGGAAAGGTTTTTTTTTTTAGTTCAATTTAAGGTTTTCCAAGAGCCCACACAAATGGAGATATTCCCAAGGCCAAACCAGCCAACCCAGGCGTAGATTAAAAGAGAAGAGAGCAAAATGGCCACAGTGGTCTCGCTTGCACGAGGACTCCCACAACCAGCTTCATGGATGGGCTGAATGCAGTGGGCTGAAGGATGCAGAAATTTAGCAATTTATTGAATACTTAAAAAAAAAATACGGGTTCAGAAGTGTGATTTTTGTTGACTTCATTACACAATATCTCACACAAGAAAGATGCTTTTGCCTGATTCTCCAAACATGTCCACTTGGGTGGAGGTCTATGGAGGTGGAATGGAGGGTCTGCTCTGGGCTTTAGTCTGAACTTTCAAGGGTGCTCTTCAAGATATGGAACCTATATGGGGGGGGGAGATATATAGCTGAGCACCTTGGAAAGCTCCTTTAGCTTGGATTAGTTCAGATTAAAATCTGGATTCACCATCCCACTGACACGGAATCCATCATCCACCACGGGCTCTATGGGGCAACAGTTGAGAAAGAGCAACCCTGGGCCCAATTTCCCACTATCCCCACCCCACCGATAGATCCCCCAGCCCCCCAAAAGCCCCCTGCCCTCTTTCGCTTTCTCCACAGTTCTTGGCAGAGAGATTGGCTGCTGTGGTTGAGTCCGAAGTTGCCTCCCTGTCTCTCCCGGCCTCCCCATCCTCAAGTCCAAGTCCCTCTTTTGCACCGGCCTCAGGTCGCTCTTTCCACCAGGCCGGTCAGTTTTTTCTGGGTCATTTCGTAGGCGAGGAAGAGGGCGCCATTAGAGGGCAGGGCACGGATCACCGTGGGCATCAGTCCGCAGTAAAGCGGCATGAATCCTGGAAGGTTTGGTGGGGGAAGAAACAGAGGAAAAAAGAGAATTGTTTAGTGCCTTCCTGGGTTTCATAGGCTACCCGATTTTACTGAGCCAACAGAGATTCAGATCCTGGCGATCGGTGAAGAATTCCCAGGTCATGCGACCTTTTCCAAGCATGGCCACTTTTTGTAGTTGTGCCATTGTGATGCCGTCTGTGGGTGGATCCACATTACACAGTTACAGCATTTTGAAACTACTTTAACTGCCATAGTTCTGTCCTTTGGGATCTTAGTTAGGATGAGTAGTTTTCTGAGGCAACCGATTTCTATGCTAGAGAGTTCTAGAGCTGTAGTTCAGAGGACTATAGCTCTCCCTCCAGCAAGGAATTCTAAACACCGCATGAAACTATGCATCCCATGATTCCATAGGCTGGAGGCATGGTAGGTCAAGTGGTATCAACTGCTTTAATTTTGCAGTGTGGAAATATCCTTTGGCAATGCCATTCGGATGTTTTGTCAGCTCTGTTTGGAGGTGCACCCAGGGCAAGAGCAGCAACAGTAATAAGAATAGTGGTATTGTTGTTATTTAACAATAATGAATAATTATCAAGAGTAATAAATAACAAAAATAATTATATTGATAAAAATAATTTGTTGCTGTTCTTAGATAATTGACTTAAACCCAATGAGACCATTTATCCATCTAGCCTTCTAAAACCATTTCCCCTTCTAACCCAAAACGCCAGTTCAAATGCTTTTCTATGCATGCCAAAAGTAACTTTTAAAAATAACTAGAACACAGTATTTGTTAAAACAATAAATATTTCCACTCGTTGTTTACTTTGAAATGCATTTGGTTATAACCTTAACAGGGTTGTTTTAAAGATGTAACTAAATGCAGGTAACAACATTACTTTTTAAAGTCTTTAGTTCTAAGCTTTTAGTTATACTCCCTGATCTGAAGGGCAACACATAACCATAGTTTAGAAAAGTTACTTTTACATGGTTACAGTTGCTACAATCCCTCTCCCAGCCAGCATGATGTTGCTGGCTAGGGGATTCTGGGAGATGCAGTCCAAAAAAGTATTTCTCTCCCCCTCCAACCTCTGTGACTGGCAGGCTTGGACAGTGTCTAAGAAGCACCCACCTTCTGTCCGTAGGATGTGCAAGAAGGAGATCAGGAAGCCATCTTGCCGCCCGGCCATGGACAACACCTGGATCCGCGATTTCACCGAGTCGATGGGATAGACGGCCAGCCAGAAAGCTGCCCCACCGACCCCACCGCTCACGGTCACAGGGAGAGCACCTGCAAGCAGAGGACAGTGGTTCAATGGCCATCTTATCCCCTTTGTGGGCGCACAATCATCTCCGAGAAGAGCCCGCTACCCAAAAACTTCTAACCAACTCAGGGTCTCCTAAGACCCTCCAACGGTGCCTGGGTCTGCTGCACAGTGGCTCCCATGTCAGTGGAGCAGTGGATCCACTCCAGGTTTTGGTTGAATCTAAAGGAACTTTCCAAGGCGATGGATCTTACGACACAAAATAGCTTCAGCATCTTAAATAAAACTTTGCAATTTTGGTCTGAAACAGAGGTGAGCAACTATGCCAGGAGGCAGGGGGACAATATTGCTCCCCCCCCCCAAAAAAAAACTCCAACAAGCCACAACCGTTTATTTGGGACCAACAGCCATGCTGGGTGGGGGACTATGGGAAGGGTAGTCCCAAAAGGATATGTTTCCAATCCCTGCACTGGCTGAGACGTAGTCAGAACCCAAGAGTTTGGGATTGGAAAGATGGAATTTGAAAGCCGGGCAACCATTTCTCAGGGGCACAGTGGACAATGAAGAGAACCACTTGGAAAAGGAATGGCTTGCTCTGTTCTGCTGCCAAGGGGCACAAAAATTCTTACCACACTTTGGCACCTGATGCTAACCAGGTGCAGAATGAAGTATATGGGTGTGTGTGTTGTATGTTTCTCAGCAGGCTATCCATTTACCACCTGGTTACATGAGACCATAGAAGATATGGTAGCAACCTGGGACTTCCACATCAGTGGTGGCAAGTGGAGGTGAATCCACCCCAAATTTAATCCAAACTGTAATGGAGCTATCCAAGGGGCTAGATCTATTTTGGGGTATAGGCTGGGGATGGATGCCAGAATGGGGCAGGGGCAAAGAGCTCAGATCCCCCTAAGAATAGGATGGAGGTGCTAAGCCCCCCACCCATCCCCAAATGATCTGGCAAAATCGGACCCCCAAGAGCCCAATATAGCTGAGCCTCCTTAGGAATATCAGTTTGTCCTTGAGCCCTCCCAGGTATGAAGAAGGCTGCCTGAAATGTACCTAATGTAGCCGTTCTCAGGAGTTAGCTCCCCTGGACACAGGGAGGGGACTTCTATGCACACATGGTGCCTGGAAGAGTCTTCATATTCAACCACTGACAATGGATGGGGAAAGTACTTTGCCCTCCCCCTGCAAGAAGGCAAAATTAAAAACAGCCTGCCTGCTAATGCTGACCCTCCCCACCACTAATACCACCTTAAAAGCAATTCCCAGGCCCCTGGCTATTGGTCAAGCTCTATGAAAGGGAATCCAGAGCCACACCACTAGGATCTCTTCCACTCAAAGAAAGTGTGAGAGGGCTCAAGATTCGGGGCATTCCAGTGGTGCTCCTCATGTGAAAGAACAAAGAAAGGCCCCCATTTGTGGGCAAAGGGGTTGGACCGGAAGCAGAGGGTTGCTGGATCCCTCTCTGGATGTGGAACTTGGAAGAGCATGGGCATCCTGTAGGCGTTATGTGGGTGCCTTGGGGGTGACTTTCTGTTCTGCTGGGGTTAGGCACCTGCTGGCAGCGTCTGCCCTCTTCCAGAAGGAATCCGGGCACGGCTGGCAGGGGAAACTGAGCAGCTGTTGCTGACGTCTGCAAGCAAGGAGGCCAAGTCTGAATGGCTCCCTCCCAGGGCCTCTTGGGTTGGCAAGAGCGCGCTCTGCGTAGACGCTTCTAAGCAGCGCACCCACCCTCAAGAGAGCCTGACAGCCAAGGGATGCCCTGGGCAGTGTGCCCACCCTCTCCGCTGGCCTTTGCCAGAACATGACAGTCAAGAGGTTCTCAGGGGGGCAAACAGAGAAAACAAAACAGAGAAAATGGGGAGCGTAGATACGCCTGCCTCACCGGCTACTCCCCTCCCCTGGCATGTTAAAAACAACAACACATCGTTCTTTAAGTTTGGCCACCAAAATAGAATCATAAGAAAAGTGGGGCCTAGTGAAACAAACAAACAAACAAACAAACAATCATACCTGGATGCATTTTGGAAAAAGTCCCAAATGTTTTTGTTTATGTACAATCTGTTTGCTTTGCTTTATATGTGCATGCTGTTAACTTGGAATAAAAAGTTTGTTGAAATATACTGACCTACTTCTCTCTCCCCACCCCCTTTTTAGTGTAGGGTGGGGTGTCAGAAATGATCCCTATTCTTTCCATCTGATTTTGGCCTTTGGTCCCAAATTTTCTTTTAAAGAAGGATTTGTCCTTCGTGCCTGTGGATTTTTCTGGTGGAGCGCAGCGTGCACAGAACTAGCCTCACCCTTTAAACCAAAGGTTCATCTGCCGTGGCCTTGCAAGCATGGATGTAGCAGCGAGGTCCTCGGGCCGTAGGTTTGATTAGAGTTTCCTTCTCTTAGATGGTTGACTTTACAGGCTTGGATGAGCACCATCTGCCCAGGTTTGGGGTTAGAGTTTTCATTCTCCTAGGACGGTTGCCACAAGGCTAGAGAGCCCATCCTGCCCTTTGATGCTCTTTGTCAGACCCTTCGGTTTTGACCTGTCTGGCATGGGAGACCCTACCGGTGGCTATTGTGCCACCGCCAGCATAGCTCAAAACATCATTAGGGTATGCAAGCCACAACAAGGGGGCGTCAATGGAGAGGAAGGAATGCCTAGGAACACACCCACTTTCTTAATTGGGGTCATTTTTGCTTCCACAAGAGGTCAAAGACGGCTGGTTCTCCTGGACACCTCTTGGTTCCTTTCTGCTTCAGCAAACCTCTCCAGTCTCTGAGTCCCTTCACGAATTGGGGAGCCTCACCATCACCGCCACCCCCCTCCTTTCTTACCCAGATCCTCCTTTGACTGTCCGGCCCGGAGGAAGAAGCTGCGGCTGACTTCGTAACCCCCAAAGAAGAAGAAATACCCGGGCACCTCCCGCAGCCAGGTACTGGTCAGCCCCTGGAAGAATCCCAGGGGGCCCTCGGAGCGGAAGATGGCCTTCACGACCGCCCAGGTGGAGCTGCAAGGAAAAGAAGAAAGGGCTCCCATGAGGCAGGCATTGCTGTCCCTCCCTCTGCTGGCATAGAATTAGCTCAAGGAAACCATTGATAACAGAGCCAGCATGGTGTGGTGGTTTGAGCGTTGGACTACGACTCTGGAGCCAGGGTTCAAACCCCCACTTGGCCATGGAGAGCCACTGGGCGACCTTGGGCAAGTCACACTCTCTCAGCCTCTGAGGAAGGCACTGATAAACCTCCGCTGAAGAAATCTTGCCAAGAAAACCCCATGGTAGGTTTGCCTTGGGTTATCATAAATCTGAAAAGACTTGAAGGCACCTAACAACAACAAAGGCCACCAGCTTAGATGCGTTACAAGCCTTTCTTTCCCTTTTCTCCACCCCAACCTCCCAGGAACATTTGGGGGGGAGATGGAAAAGAGGGCCTTCTCAGCGGCTGCTCCCAGGCGCCCGTCCTAGTGCAAACCTTTCATAGGCAGCTAAAGAAAGACCTTTTTCTTTCCACAGGAATTTGTGAAGAACCAATTGCCCAGGAAGAAAGGGCTTTTAATAATGTGCTGTATTGTCTATTTTCATCGATTTTCTTTTTTAATGGTTGTACTTTTAAATTGCCTTTAATCCTATTGATAATTAAATTATATTCGGGAACTGCATTTTGGTTGGCCAATAAAGGTATTGTTCTTTTGTGTGTGTGGGGGGGGTATTTTAAATTATATTGTAATTTTTGTATGACATGAACTTCTCTTTGTATGTTGTAACTTTTGCAAGCACCGCTTAAGATAATTCGCCTGTCATTTTTGTATTTCTGTTCCTTCCGGCCCTTCCAGTTGCTGTTCCCCCACTGACAAGAGTTAATCTGGAGCAGAAGTAAGCAACTTGTATCCCTCCAAATGTTTCTGGACTGAAGCTCCCATCAGCTGGCACAGCTGATGAGTCAAGGAAAAGACTCTGTCTTTTATACTTGGATTGGATCAAGGTTTTTGATCACCACATATGTGAAATGAGTTTATCTAGGGAGTCTGAAAACTAGGTTTGAAAACTGGGTTGAAATTTTGTATTTCAAACTTTCTGTGCAAGCATGTCCTTGTAACTTCCTAACTACTTCTAAGATAAAGATCAATAAGATCAATATTTGTATCTTTGTCATTTCAGTTCCTTTACATACTCACACACCTGTGAGCATATAAGATCTCCCAACAGAGGCAACACAGAAAGACATGGTGCACTCCAGGAAAGTATATGCCAAATTAAAATTTGTTTATCCTTACAAATTGCCACAGCAATCTTTGTTGTTGTTGTTGTTGTTGTTATTTACTGTAACAAGCCTAGATGGATTTGTTTTCAATGGATTGGACAAAGACTTGCAAGAGGAGAGGTCTGTCCACAGCAAGGATACTTAAACCAAAGCCTCCTTGGCAAGAGGCAGTCTATCTCTGGGTACCTGCGGCTTGAGAGAGCAGTCTGTCCCGTGACCTTCATCTCGTGGAGGGCTTGCATCCGGCACTTCACCAGCTCCGTGGGGCAGAGAACCATGGAAGAGAAGATGGAGGAGAAGGAGCCAGCAATTGCTCTGTGCAGGTCGCTGTCACCCAAGAGAAGGTGGCTTACTCAGAGGAGAGCACAGAGGGCTAGAGTCCCACCCACTGCTAGCCAAGGCCTTAACTCTACAAGTTGTTCAATTGCAATTGTAAAACAACATTCCCATGCTTTTCTTTATGCCTTTGAATGTGTTTGTTTTTGTTTTAAGCTGCCTTGCATCCTACGGTATTATTGGGGAACGCGTGGGAAGATGTGCAGCACATGAATAACCAACAACAGCCTGGACCCTGTATGTTGCACCTTCAATAATCAACCTAAAAGTAGTTTGTCTTTTGCCAGGAGAAGAAGCGCTGTGAGATGAAGGATCCACACCTCAAGAGACCTCAGCCAAAGATGGCTGCCTTCAATACACCTGGCTGCCACCTTGCGTCAATGTACGTGAGGAGTAGGTGAGAAAGCATTTGAGGAGACTCTTTTGCCCTTGAAATCCAACTAGGTCCTCTGGTCACTCAGTGAAGACGAAGGCCAGCAGAGTCAGGACAGATGAAGTAAATCCTTCCTCACTCAATAGTTAAAATGGTGGAATTCCCTGTCGCAAGAGTCTCTTCCATGCCACACTGCTATAGCATTTAAACTGCTCTGGCTGCATCCTACAGAATCCTCAGGGGAAGAGTTTTGTGAGGGATTTCGAACTCTCCACCAGAGAGCTCTACTGCCTCCTGACACTACAAATCCCAGGAAGGAAGGGGGGTGTTGCCCTGCAAAATGCAAACTTTGCCCATCCCAATGAAATTTCCCTTCAGCCCCCACATTCCTCGGGTTTCAGAAAGTGAGGCTTTGAAAACAATGCCTGCCCAGAATGCTTCTGTTTCTGGTGTTCACATCCTCTTGGCCATGCTTTGCCTGCTCCTTTTCTTTGGATGCCTAAACTGGATTTCTAAATGCTTGGGTGAAGTTTTACATTACTGCAATGTTAGAAATTGGGGGAGTGAATAAATATTTCACAGGAGGGGTACAGAATACGTATGGGGGGGGGTGGAGCGCAGGGAGTCCATGTCCTCATTTTGTCCCCTCCAAAGATACATCCCTGGAGCCAGATTAGTTAAAGTACCATCAAAATGCTAGGATTGCATTGTGCGAATGAGATCAAGAAGTAGCAATGGCCGTCAACTCAGGCAGCTTTAGAAGGAGGGTGGGATAAATTTATGGAACAGAACGCCATCAGGGGCTGCTAGTCAGGATGGCAGCAGCAGAGTTTCCAAGTATGGAGCATCCCAGACCCTGAGTTTACACAGCCAGAACCTGAGACGGTGAGGACAACTTCTGCTGATGTTTCAGGTGGTGGGTCCTGATGATGTGATTAAGCCTATTCATTAAGCATCAATCATAATTGCCAAGAGCATTCAAATAAAACACACACTGCAGAGTCTAACAATGGAGGCAAAGGAGGGAGGGAAGGGATGTTTAGATACTCTGCAGAGCTTCTCCAAAGCAGACTGCAACAGCATGCATAATATATTTTTTTCAGGGCAGTGCTCTTGCCCTTAGATTCCTTTGCTCATCCTGTGGCCAGGAGAAGAGGGGCCAAGTCTGCCGACCCTAGTTGTCTCTCACCTCCCATATCAAAAGCAGTAACCCCTTTGAATCCCAGTTGCTTTGCAACACAATGGGAGAGTTTTTATTGACCTCACATCCTATGTTGGGGGCTTCCCACTTGGGCATCTTGCTTGCTACCCAGAGTGGCAAAGAGAGTGCTAGCCTCCTTCCGGCCAGGGTCTGACCCAGCAGGGCTCTTCTGATGTTCTTAACCCAGCCAAGAGAGAAGGAGGGGAAGGGAACAAGAAAGAAGCCATACCTGAGCTCCAGGATGTTGCCCAGCCCAAAGAGCTGCCTCACCATCTCCTGGCAGAACCCGTAGCAAGCAAAGAGCACGGCGTTCTCTGCCACGTTGGCCAGCAAGGCTGGGGTGGTGCCCTGGTAGAGCCCATACATGCCCTCCTGCCGGTAGGTCCTGACCGAACAGTCGAAGAAGCCCCGGTACATGGTTGGGAAGGTCTGCATCTTCACCTTGATGGTGTCAAAAGGCTGCCCACTCACCACACACGCCACACCACCTGCAGGGAGGGACCGTGGCATTACTGGCTTCCCAAAGCATCAAACCAATGCACGCCACACCCAGAGTCCCAAATCAGCAAGAGGGCCGGTTCCATATATGAACAAAGCTGGAGGTGCTGAGTCCCTCACAGACTCTCATGGAGCAGTTTCTAAGCAGCTGCGGTGGAAAGAGGAAACGTGGCTGTACCTAGGACTATCCCAGGCAGGGTCGTCAGATCTCAGGGCCTGGCTGAATCTCTAGGTTTCATGGGTCGTCTTGAAGTAGGAGCCAAGGGTGCAAATTCTGCAGTCTTGGAGGGCTCAGTTCTGGCTTACTTCCATGGCTGCAAGCTGAGTTCAAAGTGCAAAAGTCATTTGAGCTCAGTTTACTCAGCAAGGGGGACTGAAGAGGAAGGGTCAGAACTGAGCCCTTTCCAATGGGCTCAAGCAAAAGCAATCTGATGCAGTCTCTCCCAGCTTGTCTGTTCTTCCTCATTAACATTTTTTGCCATCTCGACCCCACACTGATGTGGCTTAGCAACACGCGCCCCAGTTTCCACCTGTGAAACACTGGCCAGCATGAGGCTCCCGACTTCTCCTGCATATCTCCAGAAAAGAACCATTGCCTCCATTCTCAAAGGGGGTCTCTCTCTACCCACCCAGCTGCCCTCTGCCCCCTTCCCAGCTTACCTGCTGACCCTGCCGTGAGATCAATCAGCATTTGCACCACAGGGTGGACTTGGGAACGGTCAGCAGGCATCTCAGAGGAGAAACAGAAGGCCAGGCAGGGAGGAATCGTGCCCCAAAGCAGAAGGCCTCGCTGGGGAGGAGAAATTATTGACTTTCAAAATTGATAGCTCACTTTTCTCCCAGCTAGGGGATGCATAGATTAAAAACAGCTAGAAATGCAGCTAGAAACTTAAAATGGGCAAAGACTATTGAATAAACTATACTACGAAAACACCATTAACTTAAAAACAGTATAAAAGCATGAAGAAACAGAAGAGTAACACCATAAGAGCACAGCACAGTGGTTAGGGCTGCCGGGTCATGAGCATGCCAGGCGAAAACCTGAGATCTGGGAACAGGGACTGTTATCATCATAGGCGGTGGGGCCTGGTGGTCCTTAAACAGGACACACTAAGCATCCACTTTAGTTGCTCAGAGGAGGTGGTTCAAATAAAAAGCAATTGCCTAACAAAGGGTATAAAGGAAGAAGGGGAGGGGATGAGCCTTCTGAAAGTGTACAGCAACCATTCCAAAGCTGCCTGCAACCTTGGAGCCAGAGGCACACGATTTTTAAAGAAAATGTTTTCAGGGCAGTGCTCTTGCCCTGAAATTCCTCCCCTCACTCTGCGATCCCAAGGAGAGGACCAGGCCCTGAGACTGGGGGACTCTACAGTACACACGCAATCAGTTGTCACCAAGTGCCTGTTTAATAAAAAGCATCCTACAAACTTAGCAGGATGGGGGAAAGAGCGAGTCTGCCAAGACCACCAAAGCCTGATCCTGAAGACCCCCCCCCCGCTGTTGGGACAGGAGGAAACCCCTGAGGATCCAGCCTGTGAGAGAGGGGAGGAGGCTCAGGAGAAGAAGGGGAGCAGGCAGATAACTGGGGAAGATGGGCATGGTGGTGGGGTGTTTAAGGGCGGTTGGAAGTTGGAAATGCTTGAAGAAGATCCTTGCAAACAGGGGTGTGTGTGGCCCATTCCAGACACTTCGGCCTTTTTACTATCCTATCCTCAGACAGACAAGCTCCATCCCGAAGGAAAGAGGCTTATAACTTTTTTCACCTTATTGACTGCATTCACAGGTCCCACCTTGCTACTCAAATTAGGAATCAAGGCTGTTTGAAGATGGCTAAAACAAAGACTTAGCTGTTGTTGTCGTGTGCCTTCAAGTCATTTCATATTTATGGCATCCCTGAGGCCGCCCTATCCCAGGGTTTTCTTGGCAAGATTTGTTCAGAGGAGGG
The DNA here is from genome assembly GCA_030847615.1 of Gambelia wislizenii. Lineage (NCBI taxonomy): Eukaryota > Metazoa > Chordata > Lepidosauria > Squamata > Crotaphytidae > Gambelia > Gambelia wislizenii. The sequence goes on along the minus strand of JAUMIR010000011.1, from coordinate 38,311,215 downwards.
TTTGCCTTTGCCTCCCTCCGAGGCTGAGAGAATGTGACTTGCCTAAGGTTACCTACTGGGTTTCCATGACTGAGTGGGGATTCGAACCTTGGTCTCCAGAGTCTTAGGCCAACGCTCAGCCACTACGCTATGCTGGCCCTCTGAAACAAAGACTATGAGAACATGGAACAAATTCAAATGTAAAAGATTTTAAAATGTAATTTAAAACACATGGATAAAAGAAAAACACAGCAGCTGCCCAGTTAAAAGCCCCATTGGCTGTAAGCAGGGCTGAGTTGCCAAAGGCCCATCATCACAGGGCTCCTGGACCTCTAGCAGCTGCTGAGTGACAGGCTGAAATTCAACAGGTTAATCCTCTTTCCCCATCAGGGATGTTCTCTCTACGGGAAAGTCTGGGGAGCCCCTGAGGAAGACGGGACGCTTGTCTTGCCCGGAAGAGCATGGCTGCTTCTCTCATTCCTACTCAAGGCAAACGTTTGGCGTGCCTGAAACTGCTGGAAAACTTTTGCTCTGAGTTTGCCGAAGGAAACCCAGCTAGTTGCTGGGAGATTCAGCTCAAGGTGGGCAGTAGCTGGGGCTTGATCAGCAGGCTGGCTGTAGCCACATGGGACCGTCACCTCAGCTGCCATCACAGCTGGCTGATAGCAGGCCTGTCATAAAAGACGTGAGGGGGAAATGATCAGGCAGGAACTGGAAAAAGCGTGATAAAAACTTGTCAGATCAGAGCAGTAGGGCAGTGGAGGAAAGGCTGTCGGGGAACTGGCTCACAGCGGTCCCAAGGACAGAGGGAGGGAGGGAGAGCAAAGCTGCTTTTCCGCAACATAGCCTTGTCGAAGGATGCAAATAAGAAGCTAAGCAAGATGGGGCCAAAGCACAATTGCGGGGAGCCTCCCCCCCCAAAAAACCTAGGGCTCCTAGGGCTCAGGGTATGGACATAATTCTCTAGTCCGGTGTGCATTTTCCTCACTTGTTACACATTTTGATTTGGATGGCATACTTTGAGCAACATACTCGGGCACCACTCCTCCTAACATCCCCAAAGCCTGCTCCTTGTGACATCAAAAGCTCCAGAGTCTCAGCTTCAGGCCCTGAAATCTCACAGCCTGGGATCATCCTGACCTGGCAACTCTAAGATTCCCAAAGGCAAACTTTCCTTTAAAATTTGTGCGTCTGGTGTTTAGAAAAGCAAAAGGGTCCATGTGGCTATTGTTGTGGTGGTGTGTGTCTTCAAATAATTTCTGACTTAGGGTAGAAACGGTGTTTTTTCAGCAAAATTTATTCAGAGGAGGCTTCCCCTTCCTTTCCTCTGAGGCTGAGAGAGTGTGACTTGCCCAAGGTCACCCCCTGGGTTTCCATGGCCAAGCAAGGATTCAAACCCTGGCCTCCAGAGCTGGTGTGCAATGCTCAAACCACGACACCACGCTGGCTCTGCACTGTGGATGCAGAGGACTGTAAATTAAAAACCATGCAAAACCTCCAAGTATTAATATAGAAATGACTTAAAAGATAAACAATTTATGAAGTTAAAAAGATTAAAATTCATTAAAAGACTTGCTTATGGACGGAGGAGGAGGGCAGGGCCCTCCTAGGTAAGGAGTTTCAAAGTCTGGGAGCCGCCACTGAGAAAGCCCCGTCACTCTTGTTCCCACCAAATAAGTCTGAAAAGGTGGTGGGCCAGAGATATGCTGGGGTGGGCAAAAGGTGGCCCTCCCTAAGGCTGTTTTTAGGGCCCTTCACTCCCTCCAGGCTTCTCAGACAGGCCTTTTCTGGCCAAAGGGGAAAAAATGGCACAAACTGACTCTCTCTTGGAAGCTTTCAAGAGCAGCGCTGCACTTTCTAAATAGGTGCAGACCTCTTTGGCTGTTTAACACCAAACCATACTGACTGACTGAGGTTTCTGGGCTGTTGCTCTTTGGGGTATTTTCGGCATCCCCTGTGGGAGCGTCCTCCTGGGACAGAAAACTACCCCCTCGACCCACCACAGTCACCCACCCCCTGTGCTAAAGCATTCCCTCGTACGTTGCCTAAGGCGTAAGCTGAGGCACTGCTAGTTGCCTTGCCAGGACTCTGCTCCAAAGCAAGGTGTGTGCAGGTGTCATAGTTTTCAGAATACAACATCCAGACTCTGCTACTTGGTTCCCACAGTGAAAATCCCAGCTGCCAACTGCAACGTCCAGAGGCTGAGTGCCAAATGACCTTACCTACCCTTCTGCCTTGGCATCCTTTTCATCACTGTTTACATCTGACTGAGACATGCACTGAACATGATTGTACTGTGGGATGCCATTTGGAAGCCACATGAAACACAATGATAGCACTTTGATCTCACTTGAACATCCTGCGGAATCCTGGAATCTGTAGTTTCGTAAGATACGTAGGATTTATTGCCAGCAAATTCTTAGTACCACACCAAACTGTATATCCCAGGATGGAATCCCAGGGGTATCAACGGTTACAGTCCTCTAGTATGAAAGAGACCAGTGGGCTTGCATAGTTTTAACCTGTATTGTTTTAAATAGGTTGTTAGCCACCTTGAGTCTCATTATTGAGTGAAAGGCAGGATATAAATGAATAAAACACAAACAATAGAATTTCCAGAAGGAGACAATTCGAGGTTAATTTTCTAGCAGTCTGCAGATAAGGGCCTACAAATTCATAGCGACAGAGCATGTTAAAAGGTCCATAAGAAGAACGAATGACCTTCCACAAGCTGTGTCTGCTTAGGGAACAGAGTCCTGTTGTACGGTGTGGTCTCACCAACAAATCCAGAAGGGCAGAATCTTCACCACAAATACACAACCCCCCCCCCAAAGACCATCACAAGTACATAAACAAAACACCCAGCAGTGTTCCAGAATGCAGTAATTTAATATGACTGATTTTAATTTTAACTTTTTTGGGGATAATTATTAACACTGTATGTTGTGAATTTTAACTATGTTTAACTATGCTGTAAGCTGGCTTGTAGGGCATGAATACCCTTAAGGCACCAGACCCTGTCTGATTGTGGGAGGTAAGAAGGGCCAGACCTGGTGAGTACTTGGATAGGAGACCACAAATACCGGGTGCTGTCGGCTCTATTTGCACTTAACATGCACAGGGAACCCCTGCCTTTCCCCCCATCCACAGGAGAAGCCTGCCTTCCCCACACATCCCTCTCTCCCTTGCTGTGGACTGAGTCCAGTTAAGCTCACGCCGAAGCCTACGTACCACAAAGTGGGTTTCTGGCGCCGGCAGCTCTGCGGTGTGAGTATCCTCTGAACAGCAACTGCTGACCAGGCGCAGGAGCGCAATGAACTTTGAGCAGCACTGGCGTCCCCCTGCCCTCCAGCACACCTTGTTTAGACAGGGCCCAGGTGCTTTCAGGAACAGCCTATCCAGTCTGGCTCTTATCTGGAATCATTAAACTGCTCCAAGACAACAGTCGCTGCATGCTTTCAGGCCGGAGTCAGGCGGCTGCGGAGGTGCCCAGCCAAGCTCTTCAAAGACTTGGGAAATCCAACCACTCTCCCCCACCAAAAAATGAGCCAAGGCTTTTCCTCCTTTGGAACATACGAGGTTGGGACTGGGGAACGTAAGAAACTGCAAATCAACTATTTGGGTCCAGCTCATCCTGCACTAGCAGTGGCTTTCCAGGGATCCATGCAGATTCTTTCCTTGCGCTCCCTGGAGAACCGGTTTTCCCTCCTGGGGGACTCCCATCCACATACAAATCAGCTGCAACACTGCTTGGGTTCTCTAGTCAGACACAGGTACGCCGGGCAATTACCTCTATTGATTCAGACCTTTAGCCAGTCCTGTGTTGTGAACCCTGACTGGCAGCCACAGGTCTCCAGGGTTTCTGAGGCAAGATCATTTTCTAGCCTTTCCAAGAGGCCCCTGGTATTTTCCACCCACAAATGTAGCATTCAAGATGGGATGGTGGTCCTTCTGGGTGAGCCACAGGTCAAGGGGATCCTATGGTATAAGCCTGGAAATCTCTGCGATTGTTGGCCTTACTGTATCTTTCTATCCAAAGTGCTGTGTGTGCTTTTGCGCAGAGATAAAGGTTACAGAACCACAGGCATACAGCCGCCCGCCCCCGGATACTGAGACAGCACAAGCCTCTAGCAAGCATAGAGCGGAGTCGGCCTGAACCTTGAGAACTTAGTGGGGGGCTTGCTCTCTGTCCCACCATCACAACAGGTCGTCAGGGAGGACAGAGCGCAGGCTTCTCGGTGACTGCTCCCACTGTGGAACTCGTCTCTCAGGAGGCTAGATTATTCCCCCTACTGTTGCTAATAAGCAAAGACCTTTTTATTTAATCAAGCCTTCAGTCTCTAACCAAGCATGTCAAAGGGGTCATTTAATGGGATGTGTTATATCTTTATCTTGTGTTACATATGCATTTAAAGCAGTTTTCACTTATTTTACAGAACTTTTTGTTTGAACTGTAGTTTGTTTGTAATTCTACATTGTAAGCCCCATTGAATTCCACACTGAGAGACAATATAGAAATGTAATTAAAAATCTTAGGACTGGAAACTACAGTCACCAGCAACTCTGTGAAGGATGCTTGGTGCAGACCTGGAAGGGGACTGGGGGAAGAAAGGAGTCCCTCTACCTTGTTGTCTGTTCCCATGCAACCAACAGAACCATGCAAGTAACTGACGGGTGTCTGTTTGATATATTAAACTCCCCTGTTTAAACAGCTCCACTAGACTGTTTTCAAGCACAGTGTCCTGGGAATGATCTGTAAAATTCTAGACCTAGATGGCTTGGGCCCGTGCTCGCTGAAGGACTGTTTCTTCCCAGTCGCTGAGATCTTCGGAGGGAGCCCTTCCCTATATCCTGCCACCTTCACAAGGCACGCCGCCATGGCTGCTCCTCAGCTCTAGGCCTCCATTCCTAAGGAGATCAGCAGGGGTGTAGCTATGAGGGAATGGAGGCATTCCCCCAATAAGAATTATCTCCCCGCTCCCAAATGAAAATTCCCTTCAGTTCTCAAATGTATAGCACTGCAGGCTATGAGACATTGAACATCTTTCACATTAAGAACTCCTCAAACTGCTGTGTTCTACCAGGGAGGGGGGGGGGCTTTTCTTTGGACACCTAAACTGCATTTCTAAATGCTCAGCTGGTTTTAAATTCACTACAGTGCTAAATTTGGGGGGACTTAATTGTTACATCCCTGAAGATCAGGCTGTCTTTCCTTCTATCAGTAGGTGAAAAACACTTCTGTTCCAACAGTCTATCAGTACTTGACGCTACAACTTTAATATAGACCGTCTGCATGTTTTTATCTTTTACATTTTGTAAGCTGCCTTGAGTCCCACTTCCAAGAGATAAAAACGGAAGTAAATATTATCATTATTATTTCGATCCTGAAATATGGAGCCACCTTCTTACGTCTGCCTCTAGTCCACGCTATCCGTTTCCCTTCCTTCCTCCAATTCAATCTTTGCAGACTCCCTTTCCCTGGAAGGAAAAATGTGGGAGAGGAGTGGGTTGCACTGGGACTACTTTATGTCTCTTTCCCTGCAGCAACAATCACGGTATCCACAGTTTTGAGAAAGAAAGAGGCTCCTGGGGATGGGGAGGTAGGTGCCCGGGGGGGAGCCACCTTTCTCCACTTTCGCGCAACCTGTGCGATAGGAGCGGGGTTGCCTTCGCTCACCCCATCCACATACAGCTCCTTATTCCAGGCTTGTTAAAGACTCATTCCGAACTCTCAGAATTCAGAACCGTGACTGGTGGTGACTTGTGTAGGGAAAAGGCTTATGAGCTGAGGAGGAGGAAGGGAGCTGCGCACGCCGCAATGAGGACATCTTGAAGCAGCAGAGCCTCGGGCCTTCTTCTTAGCAGGAGTGGCAACCTGGCAGCCATTTCTAAGAGAGGCCGCCTCTCCCTCTACTGACCAGAGACCAGAACTGCACCAGCCTAGCCAACAGAAGAGACAGCACACAAAATGGAAAAAGGCTTAAAATCCCTTTTAATAATGCATTCCTGTAACAATCTTCAGATGAACTCAACCCGTTAGTGGACAATTACAGCTCAGGTTCACACATAAAGAAAAGGTCTCATACTTCTACACAAGACAGGCAAAGTTAGGGTTATACAACAGTTGTTTCATTTGAGTCTTCGACAGGAAACGGTTTCCTTTTTGTCCAATAGTTTGTACTCTTTCTACCAGTAAAAAATGAAAAAAAGAAAAGAATAGTACAACACATTGAATAATTCATCCCCAGATCACCAGCACAACCACTACATGGCCCTCCAGCAAGCTACAAAAAAGGAGAAAAGAATGGTCCAGAGAAAGAAACGTAAAAAGTTACAAGGTTTTAAAAAAACTAACCCCTGCCCAGCCCTCCCGCTCCCCTACATGATCAGCTCTTTGAAGCTACAGACATGTACAGTCCCACAGAGCCTGCCCCCCTCCTCTGGAGAAAGGCCGGGGGAGGCCGGAGCTGGCCGTGGAGGGCTGTGCCTGTGCCGAGGTGCCTGGGAATGGGTCCTAAGAGATATCAGGGTCCTACGCCTGGCCTCACACACACACACACACACATACTACACAGCTACTTGAAGCCTCCTGGGATCCGCTTTCACATTGCGCTTTGCAGGAATGCACCTTGGGGTGTCGCCTAAACCCTGGACAAATCTGGCGGGGTGCCCCTTTGCCGCAGCCAGACCCCCGGGGCCCAAAGAAAGCCCTGAGGGTCTCTTGAAAGAACCGCCGGGGCAATGCTCCCCCATTAGTATCTGCGGCGCTTGTTAGGGCCAAAATCCCCGCCAGGAGCTCCTCTGTTGAAGGTGGGTGTGCTTCCTCCCATAGTTCCGAGTCCTTCCATTGGAGTGGTCTGGCCAAAGCGGTCAGTGGGAGGTGGTGGAGTCTTGCATAGAAATAGAGGGGGGGTTGGGGAGGGAAGGAGAAAACACAGGTTAGAAATATTCCCCTCAAGAATACCTGTGACCCCAGAACTGCCACCCCATCTCTGGTCAGTCCGCTCTATCCTGCGCTGTAAACAGGCATGGTACGGAAACCTCCAGGCCACAAGGAGGGTTGAACAGGGCAGGCAACTTGGACCAGGCTGTGGGCCAATCCCCCTTCCCTGCTGGGACCCAATGCTGGTGCACCTTAGAAGGCCATGTGCTTAACTTCCCCAAAGGGCAAATTCTTACCATTCCCATGGCTCCGTCAGGAATCATTGGGCCAGGACCAGTGGCAGGTGGGGGCCCTGCCGGGACAGTGGTGCCTCCCATGGTCGCTCGGTTGTTCATGCCAATCGCACCTGAGAGGAAAAACCAAGGCGGACTCCTGCTGTGTGGTACAACTGAAAGGCAAATTCTCCTGCCCCTGGTAGGCAGGCAGCTTCTTCCTGGCACTCAGCAACATCCTTGCTGCTATAGGGTGGGTGGCTTACCTGCCTTAGGGCAGCCCCTTCCCTTGCAACCCACAGGTCTCTTGTGGGTAAGAATATCCCCCTCTGGAGATCGTGCTGCCAGTCCAGAGTGCTCTATGCCTGACCCGCCCAGCCCTCAGCCACAGCCCGCCTTAGGAACTTGCAAGCAAAACACAAGAAGCAGCAGCAGAGAAAAGAAACCCTTCTAGTGAAGAACTGGAGCTTACCTCCCATGCCCATCTGCCCCATTCGCATATCTGGAGGCTCCCTCTGGAAGAGAGAAAGAGAAGCCTGCCTCAAACAACACTGCCTACACCTGTGCGCCTCCTTCCAGAAGGGCATACGGAAGCTCCCCTCCTGCAGGCAAAAGGCTTCCCTACCGCGTCAGGGAAGGCGCCCTTGAATCCTTCTTGTCGTCTCATCATCTCCTCCTGCTGCCTCCTCATCTCCTCCTCGCGGCGCCTGCGTTCCTCCTCTTGCCTGAAAGGGAAGCTCACGTGAGCCGCCTCGTCGACAACAGAACCAACAGACACTCAGCCATGCTTACAACTAACACGACCACCTACTCTCTCTGGACCACAACCCAACCAGTCACCAGCAGCCATTACAGAGTCACAAAGGCCGTTCCTCTAGTATGGAGCTCAGAGCCACAGGGACTGTTCAGTACACAGGGACAGAAACAGAACATCCTGCAGGAGGCCACATGGTGCTGAGCCCCTGCTAATCCCCGTTAGCCTAAAGCAGAAGAACAGCCCAACTGTTCTGTAAAGCCCTTTGACTCAGAGAAGAATGGGGAACCTAGGGTCCTCTGGATGTTTGGAACTTCAGTACCCAGAGGCCCCAGCCAGCGCAGACAGCACTAAAGGGTTGTGGGAGCCCCAGCTTGGAGTGACAACATTCCCCACTCTTACGTTAGCCAGCAGCAAACGCTAGCCTCTTCCAGAAGAGCTGTGCCAGGGCAACCCAGGGCATGCAGTGCATTCAGCGTAAGCTACAAGATGTTCTCAGGCTCCTATTGTAGCTCTACAGGCATCATCCTAACAACCGACCCTGCTGGCCTGTTCTCAAGCCAGGAGTGGCTCCCTACTCACCTGAGCTCCAACTGTTTACGCTTCTGCACCTCCTGGTTGTGCAGCTCCTCCATTCTTCTCAGCTCTTCCTGGCGCCTCATTAAGTCTGGAAGAAGCAGTGGTAGGAGAGCAGGTTATCACCTGTATCCCCGTATCAACTGCCCTGTGCAAACAGCCAGAGGCTTGTCACAAAGAGCAACCTGCCGCTGATGGTTCCTTGATGCTCACCTTGCCGCATGAGCATGACTTGGTGCTCATGGCGGGCTGCCTCCATTTCCATCTCCAGCTTCTCCCGGGCCTCCTTGATGTTCCGGTCCACCTGCTCTTGCTGCTGCTTCTCCATCTCAATCAGGGCCTTCCAACGCATGGCGTATTCGTACTCAAAGGATCCAGGCTGCGCAAAGCGGGGAGGCTGCTCACGCTCCCTGCAAAGGAAAGGCGGGAGCGTCAAGTGAGTGCTGGCCACAGGACTGAGATTTGCAGCAGGAAGGAAGCAGAGGCGAGGCCTTCTGGCTCTCTGAAGGAGCCAAGTGACACACAACGGGCCAAATGATTTGTCAAGAACCCGTTTTGTTTCAAAGGGCGCCACCTGGCACTTACTTGTGATATTGCTGGTTTTTGATGACCAGCTTTTCTGGCAGCCCCTCCTCATCGTCATACTGATCCATGGGCTCCACAGTCACCGGCCGAGGGAACCTGGAGGGGAAAGCCGGGCAGGTCAAGCGGCTGATAGTGTCCAACCAGACAAATGCCAAAGGCAGTAAGGATCGGCTTCCTTTCTTTACTTTTTACATTTTATTTTGATTAATTTTTCTGTAAAATTGATTCACAGTGCACATCTAAACCCTCATGGCACCCAGGCAGAGCAGGTGTCTTCTTCCCATCTTTGCTGGAAAGTGGGTGCTGCTGCTGCTTCTTGGGGCCTATGAAGCTCCCAGGAGAAATGCAATGATTAAAAATCAGGACCATGAGACAAGCCACAGCAGACCCAGCAGTCCCGCTGTGTCCACTCTTCGCTGCCAGTTTTAATTCAGTCTTGCTAATAATGCGGAAGCCGGGGGGGGGGGGCACACTGCCGACCTCAATCAGCACCAACAACTGCCAGGTTCAGGCAAGTGGCACCAGCATCGCTGACTAGTCATCTAAGCAAAGCAAAGCATGATATGGCCTGCACTCTCCAGTAGCCAACAACCAGAGAACAGCCAAGCACCAAACACACAAGCTGCTGCCTCGCTCTCCTCCTGCTCTGCTGGTCCTCCTCAGCACAGGCTACTCACCACGACTGATGAGCAAAATGGCAACACACTGCTATTTAGCTCTGTGGACGCATGCAGAGAACATGGCTTGAGAGTCTCACCACCACTGGGGGCGCGTGCACTCTCTACTGCCCCCTGGCGGACGGTCCCCTCACTTACGTGGTGAGCAAGAAGGAGCCTTCACTGCATCTGTCCAGGGCTTTCCTAGCAGCTGGCTTTCCAGAAAACTCCACAATGCCTTTCCCTGAAGGCCTGCCTCTGTCATCCACGATCACCACAGCCCTCTCCACTTGGCCAAACATGGAAAAGGCCTCCTCCAGGAGCTCATTGGAAACAAACTGGGGCAGGTTCCGGACCGTCAGTGAGGCGCTGTGGCAGGCAAAGCGCACCCGCAGCTGCTTCCCACGCAGGGGCATGTTGTCCAGCTCCACCTTTGCAATCTCAGCCAGAGTCCGGGTCTCCTACAGAAAGGAAGGCATAAAAACCCACAAACCTTGTTAGAAATCCCCTGTGTTGGGCAGTGTTCCTCAATCTCTCTGGCACAGAAATGAGTAAAGTGCAGCTGATGGACCACATGGGGATTCTCAGTGCCCAACTGGTCACTTCCCGTTTTCAAGAAAGGTCTTTTGGGGCTCAGGGGAAGATTGCACCCAAAGAGCACTCCCACCCCCATCCCCAGTTTCAGAAGACAATTTTTTGTGATTTGGAAGGGGAGGGTCAGAGCAGTGCCTGTAGTCCAGGTGAGGGCAAAACTGGCCCCAGACCCTTAGAAGCTGCCTGTTCCCTGATCTACTGGGGTGAGCAATTCAGCAGCCGGCAGAAACAAATGAACCCCTGAAGAGGCAAAGGGAAACGTCTAACCGAGTGCACGTTGCAAAGGAAAAGCATCTCCCCATTTGTGGCGCTGGCTTTGGCTTTATCTCATGGTGTTTTCTCTTTGTGGGTATACAGTACAACCCCTGTATCCAGGAGGGATACATTCCCAGGCTTCTTGCAGATAGTGAAAAGTGCCGATAGTAGCGAACCCTATATTTCACCTGGGAGTTAACCACAGAGGCGCGATGGAGGACCTCCAAATGCCATGGGAGAATACCCCCTAGGCATTTTCTAGGTCCCCCAGTGCGATTCTATGGTCAACTTCCAGCGAAAGCATACCATAGCATTGTGCTACAGGTCCTCCAAATGCCTAGAGAGGTCTTCTCTCCGGAATCTGGAGGTTCTCCAGTACAACTCTAGGGTCAAGTTGGCTACAGAATTGCACTGGAGGACTTCCAAATGCCCAGAGAATGCATTTTCTCGCATGCAGGTTAAGCAAAACCGTGAGTACCAGTCCTGGTTGGTTGTACTCTGTTCTTGCCTTGTACGCTAGTCTTCACCTTATCTGTATGTTTTTAGCACTCATTTTATTGTTTTAGTTTATTGCAGTTCTCAAGTGGTTTAGAAAAGTAATTAAAATTAATTACTTAATTTTAATTAATTAAAAAAAAGAACAAATATACAGGCAGATCAGAGGAAACCTAACAGCAGCCACTAAAAGGTGCCTGGAATAATTTAAAAAGAAGAGCAAAGCAGGACTTAGGTGGATGCACAAATCTTACCAAAAAACCCAGCCCCAACCATTCCTGAAGTGGCAGCCCCGTAGATCTTCTCCCACATTTTTGGGGGTTGTGGTGGTGGAGAGATACATTTAGTTTTGGAGTGGCTTAGCAAAAAAATGTTACCCAAGGCACCATACCCTTAGAAGCCATCTTTAAAAATACAGGATTTGCAGTGACTCAACACTGGAAACAACTGCACTTACAAAACATAGAAAAGAAAGACATGGCATAAATCATAGAGTTGGAAGAGACCACAAGGGCCATCCAGTCCAACCCCCTGCCATGCAGGAATATACAATCAAATCATTCCCAACAAATAGTCACCCAGCCTGTTTAAAAACCTCCAAAGGAGGAGATTCCACCACACTCTGGGGCAGTGCATTCCACTTGCGAACAGCTCTTACCATTATATAGAAATGTATAAAATTCTTACTACAAAAGGCCCACTACAAGGAACCTTATGATTAAAAAGACACTTTAGAATGTTACTGTACATTTAGGCACTGCAGGATAAGGCATAACAAACCAAGTATGTGGGAAAAGGAAGCATTAACTGGAACACTGGTGCTAAAAGAATGCTAGGCAAGGGTAGAAAAACAACATTCAACCTAATTAGACTACAGCAGACCTATGAGGTAAATAATTTAAGCCCCACTTAATTTTGATTTATCCCAATAGCATTGTTTCTTTGTAACTTCAGGTGAGAGATCTTGGGTGGCTGGCTTATTACTCACAATTTATTTTAAAAGGTCAGTCATAACTTTCAGGCTGTAATTCCATACATTCATTTGGAACCAAATATTGGTACATTCTGACTAAAATAGCATAAATTTTACCCAGAGGCCAAGTGCTTACATGTAATTCTGAATATATGTTTATTTTATTCAAGAAAGAAGGTCACTGTTGTTCCTCTGCCGAGTTGGCGATGCTGTATTTCACTTCCATCATTTTTGTAATAACTTGAATACATGCAAATACACTATCTCATATCACTCATGCTTTCCTCCCACCTTGATACACCCTTTCAACAGGAAAGACAACTGTGTGGTGGAATAAGGCTACTCGGCTTCTCCCCCCCCCCAATACTAAACAGGAGTGGGAATCATGAGCCCCTCAAGATACTCTTGGTCCACAACTCCCATCAGCCCTATCCATCATAGCCCAATGGTGAGGAATGCTGGGAGCTGCAGGCCAGGAACATCTGGAGGGCCACAAAATCCCCACCCTTACCCTGAAATCTGCTGCTCGGCTCTGCAAAGACCTAGACTAGGAGAGCAGAAGAATTAGCCACCAGCCTCAAGAGCTCAGCGGCTGCAGGCATCTGGCATTTCCCCCTCTTCCTGGCCACTACTGGGAAATCTTGATGTGAAAGAGACCTCGCTACAATCAACAGATGGGGACAGGAGAGATGCGGGTCATGAAGGAACCAGCCAGCTTATGCCTGGCGGCTGTAAGGGCCCCACTTCCCTGGGGAGGATGTTTGGCCACGGGCCAATGGTCACCAGCCGCCTTTTCTCCTTGACGTAACAACAGAAGCCATCAATGAGCTCCAACTCAGAAACATCTTGGCAAAATGTGCTTTCTCAGAGGGTGGTACCACATCCAGCACTCACACTCCTTACAATACACTCTGCCAAGCCCTCTTAGCTACTCAGCACATCTTCCTCCAAACTCCAGAATGCAGTAAAGACTCCACTAAAGCCACTCACCAGCCGAATAAAGCCAAAGCCTTTGTCCTTATGAATGAACACTTCGCCAGCCTTCCCATATTTTTCAAAGAGCTTCCTCATCTCTTCCTCAGTGATATCAGGGGGCAGGTTCCCCACAAACAGGCGACTCCTCTGGGTGAAGGTCTTTTCACCAGGTTTTCGGAAGTTCTTCAGGTCAATCGTCAGGCCTTCATCTGAGGGGAATAAGGTACAGAATCGCTCTACAAAATTGGGGGAACAAATGCCAAGTGTTAACACAGTTCAGGAGTAAAGAGATCAGAACATTAACCAAGTCTCCCAACACAACCAGCTTCCAAGTATCGCAACAGCACGAACCAGCAAGAGGAAGAGCTGCCAGAAACCATCACAGAGGAACAACTGCGTAGCTGCCCAGCCAGGAAGAAGAAGATTCTTGTCCCAAACTTTGCCCTGCGCAGATAAGGGAGCGTGCCCACAGACTGGCAGCCAAAAGCCACCTACAGGCCAGCCAGAGCATCACAGCAGCTGGACCAGCAAAGATTTAGCAGCAGCAGCACTTACAGGCACGGCACGTGGCATGTGGTTCCTCAGACAGCCGCCTGCAAGTCTACAGTTCTGAGAAGCAACTCAAAAGATAGGCCCCAAAGACAATGCCATTCGGCACACGCACCGTCCTATGTCTCAGCAAAGCCAGACCCAAGCCCCAAATCAGTCTTACTGGATGCTTGAAGTAATTACACATTGCTGGAATGGGAAGGGGGGGGGAAATCAAGCAACGCAAGGTGATCAAGTGCTCAAAACAGTGAGAAAGAGTGCAGAGACAGAAGAAATATGCATCAAAGGCCAGATGGAGACAGAAAGCCATTGAGTGTTCATGAAGCCCAGAGAAAAACCAATGATCTTTGAAAGCAACAGACAAATCTAAAGTATCTGCTCCAAAAGCATTAGCAAGCTAAGCTGCACATTTCCTTATTTACTCGCCCATTTAACTATGCTACATGTTAAAGAAGTCCTTGTACTTTAAAAAAAACTGTACGCTTAGACCACTGAAACAGCATCAGTAAACAATACATGTTTAGCTATTCTATGCCACTTTAAGTACTGCAATGGAAGTTTCAGAAACCTTAGTCTGCAAAAAGAAAAACCACAAGATTTTTATTTATCATATTGGTGGAGACAGGGGCACACCCCCAACAGAAGTGCTGAAGAGGGTAGAAACAATATGTGGCAACTTTGGGAAGGCACATTACATGCCTCTTTAGGACCTCAGAAAGATACCCCAGACCTATTCAGTGGTAACTGACGAAAAGATTTGTACCAAAACACAGAACAAGAGCTATTTCCATTCTGGACTTCTCTGGGATGTTCTTTCTGGGGCTCTTCTGAACCAACTTCAGACTCTCAGCCCAATATGACAGTAACACCTCAGCCTCAAGAAAGATGTAGACCTGTAACATTAACACCATCAATTTCCTTCCCTTATGTGATTTTTGAACAATTTTGGCCTGATGAAGAAGCCCCCAGAGAGCTCCAAAAGCTAGCGTGATGTATTTTGGTTTGCCTCATACGTGTTCATGCCTGATGGCCTACATCCAGTCATGGAACAGCTGCAACGTCTTAGGCCATCTACAGAGAACTGCACCACCTGCACCTCGTACCCCTCAAGGCTGCCAGGAAGGCTTGGGTAGGGTGTGCTCCACTGGACACTCACACCTCATTGGGAGAGCATTCTAAGGAATCCAAGGACCGCTTCAGATTATCACACAGTTCCAAACTAATATGCAGCCTCTTTGTGTATATATATATATATATATATGCAAGTGACAACCAACCACAAATTCCCAGGGTGTGCAAATGCAGCATGCAAATAAAATAAATAAATCATATAATGCAACTGGACACACTCAGACTTCAGAGGTGCTCTCTGAGTGTAAAGCAAGTCTGTCAGAAACAGGATGGCTGCTTTCCTCTCACTGTCTTTCAAACTGTGTTCTGAACAAAGGAAAGCTATGCTGATTCCTCTGCCTTTCCTACGCAAAGAACCAGGAACTCACTTTGGTTGTTGGCCTGCTGCCCATTAGCCGGGCTGGGTTGTTGTTGTTGTTGTTGCTGCTGCTGCTGCTGTTGCTGCTGATGGTGCTGGTGCTGCTTCCTTGGAGTATGGTTTTGCTTCTCCATAGCGAAGCCCTTGTTGCCCTGCATCTTTCAACCTACGGAAAGAAAGTGGCACAGGAGCACCTTGATTAAGGCGGAGTATCGAGGGCAGAGGGCAGGTTTTCCCCCCTGGAAGCTCTGAAGACTGGTAGCTCCCATGTCAGTGGGGCAGTGAATCTTCCCCAGCTTATAAGTCAAAGGAGTTATCCAATATGTTGAGCCAAAAGCCCCAAAAGGAGTTTAACAGCTTGGCTAGCTCCTTTAAAATTTGGATTTCAACCCAGAGCATGTTCATGGCCCCACTAAGACACAGAATGAAGCAGCCCTCCCCTGCATCCCCTAGCATTTACATTTAAAGAGGAGCCCGAAGGGTGGTGGCTGGATGGGAATATAACCCCTTTAAGGCTCTCACAGGTTGAGTAAAGGCAGCAGGAGCTTTAGGGACACAGGCACCCCACAACCCCCCCTGCTCCCCAAACCTTAGCAACACAGACGCTACGCTGCTGGCTACAAGCAACAGGAAACATGTGGCTCCCCTGTTGAAACAGCTTCACTGGCTGCCTGTTCATTCCTCTGAACAATTCAATTGCTGATTATGACCAGCAAATCCCTATACTGCTATGGTCCACACCATCTGAAGGATTGTATCTCACAGGTTCTAAGATCTATGGAGGAGGACTTTCCCTCAGTCCCACCACTGTCAGAGACATGCCCAGTTAGGAGACAGGGCTTCCTTGGAGGCCGTTCCTAGGCAGTGGAACTCCCTCCTACAAAAGGCTAGACTGACCAACCAACCCCCTTTCTCCCAGCATGCAGACTTTTTCATTTAAACAGGCATTTGAGGATTAACTAGTGAGAGAAAAGGGTATTTTTATGGGGGAGTAAATAAATATCCTAAAGGTACCAGAACCTGTAAGCTAAGCAGGGACAGCTCTGGTTAGTACTTTCTAGGAGGGGTGAACTCAGAAGGTGGTGCTGGGGAACTCCTATTCGATGTCCTGGTCATTGGCCTGTGGGGTCCCTCAGGGGTCTGTCTTGTCCCCCGTGCTATTTAACATCTGCTGGGAGAGGTCCTCCGAGTTTTGGGGAACAGTGTCACCAATATCTGATGACACCCAACTCTATCTCTTCTTCCCATCTGGTTCCAAGGAAGCTGTTTTGGTACTTAGCCAATTCCTGTTGTCAGTAATGGACTGGATAAGGGCAAACAAATTGAAACTTAATCCAGACAACAGACAAGACAGAAGACAGCTCCAGGTCAGTTGAAAGGAAACAGGCACTCTGCCTGTGCTGGATGGGGTCACACACACCCTGAAATCTCAGGTCTGCAGTTTGGGTGTTCTCCTGGACACAGCTCTGAGCCTGGATGTCCAGGTCTCATCAGTGGATTTGCACAGCTAAAACTAGTGCACCATCTGTACCCGTTTCTTGAGACATCAGATGTGGCTACAGTGACACATGCCTTGACTATATCCCATTTGGACTACTGTCCAGAATGCTGCAGACAGAATGCTGTCCAGGGCCAGTTATAGGAAGCCTATAACTCCCTTGTTAAAACAGCTTCAATGGCTACTGGCTCATTTCCAGGTATAACTCAACGTGCTGGTCATGACCTATAAAGCCCTATATGGCTTGGGTCCAGACTATCTGAAAGATTGTATCTCCCTCTATGAACATGCAAGGGTTTTGAGATCTTCAGTGGAAGGCTTTCTCTCGGTCCCACCACCATGACAGGCTAGATTGGTGAGGACTTGAGAGAGCCTTCTCAGTGGCTTCTCCTACCCTCTGGAACGCTCTGCTGTGGGAGGCTAGGACCCCCCCCCTGCTTTCTTTTCATCAGGCAAAAATGTTTTTATTCAAGCAAATCTTTGATATCTAACTGTGCCCACGGATCTTTTATCAGGGTGTGTTTGTATTTGTTTCTATTTTTTTTTATTTTGTATGGTTTTAATTGATTTTAATTAGTTTTAGCTATCATTTTGCTTTTGAGCTGCCTTGGGTCCCACTTCAGGAGAAAGGTAGCATATGAATTGCATAAATAATAGTACTTGGGTGGGAGACCACCAAGAAATGTCAGGCGCTGTAGGCTACGTTTCAGAGGAAGGAATTGGCAAAACCATATCTGAATGTTCCTTGCCTAAGAAAACCCTGGGAAATTCATGAGGTTGCCATAAGTTGACAGGAGACTTGAAGGCACATGCACACACCTTGGTCCGTTTCTCCCAAATGCTGCAGGCTACAACTTCCAGAGCATGTTAAAAGGTGCCTTTTGGACTGTCACTCCCAGAATCCCCCAGCTAGCATAGGATTCTGGGAGTGACAGTCCAAAAAGAAGAACCTTCTGCAAGCCCATAAGGACTGCCAAGGAATCCCAGGTGCTGTAGGCAATATTTCAGAGGAAGGAACTAGCAAAACCACCACTGAAGATTCCACTCTATGAAAACATTATGAAATTAATGGGGTCACCATACACTGACAGGCAACTGGAAGGCACATACACGCATGCTACGTTGTTACTATTTTTTAA
This sequence comes from Gambelia wislizenii, assembly GCA_030847615.1. Taxonomy (NCBI): domain Eukaryota; kingdom Metazoa; phylum Chordata; class Lepidosauria; order Squamata; family Crotaphytidae; genus Gambelia; species Gambelia wislizenii. Next base: position 38,293,543 of record JAUMIR010000011.1, on the reverse strand, counting down.
AAAAAATATTTTAATTAATACATTTTTGTTACAGATTAATGTTAAAGTAACATGTTTTAATATAATAGTTTATTTATTGTGTTTTAACTTTTTTATCACCAAGCTTTTAGCTGTCTTGTTTTAACTTTGTTGTAAACTGTGTAGGTCTTGTGGGGAAAGAAACCCCACAATGTAAAACAAACAGGATCCAACCCCAAATTTTAGACCAGAGCAGGCGATGGGTGTGGGTATTTGGGGTGTTGTGTGTGTGTCTACAACCTCGCCCACTGGAAATTGGAAACTGAGACTCAACCTGGAGAACTACAACTATGACAGAACCTGGAGAGTGGAATCCGCTGCTGCCTGGGAGTGTGGTGGATTCTCCATCTTTGGAGGTTTTTAAACAGAGGCTGGATGGCCATCTGTCGGGAGTGCTTTGATTGGGTATTCCTGCATGGCAGGAGGGGGTTGGACTAGATGGCCCTTGTGGCCTCTTCCAACTCTTGATTCTCTGAGGTAGCAAGGACCCTGAGTTGGCTGGCTAAAGGTCTTTTAATTTGGGTGTGTTGAATTTTAATAATCTTCATCGTCATCACATTTTAACTATCTTTTAAACCAATTTTGGTTTAATTTATACTGTACTGTTATTATAGTGGGCCCCGTGTTGGGGAAAAGGCAGAAGGGGGTTGGAGTGGATGGCCCTTGGGTCTTTTCCAACTTGGGGTCCTGCTGTCAGGACTTGGCATTACCCCCCCCCCCACCACCCAATACTATGAGGGCTGAAAGGGGAGAGGGAAGGCACAGCAAATAGGACCACCTACTCACCATGGCTAGCAAATGAGGAGGGGACCATGCCATAAACACAAGATGCAACTGCTTCCTATGGAATCCTGGGATTTGCAGTTTGGCAAGGCACCAGCACTCTTTGGCAGAAGTTAAAAATACCTTGTAAAACTACAAATCCCAGGACTCGATAGGAAGGAATGCATCCACACTACAAAAATAACCCAGTTTGAAATACCACAGACTCAGATCTTCTCTGGATTAATTTGGAAATTAGGTTAGTGGCGACTGCTCCCGTCTTCAGAATTCTTGAAGGCCAAATACACATTACACAATTAAGAATCCAGTTTGAAACTGGACCAGTTGCCACGGCTCCTTCTTATGGAATTGTAGTTTTGCTGAAGCACCACCCTTCTCTTTGGTCAGCAGCGAAGGCTAAAATGACCTCGTAAAACTGCAAATCACAGGATTCCATAAGAAGGAGCCATGGCAAATAAATAATGATCCCAGTTTCAAACTTGATTATTATTATTTGTGTAGTGTGGATTTGGCCCAAGTAAGTGCATACAGACAGGCAGAGAGAGTACATGTGTTAATATTTTATTGCATGAATTACACCTTGTGGTGAGCAGACCAACCCATCCCCTGCGTTCAATGGTGAAATCAACACGTAGGGGTAAAGCCCATGGCTTCAATAGGCCTCCTCTGGCCAGAACTCACCAAGGATTGGGGGACCAGTACTGTACACAAAAGTTACCTACATACTTAAATATACTGTATACAATATATATGCAACATGTAAATCTTCGCACATGCATATACACACCATCTATTCACACAAAAAAGAGGAAAAAATTCAGCTGTGTACAGTTGTCCCTCCGTATCCACGGATTCTGTATCCACAAGTTTAAGTATCCACAGCTTGAAAATATTCTTTAAAAAATAATAACCCAAAAAGCAAACCTTGTTGATTTTGCCATCTTATTATATCAGGGACACCATTTTACTACTATGCCATTGCATATAATGGGACCGGAGTAGTCACAGATTTTGGTATCCATGAAAGGGGGTCCTGGAACCAAACCCCCGCGAATAGGAAGGGACAACTGTATATACAATATATATGCAATATATAAATCTTTGCACACTTGCGCGCGCGCGCGCACACACACACCTCTATTCACACAAAAATAGAGGGGGGAAAAATAATCTGTGTACAGTTGTCCCTCCGTATCCACGGATTTCATATTATAAATATTCTTTATAAATATTCTGTAAAATATAATAATCCCAAAAGCAAACCTTGTTGATTTTGCCATCTTATTATATCAGAGACACCATTTTACGATGCCATTGCATATAACGGGATTTGAGTATTCACGGATTTGGGTATCCACGAAAGGGGGTCCTGGAACCAAACCCCCGCGAATAGGAAGGGACAACTGTATATACAATATATACGCAATATATAAACCTTCGCACTTGCGTACACACACACACACACACCACTGTAGTCACACAAAAACAGAGAGGGAAAAATTCCTGTCTTGAAATTTTAAAATGGAGGGCTGGCTTCCTCCTCTCCTCCCGCAACCCCATCCCTCAAAACGAGGTGGCGCCCGGAGACGGGGCGGCGCCGAGGACCCCGGAGCCTCTCCTCAGGGAAAGGGGGCCTCGGGGAGGGGGTATTTTTTTGGCAATTTTTTTTGGGGGGGGTCCCAATCCAGGCCGGGCCGGCGAGGGCGTCGGGGCTGAGGCGGCTCCCCGGCCTCCCGGCCTCCCCTCACTCACTCACTCGGGCGCGTTTCCTTCCCTCCTTCCTTCCTTCTTTCCTTCCTTCCTGAGGCGGCGGCGGCGGCGGCGGCGGTGAGGCCCGGCGACGCTGCCTCTCCCTTTCCGCCCCTTCTTCCTCCGCCCGGCCTCGAGGGACCCAGCGGCGTCGGCGGCCTCCTTTCCCGGCTCCTCAGCCCCGGCTCCCGTCACTCGCTCCCGCCGGCCGGCCTACGAAGCCACCGACCGACCGCGCGCGGCCCTTTTTTCGCCTCAGAGAAAAAAGAGAGGGGGGAGGCGGGGGGGGCGCCGGAAACCGTTCCCTCCTGCCGCTGCGGTCGCGTGGCCCCGGGCCTCTCCATTGGCCGAGAAGCCTCAGCTGAGCCGGCGTTGAGTGGCCGACAGGGCTGCTCATCAAGAGCCGTTGCCGTGCGTAAGCGACGTCCCTGCCGCTGATTGGGTGGCTTCTCTGAACCCCCCTCTTTTCCCCAGCCCGCGCAAAGCGTGACCAATCGCTGCTCGAAGAGCTTCCTTCTCAGTCATGTTAGGTTGAGAAAGCGAGGAAAGGGACAAAGGGGGCAGGAGAAAGCGCGCGCGCGCGAGGGGAGGGGGGGAGAAGGAGGCGAAAGAGAGCGAGCCAGGCCCGCGCACGCGCACTGGGGAGCGGCGCTCTTTCTTTAAAGGGGCCGCGCTGCAATTAGCGCAATAGGTAGACCTGGGCGGTGGGTAAAGGTGTTTAGTAATTAATGCATATTTAAGCATATGCAAATTCACAAATGGCTGGTTCTCTCTTTCAGCTTAGGCCTAAGCTGGGCGGGAAAAAAATTAAAATAAAAATAAAATATAAAAAAAATAAAAATTAGCTGAGTTTGCAAGAGAGCTTGGAAGTTAATTTTTGGGGGGGTGATTCTAGGAACTGAGTACAAAAAAAGTAACTTTTGGAAGCTCTGGTTTGGTAGGAGTAGAACAGGCCAAAATCATTCAGCCCGACTGGGGGGGAAAATTCCCATCCATTTGGGGCAGGCAAAGCAGTTTACCTTTTTGAACAGGTGGCAAAGAAACACCACCCTCCCCAAATTTAACACTTTTTAAAAATCAGCTTTTCAAAAGTAGAAATGGACTTCTGGACACTTCAAGTTGGATTTATCTTTTTTCATAATTTGGGGGGCAAATCCAGCAGCCTGGAAGTTCCCTGGAGCCAAAAACTGCCTACCCCATCTTCTGCAGTTGCTCTCTCCTCTTTCACAGCAATATTCCAGTTAATCCTAGACATAATTCCCACTTAATAAGCCTACGATGCAGCTATACAACTATACAAAATGTTTTTGTACACCTGTCCCTTCGTATTCACTGGGGTTTTGTTCCAGGACCCCCTTTCGTGGATACCAAATGGCATAGCAAAATGGTGTCCCTTATATAAAATGGCAAAATCAAGGTTTGCTTTTGGGATTATTATTTTTTTAAGAATATTTTCAAGCCGTGAGTACTTAAATCCGTAGATATCAAATCTGTGGATACGGAGGGACAACTGGACTGAAAAATCTTGTGCATGTACATATTAAGGCACCCACCACCACCACCCGCCAATCAGAGTGGCTTTCCCCCAAATAAATGGGTTTGCATAGGACTGTAGCCTTACAGTGAAAACCTGGACAGCTTTACTCAGGAGTAAGCCCAAGTTATTTCTTGGTTATTTCTAAGGAGTCACCCATGGGATGACAGAAAAACAGGTATTCAGGTATGAGTCTCCGACAACCAATGCTGGATTATGGCCAAACATTTTGGAAATATCAGCATATTGATTTTTTAAAAATAGGGTCAGCTTCTGCTGTTGGTGTAGGGCACGGGTAAGCAACTGCCATGCGGTCCAGGGGCAAACCCCCACCCCAAGTTTGGACACTGTGGGCTGCATGGCCGGCCAAAGGCAGGGGGCTAGTGTCCAGAAGTCCATTTCTGTTTGGGGGCAGGGAAAAGATAATTTTTGATGTTTAAAAGCACAGGGCAGGGCTATAGGGCAATGCCAGGATTTGAGAGGTGATGAATTCTCCACCAGGCTAAACAGGCAAACATACTACGTAGGGAAAAAGGCAGCAATGGTTTGCATGTTGAGTTGGACTTCAACTGATTGAGGTCAGTCTGACATAGGACTTGTCTATATGGAAAGAATACTCCTCAGAGAATTTGAGAATACATTTTGTCCCAATGGGATCCCACAACATTTTGCCGTATTCAGAAGTGGGGGGCAAAAACTTCAAATATTCTGTGGGAAAACCCTTTGCGGCTTTCCCCCATATTTTTTAAAAATCTCCAAAGAAAATGCACATTCCCACTTGTTGGGACAACTGATTTGCTTTGTTGCGCATTCCCAATAAGAACGGAAGTGGAAAGCTAATTGGTTGGACGTGCGCAGGGAGAGGAAAATGGCCATATTGGATTTTTGCTGTAGCAAATGTGTGCTGAGGTGATGAAACAGCCTTCTTTCTTTCTTTTTTTCCCTGTTCATTTAAGTGGAAAATCGCACTTCTGCATCTTGGATTTGCTTTTAAAAAAAACTCTGGTGGGAGCAAACTGGTGACAATAAAAACACAAGTAATTCCCTTGTGCTTGCCTTCTTGATTTGCAGGTAAGCCTGTTTGAACAGCAAATGCAGATACCTAGCTCCGCATGCCTACAATCTTGAAAAAAACACATGGAGACAAATGAAAGCTGCTGCGAATTGGCGTTAGTGCGCATCAATCCACATTTTATTGCCTCGTATAGACAAGCCCTTAGGTAAATATACACCTTATGTAAGGAGGATACACAACTAACTACGAACTCAAGTCTTTTAAGGTCTTCAGAGGGTGATAAACCCATTTATCATTGAACTACTGTATTATAAAATGCCTGAATCGTCTTTAGAGGCTAAAATATCACCACTGCAGAAACATCAAATGCTTGATATAATACAAAAATGTTTACACTCTTCACCAAGAAGAAAGTAAGAACCCAGTAAGACATAGTGGTTGTTTACTTTTATGTTGTGTATTATCCCAGGCCCTTTCACAGCATACCATTTATAGCACTACCAGTCCCCTTTAACTGCCATGGTGACATCCTGTGGAATGGAGGGATTTGCAATGTAGGGTATTTCAATCCTCATCCGAAGAGCTCTGGGGCTTCACCAAGCTACAAACCCCAGGATTCCCTAGGATGATGGGGCCATGGCAGTTAAAGTGGAATCATAGCACTATAACTACAGCGCAAACCTCTCTCAGTGGAGCTATAAGCATATTCCATAGATGCGTGTTTCTCATTTTATCTAGACCAACACAATGCATGCAAATGAACTCCACCCAGGGACAGGGGGATTCCCAGCAGATAATGGACCATTAGCTAAATAGACACTAATCCTCACTGCATATCTCCCCCCAGGAACTAGCCATTCAAATACACAAAGGTGTATATCTTGTCCAACAGGGACTCACAGTATATAACCCACACACACACCCTATGCCACCATTCTCTGATGCCAGCCACAGATGCAGACAAAACGTCAGGAATAAACTCTTCCAGAACACGGCCTCACAGCCTGGAAAAAACCCAAGGAAAATGTATGGATGCCGGCCGTGAAAGCCTTCGACTTCACACTGGACATCCAGCTTGTATGATTATTGCCTCGCGCCGTTTCTGCAGACTTCAACAGAGGCTGAGCCAGAGCTTGCAAAGTTACTTATGGGAAGAAGAAAAAAACCAAATTAGTTATTGTTAAGTATGCAAAAAAAGACCATTCTACAAAGTAAGTAGTTAACATTATAGTTATGTTATTTAAAAGAAACACTTTGGTTTGTGAGTTTTTTCATAAAAAGTAACTAAAAGAGTTGGGTTTGGTTACTTTGAAAAAACATACTGCAGCAGAAGGGGGCACTGAAGGAACCCGTAGTTGAATCATGTTAGCATTTTTTCATCATGTACTGTAGTGAGGTCAAGGCCTGGTAATTATAACAGCAATGTTGAAAGCTATAGTTACACCACCAAAGGAGTGAAGTTAATCCCATTAAGTTAACAATCAGTATGCAGCTTAGGTATATCAACATGGTGGGGAGAAGGAACTGATTTGCCCATGGAAGGAGGAAGCCCCTGTCTGTGGCAAGGAGGGGGTCCATGAAGCCTCACTGCAAATAGCCCATAAATATGTCAGGGCATTTTTGGCCATCAAAACAATGTTACTGTTTTGAACAAGGCTGCAAAGCTAGACTGCCCTTCGCTCATTGTTAGCCACCCAAATTAGGGACACAATTGCCAGTGGCTCAGGGCACCGTGTATTTCAGAGTGGGATGGGTCATTTTCCTGCTTCCCTCACTTCAGTCTGGAGGGTGCACACATCTGGAAACCCACTTCCAGTTTTAAAAAAAATGGTATTTTTTTAAAAAGTTTGAAACATTGAGTGGGGGGCTTGGGTACCGTTACAGGGGAGGAAAAACTAAGGTGTTGCCCTCCCTAAATAAGAATCCTACCCCCCAATAAAAATTTCCTTCATTCCCCCAGTTTCTAGCATTGCAGTAAAACTTTAGGGAGCAGGCAATAGGAATGAGAGCATGCAAAAACAGCAGAGTCTGTCCTGCTCTCTGCAACACCAGAAATTTGGGGATGGAAGGAAAATTTCATTGGGCAGATGGAATTCTTAATAGGGAGGAATGCCCTAATTTTGTCACCCGTCTTCATGGCCACAGGCCTGGCCAGGGGGAGGGAGGCTGCGGCCTATTTTGCTGGGGAATTGTCACTCCTAAAGGCTTCCAGGAGAGAGGATCCATCTCTTTCGGCAGACAGAAAAAGGATGCTCCTGTCGAGAGCTGCAAAAACAGGCTCAGGGGGGTCCCGCTCCCTCCCCCACCTAAATGCTTGTTTTCACTCCTCCCTGATGCTTTCCATCTGCTAGGCCAGGATGCCGTGCTTGGTGCTTGCTCAGTCCGTCTGCAGCCAGCCAGGCCCTCCGCCCTGCTTTGCAGAGTGCAGTGGCCAATTGGCAGTGGGAAAGAAACCTCTCTGGAGAAGGCAGCAGGAAATGCACGCCTGGAGGCCGTCTGTCTGGAGGAGGAAACCTAGAAGGCGGAGGGAAGGGTGCAGGGGAGCGCATCCAAGAGGGGGAGGGCAGTTGCATGCATGTGCGTGACTTTGCACCCCTTACGTGGGGCTTTTGTGCTAGGCGCTTCTCTGCCTTTTTCCTTGTTGTTGCTGTGTGCCTTCAAGTCCTTTCCGACTATGGCGACCCTATTACAAGTGTTGGGGTTGTTGTTGTTGTTTGCAAAATTTGCTGGAGGGGGGGATTGTCTTTGCCTTCTGAGCCTGAGAGAGTGTGACTTGCACAAGGTCACCAGTGGGTTTCCATGGTTGAGCTGGGATTTGAACCCTGGTCTCCAAAGTTACAGTCCAATGCTCAACCCACTACACCACAATGGCTCTCTTCCTTCTTTCTCTTGCCTCCTTTTTCGGGGTGGATGGGGAGGGCATTCCTAGCTTGGCTTGAGCAAGCCAATGGGCTGGGTGAAGAGGCCCACTTTTAGACCAGAGCTCCCACAGACGGAAGAAGGCACGGAGCAAGAGAGGTCTGCCAGCGGCTATTGTCGCCCAGAAGGCAGAATCCTCTTCCTAAGCCCCAGCAAGCTTCTGGTGCATCCAAAGTGCCTTTACCCTGCTGGGAGGGAGTTCTGCGCCATGCCTCTGCGTTCACATCGATCCTGTTTGCCAGCTGTGTCTAACTTCCTCTGTTTTGCATCATGCGTTTTTGGTTGGCCCCATAAAGGTATCACTGTTCTGTGGATTTTCCTCTACAGTAGCTGCCAAAGGAAGACCTACCTGGCTCACAAAGGGAGGCACCAGCAGCAAAGGAAGCTGGTTTCTTCTCAGCCAGTCCTGTTAAGGGGGCGCAAAGACAAATTTGCTCCCCTGGTCCACATTCCTCACCTAGCATAGGAAAGAACGGCAGGTTGCAGGTCCTATTCTTGCAGGGAGGATCTCTAAAGTGCCTTCTCGGTGGCTGCCTCCAGGCCCTGGAAACCCCTTTCCTAGGGAAACTAGTACAGACCCTTCCTTCCATCTTCCTTCCTTTCTTTTTATTGATTTATTCCAACAGGCCTTTGAAAACTGAAGGTTTTTAAGAACAGGGCTTTTAAGAGCATGCTGTACTGTTTTAATTGCATTGTGTGTGTGTGGGTGGGGGACTTTTTAAACATTTTAAATTGTATGGTTCAGATTGTGTTTAGTGTTGTTGCAGTTTGTTCTATTTTAATACATATACATTTTATTTTCTTGATAGCTTGATACTACGTATTTTATTTGCACCTTTGTGTATATTTTTAATCATCTGCATTTTTGTCATTTTCTCTATTTTGTAGGCAGTTTTGAATCCAAGTTTGCAAAGAGGCAGGGTATTAGTAAAGGGATGGATGGAGGGAGGAGTGATATTTTTTATATTTTAACTATACTGTCTCTCTCTCTGGCTTTTCGCACACGAAGATTCAGGAAGGACTCATCCCACGCTTTCTGCAACCTGTACTTCTTTTATGTTTCTGCAAGCTGTAGTATACTGTACTTCTTTTAATTTGTAAGTCCCAGTTTTGTAAAAAAAAAAAATACATGATACAAATAAAGATATGAAGAAAGGGAAGAAAAAGATGTTAAATCAGAAACAAGTTTAACTCCATCCAAAAGCTGCAGTAAACTTGTTGGACAGATTGATAGGCAGCCTTTACCCATGAAGGACCGAGAAAATGGGATGCATTCCTGAGCTGGCTCACTCTAGATGGATGGGAAAACCACTCCCATGACAGTTTCTTCATGCTGATTGGGGATAATAGGAGTTGTGGTCTAACACACTTGGAGACCACTGGAGTTTTGACTGCGGAAAAATATATGTACCACCTTATGTGAGACAACCTCTGAAGCAGAGGTTGCAAAAGTGACTTTTCTGGATTCTGTCCCTGCCAGAACCCTAGATGAGTGTTGTCAAGGGGATTCTGGGAGTTGTTGTCCAAGAAGAAACTACCCTGGGCTCTCTTCAGAAGAACACACCCACCCTTGTGCTGCTGTTGTGCATTTAGGAGAAGACTGTCAATCCAGCAAGTGGTTTGGATTGGAAGTGTACCTGTTGCTTCTGATCACCTGAAGGAGGAACGTACCGTTTGAAAAATCACCTCTGCCTGCAACCCAAGATAAGGGTGGCCGAAACAAATCTGTAACATGGGCAAGTGAAACGCCTGACCGTACCAGACCTCTGGCCCAACTAAGATGGGCACCCTTTAAAAACACTGCAGACTTTTAACTTCAATAATAGTTACCAACAACCTGGCAAGAGATGACATCATGTATGGTCTGGGAATGACTTGCAGTTCTCATCACTACAGAGAGATTCTCTGAGGTCCCCCTGGGGAAAAGTTCAAACAGGGTTATGCCACACGTGTGCAGATTACAAGTTTTTGTCCTCATACTGTGATAATTTGAACCCATATTGCTGATGTCAAAGCAAGTAATAAAGGTTTAGCCACAGCCTTAAGGCAGGTATAAGGATCCTTTGGCCCTCCAGACTGTACTCCATTAGTCCTAGCCAGCATAGTCAACGGCCAGGTATGATGGGAGTTGTAGTTCAGCCACATCTGGAGGGTCACACGTCCTGCATACCCATTTGAAGGTTTCATGGTCAGGGTAGCAGTATGGGTCTCTTGACCCTTTCTGTCCCTGAAGGAAGAAAGGAAGATGGAAGTGATGGAAGGCAGAGGAAAATGTCTCCCTGTTGGGAAGTTTTCAGAAAATTGCTCTTTGGAAAAAATGAAGCCAGAAGGAAGTTTAGCTGGGAGAAAATGTAGAAGCAAAGGCAGTAGTAATTATTGGTATTTTAAAGTGATGCTATTATTATTATTATTATTATTTAATAAATTAAGTATTATTCATATGAAATAATAATAGATTAATAATAATTAATAATCCCTCACTGATTCCTAGATGTTATATCATCATCATCTTTAGAACATTCCTAGATGATGATATACTGTACATTGTTGATTATTGTAGACTGTTGTTGTGTGCCTTCAAGTTGTTTTCATCTTATGGCGACCCTAAGGCCAACCTATTATGGGGTTTTCTATAATAAATTAAATACAATTTTGCAAAACAATATACTGTCAATATTAAAAATAATAGTACCTTACTGATATCCCAACTATGGTAATTCTATAATTATGTATTACAGAATTATAATTTTATTATTACAGGTCAACCACTGTATGCACAGGGGATACTTCCAAGAACCCCTGTGGATACCTGAAACCATGGATAACTGACCAGGCACGATTCAGAGCGCTGGTCATGACGTATAAAGTCCTATATGGCTTGGGTCCAGACTATTTGAAAGACCATATCTCCTGATACAAACCTGCCAGAACTTGGAAGATCATCAGGGGAGGCTTCCTCTTGGTCCCACCATCATCCCAGGGTCACTTGGTGAGGACACAAGAGAGCGCCTTCTCGGTGGCTGCTCCCACCCTCTGGAACGCCCTTCCCAGCTTTCCTTTCACTGGCAGGCAAAGACGTTTTCATTCAAGCAAGCTTTTAATATATAGCTGTGTGCACTGAGGCTTTTTTAAAAATTGGGGTGTGTTTAAACTTTTATACGTTTTATATATATACCTGGTGAGAACATGAGAGAGAGCCTTCTTGGTGGCTGCTCCCATTTGGGACTCCCTTCCTTTGGAGGCTAGTCTGGCCCCCTCCCTGCTTTCCTTTCACCGGCAGGTAAAGACGTTTTTATTCAAGCAGGCTTTTAATACATAGCTGCATGCACAGAGGCTTTTTTATTGGAGTGTTTTTATTTCTTTAACTTTTTATATGTTTATATAATTTTAAATTGTGATGATTTAAATTGTTTTTAACTTTTAATTGTAATATTTTTATTGTATGTGCATTTTATGTTTTTGTGAGCCTCCTTGGGTCCCATTCTGGGAGAAAGGTGGCATATAAATTGATTAATTAAATAAATATTAGGGAACCCTATTATTTTCAATGAGAAGAATGTTGAAAGTTGATCATAGAATCACAATGGAGGACCTAGAAATGCCTAGAGGGAACATACACTTTCGGATGTGGATAACTGAAATCGTGGATACTGAATCTGTGGATACGGAGGTTGACCTGCATTCCTATGATGAGAATATAGATTGTTGAAGTGAGACTTCAGGTTGCTTCTCCATGCATTCCCTCCCAAAAGCAGTACAACAATCAAACTATTTGTTCCACCAAGAAATGTAAGAAAGAAAAGCACATGAAGGATGCTGGCAGGGAGCAGGCTCAGAACGAATATTTAAAATTTGGGGCAATGTGAAGTTCCAGCACATGGATACTTTTAGAATCATAGAATCTTTAAGCTTCTAAAGAAGGGGGAAAAAGGAGGAGAGGGACTCACATGTTACCAGTGGTTCTTCTGTGAAATTATTGATTAATAGATGGAGGATGGGTATGTAAATTCATTATGTTGCAAATTCACCATAAGTAACTTCCCTAAAGAGATCACACCAGAGCCAGTGGCAGTGTAATGAAAAGCCAGGTCCTCATTTAGCCATGAAGCCACATTTCATGACCAGCCAGTCTCTTTCAGCCTACCTCACAGGGTCAGTGTTGAAGGAGTAAATGGAGAAAAAGAAGAGCCTTGAGGAGTGGTGGAATAGACACGTGCCTAATAAATAAAAAATAATAATGAACAAGGGTGAAGGGCAACGTGCTTCTTTAAGAGACTACAGGGAGTCTGCAGGGAGGGAATGTCAGGGGACAGAAGACCCTTCTATGTCCTCCCAAGAAAGAACTTTTCCCTCTTTGCCTCTGAAATCTCTGGAAGAAGAAAGAAACCAGTTCTGGGCACGGCAATTTAAGAAGGATATGGACAAGCTGGAGTGTGTCCAGAGGAGGGCGATGAAAATAGTGAAAGGTCTGGAAGCCATGATGCCCAATGAGGAGTGGCTTAGGGAGCTGGGCATGTTTAGCCTGGAGAAGAGAAGGTTGAGAGGGGACATGAGAGCCATGTTTAAATATTTGAAGGGATGCCAAACTGAGGATGGAGCAAGCTTGTTTTCTGCTGCTCCAGAGACAAGGACATGGAGCAATGGCTTCAAACTACAAGAAAAGAGATTCCACCTCAACATTAGGGAAAATTGCCTGACAGTAAAAGGATGTTCAGCAGTGGAATGCACTGCTGCCTGGGAGTGTGGTGGAGTCTCCTTCTTTGGAGGGTTTTAAACAGAGGCTGGATGGCCATATGTTGTGGTTGCTTTGATTGTGTGTTCCTACATGGCAGAAGGGGGTTCGGCTGCATGGCCCTCGTGGTCTCTTCCAACTTTAGGATTTTGTGTCCGGAGGAGGTTCATCAAAATGAGGAAGGAACTGGAAGCCATTACGCCCTATGAGGAGCAGCTTAGGGAGCTGGGTATGTTTAGCCTGAAGAAGAGAAGGTTGAGAGGGGACAGGATAGCCATGGTTAAATATTTGAAGGGATGTCCTACTGAGGATGGAGCAAGCTTGTTTTCTGCTGCTCCAGAGACTAGGGCACGGAGCAATGGGTTCAAACCACAGGAAAAGAGATTCCTCTTAAATATTAGGAAAAACAAGCATCCCTCCACTTCCAAAATCTGGTTGCCTCGTTTGCATCATCTGCACCTGTAATTCTAAAATGCATTATGTGCATTTGGTTTGGAATGGATCTAAGCAGAGCCTTTGCACGACTGTGGATCCCACAGACAATGGGGCACCATGACAGTCTGTGTGGGGTGTGTGTGTGTGTCCCAATTATGTGTGTGTAGGGGCATGTTGGTGGGGGTCTAGCTAAGCTTTACTGAAACGAGTTGCAAGCAACAGGGTGTCAGCACAGAAACAAATCATAGTGCAATTGTGTGTGGGGGGGGTTACCCTAACCTTAACCCTGGCTTTTAAAAAGGGATAAACCCATGATTGTCCTTTTGGAGTAGGAAGCGGGAGGGTCCGAATTTCTGAAAGGGAAAATGCCCCCCACCTCAGTTCAGGTCCTATTCAGAAAGAGTGCCATTGGAGGCTTTTATAAGGCTCTGTCTTAGCAGGTGAAGCAAGATGGTCTTCGTGTGTGTGTGTGTGTGTGTGTGTGTGTAGTTGTTGGGGGGGAAGAAGCTAAAATAATGCAAGCAATGCATGTTCCAGATAGGAATTAAGGGGGGGCACAGATTGTATGGCTGTTCCATGGGGGGGGGTGTTGGGGGGTGATTTGAAGGCTTTCCATGGAGGAGATTTGAATGCATGAGGGATTTGGGGCTCTTCCATGGGGGGGGGGAGGATTGGATGATGGAGACATGTGGAGAGGAGATGGAGACATTTGGCTTTCGATGGGGAAAAGTGGGGATATTCCATGGGGGGAAACACCTCATTTGGATGATGGAGACATTTGGGGGGTGCCCCATGGGGGGGAGATTTGGGGATATTCCAGGGGGGGGGAGGGAGTGATGATGGAGACATTTGGCTTCCAATGGGGGAAATGTGGGGATATTCCAGGGGGGGGAGCACCTCATTTAGTCGAAGTGTGTGTGGCTGGAAAAGGGGTGGGGGTTTGACTGGGGGGGTCTCTCCACCGGACACCTTTCGGGGCCCCTTTCCTCTGGGGAGGGGAACGTGGGGGTCAGCACTGGGGTTGCTTGTGGGGGGGGGAGGGAAGCATTCCTGGTCTATGGGGCAAGGACCCCTCCCCACCCGACCCCTCCCGTGCCAATGGAGGGGGAGGCATGCCCTCCACTCAGGGCTTTTGGGGGGCGGGCCGGAGGGGGAGAGGAGGGGGGTCCTCCCAGCAGACCCCCCCCCCCAGCCCCAGCCCCAGCCTCTCTCTCCGTCCGTGGGTCCGCCTGCCTGCCTGCCTGCCTGTCCGTCCCGGAGGCGGCGTCCGCCCACCCCACCCGCCTTCCCGCCTGCGTGGGCCCCGGCTGCGGCGGGCTCGGACCGGGCGGTGCGGAAGGGGCTGCCGCCGCTGCCTCTGCGAGGGGCCCACCGAGGGCGCCCTCCGGCCCGGGTGGGGCGGCGAAGCAGGTGAGGGGGCTCCGGGCCCGGGGCGGCGGGAGACCCAGAGGGGCCACGTCCACGGGGGGCGCCCTCTCCCCACCCACCCCCCGCCCCACCCGCGACCCCTCCCCCGATTTTGGCCCCCTCCCGTGGCGCGCTGTTCGGGGTGGGGAACGTGGGGCGCCGTTTTCCTTGGCCCTCGGCGCCCCCCACAGACACACCCCGCCCTTCCCCCACCCCAGCACCCCCACCCCAGGCGCCCCGGCTCCCAATCTGGCTCCGCTCCGGGTTTTCCGCCTCACCGTCCCGATCCCGACCGCCTCGCAGATCCGCGCCGGGTTTTCCGAGCCGCCGTGGCCAGTCTCGCGAGCCCAGGCCCCGCCGCAGCCAATGGGAGCGCGGGGCCCAGCGGCGGCGGCCAATGGGGGCGCCGCCCTGGCCTAGCCTCGGCCAATGGGGAGCCTCCCAGGCCTCCCCCTTCGCTTGGGCTGCGGCGCGCTGAGGGCTCCGAGCGGCGCCTCCATTTAAAGGGGCCGCTGCCGCTGCTGCCGCCGCCGCCGCCGCGAGGTGGACCTTGGGTGGGCTGCGGGGCGAGGGGCGGGGAGCGGGCCCGGGAGCAGGAGGCGCGCCGTGGCCGTGGCCGCCGGGCCCGTGGAGGCGGCAGGTGAAGGCTCGGGCGGGGCTGAGGGGGGGCCACCATCTTGGGGCCCGCGGGGGGAGGGGCGCCCTGAGGAGCGAGACCTCGTGAGGGGGCGGGGCCTCGCGGGAGGGTGGGCGGGGCCTGGGGGGATTGGCCCGCGCTCAGGGGCGGCGACTGCAGGGACTTGGTGGGGTGGGTGGGCGGGGCCAAGCCGGTCCTGGGGGCGGGGCCAAGCCGGTCCTGGGGGCGGGGCCAAAGCAGGGCAGGTCTCACCTGAGGAGCCCCTTGGCCTCAGGTAGGCGGAAGCGGGGGGGGCGCTCAGGTGAGGCGGGCCTGGCCTACTCTGCAGGGGGGATCTTCTGGCCAGTGGGAGCAGCCAGGCCAGCTTCACCTGCAGCCTGAGAGAGGGGAGAGCCTCCTGCAGGGGCTTGCTTTTTTGGGGGGGGGGATCCTGTGCTTCCAGGTGGGCCCTTAGGAGGAGGAGGTGGGTGTCTCATGGAGGGGTCTGCCATGGGCTCCGTGAGCAGGGGGTGGGAAAGGTCTGCAGCTAAGGGAGCTCTAGGCCCCTGGTTCCCAAACTTGGGTCCTCCAGGCGTTTGGGACTTCAACTCCCAGGAGCCCCAGCCAGCTTGGCCAACAGTCAGGAATTCTGGGAGGTGGAGTCCAAAAGATCTGGAGGGCAGCGGTTCTCAACCTGTGGGGGTCCCCAGATGTTGTTGGACTACAGTTCCCAGTAGGAGCCCTTGGGAGGTCTCTCACCTTGACAGCCAGGTGGTCCTCCCAGTCATTAGTGAGGCTCTGAGTTCAATCATACAACCTCATGACTGGGAGAATTACCTGGCTGTCAAGGTGAGACCTCCGAGGGTTTCTGGGAACTGTAGTCCAACAACATCTGGGGACCCACAGGTTGAGAACCACTAGGCTAGAGTTTGGGAATCGCTGCGAGTCTAGGCAGTGATCCTGCAAAAGCTACTTGTGTAAGGAAGGAGGAGCTGAGGAGAAGTGGATTGGGCCAAAGTCGGGATTTTCTGAAGAGGGCCAGCATAGCGTAGTGGTTTGAGTTTTGGACTAGGACTCAGAAGACTAGGGTTCGAATCCCCGCTCTGCCATGGAAACCCACTGGGTGACTATGGGCAAGTCCCACTCTCAGCATAAATCGGAAACAGTGTGAAGGCAAGGGACGGAATTGGCTTGTGCCAGTTGGAAGGAGACTGCAGAGATGGCTTAAGTAGTAGTAGGAGCTTATTGGCTGAATCTAGAGAAATCTAGATCCAAAAGGCATCTTGTTCAACTCTCTGTTCGAGTGGAGGCTACCCAAACTCTCATTGCTACTTGGAGTGGAGGAACAGTCATTTGTAGAAGGGCAAATCTGGGTCTGGAGGACCAAGCAGCCATTTGCCACAAAGAGGGCTTGAGCTGGGACAAAATCCAGCTCTAGGAGCTGGTGGGGCCAAGCCCAGCTTCATGCGGATGTTCGTAGCCATAGGGCCCTTGCTGGACCAGCTTCCTACAAACATGGGCTGCTTGGGAAGAGTAATCTAGAATGGGAGGTGATTAGAATTTGGCTGGGGAGGAAGGAATCCCATAGGAAATTTTTGAAGACAGAAAACAAAGGCCTGCATGTGAAGCAGCCAAGGTTTCATTGTGCTGGTGAAGTGCTCCTGCCTTTTAGTTCTCTTAAAAAGTGCCAAGACAGAGAGCAAGGGTACTTTGTGTGAGCTGAGCTCAGTTCGGCATGGGAAACATAGGCTTCCACAGGGAGCAACTTCTCCACTGGCATTGTCCAAATAGATGCGCCTTCTTCCCCTCAGACCACAGAAGACTCTCTGGGCCCAATTGTAACTTTGCAGATAGGTCAGGAAGCCTCTGAGGTGCACTTGGTTTTTCAGGTGTGCATTCCCCTCTGATCCTGAAAGAAATAATGGGCAACTTACTAGTAGGTGTGTCTGTGTTCAAAGTCCCCAGGACTGGAGGGTAAATTGGGTGGTTGGGCAAATTTAAGTCTGATTTTCCAAGTTGGCTTTTTCCCCCTAGGCGTTTCCCCCATGTTCTTATCTAGGTGGGCAAAAACTAGGCATTTGCAAACCTCTCAGTGTCGGGGCTGTGAGGCTGAGTGTTTTGCTGTATTGTTGGTTCCACTTTGTTGGCAGATGAATTGAACTTCAATTTCAGAGTAGAGAGAAGGAATCTCCAATTGGCGGAGGATAGTTTTGCCCAGTGGCAGAACTTGGGGAAAGTTAACTTTTGGTGACTACAGTTCCTGGAATCCCCAGCCAGCATGGGGATTTTCAGAGCTGTAGTCCCAAAAATTACTTTCCCAGGCTGTGGCTAGTTGTGCATACCCATAGGGAGGATAGGGGAGTGGTCTCTTGCCCCACAAGCACCAAGGGGGCAGGCCCCTCAATTCTTGAACTACATCCAATGATCAGCCCCAGAGAGAGAAATTTCCTTGAGTCCCAGCCCTGCCCTTCCTTCCTTGTTCTTCTGGAGGGACATTGGGTACTCCTTCTCCTTCATCTTGCTCTATTCCTGGCAACAGACCAGAACTCATAAAAGTAACGTTTTGGACCACAACTCCCAAAATCCTCCAACCAGCATGCCCACTGGCCATGTGAATTGGTACATTCAGCAGGAAGCTGCTGAGCAACTGGTGGCTTGTCCCCGGTGGCCATCAGAATTTCCCCCAGGTCCAAAGTAATCTATCTACCGGCACCCAGAAAGAGGCTGTTCTGTAGATGCCCTTGAAGGTGGCTAAAAATCAGGCTCTTGGGGAGACTTCCAGAGGGCTGCTGCAGAATGAAAGCATCTTGCTCACCTAAGAAGATTTATCACCCCATTCTTTCCATTTTGCCAGAAATAGGAACTTAGGCTAAGCACTGAGCCCACTGCAGGGGTCGGTAGGCAAAGGTGCAGGGGTCTTCAGTCCATCCGCTACCACCACAGTGCCCTTTGCAGCATTGGGGAGGCATCCCCCTACCTCAGCCCAGGACAGAACCTCTACACACTTCGTAGCCACAGCTGCTGTGCCCACAGCTTTGTTTATTGGAGACCTGGACTTAACTGAGAGGAAATAAGGAGAAGCAACAGCTTCCAATTTTGTGAGATGTGGCTTGCTAAACAAATCTTATTGTCCAAAGGATAATTTGAGTCTTTTTGGGGTTCTTTTGCTAGTACAGCAGTGAACTCTGCTCAGAAGTATGTCATCCTAATTTGCATTCTTTGGACTTAGGTGCGTAGATTTATTTATTTATTTTGCCTGTGGTCAGCTGCTGGGTCAACAGAGTTAAGGAACAAGTCCTCAAAATGATTGATGAAAAGTGCTTTCCCTTAAAGGAAAGGGGCAACTTTCACATGATACAGTTAAAGGACTATGATATTGCTTGAACTGCCATGGCTCCATCCTGTGGAGTCCTTGGATTTGTGGTTCCATGAGGTATTTGGAAATCTCTGATGGGGAACTCTACTGACCCCCCCCAACTACAAATCCCACAATTCTGTAAGATGTAGCCATGGCATTTAAAGGTTGGATCAAAAGCCCCTCAAACTCCTTTTTCAGAACATGAACTCAAAAAAGGGGGACTGCTTAAGTCAGGCTCAGGTTCCTGTGGAACTTGTGAGGAATTCCAGAATCAGAGAGCACTTGGGCATAGCTTCACTTCACATATGTGGTTGTTGGTGTCCCCTGTGGATTGTGCAGGGATTGTGTATGGATTGTGTTACGACTCCGCAAACAAGGCACCCTGAGTGGGCTGGGTGTGCATGGAATGGCCATGGTCTGTTTACAGACTGCTTGGAGATGTAACTACATCTCCCTGCATGGTCATGCTGCCAGAAGGATTTGGGGAGTTGAATCCCAGGTGCCGTAGGCACTGCTTCAGAGGAAAGAACTGGCCAAACCATCTGTGAGGATTCCTTGCTTCAGAAAACCCTGTTAAATTCATGGGGTCAGCATAAGTCGACAGGCAATTTGAAGGCACAGACATGCACAGTGCAGTGAAAGCCATTTTTGCCAGTTGTGTTTCTTCATCATTTTGGGAAGCCCAACCAGTGACAGATCGCTTGTGGAAAGACATGATGTATGTTAGTTTTCTGGAGACTAGAAAAACAAAATAATTTTGACCTTTTAGGTCACAGCACTGGATTTTTTTTTCCCCCCAACGGACTTCCCACAAACCATGTGTACATGTGTATTTTCCAACCCTGCTTCTTCCAAAATTGCTTGTAAAAACGCTGCATCTGTGTGGGTGGCACAGAGATAGCATGACTGTTCTCACAACTCCCAGAAACGCCCTCCAGAGTTAGTTTTTTGAATGACTACTTTTAATTTATTTATTTGTTTGTTTTTGCAAGAAGGGAATCAGTTCCAGTTTAGGTCCAAGATAAAGCAGAGGTTTCTGTTTCAGATTCTATTTTATTTCATTGTAAAAGTAGGATAAGGGCCTAAATACCCTAAAAGCACCAGGTCTCATCTATTCTTGGAAGCTAAGTAGGGTCAGCTCTGGTTAGTACTTGGATGGGAGACTGCCAAGAAACACCAGGTGCTGTGGCTCTGTTTCAGAGGAAGGAACTGCCTGAACCACCTCTGAGCATTCCTTGCCTAAGAAAATCCTATGAAAAATTAATGGGGCTGGCATAAGTTGACAGGCAACTTGAAGACATACACGCACACAGAAAAGTAGACTAAAATCTCGTGGAGCCTATATTTGAGGCTCACCATCTGTTCCAGTCCTTGTAGGTAGCAGGCAATCTCTTCCAGGGCTTTGCTGAGTTGGCTGTTCAGAGGAGCAGGGCTTTTTATACAGGGGATGGGTAACTCCAGATTTTGGGACTACAACTCCCATCAGCCCTAGCTAGCATAACCAGTAGTGAGGGAGTATGGGAGTTGTGCTCCAGAAACCCCCAGAGAGCCACATAGCCCTGAGACTAACCTTTATTTTCATGAAGTCTGCTGACGTAGTTTTCTCTCCCTGCTTTCTGGTTCTCTCTGTTGTTCAGCTCTCTTCTGAATGGATTCCAATGAATTTCCTGGCTCCTTGGGGCCTCTCTCTCTGCCCGATAAGCCCCTGATTGGTGACCTCCCTGCAGACATGGAGTTTGGCGAGGATCTCCTGGCCTCCCAGACGGCCTCTATCCCACAGGGCTCTGCTCTTCAGACCCAAGAGCTGGAGTGGGAAGAGCCCAAGCAAGCCGCCTTGGGGAGCGATTCAGATGTGAGCTTGGTGAAAGCAGATAGCCTGTCGGACCGAAGCAAAGCCAACAGTCTGACCCCTGATAAATCTGCTGTCTTGGAGAAACCCAGGCTCCTGGACAGCTTGAACAAAGGTGACAGTCGGGGGGGCCTGGAAAAGTCAGAGGAGGTGGGCAACTCATACAAGGCACGTGGTTCTGGGGGCCCGGAACCTGGACCCGGGGACTCTTCTGCACCAGCAACCAAGGCCCTCGTGCCAGAAGCCTGGAAAGAAGATGGCATGTTGAAAGCTGATTCCAAAAGCCCGAAAGAAGGCCAGGGGGAGGATTCTGCCCTCCTCCCTTCCCCGGACGTGGTGGAAGTGAGCAGCACGCCACCTTCTCGTGAAGCAACTGCCTCACCTAGCGGCTCGCCCACAAGTCATCGGCCAGCTAAGAAGGCCCGGTTGAAATCCCCACGGAAGAGCTCCCCGGTGCGGAAGGAGGTAGCAGTGGCGGCAGCAGCATCTACAGAGGAGACCAAAGGATCCGTCCTTAACAGCACTCTGGATCCTCCTCCTCCAGAGCAGGTGGCTGGGAGTCCAGCAAAGGCGGAGGAAGATAACAGCACCAGCCAGAAGGAGGCCTCAAAGCCCAAAGCACAAGAAGCAGAGCAGTCTGCTCCAGCTGCAGGTGCGTAAATAAGCCACATGGTGGGCTCTCCCCAACATGTGTCCCCCTTACCGCTTTGCTTCTGCAAGCAGGGGCTGCATTCCTCTAGCCGAAGGAGATTGTTGTGGCTCTCTGTGCCCCACGTCTGCCCAGGTTGTCATGAGGGGACCCACCCACGCTTATCGGCTCTCTTGCAAGATGTTTTCTTCCACACACACCTGGCCAGAGCAAGGGGCCCCAGCCAGCCCTCTGTGAAACAAAGCAGCTTGTTTCCCACCCTGTTCCCAGCAGAGTTATGCACAATTGTAGATGGTTTGCTGGGAGCTTTGCAGCAGCATTGTTTCTTAGTCCCTGGCTTTGCCTTTTGTGGCACAACGGTGACCTCTCTCCATACCCTGACGCCTTTGGAACACCACAGATAAGTTTGGGTCTCTTCTGTGCTTCTCTTTTAGGGGAAGGTCCTGGTGTGAAGGAGAATGACAAGCCAGTTGAGAAGGTAAGGAGGGTCATGATGACAGTGGTGCTAAGTTTCAGCTGTTCCTCCCAGCTCTTCCCTCCATCCCTTGCCTGCAGTTTGTTCTTTCAGGGAAAGAGGATCAGTTGTCTCATTGCTCTTCTGTTAATGTCCCAGGCTTAAAAGTTAGCTGTACTGTATGCCTTCCTCCTTCTCTCCCCTCCCCCTATGCATACATGTGCTTGAAAAAGCACCAGTTTAAATTGTGAGCCTGAAAGCAGGGCTTCCCTTGGGTCTGCATGTTTCATACCTTGCCTGGCCCTCTCAGAACATAAAT
Organism: Gambelia wislizenii; assembly: GCA_030847615.1. Lineage (NCBI taxonomy): Eukaryota > Metazoa > Chordata > Lepidosauria > Squamata > Crotaphytidae > Gambelia > Gambelia wislizenii. The sequence goes on along the minus strand of JAUMIR010000011.1, from coordinate 38,271,706 downwards.
GCCAGGGTTGGGGTTTCTTCTGGCTGACGGCCATCGCCCTATGGTGATGAATCCTTGGTTTCTTCCAGGAGCAGAAGAGGAGCGAACGAGCCAGGAGGTCAGAAGTGTCTCGGCCTGAAATAGTGAATTCCTCAGAGAGCAGTAAGTTACTTGGTTGGCAGCTTTAAGCTCATTGTTACCACCAGGCCAAACAGTTGGCTCCGCCAACTCAGGACTGCTTGCATTTCAGTCGCTCTCCAGGGTCTCAGGCAGGGGCCGCTTGCTTCATGGCTTCCAGATGCTTTTAACTGGAGATGTGGGGGTTTGAACTCAGGACCTGCTGCACCCAAAGGAGTCACTCTGCAACTGAACTGAGGCCTCTTCCCTGAAAAGCAACCTGGTATAGTCCCGAGTTGAGAGCCAGTGTGGTGTAGTGGTTTGAATGTTGGAGTAGGACTCTAGGAGACCAGAGTTTGGACCCCTGCTTGGCCATGGAAGTCTGCTAGTTAACCCTACACAGGTTACACTCTCTCAGCCTCAGAGGATGGCAAACTTTCTCTGAAGAAATCTTGCCTTGAAATCCCTGTGATAGGTTAGCCTTAGGGTCGCCATGAGTTGGAAACGACTTGAAGGCACACAGCAACCAATAGTCCCAAGTCAGACTTGGACTGGAGATTTTTAGGTTAAAATCTCTCCTCAGATCCCAACTGCAGCTCATCTGTTGATCTTGAATCACTGTGTCTTGGCAGAAGCCATTAAGAGGTTGTGAGGTTGCAGTGGTGGATGGGACAGAGGCATGTCCCTTCGCTGTCCTGAGTTAAGAATGTAGGAAGAGCCATGTTGAACCACAGCGGAGGTCTACCTGTTACAGCTTTTGGTTGCACAGCAGCCAGCCAGATATCTTTGGGAAGTCCACAAGTAGGCCATGAGTGTAGTAGCTCTCCTGTGCACTGGCTCTGGTATTGTAGGCAGCATACATTCCTTGTGGCCAGTAACCTCTTGTAGCCACATTTGCCACTTTAGCAAATGTGGCAAATAAAAGGGAATTTATTCAGTTCCCTTTCAAGGGTTTCCAAGTTGGTGGTGGTCACCACTCCTTGTGGCAGTGAGTCCCACAGTTCAACTAAGGGCTGTGTGAAGAGGTCCTTCCTTTGTCTGTCCTGAATATCCCGCCTTTCGTCTACAGCGGATGACCTCACTGGGGTTCTAGTATGAGGAGAGTCAGAGAAAACCTCTTTGGTCAGTTTTTTCACACCATGGATAATTTTATGAGTGTGTGGATGTGCCTTCAAGTCAACTTATGGTGACCCCATTAATTTCAGAGGGTTTTCATAGGCAAGGAATCCTCAGAGGTGGTTTTGCCAGTTCCTTCCTCTGAAATAGAGGCTACAGCAACTGGTATTTGTTGGCGGTCTCCCATCCAAGTACTAACCAGGGATGGTTCTATTTAGGTTCCAAGATCAGAGGGTCTTTAAGTCTCATAATTTTATAGCCCTCTATAATTTATATGCCTCAATCTGACTTGAAGTGTCCCAAACATGGTAAGCTTTCTCATAGAGTTATATGTGCTGTTCTGTGCTAACTTCCCCGTTTACCAGTTGGGACTAGAGAACAGCCTCGTGTGTCAGCAGAGCTTGCAAAGGCTAGCTTTTCCCGACTACAACTGCCACGGTCCCCCAATGAGTATGATCAGTGGCTGCAGAGTTAAGAGAGGGAGTGAAGCTTCCCCCGTCTGCTTTCTCCACAATGTGCATAATTCACTATCTGTCCAGTGTGTCCCTTGCTTATATCCTTTTTTCCTTGAGCTAAAAGCCCCAAACCTTTTCCCGAAAGCTTGAAGGACACGTGGCTTGGAAAAGCACTGACAGGTAGACCTAATAGGGCAGGAGTCGACTCTCCCTTCTGGAGCCCCCTAGTGATAATCAGGGATGCCCAATGCTTGTTTTCTCTCTTATGCCTCCAGTCCCCGTTTCTGATGAGGATTCAGACGGCATGGTGGATGACCCCAATGACGAGGACTTCATTCCCTCCCACGCCAAGCGCACCACCCGCATGTCTCTGCGCAACCAGGCAGCCCAGCGGGCGGCTCAGCGGGCCGCCCGCTCCACCGTTGCCAAGATGACCTGTGCCAACTGCCGGACACCCCTGCAGAAGGGACAGACGGCCTACCAGCGCAAGGGGCTCCCCCAGCTCTTCTGCTCTAGCTCTTGCCTCACCACCTTCTCCAAGAGGCCCCTCAACAAGAAGTACTGCACCTTCTGCAAAAAGTGGGTGCACAGGGACCCTCCCTCCCTCCCTGCTAATGGCTGTGCCCGGCTGTCCTCGGCCGAACCTGCTCCTCCTGACTTGGGGGGGGGACCCATCAGCATCTCCTTCTTCCCCTGGGATGGACTCCCACTGTCCAGTTACAGCATTTTGATGCTGCTGCTTGAACTGCCGTGGCTCCACCCTATGGAACCTTGTACTCTTGTGCCGCTGTGGCTCAGAGATGAGCACTGGAGCCGAGGTGGGTGATGTGTGGCCCTCCAGGGTTCGAAACACTTTTTGCCTCCAAAGGCCCTGTAGGGGTATCTGGTGATTTTTACCACATATTTGCCCCCACCCACACACCATGTTGGGTTCAGGGGTGGCCTTTTTAAAAAACAGAGCAGCTTCCAGTAGTTAAAAAAAGGAGACATTTGGGGGATTATTTTTTTAAGCAGGAGGTGCAGCCCTCCAAGGTCTCCTGGGGGAGCCGTGCAGCCCCTGAGCCTCTAGCATTTCCCCACCCGTCCACTAGAGAATTCCTAACTCTTACTGAACTACAAATCCCAAGATTCCACAGGATGGAGCTGAGGCAGTATCAGAGTGCCATAATAGGGTGGTGTGGATACACCTGAGTCTAATCAACACCCTTCCTCTCTCCAGGGAGATCTGGAACAGCAAGGAGTCCGTGGTGGCCCAGGTTGGCCCCGGCAGCTCCTTCCATGAGTTCTGCACATCCGCATGCCTCTCGCTGTACGAAGGCCAACAGCAGAAACCGGCATCGCAGACTGCAGAAGCCTCAGCAGACGCGGTCCGTTGCAGTGTGTGTTACAAAGCTGGAGAGGTGAGCATGTGCTTGAAGAGGTATCTCCACTGATAGCCCAGGGCCATGACCAGCTGACCACATGCAGGGAGTAGGTGGCAGCTGCTTGGGGTTAGCACCCCTTGATGTGGGTGCAGAAGGCCCTTGCCCAGCCCGCTGAACTGCGTCTCCAGAGAAAAGGATGACTGGTGGTGAGTGGGGAAAGACCCTCCCTGGAGGGCTACAGAGCTGGCACCAGGTGGAGTCAATGCTGCCGCCTTAGAGGGTACAAAGGCAGCTTCCTATCAGCTTATTTAGACACTGGGCAAGGTGATGGTGGGGATTGTGTAAGGAAAGGGAAAGGGTGTAGGTAATAATAATAATAATAATAATAATAATAATAATAATAATATTTATTTTTATCCCGCCCCTCTGTTAAAACAATCGGGGCGGCTTACAAAAATTAAAATACCAATACAATTTAAAATCCCCAAACACCACCCACCCTCCCCCATAAAAAGATATTAAACCAAAAACATTAAAACAACTGATATAAAATCACATTAAAATAATAAATAATAAATAGCCAGCAGACTAAAAAGAGCCAGGAGCCCCTGAGGCCGGGAACTAATCGGGAAAGGCCTGCCGAAAGAGATCCGTCTTTAGTGCCTTTTTAAAAGCTACTCAGGCTCGTCATCTGACGGATCTCGTTCGGCAGGCAGGTAGAGTGCAGGAAGGAACGATGGGGTAGAGTACCCCTCAAAGGCAAATGGATTGATTGCCTGATTGCTCTCGTGACCAATTGTAGGCAGCAGCCTCCCTTGTTGAGTCTCCAGAGCAAGGCGTCGGGGGGGGGGCACAAAGAAGGGAAGGTAGCACTGAGAGCCAGCATGCTGCAGTGGTTGGAGTGCTGGGCTAGAACTCCAAGAGACCAGGGTTCATATCCCCACGCAGTCGTAGAAACCCACTGGGCGACCTTGGAGGCAAGTCACATTCTTCCACCCTCCGAGGAGGGCCAGGGCAACCTCCTCCTGAACAAATCTTAAGAACGGGCACAGTGGCCCAGCATGTTGCAGCGCTTGGAGTGTTGAACTCGGACTCCCAAGAACCTGGTTCTGAATTGTGCTCAGCCGCAGAAACCCACCGAGTGATCTTGGGCCAGTCCTGCTCTCTCAGCCTCAGAGGAAGGTGATGGTGAACCTCTTCTGAATAATAAATCTTGCCAATAAAACCCTATCATGGGATGCTGTAAGCCACGGTCATATCGTACACGCATATTTTTGAGAGCCAGCGTGGCACAGTAGTTTGAGTTTTGGACTAGGACTCCAGGGGACCAGAATTCGACTCCTGGCTCAACCATGGAAACCTACCAGGTGACCTTGGGGAAGTCACATTTAGCCTCGGAGCAAGGCTCCTTGGAAGAAACCTTGCTAAGAAAAGCCAAAGATAGGGTCCCCAGAAGTCAGAGGCCACTTGAAGGCAGATAGCAACAGCAAGGAAAGGAGGATAGAGTGGATTATAGTACGGGAGAGAAGCATTACTGGGAGGCAGGGTAGGTAGGTAGGTCGGTCTACTAAATTGTGGGTTGCCAGTTTGCAAAGGAGGTTCTCCAATTGTATTTGTTCACATATTGGCTTTGAGAAAAGACATAAGGATTAGCACACGTGTCTTCCCGAGGTGCAGAGCAAGGACTCTAATGCAGGCTCCTGGAGGGTTCCAGGCAAGGTTTCAGTCCTTGTCCCATCCCTCCTGCCCACAAAACCTCAGGTCCTGTTGACCTTTCCTTTCTCCTGGCCAGCTGTGCTCAGCCACTGGGGTGTAAGGCTGAGGCGCCAGCTCTCCCTCCCTCCCTCCCTGATGACTATCCCCTCTGCTTCCCCCCAGATCCAGCATGAGGTCAGCAACGGGAACGTGGTCCACCGCCTCTGCAGCGATGCCTGCTTCACCAAGTTCCGAGCTACCAAGGGGCTGAAAACCAACTGCTGTGACCACTGCGGCCTCTACCTGTATAACAAGGGGCTGCCACTGGAATATCTCCTCCACGAGGGGCAGCAGAAGCGCTTTTGCAACACCACGTGCCTCAACAGCTACAAGAAGGTGAGAGGCCAGGCGGAGCGGAAGAGTAGGGCACCACCCCTCAGCTCTCCTTGGACCATGGAGCCCTTCCTCTGTTGGGAGTGCAAGAAGAGCCCTGCTAAATCCTGCAGGGAGGGGTTGCTCCCTCCCCAGCCTGAGAGGTTGTAAATCAGTGGTGTCCAAGCTGTGACCCTACAGGTGTTTTGGACTACAGGTCTCAGAATTCCTGACCATTAGACTAGCTAGCCCAGACCTCTGGGAGTTGGAGTCCAAAGCACCTGGTTGGACACCACTGTTGTAAATATCTTGGGAGGGGAGGCTGTAGAAAAGCTTAGCAGGATGATGGTGGGCTTGGCTGGAATGCCTCTGTGGGTGTGCAAGAGAGAGGGAGGGCGCCAGTGATTGTCTGCCAGCTGCAAAGCAACTACATGTGGGGGTGGACCTGGAGTGAAGGAGGTCCATCTGTGGACGAGCCCACCTGGCAGCTGCTCCCCCCCCCCCGGCATTCACTCTCTCTCTCTCTCTCTCTCTCCGTCTCTCTCTCTGCAGAAGCACACCCGTGTCTACCAGTGCATGTGGTGCAAGACGTACTGCAAAAACTTTGACATGCTGACCTACAAAGACCGGAACGGCAAGATGGGTCTCTTCTGCTCCATCTGCTGCACCACCTCTTACAGAGTCAAGCAGGCGGGCCTCACAGGTAAGCCAGCACTAGCGGTGCCCCTCACTCTCTGACAGACACCCCCAGGAGGCCCAGGTCACTGGGCTGCAGACCAGCAGCAGCAGCTGGGGGAGGGATGGCTGAGGCCTCGGATTCTGCTGGGGAGCTTGCAGTGTGCTGGAGGAAGTGGTGTATGTGTGTGTGCGCGTGCATGCTGCATGCTGGATCTTCGCTTCCCAAGAGTCCAGCTTGAGATAGGAAGAGAACTTGGAAAAGCTCACCTTTTGGGACTATAGCTCCCAGAATCACCCAGCTGGTGCCTCTACCAGGACCGGTCCTGCTTTTTGCCACGTGGCTTCCTTCCATCAGTTGCCTTTCCCCCTGTCTTGCTGGTGGGCGTGTATGTGACACACTCAGCTGCTGTTACACTGCTGTGCCTGGTTGGCAGCTCTGCAGAGCTTTCACACAGGGGTCACTTGCCTTCCTGCTACCTTGGGTCCTCCCACCAGCCATGATGGAAGTTGTTGTCCAAAAAAGTATCTTTTCCAAGCCTTGGGAAGCAGTATCGTGGGATTTGGGGGGGGGAGTGGGTTTTTTCCCAGACAGTCCACCAGTCACCTTTAGCAGCCTGGCCTTTCTCTCTCTGTCTTCCTCCCCTGCCCCCCCAGGACCCTCTCGGCCTTGCAGCTTCTGCCGGAAGACCCCATCAGAGTTGTGCTACTACGAAAAGAACGAGCAGGTGGTGTACCAGTTCTGCAGCCCCAGCTGCTGGACCAAATTCCAGGTACATATGGAGGTTCTGCCGCCGTCACAGTGACGGGACCAAACCCCAGGAAACAGGGTTCTCTGCATGGCTGTGATCTGGTGCATCCCTCAGACTCCTGAAAAAGGCTCTCTGCTTTGATATATTTTTCTTTTAAAAAGAGAGAGAGAGGGTGAGAGGAAAACAAAAAAAAAAAAAAAGGGAAGCTTCTAGCTCTTGATGTTTGCTAAGAAAAGCTTTGAACGGCAAAGACCGTGTCTGCTAAAAGCTCTTAAGATGGGAGGCGGTGTGGCACTTCTGTCGGCCAAGGAGGAGTAGCTCCTTCCCTGTCAGGGTCAGATAAGCTTCCCTGTCTTGCAGTTATGACAGAAGAGTAGCAACGTCCGTGGCTTGTCTGTGCAATTTGCCTTCTCATTTCCTGGTGCCCCTCTTCTATAAGAAGAGCCCCTCTTCGCCACCCCACCCTGCCCCTGCGCCCTGCATGTGAGGCTTTGCTAGCTTGTTTCTTGGGTCTTCCAAAGGCCAGGCTCCCCCCCGACCCCCCCGGGTGCCCCATCAGCACACGGCTCCTCCTGTCCTGAGGCCTTGGGTGAAGTTCCCAACCTCCCCTCCCCTCCTTACCATCCCGTCCCTGCTTGACCGCCAGCAGCTGCTCCGTGTTCCAGCACTGTATGGCCAACCCTTCTCCCCGAGGAGTTAGAATGTTTGCGAACGCTCCGACATCACAGAAGCCCGGCCAATGGCCAGAGGGCAGCTGGTTGGGGGAAGGCGAGCTGTGCGCATCTCATTCTTAGCTTAATGATATCTCTATCGCTATCTATATATGATGTGAATCTATTGTGGGGGTTGCTGTCTCAAATAAAACTGTGTCAACTTCTGCTGATGCCGAAGAGAGTTTGTGTTCTGCTATCCAATAAATCAGTCGAATTAACATTTGTGTGCTTTGCATAATTTATTCTACTCGCAGAATGTTGGTCTTGTACCGCCATTGCCCACGGCCAAAACCCTCTTCCCTCCCAAGAGCAGCTGCAGCAGCTGGACGTCCCCTGGGAAAATCCTGCGAGGGCTTCCTCCTGGTTACTCCCCCCTCCTCCTCAGACAGTGGGAGTCAGCCAGCCCTCAGGGGTGGGAAAAGGGGGCGCAGGGACTTGGGTCCCCAGCCAGCTGGGCTTGGGAGTGTAGTCGGTGGGGGGGGGGATTCTTAGGACATCTGGGGAGCAGGGGAGGGTTTGCATCAGCGGGTGGATTGGGGCCAGGTGGATGATGTTGACGGTGTCTGCACACATGGTGGTGCTCTGTGGGTGGGGTGGGAATGCCCTGGTGGTGAGGGAGTCTGGAAACATCTTGGGTGGGAGGGAGGGTGGGGTGCATGAATGGGGGTCTTCGCGGGGCCAGGCAAGTGCCTGCAGGCTGCCTGCCATGGGCAGAGGTGGTCCAGTGTCCCCTTCTGAATCTCTCCCCTTCCCTCAAAATGCAGCGCGCCAGCCCTGAAGGTGGGATCCACTTGACTTGCCATTCCTGCCACAACCTCTTCACTGAGAAGCCTGAGATCCTGGATTGGAAGGTGAGGCGGGGGTGGCGGGGGCCACACAGTGGACAGTTACTGGCGGTGGGGAGAGGGTGTAAGGTGCCTGGTCTGGTGGGTGGCTGTTTCCCCAAGGATAGTTTGCGATGGGAGGGGAGGGAGGTTGGCCGGCCTAGTCAGTCCTGCAAAGTTTTGCTTTGTGTTGGGATGGTTTTGGGTGAACGTTCATTCACAAACGGTGCACTGGTTTTGCAGGTTAATGGTTTTGTGAGTAGGGAGCACCAGTCTTTGCACTGCAACTCCCAGAACCCCACAGCTGCTGTGGCCGGTGGACCCTGGGAATTGTAGTGCCTTCCCGAGCCCTGTTCCTGGTTGGGCCCAGAAGGTGGTGACAGTAGGGATGGGGGTCCATTTGGCAGGATGCTTGGCCCCCGTGCCATGAGCATTGCCTCTTTCTAACGGCCTGGGTCGGCCTCTCCGCTCCTCCCTCTCTCTCTCTTTCCGGCAGGACACCGTCTACCAGTTCTGCTGCCGCGACTGCTGCGAGGACTTCAAGCGGCTGCACGGGGTGGTCTCCCAGTGCGAGCACTGCAAGCAGGAGAAGCTGCTGCACGAGAAGATCCGCTTCTCGGGGGTGGAGAAGAATTTTTGCAGCGAAGGTACCTGGGAGAGAAGGGGGGCGCATGATGAGCATGGAGGAGCCCCGCCGCCGGCAGACAGGAGGAAGGGGCCGGGGGCCGTGAGAGGGCAGGAGGGGGCCAGGCGTCAGGTGGAGGCCTCCTTGGTCTGGGGATGGAGGCAGCAGGTCTGTGCCTTCCACCTTCATGCATGGGGAAGGCGCGAACTGAGGCTGGTCCATGGCTTGGAATAAACTCTTCTTAGAACCAGAGAGGTGAGCGATGGCGAGTTTCCCCTGTTGTCGTCCCTTCCCCCGTGTTGTCGTCCCTTCAGCCCTGGGGGCCAGTGCAGGATGGGGTTTTGCTGTTAGGGTGCCTTTGCGTCGTTGTCGTCTGCTTTGCTGTGTCTCTCTCTTCAGCCCTTCCTCTGGGCTTTCCTCGCCGTCAGAGTGCCCGCTGCGCTCCTCCGCCGCGCCTCATCTCACGCCCCCCCCCCGGGAAAGTTTCACCCCTGTTGTTTCTCCGCAGGTTGTGTGCTTCTTTACAAACAGGATTTCACCAAGAACCTGGGCCTTTGCTGCATCACCTGCACCTACTGCTCCCAGACGTGCCAACGGGCCGTCACGGAGCAGCTGGAGGGCAACACCTGGGACTTCTGCAGCGAAGAATGCAAAAGCAAATACTTGCTCTGGTACTACAAGGTCGGTAGGTGTGACGGGGCGGGGCATTCCAGGGTTGGGCCAGCCGGGCCGAGGGGGGGGGAGGAATTCTGGCCCTGCCAGAGCGGGAGAGGGCGTTGGAGGGGCAAGGGTCACCCTGGATTTTTGATTTCATTTGTTCAATTTCAATCCTTTCCTCTATCTTTTATTTACACTAGTCCAGTGGTTCTTAACCTGTAGTTCGGGGACCCCCTGGGGTCTGCAGTGTCCTCCCGGGGGGTCTGTGAAGGCTTGAATACTATTCGGCCTGCAGTGGAGTGGCCAAGTGACTGGAGCCAAGGCCAAGGCTGGCTGGCTTGGCCTGCACATTGCCATTCAATCCACTCCAGCCACAAACTTGAAGGAATAAGGAGAAGAAAAGTCTTCCCTCCCCCTCCAGTGCCTCTGAGGGAAGGTTTAATGGATGGTGTAATTGTATTATTAGTATTATCATCATCAGGTATTATTATTAGAGTTTTAAATCTTGAGTTAGTAAGTCTTGGAGGTCCATGGCAACAAAAGACATTTAAAGGGGGTCCCTGGTAAAGAAAAGGTTAAGAGCCACTGAGCTAGCCAGTTGATGAAGTTGTGAGTACACGGAAATTGGCGTTTTTAGAAAGAGATTTCTCGGTGGTTGCTTTTGGGCTGTAAAACTCGCTGCCGAATGAGGCTCAGCTGTCTCCCTCCTTGCTGTCATTTTGTTGGCTAAGGAGAACTATTCCAATGGGGTTTTGGGAACTGACTGCAAGGGCTCTCAGTTCATAGAGGTGTGCTATTTAATTTAAACGTTTTCCTGTTCTTACAAGTGTGCCCTTATATTGATGTCATTTAATAAGATGCTCTTGTTGTTTTTTTGTTTTGAAGTGGTTCCAGTTCTATGAATAGCTTGATTGCATTTTAACAAAAACCTTTTCTGTGTTTTTGCTGACATCCTTGTAGATGCTTTTATCTGTGTTTTAACTTTTACACGCTGCCTTAAGTCCCAGTTTTGGGGAAAAGGTGGGATACCAATGAATAGATTAAAACAGTTGTAGGAATGATTATGTTGATAATGGTATCAGCGAAATGTAAGGAAAAGGCACGATGGCTGTTACACTGACCTCTGCTGCACCGTTGTGCTTTAGGTATCACTTGCAACACTTGATTTCCTCCTGGCCAGATCCATTTGACCAGAGCTAGCAGTGGTTTACTTAAGATAGCATTCTATACAACCGGTTTAGGTGGCAGAGCTAAAGATAACTGAGTGAGTTATATGGAGAGAGCAAAAAGGTTGGAGGAAGCAGAGAGGCAGAAAGAAGTGGCTCTCTGAGCCTTAGCTGTGGCCTAGATCCATTGGTGGGTCCCAACCAGAGAAGACATAGAAAAATGAATCCTAGAATCTTTAAGAGTTTGAAGGTACCTCAAGGGCCATCTAGTCCAACCCGCTTGCCATGCGGAATTACACAACTAAAACACTTTTGAAAGATGCCCATGAACTTGCCCTGTTGAACTTGCTATATCAGCCTGTATATAAGTTTTGTTGAGTTCGTGGATCTGATCTAAGTAATTGGGACTAACTGTTAGATTTAGGCCTTCTTCTTTTGAAAGACCTAATCTCTCTTATCCAGAGGGTTAGAGTCCTGCTGTTTGTTTAAAGATAAATCTTGACAGGTCACCAGGGCATGCCATTGGAAGTCTTGGGACCTCAGTAGTTGGAGGATTAACTCTGCCAGGGACTGAGCTCTGCTGGAGGGTCCCTCCTCTGTTCCCCCACCAGTGGAGGAGATCTTCTCTACTGTGACATCCTGGTTTTGGAATGCCCGATTTGTACTGATGGTGGCTTCAGTTCAGTGCCATGTTAAAACTTTTTTTTAAATAAAACCATATGAGGTCTAATGATTTCACCCAATTTCTACATATGGATAGTTTAAACTGTTTTAATTTAAGTAGTCATATACAGTTGTCCCTCTGTATCCACGGATTTTGTATCCATGGATGTAAGTATTCACAGCTTGAAAATACTCTTTAAAGAATAATAATCCAAAAAGCAAACCTTGATTTTGCCATCTTATATAAGGGACACCATTTTGCTGTGCCATTGCATATAATGGGACTTGAGTATGCATGGATTTTGGTATCCTTGGGGGGTCCTGGAACCAAACCCCAGCAAATATGAAGGGACAACTGTAATGGTTTTAGATTGTAATTTTTAATTTATTTTTTAAAAAAACAGTCTAATTTTTTAAATTGAGAACAAGTGTGGTATAGTAGTTTGGACTCTGGAGACCAGGAGACCAGGCCATAGAAACCCACTGGGTGATCTTGGGCAAATCACACTCTCTCAGCCTCAGTGGAAGGCAAAGGCAAACCCCCTCTAAACAAACCTTGGCAAAAAAAATCCCATGAAGGTTTACCTTCATCTTGCCATAAGTTGGAAATGACTTGAAAGCACGCAACAAATAATTTTAAATTTTGTTATAGTTGAGTTTATGGTATGACGGTTTTCTGTCCGGAAGTGTTGGAGGCTGTAGGACACGTTGACACCTCACAAGGGCTTGGAGGGCTGCACTCACTCTGTACAGCCAGAAAAAAAAATCAACCTTTTTGCCCCCAAATGCCCTCTATAGGGCATGTGCATTTTTGCCGTGTTTTGGGGATCTCTTGGGGCATTTTAGGTGTAGTAAAGGTCTTTTTCTAAAACAGGAAGTGTCTTCCAGATCACTTCCTGCTGTAAGGAAATGCTGCTCCTGGGCCTAAAATCTCCAGGATGGCAAGTGGAGAATATGGTGAGAATGCACCCCATTGTCCCCTTTAGGACACATGGGAGAATTTGGGGCAAAAACATTGACCGCCAAAGAGTGGCCCTGGGGGGGCTGATATGCCCCCCATGGGCTTCACCGTGCCTACCTCTGCCTTATATATTGTGGGATATGCCTCTTTTAATAAATAAGATCCATTGCTGTGCTTCTGGCAGGTGGGGGCTCGTCTTAACTCTGCCGTCTCTTTCCTCCTGTGGCGTTTAGGCGGCTCGGTGCCATGCCTGCAAGCGCCAGGGCAAGCTGTTGGAAACTATCCACTGGCGAGGGCAGATCAAGCACTTCTGCAACCAGCAGTGCCTGCTGCGGTTTTACAACCAGCAGAACCAGCCCAACCTAGACACCCAGAAAGGGCCCGAGAGTCTGCTGAACAGTGAGTAGCCGGCGCTTTGGCTAGTCGAGAGCTGCAAGGGAGCCTGGCTGCAGCCAGGGAGTGGCTGAGCGTTTAGAGCAAGATCCTGCACTGGCCCCTGGAGGGGGTGGGAAGAGATGGGAGGGGACCTCGCAGGGCATGTGCTGCCCACTCACCCCCTTCCCTCCATCGCTAACCTCTCTGGTTCTATGACACACAGGGCCAGCCAGGAGGAGCCGGTGCCAGGGCTGCCGGTCGCTCCCGCACTGAGCCGAGAGGCACCAAGGCGGCTGCCGTGGGCGGCTGTCTCCGCTCTCTTCTCCAGCGGAGAGTCCCACGTGTAGGGCCAGGCCGGGCCAGGCCAGGGATGCTCACCCACCCACCCACCCACCCCGTGCCTCTCCCCAGACTCAAAATCTAAGCAGTGTTGGGCCAGGTCAGTCCTGCCTGGGATGGGAGGCCCCTCCTCTGAGGCAAGGGGAAAGGGCACCGGGCCCTTCCTTCTCTGAGCTTGCGGTGCTCCGGGCTCCCGGAAGGTCTGGTGGGAAAGGGGTGAGGAAGCACGGAGGGACCCTTCCCTCCCTCGCTTGGTCCTGGTGTCTCCCCCCCCCCCGTCTTGCACTTCTGGTGGCTCTGCTCGGGACTCTGCTTTCTATGCCTTCCCACTCCATCCTTCTGTCGCACGGCAATCCTTGGCGCTCTAGGGTGAGCGGTGGCCAGCTGGCTAGGGGATTCTGGGATGTTTAGGCTTCTCCCCCCCTCCCTCGCCCAGCTTTTCAAAGCTCTGGTTAAGGCTGTGTGTTCCTTACCTTTCCTTTTTTTCACCCTTTTTTTCCTATTGTTGGTAAAAGCTCAATGTTGTGACTGCTGTGTATACGACACACATGATGTGTATTTGCAAATATGTATTGATTAGTCATAAGGGCTAGGAACTCTTATTACGAAGAAAGAAAAAGAAAGAAAGAAAGAAAGAAAGAAAGAAAGAAAGAAAGAAAGAAAGACGGGATTGGTAGGATTCTGCATCGGGGGAATGCCAACGTCTTCCAGTGAGAAGGGAGATGGAGGGGGGGCGGCCTTGGTGCATCCACAGAATAAGGAAAAGGTCATGCAGAGTGCTGAAGAATGCAGTGTGCAATGAAGGCTGTCCTTTAATGGGGGGCAGAGGCAGCAGTTGGGAGAAGCACCAGTCCCACCACTTTCCTCCCAGTTTTTCTGCCTTGACTTACACCATTCAGTATCCTCTCTGGCTCCCAGTTTTCCCAGTATAAGCCACATGTATGCCTCCTTGACTTGCTGATGGTCTGGCCTGAAGTTTTTCAGTGGACGGTGGGTTCTTTAGTTGTCTTCTCATGCACACGTGTGGTCGCATGCCCAGATGCTTTATGTTTTCTGCCAACCCATAGAGGTGCATCACAGATATTACAGCTGTGCTCCAGTAAACTTCCTGACGAGTTACTTTGCTGACAAGGCCTCCTTACTTTGGGGCCTCCTTACTCAGAGGCCAGGTGTTCAACTTTGTAGGGAAGGAAGTTTATCCCCCCATCCTCACCCGGAGAAGTGTACGTGTGTGTTTGCGTGTGAATTCACAGGCAAAGCCCCATGCCCTGTCAGCACCAAGCAAAAGCCTTCCTACGCGGCCTCCCGCCTGCCCTGATGCAAACTGGGCACCGCAAGAGGAACAGCAGCAGCTCACACTCCAAACCCCTTTTCTTTTCTTTTCTTCTTTTACCGTTCCAGGCCAGACCCCGGAACCAAAGCAGCCCTCCTCCGCCCCCCAGAAAGCAGAGACCAACACGGTGGGTGGTTTCTGGCAACGGGCTGCATTGCTTTGTTAAGCGCGGGTGGGTCAAGGAAGTCCAAGTGGCTGGTGGCTCTGGTGGCCGGGGGCCGTTGGCTCTGGCTTGGAGGCTAGGAGGGGAGGGGGCCTGTCTTCGGCCCTGACATGGGAGGCCAGTTGCCTTATCCTGCGCCTCTGACCGGATCCCGGGAGCTTGTCAGTGGCACCGCAGAGGGCTTGTGGGAGAGGAGCCCCAGGGAACTGGCTGCCCTGGCCGCTGATGCACGTCCTCCTCTCTGGGTCCATCCAGGTGCCTGCCAAGGACAGCTCTGCCTCCACCACACCTGCTCCTCCCCCGCCATCGCAGCCGGCCACCCCACGGAAGAACAAGGCCGCCATGTGCAAGCCGCTCATGCAGAACCGGGGGGTTTCGTGCAAGATAGAAATGAAGTCCAAGGGGTGTCAGACAGGTATGGGGGAGCGTGAGGGGAGGCCTGGTTTTCAGCCCGGCGCTTTTGCCTCAGCTCTGTGGGGCTTGGCAGGAGACGTGGGTCCGCAGGTACCTCAGTTCACAAAGCCTCTTGCAAATTCTTTTTACACCTGCCCAGCCCCATAACACTCCCCCCTCCTCCTCTATCTAGCCAGAACTACAGTAGCAGCATCAGCATTGAGAGAGGAGTAAAGTGGGGAGGGGTTGTAGAAATGCAGACTTTCGATGCCAGGTTGCAGCAGCGTGTCTGCAGTAAACAACACAATAAATCTTGATCTGGCAAAGCGCAGGCATCTACTTCATTCAACCTATTGCAGCTGTGAGTGCCTCTCTACAACAGGCAAAGTAAACAGCTGCAGGCTCCAAAATCCTTTACTGAATATGTGTGAACAGCTCACATCTAAGGCCAGCCCTTCTGGAGGTCTGGGGAGGGAGGCATGCTGGGAAGGGACCCCCTCCCTTGATGGGCACGTGCTCTTCTTCCCTGCCAGAGGACGACTGGAAGCCCCAGGTGGTTGTGCTGCCCATCCCCGTGCCGATCTTCGTGCCTGTGCCCATGAACATGTACTGCCAGAAAGTGCCCATGCCTTTCTCCATGCCTGTCCCGGTGAGTTGGGTTTCCGAGGCTTCAACCGCCCTCTCCCACTCCCCGCAAGGTCTGTCTGAACTTTTCTCTCCCTCCCTGCTGCCACCTTCAGGTGCCTGTGCCAATGTTCCTGCCCACCACGCTGGAGAGCACAGAGAAGATTGTGGAGACCATTGAGGAGCTGAAGGTGAAAATCCCCTCCAACCCCCTGGAAGCGGACATCCTGGCCATGGCTGAGATGATCGCAGAGGCCGAGGAGTTGGACAAAGCCTCCTCAGACCTTTGCGGTAGGTCCTGAGGGGGTTCTTCTGGGCCAGGCTGGGGATGAGGGTGGAAAGCTGTCCGAATGATGGCTGCTGCAGGGAGTGAGCAAGAAACTGCCTTCTAGGCTTTGGTGGAGTTGTATTTTCTCTCCTGGCAGTGTTTAAAATAATAATAATAAAAAGACCCTCCAATGCCAGTCGACTGATAAAAGCAGAGTATGCTAGTATAACCCCCCACGCTTTTTTTTTTAAAGGTCCACTTTGGAATTCAGGTTTTTAAACACCCTGGAACTTTCTGGGCAAATAGGAACAGGGAAGAGAAATGGGAAGGAAAGGGACAGGAAAGCTTGTTGCTCTGAATGGGATCACTCTTGTTGTTTTCCGGAGTTACTTCTTGCTGGCCTCAGCAGCCACAGATTGGGGAGCCTTTTTTCAAGGTCTCATTCCCTTTTGGCGATGGTTTTGGAGGCTGCATGTTAATGGTGGGTGGGGCCAAAACAGAAGTGGATGGGGGTGTGTGCCCAAAAGTTTCCCATCCTCACCTGGTTGCCTTTTCTTACTTGGGGGCTTTTCAGTCTTAATTGCCATGTGGAAGGGATATGGTTTCTCTGTACAGCAGGAGAACAAATCCGGTAGGATGAGTGTAAGACTCGCTCTTGCTCTCGCTCTCTCACACACACATGTACGGACATATGCACCAATCCAGGGCTCCTATCACCTGCCTTGCCCATAAACCACTCACTGGGTTTATTGTTATCACTATTATTACCCTAAGGTGGCTATAACATTAGACCAGCAGCTGTGTTCTGTTTGGGGCTCAGGTTTGTGTGTGCTTGATGGATTTCCTCTACAACCCCTCACATGATTGATACTCAGGCAGAGCTATAAAACCAGGGTCTCTTTTGTACTACGCTGTTAGAGCAGTTCAGAATGCACAGCGGTATCCTGTGGAATCGTGGGATTTGGAGTACCTCATGAAACTACAAATCCCAGGCATCCACAGGATCAGAGAATCCTAGAGTTGGAAGAGCCCTGGTGGCGCAGTGGTTAAATGCCAGTACTGCAAGCCACCACGTTGCAAGTTCGATTCCAGCGGGCTCCAAGGTTCACTCAGCCTTCCATCCTTTCGTAGGTCGGTAAAATGAGTACCCAGCTTGTGGGGGGCAATTAGCTAACACACATTGGAAACTGTTTAATGCAGTGTAGATGTGTAAATAGCTGTTGCTTAAAACAATTTGTAAGCCGCTCTGATAGCCTTGAGGCTGAAGAGCGGGGTATAAATAAATAAATAAATAAAAGAGACCCCAAGGGCCATCTAGTCATCAAGCATTCTGCTTATTTCAGTGTAAACATTCCCCCTGAATGTCATTATTATTATTATTGTTGTTGTTGTTGTTGTTGTTATATTCTTACCTGCCTCTCCCTGTGGATCGAGGCGGGGAACAACACATCAACATGTTAAAAATAAGTAAGACTAAAGTTTTAGATATGTATGAGATGGACAAACTTACTTATTATTTAAAAGAAGGGATATTAACAAAACATCAGGAAAGCTAGAAAGAAGTGATAAGCTACATGGAAAAGAAATGGGTTCCAGACATAATTATCAATCAATAAAGATAGTTGTAAAAGTGAAATAGGTAAATATATTCATAAAAAGCTCAAAATTTCTGAAATCTTGAAATATATCATACTCGTAACAATTTATCTGTATTAAGTGAAATAACAATGGCAAAATTTATAAATGAACATAATGCATCAGAAGGGGTAGGGTGCAAAGTCTTGAATATATGTTGTGTTATAGTTTCATTTCTTTATTTTGACTACATAGAAGATTCATTTAAATTTGAAAAGTGTATATACAACATAGATTTTCCTTGGGTTTTTTTTCCGGGCTGTGAGGCCGTGTTCTGGAATAGTTTCTTTCTACTATTCCAGAACATGGCCTCACAGCCTGGAAAAAAACCAAGGAAAATCTATGGATGCCGGCTGTGAAAGCCTTCGACTTCACATTGTATACACAACAGTTAAAAAAATAATGAGGAACTATGTGTTTGTTATAGGATAAAAAGCACGGGTATGTCATTTTATTGGGTAAAGTTCCTTATAGAAAAATATTTTCAAGGTTTATTGTAAAAAAATGGAAACTGTTTTTATTTTCAAATATATATATATATATATATATATATATATATATTTAAAGTAAGACTAAGACTTTCCTTGGGTTTTTTCCAGGCTGTGAGGCTGTGTTCTGGAAGAGTTTTTTTTCTGATGTTTCGCCTGCGTCTGTGGCTGGCATCCTCACAGAACGGTTGTGTAGGTGGGTGTGTGGAGTTTATATGCTGTGAACCCCTGTTGGGGAGAATATGTAAATTTGTGTATTTGAATGGTTAGTTTCTGGGTATAGAAATGCAAGGCTCATTAGTGTCTGTTTGGCTAATGGTTGGTTGATGGGCCATTATCTGCTGGAAATCCCCCTGTCCCTGTACAGTGGAATCAGAACTCAACACTTACAAAGGAATTCCACCCAGGGACATGGGGATTCCCAGCAGATAATGGTCCATCAACCAACCATTAGCCAAACAGACACTAACAAGCCTTACATTTCTATACCCAGAAACTAACCATTCAATTACACAAATTTACATATACTCCCCAACAGGAGTTCACAGCATATAAACTCCACACACACACACACCTACACAACCATTCTCTGAAGATGCCAGCCACAGATGCAGGCGAAATGTCAGAAAGAAACTCTTCCAGAACACAGCCTCATAGCCTGGAAAAATCCCAAGGAAAATCTATAGATGCCGGCCGTGAAAGCCTTCGACTTCACATTAAGACAAAGACATTTTAAAACGATCAGTACAGAGTTTAAAATTCCCAATTTGAAGCCATCGGGATAGTCCCTGCCAGGACAACCTCCTTTGCCCAACACAGGCAGTTGAGCAGAATGTGGCAGTTAAACTGCCAAGGCTCTCTGCCTGTATGCCCCGCCCCCATTGCTCCTCCCACTGCATTCTGAGGGCTGTGATTGGCTGGCTCGGCACCTGCTAGGTCGCCTTCTGCCTTCCCCTCACGGAGTCCCGATTCCTCCTGCCAGGCAGGTCCAGAACCTTCTGCCTCCCTTGCTCTTTCTCCGATCCTAGCAGGGGCCATTTGGAAAGGGCCTAAAGATGTAAAAATTCTGGAAATTTTTAAGCCATGGGGGGAAAACGTTTTTTCCCCCCATTGTTTTTTTTCCCCAGAAAAAAATGGAAGTTTTCAGAAAAAAATGGAAAAAAATGCAATGTTAGCACTTCTTACAGACTGAAAGTGACTCTCTTACTTTAGGAACATAAAATGTGACTATGTACAATTTGATTTGGCATAACATTATCATAGTTGGGATGGCCTGCCAAACGAGATCCGTCAGATGATGAGCTTGAGTAGCTTTAAAAAAAGCACTAAGGACGGATCTCTTTTGACAGGCCTTTCCCGATTAGATCCCGGTCTCAGGAGCTGCGTCTCCTGGCCTCTTTTAGTCTTGTTTGTATTTGTTTTTTAATGTGATTTAGTAAGGTGGTTTTTACTTTTATACTGTTTAATGTCTTTTTATGGGGGTGGGTGGTGCTTAGGGATTTTAGTCGGCATTGTAGCGTTTTAATTGTTGGAAGCTGCCCCGATTGTTTTTAGCAGAGGGGCAGGGTAAAAATAAATTTTATTATTATTAATTATTATTATTGTCTTAAAGATTTTATTCATCATACTAAAATAAAACATTCCTTAATTGACTTTCTTCCTTTTTTCATTTTTTTAGGGAAAAAAACCCAAAAAAAAGGCTTCAGGAAAAAAAAACTGAAAAAAAAAACTTTCCCCCCTGAATTTTTCCATTTTTCCCCCCAGGCCTTCACATCTCTAGTAGGGCCGGTGTCTGACTCATGTCTGTCTCCACAGATCTAGTGAGTAACCAGAGTGCAGAGGGCCTCCTGGAAGACTGTGACCTCTTTGGGCCGGCCCGAGACGACGTGCTGGCCATGGCTGTCAAGATGGCCAACGTCCTCGATGAGCCGGGCCAGGACTTGGAAGCCGACTTCCCCAAAAGTAAGGAGGAAGGCCACCTGGGGTTGATGGTGGCGGTGTGGTGGGGATGAAGTAATGTCACCCCTCCGCCCAGCATGAAGAGGACATACCAAAGGGAATGGCTACATGCTTTAGCACAGTACTACTACTGCTAATAATAATAACATTTATTTCTATCCCGCCCCTCTGCAACGCAATCGGGGCGGCTTACAGCATTAAAATCCCATAACTACATTAGTACCCTAACCCACCCACCCCTTAAAACAATATTAAATTTAGAAGATTAAAAACATACAATAATTTAAAAGAGAAAAACACTACTCAGAAGTGTTGGTCCATGGTCCCATGCCGGTCCCTGAATCATCTGCTGTCAGTTCCTGGAGAGTTTCCAGGAAAGAAAGAAACGGTTTTAGCCAATGGGCACAAATATGGTGCTGTTGCTGACACATTGGGAAGTGGGGGGGAATTAGTCTCCCCCACCAGATAGCTTAAGAAGCACAGCAGGATGCCCTGTGGCCCTATGGCCCTATGGATCCGTGTCCCTCCATAAAAGCCCTGTGGTCTCTGGCAACGGTTGGCAGGCTAAACAGCGCCTTCTTCGGAGCATTTGAAGGCTGTTTGTTGTGGAAGGAAGCTGTGGTTGATTTCTTAGGTCAAAAGCAGAGCCTCTTTTTTTTTCTTTCCTTCTTGTTTTATCACTTACATGGAATTTTATTTATATAGTAGTTTAATCTCTTTTAATTCTTATTTATTGTATTATGTTTTTATCTATTGTTGTTTTTAAAATGTGAGCTGCCTTGGGTCCCACCATAGGCAGAAAGGTGGGAAATAAATAAATAAATTATTATTATTATTATCATTATTATTATTATTATTTCTTTTTTAGATAAGTTCTAGAATGCCCTGGGCCATGCTGGCTGGGGGATTCTGGGAGTTGTTGCTAAAAGAGATAACAATTCCAAGTTGTGGTCAAAAACAGCAGCTCTCATGACTAAACCTCTGCTTCCCCTCTGCCTGGGACGAGTGAGGGGCTTGTGCTCTAATAGAAACTTCCGGAGGGTTGCGTGCATCTTGGGGGAATCACCCTCCCACTCCGGCTTTCTTCCCTCCCCAGATCCCTTGGACATTAACCCCAGCGTGGATTTCCTTTTCGACTGCGGCCTGGTGGGTCCAGAGGATGTCTCAGCAGAACAAGACTTGCCTCGGGCCATCCGCAAGGTGAGTTTGGCCCAGGCCCATCCATTATTGAGTCGCACCTCGTGGTGGAGAAAGAGCTTTGCATGTGGAAGGGGTCTGGGAAGGCTTCAGCAGATTCTGCCTCCTTGTTCCCATGCCCTTCCCCCATTTAATTAGTTAATTATGTATTTTGGGATGTGCCCTGTATGTTAAGCTGCCTACTAAACCATCCTCCTCTTTTCTCCCCTTGTCCCAAAAACAGAGCCAGAAGCGCCTGGTGCTCTCAGAAAGCTGTTCACGGGACTCCATGAGCAGCCAGCCCAGCTGCACGGCGCTCAACTATTCCTACGGGGTGAATGCCTGGAAGAGCTGGGTCCAGGCCAAGTACGCCGGTGGCGAAACCAGCAAGGGGGATGAACTGCGCTTTGGCCGTAAGTTGGAGGGGGGATGTGGGGATTCCTAGGAGGCGGGCCATCCCAGGGCAGAGGAGGGAAGGAGCAGGCGCCCTGCAGGCAGCTCTGCCCCGGACTTGAGGCCCGAACTCTCGTCCCATTGCGGTCCCTCTAGCCAAGCCCATGCGGATCAAAGAAGACATCCTAGCCTGCACGGCGGCGGAGCTGAATTATGGCCTGGCCCAGTTTGTCAAGGAAATCACGCGGCCGAATGGCGAACGCTACGAACCGGACAGCATCTATTACCTTTGCCTCGGCATCCAGCAGGTGAGGACCTGGTGTGCCCCCCACCCACCCACCCACCCACCCACCTGGGCCCTTTTCTCTCTTGGCCCAGGAACAGTTATAAACCACACATACATGCACCCTCTCACCACCCCTCCTGCCTCTCTCTGGGTGCATCCACAGTACACAAATACTCCAGTTTGAAAGTGGATTATTTGCCATGGCTCCTTCCTGTGGAATCCTGGGATTTGTAGTTTGGTGAGGCACCATCACGCTTTGGCAGAGGAGGCTAATGACCTTTTAAAACTACAAATCCCAGGATTCCATAGAAGGAGCTATGCAAATAATCCAGTTTCAAACTGGGTTGTTTGTGTAGTGTGGATTAAGCCTCTCTCTCACACACACACGCACACGCTCGCGCTCACCTTACTTACCTCTAGCCCTAGAAGGAGAGAGGAGTCTACTCTCCAGAGCCAGTTTCTGCCTCTCCATGCTGTGTAAGAAGCAATGGCACTTTCTCGTTACACAGCAGAACTGCAGTATCTGACCAGCCGAGTGGGGTGGGGTGGGGTGCCCTCCCTGTCTTCTGTATCTGACTCAAGATTTCACCTGTCCAAGGGGGGGGGGCGGTGGGCAGAGAGTGACACCCCACGCCTGAACCAAGAGGAGTGGGAGGGAGCAGGTATTGCACATCCGTTCTAAACCCGCGGTCTTTTCCCCATGCCTGCTTCCCAGTACCTGCTGGAGAACAACCGCATGGTGAACATCTTCACGGACCTCTACTACCTGACCTTCGTGCAGGAGCTCAACAAGATGCTGAGCGGCTGGCAGCCAACGATCCTGCCCAACAGTATGTTGCTCATGGGGGGGGGAGGGAGGGAGGAGCCCTTCTCCATCCATCCCTCCAGGTTCACATTGCCTTCAGGAGTGGAGTTGGCCTGATGCTGGGAAAGAGATGCCAAGTAGTCTGGTTTTCAGAAAGGGAGGCCGTTGTGCCTCTGACCCAGTCGCTGTTTCCTTTTCTCTCTGCTTGCAGGTTTCCCAAAGGCTTTTGGGTGGTTAATGTGGGAGCAGAATTCTGGGCAAGTCCAGGATTTGGGTACACTGGGGTTCTCCAGTTCCCATCTGCTCTTGCACACACCCTGGCCTAGAGAGATTGCTTAGGTTCTGACATTAATAATCACTGACATGGAGACAGCGACTCCAGAGGCTTCAACGTCCATCTCCTTGTTTTTAGTTCCTTCAGTTGGCACATGTTGCAATGTGTTTAATGCCACAGCCATTGCGTACAGTGTGTTTATTGCTCTCTGTTTCAAACGTTATCTGTCATCGGCCTGTTTTTACAGCAGGCTTGAGATAGTCGGGTCCCCCTGGACAAAATCCAGCAATCATCCCAACTAGAGTGGAACCACTGAACTGAGCAGGACTTGTTATGCACTGCTACATAAGTCCCATTCATGTAAATGGGTCTGCTCTATCTGGGGAGAGCCAGCATGGATTTGAGTGTTGGACTATGACTTGAGACCAGGCTTCGAATCCCTGCTCAGCCATGGAAATTCATGGGGTGACCTTGAGCAACTCACACTCTCTCAGCCTCACAGGGAGGCAAGCCCCCTCTGAGCAAATCTGGCCAAGAAAACCCCTATAACAGGTTTGCCATAGGATCTCCATAGGTTGAAAACAACTTGAAGGCACACAACAACAACTCTGGATGAGACTAATGTTGAAGTTAGCCTGCTATCATAATCTGCATGTTTTGTTTTCTTTGATGGGGAATTGGGCAGCTAAAAAGGGTTCAGCCTGACCTGGGATTCCTATACTGCTGGCCAATTTTACAAGAGCCAGAAAGGAATGCAGAAGCGAAATAATATGTCTTCTAACTCATGCGTCCCTTGAGAAAACGTCATAGTTTTTCATTCCTTGTTTCTGGTCAGGTCCACGCAGACAGACACACAGCTAGGGAGGAGCAGCTGAGGGGGGGCCGAATTCGTGTGTTGGGGTGAAGTGGCAATCCCTTGACTTTCCAGGCATTGCATAGAAGAAACTGGACAGACATCTCCAGATGCTCAAAAGATGGTTGCTTTATTAGTAGAAGAAACCTTCAGCCTTTGCTTACAATTTTTTTAAAAAATATTTGTTATTAAACACTCATTTTACAGTCTAAAAACAACATATAAGGGTAAACGTAATCAAAAGACATTCAAGTAACACAATTCCTCCCTCCTAAACAAATATCCCTCCCTTCCCCTCTGCACCTAAATCCCCACACAACTTAACACAACTAAACAACAACAATTAGGGGCAATTAGCTAACATACATTGGAAACGGCTTAATGCAATGTAGATGTGTAAAGTGCTGTTGCTTAAACAATTTAAAGTAATTGTCAGTCCTCATTTCCACATCTGTTTCCATTGGGACATTTGTAAATCGTGAGCCACATTTTGTGCCCAAGCCTTTGCTCACAGGTTTTCATTTGTCTGCTAAATGGTTTGAGAGTTCTTCATCCACACATTTCTGAACTTTGACTTGAAATAGATATGTAGAGGCCATAGGCAATGTAATTGTGGTTTTATGTAATGCAGTACCATGAATTTACGTATTGTCCTTATATGATTTTATATAGCCCCTCGGGAAGGCTGTGGGAGTATATACAGGCTGAAATGCTTTAAAAAGGCAAGGTGGGGGATATTTTAACTAATAAGCCAACCATCTTTTGAACAACTTGAGACACGTCTCCAGGTACTTCTGTGGGTTCCACTGGATGCACCTCATTTTCTACTTCTTTGCTTCTCCTGGCATTGCAACAGAGACAGGCTCACCAGCCCCACAGGGAGACAAGATGCCCAAGACCCTGAGCTTTAAAAAATCTATGTATGTAAAACTCTTGGGTATGCACAATGGCCTTAGGTATGTAGGTATGATTGCCTCTTGGGTATGTAGAGTGTGTTTAGGTATGTTGCCTCTTTCAGTGTGCTGATTGGCCGGTCCTGTCACTCCCTTAGCCAATCACCACCCACCTGCAAATTCCCTCTCCATCTCACAATCCACTCCTGCCACTCATGGCCAATCTGCCTACTGGGAGCGACCAACCAATGTGCTACAGTGTTGGCTTAGTTACTAAGGCTGCAGGCCTTTCCAGTTCATCAGTGTCTCAGCGCTGCACAGTTCCCACTTATGGTTTACATCTATACAATAATATCATTTCTATTCCCACTGCAATGGGACCCAGGCAGTCAACTGGTGGCAGCAGTGGGATGCCGCTGCTGCGACAGGTCCCAGGAAGTTGGGTGTGAGGTCTACCAGGCGTTTTTGGAGGAGTTTTTTTAATGGCGTATGGTACGCTGGGTCCAGCTAGTAGAAATAAATTAAAAACTTAGCTGTTCGTTCCCGCTAGTGGGTTCTTGGCCTCTGCAGAGCCTTGTCTGGGCCCAGACCCCCCTCCCTCTTTCTTCCTGGCTTCCTGCAGTCTCTGACTGTGGCCATTCGGCCTGTGTGTTTGCAGACACAGTCTTCTCCCGCGTGGAAGAGGAACACCTCTGGGAGTGCAAACAGCTGGGCGTCTACTCACCCTTCGTCCTCCTCAACACCCTCATGTTCTTCAACACCAAGTTCTTTGGGCTGCAGACGGCCGAGGAGCACATGCAGCTCTCCTTCACCAACGTCGTGCGACAGTCGCGCAAGTGCACCACCCCACGGGGCACCACCAAGGTGGTGAGCATCCGCTACTATGCTCCCGTGCGGCACCGGAAGGGGCGAGGTAGGGAATGCTCTCCCCGCGCATGTGCTTCTCCCACCCGCCCTCACTGGGGCTGATTCCGGCCTGACCTGACCACTTTTGTCCTCCAGAGGGCGGCCTCGGCAAGCGGAAACGGGAGGATGACACGCCGGTCTTGGAGCAGCGAGAGAACCGCATGAACCCCCTGCGCTGCCCGGTGAAATTCTACGAGTTCTATCTCTCCAAATGGTGAGCACTTCAGGAGGGTGGCCAGCTCTTGAGCACTGGGTGGAGTCCAGGCTGCTATAGATCAGGCTGCTATGGTTATGTCTCTTGCCCATGGCATGTGAGCTCAGTTACGTGAAAGCTAATTACTTGCAGCAAGTTACTTTTCAGGGATAATGAGAGAGTAATGAAGTTGCATTTTCAAAAGCAATGTAATATGTGAGGATGGGGCTACTTGAGGGGGGAAATGCACGACTGTCGTTTTTTTTTTTAAGGGAAAAAAATCTCACTATTTGTGGCATTGTTAGAGACCTTTTGCGGTGGGGGGGGAATGAAGGTGTTTTCCAAGTTCTTCATCATTCTCATCAGTCTTATGATCTTCAGGATTGTGATCCAGGGCAGCGACCTTGTTTCTCTTCCTCTGTTTGGAGCACCGTGGCCCCTCAGTCCCTGCTGCTTGGTTGCCTCTCTCCCCCCCCCTCCCGCTGCTGAATGAGTGCAGCTGCCCCCCAGGGGGCCTTGCAGCTGCCTTGGGCATTGAAGTGTTGGATGATGAGTAAAGTCCCTGGTACTCCATCCAAAAGAAGACGTGCATACATAATCCCTACTCGCATATGCACGTTACTCGCAGAATTCCAGCCATTGAGCAGTGCAACTAGTTACCTTAAAACAACAACAACACTGCAGTGATCAATGATATAAAGACTAGCCAGTGGTGCAATAGAATTCTTTTTGCAAAGCGTGGCATTTCAGGCGAGAGAGGTGGACTTGCCCACTGGAACAAGGGTCCCGGGCCTGATCTGACTCCTGTCCTCTTTCTGTCTGTCCGTCCATAGCCCTGAGAGCCTTCGAAACCGCAACGACGTCTTCTACCTGCAGCCGGAGCGGTCGTGCATCGCGGAGTCGCCGCTGTGGTACTCCGTCATCCCTATGGACAAAAGTATGCTTGAGAGCATGCTGAACCGCATCCTGGCCGTGCGCGAGATTTATGAGGAACACAGCCGCGGTGGGGGCGGCCTGGACGATGACATGGACTGAGGGGAGAGACCGTGGAGGCCCGACGCCACCCAGGCCAGCCATTGGGGGGACATTGGGGTGCGGCTGGCGTGGCTCACCAGCCCTTCTTCCCTGGATGGGTTGTAGGACTCTTACCACTCCATGCTAGCGAACAGTTCCCCTCGCCCACACCTGGAGTGGAGCCACGCCATGCCACGCCACGCCACGCCCCCTTCTCTCTCTCTTTCCCCCTCTGTGCTGCCTAGGAGTGCCTACTTGCCTGCCCCTCTCTCCTGGCCCCCCGAGCACCAAACTGACGGGCAGGGCAAGTGTGTTGCCAGCTGCTCTGGCGCTGGGCTGTGGGAGGGGGTAGGTTTGTGGGCACAACCCCCTTCCTGGTAATGGGGGCGGGAAGGGTGTTGGCTCCTTGTGTGCACATTCTCTCTGCAGAACAGCCCACCTTCTTGCCCAACCCTTCACCCCCCACAACGGTTGGAGAGATACATTCTCTCTCTCTCCCTCTCTCTCATATGTTGCAGAAACAAAGCCTACAATAACATCTAGAACATTTCCTGGTTTTGGGGGGTAGGGGATTTGGGGGTTTTTTGTTTTGTTTTGTTTTTTGGAAGCCTAGCTTGGCCAATCCACCCCCGCCAGCCAGTGGGCAGAAGTTGCCCACTCCTCCTCCTATTCCTTTGCCCCTCTGTGTGTGTTGCGTTGAACTCCGAGCTATGGCTGGTGTGGTGGTGGTGCCCGTTTGTTGAGCCTGTATATATTGTTCTGGCCCAGCCGCTGTCTGTGTCCTTGTTGCCAGTGAGCCAGTTGCGGGTCTTGTCGTTGTAGTGGAAACCGGGGCGTTCGGACCGGCCCTCCCGCGCCCCCCCTCCCCACATCTCTCTGGAAACCGTTCATTTCAAATAAAGGCACAAAACATGCCTGCCCGTCTTGGCCTCTCATTTTGGCAGGAAGGAGCCCCCTCCCCCTAATCTCTTTCTCTCTCTGCATCCGAAAAAATGGTACGTGGAACAGCAATCAGCAGAGCAGGGAATTAATGCATTGCAAAGTAATGGCAAAGTAACAGCGTTCGATTTCAGAAGTGATAGACTAAGTGGAGAATAAAGTTAGTGAATTCATGCAATGAGGAATGTTTTCCTGTTCCCATTTCAAAGTTACTTTGTGGGTATTTTTCAGAATTTTCAGAGGCATTTAGGCAGACTCCTCGAAAAAAAGTAACAAACACCACTCTGAATAATGCAATGAATTATTTCCTGTACGTCACAACAGCAGAGTGCTTTCCAAAGAGCAGTAAGGATTGCAAGGAAAGAACTAGTTATTTAAAAGTTACGCTGTAAGCTCTCAAAACCAGTCCGTATCACAGTAGGATAATTCCCTTTTACTTTTGTATACCTATATGTGTATCTGCATATGCTAGGTTTGTGAAGAATGCCGGGGAGTGGGGAGGGGACGCAAAATGATGGTATTGTCTCCCAAATAAAAATTTCCGTGACATTTTCTTTCACTCCCCAAATTTCTAGCCTTTCCCTTACTTAAAACTTCAACTTAGCATTTAGGAATACAGTTTAGGGATCCTAGGAAAAGGGGCAAAAGGCAAAGGGACCTAGGGATGCAGACACAGAAAATAGCATTCTGAAGTGAACGTCTTTCCATTGCTCAGTCGGCAAAGCGAGACATTTTGAGAACTGAAGGGGCAGAATTCTTATTTGGAGGAGCAAAGCCCTCTCTCCCACCCACCCCCATAGTTACAGCCCTGAAAATATTTGCACTCTCCCCCCAACACAAGATTTTTCACAAGAGTGGGGGAATTCCTTGTCTAAAATGAATTTGTGCTCAGAACATTGTGTAAGAAACCATTTTGCATGCAAAGGGAAGCATCTATTGTGCTAAAAAGAAGCAGCCCAATTTTTCTGCAGAGATGAATTTTTCACAGCAAAGTTCTGAAAATGGGAAAAATCATGGAAAGACACAGAATGCCTGGCGACCTCATGCAGTAGCTTTCAAAAGTTGTTTCATGTGACTGTAAAATAAGCTAAGGTTTACACCCTCTGTGGTGTGTATGTGTGTGCACTAGTGCATGCACGTGCCAGCTGACTCCCCGGGGCCAATGTCCTGCTTCCTCTGCATAGGGCAAGTGATCTATTTCCATATTGCCATGGGGGGGGGGTGGCAGTTGCCACCTTGGATCACTTGGGAAGCTTGGTGGCGTCACTTTCTAGCCACTGGAGGGCAGTCACGGCCACGGTTGTCTATCCACCACCTGGAACACCCTTTGACATCTTGGCACTTCAGTCCATTACTGCTTGTTATAGGAAAAATGGAGAAGCCTCCCCAAAACAGAAAAGGATCAATGCCACAGGCAAAGGATCTAGTCATAGAATCTTGGGGTTGGAAGGACCTACAAGGGCCATCTAGTCCACCTGCTGCCATGCGGGCATACACAACTGCAACACTCCTGAAAGATGCCCATCCAACTAAAGGTCTTCAAAGAAGGAGAGCTCATGAACAGTCTGTCCGAGGGTCAAACATCTCTTCCCCTCGAAGCTCTTCCTAATGTTTAGGAAGCCAAAGGATGCCTTGTGGCCTCCACCAAGCCTGTCTGCTCCCACAGGGTTCTTTGCCACAAAACCTTCCCTTCTGGTTCCAGTCATGGGAGAGTCAGCATTTGGGTTCAGGGCTACTAAGTGGATCGATCCAGCTGGCTGTCTGGGGAAAATGAGAGGGCCCCCTTGCTACTTGTAGAAAGAGGGTCTACCTTGCCACCGCCCTAAACAGCCAAGTCACTGGGCCGCCATTTAGTGCTAGATTTGCTGGATTTGCTGCCTCGTTTCTGGTTCCCGCCCCAACTGGAGCTTCGGTTTGTCGGCGCTCCTGTGCCAAGGGTGCCAACTTTCTCACTGTTAGGGTGTGCAGTGCTGGGGCAGTGGGGATGGGCAGGGCTCTCCGCCTCCGTCAGGACCTCCAAGCCGGGCTGGGTGGCCCGAGCTCCCCGCCGGCACTTGGTGTGAGCCACGTGGCAGACCTCCACCATGTTGAGAAGGAGCGAGAGGCAGGCCACGGCCAGCATGAAGAGGATGAAGATGGTCTTCTCGGTGGGCCGTGAGATGTAGCAGTTGACGGTGTTGGGGCAGGGCCAGCGGCTGCAGGTGTAGAGGGGCTTCAGCTCGAAGCCGTAGAGGATGTATTGGCCCAGGATAAAGCCCACCTCAAAGAGGGCCTTGAAGACGATGTTGCAAATGTACGTCCGCAGGATGGCCCCTCGCAGCCGGATCCGGCCACAGGCGTCACGTACAGAGACGGGGCCGGTTGTGGCTTGAGCTGCGGTGAGGCCACTGGCGCTGCTGCTGGTGGTGCTGGTGGTGATGGCCTCCACCTGGCTCATGAGGAGACCTTGCTCCTTCTCCTCCATGCGCACCAGGTGGAGGATGTGGCCCAGGTAGATGAGGCTGGGGGTGGAGACAAAGATGATCTGCAGCACCCAGAAGCGGATGTGGGAGATGGGGAAGGTCTGGTCATAGCAGACGCTCTGGCAGCCGGGCTGTTTTGTGTCACAGGAGAAGTTGGACTGCTCGTCCCCCCAGACCTTCTCTGCAGCCGCCCCCAAGACGAGGATGCGGAAGATGAAGAGCACGGTGAGCCAGACCTTGCCCACCACGGTGGAGTGTTCCTGTGCACTCTCCAGCAGCCGCCCCAGCAGGTGCCAGTCTCCCATGGGTGCCAGGTGGGCTTGCCCTGCCAGAAAGGAAGAAGAGAAGGCGCCCATCAGAGGTCCCTGCTGCTGGCACCACACCACCCTGCCTCTTGCCAACCAGTGGGGAGCAAATGTGGGTGGAGGGTCAGGTCTACCTGGGCCAAGTTGGCAGCCCTTTGATGTTCTGTACTGTGGCTGATTGTGCTTTTGTTCTTTGGCGGAGCCCATTGTGTGTGCGTGCCTGTGTCTGTGTGTCTGCGTCTCCAAAATCCAAACATTAAATCTGATGGGTCCCATTGTTGTCTCTGAGGTCCTGACATTTAAGTTGCAGAAGGGTGCCAATGATAGCAGACTCTAAGCAATTAATGCCCAGGAGTGGATTTTCTGCCACCGCCAGCCTGCATGGCCTTGTTTTGGCAACACGGTGCTTCTCCTTGAAACTGGCATGCCTGGGGGCTGCTGGCTGAACCCTTCTCTGTTTCTCCCCTACCCCATCCCATGGCTACATCCCCATGCAAAATAACTAAAGTAGAGGG
The DNA here is from genome assembly GCA_030847615.1 of Gambelia wislizenii. Lineage (NCBI taxonomy): Eukaryota > Metazoa > Chordata > Lepidosauria > Squamata > Crotaphytidae > Gambelia > Gambelia wislizenii. The sequence continues at coordinate 38,240,981 of JAUMIR010000011.1, read as the reverse complement.
CACAGGGGTGCAGCAAAAATACTGCAGTGCATGCCACAGAGGAGCCCAGCTTGGCGAACGGTAACTTTTGGGCTACGGAAGGTGCCATGAATCGTGCAGAGGCAGTAGTTAACCTCCCTTAAACTGTACTCAACCCATCTGTGATGAAACTCACCTCTTCCAGGTTTGGAGGCTCCAGCATTAAGCAGTTCACATCCTGGCTCATGTCGCCTGTCCCAGGAAGGAGAGGGGCAGTTCTGTTGGGTGGCAGCTCCGAAAGATGCCCATCCTGCTGAGCCTGACCAGCTGTTCCCTTCTATTGGTGTCACCAATGAAGCAATGGGCACTGGTCTTATCCAAGGCCGGGGCTTTGTTGCCGTCAGAGCTTCAGTGCTCATTGGCTTTCCTCCATGACTGACCTGTGCACTGTCCACTGGGCATGGGGGGAGGGCTGAGAGAGAGGTGGGGCATAGATCTTCTCCTGCCTTTTATTTTTGGACTGGGCACTTGGTTAATTTTAGCCCCTCCTGCAGGGTGAGTGTGCCGGGCGGGAAGGGTTATATTTAGGCAGGGAGGTTCTTCTGTGGAGGGGGACCTTGGAATGGCTCGCCTGTGGGAATCTGTGTGCTCTTGGAAGGTCCTTCTGTCCTTTCCTCTAGCTGGCCATGCTTTCGCCTGGACACGTCATGAAAGCTATGGAGAGCAAGCTCCCCTTGTGCGCATGGCTCCTCCCTCTGCCTCGTAGCAATGTGACATTGGGAAGGAGAGCACCGTCTCTTGTGTGGTATCCTCTTCTAACAAGCCGGCCTTGCACCCACCCCAAACCCTGGCCTTTTAAATTAAACGACTAGACCCACCTAGCATAAACCTGTGGAAGCAGTTGCTGAAAGGCACATTAACACTCTTCATAGGGTTAAGGCTCTACATGAAATATAACAATCCTCATTGTCATATGGAGACTGTAGTCAAGAAGTCAGAAGACGACTGAGACTGGGAAGGGCATCTGTGAAGCTACCAGATAAGAACCTCAAGTGTAAAGATATTGAATACTAAAGTCAAGATCATCCATGCTTCCAGTTTCTGTGTATTGGTTGTGGAAGCCGGACAGTGAAGGAAGCAGACAGGAGGAGAATCCACTCGTTTGAAATGGGGTGCTGGAGGAGATTTCTATGGATCCCATCGTCTGCCACAAGGACAAATCAATGAGTCCAAGACCAAATCAAGCCTGGACTCTTGCTAGAAGCCAAAATAGACTAAGCTAAGACTGTTGTACTTTGGACATACCATGAGACGACATGACTCATCGGGAAAGAAGACGATGCTCAGTAAAGTGGAATGTTTGACCGTAGGAAAAGAGGATGGATGTACAACAGGTGGATTGATCCAGTCACAAAAACCACGGCTGCCCTGGGTTTGCAAGACGCGAGCAGGGATCTTACAGTCTCTTGCCAGTCCCTCCATCATAGGACCATTGAAAGTCAAGTCAACTGAACAGCAAGGAACAGCCACAGGTTAACACTTTATGGAAATCCACTGATTTAATGAATTTGTAATATTTGGGGCCAGCAATGGGATATAGGCCCATGTTGCCTTGCTAGCTGACTGCCCATTGACCATCACAAGTTCAAGACCTTCCCAGTGGGCACTTGGGGCTGGGAAGACATCCCCCATTCCTGCTGCTCTTCCATGCCTGCAATTCCTGTGCAATGCAAACCACATGTGTGCCCTTGTTGAGAGAGCGCCTGACATGACGTTAGACAGAATCTCTGTAGGTAGGTATGTCAGTATGGCCATATGACTTTTCCCAGAACACCGTATTTTGTGGTTTCTCAGATATTATACATCTTCCCCCAGTCCTCCACCCCACCCTGTCTCCTAAGGCTTTGTTGCTCCTGGCAGCGAGAGCATAGAGCTAAAATAAATTGGTAGTTTTGGTCCGTCCCCTTTTGATTTTGGCTCTACCCACCAGTGAAATGCAGACCCCCCCCCCAAGAAGGTCACTGGAATTGAATCTGACTCCCAGGCCAAAAGGGCTTCCCCGTCCTTGATGTGCGTGGAGCCCCAGAAGAAAAACAGAAGGCAAGAATTGTAAAACCATTTTAATACTGTGACTGCTTTGGTACAGTGTCATGTGCAGCAGGTGATAACAGCAACCCAGCCGCTCTCCTTCCACCCTGCTAAAGAAGAGCAGCAACCTGGCACCGTCTCCAGTGGGAGAGCTCCCACTCCTTGAACCACAACGAGCAAGGTGCCACGCAATGGGTAGAAGCTGCATCTTTTCAACTTCTCCACATTGTACCTGTTCAAGGCACAGGAACTCTGCTGCTAGTGCTTTTTAAAAAAGTGACTATCTTGCATCAAGTACAGCTGCAAACACCCCCCCCCCCGCAAAAAAAACCCTCAAGGTAGACCCAGGATAGAAAATTCAAGGAGCAAGAAACCAAGGGGTGGGTGTGGACCAGTGTAAAACACACAGCTGGTCAGCTGTTGCCACGTCTGAAGGTGTCCAGAGAAGTCCCTGTGACCTCCGTGACATCCCAAGCACGAACACACGGGGACGCGATTTCCTTTGACAATGCACCATGAACCCACCATGGAGTTAACATTTGGGCTTGATGCTACAATTCACCTTTCCCCGCTGATCTTTTGCTGGGAGTGTTAGGGTAACCGTGAGCATGAGATATGGAGGAGGAGGAGGAAAGGGGGAATAAGTGTATGGAAGGGGGCAGAAGGGACCCCCAGTTCTGCAGCTGTTGAGCCTTAACCCTGCAAGTGCTGCTGCTCTCCACAGCACCACAGGATAGAGGTTAGAGTGGGTGGGGTCCCCATGCCTGTCACATCCTCACACCCAGGCTCTGGCCACTGGTCCCCTGATTAAGTGCAACCAGGGGGCCTCTCCTAGAAAGGTCCTGCAGTGGGGGAATGCGGCAGCTGTACCAACGGTCACCAAGTCCACCGAGACCTAGGGCAGCATGGAAAGAGAGGAGAGGGAGGGGGCAGAGTCCTGTAGAAGCACCCATGGCAGTGTGTGAGTGTGGTAGGTCTCAGGAGGGCAGGCCCAGCCAGCTCGGGGGGCCACAGCAGTCCATAGAAGGGGTCCCCATTCTCCTATCAGGCATGACGCATTACAGACACAGCAAAAACACCTCTCTTGTCCCAAGGCTTCCTTAGCAGGCCGAGCAGCGGTCGCTCTTCTCCTGTAGCCCTGAGTTCCGCCGGAGAATGTCCTTGAGGGAGCCATCCTGCTCCGACAGCAGCTGGTTGATTTCGTTCTGCTTGTACTCGGAGGAGAGCTTGTGGCCCAGGAAGGAGCCCTTGCCTGAGGTGGGGTTATGGGGTTTTTGAATCCGGCGGGCACATGCCCGCACGAGAAGGAACACCACTTCAGCCACGTTGAGGACGATGCAAATGCCGGAGGTGGCCAGCATGAAGACGGTGAAGATGGTCTTCTCGGTGGGCCGTGAGATGAAGCAGTCGACCGTGTTGGGGCAGGGGTAGACGTCGCACTTGACCAGGCGGATCATCTGGTAGCCCGGGTAGATCATGTAGAAGAGGTACATGAAGGTGCCTTCGAAGACGATGCGGAAGATCACGCTGCAGATGTAGGTCCACCACAGGGCGCCCGAGATCCTCATCTTGTGCTTCTTGACCTCCTCCAAGTGCTTGGCATCCCCATGGCCAGTCAAGACCAAGAGCTTCTTCTCCTGGTGCTGCTGGTAGGCCACGTGCATGGCCACCAGCAAGGCTGGCGTGGTCACCAGGATGAGCTGCAGGGCCCAGAGCCGGATGTGGGAGATGGGGAAGTAATAGTCGTAGCAGACGTTCTTGCAGCCAGGCTGCTGCGTGTTGCAGGTGAAGGACGACTGCTCGTCGCCCCAGACGCTTTCAGCAGCCACCACCAGCACCATGATGCGGAAGATGAACACCACCGAGAGCCAGATGCGCCCAATGGCGGTGGAGTGGCGGTTCACCCCAATCACAATGGCGTAGAAGCCCTCCCACTTCATTGTTCCTCACACCTGGAAGGACAGGGAAGAGAGTCCTGGTTAGAGATCAGGTGCAGGGCATGGCATGGCTCACTAGAAAAAGAGAATAATGTTTGGTAATGTAAAAGGCTGTAGGAAAAGAGCAAGACTGCACCACAGGTAGGTAGACTCCATCAAGGAAGCTACAATGGCTGCCCTGATTCTGCAAGACCTGCTGCTGCTACTTACCAGTGGAGAAGGAAGAGAACAGAAAGGCCATTCAGACATTGGTGGACTGACTCAGCTCAGCGGGGAAGGAAATGGGAACATGCTCACAGACAGAGTGCACCCTCCTATCCTTCCCCTTGGAGTTAAATTGGTTTAATGCTTCCCCCCTTCCTCCCCGTTCCACCAATAAGCACCGCCCCTCCTGTGGCTTGACAACTGTGGGTGGGGGAGTTTGGGACATTGAAAAAAGGGCTGAGGAATAGCACCTTGCACTCCAAAAAGGAGGCCTACATCCAAGTAAACCACACTTACACATATGCAAGCCACTAACAGGATCCTGGCCAGCAAAATGTATGGCAACAAAGGTGGAGTCCGCTGGGGACACAGGTCCAAAGGAGCCTCTCATACCTGTTTCTCCACCTGCCTACCATAAAGCTAGAGTTTGAAAGCATCAGCTTTATGGGACATCATTTCTTGTGTTTTTGCATGCAAGAATGAATCATTTCAACAGCTTTCCCTCTGCTGCATGAGAACAAAGAGTTTTTGAACAATTTTTGAGCACTATGTGCACTTGGGGACTCTCTTCAGAAAAAATTGTTTGCACAAAAATACATGAGGGCTGAAATCCAACATCTGCAGCCCGAGCAACAGTGTCACCAACCACAAGGGCCAGGAATGACTGGTTTCAGTTGCTCTGTTGCGGCTGACGCATGCGTGCATTGGTGTAATGTGGTGATCCCACCTCCATGTGGCTGCTTAGGCTTATCATGAGACAGGACATGGGAACATTTGCTCTGAAACCTAATGTAGTGAGTTGGGCCTCTCGCATCAGGCAGATAGGTTTTGGAATCCTTGTTAGCATCATGGCCAAATGTTAATACCTGCCAATGGTATAGAAAGAACCCATTTGTACTAAGTGACTTTATTAGAAATTGTACATTTATTTATTTATTGCATTTGCTTGGCAGCTTAAGGTTGGGATAAGATGCAAAGGCTGAGAAGAGAGCAGGGAGTGAATTTTCCTCTGTTGCTCACCTGCTTGCATAGTTCTCATAGCTGTGAGGGGAGAGGATACAGGTCGTGCCTGAGCGTTTTGCTTTCCTTTGTTTGCTTTTGCACAGCATAGCCCTTGGGAGTCCATCTTCTCCCAGTCTCGCCATGGGAGGTGCACTCCAGCCCTGGGGCTTCCAGTGGCTGGCCAGGGATTGTCAGAGTAGACTTGCTTAGGGGTCCAGTTCTACCACTGGCTATAAGAGGGCAACGGGTCCCATCAGTGAAAAGAACTGGGATGCTTCCCTGCAGCATCGTTTACCATCTTAGAGCTGTAATGGGTGTCAGTGTTCAGCTCCAAAGGCGGTTTCCAGGAGGCCTGGAAGGACAGCTGGTTCTAGGACCTCCAGCAGCCTGTCTGGAGCATCCTGCTCTCTCCCCAGGGAGCAGTGCTGCTTAGGGATGGCTCTCTCTTTCTTTCTTCCATTCCCTCCCTCTCCCTCTCTCATGCGCCGCCTCCCTTTGCTGCTATGAGAGGTATGTGCCATGCAGAAGAGCAAGACAGGGCGCTTGATGGAGGGCTCCCGCATTCCACAGCAGAACTAGTTTCATGCTGTCCAGCTACTGAGGCCAAGCCACATGAAGATTTTCCAAAGCCTGTCGTCTGCCTATACTGTCACCCCAAACCAGGGCGCCTCCCATTCCTAAATCAGAATCTTGCAGATGAAGTTGGGGTGGTAGAGTGATCTCAATTCCAGAGAGCACGGTTTTAAAACCAGGCCTGGGAAATGTTAACTCTTTTTGGACTACAACTCCCAGTATCCCCAGACCACTTTTTTGTGGTCCAAAAATGTAATCTTCCCAACCTTTGGTAGAGGCATATTAAGTATTGGGGAGGAAGAGAAGCCAGTCTGCCTGTGAAATTCTGGGAGTTGTGGTCCAAAAAAGGTAGATTTTCCAAGCCAGATGTACACAGCACTCTGGCTGGGGGATTCTGGGAGTTGCAGTCCAAAAGAATAACATTTCCAATCTCTAGTTTAAGGTACACTGTCTCTGTGTTAGCACAAACAATCCCACACAGGGCCCCAAATATTTCATCCCCAGGGAGTGACACCAGACACAATAAGGGATTAGAACATCAGATGGCTGCAACCTTCTCCTGCAAAAAAGATTCTGTCATTTTCGTCGGGGAGCCAAACACCATGCGCTCTCCTTCCAAGTGGTTATGTGGAATAGTGCTCCAGGAGTGAAATGCCAGTTGGCCTTACGAAAGTCTCCTGTCTTCTCCACTTCAGACCCCATCCACCATTCAGAGGCAAACATACTGATCTGCTTTACAAGGTGGTTGTGAAAGATTCATGGAAATCACATAGGCCAAAAAAAAAAAAGAATAAGAAGTTATTTTTCATTTCTGAGAAACCACTTTCCCAGCCTCCAGTCATCCTCCATCCATACCCTCCAACATGTAACAGATGAAAACTGGGAGACGTGTGGCTACAGGCAATACCATTGTGACTAAGATGGGGAAAAAATATTAAAGAAAGAAATCCAGACAAGCTAGGAGAGGCACCAGCAGTTTGCTTTTGCCTGAGCCTACTGGGAAAAGCAAGATCCTGCCCTCTCTCCTCCTTGCCCACCTGCTGAGTTAATGGAGGGCAATTTATTTTTGCGCTTTGAACTCAGTTTTCAGCAGCTGAAGTAAGCTGAAGATGAACAGAGAAAGTGGGAGGAAGAGAGTGAAACTGGGACATTTAAAAACACCTGGAAACGTGGGACAGCAAAGGATTAATCAGGACTGTCCAACAGGCACAGCTGTAAAGGAGGTTTCTCCCACCCGCAAACCAAATACCCCTCCCCACCAGTCCGGTGCAACTTGCTTAGCTCCTTTCTGTTCCCACCGCAGCGATCCGGGCCCAAGGAGTTCTACACGCCAAGGAGGGCTTTACCTTGCAGCCGGGAACAGGTCCTTCCCTCCCTTCTTTCCTGAAGCAGTCGCCGGCTTTCTCTACAGGCTCATGCTGCCCCACGGACTGCGCCGAGAGCCTCGGGGAAGTCATATGCTGCTTTATAAACTATTTTGCATACAATGGGGCCTTTTATTGGGCCCCAAACAACACACTTTAGAATTCAGACCGGCTGCCCGGACTTCCGCCCACCCTTGCCAAACAAAGTGTCTGTGTATGGCTTCCCAGGCTGCCTTAGCCTCCACCAACACCTGGTCCCAGGCTCTGCCAGGAGCAAAGACCCCCACGTAGCAGTGCCCTCTTCCCCATATGGGCCCCAACAATAGTGAATCTGGGGCAGGGGGGCATGGAAAAGGGAGGCATGAACTTTGATGGGGGTGGAGGGCACGCCCTTGGCTTACTGCCCGCCTGGAAACATGGCAGTGCCCGCAGAGGAGTTGAGGTGGGGAGGGAGAAGGAAGAGTTAAGGCTCCTTGCTGCTCCCCCTTCCTGGGGTCAGAGATCAGGACGCTCCATGCGCACCAGCTGCCTCGGCTGTGACGCCGCTTGGCGTCAGCTGTACCATGTCCCGTGAAAAGGGATGGCAATCTGCGTCTCCTTCCGGGGTGCAGAGCAAAGCCAGAACCCCATGCCAAGCCAGGCAGCACACAATGGGGCCCTCAGTTCTTGGAGTTTGGAAGGCTGATCCTGTTCCAGGGCATCCTTTTCTTCCCTCCTCCAACACACACACACACAGTACCCTTCCTCTCTGTTGGTCCCAACTCAAAGGACAGCGCCGCTTGCCCAGCATGTGGCCACCAGAAGCCAGCAAGCAGGAGAGTTTTGCTCTAGAATGAATGCATGAAATGAAAACTCATTGTGGAAGACCATACAGCTGGATATAAGGTCCAGAAAAAAACACACAGAAGCATGAATCTGGGTGTATGGGAGAGACTCCCCCAATCACTGAAGGTATACCCTCCGACATTTCACAGGTGGAAACACACATGGCCAAGCAACATCAGAGTATGGGCAACATGGCAAAAGTTATAGATGACAAAGAACACACAAGCTAAGAGAAGGTGCAGCAGTTTGCTTTACATGAGCCTACTGGGAAGGGCAAAGCTCTGTCCTGTCCTGTCCTTGCTCCTCCGCTGAGTTAATTAAATCAAACTACTTTTGCACTTTGCAGTTTTTCAACAACTGTACTAAGCTAAGGACAAAGGAGAGAAGGAGGAGGAAAAGGAGAGAGAAACTGGGACATTTAAAAAGCAGCAGAAAGGGTGGAATGGGAGAGGATTGATCCAGGACTGTCCCAGCCAAATCAGGATAGCTAGAGGAGAGCTGAAGGCAGCCCGTGGATTTTGTATCACATAACCGATACTTACTGTGTATTAAGGGCCCCACTTATAGCCACCATATTTGTGTAATCGTCAACAATTTTGGTTACAGTTGGTGTTAATATTGTACAGTAATTGCCATTTTCAGTATCTAATTTTGCTCTAACCCAAACATAGGCAACAGTGGGGGATCCAAGAGCCAGGTCTCTGCCCCTGGAAGCCTCCCAAAAGACTACTGAACAACAAACAGGAAACCCTACAGAAGCGGCCAGAAGTAATCGTCTGGTTGGGGACCCCCCGCCCACAAACTGCACCTTGAAGCCTATTTAAAAATATAATTGGCATTCCCAGACTCTTCCAGGGGAGGCAATTCATTTGTTTTGGGGTGGCTTGGGGAATATCGAGGCCTTGAGAGCCACAAAAACCTGCCCCAGGGGCTTCATTTTGCCCAGCCCGGCTCTGATCCTGTCCCTGGCTGCATATAGTGAGCAGATGAGTCCAGAACTCTGAAAACCATTTGGCCTGGGCCCGAGGAAGGCGATTGCTACCCACAAATCCTCATGCTAAAATCATCTGGTCTGAAAAGTCCCACAAGACGTCTGGGTATTTTGCCTGGAAGAGATTGACGTGGCTACTCGTTCAAGAACTGCGACCTGTGGATTTTGAAGCTGAGATACTAATAAGGCTAAGATCTTTTAGAGCCAGGCCATGGAGAGAGAAAGGGAGGTTCAGGGGTGTGATGGTGGTGGTGGTGGGGATAAGAATATTGCTCCCCACAAGTATCTGCCCCGTTGCAAAGTAAGACACGGAAAACCGTTCCCATCTCGATCTCTTCTATTTGCTGCGCTTGCATTCCTCTGGGCCTGACCCTGTGCTTTGGATGCCTAAACTCTATATCCAAATGCTTGACACAGGTTCTAAGTTACAGCACTGCTAGAAGTTTGTGGGTGCAGGAGATTTTCATTGAGAGGAATAGAAGTCTCATTTGGGAGGGGAATTGTCCTTGTTTTGCATGGGCACACTTATAGCTACACCCTTGCCGGGGCCAGGGCTAGTGGCCAAGAATGGCCAGCAGGAGCCCAGAGAGCGGAGCCCTGAGCGCTCCAGGTTCCCAGTCCACCACTGGGAGCGAGGAGGCAGCTGTGGATGGGTTAACGTCCACTAGAACAGGATGTCTCTTCTGGACAGGGGGAAGGTAACCATTAAACCAGTTCAAACACACAGCCGGAACAGGGGCCAGGTTTCTCCTCTCCAAGGGCCAAAGGTCCCTCTCCCTTGGCCCCTCAGCCAGTCCTGGGGAGGGGGAGCTCACTCTCTATCTGTAGAGATGGGGAGGGCTGCCCTGGAAGAAACACCATCCAGCCCCTTATTGCCTGTGTACTGCAGGGAGGGACCCAGAATTCCTTTTGTTTATTTCATGTATGATTATAAGATTTTTCTCTCACCCAGAAAGAGGGCTTAGAACGGTGTGAACCAAATAAAAAGTATATTTTAAAGAAAGGAAACTACCAAATCAAATGCTGCAATTAACCAATAAACATATTTGCATGTATGTAAGAGTTATGACCAAGCAGTAGCAGCAAATAATTAAGGTCCTGTCTCTAAACTGTCAAAATAATCCTTATGGAATTCACTGGGAATACAGGGCAAGTGCCCGTTGCCGCCATGTTGGATTTTCGACTTAGTGAGCAATCGCTAAGGCGACAAAATGGCAGTTTGTATTATCGTTTTCTCTTTTATTTTGGTAAATGTGCGCACCATGGGAAAAGGGATTTTTTTAAAAAAATTGGCAGCGGCAGATTTAAAAACGCAAGTAATTCACTCATGGCTGCCATCTTGGTTAGAAGGCATGCAAAGTTTATGGGCGCTGTAAAACTGTTAAGACAAGTTGCAGCTGCTGCAAATTCCCATTATTGCAGAGCAATCTGTTTTTTTCAGGCTCATATAGACAAGACCTAAAAATACTAATTGTGTGTGGAGGTGGGTGGGAGTTAACCAGTCCCAAAGGTCTGCCTTCCAGCAAAAGTTTGGTAAGGAAGGGATTGGACTCCCCTCTGAACGGACAGTCCTACAGCTTGGGTGCTACCACTGAGAAGACCCTTTTCCACGTTCCAAAACACCTGCGCCTCTGACAGCTCCCCACCCCAATGACGTGCGGTTTAGATGCTGGTAGGTAGCGTGCGCTTACAGCCTGTGATGCTGCCTTTTGCCTCAATTGGCTTTCTCTGCTAATGTATTATTCCTGTGATCTCTGCTTTGGTGTGGCTGCTTTGTTTTAAATAGCATTTCATTTTCTGCTTTATTGATCCTTGCTTGATAGGACTGTGATTTTTCAGTCTGTCTCATTTTCTGTATCGCCCAGAGAATGCTCACGATAGAGTGACGGATAGCTAAACAAAACCCATTGAGGAGTGTGCGGGTGTGGTGCGCGAAAGCAGAGATAGCGTGCTCAACCCCGGAGTGAGCCAGAACAATGGCCCCCACCCCACCACCTGTGGCTGTTTGCCACCGTTTACTTACTGGGAGAGGGCCAGGGTGGGCTGTGGACGCTTCCCTGACTGACGCACCACCGGTTCAGGGTGAGGGCAGGGAGACCTGGCAGGGCTCAGGTTGGTGGAGGTGGTAGCAGTGGAACCACGCCACCTCCAAGGGGAAAGGAGATGGCAGGATTTGGCAAGAAAGAAGGAGCGCAAGGTAAGGAATGAACCCACAGCCCAGCCAAAGCTATTGGGGGTCCCTCATTCTGAGCACAGCATCACATCTGCAGCCAGTAGTACTGTCTTTTCATTGTATGTTTTCAAGTCATTTCCAACTTAATGCAACCCCAAGTTTGTGGCAAGATTTATTCGGGATTTCCTTGCTCATCTTCTGGCAGGGAGTCAAAATGGTATTATTCTATGTCACCTTTCATTTTAAAAGCTGGCTTTTACAATTGTTTTTAAGCGGTAGAATGCCTTTAAAATTCATTTCAATGAACAGTGTTTTAGGAGCCCTGGTAGGCAGAAAAGCAATTAACAAATGCAAATAAATAAATGACAAGCTGGAGCGTGTCCAGAGGAGGGCGACCAAAATGGTGGGAGGTCTGGAAGCCATTATGCCCTATGAGGAGCGGCTTAGGGAGCTGGGCATGTTCAGCCTGTGGAAGAGAAGGTTGAGAGGGGACATGATAGCCATGTTAAATATTTGAAGGGATGTCATATTGAGGATGGGGCAAGCTTGTTTTCTGCTGCTCTAGAGACAAGGACATGGAGCAATGGAAAAGAGATTCCACCTAAACATTAGGAAGAACTTCCTGACAGTAACAGCTGTTTGACAATACAATATTGTGTTTCTCCACTGGCCAGGCTAGTGGGACTGAAAGGAATTCGAGTACAACATCTGGCAGGCCACGGGTTCCCCAGCCTCTAAGGTAACACCTTTGCACTCTCCAGGAAAGATTCGAATTCCCACTCACCCATGGAAACCCACTGAGTGACCTTGGGCAAGTCCTACACTCTCAGCCTCAGAGGAAGGCAAAGGCAAACCCACTCTCTGGACATATCTTGCCAAGAAAAACCCATAATAGGGTCATCATAAGTCAGAAACAACTTCAAGGCACAGAACAAGAAAGAGGGACTTAGCAGTCATGCCTACGGGAGATCCTGGAGGGCTTCAATTGCCCTTTGACCACGGGTCTTCTCTTCTCAGGGGCCATCTTTAGGTCCAGAGAATGCATTTGCAAGAGAAGTGGAGAAGGTATTCCTTTGTAGGGCAACCTCCAAGCCCACCCATAATGCAAGTGCAATTGCAGATCTGGATAAACCTGAGCATAAAAGGAGGTAAAAAGAACCCTGAAACTCAAACAGAGCCTGAACGTGTTTTTCTGGCTCACTCTTTCTCAGCCTTCACCAGCTCAGCTTCTAGCTCCAAGGTGTTCACACTAGAAAGGCTAGGAACCTGCATTCTCTCTTGCTCTCTCTTTTTAAAAATTAAAACAAGGATTCAGAAGTTGCTAAATTCTGTGCCAGATACTAAATCTGTGAGCCCCGTGAGATTTCAACAGCAACCCCGGCAGGCAGTCCAAATCTTCCTGTGGCATTCTTGCCCATGCTTCCCTCCCCTTCCACACTCACCTGTAGTGGAAACAGCCAGGTACAGAGACAGAGAGAGAGAGACTCACCCAGGGCAACTTTCTCCAGACAATATGGACAGCCCAGTGGCGACTTAAATACCTTGGGTCAGTCCCTCCTCTTTTCCTCCCTTCTAGGGGTGGGAGAGGAGACGTGCCCAGTCCTGACCTCCACTCCTCCAACACCCATGCGGCTCAGTGTGGGTTTGACCCACTGCTGCTAAACGCAACTGCAAGGTTTTTCTTTTTAATTTTTTTAAATAAATATATAAAACACACATAACAATAGACAGAAAAGCACACGTGCATGACTAAATTAACTAAAAAGACAAAGAAAGTAAACTAGAACTACAAGTACTGCCTTCCCTCACCACCCCATTCCTGGACTAATGATTATATTCCACTAGTAATATACTTTCTTTAAGGGATATTACAATCAAGCTTTTACTTTAAATCAAACCAAACTCTTTTATGGGAAAACAACTCACCCTGGTGACTTTGTAAGTCTTTTGTCACACAAACATCAGTGCGAAGACTCCAGGAACATACACTGATTTCTCCCCAGAGCTTGGGCAAGTCAGGGATTTGGGAGAAAACAACTCTCAGAATTCTGTCTCCCCACACCCAACAGATTCTGGGAGTTGTAGTCCCCCAAACCCCAACTTGTTCGCCCTATGCTCTTTGTGATACCCAAAATCTAGCTTGTTCAAGCTCTGCTTTTTCTTCCATAAAAATCTTGTCCAAGCTCTGCATTTTTTGCTATGAAAAACCCTAAATTGTCCAATATCTCCTTTTTCTCCATAAAAAATTAATGTGCCCAGGCTCTGCTTTTTCTTCCATAAAAACCTTGTCCAAGCACTGCATTTTTTGCTATGAAAAACCCTAAATTGTCCAATATCTCCTTTTTCTCCATAAAAAATCAATGTGCCCAGGCTCTGCTTTTTCTGCTACAAAACACTTAACTTGTCCAGGTTTTGCTTTTTTTTCTCCCCCACTCCCACCCAAGATGCAGCACCTTGGGTCCACATCTCCAAATGGACTTAGCACCTGTGCCCAAAGTAGTATTTCCCAGTGCCCGTATACCCACCTGAGCACAACTTCACAATTCACTATGGATCTCACAAGCCGCACCAGCCACCGGAGCTCACTGCCAAAGCCCTTTTGGAGAGTCTGGCCTGTAAACATTAACTCGTGTACTTGGACGCTCCATTCCAAGGTCCTCCGTCAGCTCAGAAGTGACACAAACAGCTGGTGAGGCAACACAAAGATCACACAAGAACCACGGAGAAAGTGGGGAGGGAGAAGAATTGGCTAGGCATTGAGCCTACCCACTAGGCAAGGTTGCTGATTCCACCCACCCACTGCCAGTTTCACTGGATGGAGCCCATCTCCTGTCAAACATTTGGAATAAATTCAGGAGCTTTTGGAAAACAAACAAACTCAGAGGGCTGGCCACCCTCCACACAGCATGAGCAAACCCCCTCAAGATCTCCTTTGGACACTTGAAATGAATTTGGGAGACTTCAAAAAACCCTCAAGACTTCTTCATGAGCATGTGAAGAGTGCCCGCCTCCCTCCAATCCTCCGGCCCTAGTGGCCCTCAAAACTTCTTTTAACACTTGGGATAAGTTTGGGAGCCTTTGAAAAATAAATTATCAGGGTGCATGTGGAGAGTGCACCCCGTTTCTTGCCTCCCCGTGGCTCAGAGGGGCCACTTTCTAGACAGCTTAAAGCAGGGACTGATCTCAGCCTAATAAACGAACCATCCACAGGTCTGCTTTGTCCAATCCAGCCTGCGTTCCTGAGCCACTGTTCCTCAGGGCATCACTGCACTGCGGTGAGATGTTGGCGTGGAGGGTGGAGGGACATATGTAGGAACAAAGAAGGTCTCCTGTTGAAAGCTGATGCCAGGCTCTGGCTGTGGGTGGGTGGGTAGGACCCAGGGTTTGATTATGAGAAGGCCTGGGGCCAAGCCTGCAAAAACCAGCATCCACCCCCTGGCCGTGCAGAGATGAGAGACCCTTCCCAAAAAGGTTCTATGTGGGCCATGGGGCGGGGTTGAGGGTATTGCCCCCTTCCCAATAAAAATTCTGCCCCCCAATGAAATTTTCCTCCAGTTCCCAAATTTCTAGCATGGCAGAGAGTGAGACCTTGGAAACCATTCACGCTGGAACTCCCCTATCTGCTGCCTTCCCTTAGTCTTTTCTTTGGATGCCTACAGTCTTATTTCTAAATGCCTGGCTCAAGTTTTAAGTCATGGCAATGCTAGAAATTTGGGGACTGAAGGAAAATTCACTACGGATACCCATTTCGACAGGCAGAAGGCTCCCGCTTCTGGGGACACTTTGAGGGTGAGCTGTGTAAACCCCCCCCCCCATCCTGCCTCTCCTTCTCTTGCTGAAAAATTTTGACCAAGAAGAAACGGCACAGATTTCTTTGGCCAGTCTTTGGCGAGTAGGTCCATGCCTCCCTCCCTGCGTCCTTCCTTCTCCTCAGGAAGGGTTGGGCAGGTAGGGGTGGATGCCAGGAAACTTATCGCCTTGGTCACAGGCACAGCTCACCCTGTACTCACACAGCGGAACTGGGAGAAAGTTTAACAGCCACCCAAACCCAGGTGGGCAACTCAGGCAGGGGCAGAAATCCTCAACTGTTGTCCAACTCTCTTGATTCGGCAGGGGCGGACCCACTTCATCCTTCCACTCCACTTTCCAGCTGCTTTTTAAAATGTCCCTGTTTCTCTCTCCTACTTTAGTTGCTGCTAAAGGAGTTCAAAATGCAAAAGTCATTTGTGTTCACTTAAATCAGCAAGTGGGAGAGGAGAGGAGAGAGGAAGGGTCGCGTCTTGCCCTTCCCTGCAGGATCAGGCAAAAGCCAACTGCTGCAGCCTTCTCCTAGCTTGTGTGTTCTTCCTCCTTAATAACCTCTGCCATCTTAAACATGCTTGGATGTCGTCTGGCCACACATGGACTAGTTTTTATATGCTAAATGTTGGAGGTCATGCTCTCTCATCCTTGCAGGTGAAGATGAAGAATTACATAGCTTTTTCCCTGCTGTGGGAGGAAATAGTAACATTACAAAGTGTATATCAGGTTGACTCCCATATCCACAGATTCAGTATCCATGGTTTCACTTACGCACATATGATAATATATGTTCTCTCTAGGCATTTCTAGGTCCTCCAATGTGATTCTATGGTCAACATCCAGCATTCTTCTCATTGAAAATGATATGGCTCCCTATTATCCACAGTTTCAGGTATTCATGGAGGGGGGTCTTGGAAGTATCTCCCGTGGATATGGGGGATGACCTATATTTTAAAAAAAAACAAGAAAGAGCAGTAATATAAGTACAACATTTTCACAAAACTCACACGGCAAATACCGTCCCAAATGCTGAAACACGGTCAAAGAAGGATGGAATGTTCTTCCAGACAAACATTAACATGTTCTATCTATTCTTAATTTTTGACCCTTGTTAAAAGCATACTTATTAAAGCAAGCCTTCCCTGTTTAGCCCAACTGGACAGAAAGAGCATGTTTGTGTAGACTTTGTGTATTACTACTGTACACTGCTTTGACATTCTTGGGTGTAAGCAGAAGACAGGTCAACCCCTGTATCCATGGGACTTGTATCCTCAGTTTTACTTATCCATATCTGGAAAAAAAAGTCATCTCTAGGTGTTTTTAGGTCATCCAGTGTGATTCTATGGTATGCTTCTGCCAGAAGTTGGGCCAGAAGTCATTAATTTCAACAGGGTTTGCTGTTATCCATGGTTTCAGGTATCCACGGTAAGCTCAGGAATAGATCCCCCATGGATACGGGTGGTGGTGACCTGTATAAATATTTGTAAATCAGCAAGGCCTGGGAATCCTGCAGCCTCCCTGATTGGCTTGAACTGCAACTCCCAACATCCTTAATCTTGGCTGTGTTGAGAATTGCTGACGGGAACTGAAGTATTTGTTTATAAATTATTTATAGATTTATTTATTAACTTGTAAATGACTCTTTTTAGTCATTCAACCATTCTCTCACCAGAGGTTAGAAGCAGAGAAAAGCCTCTCCACCAGGTCTTTAGTTGTGGGCAAGTTGGCACGGGAGATGGTAGCCACTACGATAACCTGAATCTAAGCCAATGAGGCTTGATTTTGCCCTGGCCTTGCGTGGCCCCTTTGCTGGAATTTCAGCCCTCTTCCAGTAACTGGTCTAGGGCAAATTCACCTGAGTTTAACGATGGAAAGGATATTTGTAATTATTTGTTTCCAGGTTGAAAGATGACTTTCCTGACAGTTGGGAAACCCCATTTGGAAAAATAGTAGACCAGTGAGAATTGTATGCAATATTCTGCTGGTGTTCAGACGTCTGAAACGTTGTGGTTAATTATTCTGCAGATAAAAACACCGTGTTTTTTGTGCAGGGCCTCTGTTTTCTATGCAGAAAACAGTTATTTGTGCAAAAGCACAAACTCAGAATCATCCAGGCCTGCATGTTTCCAGTTTCTATGTATGGTAGTGAAAACTGTATAGTGAAAAAAGCTGACAAAGAGAAAATCACCTGAAACTTAGTGCTAGAGGAGAATTCTACGGATACCAAGGAAGCCATGGCTGCTGCCTTAATAATATTAATAATAATAATAATAATAATAATATTTATTTATATCCCGCCCCTCTGCGAACAATCAGGGCGGCTTACAACAGTAAAATAATACATAATATAAAACAACTCAAAATCCCTTCCCCCCCCTTAAAACATTATTAAATCAATACAAATTAAAATCAACATATAATATAATTGTTATTAAAAACCCTTCCTAGCGAGCAGCAACAGTTAGGAGCTCCAGAATCAACTTCCAATGGGGTTCCTGAGGCCAGGGTTAGCTATTCTGGAAAAGCCTGCCTGAAGAGATCTGTCTTGACAGCCTTTTTAAAGCTGTCTAACGATGTCAATAGGCGGATCTCATCCGGCAGGCCGTTCCACAATTTGGGGGCGACGGCCAAGAAAGCCCTCTGGGAGGTGGTTGCCAGCCTAGGTCTTTGTGGCTGCAACAAATTCCTCCCAGAGCGCGGGGAGGATTATAAGGGAGAAGGCGGTCCCTTGAATATGTAAGCCCTGAGCAGGGCTGTTCATAACAGGGTCTCTTGGAGGTCTCTCATCCACACCAGGATCACCAGAAGTTGAAATTGACATGATGGAACATAGCTCCATCATTATCATCTCAGAAGGTTTTAGGAAGCCCACAATAAGGGAAGCGCAAACACCCTAATTACTTACTTGTCAACGTTGTCCCTAAACCCCAAAGAGTGACTCTGAACATCCCTTTATGGAAGCCATACAAAGCCATCCATGTTGTGTCCCTTCTATGTACCTTATGAGCAGTGATGGTCCCATGTCAGTGGGGTGGGGAATCCATTACAGGCTTTACCTTGAACTTCAAAGGAGTTCTCCAAGGTGCTGATACCTAGCCCCCCCATAGGTTGAACAAGGTGCTGATACCTACCCCCCCCCATAGGTTGGATAGCTTATTATTAGTATTATTATTATTATTTCTATCCCGCCCCTCTGCAACGCAATCGTAGCTCCCTTAAAGTTCAGACTAAAACCCAGAGCAAACTCACCACCCTACTGACATGGTAGTCACGAGCTGCCCATGTCAATAAGTCTATCTTTAATCTTGCTTTTCACCAGTTAACTGAGAACTAACATTAAATTATCTGTCCTGTAATTTCCTGGTTCCATTAAAAGAAAAGAAGTCGATGTTACGCTGGCCAGGCTTCAATCTCCTGATAAGGAGTGAGGTTTTCAAAACACTTTACACATTTTTCTTAGAAGACCAACGATTTCAGTTCTTTTTAAAACTCTTGGGTTCATTCTATCTGGGCAAAGTGTCTTGTTAATTTTTAATGTCTCCATTTGGCCTAGAATCTCATCTCTTAAGTCCTCGGCAAAATGTGGTTCAGACACCGCTAGCTGTCCTACATCTTCTGGAGTAAAGAAAGCCAGCATGGAGAACTTATTGGGTTTTTCTGACATCTTGAGCAGCCCTTATCCTGCCTGAATAATAATCTTCTCACACCTTTGTTGTCACACTGTTTCTGGACACCTCCCTGTCTGGTTTCATGCTTCCTATGTATTTAAAGACTCTTTTCATTGTTGATTTTACAGTGGTTTTTTTTTTAACAATTTGCTCCTCATGTTTTTCACTCCCCTTCCCTTTAGTTAACTTGCCTTTTCCTCTTCCCTCATTCCGGAGAGACTCCCAGCTTTGAAGGAAAGCCTTCTTACCTTTTATACCTTCCTTCACACTGTCAGTTAAACAGGCGTCCACCTTCCTTCCTAACTTGTGGAATTTCTTCTATCTGGACTTCTATTTACAGCAATTTTCAGTATTCTCCACCCCGTGGCAAATCCGCTTGTAAAAGACATTCTGCTTCCAATAACTGCTGTACATTCTCAATGGCATGCCTTAAATTTTTTATTTTTATTTAGTTATTTATACCCCACTCTTAGCCACAAGGCTATCAGAATGGCTTACAAATTGTTTTAAGCAATAGCTATTTACACATCTACATTGCATTAAACAGTTTCCAATGTGTGTTAGCTAATTAAACACACACACACATTTCAACGCGCTGCCCAAAGCTAAACACAGCTAGAAACATCATCATCATCATCATCAAATACTATGTATCTTCCCCTTTCTGCACCATCTATTTAAAAAGACCCAAAATATCAATTTGGGCCTGTCAGCAATCAGTTTTAACAGATATGGTGTTGGAGAATCAATAGTTAAGGAAAATAACTCTTGCATCCCCACAGCCACTGTAACCTATTCAGATCCTTGGCTTGAATTTTGGGGAAAACACACACATTAAAAATGGCTTTTTATTAAACCTTTTTGGGACTTTATCTTTTTGTTTTTTTGAAAAAAGCTGTGCATGCACATGGTTTTAACTGTTTTTTGTTGTTGTTTTTCCTCAAAAATGTTGGTGTTGCTCTAAAGGCAAGATATTTTCAAGCATTTTTTTTGGCAGAAATTTTTTAAATGCAAAAAAATGTTGAAAAATTGCACATGAATACTCATGAGCTCACCAGACGGGGGAAATGTTTGAGATGATTCATTCTTGTGTATGAGAATGAAATAAGCCAAGAGGCAAGGATGCCACCTGCTGGTGAGCAATGTGGAAAGCGGCCCAGAGCCCGGAAGGTGGCCCAAGGGAGCTAACTCTCCACCTTCGCGAAGACTTCTCGAACCTGGTGCCCTCCAGATACTACAACTTACATCACTCCAGGCAGCCTGGATATTGACTACCTCAATGCTTCAAAGGGCCTCAGCTCCTCAGGAAGCTGAGGCCTCAGTGAAATGGCTTGGGCCAGCTACAGTAAACCAGACAGATCAATGGGTGAATGTCAAGTCAACATTTGTGTAGATGTTTTTTCTGTGTAGAAAAAAACATTGATTCAATGGGCTTACTTTACTTGGGACTAACAACTGGACTGGGGGCAGTTGAGGAATCATGTAGTCCTCTAAATGTCATTTGCACTGCAACGCCCAGCATTCCTCTCCACTGGCTATGCTGGCTGGGGGGATGAAGAGAGCAGGAGTCCAACAGCATCTGGAGGGCTGAATGATGCATTTGGAGGGGCTGCATGATGCATGCAGGAATGCATTTGTGTATTTGGAGGGCTGCATGATGCATGCAGGAATGCATTTGTGTATTTGTGGATTTGGAGGGCTGCATGATGAATGTAGGAATGCATTTGTGTATTCCTGCATGGCAGGGGGTTGGACTGCATGGCCTTCGTGGTCTCTTCCAACTCTATGATTCTATGATTCTCCCCCAAGACCAAAGGCAAGAGGCAGATCCTGGGGTTATTGCCAGTCCTGTGTTTCCAGAGATGGGGACCTTCCCATTTTCTCAGCCTCCCAGTATGCCTTGCTAGGAGTAACCAGTAGCATCTGATGCATCCCATGTCAGCGGGGAGATGAATCTGTTCCTGGTCTCAGCTAGCTTTGCAAGAGCTCTCCGGGGTGCTGAACATATTTAAAATAAAAGGAACTGGGTTCAGCACTTTGGAGAGCTCCCCTGAAGCCTGGAGTGGATTCACCACCCTCTCTCTGTCATGGGAGCCAGCAAGCTCCTGGGAATAACCTCATATTTGCAGCCCTGCCAGTGATCCTTCAATCTCCTATCTTTTGACTCAGTTTAAATGGACTCTCCATGACTACGCTACCTGACCAATTTTTGCTTCTTCAGCCCCACCTATATTTTAAAAATCATCTAAGCCTGCTGAAGAGTACACAATATCCCTTTAACTGCCACAGGACCATCATATGGGATGCGTAGTTTGGGAGGGGGGTACTTATTTATTTATTTTTCTCCCACCTTTCTTCCAACACGGGATCCAAGGCGACAGAAAACATTTTAAACACACAATACAATTTTAAAAGTGTTAATACAGATGTTAATACACAATTAAACTAATTTTCTATGTTTAAAAAAAACACACAAGTTAAAAATAGCATTAACAGAGACTTTAAAAGCATAATAAAGGTAAAATGAGGACCTGGCTTGTGGGGGCAGTTAGCTAACACACATTGGAAACTGCTTAATGCAGTGTAGATGTGTAAATTGCTATTGCTTAAAAACAATTTGTAAGCCGCTCTGATAGCCTTGTGGCTGAAGAGCGGGGTATAAATAAATAAATAAATAAATATACTATACCCTGCATTAAAACGTTATCTGTTTAGAACTGCCTGCAAGCAAGCTCTAATGCTGTAATTCAGGGAAGCATGCCAGAGTTATCCAGCACAGAATTCACTCACCAAATCCCAGGGTTCCTTCGGGTGGGGCCATGACAGTTAAAGCGGTATCAAACTGCTCTATTGGTGCAGTGTGGACACACTGCTTGTTTCACCGGAACTGCACATACACAAGCCCACCAGCAGGGGGCGTCTGTGCTCCGCCAATGCCCTTTTTTCCAACCCTCCCTCCCATTAGCAATGGGAAAGGACTTTTTACTCATTTTCTTTTTAATAAGAATTCACCCCAAATTCACAATTTTCTTCCTCTTTGGGATGGAAAGAATCTAAGCCTTTTAAAAGATCTTGACTGCTGGAGTAGTTTTCAAAAAGATAAGCTGTGTTAGTCGGTCCCAGTATAAAAAGGAAAGGCAGGGAAGAAAGTAGTGACATCTTTAAAATGTTGTGAACGAGTCTGAAGAAATGGGTTGAAAGCTTGTAGTAAAATAAACCAGTTGGTCTTAAAGGTGTCACCAGCTTCCTCTTCTTTCTTTTTTAATTTTTACTTTTAATAAATTTTAAAACATACAAATAATAAACACAACCAATACAACAATTATACTTATTAACATATAAGTGAATCCCTCCACCCAGGGACTTCAACCTTACATTCATCCCTGTTTCCAGAATTTCGTTGTTTCCAACGCAGGTTTGTTCCCTCTCCCCTTTATTAATACAAATTCTAAAAACTTGCTCCATTTCTCTCCAAAATCTTTCTTATTGAGCATTCCCTTTTTTTCTTCAATACTGTTTATTAATTTCTCATTTATAGCTATACCCCATATTTCACTATACTATTCTTCTATTTGATAATTGCTTTGTGTTTTCCATTTCCTTGCTATTATTAACCTTGCTGCTGTCAACAAATTTGTTAATAATTCCTTAATAGCTTGGGACTCTTGTATTTTATCATAATATGATAGTAACACTATTTCAGGGCATAAGGGTATATTTATCTCCATTATATCATTTATCTCCTTCATTACCAGCTGCCTCTTCAAGTTTGCTTTTTATACTAAATATTGGAGAAACTCAACTGGACGGACTTGGCAGTCCAGGTCGGAGCTCCAAGGGCTTAAAATGTCAATGTCTGGTCTAGAACAGGACTTGGAACAAATTTTATTTTAAAACAATGACAACAGAGCAATTAAAATGGGCATTATCTGTATATTTTACTTTAAAATCATGTCTTATGTTCTTTTGTATGTGAAACAAAAAGAAAGTTTTTTAAAGTAAAATACATTTTTTAAAATTAGGTATTTATACCCTGCTCTTCAGTCACAAAGGCTATCAGAGCGGCTTACAATTTGTTTTAAGCAATAGCCATTTACACATCTACACTGCATTAAGCAGTTTCCAAAATGTAATAGTGGTGGGACCAAGGGGAAGCCCTTTCCTGGGTACCTTAGCATTCAGGCAGCCTTGTATGGGGAGAAATGCCATACCCTCCAACAGTCCCAGTTTGGCAGGGACAATCCTGATTAATCCTCTGTCATCCCACTTTTTCCAGCTGCTTTTAAAATGTCCCGGTTTCTCTCTCCTCCCCTGACTTTCTCCCTTTGTTCTCAGCTTACTTTAGTTGCTGCGAACTGAGTTCAAAGCAGAAAAAACGGCTTGCACTCCATTAACTCAGCAGGGAAGAGAGGAGGAGGGAGCAGAGACCTGCCCTTCCCAGTAGACTCAGGCAAAAGCAAACTGCTGCAGCCTCTCCCAGTTTGTCTGTCCGTCCTCATTCATAACTTCTCCCATCTTGACCACCCCCAGATGTTGCTTAGCCACACATGCCACCATTTTCATCTGGGAAATGTTGGAAGGCATGATATTATAGTCTTTCAGATGGTGTGCACCTAAGAATATAATATCATATCATAGAATCATAGAATTGCAGAGTTGGAAGAGACCACAAGGGCCATCCAGTCCAACCCCCTGCCATGCAGGAAATCACGATCAAAGCATCCCTGACAGATGACCATCCAGCCTCTGTTTAAAGACCTCCAAGGAAGGAGACCCCACCACGCTCCGAGGGAGTGCCTTCCACTACCGAACAGCTCTTACTGTCAAAAAGTTCCTCCTCATGTTGAGGTGGGATCTCTGTTCCTGGAGCTTGCACCCATTGCTCTGTGTTCCAGTCTCTGGAGCAGCAGAAACCAAGCCCGCTCCATCCTCAATGTGACACCCCTTCAGATACTTAAACAGGGCTATCATATCGCCTCTTAACCGTCTTTTTTCCAGGCTAAACATACCCAGCTCCCTAAGTCTCTCCTCATAAGGCATGGTTTCCAGACCTTTCACCCTTTTAGTCACCCTCCTCTGGACACGCTCCAATTTGTCAATATCCTTTTGGATTGTGGTGCCCAGAACTGGACACAGTATTCTAGCTGAGGTGTGACCAAGGCAGAATAGAGCGGCACTATTACTTCCCTTGATCTAGACACTATACTATTGATACAGCCCAAAATCGCATTGGCCTTTTTAGCTGCCGCCTCACACTGTTGACTCATGTTCAACTTGTGCTCTACTAGGACTCCTACATCCCTTTCACACGTAGTCTCGTTCAGCCAGGTCTCTCCCATCCTATATCTATGCATTTCATTTTTCCGCCCTAAGTGCAGTACTTTACATTTCTTAGTATTGAAGTTCATTTTGTTAGCTTTGGCCCAGCAATCCAGTCTATCCAGGTCATTCTGAATTTTGATCCTGTCCTCTAGGGTATTAGCTACTCCTCCCAATTTGGTGTCATCTGCAAATTTGATAAGTATGCCCCTAATTCCCTCATCCAAGTCATTGATAAAGATGTTGAATAGCAGTGGGCCCAGGACAGAACCCTGTGGCACCCCACTGGTCACATCTTTCCAAGACGAAGAGGAGCCACTGCTGAGCACCCTTTGGGTTCGGCCCGTCAACCAATTACAAATCCATTGAACAGTTAACTTGTCTAGCCCACATTCTACAAGCTTGTTTGCAAGAATGTCATGGGGAACCTTGTCAAAGGCCTTACTGAAATCAAGGTATGCAATGTCCACAGTGTTCCCTTCATCTACGAAGCTGATAATTTTATCAAAAAAAGAGATCAGATTAGTCTGGCATGACTTGTTTCTCTGAAACCCATGTTGACTTCTTGTGATTATGGCATTGCCTTCTAAATGTTCACAGACTCTCTGTTTAATGATCTGCTCTAGAATCTTCCCTGGTATTGATGTCAGACTAACTGGACGATAATTGTTGGGATCCTCTTTTTTCCCCTTTTTAAAGATGGGGACAATGTTTGCCCTCCTCCAGTCTGCTGGGACTTCTCCTGTTCTCCAGGAGTTCTCAAAGATTATTGCCAATGGCTCTGAGATTATATTTGCCAGCTCTTTTAATGCTCTTGGATGTAGTTCATCTGGTCCTGGAGATTTAAATTCATTTAGATTAAGAAGGTATTCCTGTACTACCTCTTTGCTTATTCTGTGCTGGATTTCCCTTATTGTGTCCTCCATTCCTTTATCCTCAGGTTGATCATCCTTCTCCTTTTCTGAAAACACTGAGGCAAAGAAGGTATATAATATAATATAATATAATATAATATAATATAATATAATATCTACACCTACCAAGCCTGCAGTGAAGAGTGAAGGTGTTCCTGCTGAAGGAACAAGCAGCCACCAGATGGATCGGGACAAGGATCCCTGTGTGGAAGATCTGGAAAGGAAGTTAGAGGAGCAGAGGAAGGTCCTGGTCCAGTAAGGCCTGCCTGAGCAGAGGGCTTTTAAAAGGTCCTTGTTTTAGAAAAGGGGCAGGGATCCTGTGGGCTATCCTCAGATGTTCTTGGACTACAGCTCCCAGCAGCCCCATAGCCAATGTAACCAGTGGTGAAGAAGTCGAACGGCATTCTTTCTACTGTGTAGATGTACCCTCAATGAAGGAGTCTTTTCCTAGCCTTCCCTGGAGAGAACCCTGGTCTCACCTCCCGGTGGTCTCCCATCCAAATACTAATCAGGCCCCACCCAGCTTAGCTTCCAAATCAGAGGAGATTGGGCCTGTTCAGGGTGGTATGGTAAGACAACTCAGTAGATGAGTGGGAGGCACTTTGCACATGCTCAGACAGCCTCCTTGCAGGAAAAAAACTTCTTCATATATTCCAGGATGGAAAAGCTGAACATCAAAAATGCACTTTTGGATGAGGGTGAGTGGCACATACTCTCAGCTTCAACGAAAGGAGCAATCGGCTGGAAGGAGGCACCCCTTGCACGTGAGCGGGGTGGGGGTGTCCCCATAGGGCTCAGCCTCACCCCAGATCAGCTGGTTAATTAGAGTAGGCCTGTGTGCACTGAGCTTAGCATGCCCTCCGCATAGCCAATTACTGTTGGGCTAATTAAATTAGTGCAGCAATTTGTTAGCTAAACGTCTCTAATTGCACTGGGAGAAAGGGTGGTGGTGGAGGAGGAGGAGGAGAAGATGATGCCTTGGGAAACTAGGCCCTCAACCCGTATATTCATCACAGGGGCGAGACCCACCCTCCTGGGCCTAAATCCTGCAGCTGGTGGGGTGTGCCCTTTAGGTCCTAGGCTGGTGGAATGGGGGGGGGCGGTCACTGTGCGCCACCACCAGTAGGGTGGGGATGATTCCTCCTGGTGTCTTAAGATGGCAGAGCTTGGGAAAGTCCATCTCTGGATGACAACTCCCAGAACCCCCAGCCAGATTCCTAGTCTTTCCCTATTGTGCAAGCTTTCCTGATGCACGGCTTTACCTCCCATTGCACAAGCGTTATCTCTTATTGCACACACTTCTTTATCCTCTATTGCACAGGCTTTCCTGTTGCACAGCTTTTTTTGATGGCGACCCTTTCCTAAGCCTTTCTTGGTCTCCCAGAATCCTAGTCGGACGCTCAGATCACAAAACTATACTGGCTCCGCATTTGGCAACCCTATTCCTAGGGTTTGGGGTTTCTTCAGAGGGCTTTTGCTATGACCTTCCTCTGAGGCTGAGAGATGCCACCCAGTGGATTTCCATGGCCAAGTGGGGATTCAGCCCCTGGCCTTCCAGAGCCCTAGTCCGAACCTCAAACCACTACACCACCCAGGCTCCCTCTCTGAGTAGCTGCTACGTTGCTTGAAAAATAAAGGTCTTGGAATAAGCTCCTGATTCAGACGGCTTCCCCATATGGCAGTCCGATGAAATTGGCTGTGAAATTTTGGAAACATCAGTGTGTGGAGGGGGCATTGACTTCATTCTGGGACAAAACTCTGCAGCAGGGGAGAAGCAAGCAGACTCTGCCCTTGGCCTCCCAAAGTCCTTGTGAGAAGAAGCCCCCCTCCGCTCTCTCTTGGCACCCTTGGGGTTTTCTGCAGGGGAGCTGTCTGTCTGCAGACCCTGGACAAGGGAGGGGGCTTTCAGGGGGGATTCCACCTTGCCCAGGTGCACAAGGTTGCAGCCATACAAGCCCTTCAAGGCTGGTAGTCTTGAATAGGCAATCAGAGTCTCCATGCTCTGGCCTCTCTCATTTTGACCTTCTTCCTTGGGACTCAACGAAAGGTATGAATGCTCTGGGGAAAGTGATGGCGCCCATGCAAACATCCTCCCTTCCCCATAGGAAAATGCACCCCCCTTCCTCTGAGTCTCTGCAGAGCGGGAAGGAGGGGGGGCACCAGGATAAGGTTGGCTGGACCAGGCCCCTCTGAGCATCGCCGTTGCTATGGCAACTGATTCAGAAATAGACTGCCGTTCTCCATCCAAGTTTGCCGTCCGGCTGGGCTGCTGTATTTATCCACAGGGGAAGCGTCCTGATCCATGTCTAGCCAAAAACAACCTGCCTTTGGACACTGTGCCAAGAGATGCCCCCAGGAGCTGCTGGCTGCTAGTGTCACCCTGGGTGGGGAAACCCAGAGGAAGGCCCTGAACTTCTAGCTTTTCATTCAGAGAGGGGGGGTTCTTTTCTAGACGAGGCAATAAAATGTGGATTGGTGCACAGTGATGCCAATTCGCAGCAGCATCCGTTTGTCTCCATTTTTTGGAAAGATTGCAGGCATGTGAAGCTATCCACATTTGTTGTTCAAACAGGCATACCTGCAAATCAAGTGAATCATTCACATTTTTATTCTCCCCATGTTGCCACTGCCAAACAGTTTTAAAAAAAAACCCTAAATCCAAGGTGCAGAAGTGCTATCTTTCGCTTAAATAAACAACACACACACACACAAAAGACCTTTTCATCAGCTCAGCACATGATCGCTACAGCAAAAATCCAATATGGTGGTTTTGGGCACCGCCTTGCTGGCAAGCTCCACCCACTGCACATGTCTGACCAATCAGCTATCCACTTTGCGAATGCGCAGCGATGTGATTCGGTTGTCCTAATGAGCGGGAGTGCACATTTCCCCCGCAGTTTTTTAAAAAGTTGGGAAAAGTCCCAAAATCTTTTATAGCGTAGTTTTTGGAGGTCCCCCCCCCCGCCCGCTCCTTCTGAATGCCATGATTCAACGTGGGATCTCATTAGGACAAATGGAATTCTCCTTGAATTCCTTGAGGAGTATTTTCACCATCTAGACACTATCTGTCAAAATACATTCAGCATCTTAAATAGCACAGTTGGAAGTTCAGACTAATACTCAGAATGGATTCACTCCCCACTCGAGATGGAAGAAACCGACCTGCACTGCCTGGTTGTCCACCTCCCTGCCCCATGTTATACACTGAATGAGCTGTTCCTTTTGGCTCACAAAAAAAGCAAAATGAAGGACAGAGGCAGTGGTGACAGGAGGCAGATAAAAAGAGGGGGGATAGAATCATAGAATCATAGAATTGCAGAGTTGGAAGAGACCACGAGGGCCATCCAGTCCAACCCCATTCTGCCACGCAGGAATCACAATCAAAGCATCCCCGACAGATGGCCACCAGCCTCTGTTTAAAGACCTCCAAGGAAGGAAGGAGACCCCACCACGCTCCGAGGGAGTGCGTTCCACTGCCGAACAGCCCTTACTGTCAAAAAGTTCCTCCTCATGTTGAGGTGGAATCTCTGTTCCTGGAGTTTGCACCCATTGCTCCGTGTTCCAGTCTCTGGAGCAGCAGAAAACAAGCCTGCTCCATCCTCAACGTGACACCCCTTCAAATACTTAAACAGGGCTATCATATCGCCTCTTAACCGTCTTTGTTCCAGGCTAAACATACCCAGCTCCCTAAGTCTCTCCTCATAAGGCATCGGTTCCAGACCTTTCACCATTTTAGTTGCCCTTCTCTGGACACGCTCCAATTTGTCAATATCCTTTCTGAATTGTGGTGCCCAGAACTGGACACAGTAGTCTAGGTGAGGTCTGACCAAGGCAGAATAGAGCGGCACTATTACTTCCCTTGATCTGGACACTATACTTCTATTGATAGTATCTAGATCAAGGGATGTTGTTGGGGTTGGCTGGGCGAGGAGCGACCCAGGCCGGGAGAAGATCAGAAGAGCCCTGGAAATGGATCCAAGCACCTAGTGACTAGCCTTTCCCCCCAGTAGCCAATGAAGAGGAAGCACAAGGAGACAAAAATAGCCAAGGCACCGTCAGAGGCCAGGAGATGTGGGTCAGCCTGGAGATGGACCATACTGAAGTCGGTGCTTCTTTTTCCAAGGCTGCAAACGTGCGAGTGCATGCTCAGGAGCAACCCATGCCAATCTCGGTAGGGCTTACTTCTGAGTAAACACACACAATTCTGCATGCACTTGAATCTGTGAGCTTCCTTCTCTGCAGGCCTTGGATCAAAACGGCTTACTTGCTTTCTGCAGTGTAGGGACAAACCTAATTTGGCTTCTGGTTGGTCTTTTTATCTCACTATAATGTTTAAGGGCTGCTTTGCCATATGAGGCTTCCAAAACTTTTTTTAATGTGTGTGTGTGTGTGTAGGGGGGTGTTTTTAAGAAGACAAAAGGGGGAAAAGGAACTACAGTGTAGATCAAAAATAATGCTAATAATCCACTAGCTAAAAATGGTGTTCCTCCTCTCCGAGGGATGCTTCAAAGAAAGCAATGCTGGAACAACCTTACTGAGATCAAGGATCTTTTAGTTGGCTCTCTCTCCCTCCTGGGAGAACTGGACTCTGCCAAGAACTGGAACATATGCTGAAAGTCACCGTTGGCACAACATGATGGTCACCCAAGGGGGGGGGGGCTGCCAAGTTGTTCTCACAAACTTTCCTGGCTCAGACTGCATTTTGAACTTCATATGCTGTATATTTGCAGATGGCACCAAATTAGGAATGGTGGCTGATACCCCAGAGGACAGGATCAGAATCCAAAATGACCTGAACAGATTAGAAAGCTGGACCAAAACTAACAAAATGAATTTCAACAGGGAGAAATGTAGGATACTACACTTGGGCAGTAAAAATGAAACACACAGATATAGGATGGGGGACACCTGGCTTGATGGCAGTGCATGCAAAGGGATCTGGGAGTCTTAGTGGACCACAAGCTGTACCCTTCTAGTCTTGAGGAAGCCAGGAACAACATGTGGCCAAAGGCCCCCTGCATGCAACCAACCTTGGCCATCTGTTGCAGGACCCATTCCTGGACTGGGAAGGGTAAGGGTGACCAGCAGCTGGAATGGTGGTCTGTCCTGCTGGGACGGGCTCCTATGGACACACGGGGCCCATTCCGTTTTTTTCTTGGCGGCAGCGGAATAAAGCAGGTTATCATTTCAGAATGCTGCATCAGGCCCTACTTGGCTAGCCCTTGCCTGAGCCCCATTTCTGCCCCCGGACTGCCCAGAGGAAGATCGGGGCAATGCCCTGCGTCGTATGGACTGCAGGGCTCTCAGATGGGGGCACGCCGGGTAAATTGCCTGTGTAGATAAGGCCTCACATGAGTGTAGATTTACACAATACCACCGGGGAACCTTTAAGGTGGACTCCAACTCCCAGAATCCAGGGCATTCTGGAAGTTGGAGTTTTGTTGTTGCATGCATTCATGTTGTTTCCAACTTATGGCACCCCTAAGGCGAACCTATCGTGACATATTCTTGGCAAGATTTGTTCAGATGGTGTTTTGCCTTTGCCTTCCTCTGAGGCTGAGAGAATGTGACTTGCCCAAGGCCACCCAGTGTGTGTGTGCCTTCAAACACCTGTTGACTTATGATGACCCCATTAATGTCTTTGGGTTTTCTTAGGCAAGGAATCCTCAGAGGTGGCTTTGCCAGTTCCTTCCTCTGAAACAGAGCCTACAGCACACCTGGGATTCCTTGGCGCTCTGTCATCCAGGTGCTAACCATGGCTGACCTTGCTTGGCTTCCAAGATCAGATGGGATCTGCTGCCTTTGGGGATGGTAGTAGGTGCTGGAATTCCTTCTTCTGCACAACCGTTAAAGGACAGGAGCTCTGTCCCTTATTTCACATGGTGCAAGTGTGATGCAGCATCTTCGCAAACTCTTTCCTTTAATACACTTTTTGGAATTTTTATGTAGCTGAAGCCAAATATCTGTTTGCTGTTTTCTCATTCCCTGGGTCACTTTGACTGCCCGCATTTCTTTGAACACCTGAAATCTATTTCAAAAAATTCAATGCAAGTCTTTAAGTTACTAGGAATTCAGGGGCTGAAGGAAAATGTCATGGGGGAGGGCAGATGAAAACTAAGACATCAGATGGCCAAGCAGCATCAGAATGCAGTCAAGATAGCAACAGTTATTAATAAGAAAGAATACACAAGCTAGTGGAGGCTGCAGCAGTTTGCTTTTGCCTGGGCCTCCTGGGAAGGGAGTCTTCTCTCCCTTCTGCTGAGTTAATTGTCTATAAACAACTTTTGCACCTTGAATTCAGTTTGAAGCAACTGAAATAAGATGAGGGCAAAGATGGGAAGTGGAAGGGGGAGAGAGAAACCAGGACATTTGAAAAGCAGCTGAAAAAGTGGAGTGAGAGAGGATTGATTGGGACTGTCCCTGCCAAAGTGGGGTAGTTGGAGGGTATCTCAAAATAGCCCCCAAAGTAGGGGAAGTCTTCTGCAAAAAGCTATTTCTCCAAGTTCTGACTGGAAGCCCATTTAATGCAGCATTTGGACTCCTGTAGTGCCTCTCCTGGGAAGTCCAAGAGCAGGACAGAAGCACAAGAGCTGCCTCCCTCCTCTTTTATTCGTCAGAATGTGTTAATATTAGCAAGGCTGTTCTGCACCCTTTCCAGAGTAGGGCAGCTGGTGATTTTCGCGCCTGGCAGATGGGCAAATCTATAACAGACTGCGAAGGGTTTATTCTTAGGCATGAATTTGGTGCATGCGTGCTTGAACACACACACACACACACAGAGAGGAACTGGGAAGAGGGAAACACATGATAACAAGCACACCTTTGAAATGTGCACAGTTGTAAGATGTGGAGCATTGTCGGGCTCCATGTACTGCTACTCCCTCCCTTCTCCCCTGAGCTTTGGAGGCCAGGGGGAATTGGGGGCACAGAAGGAAGGGAGCTGGGGCTGTTTGGCTTCTAGAAGTGCCATCATAGCTGGGGGGGAGGCATGCCTGTCCCATCCCCCAAAAGAGAACCTACCTCCAGCCTGGGAGGCCCCCTTGCACCGCAGCTGAGAGCGTGTGCATGTGTGGAATCCATGAGCTGCCTCCCCCATCTCCAGCACACTTTGGGTGACCCCCTTCCCCATGCACGGATGGCAAGCCCATGTGTCTGCAGGGTGCACCCATCTCCCTGCCTGCTCCTCCCCAGCCCTTGCCAGACACAATGGACCATGGGCTTGCCTGAGGGTGGAGGTGGGGAAGGAGGCAGCCCTCTGTCCCTGGCTGCCATGGGGACACCATGAGAAATTGCATTAAAAAGAAGTAAAACCAGCACCTTCTTTGGCTGGGCATAAAAGGAGGTCAAGGAAAACGCATCTGTATGTGTGTTTGTGCACCTTTCTATCAGCTGGGTGGGGAGACCCCCTTCGCTTT
Source organism: Gambelia wislizenii (assembly GCA_030847615.1). Classification (NCBI taxonomy): domain Eukaryota; kingdom Metazoa; phylum Chordata; class Lepidosauria; order Squamata; family Crotaphytidae; genus Gambelia; species Gambelia wislizenii. Next base: position 38,208,749 of record JAUMIR010000011.1, on the reverse strand, counting down.
TTGCTTGAACCAAGGCAGGGGGGAGGCAGAGAGAAAGAGAGAGAGAGAACCCAGTGCAAAACACACACCTGAATCAGATCCATGCCAACACACCCCAACCTCACTCAGGTTCCTGGTGAACTTGTTGGAATACCGGGACCTTTCACAGCACGCAGTTATAGTGCTATGGTTCCATTTAACTGTTATGGCTGCATCCTATGAAATCCTGGGGTCTGTAGTTTGCTGAGGCCCTACAACTCCCAGGCAGAGAATTCAAAAAATACCCCTCCCTCAGTTGCAAATCCCAGGATTCCACAGGACCATCTGTTACAATGGAACCATAGGGGTATAATTTTTTAGGATGGAAGGATTCTTGGTCATTGTACTACAATTAAAATACATGAAACGCACCATGGAGCGATTGCCTCATTAGTGAACAGGGGCCAGGGGCCTGGGGCCTGCATACAGGTGAAGCTCTACCCTCAGTCTACCCATAGACTTGAATAATCTCCCTTCCCTGGCAATTGAGCTTCCAGGCCTTTGCTACTAGGGTCTTGAATCCAACATCTCCTCTCCTCTCCCAAAAAGTCCCCCTGGTAGATTACCAATATTCCCCAACCCCTGAATGTCAGGCATTTCCAGAGGTGGAACCACTGCTGGCCATTATGCTGGGATGGGGTGATAATATGAATGAACAATGATGGACCTGACCCAGTTTTTTTTTTTTAAACCCACAGAGGTTTTTCTTGTATCTGCTTGGGGCACCATTTTTCAGCTGGCCTCATTGGGGTCACTTCCCTTGGGGAATACTGCTTGCTTCCTTCCCTGTTTGAGGAAAAGATGGCATGCAGTGCCTTACCACCACCTTCCCTGCCCGTTTGCTGGCACAGAATTCCTGGGATCAGAAGCAATGCCAGTTTCCTGAGAACAGCAAGAGCCGTGCAACAGCAGAACAGACTTCCCTCACAGAAGATGGCAGGCGCTCCTTTGGTGGAGGCTTTTCAGCCAAGGATGGAGCATGGCCCCCTCTCAGAGATGCTTGAGCTGAGAATTCCTGCATTGTTCAGGCATGGACTAGATGGCCCTTGGAGTCCCTTCCAGCTCTATGGATTCTAGGGAACCCGGGGTGTTTGTCATTGGTTGTCAACACTCAGGGGCAAATCAGTGGCCATCATAGTTAACAGATTCTGGGAGGCCTTAGCCCAGATCATATTGGGAAAATGCAACCTAGCATGCACGGGCGCATGGCAGTTAAAGAGTTAGATTGCATGTAAGGAATGTTTATGACTAATTTGCTGTTTGTTAGAGGTTTTTATAACCCATCTTCCAACATATCTTGCATCAAAAAGATGCAGCATAACTATAAGCTGACTGAATTGCACCTCAGTCAAGCAATGTCACTTAGCTACAGAATTGTGATGTTGCACAACCAAATGTGCCTTGATGACCAAAGTGCAATGTGCAGCATGCACAAACATGCAATCATGTCATGAGCGATGAGGTGTGACACACGCAGGCAATGTATAACCATGCGCCACGGCACCACATGTGTTAACTTTGGTCTAGCAACCTTCAACTCAATTGGGTATGGACATTGCGTCTTGGCCAAAGAGGAACAACTGTGTGCAGAAAGGATCTTAAGTGTTTGTAACACATTAGCAGGATGCTGGTCATTGTCTTTAAAAAGAAAAGAGAGATACTGAGACCCTCTCCAGTAGATTCAAGTGACAAGAATGGGGATCTGACTAAACATTCGGAGGAACTTCTTGATGACAGGAGCCATTCCAATGGAGGGGACTCCTTTGGCAGCTAGCAGACACTTTGTGGAAGGGTTTTAAGCAGAAGTTAGATGCTCAGCTCTCAGGGAGGCTTTAGTGGTGAGAGATTCCTGCACTGGTAGGACCAGAGAGCCCACGAGGAGTTCTTTTCCAACTCTATGACTCTGTGAGCCCATGAACTCCAGGTAAGGAGCATGCATGCAGGCATGTGGGGGGGGGGAGCGTACTGCTTGCTAGGCACCTCCCTGCATAGTGTGAGGGGGAGGCTACAGAGCCACACTCCTCCTCCCCCCTCATTGGTATATTCCCTCCCTCCCCCTCCTCACATAATACCCCCCAAGAAGCAAACAGGACAGCAGACAGCTAAAAATACCCCTTCCAGTTTATTTGGAATTCTTTCCACTGCTCCGGTGAGTGACAGGACTGCTTAAATACATTCTCAGCCAGAACCACTCGCTCATCCTATCGTCCTTGGCAGGGTCTGTGGGCCATGCAGCCAGGGAAGAGGGAGCGGCCCTACCACAAGCTCCCTCTGACACTCAGGCTGGGGTAGGAACTTTGAGGCCTCCCAGCAAGTTGGATCACATCCCTTTGGCTCCTTTCTCCCCCTGGGCATGTACGGCTGCTGCCTCTCGGGCTTCCTTCCTTCCTTCTCTCCCGCCATCCCCAAGAGCTCTCCATCCTGGCTGCCCAGCCCTCCCTTTGCAAGCTGACCTTCTTCTACTCGATCCTCCTGTACCACTCCAGGCTACCCATAATCCTTTGCAGCCCCTTCTTTGCCACTGCTGCAGCCAAGAAGGCCTGTTTCTGGCCCAGGCAAGGTGGTGGCACCTTTTGTCTCCAGACCCTGATTATGGAAACCTCCCCACACCCTTTCCACCACCCCCATCCCTAAGTGTCCGACCTGAGCTGCCATCCTCAGGCTGTTTGCCCCTGGTCCCAGTACTCCTCCTCCAACAGCACCCAGCAGCCACCCTACCACCCCCACCCTCTTCAGCACCCACCCTGAAAATCTGTATTTTGCAGTGGATTCCAACAGCCGGTTTGTGCGTGAGCAGAACACCTCCCCCTCCCTCTTTCGGACAGCTCTGAGCCTCACCTTTCCCCAAATTCTCCCCTCTGCACCACTCCCACCCCCACCCCTGCTTGCCCGCCACTGGCAATGCTCAGCAGAGATGCTGTTGCCCCATTAGGTGCAAGAAGAGGTGTGGCAGCAATGCCTTGCAAGGGGCAGGGGGGGTTGCAGAATTGAGGCACGTGGGGGGAGATGAGGAGAGGGGAGAGTCTCATTGGCCAAACTGCATGAAAGGTTACCGTTAACCTACAGGAGACTTGGCACAGCAGATGGCAAAGGAATTAGGGCAGAGTGGTTAGAGTAACGGGGATGGCAGCAAGAGGCAGAGGGAGGAAACCAGCTCATTTCCATGTGAGCACTGGCTGGGTGGCAGGTTGGTTGACAGACACACAGACAGACAGGAATGGGAGCGGAAGGGCATATAAAAAATACAAAAGGGTCTCGTGGGCCGCTCCGTTGTGGACGCCATATTGGCTGCTGCTGCTGCTGCCGCTGCCCACCTCGGAGGAAGTCTGCTGGTTTCTCAGTTTGGCACACAGGTCAATGGTGGAGGGGCCCACGGCACAGATGTGGCTGATGCGTGCGTGTCTGTGTGGGGTGTGTGTGTGTCTGTGTGTGTACACGTGTCTCTAACTGGCTTTTATCAAGAACACTTAGTTTAAAATCTTTACAAAGGACAAAACACGGCGTCTTTCCGTTAGTGTTTAAAGAACTAAAGATCTGCTTTTAAAAAAATGTCTTTTGGAAAGAAAAATAAAAAGGAGACAGACAGAAAAAATGGGTTTTCTTCTTCTTCCTCTCTGCAACATGAAGATCGTGAAGTGGGGAGGAGGGGGCACCAAGAGAGCATCTATTGGGCCCAGCACCAAGCCCAAGTAATATATGTGGGATCTGGCACTAGGGTTTTCAGGGTACCCAGGACTGGACCACACCTGTTCCTCCCCAGCAGCTGGGCTTGTGGACAGGATGGTGTTACCAGCCACTCCCAGCAAGAGCCCTGATGTGGCAGCTCAGCCTGTGGACAGCCTTTTAACCCCCCTCCCCATGGCACTTTGATTGGTAAGTCTCTAGTGGTAAGGAAGGATGGCTGGCCTTCAGAGGGGTGTGATGGGGCCCCCTTCCACCAGGGTAGGGTCATGTGGCTGCTGGAGACCCATCGGATTAGCCTCTCTCCTGCACGCATGTTATCCAGAGAGACTCAGAAGGAATCAGAGTTCAGAAGAGGCCTGGAGGCTTCAGCATTTTTTTGGGGGGGGAGCATTCCTCTGTTGGGGCTACGCTCCACGCGGCCACCGAAGCAGATTCTGCTGCCCACCGCTGGCCCGGGAGAGTCAAAGCACTTGATACAAATGAAATCCCCCAAGAGGAAGCAAGAGGCCCTGGAGGACGGTGGGGGGAACTTGTTACACATCCGAACCCCGCTGCGCCGGCTCCGGTGAAGGTAGGGGATGTGCGTGGGAGTGCCAGGGCACCTGGGCAGCTATACCCGGGTGGTGGAGTGTGAGTGGGGCAGCCCCGTACTGCTGAAGCTGGCGGCAAAAGTGTTGTAGGGGTGCAAGGTCTGGAGCCCCACCAGGGAGTTAGGAATCATGGTGATGGTGTTGGGTGTCATCAGGGGGATGTCGTCTGGTGAGCGGCGCAGCGTGAGGGTGTAGTCGGGCAAGGCAGTGAGGCGGAGGGCATCGTGGGGGGCCACCGCCTCGCAGTCCCCGTGGTGAGTCTGGTTGGCCTGCAGGGAGGGCCGCTCCTCCTCTGGAGTGTGGCCGATGTCGTTGGTGGCTGTAGCGTGCTGCGGGCTGGGCTGGCGGTGGGTGTCCTGGCGCCGCTTGTCCTTGCGGTAGTAGAGGGCGGCGAAGGCCAGGACGTTGAGGAAGAGGAGGGAGGCGCCCACGGCAATGGTGACACTCAGCTCGGTGGAGTAGTCCCGGGGGTTCTCCACCAAGAGCGTGCCGGCCCCCTCCTGCTCCGGGTTCCACTTCTCCTGGGAGCCCTCGCCTGTGTAGGCAGTGGAGATGGCCGGCCGCTTGGTGCTCCAGGCCTTGCCGTTGGGCCGGCGGGTGATGTGTGAATTCTGGGTGGAGTCCGGTGGTGGCACCTTGGTGGTGGTGGACGTGTAGTGGAACATGTCGTGGAGGTTGTACAGGTGGGGCACCAGGTGCTTCCAGAAGGCCACTTTGGTGGCCCGGTAGTGGTCCCGTACCCGGGGCTTCAAGCCGATGTGTAGGTAGAGTTGGTCCCGGGGGTTGTACTTCGACCAGGCCACCTCCTCAAAACGGTTGGCCTTGGTGTGGATGAACTTGGTATCCTGGGGCACCGGCTTGTTTGGGTCCCTGGCAGAAAAAGTGGGGGGCAGAGGAGGGAGGGAACACCATCAGCAACATGCCACAATGAGTCCTCAAGCAATCTGGACCTCTGGGGAGAACAAAACTGGCGCCGGAGGTAAAATGACCCCGAAGGCTGGGGGAGCATCTGTGTTGAGGCTAAGACTCAAATGGAAATGCTGAGCTCTTTTAAAAAGCACACAAACTAAAACTCATAACATCTGGCTAATTAGAATGACAGGAACATGTGGACTCTTCCACTGAAATGCAGAGGGGTGAGCGTAGTGCAGACTATGGTACTTGAACCCTTTGCCCACTCTATCCCTGCAAGCACCCAGAACCCTGTAGTACTCTTCCAAACACCTCTGTTTTCTTCAGCGGTTCTTCTCAAAATGGTGACAGGACGTGACATCACGTCAGTTCCTGCTGCCATTTTGAGAGGGGCTGCAAAGGAAAACAGAGATATCTGGGTTTGCTGGGAGGTGGAGTAGCCTGGGAAGGTTGAGGAAAAAATTGGCCCTTGGCCTCCAGGCAGTTGCCCATCCCGATTTAGCATGAAGGGAAGGGAGGCAACTCAGGGCCCTCCCGAAATCTGGAACGACAGTTGCCCTGATTACCGACTGCTGTAGCTGAGGCTCAAGGGAGCTGCAGTCCAAAATGTGGAGGGCACCAGGCTGCCTGCACTTTATCTGGTGGAGAGATAGGAGGCTTTCCTCTAGTTTCACAGGTTTTGTGTGGTCTTTTCCTGCCCCTTCTAAGAGGCTGGCACAATTATCCTGAGGATCCTTCATTCCCAGTAATAAGAACTTGAAGCAGAAATATGGCTGCTGTTTTTGGCCCACCCACTGCTGGAATGTGACCCCCAAGAATTTGGCCCTCAGGCTGAAAACACTCAGGCTACCAGATCAATCTTTTAGCAGAGATTGTTGAACATGGGATCTCCCATGTCTCCGTCTGGTCTGGCACAGCTAAACTAGGCTCCATGCCGCCTTAGCACTGCAGAGGTTATCAGATGTGGCAAAAACTGCATCAGAAGATTATGATGAGAACAGGAACCAGCGAGATTATCAGACGAGGTTGTCCTTCAGCATCCTGGGGGTGTAGTGCGGCCATGAGTAAGGCAACTCTTTTTATTAGCAGCTTGTCCCCGTCAATACAAAAGGAAAGCCTTGTCCGAGGCAGCGCTACACCCCCAGAAGAGCTGAAGGACGCAGGCGTCTGGTAATGTCGCCCTTTCCAGTCCGGTGGCATTCTTCTGATGTGGTTTGGAACACATTTTTTTGCTGCGTTCCACCTCATCTGAAAATCTCCTGAGAAAAGAACCATCCTTTCAAAGCACCATTCTGAACAGTCAGCAGGCATGAAGGGGAACATCCCAGCCATTATGCCCATTCCCCCTGTCCCCACGCTCGTCTTGTCCCCACTCTCTCCCTCTGACTGGGCTCTGGTCAGCAGAGGCAGCTGCAAGACATCCACGCCCCCAGACCTGAAAACCCTGCAGAAACATCTCTGGACCCACCGTTACCTGTCCCCTTCAGGAAGAAACCTACCCGGTCTTGGCAAAGTTAGTCCAGTAGGTCATGACCACGGCACTCAGCATGACGTCGTTCTTGGAGAAGTTGCAGGGAAAGAGGTCAGTGGGGCCGATCATGGGGATCCCGAAGACATAAGGCACCTCGTCCCCATGGGCCGCGTCCGACCAGGGCGGCTTCATCAGGCTCTGGCAGTGGTGGTAGAAGGCGTAGAAGTAGGTGGGGGAGCCGTAGCGAGCATGGAGGTCAGCGGTCACCACCGAAGGCTCCACCCACTGGTGGTCTGTGAAAAGGGCCACCAGGGTCTTGCGGCGTGTCTCCGGGTTGTCCCGGTCGGCCCAGTCTGTGTACATGAACTTGATGGTCTCGCGCAGTGTGTCTTTCCCCTCAGGGTAGCCGTACAGGTTGTCCACAAAGTTGGAGACAGAGTAATCGAAGTCGCTGCCTGAGACCCCATCCTCTGGGTCTACCACCCCCTCCACAAACTTGAGGCCCTCACCCTGGTTGACGCCCAGCATAATGTCGTAGTTGAGGAACTCGCCTTGCTCCATGAGGATCTCTGGATCGTCGGGAATGACATCCCCGTCGATGACGGGCCCGAAGGCCACGTGGTAGCGGGCCGGCTGAATGTCCTGCTCCACCAGCTCCTTGGCTGTCTTCTGCCGGAGGCAGTCCACCATGTCCACGGTGTCCAACACATTGCAGCCCACTTTGTCGGCCAGCAAACTGGTGTACTTGACCGGCTGGTAGTTGACTGCCCAGCTAGACAGTGCAGAGCCACTCTGGATGATGGCTCTCTGGAAGAGACCTGGGTGGGGATGATGCAAAAGGAGGGGAGAACACAAGCAATGCCAGACATTAACACCACGTGGAGTCTTGCAAGCTCACCCCTTGGCCGAGGACATTGTGAAGGAGCCCCACTTTCTCACCCCACCAGGCCTGGTTTAAGGAATTTGGGGGGGCCCTGCAACGCTTTATTTTTGTGGCCCCATATGTTTCTCTCAGGTCAATGTAACCTAACTCAACCTAAGCTATTCACAGTACAGGATATTCAGATTATTACTAATAATGTTTTTGCAGGAGGAGGGTTACGATGGCCCCCTCCCACAACGATGGGGGCTCCTGCAGCTGCAGGTGCTGCGGGGCCCTTAAACCGGCCCTGCACCCCACAATCGAGAAGGGGGCAGCAGCCAGCTTTGGTGAGACAGGCTGCTGAAGGTATGCAACAGTGACCATGGCTGCAGGACTTCTTCTTCTTTTTCTGAAATCCTGTGGGTTATATATCTGTGCATAGAACCCAAGGTTGTGCATCAGTATGCACTTTTCTTAAGGGACTGAAAAGGCATGGCTTGGTGGAATGGAAGGCAAAAGAAATCCCCTTGTTAGATGAGGGGTCATTAAAATTGGCTGATATAGCTTGCATGGATAAGCTTACACTTGAGTGAAAACGAAAACATACTCAAAAACACAACAACAAATGGAACCTATTATAGAATTCTGTAAAAATAGATGTACATCTTGAATCAAAAACCAAATTAGCTTTTATAACTACTATTACAGTTATAATAGGGGGAAGAAACAGTGGGGGAAATGAACAGAATTGATTTAGGAAGAACAATAATCAAGAACTGACGATGTTATCTGTCGGGTCAGCAACACTGATATTACCGTGAAGTAAATACAAAGGAACAAGGGTCTATACCTTATCTAGTGGGGTAATGCTTTATTTATTACAAAGTCGGTTACAGACTCAATGTGAAACATTTTCAAGTCTGGATCGACTAAAGAAAGTCAATTGGAAGTGAAGATACAAAGTTATTACTACAAAGGAAAACAAGAGACTGTTTAATATCCAAGAGAAAATATGGACATCGGTTGTTTGATATCTTGTTTGTGCTGTCTTTTTACAAACGTTTGCTATTTGATTTTGTTTGATAAAATAAAATTATTTTTAAAAAGGAGATTGCAAAAGAAAAAAGCTACCCTGCTTTTCTGTATTGTTTGCCCCATCCTCACCCCAGCAGCTTTAAAGAGCTGCCCCGACCATTTACAGGCTGAGAAAAGGAGGGGAAAGGCACCCAGGCTGCAGCTGGAAGGAGAAAGCTGATCTTGCAGGAGATTTGGGAGGATCACCTTGGCTTTCTTTCCCAGCTGCAAACTGTAGACAGCCAGGTGCTGCCTGGTCACAAACAGCTGCTTCCTGGGCAGCTACTAGCTACATGGGAAGGGTGGGAAGATCAGCCAGGATCAGACTGGACACGGTATCCGAGGTGAGGTCTGACCAAAGCAGAATAGAGGGGTACTATCACTTCCCTCGATCTAGGCACTATACTGCTATTGATGCAGCCTAGAATTGCACTGGATTTTTAAGCAGTTCCTCAAGGCAGGACAGTGCATTCTGAGCCAGTGGCATTACAATACCCCCCCACATACACACACATGCATGCACATGTGTGCATATGCACATGCACGAGCGCGCACACACACACAATTAATCTGGCAGCAGCCTTGCTCAGGCAAGACCCAAGTCCCATTCCCACCCACACTGCCAGACAAACCACACTGGGAGGTCCTGTTGGCCCTATGCCACCACCATGCCCCCTTGCTCCCCTCCCTGTTGTACATGGCAGCAACTTGGGGGTTAAGCCTGTTCCCAGTTAACCCTGTGCATCCCACTGCCACGGAGAGCAGCCTTCACTTCCTGCCCAGCTGGGCCCCGCTATGTGCCAACGTGGGCTCGGCCGAGCAGTGCATCCCCCCCAGTGGCACAAAGAGGCCTTTCTGCTAGAAGGAACACCAGCGGGCAAGGGATGCGCAGGCCTAGGAAGCAGGCCCACAAAGGCCCTGGGGCTGGCAGAGGAATGCTGGGCTGGGCGCCAAGGCCTTTCTCCACAGGGCTCATCCTGGAATACAAAAGGGACCCAGGAAATGCAGCCTCCACAGCTGAGGCGGGAGGGAAGGGGGCAGAGGGGCAGCCCACCCTCAGCCACAGCAGAAACCAGGCCGGGAGTTTGCAAGAATGACCCCCTCCCCAGGCAGAGAGGATCAGGGCCATTCCTGTTCGCCTTCCTTCTCCGCACCCCACCCATGATGGGCAAAATGCTGCCTCACTGCAGACCTGGAAAGATAGCTCTGTACAGCTGCCCTCTTTCTCTCTTTGCAAAAACCACTCAGCCCTCAACCCTACTTCATACCTTGCTGAACATCCTTGTTGCCTCGCGCCTACCTTCCCCTCACAACTGTTGTGATGAATTTGAGGAAACCAAGGTCTGCCAGGACACTCAGCAAAGATGCATTGAGAGAATGTCTGGATCCGCCAATTTTTTGTGACAAAATGCCACTGAAAGTCAGCCTCTTCACACTCTTCATGATCCTAGCTGGCGGAGCGTAGAGGCAACTGAGAGACTGAGCTTAGAACCACACAAGTCCCGAGTCAAAATGGTCCCCGTCAAGCCTTCCTTCCACAATACATAGTTATAGTGTGATGAATCCACTTCCACTGCCATGGGTGCATCTTGGGAATCCTGTGCTTTGGGGAGGCACTAGATTAGTGAATTGCAAACGGGGTGTGCCTTCTTTTTGACAAGAGCCAAATTAGAACCATTAATGCTGGAAGGAGGCAGTGCCCCCTTTCCCTGGTGATTCTCTCTGGTTCAGGAATTTACTTCTTTCCAGATGTTGTGTGACTGCAACTCCCAGCAGCTCTTGCCCAGCAGGGGCAAGAGTAAGGAACGATAAGAGTGGCTGTGATCCAACAACATCTGGAGGGCTCCATTCTGCCCACGCCTGGCCTTGCGAGAAGCTCCCTCAAGGCCTTTTCCCCCTTTGGGCTGAGGCTACATCTGCAGCACTGGAAAAGGCTAACCATCTTTCCACAGTTACCCCCCCCCAATCACGTGCTTCAGGGCCAGCTTAAATCTCTGCTTCCTGGGCAGCTACTAGCTCCATGGGAAGGGTGGGAAGATCAGCCAGGATCAGACTGGAGAAGTCATTAAAGAATGAATGCACTTGAAGCATATGCTGTGTTGAGCTATTTCGATTGCTTTCGTTTGATTTGTTCACTGCAAACAGCTGAAAGTCTGTAAATTTTGACAATAAACCTGATTTGCAATGGGGGTTGAATAATTTTTGATTACAACTGTATATTCCCCCTTTTCTCCAGGGAGCCCAAGGTAAACACATAGATGGCCCTCCTCTTCCTCCGGTGTTTTGATCCTCACAACAACCTATAAGGTAGGGTCAGGCTGAAAGAGACTGAGGGCTCCTCCAGAAAAGGCAAATGCATTGGGAGCCTGCAATATTTATTGTTGCAGCTCTTGGGAAGGTTTCTGTTTTTTTTTTTAAATATCCAAATAATATTTCTGTTGTCCTGGGCTATTCTCTGGCAATTCCTGGAACCAGCCTCAGCTTTTTCCTCCCATCATGTTTCTTTCACCTTCTGAGACGTATTGCAACAATATGCAACTGATCCTGCAAAGTGAATTTTTATGGCCCATTGAGGACTTGAACCCAGTTTCCCCAGTCCCAAGTCTCTTGTGTGGCTTCATCTGGCTTTGGTGGGCACTGGTGCGAAGGTATTTGACAAAAGTTGAGAGCCAAAACTTTGCTCCTACCACCTTGCCCAGCTGCCCCCCACCCAGCCAGCATAATAGACCATGGAGGATGCTTTTGCTGAATCTATAATACCAGGAGGCCTAAATACCCTCAAGGCATCAGATCCTGGAAGCTAAGCAGGGTCAGCCTTGGCTAGCACTTGGATGAGAGACCATCAGCACATATCAGGTCCCGTAGGCTCTATTTCAGAGCAAGGAACTGTCAAAACCACTTCTGAGAATTCCTTGCCAAGGAAAATCCTACAAAATTAATTGGGTCACAATAAGCTGACAGGCAAGTGGAAGGCGCGCACACACACACACACACACACACAGAAGCTGACTTGAGTCCCTTTCCCCCAAATGCTGCAGACTAGAACTTACAGCGCACGGGGAAAATGCCTTTTTAGACTGTCATTCCCAGAGTATCCAAGGGGATTCTGGGAGTGGCAGTCTTAAAAGAAGAACCTTCCCCAAGTCCAGAAGGACTGCCAAGGAAGCCCAGAAGGACTGCTGTGAGCTGTATTTTAGAGGAACTGGCAAAACCACCTTTGAGGCTTCCTTGCCTAAGAAAACCCTGTGAAACTCATGGGGTCACCATAAGTTGGCAAGCAACTTGAACACACACACACACACACACAGAGGCCCAGGCCTAAATATGCTAAAGGCAGCAGCAGATCCTGTCTGGTCTTGGGAGCTAAGCAGTGTTGGCTCTGATTAGTACTTGGATGGGAGACCACCAACGAATACCAGGTGCTGTAGGTCAATTGCCTACGAAAACCCAGTGAAATTTATGGGGTCTCCATAAGTAAACAGGTGATTTGAAGGCATGCACGCATGCACGCGCACACACACACACACATTTGACCTTGGTCCCTTTCCCTCAAATGCTACAGGCTAGAACTTCCAGAGCATAGGGAAAGGTGCTTTTTTGGATTGTCACTTCCAGAATCCCCCAGCCAGCATAGCTGGCTGGGGAATTCTGGGAGTGGCAATCCAAAAAGAAGGACCTTCCCCAATCCCAGAAGGACTGCCAAGGAGCACCAGGGGCTGTAGGTGATATTTCAGAGGAAGGAACTAGCAAAACCACCGCTGAGGATTCCACTCTATGAAAACCTAGTGAAATTAATGGGGTCACCATAAGTTGACAGGGGACTTGAAGACATGTGGACTCACATGCACGCACACACACACACACACACACACACACTTCCAGGGACAGAAGGTCCTCTGGCTGCATGGCAGTAGAGGAAATCCAATCTGCTCCTGCTGCCTCCCCCCCCCCATTTCCAGGGGCTGCACCCCTCTGCCTGCCATTAGCAGACCCTCCCGTTAGAGCCCTCTGCTCTGAACCCGTCCTTCCTCTCTGGCTCTCTCTCCTCTCCTGGCTGGCTCAGAGAAGCCTGTTTATTTCCCTGTCCCCGAGGGCGGCTGCAGCCCTGCATGTTCCTGCCAGCTTCATTTGCTGGCAAATCAGTCTCCAGCTTGAGCTGCGAGCTTTTTATAGGCTGCATAACAGCAGCAGCAGCAGGAGCAGCAGCAAAGAACGGGATGGGAGGTGGAGAAGGGAGGAAACAGCAAGAGAGCAGGGAGTGGGTGGGATTGCTGCTTAATGAGCATCTCTGGGGTTAGGTGGGGGGAGGCCTCCGTTCTGCAGACCAGAATCCAGTGGGAATCTTAAGAGCAATGCAGGAAGGAGAGAGAATATGTCTGAACGCTGGCCATGATGGGAGACCAGTACCCTCAGCATTTCCAAGCGTGATGCAGATGTGCCCCCTCCCTTCCTACACAACGCACAGCATTCTCTGCAAGCCTTTTGATTAATGGAACCGTCTGCCCTGTGCCACACACAACCCCCTCTTGCTCATTCCTCCCGGTTTCCATTTAAGCATTCCACATACAGGCACGTATACCCCTCTGGAGACCTGGGCAGGGAATGGGAAAACACTTTCCCTCCTTCCTCAAGATTCCAGTTGGCACGCCTGTGGTGGAGCCAAGGGCACAAAGCCACCTTGTGCCCCGGCCGTACTGCTGGCCTCGCTCTTGTTGCTCTGTGCCGCCTTCATTTTGAGGCCAGCTTATGGCAACTCGATTGCAGGCTCTTCTTGGCCACATTGATTTGGAGGTGGCCTTCCTCTTGGGCTGAGAGAATGCGACTTCCCCCAAGGTCACCCAGTGGGTTTCCGTGGCTGAGCGGGGTTTTGTGCCTTCAAGTTGATGCTGACTTAGGGCAACCCTATCCTAGGGTTTTCTTGGCTAGAGGAGGTCTGCCATCATTGGCTTCCTCTGAGGCTGAGAAAAAGTGGTTTGCCCAAGGTGGGTCTCCATATCTGAGTCCTGACATGCCAGAGTCCTAGGGCTTGTTTTCACAGCCAAATACCCCAGCTTGCCCCCGTTCCAAAGCCCTGCAGTCCGAACAACACAGGGCATTTACCCTGATCTGCCCCTGGGGCAGTCCAAACAATACCAGGGGCAGATATGGGACTGGAATGGGGGCAAGCCAGGATAGGGCTCAATAAAGCATTTTGAAAAATTACCTAGTTCACCCTGGTTTACCTAGGAAAAACTGGATCGGACCCCACATGTCCACAGAAGCTCATCTGGCACGCCGCTTCTTGCTGCCTCTGCCATCTCCCTGGCTCTCCCAGAAGCCAGGCAGGGGTCCCTCAGCATGTGGCCAAGGCTGCTCACATGCAGGGGGTCTGCAGTCACATGTTGCAGGACCCCTGCCTGTCTTCCATGTCAGTGGGGAAAATGGCGGTGGCGGCTTCAGCGGCAGGCTGGCATCCTGTGTGGACTCTGGCCCATTTTCTCCAGGGAAGGGGGGGAGGACAGGGACGGGCCACCTCTGCAACCAGGATATGCTGGCGGGGAGTATAGATGAACAGGGCCAGTTTAAGGGCCCCGCAGCCCCTGCAGCCACAGGGGGGCCTGTCATTAGGGGGGGCGTCATAACCCTCCTCCTGCAAAAAAAATTATTAGTAATAGTCTGAATATCCTGTACTGTGAATATGTTAGGTTAGGTTACAATGACCTGAAATAAACATATGGGGGCCCCAAAATAAAACGTTGCAGGGGCCCCCAAAATCCCTTAAACCAGTCCTGTAGATGAGCCCCTTGTTTGACAGTCATTGCTAACATTAACACTAGCCCTTTGCTCAGTGGGAAATAATAACACACAGGGACTGTTTCTGCAATCCCAGAGCATCAAGTGGGTCACCGAAGGCACTGACAAAAACTTCTGCGCCATCCAAGAGCCCACAAGTGCCCTGCTGGGATCCTTTGCGGTTAGACCCCAGTACAATAGACCCACTGGATCAACTGTTGAATGGTGGGTCAATACGGAGGCAAACCCAACAGACGCAATGTCTCTTCTCTTGTTAGCTCTGGGAACAGGACGGAGGCCCGTCGGAGAAGGTTACGTCTGCAGAACTCCACGTATGCAACTGCGGACCAGATGCCCTGGTGGGTGTGCGGCAACATCAGGATCCCACCCATTAGCGTTTTATATATAGATATTTATATACTGGAACTGTAGGAGGGAATGAAAACACACCCTCTTCAAGCATTGACAGAAATCTTGCTCCTACTTCAGTTTTGGCGGAGAGCGAGGTGACTGATATGAGGATCAAACTACGGAGAGGAGTTTCTTTCTCATCCTTTCTTAGTGTTTTGCCCATCCCCAGTTGGAAATGTTATTTCATGGGGGGAGGGGAGTTTGGACTCCAGCTCCCAGAATCCCCCAGCCAGCATTGCTGGAATCCAAAACTCCCCCCCCCCCATGAAGTAACATTTCCAACTGGGGATGGAGGAAACACTAAGAAAGGATGAGAAAGAAACCCTCTCCCCCACAAAGTAATGTTTGCATGCTGACTTTCCCCTTTAGACAGGATACTTTCTTACCTTCGGAGTGATGGGAGAGCGTGAGCAAGCTAACGCAGGAGGCGCCGATGCCTGAACCGAAGACGGTGATGCGCAACGGGTCGCCGCCAAAGAAGGCAATATTTTCGCTGATCCAACGCAATGCCTGGATCTGGTCCAGTAGCCCGTAGTTGCCCTTGGCAGCCTGGTCCCCGGTGCTGAGGAACCCTGTAGGGAGAGTGAATAAATACTGGCATAAGATGAGGCAGGCCTGCCCTCCACCTATTGCCCCTCACCCCCATATTCATGGCATGATGGGAAAAGGGCCCACCATATTAAGGCCCCGTTCATTAGCGGCGGCTTGGGGGGCATGAAATGCCTTGGTAGCGCATGCACAACCGATATGTCTGGGTGATTCATAGAATTGTAGAGTTGGAAGAGAGCACAAGGGCCATCCAGTCCAACCCCCTGCCACGCAGAAAATCATGATCACAGCATCCCTGACCAATGGCCATCCAGCCTCTGTTTAAAGACTTCCAAGGAAGGAGACCCCACCACGCTCCGAGGGAGCGTATTCCCTCCTTTGTGAGGGAGCGCAAGGCAATCCTGTTGCCACCCAGAGAAGGGCTGGTCTGAAACAGGCCACTTTGCAAGCAGGTAGATATTTCTTTTTCATTTTCTAAATCTGCATGTGATAAATGGGTATTCAGAAGATCTTGGCCAGGGAGCAAATCAAGTCACCATGAACAGTGAAGGGGAACAGCTCAGAAAATCACTCTTTAGATTACAGCTCCCATAATCCCCCAGTCAGCATGGCACAATGGCTGCAATCCAAATCCAGCATCCCACTGGCATTCCCAAGTAGAGTTGACCCACAGAGTCAAGGGGTTTTCATAGAAGTAGCTGTGTTAGTCTGTTCCAGCATAAACAAGAGAAAGGAGAGAGGGGGGATAAAAAGGAGGAACGCGGCAGCACCTTGAAGACTAATGGGCTTTTACTTTAGCATGAGTTTTCGTGGATATAAGCCCACATCTTCAGATGCACTTCAGAACTGTGCCTGAAGAAGTGGGTTTATATCCACAAAAGTTCAAGCTAAAATAAAAACCAGTTAGCCTTAAAGGTGCCGTGACATACCTTTTTTCCTCTCCCAGCCTTACTCCTGTTTATGAGTCAATGGGATTTACCTACATGTTGGCTGAGACCTTGCAGGGAAAGGCAAGGCGTAGTTTCGCCTGGGTGGAATTGTGTGCTACGTCTCCCCCTACCCCACCCCACCCGCACACGGGTCTCACAGTTCTGCTGTTGGGGGCCCAATCCATGCAGTGGATGAGGGGCATCAACAAATGCCAACGTGTGACAACAAAGGTCTCCTCCAGAGTTCCCAGAGGAAGGCAGTATTGTCCTGAGTCCAACTATTGGAGGACAGCTGGACATTTCTTGACTACCCCGTCCCCTCTCTCAGCCGTTCCATGGCCCTGTTGGGGCCTGAAGGAACATCTCATTTTCAAGGGGCAAGACGCTTGTTTGAGGGACAATGCCCTCCTTTTGCCTCCCCTCCCACTGCTAGCAACATCGCTGAAGCCAAGCCTTCTCAACAGGGTCTGATCCAGGCTGACTCATCCCCATATTTGGGGGGCACGTAACAGGATCTTCCTGCTAAGGGGATTTTCCAGGTTTGTTTGTTTTTTTAAACAAATCTTTCCAACTGGCTTTTGGATACTCAGTGTACACACACTCTAAGCTGCTTTTGGACACTGTTTAGGGGGGCGGGGATGGAATTTAATTTTTGTAAAAGTCATGATCATCATGGGTCACTCTGCTTAATCTATAGTGAAGGCCTCTGGGACTAGAGGATGACAAGCCATGTAGTGAGTGGGGTCTCGGCCACCAGGCAGAGGGGTTTGGGAGTCATGGCAAAGGTTAACGGCTGTTCAGTCACACAGAAAGGGTTAAATTGTACCAGTGACTTTGTTAGTGCATGTCTTTGTTTGTTTGCATTGGCTTGGCTGTACGATCCTGCTTGCACCAGGTTTTCTTTGTTTGCTTCTGCACTATGCAACCCTTGGGCATCTACCTTCCATTGGCTGTCCCCTGGGAGGGGGTGCGCCCCAGCCCTGGACCCCCATATACCCGCTTATGGGGAATTGCTTCACCAGCTGGGTAAAATTTCTCTGTTCAGGGGCTGGATCCATCAGCAAAAGGGCTGGAGCGCTTCTCTGCTGGGAGCCACATTTACCTGCGTGCATCATTTGCCACTAGCCAAGCTTCTCTTCTAGCAATCGTGTGGGGCAGTGTCTGGGACCAAGTGAACTCTTGGGGAGGCTGGAGCTGCCCCTAGTTCCAGAACAGTTTTCACTTTGGGGGCTAGCCATTTCCTTTGGGCTCCCACCTTGGATGGTAATCAAGGCAGCAAAATTTGCCCCCAAGGTAGTTTGGTACAAATGCAGGGGCACAGAAAAAAACAGAGGTGGCCACTGCCATAAGAAAGGGGAATCGTCCCATTTTGGGACAGAAGAAACAGTCCCACAGGAGGGCCAGGGCATGAGGGGGCCAAGGGTCAGAACAGAGGTATACCATAGCAATGATGGCAAGGACTTTTCCCCAAGCAGGAAAGATGCAACGCTGCCAACCTGCTCTGGCATCATGGCTACGCTTTCCCCAGAAGGGAGGGTGGCGTTCTTGCACCACCACCGCGAGCCTGTTTCCCAGAGGCGGCTTGGCTGCACCCCAGCAGGGACACGGGATACTCCCTCTGGTGCGTCTCCTTAGCGGCACTCGCCAGGCAGCGCTGGAGGGGGGAGTTGAGTAAACACATTTATTCAATATTTAACCGCAGATCAATATTTGCTCTCTGCTGTGCCAGGAGGCCTAAATGAGACACCAATTCCCAAGCAGGGGATATGGACCGTTTGGCTGGCCAACCATCACTCGGGTTTCGAGACTGAACTAGGCGAGACAGAGCTATGTTGGAGATGAGGCGCTGGGAGCAGGAGAGAGACAAGAAACTGAGCAAGGTTCCTCTTCTGTTTGGACCAGAAATCCCTGAACTCCCTCTCAGCCAGCATGCTAGGAATTATATTGGTATCCTTTACCAAAATCTGGGGAAGAAAGCTAATGTGGCAGCGTGGAAGGGATGAGTAGATTTTGGAGGGTCCCTCTTGCAGGCATCTATTCTCCTGCCCCAGGTAGAGCCGGCTGCTGCTGCTGCTTTTCCTTCCCTTCTGTTCCCGGCAATCGCTATTTTAGAAGAGTTTCTCCAAATGTGCCAAGGGAAGACTGCAAGGACACCACGGAGGTCAGTGGCAGCCTTCTCCCAGACAACGGTGGGTCAAGAGCTCTGAGCTCTCCCCCTAGCTCTGGGAGTCTGTCTATGGGGCTCTCCCTGCTGTCTAGAGATGCCACAAGAGCAGGGGGCATCGCTGAGGGCCCAGGGGCAAAAAGGTCACCATCTATCAGTGCAGGGACTGGGAGCAGGGCAAGAAGCCCCCCTTGGCTGCAGCCCTGGGGCAATTCCCCTCCAAGCCCATGGGTAGCTATGCCCCCACACAAACAAATGGAGGCCAGGGTGTGTCCCACTTCTCTACCCCATGTGGGAAAAGTGGCCCCTAGCCGGGGTCCCTCCCACTGGGCCCTGTTGATGACTCCAGTCAAAATCAACTGTGCCCATGCTCACGATCCGCCTGTGCCACAACCCCCCATGACAGCTGCCATCCCCTCCCCTTGGAGATGTGGGCCTTCACTCCAGGCAAGCGGGTCTGTGAGCTTGCCCTACTGGGAAGATGTTCTCTCTGTCCCACCACCAACACGGGGTGTTTGGGGAGCCTTCTTGGTTGCTGCTCCCATATGGTGGAACTTCTGCCCACGGGAGGCTCAGGTAGCCCCCGCTCTGCTACCTTTCCAGGCTAAGGCCCTTTTATTTAGGCAGCCCTTTGGCTCTTAATGGTGGCAGAAGGATCTCTAAAGAGGCTGTGTTATGTTTTTTAATCTTTTTAAATGTCTCCCAAACTATTTTAGTTTACTGTTTTTAACAGAACTGTTTATGTAATGGTAACTTAAACCGTTGATCTCAAATAATAGGGCTTTCACTGTTTTTTGTTCCGATTTCTTACAAGCTGCCTTGGGTTCCCCGTACCAGAAGAAAGGTGGGATAGGAATTAAAACACTCAAACATGGCAGGATCCGTACCCAGCACTCCCACGCGGTAGTTGAGGGTGATGACGATGACATTTCCATAGCTGGCCAGCACGCTGCCATCAATCATGTTGCCCGTGCCTTCCATGTACGATCCCCCGTGGATGTACACCATCACCGGCTTGGCTCCGCTGTCCCGGATGTCTGCAAGGGGGAAGAAGCTAGAGACAGGACCTGAACAGAACCTCCTTGTTACCTCCCAGCCTGCTTGGGCCACTTGTGGACAGTTTCTGTTGGGGGGAGAGGTGCAACGACGAACCCCTCCGCCAGCCCAGTTGCATCTGAAGCATGTATGTACTCACACATACCCCAACCTCAGGGCCTTTCGGCTGTTGCCAGGGATTTCCAAACTTTTTTCTTCTGCGTGTGGGGTGGCGGGTGGGGTAAGGAAGAAGCACAGCAAGCAGCCAGTGTAAAAAATCTGCAAGGACTCGGCCAATGCCACAGTCCACTTGAGACTCAAAATGCTAGGCTTCCAGGCCACACCCAACTGGCATGGGCCAGAGCTCCTGGAACCAATGTGCCATCTCAGGGAGACGTAGCGGCTGGCGTTTGCCCAGAAGGAGAGGCAAGCAGAGGGGGACTCAAGCACTGTGGGCCCTAGGAGAGGTTGTGGTCTGGAGAGATCAGTGCCAGCTGCGAGGCACAGCGAGGGGAAAAGGCAGGGAAATGGGGAGTCACGCCCCCCTATTTTCTTGATAAGTACGAAGGGGGGCACTGAAAGGAAGGCAACCGGCCAAAGTGTCTCAGGATGGATGGGCCAAGGCAGTGACATCCATGTTAGCAAAGCAGTGAATCCATTCCAGGTTTTGGCTAGGCTGAAAGCTCTCCAAGGTGCTGAATGTATGATTTAGGAATAGGGTTCAGGACCATGGAGAGTGCCTTTAAGGGCTGGGTTAAAGCCTGGAGTGGATTTGCTGCTCCACTGACATTGCAGCCACCAGCTGCCACTCACTGGCCAGGGGAGACAGGCAGCAGCCGCTTCTTTTCTTCTTCTTGGAGAAATTACTGCTCTGCACAGATCCCTGGCAGCAAGGGTTCACACCAGCTAGGCTCTGTTTCTCTCCTCCTCTGGTCCCTCTTGCTCTAGATGTTGCTCACGGCACCTGGCGAATGTGTGGCCCCTCTTTAAAACTTGAGCAGGAGCAAGGAGCAACTCACCTGCCAAGGGCTACTCTTTTTTAGGGCTCTAACAAGAGAGGACATGAGCAGATGGCATTTTTCACTTAACAGTCATGTGCAATGCTGCTTGCATATGTGTGCCTGAGGGCAGTGGTGGCTGAGGCCTATTCAGGCTGGTAGAACAGAGGGTGAGGCCCCGCCAGCAGAGCCAAGAGGGTCACCAGAGGTACTGCCAGGCACATGTCGTTTGCCATCCAGCCGTCCTCCCTTGTGAGAGCTAAGTATACCTTGGCAGAGAACCTGCACTGATGAGATGTAGTGTTAGGGTTACATTCAAAACGCTTCCATTGCACAACACCAACTCATTGCAAAATTCTGATGGAGCACAACCAAATGCACAACACGCATCAATGCACTGTGCAGTGATGCACGCTGTGGAGTGCCCAATGACAAATGCATAACAATGTGCAATACGCAACAACCCCAAAATGGCACCACCTGTGCAACTCCGCTTTCTTAATTTTGAGCAGAATATGTCCACCACACATCAGCCAAACATGTCCAACCACTTGCATAACGGAATGTATGCATGTGTAAGACACAAACAGGATGCATGCCTTCATATTCCTCTTCTGGATGGTAGGAGTGTTGAGAGCGGGGATTAGATTAGGTAGATGCTGTCCTATCTGCCCCAAGACAGGACCCCACCCCATGATGGGGCCATTGTTTCTACCTTCAGTTTCTAGCAAAAGGAAAGAACTTTGGCACTGAGTACACCTTCCTAGAGTGGTGGTATTGCATAGTGGTTTCAGCATTGGACTAGAAGCCAAATCCTTGCTCAGCCATGGAAACCCTCTGGGTGACCTTGGGCAAGTGGCAGCCATCTCCCAGCCTCAGGAAAAGGCCACAGCAAAGCTCCTCAGAAGAAACCCAGCCGGGAAAACCCTAGCAGAGGGATGCCATTAAGTCTGAGTTGCCTTGAAGGCACAAAACAACAACAAGGGTTTCTACATGACACTGGCCGCGTGGCTCAGAGTTTGAGTGTTAGATGAGGACTTTTGTAGACCGGGGTTAAAATTCCCGCTCAGTCATGGAAATCCCCTGGGTGACCCTGAACAAGTCACACTTTCTCTTCCTTGGAGGAAGGCCATGGCAAACATTCTATGAATAATACATCTAGCCAAGAAAACTCTAGGACTGGGCCACGCCAAAAGTTGGGGTCAGTTCAGAGGCATGTAACAACAGACCTCTTTCTGTAGCTCTTGCTGAGAAGGAGGTCTACTGCAGACCCTTAGCAGACCTTAGCTTCCTTGCAAGGGCAGACTTAGGTAAGGGGAAAGCAGCACAAGAAGCCAGAGCTCCTTCCTGGCTATAGGCCTGAGCTCCGTGCTCACCCATTCTGCTCCGATGCTTCACTGAGGACTTCCCTTCCACAGTTGCATCTCCTGACCCTTTGGTGATGCAGAAAGCTCACCTCTTACTTTCCCTTTTGGCCAAGCATTGGTCAGAAGGGAACAGAAACACCCCATGCCTCACTTCTCTGATGGGAGGTGGGTGCAACTGGGACTTTGCCCACAGGGAGGAGAAGTCAGATCCACCGTGCACTCCTCCTCACTCCCAAATCATTGACAACCCAACTGGAGGAACGTTTGTGCATCTGTAAGCCATCTGAGTGAAAGGGCCAGGGACCCTGCCTGGGCTTCCCCTGGTATTTTTAGCAACATTCACAGTTCCCTGCTCTTCGGCTGTTTCTCTAAGGTCAAGTAACTCCAAATGGGGCTTATCTCTGCCCTTCACAGTCCTATCACACTTTCATGTGTAAATGTGGCACCAAGGCAAATGTGTCACTTGATTATGATCCTGAGGAGTGGGGAGAGATGGGGGGGGGAGATGAGCTGCTAGGTGCTTTTTAAAGACAAGAGAGGCGGCTGTTTTCTCCCTGGCTGGCTCCATTTCACAGATATTACATGGGAGATGACAATTCCAAGATATACCCCCGCCTCCACAGTGAATGTCAGCAAGAGTTGTCATAGTTTTGGATGCCAGGCTATAAAGGCACGCAAGTAATAAACTGTTTCAGGAATGAACTTATGTTTGCAATCTGCCTGTCTGTGCCCAGCCATGAAAAGGGGGTTGCTCCTTGTGTTTGGAAGAGCAGTCGAGGGCCCTGGAAATCAAACTCGGAGCGTGGCTTCTGGCTGCAGCCTCTCTGCCTTCCCCAACAATCCCTGCTCCACCATGAGCTCCATCTTGGCTCAGCATGCACAGCCATGTCAAAGGAAGTGCCATCATCCACACTCACACGGAGTGATGTGCGGAGGGGCCTTATGGTTACTGAAAAAGCACCCCCACCCCTGTCAGACTCCAGACCCTGCTGGGATCTTGGACACATGGGCCTGCCCACCACAGCCACCGTCCCAGTCGCAAGGAGAGGCAGAATCACCTCTTGTGCTGACAGTTGCCTCTGCGCCATTCTCAGCAGCTGCCAAGGTTTGCATGTGTGTGTGTGTGTGTGTGTGTGTGCATGCATGCCCACATGCCTGTGCATGCATGCCTCCAAACAAGGTCCTGTTATGGTACCAGCATGATTCTCTTGCTCACTGTCCCTTAACATCAGGGGCAACAAACCAGGAACCGTGCCTACTTGCATGGCAACCCCACTTCCCCTCACCAGGCCAAAACCCCTTCTGACCCATCCCCACTAGGCCTGCCCTGGGTTCAATGTGTCCATCTGAGGGGCTTAGGCTTGGCCCTCAGGCTATCCTTGACAGAAGAAGAGGCAACCGGGCAGCCACAGATGACCACAGACAGGGCTTGGCCTGGCCTCCAAGGCGCAAGAATGGCCAAGCGAAAAAGAGCCGTGGCATGTTCCTCGTACCTGGGAGACCCTCTGCCCCATGTGCAAAGCTGCCACAAGCCAGTATGTCTTTGGAAACCCCAGTCTGCTGTGCATGGCAGAGGGGTGGTGGAATCCAAAAGTGCAGGGGAGCTTTTGTCTGAGGGGCCAGGAGAGGGAAAGGGCTGTGGCCCCTGCCTCATTTCCGTGCCTGCTCATCATAGCCTTGGAGTAAGACCATAGTGCGGGGCAGTGGTGGGTGGGCTCTGGAGGCACACTCTCCCCCTCCCATTCCCAGGCATCACTGCGGGCCCCTTCCTTCTTGCTCTCTCCCCACCTGCCAAAAAAGCAGGCAGAGGCTTGGAGAGGACGACCGCACCCGCGTGACCATCCCGTCCCATGCAACCGGGCTCAGCGCGAGGAGGCAGGAAAGACACACAGAGCTGGGATTTCCTGGGATGGCAGCGAATGAGGAGCGCGCATGGGAGAGCCAGAGAGAGCAAGAGGAGGATGGAGGGAGAGAGACACAGAGAGAGAGAAAGCAAGAAAGAGAAAGAGAGAGTGTGGGAGAGCAGGTTCATGCAGCGACAGCCACCTGGCGCACACAAATACCTTCATCTTCATCCCCGTCATTATCCGCTAAGTCCTCGCCCTGTTTCTTAGCGCTGGAGCCTGGGGACCAAACATGAGGAAACAGAACAAAAAGGAAGAGGGAAACAAACAAACAAACAAAAAAAGAAAGAAAACAAAAAAAGAGGAAGGAAAAAAAAGAAACAAAAGAGAATTCAAAAATAGCATGATTGCAGAGAAAGAGGGCACGCTACCTGGGCAGCGCTGGGCTGTGTGCGTTAGGGAGGTCTCCACGCTAATGCCTCCTTTGGCCCCCTCTGACCTCCAGAAGCAGCACCGAGGGGAGGGGGCTATGAGGGGGCCTCTCTGGAGCAGCTCCCCCCTTTCCCCATGCCCAGGGAAAGGGGGTCCAAGAAGCTTCTCGTGACAAGAGGGAAAGGGAGGGACAAGGAACGAAACCTTGCTTTCGGGATGCCAGTCTGCCCATCCTCTGTCTGCTGGGATGGAACCCACAAGAAAGCCTCTCTCTGAGCCATGTACACAATCACACTCCTGTTCCCCTCTATGTGGGTTTTTCTTTTGTGGGGCGGGGGGTATTATTCCAGAGCTGGCCTCTGAAACGCGGTCTTTTAAAAACACCCCTTGGGGGATGGAGTTGGCACAGTTCCTTTTGCTTGCCAGTGGGGTATTTTCAAGGCAAGAGTGCATCTCCTGACAGCATGGGGAAGTTACCCCTCTCTCTCTTTATTTGGAGAGGCAACCCCCCCCAGGCTGTGGGTGCAGTGGAGTCAAACAGGAAGACCTTTGCCCGCCGCCCGCCTGCCCGCTGCTGCGTTGGCTCAGATGCTGTGCAAGCGCAATCATGGCAGGTTGCCCATGGGGAGGAGGGAGGCGTGTGCGTGTGCATGCACGCTGGTGTGCGCATGCTCACATGCATGTGGCAGGAGCGGTGGTGGGGCAATGGGCTGTCCCAGCACAGGGAAGGAGGCCAAAGGCCGGTCCCTTCCAGAGTCCAGTAGTGGGGTGAGGCAGGACTCTTCCACACTACACAATTGTATAGGGCTATCCTTCCACTTTAATCGCCATGGCTACATCTCATGGAATCCTGGAATGTGTAGTTTGGAGCTTGCTGGCAGAGACTGATAAATACCCCTCCCTAAACTCCAAATCCCAGGATATCATAGGCTATTGCCCTGGCAATTAAAATGGAATCATAGGGCTATAATTTAGCAGCGTGAAAGGACCCTTAAATTGGTGTTCCAGTCTGACCATCCTGATCTTCCACTTTGGTGCTTGTAGCAGGGGGGAGAGGCAGCGCTTAGGACTTATAGGGACACAGAGAGTCCCCTTCAGCCACCAGTTTGTTCACCCAGAGGGGTCCCCAAGATTTTGGACTATGAATCCTTGGCCATCAGCCATGCTAGCTGGTGCTTCTGAAAGCTGAAGCCCCATAATATCCTGGGAGGGCCAGGCAGGTGAACTGCTGACCTAGGCCACCTCCTCTGACTGACAGCAGCTGTCTGGGTCCTTAGGTAGACTGAGATCTCTCCCATTTCCTATGACACCTGACTGTTTTTGGAAATGCCATGGATTAAAACCTTGTGTGTGCCAATCTTATGCATGATGTGTTGCCCCCAGGGGAAAACATTTCACTTCAAACTTTTTGGGAAAACAAACTGTCACCTTAGGTGACTTGCAAAGGGGCTCATGGAAAACAAATTCTACAGGAGATTGACTTTTTTATATATATATTAAAATAACAGAGCATCCATCATACATTTCAGGGTATGGAAATGAACCATAGACAGAATCAAAGGTACAGTCAGAGGTGAGAGGAGAAATTAATACTTGAATTTTTGACATTCTGCTATGGATGCCTACTTAAGACCTGCAGACCATCTTCCTAGCTTCTTTCTCCTGGACCATCCTGACCCTCCAAATGCAGATAAAAACTGGGAGCCTCTTAACTTTCCACGTCCATCACTGGAATGGCTGTCAGGGGACAGCCGCAACCGAACCTTGGCTGAGCTTATATCAGAAGCATTTGCTGGCTGGGAAACAAGTGAGCCAGAGGACGTTCCGAGAGAGACACCGTCTCCGGAAAAGACGCAAGTGGTCTGGGCTAGCAGTGGGGTTTCTGCCCGGGAGGACGGGGTGGCTGGTTCAGCTTGCAGCTTTTGCAAAGACAGAAAAGGGGCCTCTGAACTCTCAGCTGAACCACAAACTGAAGGGAACAGAGGACAGCCTCTTCCCACTCGGCACAGATATCATTATGACTTGAGCTTCACTTCCTGGGCAGGTGGGAGATGGGGCAAAGAACAAAGCAGTGCCCACCCCCATCTAAGTAGAGTCCTGGCCTGGCAGCTGAATCTTCCTTCAGCCCTGGCAGTGGGAGCCATCCCTCCACCGACCTGTAGGCAGTAGTCCAGTCTTTTGGGGCAGGACAGTCTGTCCGGCATGCACACAGCCCTGTCCTTCAAGGGGGAAAGGGCCAGGGGCTTAAGGAGAACAGCTGTGGAAGCTGCCCCTGCTGCCCTCCAGCCTTCGTTGCCAAAGGCGGTTGCCTCACACCGCCTAACAGTAGGGCCGGCCCTGCAAAACACATTGAAGCTTCAGGCTGAGGGCAGAAATGAGCCGTGGGCGATGCCAGTGGGCCGTGGCACTTTCGACACACCCCACCAGCCCCCAAAGCTCGTGGCGATCAACAACGCTTGCCCGACACCAGGAAACCTGTCCAGGAGAGCCAGAGGCAGGAGGAGCGCGGCTCCATAGAGCTGCAAGGCAGGAGAGAGGCTGGGGCCGGGACAAAGGCCTCCTCGGCTGGACAGAACAAAGCTCTCCTGTCTCCAGCCGCTGTTCGGATTCCGGGCCTGCACCATCACCATGGCAACCAAGGCAGAGAGGCTGCATTTCTCATCAAGGAGCACCAGAGTTTCCCCCGCCTACGCTGGGCACATCATTGTCCATTCTCTTTCCTGCTGCTGCTGCTGCTGCTGCTCCGCCTCCTCTCCCTCCCTGCC
Source organism: Gambelia wislizenii (assembly GCA_030847615.1). Lineage (NCBI taxonomy): Eukaryota > Metazoa > Chordata > Lepidosauria > Squamata > Crotaphytidae > Gambelia > Gambelia wislizenii. Next base: position 38,181,872 of record JAUMIR010000011.1, on the reverse strand, counting down.
ACCCAGCCCCCATGGTGGGATACTGGGACCCATCAAATACATCGGAGGTGGGCCACATCTTGCTTCTCAGCTCCGTCTCCCCTGCCTCCAGTCTCTGCTGGCCCGCCAAACAGGCAGTTCCAGTGTCTAGGTTCCTGCAAGGGAGGGAACCTTTGAAGGCCAAAGAAGTGGAAGAGGAACCCCTTCAAGGCCTGCTGTGTGTGTGTGTGTGTGCATATAGATGTGTGATGCCAAGGGACCAGTGTGTGATGCTGCCCCTAAGAGCCACTGCCAGACACCCTGGGAGCCTGCCAAAGGATGAACGAAGGCAGGGGAGAGGTAGCTGCTATGCCAAGCTAAGGAGGCAGCAGCAGAGGGGCAAACCTTGGCCAAAGCTTATCCTGTGTGCCGGAACAGCAACGCAGAGAGGAAGTGCCTGTCCTATGCTCTCCTGTCCACACTGCAAAGCATGGCAAGCCATCACGCTAAGTCACAGTTAATGCATTGCAGAGACAAAATAAAATGCAGGCACCTGGGCTGTTTAATCACTGGAAGCCTTAACTCTGCCCCACTGCAACCTCCAAAGGGGCTCCACAGCCCTCCTCCCCTCACCCTCTCTCTCACACACAAACACCCACGCAGAGACTGCCTTAGCATTCTTGTTCTTCAACAGACATGGCCAGATAGCATCACCAGACGACTTAACCTATGGGCTTCTAGACTGCTGATCCCCACCAGGCTTGGTTAGAGGAATTATTTTTAAAATCCTGACAATATTTCTACCTAAACATGATCCATCTGGAAGCTGGTGTCCCGTGGCTAAAGCTGAATGGAAGCCCTTGCCAAGGAGGAAGGGAACAGGGCGTGCGAGCCATTCCGGGGAGCTTCGTGGCTCCATGCCCATTTGGCCAGGGCTTAGAGGACAAGAGATTGCACTGAGGGCCAGGACTAGGAGCTTCTCCACGGTGGCACTGCAAACCGCCCTTCCCTACCCTGAGTGCCAACTAGAGGCAGGGCACAGGCAGGCCGCCTCCAAGGGAAGAGCAGAGACTTTGAAGCGGGTGGTTGCTGGTGCGGGGCAAGAGCAGGCAGCCCCCTCCCTGGAGACCGGCTCCCAATGCCAGCTCCCGCCCTTTGCACTCCGAGGGATGCTGGATGAATAGCCAGGAGGGAGGCAGTGACTGGCACACCAAACAAGAGCAAGAAGCATCCCTTTGCTTTGCAGTGCCACCCGAGGGAGAGAGAGTGAGTCTCTAGGTGGGACCCCAACCCACAGTGGAAGCAACACAGCTGCTTTATTATGTCCTGGGGCAGGAAAGAGGAGGAGAGACCGTCTCGCCCCCACCAGCCAGTTGCAGGGAGAAGAGGGAGCGTGCATGGAAAGAAAGGGGAAAGGCGGTGGTGGGGGGCAGCCTGGTGTGTAGGTGTGTTGGTGGTGTGCGCACACAGAAGAAAGGTGGGGGGGCAGCAGCTCCACACAGATGCAACACCAGAGCAGCGATGGCACGCACAGCAAGGTGGCTCCCATGGCAACTAGCTTCAGCTGTGTCCCTAACACACGCCCTACATATAAAGCTAGGTGGGGTGGGGGGCAAAGCTGCGCAGGGAGGAGGAGGAGGAGGAGGAGGAGGAGGGAGTGCCAGGGAGGCACCATTTTGCTTGGAGAAATTTAGGAGACAGGTTTCCCCATCACCCATTACTCTCTTTCTTTCTGGCTACACTCCCTGGTCTGCTGCCCTAGAAATGAGTTGGCCACCAAGGGCTTTCTGTATTCCACATTTTATGCAAACCAAGTGGGTAATACAACAGGGCAGTACTTGGGATTGTTGGGATGTGTGCAGGCGGGGAGGGCAAAGGCAGTGGGCATCTGTACTTAACTGGGAAGGATAGCCCTGACCAGAGTGGGGGCGTCTTCCCACACAGCGTGGGTGCTCGGAACGGAACCCGAGGGCCAAAAAGCACCCCAGGACGATGCTCCTCAAGACGAACCGTGGCCTGTGGGCCGGGACAGAACCGCCACACTCTGTGTCCAGAGGGGAGGGCCCTCTCCACCTCCCTCCCAGAGAATGAGGAGGGGGACGTTGCTGTGGCGTGGGGCAGGCCGGGGACCCCCTCGTGCTCGCTCTCTTCCTTGCCTCTCTCTGTGCCCCCTTCTGCCAGGCCCCCTTTCCCCCGGCTCCGCTACCTACCTCCTTTCCTACATATTTTCTTGTTGGGTTTTCGGGCGCATTCCTTGGAAATCCGTTTTACTGTAAAATGAATAAAAGACTACAAAATAACAGGAGGCTCCAGCGGACGGCCTGGGCATGCAATCCATCCTTCCCTCTGCCCACCCCCATCCACAGCTCCCTCCCTCCCCACCACCCTGCTGTGCCCCAGACACAACTCTCCCCTTCCCACCCTTGTCCACGGCTCCCCCGACCCACCCGTGGGGCTGACCACAGGGACAGGAGAGGGAAAGGAGGGGTGTTGCTGCTCTTGGAGGAAAACTCTGGAGCCAAATAAGTGTGCTGGAAGGAGAGGGGGAAGGAAAGGTGGGGGGATGCTAAGCTTGAAGCTGCCACCTCACCCCCAGGGAAGAGGTTGCCAGCTCTCCCCAGTGCTGCTGTACAGGTAAGAGGCTGCCCTCCAATGTCCCATCATCTCAGCGGCTGGCCTCCCTACGCCACCCCTTGTGGTGAGGCTGAAAAGACACGTGGGACCTCTTGATACTTACGGTTTGAACGAGGTGACCCCCCCTGCAAAGGAAGCGTTAAGGCAGTGGCAGCCAGCCTCACCACAAAGGGTTCTGGCTCAAGTGCGGAGGGCTGTGGGTCTACCCCCCCTCCCCACTGCCATAGGTCACTCTCATTGTTGGCCATGGCACCAAGGAGGGGGGGAGAAGAGCCACCCCTGCAAATTCAGCCCAAGTCCTGGCAAGAGTCCCACCAGAAGCAATGCTGTCCCAGCACATGAGGGAGAGAGACTGAGAGAGAGAGAGAAATTGAGAGAGAAAGAAGGCACGCACACCCATGTGTTCCTCCCAGCCAGTCCCTACTGACTCCCTGCTAGCACATAAAAACTCAGAAACAGAGTTTGGGAGTGGGGGGAGAGAGACAGAGAAGGTCAAGGAAAGGTTTCGCCCCAAACCGACAGACAGACATCAAGGCCAAACCTGGCCCCGGGCCCCCCCACACCAGCCACTTGCCATGGAGATCTGCGGTCAGGCCGGAGAGTTTTCTCATCTTTTGCAACACAAAGAGAGGAGCCCATAGTAATGTGGATGAGGATGAGGATGAGGAGGCCATGGCTGGGAAGGCGCGATGGGCAGAGGCAGTGCGCAGGTGAGAGGGTGAGCAAAACAGCGAGGAGAGAGTGAAAGAGCCAGAGGTCGTGGCAGCCAGGGGGAGCAGGCAGGGGGAGCAGAATGGCACCAGAGGAGCATCTCCACACACAGATGGGCATGCGCAGGGTGAGGAAGGCAGGGCAACACTGGCATGCTGCAACCACATGAGACCGGCTACTGAGAGAGAGAGAGAGAAAGAGAGGGGGGAGGGAGGGAGAAGAGAGAGCGGTCTCTCCTCCTGGCTCCCCGCTGGGGACTCACCATCCTCCGTGGGGATGTAGATGTTGAGGTACAGGCAGTCCTCGTTGGGGTCCTGGATGTAGGTTGCCACAATGTCCAGGTTGGAGGTGAACCAGACGGGCAGCATGATCTCCGGCACGGCCGTGTGGATGTTCTGCGGGCACACGGGGGGGAAGTGGGTGGCGTTCCGGATCCCCGACCAGGAGGAAGGTGGCTCGGGGGGCATGAACCGCTTCTCCCCGATGGGGGGCGCCGCGTAGGGAACCCCCAAGTACTGGTCCACGGGCCCCAGGATCTCGCTGGGCAAGGGCACGCGCAGCCCGCGGAGCTTCCCGTAGTGTGTGTTCACAGTGGGCGAGTAGGCCTGGCTCTCCATCTGCACCACCACCGAGGCGAAGCTGAGGAGCCACAGCGCCAGGCGAGCCTCCCAGCCAGCCGCTGCCACCTCAGTCACTGGTGAAAAGGGGGAGAGGAGCGGCGGGCATCGGAGAAGTGACCGCCACATGGTCTGGGGAGGGCAGCGCCAGACGCCAGGCCTCAAGCAGACTCGTGGGGCTCACAGAACCCCCATGATGGAGTGGGAAGGCCTCCTGGGACACGATCTGGCAGGCAAGCGGATGGGCGGAGTGGGCCGTGGGTGGGGGCAGATTCCTTCTTTAAAGCCCCCCACCGGCTGCCAACAATCTTGCCTTTCTAGCTGGCGCCGCTCTCCAGAGATGGATGGCTCTGTGAGGAGAAGGAACAGAACAGAGAGGAGGTTAGTAGGGTGGGGGGGGGAGATTGGAGGGGGGCAATTTCTGCCTCGCCAGCCAAGTGAAACCTGCATCATCACAAAAGGAGCTCTGAGTCCTGTGGAAAAGTAGGCTCTGACAACCCAGAACTGGCAGAAGCCATGAAAGGATGTGCAGGAAATCAACAGGTAACAGAACCTCCTTGTTCAAGAGCAGTGAATGCCACTGGATACCAGGGGGCAACAGAAGGAGCTGGCTGTTGACTTCATGCCCTACTTGTCGATTTCCTGGAGGAACTTGATGAGATCCTTTGGGAGACAGGATGCAGTACGGTTTTTCTAGGCTGCTCTAGAACATTCACAGCCACCTGTTTTCAGGCCAGCTCATCACACAATAAAACAGGCTAAAAACAAGACTGAAGGCACATCTGCTCCATTCCAGCAGCCTAGCCCTTCCATTCTTCTTATATCAGTGGTCTGTCATTTCTTTCCCTGAAGGACTTGAGCCCACCCCAGGCCTCCCTCAACCTCTCCCCATATTGCTGGGTGGGGAATTATGTAGTTCCCCCCTCCCGATATTGTCGGAAGGCAGTTTCCAGCATCCCTCACCATGGACGATGCTGGCTAGGGGGTTGCTGAGAGCCGCTGTCCAACAAGGTCTGGAGGGCGGCATGGTTCTCACCCCTGCCATAACAGAACCTTAGCTACCCAGTGAGACGGCCTCAGCAAGAAGAATAACCCTTGAAAGAACCAGCTCAGGAGGAGAGCAGCCTTTGGGAACAAATCCTAGTTGGAGAGCCTGGACCGCCAAGCTCCTTCTGCCTCCTTGCTCTGAGAATAAGACATTGGGGTCTCAAATGGGGAGCTTTGGCAGCCCAGATGCCTGCTTGCTCTCTGGGCCCAGCAGCCAGGTTCTTGAGCAGGCAAGCTTTGCAGCCCTACTCCTTGAATGGCCACAGAGGCATCAGCCTGGTTAAAGCAGCTGACCAGAGAAACCACAAGGAAGCTGTCTTGCAAACCATGTGAAACACACAAGCAACACCCTTCTGTGGGCCTCAAGTTCCACTTCTCCTGGCTGAACCCCATGTTTTCTCCTTCCACTGCCTCTTCAGATGCTAGCCTAGCTGCTCCGGAACCTCAACCAACCACGGCCATCATTTGCCTTCCACCCTGTTTGGCTCTGACCAGAGCTTGGAAAAGTTCCTTTTTTTGCAGTACGGCTCCCAGAATCCCAGAGCCAGGATGGCCTCCTCTGTATCAGTGAGATGTAAAGAACTAGACGTGTCCAAAGCATCACTCTACGCTCTGAAGTCAGAATGTGCTTCCAGGACAGACTTCTATGGTGCAATTCCTCAATTCCACTCACAGAATTTTATGCGGGATCCAGATATTGTCTTCTACTTTAACCTCCTCCCCTACCCCAAAATACACCTTGATCGTGACTTTTATTTTTCTTCTTAATATTAAGAAGAATGGAAAAGATGGAATAACTCCAGAGGTTCTTTTGACTAGTATAACCAGAAGCCCTCTGCCTGGACGAACCACTAAGAAAACTGGGTGGTGATGGTGGTAGTGGTGTTACTATTAGACTTTATACCCCACCTTTTCACCAAGACTGGGGGTCCTTCCACACTACACAATTATAGCGCTATGATTCTACTTTAAATGCCATGGTTCTACCCTATGGAATTCTGGGATTTGCAGTTTAGGGAGAGGTACTTAGAATTCCCAGCCAGAGAGGTCTAGTGCCCTCCCAAACTACAAACCCCAGGATTCCATCAGACGATGCAGCCGTGGCAATCCAAGTGGGATCATAATGCTACAACTGTCTAGTGTGAAAGGGCCCTGAGACTCATGAGGGGGGCTTACAAATTAAAATACAATACAGTTAAAACTTACAGAAGATGAAAATTTAAAATCGAATTAAACTACCAGCAACATTTTTTAAAAATTAAAACATACAATGTTAAATAGTATTTTAAAACAACAACAACAGTGGAGTTAAAAGAATAAAAACAGTACAACACCCTCTTATAAGCCCTTTCTTTAAAAATCTTCCTGTGAGAACTCAGACAACTGGGAAGGGAACGTTAATGGAAAGCACATTATCCCATCAAGTACAGCCCCTGAGATTTTCTGGAGGGAAATCTGGGGCAGTTAAAGCGGTAATACATCTGATGTAATTTGCAGGGTAGAGGCCGCTGAGGCTGGCGGCTCCCATTTCAGTGGGGAGTAGACAATGCACTCCTGGTTGTCATCCTAACTTTAAACAAGTTGCCAGACTCTACCTCCAAAATAGATTCAGCAGCATGGACAGTTCCTTTAAATTCCAGACCAAAACCTGGCATGGATTCACCACCCCAGTGACCCAGAAACCAGCAGATGCTGCTGTGGAGATGGGACCTGCAAACTGCACTTATGGGCAGAGGAGTGGATGTTGCAGATCTGGCTGGCAATGGAGTAACTGCTTACGTGAGTTGCTGGTCCAATCCAGTGAAGCTTTCCCACTTTATACAAACTTTATACAAACACTTGAACTGTGGCGGGGCTGTTTTTTCTCAGTGGGAAATAAAAACACACTCTCTGTACATGCTCAGATGAAGCAAGCATTTTCCAAGGTGTCCCAAGCAGGGCAAAGCCACAGTTCTCTCTCTCTTTCACTCACTCACTCACACACTCACACACACACATCCCAAACAGACACAATCCAAGTTCTAAAGCAGCCGGCATGCAATATCAACCCACATTTGTTCCATACCAGCAAACCACCAAGCTGCCTTGGATATCTCTTACTCAAATTCAGAACTAAGTCACCGGCCCAAGAAAGACAAGTCAGAGCCAAAGAAGAGGCCGGTGCATTTTTGTGTATCTCATATCTTTCCCGGGAGCCTCATGCACAAAGGGGACCTCCTTGGACCACTACTCAGATCAATATTTCCCTGGGTCACTTTAACAGAATATACATATTTGTTTCTCCATGAGGCTCAAACCCTCCCAGTTAGGCCTTGCCTGCACTCAGGTGCCTGACAGCAAATAGCATCTTTACCTCCAGCTGGAAACAACTCAGCAACCAACACCCACCCAACACACACACATATACTCTCGTTGCATGAATCCCATTTTTCTGTTTTCATCCTCCATCAGTCCAAATCATACTTTCATATGTTCCACTCTTCCTCATCCTATATTGGATAATGGCTTTTCCGTGCCAGGACTTTTCAAAGTTTGCTGCATTTGGCAGCGCAAGATGCATTATTGTAAGGCAGCATGCATTATGGAGATGCCCATCGGGAGAGGCCAGGTAGGCAACACCATACATCCTAAAGTAGACCAATCTATAGGGTTTCAAGTCCTTCAGCATTCTTCAGATGACAGTGGCTCGACAGTCTACAGTACAGGAAATCTTGGCTCCAAGTTTCTTTGGTTGGCAAGCAATGCTTTTCAGAGGAGTTTAATAAAAACAATAACCATAATGCGCTTTTTAAAAAATCTGGTATTTTATTCATTTATTTAGTAAACTATTTCTGTCCTGCCCTCTGTTGTGAAATCTCAGGGTAGCATACAATTTAAACAATTTAAGGCAACAGCATCCCCTGCCCTGCACAGGCTCAGATCGCACCTTCTGGGTGCTTTTCAAACAATACCAGCAGCACCAACCTCCTCCTGCAAGGAGCATTTCAGCCCACGGCCAGCACGGCTTCCCCCTTACATCAGCAAGGGAGTGGAACCATGGAACCAAGTCCGTGTGACGCCTACAAGGACGGCAATGCCTTCAGGTACACAAGAGGAAGTGCATACAACACCACAAGGCCACCTTGTGGCGCAGATTCTGGCGGGGAGAGGCCAGCTGGACCCCCGTTGCTCGGCTCAGACAAGCGATGTTTCATCCCACCCACCACTTCCCCACGCTGCCCGTTCGGTGCATCAGCACACGGCATCTCGGTTTTTGGAAGCTGGCAGAGAGGTCATCCCTGCAGGGGAGACCACCCACAAGGACCCAAGGGAAGGGACAGGAAGCCCACACCTTCCATCTGTACCAATTTGGCAGGGGCAGTCCCGATTAATCCTCTGCCCTCCCACCTTCCCAGCTATTTTTAAAATGTCCCAGTTTCCCTCTCCTCCCATTTTCTCTTTTTGTCCCCAGCTTACTTCAATTGCTGCAAACTGAGCTCAAAATACAAAACTAGTTTGTCCCAAATTAACTTGGGAGCAGGGGAGGAGAGGAGGTGCAGAATCTTGCCCTTCTCCAGGCAAAAGCAAACCACTGCAGCCTCTCCTAGCTTGTCTGCTCTTCCTCATGAATAACTAGATAGGAGAGATGTATAATAACGAGATAGTAGACGCGTCCATGGGCAGAAATAACATGGAAAGAACAGGGACAGGACTTTCTACCACTGTAGAGAGACAGACATTGACAATGGCTCATGCCTCTCCTATTTGCTATCTTCACATTCCCTTGGCCAGTTTGTCTGCCCCTTTTCTTTAGTTACCTAGCGAGGGGAGAGGAATTTGCACTCCGGAGGGGGGAGAGGAGGCGAGGGGGTGGTATCTTTCCCTTCCCAGGGGGCTCAGGGAAAAGCAAACTGCTGCAGCCTCTCCCGGCCTGCGTGTGCTCTTCCGCATTCAAAACTTTTGCCACCTTGTCCACACTATGATGTTGCTTGGCCACATGTATCCCAGTTTTTTCACCATGAAATATGAGGGGGTCTGGGAAGCTGGCCAGTTTGGCAACCCCAGGGTCCACACTGGGCAACCCAGGGGGAGAAGCTCTCTGCCGGGCAGCTCACCAGCCTCACGCCTCCTCCCCTGTCGTATGGAGAAGCATAACCTCACACAGGGTTTCCTGCCATGGGGCAAGCTCTGAGCCTCTGGGGAGAGGGAGGCTGGGGAGGCTGGGAGGAGGGACCTTCTTTTCCTTGCACCAGGCAGACGGTTCTTTGTGGGGCGGGGGGGGGGGGTTGTCCTCTGCCAAGACACTTCCAAATTACTGGAGCATGAAAAATGGGCCTGCTGCAGAAGTAGCTCTGGGCAAATGACACTCGCTGGGATCGAGGGAAGGAACGGAGAAGGAAAACGATCCGGAAAGCTGCTTTGGACTACGTCCAAGCCGGGACTGGGCCAGCGGGGAAACCGGAATAGCAGCAGGGAAGTGGAGGAAGAGGCGCGGGGGTCAGGCCGACAGTGGAGGCAGGAGCCACCTAGCCCAGCATCCTGCTTTTCACAGTGCCCAGGCGGCAGCAGTGCCGCCACCACCCCAGGAAGGCCACAGGTAGGACGTGGGGGCAACTGCCCCCTCCAGCTTGTCTCCCCCACCGACTGGCATCCAGAGACAAGCCGGATTTCAGTGTTGCTGGAGGTAACACAGAGAGCCACAAGCAACTGGGTGGCGTGTCCTGATTGCTGGGGGCAGGAAGGCTGCACAAGGACCATCCAGGTCTCCATCTACCAGCCTGTCTGCATCCAGGGAGGACCTGGGAGACGGGGCCTCCTCGGAGGCTGCTCCTGGCCTTCCCCATTCCCCATTCCCCAGCCAGCAAGGGCCTTTTTATTTAAACATGCATTTGGTGATTAGCAAAGTGTGCAGAAGATTGCATGTGTGTGTTTTTTAAATGGGGGTCTGTGTGCTGCATTTTTATCTCTATTGTTACATCTTTTCAATGATTTTATATTGTTGTCCATTGTAAATTATGGGTATTTTAACATGATAGCTCAGAGGTTCTTAACCTTTTCTTTACCAGGGACTCCCTTTAAATATCTTTGGTTGCTGCAGACCCCCAAGACTTCACTCAAGATTAATAAAATAATAATAATAATAATAATAATATCACCTAACAACAATAACAACAACAGAGGGACTGGAGGTTTTCTGGTGAGGGGAGAGCATCCAGAAGCCTTCCCCAAAACTGTGCTGAATTTGGAAGAGAAAATTATTAAAAATGGGACCCCACCTTGCTTGCTCTCAATAGCTTGCAGTGGTTTACCACAAACATTCAGTGGCAAGATGCTACAATACCTTTAATGCAATCAAATGTTTGTTGAAAAGGATTCTCCCGTGCCTGCCCATCCCTGCCCAATGCTGCCAAATTTTAGAAGTGTAGGGGAGGGAGGTTTGGCTTGTAGGGGTGTGTGTGACAAACTTGACCAGCTGAAATTTTTAAGAGCCACTTCTCCCATCTCTGGCCCATCTCGAGCTTAGTGGCAAAATTGTTGGGAGAAGATGCTGTTGTCACACAGCTGACAATTGATTTTTTTACATTTATTTCAATTTAATTCAATTTATATCCTGACTTTCCCTGGTATGACACCCAAGGCGGCTTACCATAAAGTTAAAGCAAGATATGGCTAAAAACCTGATGATACAAAAGTTTTAAAACCATTAATTATGGTGAGAGTGTAGAAAGGTAAAGAAGTTTTGGCTTAAAGTTAATAAGTATATAGAAAAAAAATTGAGAATCAAAATTACTGAGACTCAAGTTGTAGCTATTAAATATGATAAATCTAGAAGGCAGAAGAAAAAAACATATAGAAATCTGATATGTTACTTGGTAATAGCACTGAGACTAGTTTTTGCAAGAAAGTGGAAAATAAATAAAACACTGTAACAACATGTATGGATTGGATAGAAAAAGTGATGGAGCTGGCAGAAAAACTGACTAGAGAAAAGGAATTCAACAGTGGTTTTTATGAAAACTTGGAAACCATTTATAGAATATGTAAAACAAATAGGGGATCCCAGTGTTGGTGGGTTTGAAATTTAGGATTTTTAGAAAATAGGATTCTTTCCCTTTTTGGTTGGCTTGTTTGTTTATGAAAGAATGTTTATTATTGTCAGTGAAAACTGATAACTTGAATATGGAAGACAGTAGATAAACAAGGAGGAAACTAAGAAAGAATTAGAGAGAAGTGGGAAGTCTCATATAAATTTTTAAGAGGGGGGAAGGATGCTGGGGTATCCGTTGTGTGTGGGAATACTTGTTTGTCTTCGTTTTTGTATGTCTATGTTTATGTGTTTAAATAATGAATAAAATTATTTTATCGGAAAACATTAATTAAATGTTCATGTTAAAACACTACTAATGAGGCTGCAGGAGGATAAGCTCCCATCAGGAAATCCCACCCAGGGGGGAGAGAAGGGACCCCCACAGGGAACCTGCCTTTGGTTCAATCAAAGACTACAGTGGAGGTCCTGTGTCATGTGTTCCCGGCGCAACCGCTCTGCGCATGCAGCTCCGTGCCTCCCTGTGCCAGGCGTCTGCCAAGCTCTGTGGCACCACTGCTGGGCTCTTCAGTGCCCGCGGAGGCAGAGGAGAGGAATGATGGAGGAAGAGACCGGGCTGTGGGGACAACCTCTGGTTCCTGCTGCAGTTCCTTAGTGAGAGAGGGAAGAGAGGCAACAACTGCATTCCTCTCCTTCTCCCTCTAGCAAACTCCAAGAGGGGCAAGGGGCAGTCCTTGCTACCTGATCCCTCCCGGATGGCTGTAAGGGGCTTGCACTGTGTTCAAAACAAGACACAGAAAAATGCGTGGAGTGACATACGTTGTTAACAGGATTCTGTCCAACTGGTCCATCTGTCTCAGTATCCATCTGCTCTGGATGTTACTTTTCAAGACTGCAACTCCAAGCAGAACTCTGTTCTACTGCAACCGGAAGAAGCTGCCCAGGATCTTTCCTACTGGGCAGTGTTTCCCATCACTTGCTCCCCCATACCCTATACAATGGAGAGGCAAAGCAAAGGCCTGGATCTGTAGCAGCTAATGGCCCCCATGTCAGTGGGGAATTGAGTCCACTTTGGGGTTTAGATAGCTTCAAAGGAACTCTCCAAGGTGCTGAACCTATTTCAAGGGTAGAATTCAGCACCGTGGAGAGCTCCTTGAGTTAACACTATGGGTGGATTCATAACCACAATTATATGGGAGTCACCAGCCACCACTGGCTGGGATCCTACCAGTGCAATATACCACCAGTTGCACTTTTTCCCAAGGTCTCACAGCAGCAGCGATGAAGTGAAGGCAGACAAAAGCCAAGATCCTGTACATCACATTATAGCGTAATAGTGCCACAGTGGAACTATGCTGCAGCTGGCCAGTCAGCACTCCCCAGACTTACTGCCCAGCTGCTGTATGCCTCCTACAGCCATTCTGTGCCTACTGGAGACTGCAGGGGGGGGAGTGTTGGAGTAGCATCCGGCTATGTCCCCATAGCCAGATGCACAATGATGATTTCATCTGCTGAAATCCACTGGGGTCCTTCAGAGGTTTCAGAGGATGATGTGATCATTTTGCATTGGGCTAAGAAACAAAGCCCGGCGTTTCTCCAACATGCCCCCATTCTCCACCAGCCATGAAACAGCCATTTATGTATTTATTTATTTATGCAATTTCTATGCTGCCTTTCTCCTAAGGTGGGACCCAAGGTAGCTTACAGAACAATTAAAGTAACAGCCATGGGTGGGGTGGGTGTGAGCTGCAGTGGCTCAACGGTATGTTGGGAAGGAGCTTTGATCATTATGAAGGGTGGAAGGGAATACCAACCTCTGCAACAGCCTAAAGAAGACATACACTGGCATAAATAGGGGTTATGCCTGCATATGCCACTGTCAGAATACAACCACCAGCTGCTGCTATTGAGCATCCCGTTCCTCCAAGGCCTTACCCTTTACTGCCTCTTTCCTCCTGCTTCCACCAGCTCATTTATGGCATCTGAGTGTTCCAACAGGATCCCAGTCCAAGTACCGGCCCTAGGGTCTTGAGCATGCAAAGACTACATTGAGCCATCCTCGGTAGAAACTGCCCTGTCCCTGCCCAGGCCATCTGCTTGCCTAGGCAGGTAACACCTACACGTCCCAAAGTTCTCTTCCACATCCTTCCTTAGCTGCACAGCTCTCCGCTGCTTCCCTCTGGTTCTCTTGCAAGTCCTACCCTGGAGGAATGGAATATCTTCTTCCAATCTCAATGGAAAGGAGCCCCAACTCAACTCTCCCAGGGGAGGCAATGGCAAATCTCCCCACCACCGCCCAAATGAAATTCTCCTAGTTGTTCATGCAAGTGCTTTTTTGGGGGGGGGGGTGAATTCACAGCTTTTGATGGCAAAAAGCAGTCAGGAAATTGGCAGGCTGTTCAAAATGAAACTGGTGGGCCAGGATGGGGTTTGCAACATGGAGCTCTTCCACACAGGCCAAATGCATTGGGAGGTTGAAGAATTTGTTGGTTTCTTCTTGTTGTTGTTGTTTTAAAAAATCTATCCAAATGATATTACTCTTGACCTGAACTTTTTCTGGCAACTCTCAGCACCAGCCACAACATTTTATTCCCACCCTCAAGTAGTTTTTTATTATTATTATTATTATTCTGAGACTTATTGGAACAAAAGGTCTCCTCTTTGTCTCCCTTCTCTGCTTTTTAATTTTTTTAAGTGTTACAGTGCATGAATGAAATTTCACTTTTGCACTATTATACTATAACTCCAAGAATTTTTAAAATATTTTTTAAGAGGACAAATTTGCCTTTCAAACCATTGGAAGATCCCCAATGCAGATCCAAGAAATTACTCCCAACACCCACCCACTACACAAAGAATGGAAAATGTGGACACTGTGGCAACCACAACCAGCAAAACCGAAGGCCGTCCAACATGACAACATTAAACTGATCTGGACTTGCCTATGGCCAGGATGTAGTTGTGATCATGGGTACAGAGGCTGCCAACACACTCACTCCCGTGCAAAAGACATGCAGGGGTACTTTACAAAATTTTGTTCTGTAATTAACAATAACCACTTTTATATAATTTTTATATAACTTTTTAATATACCTTTTATACAACATTCATATTAATTTTATCTGTTTGGTTTTAACTGTTCTTTATTTTTGATTTGATCTGTCAATTGTAATAAAGAAAGTAAAGACATACAGGGGTTAACCTTAAAAGACTTAAGAGCGGCTCTTTCCCAGCATCTACGCTTAGCAGTCTGACTGCTCGGGAAATGTGGTTTCCCAACCGTAAAAAGTCTGGATGGATTAGTGAAGGCCACACAGTCCATTCGTGCAATAGGGGAAGAGGTTTAAGGAAAAACAGCATCTAGAAAGAGCCAAAAGATCGGTGATGGGCTGAGAACGTTTGTTGTTGTTATGAGGCTGTATCCACAGTATACAAATAATCCAGTTTGAAACTGGATTATTTGCCATGGCTCCTTCCTATGGAATCCTGGGATCTGTAGTTTTACAAGGTCTGTAGCCTTCTCGGCCAAAGAATGCTAGTGCCTCACCAAATTACAAACACCAGGATTCCATAGGAAGGAGCCATGGCAAATAATCCAGTTTCAAACTGGATTATTTGTGTAGTTTGGATACATCCCCCTGCAATATAGGGCAGGATGTTTGAACCCTGGACTAGGAGTGTGAGAGGCCAGGGTTCAGATACCTGCTCAGTTCTGGAATCCCACAGGTTGGCCTTGGGCAACTCTCATCCTCTCAGCTCCAGAGGAAAGGAATGATAGATCACTGCAGAATGAATCTTGACAGCCACCCTGGTGTAGAGATTTGAGGGTTGGATCATGACCCTGGAAGATCAGGGTTCAAATCCCCACTCAGCCATGGAAACCTACTGGATGACCTTGAATGAGTCCCACTCTCTCAGCCTAAAAGGAAGTCCATGGCAAACCTCCTCTGCAGAAATCTGGCCAAGAAAACCCTATAATAGGGTTGCCAATAGGCACAAAACACCAAATGTATCGGATAAACCAAAAACAAATAAATATTGACACCTGGTTCCACCAGTCCAGAGGCTTCCTCCTGCCTGCCCACCACAGACGCTGAGACTGGACTCCTCTTCCCAGAGGCCTTTGAAGCCACGTATCCCTCACCAGGCAAAGGCCCTGCGTGATGCTATTCTAGCACTAGTGCTGCACGCTGGATGGATGGAAAATGGTCCATCTTGGCTGCAGCAGAGTGGCACCTCCCTGGCTCCTCACAGTTCTCTGTGGCAAGATGGCAGAGAATCCTGCCCCTCTTTCCAAGCCTTGGCACCAACATGTACGGAGCAGATGCTCCGGCATCACGGCGCCAGGCTCTGCCATGAAGGTGCCCACGATGGGCAGCTGCTTCCCACACATGGACAGCACACAAATGCCACAATCCCTGCAGAAATGAGAACTGCATTGCTCAAGAAGACACCAGGGAGGAAACCACTCGCCCCCCATCAAAATAATCCTGTATGTTCCCCACTTGTCACCTTCCTGCCCAGGGTGCGTGTGATGGTGGTGCAGAGGGAGGGAGGTTTCTAGACCTTTGATTATCTTGGTTGCCCTTCTTTGGACACATTCCTTGTCAATATCCTTCTTGAAATGTAGTGCCCCAAACTGGACACACTATTATTTTTATTTCTATCCCACCTTTCTCCCAAACTGGGACCTAAGGCAGCTTACAATATAAGTTAAAACAGAATACAGTCAGATCCCCGTATCCATGGAACCAATATCTGCAGTTTCAGTTATCTGTGGCTTAAAAAAATAAAGACAAATAAAAATAATTGGTATATCGCAAGATACATTGTAAGATGATTACTATGTAGATATTTCACTGATATATAATAAAAAATAAAATGTAAAAAAAATAAATAAAGACACATACCATAGAGCCACACTGGAAAATGCCTAGAGAGATGTCTTCTCTAGGCATCTTCTAGGTCCTCCAACACAACTCTATGATATGTTTGTACTAGAAATCCTTTATTTTAGTAGGTTTCACTATTATCCATGGTATCTGTGGTAAGTCTGGGAACCGAACCCCCATGGATACAGGGGGTCCAACTGTATAGCTAAATAAATAAATAAATAAATAAATAAATTATTGTTATAAAAATAATAATCAGAGAATCCAATTAAAATATAGTACAGCATAGTATGGATTTAAAAAATGCACCATACCCCATTCAAATATCCTTTTGCCACCCACAGTTGAAAGCTGAAGGCTTGCTTAAAGAGAAAAATCTTTGCCTGGTGGTGAAAAGAAAGCAGAGAGACAGGACCAGCCTCGGCTCCCATGGAGTGAAATTCAACAGCCTAGGAGCAGCGACCAAGAAGGCCTTCTCCCATATCCTCACCAGACAAGCCTGTCAGGGTAGGGAGACCAAGAGAAAGCCCTCCCCTACAGAGGACGAGACTTGGGCAGGCGCAAAGGATTCAAGCCAAGGCAGCAAGAAAACAAATCAGGAAAATCCTTGTGCAAATGATGTGATGGCAGAAACACCCAACACAGGGAGTGCACCAGACCCTTTCCTTTCCCATCTTGGAGGGTAAAGACTATTGGGGTCACCAATAGGATTTCAGGCACTAAGCAAGGGGGCTAGAAGACATGGCCTGTGAGGCCCTGCAACAACCCCAAGATCCCCCATTTCACCAAGGGAGTGCACTTCCATCACGGACAAGGGCATGATTCAGGGCGGCTTTGTTTCCAACCCTGCCTTGCATCTTGTCACCTAGAATCATACAACTGGAAGAGACCACAAAGGCCATCTAGTCCAACCCCATTCTGCCCTGCAGGAATACACAATCAAAGGATTCCCAACTGATGGCCATCCAACCTCTGTTTAAAAACCTCCAAAGAAGGAGACTCCACCACACTCCCAGGAAGGCAATGCATTCCACTTCCAAACAGCTCTTACCCTCAGTTCTTCCTAATGTTTAGGTGGAATCTCTTTTCATAGAATCATAGAGCTGGAAGAGACCCCAAGGGCCATCTAGTCAAACCCCATTCTGCCATGCAGGAAGACACAATCAAAGCATTCCCGATCGATTGCCATCCAGCCTCTTTTTAAAACCTCCAAAGAAGGAGACTCCACCACACTCCCAGGAAGGCAATGCATTCCACTTTCAAACAGCTCTTACCCTCAGTTCTTCCTAATGTTTAGGTGGAATCTCTTTTCATAGAATCATAGAGCTGGAAGAGACCCCAAGGGCCATCTAGTCAAACCCCATTCTGCCATGCAGGAAGACACAATCAAAGCATTCCCGATCGATTGCCATCCAGCCTCTTTTTAAAACCTCCAAAGAAGGAGACTCCACCACACTCCCAGGCAGTGCATTCAACTGCCGAACAGCTCTTACTGTCAGAAAGTTCCTCCTAATATTTAGGTGGAATCTCTTTTCCTGTAGTTTGAACCCATTGCTCTGTGTCCTAGTCTCTGGAGCAGCAGAAAACAAGCTTACTCCATCCTCAGTATGACATCCCTTCAAATATTTAAACATGGGCATCATGTCCCCTCTTAACCTTCTCTTCTCCAGGCTAAACATAGCCAGCACCCTAAGTCACTCCTCATAGGGCGTGGCTTCCAGACCTTTCACCATTTTGGTCGCCCTCCTCTGGACACATTCCAGCTTCTCAATATCCTTCCTGATTTGTGGTGCCCAGAACTGGACACAGGATTCCAGGTGAGGCCTGACCAAAGCAGAACAGATTGGCACTATGACTTCCCTCGATCTGGACACTATGTTCCTATTGATGAAGCCTTCACAAGCTGCCTGCCACTGCATCATTCCCAATCAAAGGGAGAGAGGGGGAAAAGAACCACCCAATTCCTAACATACTCCCACATACCTGGGTACCAGCCCTTTGCCTCCAAGCAACAGGTGTGGTGAGCAGCCTGTGTCTAAGCAGCACCATTTCAGGTGCAGAAAGAGAAAAAGCCTTCTTGGTGCAGAACAAATGCAATGTCTGGACATACTGTAGAACTAGATGTCATGGAGAAGGACTGTCACATGCCCTTCTCCTTGATGTGTGTGAGGACAGGGGAGGGGGTGTCAATCATTCAAGTCTCAAAAATCCTTGCCTTCAGTCCAACATATCATAGAAACTTGTATTCATCAAGTAGGAAGGGACCCAAGGGCCATCTAATCTAACCCACTTCCACCAGGACAGGAATCTACTCCTAAGGCACCTTTGAGGAGTCCGTCCCCTTCCGAAAGCATTCATACCATTGCTGAACTGCTCTTCCTGTCAAGAAATTCTTCCTAATGTTTACTTGGGATCACCTTTCTTTTTCCTTGGAATACACTGGCAGGGGTTCTCCACTCTGGACCAGCAGCTACACCCAGAGCCCAGAAACCGGCTGCCTGAGTTGGAGGAGAAGTGAAGGAGAGCTAGGGGAAGGCTCACCTCTGGTCCATCCTTCCTTCTTTGCAAGGACAAGGAACAGGTGGTAGCTGTCCTTTCAGCACCACATTGTCCTCTCTGTGTAGGCAAAGAGCTGGGAGGGCTGGGAAGAGCTGCGAAGGGGGTGTGCAACTTAGCAACCCCTGGAGGAAGAACAGGCTGTCGTAAACACCCTCTAATGATCACACAAGGAACAGGACATGTGCAGCAAGGCCCCTTAAAGCTTTGCAATGGAAGAAGTCAGAAAGGAGGCCAGCCAGACTAAGGAACCAAAGGGACAGAAGATATGTGAAGTCGAAGGCTTTCATGGCTGGCATCCATAGATCCCTAACCCTCACAGCCCGGAAAAAAACCCAAGGAAAATCTATGGACAGAAGATAATCCAGCACTGCCAGCTTACAGGATATGGGAGAGCCAGAACCCAGGCAACTGGCTCCTCTCACTGTCCTCCTCAAAGTGCAAGCAGCACACTCAGGGTGCAAGACAGCCAGAAGAGTTCCTGAGAGCTTTGAGAGAAAAGGCCCACAAAGTGATCAGGAACTCCCCCCCACCAGCCTTTGTGGAGGTTTCCCTGCGGAAGCTGCTGCTCCAGCATGACGTCAGTCTCGGGCAGGGGGGGCAGATGGCCAGCAGGCATGCAAGGCAGCATTTTGCAGGCAGCCGGCAAGCTGTCCTGACTCAGTGTGTGAGCATCAGTAAGAGAGTGATTCCTTCACCAGCCACAAGTTGCCTACAAATCGAATTTTGTACTTGTATACCCTTGAACACAGACTGGGGACACACACACACCTCATTACAGGAGAGGCACCTTCCCAAGGGGCATCGGCCTGCATGGTTGTCTCCCACCTTCCCTGGAAGTCTGACATTTCCACCACCCATGGGCTTTCCACCTCTGTACGCACAGAAGACTGGGGCAGGAAGCATGGCTTGGCCTCAGGTAGAATCATAGGATCAGAGAGCTGGAAGAGACCCCCAAGGGCCATCTAGTCCAACCCACCTGCCATACAGGAGTATCCAATCAAGGCATCCCAACAGATAGCTGCTATCCATCCTCTGTTTAAAAACCTCCCAGACAGCATGTTCTACTGTCGACATTTCCCCTCCTCCAGTCCGCTACAATCCCTCCTGTTCTCCAGGAATTCTCAAAATTTATTGATTGATTCTGAGATTACTTCTGCCAGTTCTTTTAATACCCTTGAATGTAGCTCACCTGGCCCTGGAGACTTGAACTCATTTATACTGACCAGGTATTCCTGTACAACCTCTTTACCTATTCTGTGCTGCATTTCCCCAACTGCATCACCTGCTCCATTTTCTCC
Organism: Gambelia wislizenii; assembly: GCA_030847615.1. NCBI lineage: Eukaryota > Metazoa > Chordata > Lepidosauria > Squamata > Crotaphytidae > Gambelia > Gambelia wislizenii. The sequence goes on along the minus strand of JAUMIR010000011.1, from coordinate 38,162,131 downwards.
AGGTTGAGCACTGTTCTCCTTTTGGGAGAAGACCGAGGCAAAGGAAGTGTTGAGTAGTTCTGCCTTTCTTCGGTCCCCTGTTAGCACTTGGCCATCTTCTCTACACGGCGGCCCTACCACTTCCTTGCTCTTCCTTTTGCTATGGACATAACCAAAAAAGCCCTTTTCATTGTTTTAAACCTCTTTAGTCTGAGCTCTTTCTGTGCTTTAGCTTTTCTGACTTTCTCCCTACACGAGTTGGCCATTTGTTTTAATTTTTCTTTGGTGATTTCCCACTTTTTTCATTTCTTGTATATGTCCCTTTTAAATCTTAGCTCAGTAGAAAGTTCTTTAGACATCCATCCTGCGTTTCTTTAGACAGCCCCCATTTTTGACTCCTCATTGGAACTGTTCGAAATTATGCCTTCAATATCTCACTTTTAAGAAACTCCCACACATCATGAGCTCCCTTCTCTTTTAGTATTACTGACCATGGGCTCACCCCCAGTATATCCTTAATTTTAATGAAATCAGCTTTCTTAAAGTCTAGAATGTGTATTTGACTATGCTTAGCTTCCCCTTTCCGCTGTATCACAAACTCTAGGAGACCATGGTCACTCCCCGCTAAGGATCTCACCACTTCCACCCCATTAACCAGATCATCACTGTTGGTTACAAACAGATCTAAAATAGCTGATCCCCTAGTTGCCTCTTCCACCTTCTGGACAATGAAATTGCCTGCAAGACAAATGAGGAATTTGTTGGACCTTAAATTTTTGGAAGAGTTTGACTTCCAACAAATATTAGAATAATTGAAATCCCCCATTACTACTACATATCTCCTTTTTGAACGTATGGTCATCTCTTCTAGGAAGGCATCATCCAAGTCCTCAGTTTGTCTTGGAGGTCTGCAGTAGACCCCCACAACGACATCCCTGCCGTTTCTCTCCCCCTTGATTTTTACCCAGATGATCTCAATCTGGCTCCCAGGATTTAAGTCCTGTTCATCCACCTCCCTTTGTGTTTGGTCTATTTCTCTGAAATAGGTTAAACCCTCTATTACTACATTCCAATCATGAGACTCATCCCACCAGGTTTCAGTGATGCCTATTATATCATATTTGTTTTGCTGTGCTAAGAGTTCAAGTTCATCCTGTTTATTTCCCATGCTCTGTGCATTAGTATAGAGACATCTAAGACCATGGGCCATTCCCCAGCTGCCTTTTAAAGGTTTTATTCCTCCTGCCATTGGGCAAGAGAGCAACCCCAGGGTTGCTAATGGCCTCCTGGGTGCATCCAGCCACCCTTCCATTTGTCATTAGCAAAACCCACATCACCTCTTCTTCTCCCTTGTGTGCATTTTCCATCCTTGCCCTACTTCAAGGGGAGGATCACAGCCCAAGGTCCATGGGCAGGCTTCAGGATGTCCCTGGACTAGGTACAAATCTGGATCCCACCCCATTTGATGTCCATCCTGTTACTTAAAATCAGCAGTTAATAACTGTGGAGGGCGGCATTTGCCCCCAGCCACCCCCACTGGACTGCATTGTCATGTTTCAGCATGCTGGAAGTGATAAAACGTCACTTCTAGACCCCATTTTGGCCATTTTGGGGGTGGGTCGGTGGGCTGGCAGGCATGCATTTGGGGGAGGGGCTCTTGGGGCAGGAGGCTGGGGGGGGGGTTCTGGAAAGTGGAATAATCAAACTGTCACATTTACATCCAGTTTGAGCTACTTTGGCTGATTTTGCATTTTAAAATCACCTGAAAATCCATGCAATTCTTTTTAATTGGGGGAGGGGGGTCTGGAGGCTCTGGGAAGCTTCAGGGGCCAATAATAGGGTCCCAAAGGCCTCATGCAGGCCAGTGGCCACACTTTGCCCAGCCCTGCTTTAAATGTTTCCTGTTGTCATGAATTTCAGGATAAAAAAACTATGCCTCTCCATGGTTAATTTTTCTTCCCTCCAGACTAGGCTACAGAAAGTAAACCCATTTCCAATGCAAAAAGGATTATTTGCAAGCCGTACTGTGTGGCTGCATGTTTATGTCTGTCTTTCTGGACAGGGGATAGGTAGCGTTGGCCATATTCTGAAAGGGGGCCCTGACCCAGAATAAAATTTAAGAACCACTGCCCTAGAGGTCAAAGGCCCTTCCCGGCCCTTCCCAGACCCTTGGGTGGGTAGCAAAGGAAGATTTCTGACAGCGAGGCAGTCTGTCTCTTTGCCCAGCTCAAGATCTTCCTTCTCCTCTGGAGGTGATCCCTGGCATCTCCAACAGAGAGAGGTCTTCCCCTTCTCCATTGAGAGTGAGCCTGGGCTTTCTTCCCTAGAAACCAGGCACATCCACACGGAGGAGGGCAAGCGGGGACTGAGTTTTAACATCCAGGCTGGACCCTGGACACTCTTTCAGCTGGTGGTCTGAGAGCCGCCTCACTCTGCTGCTCCCTTGGTATAACCCAAGCCAATGTGCCCTGCTCTTGTTGGCATCCAAGTGCCAACAGTATTGGACTGGCATTGGTGTTGGTCCACCCACCAGCCTCTGGATGGCTGCATTTCCTGGGATGAATCCAGTTGGACTGTGGTTATCAAAAGAAGGGGGGGTCCACCTGGGGGCTAATTCAAACCTTATGCTTCTTTTCTGGTTTTCTCCCTGCCCACCTGGAAATGACATCAGCTTCAAGCCACTCCTTCTACGATTCAGGATGTTTATTTTTATTTTATTTTATGCATTACTGCAGCATCTCTTCAGTTCCCAGCTCTCTGGTTGCATTGTTTACGCCACCAGATTGTTCTTGGGGGCAGACACAGAGACAGAGACTGAGACAGAGACTCTGAGAGAGAGAATATATAAACCTGATTATAATGCATGGATCAGTTGTACATTCCCCAGCTGTTACAAAACAAAGACCAAGAGGACAAATGCATTCATGCACCTTCGTTTGCCATTGAACATGATGCCAAAGCAATGGTCTGCATGTGTGAAAGAGTCCACAGGGTTTAAATGCACTGCACACAAAATTTTAAAACAGTAATGCTCATGTGGACCAAGTAGCAACCCTACTGAGCCCTTGCATCAGCTGAGTTCATGGACGCAGTACCCCCTTTAGCCATCCACGGTGGTGGCAGCAAAGAGCAGTAGAGAGCAAGCCAGCCAGCCAGCTGCTCTCTCCTCCAACCGAGTAGCACAGCAGGACAGAGATTCAAATACCTGAGCCCTTCTGCATCGGGCGGGCCCCTGTTTCAAGACCCATGATGCCTTTCGCCTCAGCAATGCACATTTCAAGGTAAAGCTATTTACACAATCAGAAGAGATCTGTTGTGAGAAGAAGGAACATGTGCGTGTGAACCAGTTTCAAGCCATCAGCCAACTTACAACACTCAACAGGCCAACACAGAGGTTTGCTGGCATCACTGCCAGGACTTAGATGCCTCTGAGATGCTAAAAGGCCTCAGGCACCTGACGCAGGATCAGAATTCTCTGGAAACTCAGCCCAAATCTCTCCCCTGAGCATGTTGCTAGCCTTGCATGCCAAAACCCACAGGGACCATCCAGTGCAAGATTTCTGGGTTCAAGAAACAGGGGGAGGGTGTGTGTGGCCTTTCTCCTCTTTCCTCTAAGACATTCTTGGCTACTATTGGTTGAGATCAAGATACTGACCTCAAGGTGTCAACCCAGATAGGACACACAGCTGGACTGAGCTCTGAATCTCAGTAGGAAAGAAAATACACATACACAGTCTTTGGCCAAAGGTTCCACCCAGCTCACAGCCACTCTTAGTCCATCCAAGAGATAGCAATGGCCAAGATGGACAGCTTTATTCTGAAAATCACAGACATTTATAGGTCTTTTTTACCTTAGGCAAGCACAACAAGTGGTACTTTCCACTCTGCTACCTATGTGGCATCCCTTATTGGAGGTCAGAGGTCTACATGGATATGCATTTTGATCACATGCCTTGGGATTGAGTGCCTAATCAACCAGATTTTAACCTTCGTTTTGTCCTTCCTTGCAACAGAGACAGTTTCATCAAGTTTGGATAATTAGTAAAAATTAAAATTAGTAAAAAATAATTTTTTTACTAAAATTTTACTAAAAATTAAAAGTAAAAAATAATTAGTAAAAAGAAAGAAATTACAAAGTTTGCTTTAGGCTGATACACATAGCCTGGCTCATTGAAAGCAATGATCTTATCAATCCATGTGAGCCCAACAATGGTGAACCCCTAATTATTCTCATGCTAATAGCTACCATACCCCCAATTCTGCCCAAGCTCAAATGCTAGATGGAGCCTGGAGAATGCAAGAGCGGTGTTTATGTGAAATGCCTGAGTAGCATTTCCTCTTTGAGAATGCAAGTAAATCATCCTTATGCAGAACACGAACAGGTGACCAACAATGCCCGTCTTTCCCTCTCTGCAACCCAGTGAAGGGCCATCAGCTAGAGTCCTGTTGAGATGATGGCACCAGCCAATGCGATTTGGCATTCCTGTTGGCACTGCCCATGTGCCATTCTCAGTAATCCTTCCTTACAACAGCCCTGTAGAGTTGGTTGCCTGCTGCCCTCAGCTGAGCCAGTTGTGGGCACCTGGGTTGTCTAATCTGAACACGTGAGCAAAAAAGCTGCTAGCTCTGCTTTCTAATGATGTGACTGGCGAGGCCAGGAACTGAACCCAGAAACTCCAACAGGCAAAACAAGAACTGTGGCCTGGGATCCATGCGCTCTCCCTGAGTGTACCCCACACCGCCACAATCCTCTCTTTCGGCAGCGGCATGAAACTGGCTCTGTGCTGGGCACCAGCTGCCATGCAGAGCCCAACAAAAGCTCACTCTAGACCCTGAGCCGAGGAGATAAGATAAGCTGGAGACTCTTCACAGCCACCCTGTCCACTGACCCTGACAGGCAGCTGTGAGAGCAGGAGGTGGCAGGGGAGTTCTGCCAGCTCCACAGAGCAAGAAAAACATCCCTCATGGTTATGCGAGGCTGGCTCACAGTTGCAGCAACAGCCCAGTCCTTTCCTAGAGCATGGAACCATGACTTGGGGCAGGGGAAGGCTACATCTTGCAGAATCCCCCTGTCAGCATGGCCATGGCTTCATGGGATTCTGGGAGCTGTAGTTTTTTTTTTAAAGGTGATTTTGCCAAGGCCCTGGTTTTTCCCTGGCTTCTTTCTAAGATCACAGCACTCCAGAGAGGAGGCGCCAAGCTGGGACAGAAAATAAGCTTGGAAATGGGCCTGTGGTGTGTTCCATGCACACTCTCTTCCTCATGCCCTTCAGAAGTGCCGTCCACACCAGTACTCTGGCCCTGAATGTTCATGTTTGCAAGCAGGGGTTTCCAAAGGGAAGCGGGGAAGAGGCAGAGTTCAGTGGCAGAGCGGTGGCTTTGCATGTAAGGGGTCACAGGTTCACTCCCCAGCAACCTCTCCAGGGAGGTCTGAGAAAGAATCCTGCCTGAAACCCTGCAGATGGTGGCTGCTGACAATTCTGGTCAAGAAGGACAAAGGGGTAGACTCTGTTGCAAGGCAGCTTCCTGTACACTCCAAGCCTGCCCTGAAATTCTCAGATATAGGGCAGGATATAAATATTTTACTGGATAAATAAGCGGAACATGCTCAAAAGCACCATGTGTGATATTGTCTGTGCCCCCCCCCTTTTTATCCCTACAACAGCCCTATAAGGAAAGTTAGGCAGCGAGAGAGAAAGATTGTTCTTCGAATGAAGGGTGGGATACACAAATGGTATGGGCATCGCATGTCCGCGAATCGTCTCCACTAGCAAACAGGTTCACCCCAGAACTGCACCCATAAAGACCTCCACCACCCCTCCAAAGAAGAATGATGGCTTGCTTTAATTTTAAGCCCCAGGAATCTAGTCTGATTTTGGAAACTAAGCAGTGTCAGCCCTGGTTAGTACTTGGATGGGAGACTGCCAATGGATTCCAGGTGCTGGAGGCTCTATTTCAGAGGAAGGAACTGGCAAAACCACCTCTGAGGATTCCTTGCCTAAGAAAACCCTATGAATTTCATGGGGTCACCATAAGATGACAGGCGACCTGAAAGCACAGACACACACACAAGATCTGACCTTGGTTCTCCCCCCCACCGCCCAGTGCTGCAGGCTAGAACTTGCAGGGCATGAGAAAAGGTGCCTTTTTGGACTGTCACTCCCAGAATCCCCCAGACAGCTATGCTGGTTGGGGGATTCTGGGCACGGGGGAGGATATAGTATTCCTCAAAAAGTTACTTCTCTCTGCTCTGATCAGTCCTGCCAGCAGGGGCCTATGTCCTATAGTTTGTCCTCCCTAGAGGAGACCCACTGAATCCGCTGAAGTTACCTAGAGTTGACTCACCACTCAACCATTGATTCCATGGGTCTTGATGGACTGCAGATCCCAGCATTCCTTACTAAGGGCTGTGCTGGCTGGGGGCTGCTGGGAGCTACAGTACAAGAACATCTAGAGGGGGGTCAGGATTTCCATCTTTCATGTAGGCCTGTCTGAGCTGTAAAAAGAAGTGCCTCCTTTCCTCCCTGTCCATAGGAGTGAGTTTGTGCCCTGAAAGGGGTGGGCGCACATGCGCGCACATACACAGAGTGCCTTTCCAACTTGAGTCTCTCTCTTTCACTCCCCCAGACAAGCAAAAGGAGTTGCAATCAGGAACTCCCTTTAAACACAACCTCTGCACCCCAGGCTCCTGCGGCCCTGATCCACCCGCTGTCCAACCTCCAACCCCACAGACTGGGCCCACGACAGCCACAGATCCACAGACGCCGCCCCTTCAACTTGACACACCGTCCTCTCAAACATGGGTGGTCCCCTCTCCCCAAATGTTAAGTCCTGGGTCCCTTGAAGGGAGAGAAAAAGAGCCTCCAGCCCATTTGTTAAAGCACTGCAAAGCCCATCTGGCCTGCTGGGCTGGCTTGTGTGAAGCCATGGTGGACCAGGGTGGCCAAAGAACCCCTGGACTGACCGCTGGCTCTTTGGGCTTCCTTCTGGGAGAAGCCCACCCACCTGTGGCAGATCAGCCCGGAGACCTCTAACCCTACAAGCCAAGGGCAGCTGAGTTTGCTCCGGACTTTAATCCAAATGGCATCTGGGGAAGGGTTCAGGACCTGAGAGAGCTCATTCAGAGTTCAGATGAAAAGTCTCAAATCCCACCATGGGGCCGCCATGAAGTGTAGCCAGGCCTTGGCTGGGCTCTGGGTGCGAAAGAGACGCATTGCCCAAAAGGGCCCCTACCTATTTTTCGGGCCAACCTGGCAAGGGATGTAAAGCTCTCCAGCCTCTGTGACCCAAGGTCAGGGGGATTTGAAAGGAGAGACCCCTGCTCTCTGCACATGCTCAGGGGCACCCAGCGCCATCCACCAGCCCGGCTGAACAGGGGAGGGGTGGGCAGCGTGGCCCCCTTCGTCCCCCCTGGGCCTGTCCAGTGGCACCAGCGTTGGCAGAGTAATCCGGGGGAGCCTGCTCCTGGCTGGGGGGGGGGGAGAGCCAAGACCCCCTGGCCTGGCCTGGCCTGAAACAGGGGCCCCAAAGCTTGGCCCCCACAGCTCCCCGACCGGCACGGGGGCCCGTTTGGAGTGGATCGTGGGCCCCCAGCACACACACACACACACACCCCTGCAGGCCTGGCCCGCAGCACGAGGGGGGGCCGCGGTCGGGGATCGCCAAGGAGAAGGGGGGCGGGAGGGGGGGAGAGACCCCAGGCCCCCTCCCCGTGACCCCGAGGGGAAGGGGCGCTGCGCGGAGGAGAGGGGGGGACCCCAAAGCCAGAGGCTGCCCCCCTCCTCCTCCTCCTCCCGGTCGGGGATCGCCAAGGAGAAGGGGGCGGGAGGGGGACCCCCGAAGAGAGAGGCTTCCCCCCCTCCTCCTCCTCCCCAAGACGAAGATGCGCCCACCTCCCTCGGGGGGGGAGGGATGAGGACGGGGTGCGCGCGACCACCGGCCGGGCACGCGCGCGAGCATCACCCCCCTCCCCGCCGCCGCCGCCGCCGCGCCACCGAGCGAGACCCTCCGTCGCCCCTTCGAGGGAGGGAGGGGGGGAGGGAGGCGGGGGCGCGCCTGGGCGGACGGACGGACGGACAGACCGGGGGGGGGGGAGGGATGGGGAGAGCCGCCCCCTGGCCGTCGCCCCCTCCCCCTCCCCGCCTCTCAGCCCCCCGACGCCCCCTTGAAAAGAAAGGACGGGGGTGGGGTGGGGTGCTGAAGGGCCCCCTCCCCCTCCCCCTCCGCACCGTCTCCATAGCAACACCAGCGAGAGAGAGAGAGAGAGCGAGGCCGCGGGAACTGCAGCCCCCCCCCCAAATAAAACCCCAGGGAGGGAGGGGGCAGACCCGGGGCTGCAGCTGCCATCGGGGGAGGGGGCTCCCGGGGGGGGGTCTGGTCGGTCCCACCCCAGAGATGCTCACCCGAGGCGCGTCCGGGGCCGGGGCCGGGGGGGGTCGGGCTCCGCCGGGGCCCCCGGGCTGGCCATGCCGGGCTGCTGGCCTTCCTCCTCCTCCTCCTCCTCCTGATGCTGCTGCTCGGTGGGGTGGGGGCGGCGTCGCGGGAGGGAGGGAGGGAGCTGCCACCGCCGCCGCCGCCGCCGCCGAGGTCCCCGCCCCGCCCGCCTCCCGCCTCGGGCACGCGCGCGCGCTCCCGCCGCCCGCCCCGGCCAGCCGTCGGCCCCGCGCGCGCCCAGCGGGAACGTGCCTGGAGGGCGGGGGCGCGTGCACGGGGAGTCCCCTCGGTTAACTCTTTGAGCGCCGCCGCCCTCCCCTCCTCCCTCCCCACAGGCCCCCTCCCTCCCCCCCTCCGCCAGGGGGGCCCACGCGCGACCCCTTTGGAGGCGCCCCCGGAGACCCCGCCCGCACCCCCTCCTCCAGGGGCCCTCCGACCGGGTGGGGGATTCTGGGAGTTGGAGTCCACAAAGCCCCCTTTCCCCAGCCGCCTGCCCTTTGGGTCTTGCAAGCAACAGCGGGTGTGGGGGTCCGCGGAAGGCAGGCCCCCTTGGCCGCAGGGGTGGCGCTCTCCCCCTGGGGTGCTGCAGCCCTTCCCCACGCAGATGCAGCCCCTTCACTTGGAAAACCTGGGGCGGATGGCCCACCCCACTGACGCGGAGCCACGGGGGAAGGCAACCCCGCTCCCCCCACAGAGAAGCAGCCTCCCCCCCTGACTTCTGGCTGCGCTGGGGTCTCCCGCCACATTTTGTTCAGGCACCCAGCTAATATCTGATGCTAATATCTCCAGGCTGTGTGCTTCGGGGTCTGCAAAGCACCCACTAGTTTCTCCCTATTTGAAGGACAAGAGCATTCAGGACCTTGGACAGCTGCTCGGAAACCATGCAAAACCTGGAGTGGATTTCGTATCCCACTGACCTGGGAAGAACAGGCCGTTCCAGTTGAGAGAAGGGACTTGGGAGAAGCATCCATCAGCTTGGATTACGGAGGGAGGATAAAGAGGGAAGAGACCCAGTCGCAGCACCCAAAGGAGCAAAGCAATTTGGCCTGGAAGAGTCTGCGTGGTCCAAGGATCAGAGCTGACCCGCACTAGTTTAGGCACAGTTTTGTGGACAGACCACAAAACCCAGGCTGCTATCACCAGCTAATTAATCTTTCCTTGTCCATTTCCCATGAATTGGGTATATTTTGGACTGTCCACCAGGCCAGCCTCAAGCCCAGTCTGCCTGAGCCTGAGCGGAAGCGCACCAGATCTTGTGAGCGGCAGCATCCAAAGCAAACCTCCTTGGTCTTCGTCCTCTCCTGCGTCTTCCAAAGTCACAGAAAGGCCTCCCTAAAGTCCACCCCAAAAAGGGGGGTCAAGGAAGTTCAGATGAGCAGAACTGTCCTTGCCCTCTTTTTTTGGTCCTGGGGTGGGGGGGAAGATGGGGCAGATCCAAGCTGCTTGCTGTAGAAGGAAAGGCTGGAATCAAATGTCTAAAGCTGCCTTCCTCCTTTAAATGAACAAAGGAATTAAAAAACCCAGGTCCGATGCCACACCACTGGGAGAGTTTTCCTACTGCAAGGTCCACCCCTTTGCAGCCAACAAAAACAGAATATATCACAAGCCCTGTGAAAGGCCCAGTAACATTTTGGGATATTTAGATATTTAAAATTTAAAATATTTAGATATTTTAAAGTGGATATTCCAACTGCACAAACTCCCACACGTACACCCAATGAAGTGCCAAATGAACACAGAGCCTGCTTCCCTGCTTGCTTGACCCTGTTATCATGGGCAGGTTCCTCACAGGAGTCTGGAGCTTTTATCTGTTACCTTGTGTTGCAGTTGTATACAGTTGTATCACAATTCATTCATGAATCTCCCTTCCTTCACCACTAACGGGACAGTCCAGTGGCTCACACCCCAAGATAAACCCCATCCCAGAGATGCTTCTTACGCAGCTGCAAGAGCCATTCCTGCCCTGCCTCATCCAATTTTTGTGGCTCAAATTAGTTTGTTCTTGGTGGTGGTGGTCTTATATGCCTTCAAGCCAACTCTGCTTTATGTCAACCCCATTGGCCGGGTTTCATCAGAGAAAGTTTGTTCTTGGCATCCTCTGAGGCTGAGAGAGTGGGGTGTGCCCAAGGCCACTGAGTGGGTTTTGAGAGCTGAGTTGGGATTCAAACCCTGGTCTCCCAGAGCCCAGCTCTCAAACCATTATACTGTGCTATCTCCAACATGACAGCCCTCTCCTAGGGTTTCAGAGGAGGTTTCCCATGGCCTTCCTCTGAGGCTGAGAGAGTGGGGCTTGCCCAAGGACCTACTGTGGGGTTCCATGACTGAGTGGGGATTTGAACCCTGCTGTCCCACAGTCCTAGTTGATACTTGAGCCACTATGATATTACCTTGTTGTTGTGACTCAAACCACACACCAAATGGGCTTCTTACACACAACAAACTACCAGGTCTCAAACTCCAAACCAGCCATGGTGCCAGGCCCTAAACTGCAAACCAGGCCTTGTACGGCAAACTTTGGAGTTATGCACAGATTTTAAGTCAAATCTGACTTATGGCCAGGTTTCTTGGCAAGGCATGTTAGGAAGGGGTTTACCACAGAGAGTGGGACTTGCCCAAGGTCACCCAATGGGCTTCCGTGGCCGAGCAGTGATTCGAACCCTGGTCTTCCAAAATTCTAGTTCAACACTCATTCGCTGATGCTGCACAGAACTGATACCTGTTCAAAACTGAGCTTCACCTGTTTTCATTGAGGTTGCCTGAAAAACATTATCATTGAATTGCTTAATAAGCACGTTGATGCGTCTAATTTCCCTCCCAGTTTTCCAGATGCAACTGCTCAGTTTTCAAACTGTACAGTGTTTTCCAATTGTGCACTTAATGTCCATTTAATTTAATTTAATTTAACATTTAATGTTTAATGTCCTGCTAAGCTAGTCATGATGGACCCTGTATCTCGGCAGTGTTTAGCCTCAGAGCTTAGAAACATTATTTTCTCTCTCTTATTTTGTTTTGGAATGACATCTCCTAGAATCCTCCTTGAGATGATTCTGGGTATTCTCCAGAAGTAACTTTCCTGGGCTCTTGGTAATCTTTCATCTCACGGGATCCCCAACAATGAGCCATTCCAGAACCAATAAGCCCCAACAGCTTAATTTAGGAAGCAAAAGGTCTTTTGGGTTGTTCTGCTGGAAATCCTTCCTAGTTTCTCCTGGAGCTCTTCCAGTTGACCACAGTCTTCCTTCTGCCTGTTCTTGGGGCAGGTGGTGGGTCACCATTTGTAGGAGGACAAGGAGGGCCCCTGCCCACCTTCCCAACCTGGAGATGTTGGGCGTTTAGCTAGCCCCCGAAACCTTTCCCTGGCCGCCCCATTTGGGCACGATGTCCCTAATAGGAAGGGTAACCTCCAAGCTCTGCTCCATTCTGCTCCCGAGTCGATGTACATTGGCATGGCTCCTGGACTGGGTGAGTGAGTATGGCAATAGTGACACTCTTTCACTCTTGTCTGGGTGGGTGGTATTGGGATCTCAGAGCTCCAAGTGGCCAAGCACCTGCCTGAAAAAACACCATTGCTATCACTGGTTATGAATATCTAAAGCCACACAGAACAATTTCTGGCTTCTTCCCTGAAAGTTTGCACAGACCTATGTGTGTTTATCAGGCACTTGGAACACAAGAGCGTGGAGGCCAAAGACAAGTTCTAATAGAAGTCCCAATTTTGGTTTCAGAGATCAACTTGTCATGGAAATCAGACAAGTGCATTCCCTGGCTGTCACCATTTTCCTCTGATTCCTTTCTGGTCTTATTTCTGGGCCAGTTCCTACAAATGTAGGAAGCTGAGTCACTCCATTGGTCCAAGTAATGCAGTAATGTTTGCCTTAACCAGAAGTGGTTCTCACAAGTTATTTTCCAGCTCTGCTTCGTGAGGCTTATGTGTTAGCTAGGGATGGCAGGGGTTTGAACCTAGGGGCATCTTCCCTTCCCTTCCAGCTGAGGCTGTTGGGATGTTTAAACCAGCCTTTCTCAACCTTTTTGCCCTGGCGGAACCCTTGAAACAATTTTCAGGTCTCAAGGAGCCCCTTCCTAAAAATTATTATATCTATAGCTCAAAAAAATGTTTATTTTTTCAATCTCATGGGACTCTTATCAACCTCTTGTGGAATCCTGATTGAGAAACCCTGGTTTAAACTGTGAAGTCGAAATTCTGGACCAGGCCAACAACTATCATGTCAGAATGCACAGAGAAGCTATTGAAATCCAAAAACACCTGGACAACTTCAACAGGAAAGAAGAAACCCTAAAAGTAAACAAGATCTGGCTTCCAGTTTTGAAAAACACTAAAATCAAAACTCAACAGCTGCAAATGAACTCCACCCAGGGACAGGGGGATTTCCAGCAGACAATGGACCAGTAGCCAACCATTAGCCAAACAGACACTAATCCTCCTTGCATATCTCCACCCAGAAACGAACCATTCAAATACATAAATTTACATATACTCCCCTACAGGGGTTCACAGCATATAAACTCCACACACACACACACACTTACCCAACCATTCTCTGAGGATGCCAGCCACAGATGCAGGCGAAACATCAGAAATAAACTCTTCCAGAACACAGCCTCACAGCCTGGAAAAAAACCCATGGAAAATCCTGGTTTAAACTCTCCCTCTGCCTCTCATCCTAGCTGGATTGAGAAAAAGGGGAGGCACAGATCAAGCAAGAAGCGTGCCTGGTAGGCCTGGCATTGGGCGGCTCAGGTGCATCACGCTTTGCTTCCAGGGTTGTGAGACACAGGTGCAAGGCCTTCGTTTGATGCCAGCGCCTTCCCTCCACTGTGCCAAGCTGACAGTCCTGGGTACAGGTGTCAGAAGAGTCTCATTTCAGAACTCAGAGGGGGAGGCACATGACTATTTTTATAGGCTGTGAGGCCATTCCCCCTCCAAGATTTCCTCGGACTGTCCATTTCCTGGCCAACAGAAAGGGCTCACTCTCCAACTGTCCTGATTTGGCTGGGACAGTCTTGATTAATCCTCCATTGTTCCCAATTTCTCTCTCTTCTTCCCACTTTCTGCCTTTGTCCTCAGCTTATTTCAGTGGCTGTAAATTTAGTTGAAAGTGCAAAAGTAGTTTGCACTCAGTTAACTCTGCAAGGGAGAAAAGAGAAGGGGGTCCAGTCTTGCCCTTCCCTGTAGACTCAGACAAAATCAAACTGCTGCAGTCTCTCTTAGCTTATCTGCTCTTCCTCATTAATAATTAGATAGGAGAGGTGTACTGAATAGTAGATTGGTTCCTGGGTATTATTTCTTTGAGAGAAAGTTAGGTACCAGAGCCAGAATAGTATGGAAAGAACAGGGACATGAATTTCTATAATTGCAGAGAAACAGACACTGAAGGCCATTCATGCCTATTTGCTGTGTTCGCATTCCCTTGGTCACTTTGCCTGCCTCTTTTCTTTGAATGCCCAAACTCTATTTCTAAACATTTGACTGAGGTTTTAAGCTAGTTCTACACTAGAAATTTGGCAACTAAGGAAAGGTTCATTGGGGAGGGGGGAAATTCTTACTTGGAGGGACAAGATCCTCATTTTGCCCCCTGCCAGGCCAGTGCACTTCCAACAGAGAAGACATCAGCAAGAGGTATTTGTGAATTGCATTTATAACCTGACTTCCTACCGATGAGCTCAAGGCAGCATCTGTGCCTCTCCTTCTCCTTAACCTCACAACACCCCTTTGAGGCTAACTCGTAGCCTAAGTGAGTCCCTGTGCAACCTGCTTTCCAGACCTTTTACCATCTTGGTCACCCTCCTCCAAACACATTTTACTTGTCAATATCCTTCTTTAACTGGGGGGCCCAGAACTGGACACTGTTTTCCAAAGCGGTACTCTGTTCTGCTTTAAGTGGAATCTCTTTTCTTATTATTGTCTTGTGATTTGGTTCATGTCTTGGGGGGAAAAAAGCTGGCTCCATCTTCTACATGACATCGCTTCTGGTATTTAAAGATGGCCCTATCACTTCTCCACCTCCTCTTCTCCAAGCCAAACATACCCATCTAATGTTTCCTTTAGACCAATGGTTCTTCACATGTGGTCCATGGACCCCCAGGGCCACAATGTCCTCACAGTGGGTCTGTGAAGGCTTGAAGGCTGCTCAGCCCACCTCCTCCCTGCATGGAGTGGCCTCATGACAGAAGCCAAGGCAAAAGCTGGCTGGCTGGCTTGGCCTGTGCATTGCCATTCAATCTGCTCCAGCCACAAGCTTGCAGGAAGAAGAAAGAGAAAACTCTTCCCTTCCCATAGATTTTCCTTGGGGGGTGGGTGGGGCTGTGAGGCTATGTTCTGGAATAGTTTCTCACAAGTCGAAGGCTTTCACGGCCGGCATCCATAGATTTTCCTTGGGGTTTTTTGGGGCTGTGAGGCTGTGTTCTGGAATAGTTTCTATTCCAGAATACAGCCTCACAGCCCAGAAAAAAACCAAGGAAAATCTATGGATGCCAGCCGTGAAAGCCTTCGACTTCACATTTTCTCTTTCCCTCCAGTGCCTCTGAGAGAAAGCTTAATGGATGGTGTAATTGTATTGTTGCTGTTGTTGTTTTAAATCTTGTGTTAAGTCTTGGGGGTCTGCAGCAACAAAAGATATTTAAAAATGGTCCCTGGTAAAGAAAAGGTTAAGGTCCGCTGCTTTAGAGCAATAGTGGACAAATTGTGGACCTTTAGAGCTTGCTAGACTACAACTCCCAGCTTTCCTCACCACTGGCAATGCTGGCTAGGGGCTGCTGGAACTTTCAGATTGTGACTTAATCTATGTATGTTTGTGACACGTTGTTATTGTATAATAATTGCTACTTGATTTATAATTTAGTACTTGATCACTTGATTTATAGGGCAGCTTGGTACTGAAGTTGTTGCAATTGTGGTTTATATAAGACCATTCAGAAAATAACTATATTTAATACAGTTGGTGTTAGGAACTTTCAGTCCAACAGCATCTGGAAAGCATATGATTTCCTGCTCCCCCTTAGAAGAATGGGCACCTAGAGCGACCAGAGAGTGGGGTCAACCTTGGCAAAAGGTCTAAGCAAAGGACGTAACTCCTGTGGGGCCATGGCCAGGCACTCCGGGGTGGGGGGGCTCAGTTTGGGGAGATCTTGGCCACAGACTGAGGGGGGAACAAACCCCTTTCTAGTGGGAAGGAAGCCTTTTTCCTGTCCGCCCCTTTTGAAGCTGGCAGCTTTTGGCTCCCCCACCTCCCCAGGGTGCTGTCCAAGGTGCTGGGCCTGCTTTCATCTCCTTTCTTCTCTCCTCCAGGTTCTTTCCAAGCGAAACCCAGCAGGAGGGCTTCATTCGCCAGCAAGAGAGTATGGATCCCTTCCTTCCTAGAACTGGAAGCCAAACCCCATGGGCATCAAAGGGGCCTCCTCTCAAGGAAACTGCTTCCCCCTCCCCACTTTTCCTTTTGGATCAGGGGGTTACCTTGAGCCTTATGAGACAGGAAGCATGCCGAGGAGTCCCTCTCCATCATTTCAGCTCTTGTTAATGAATGACTCCTTCCACGCTGCTTGCAAAAAGGAGAGGCTCCTCTTTCATTGCATGGAGGAGGCTGGGTTTGACATTTCACCTCCCGCCTCCCAACCCAGGCCCAGGCTCCAGCAAGGAACAATCCACCCCTGAGTCTCCTTCCAGCAAGCAGCACCACTCCAACCACTAGGCAAGCTTCTTCAAATTAATACCAAAAAATGAACTGACGGCTAGCATGTTTTTTTTTTCCCCATGCAGAGCAGAGGCTGGGAAAGTACAGCTCACAGGCTGCATGCGATTCCTTGCCCCGTGTCTGTATTTCAGGCCCCTGGATTCCACACACACCCGGCACCACCAAATATTTGCAAAAACATTGTACCCTCCTTGGATGTTTGAAGGTCAGAAGAGCCCTATTTTCAACTTGATTTCCTGTTTACTTTCTTCTTATTCTTCTTATTATTATTATTTAGTTATTTATACCCCACTCTTCAGCCACAAGGCTATCAGAACGGCTTACAAATTGTTTTAAGCAATAGCTATTTACACATCTACACTGATGCCCCTCCTGGATCTATAGAAGCTACAGAGGGGGGTTAAACATGGTGAAATTGGCCCCTTGGAGCTTTGTGGTGGGAAAAAACTGAGTTGCACGGTAGGAGGGAGTGTGGTGTAGCGGTTTGAGTGTTGGACTAAGACTCTGCAAGACCAGGGTTTGGATTCCTGCTCAGCCCTAGAAACCTATTGGGTGAGCTTGGGCAAGCCACACTCTCTCAGCCTCAGAGGAAAGCAATGGTGGCAGACCTCCTCTAAAGAAACCTGCCCAAGGATACCCTTTTTCCAGAGCCAGGGCAGTGTAGTGGTTTGAGTGTTAGCCTAGGACTGGGAGATCAGGGTTTGAACCCCTGCTCAGCCCTAGAAAGCTGACCTTGACATTGAGAAAGGTGACCTTGAGCAGATCACACTCTCTCAGCCCATGAGGAAGACAATGATGGCAAACCTCCTCTGTGTTAACCTTGCCAAGAAAACCATAAGAGAGAGAAGTTGAAGGCATATAACAACAACCACCCATGTCTGTTTTCAAGAGTGGCAGTGTGGTATAGTGGTTTGAGCATTAGACGAGGACCAGGAGACCTGAGTTCAAACCCCTGGTCAGTCATGGAAATACAGTGAGTCACCTTGAGTAAGTCACACTCTCTCAACCTCAGAGGATGGCATTGGTAAATCTCCTCTGAATAAATGTGGCCAAGAAAAACCTAGGACAGGAGTGCCATAATTCAGAGTCAATTTAAAGGCACATAACAACCAAAGTTAGAAAATAGACTAGGTGTGGTTGTGTTGACCTCATAAAATAGGTTATTTGAAGGACCGTATCTCCCTTTATGAGCCCATTAGAGCTCTAAGATCACCTGGAGAAACCCTTCGCTCTGTCCCACCACCATTTCAGGCACGATGGGTGGGAATGAGGGAGACAGGGCCTTTTCGGTGGCTGCTCCCAGATTTTGAAACTCCCTTCCCAGAGAGGCCAGGATGTGATTTTAAGTTTAGGTGGATTTTCATTTGATACTAGTTTAATATCTTTTTATGGGTGAGGGTGGGGGTGGGTGGGGCTTAGGGATTTTAGTCTGTATTGTTGTATTTTAATTGTTAAAAATTATTATTATTATTATTATTATTATTATTATTATTTTGTGCTGCCAGGTTTTTACAAACAGCCAAGGGTCAGACTTCTAAGGCTATATGGTGCTCTTTTTAATATTTTTATGGGTTTTCATAGTTTTAAAACGCATTTTAGTATTTTTAATGTCACTATTGTAACGTATCAATTGTTTAATTATTTTTTAAAATCTAGATTGTTATTTTTACTTTAGTACTGTTTTAAAACTTGTATCATTTTAAATACGTTGTTAGCTGCCTTGAGTCTCATTATTGGGAGAATGGCGGGATATAAATGAATATGAGGATGGATGATGATGATGATGATGATGCTCTTGTCAGAGGCAGGGAAAGAGACCCGTGTGCTTTTGAGCAACCCATAGGGTCTTCAAAAGGAAAAGTGAATCTGAAACAAAGGGTACTATAAGCGGAGACTGAACAGATACAGCCCCATATATCCCGACATTTTGCTGTGATCACCAGTCTCTGGTGAGAAACTTTCATGTGCCGTGAAACTTTGCCAAGTCTTTAAAAGGACCAGAGTCTCTATAATGAAAGGTGACACCTTTATCTCATCCTCACTTCTCTGCTATGACAATTTTTATTATACTTTTCATTATTCTCTGGCAAAACAAAGACTCCACAAAGCTGGAAGAGAACAGGAACAAGAGAAACGCCAGATCTCTGTGAATTACATTTTCATGCAATGTAGACAGCGATTCTCATTACAACCTTTGTGTGTGTGTGTGAGAGAGAGAGAGATTGCTCCCTATCAGTATGGCTCAGCTACATAGTATGTTTAAAGTTATGAAAAGTTCTCTGTGAACAAAACCCCACAGGAAACATCTGAACACTGGTGTTGCTGTGGTGTGACAGTGTTGAAAAGAACATCAGTTTGAAGATGAACACACACACACATACACACCAGTTTCAACCATTTAAATCCTAGCAGTTCTGTGTTGCATCTGGGTGGCATAAAACCATAACATTTTAATTTACCTCAAAATAATCAGCAATGAAACTTGAAAGCAATTTTTAACAAAATGGTCTTAAAAAGATCAAAATGCAAGTGCCAAAGTTCCACCAGCCTTAAAATGCCGCTGTTATTTTAAACTGCTTTACAGTGTTTGCTTGTTTGCTGGAAATCTGGGGAGGATCTACACAACATATTTATGACACTTTGATATTGCTTTAACTGTCAAGTGTCCATTCTATGGAATCCTGGAATTTGTGGTTTGGTGTGGGACTTAGAATTCTCTGCTAGACTGTTCAAATGTCCAAGGAGTGCACTAGGGAGTTCTCAGCCCCTTGCCAAAACTATAAATCCCACAATTCTATAGGAGGGAGTCATGGGATGTAGAGTCAGATTACGCTGCTCTGTGCAGTGGAGGCCCTGGGGGCTGGCAAGGAATGGAGAGGACTTCTTTCAATGCTTCTTTCAACCCTGTTGGTTTTTAAGATTTAACTCCAGAAAGGGCAAAAGAAAGGAACATGAGAGAAGAAAGTTGTTTTTGCAGTACCAGTTATGCCTCAGTTAACAATTTCCACGTGTTCCTCGGCATGACATTTTTAACAAAAAATCTGGTACCAGAGGCAGAAATAGTATGGAAGGAACAGAGTAGTTCTTGCACCTCAAAAAAACAAGAGCAGTTTAACATCTTTCAGCAAGCATTTTATTCAAAACTAACAAAATGCACAAGTGAAATGAAACAACCAAGTCAGGTAAGCCTTACATGAGTGAACAAAAATATGTTGTACCTTCTAGAGGCCACTTGAAGGTTTCCTCCAAGATCTATTCAAGGATCACCTTTTCTTCTTTCACCAGCCTCCTCTTTTCCATTTTTGTGGCCAACCTTACAGATCTATGTTTCTTTAACATGCTGGAGGGAGCTGGTGAAATGGGATTACCTGCTGTCCCCTTTCCACTTTGCTTAGCCGTTCATGCATGCTCAGTAAGGTATTCTGGAGGCTGCTGCTCTTCACCCTGCCTGTTATAGGCAGGCACACACGGCTGTAAAAGGATAAACTAGAAGAGTAAAACCCCATTCCTCCTCAACTGAAGCTTATTGTTTTGTTTCCTGCACAGACACTGCTGAAACCCAGCACAAAAGTCTTTTTTTTATTTATCATTTTCTCCACCATCCCCACCCCATATATTTTTAAAAAACTTCCAGCTAGACAGAGGATGAAGAGTAAGGAAGCTGGGTGGGTGTAAAAAGCCTTTGTAAAAAGGAACTTCAGTGACAGAGGCTTTGGTAACTGAAGTATTCCTGTATTTGCTTTATTTATGAATGCCTGGAGGCAAGCCACAAGGCCTCTTGCAAGGCACATTCCAAAGTGCAGATCCTTGGCTTCTTATTTGGGATGGTCATCTGGGAACATCGTGCATTAATGGGCTGGGCAAAAGCCACTGTACGGATCAGAAAAAAACTTGCTTTTATCTTGGAGGGTGACAGTCATGTCGATAATGGTCATATAAAAAAAGGGAATTCATATTCAGAATTGAATTTGGGGTGCAGTGACATTAAAGTTCAGGTGAGCAACTGAGCTTTGTTTTGAATTTCCATGTAAATAAAGGACTGGATACAAGGAATCAGCTTCGGCATCTGCTACCCACATCAGATCCAGAGAGGGAGGGAGAGAAATCTCCCAGGGCTGTGCGTGTATGTGTGTGTGTTTACGTGTGATTCACCTTCAAAACACTCATGAGAGCTCTCCAAGTCGATTATACATAATATTTAAATTGGGAAGCAGCCTGAATAACTCCAGCTTTCCTGCCTATCTATGGCAGGATTCATGCAACTGCATTGCTCCTGCACATCCCTGGCCACCCTTGGGGGAGGAGGAGAGATGCTCAGCCCTTGGCTGCTTCTGATCTTCTCTGTGGGTCATTAGAGAAGGCTCCGAAGGGACCCTCCCCAACCAAGATCTGCACTCTTTTTTTTTTTTTTGCAGTCAAATCATTTTTATTGCATTAAAAAGAATATATAAAAATAATATCTCATTTCTTGTAATCATACATATAACCAGCAGAAATTATTATGGGATGTGAAGGTGATCTGGCTGCAACTTCTGTCATCCCATTGATCGCCAGGATTGATTCGGCTGATCTGGCTGGCTAGGCAGGTATCCCCTTCCTCACTCAGCACTCCATGTGCATCCCTCCCGAACGGTGGAAGAGGATGACCATCCCAGATAGAAGGAGTGTACCGTTGTTCTTCGGTCAAGGTTATATGAGAGCTGCGCTCCCCAGCTAGAACCTCCAAACAAGTTCAGTGTCCAGGACCGGCACTCTTGAAGCAATCCATAGTGGTGATGCGCTCTGTCTCGCTCTCACTCTCGCTCTCAGTGAAGAGGGCTCACATTCCGGCAGGATCCCCAGGAGACCATCCTCCGCTGAGCTCGAGCAATTCATCCCGATTAGCAGCTTCTATTTGGAGGGATAATTGTTACATAATTAGTTGCCATGCTCCAAAAGGGCCTCCCTGTCTCAGGTTCCCCGGGCTTCCTTCACCGTTCTGGCTGGGGCATGGCAGGGCGGTGGAGGATGTGGGGTTTCTCAACATAACCAAAGTGAAGGAACGTTGTGTGGCTTGGCCCCTGCCGGACCAAGAAGGAGAATGGCCTCTGCCTACATTGAGATCCCTCTAGACCATCTCAACTGACAACAGAAATAACATCTGAGGCAAAATGTAGGCCCTTGACTTTAATGTCATCACTTTTCTTCTCCTGTAGGATTTTAAACATCTTTGCCAAATGAAGAAACCAGTGAAGCTTCGAAAGCTTGCACGATGTATTTTGTGCTTTTTAGTTGGCCCAATAAAAGTACCGTATCACTGTTTTGTACATTTGGGATTTTGTTGTAGATTGGTTTCAAGGATTGTCTTCCAGCAAAACAAGCTCACACAGCAAACGTTATGCCCAGAATATCTGGTTCCCCCCACCCGCAACACACACACACACAGAGTGTGAAGGGCTTTCTGACAGCAAGGGACAAGGAGTGGGTTGTTTGCAAAAGGCCAGTTTAAGTGCCTGGCCTGAAAAGCCAACCTCAACGTCTGCGAGCCACATCGGTTGGGTGAAAAGTTACCCTGGCAACTTTTAAGACACTGTATTAGAATGTATGGGGCCTATAGGCACCAGATCCTTTCTGATCTTGGAGTCTAAGCAGGTTCACCCCTGGTTCATTCTGGATGGGAGACCACCAACAAATACCTGGTGCTGTAGTCTATATTTTCAAGAAGAAGGAACTGGCAAAACCACCTCTGAGGTTTCCTTGGCCTAATCCACACTACACAAATAATCCAGTGGCCCTTCCTGGTCTGACTCTTCTGCATTTGATTCCTCAGACTCCACAAAGTGTGTTAGGGCATGGGAGAGCACACGGCCCCTGTCCCTCGGTGGCCCACTCCCACCCCCTCTCCTGGCCTTCAATGGCTTAGCAGCGGCCCCACAGACTGCTGGATAGGGGAATGGCTGGACCGAGCGCCAGGGCTAGTGAATAGCCTCATGCGTTCCATCCAAAATTGGACATCCATCCATGAATGTCACCAGAAGGATTCCACCTCATATCTCTAATGCCCTCCGAGACATGTGGGAAGGTACATCCTGATTAGCAAGGACGGAGAGACATCCCACATTTCTCTGCATATCGTCAAAGCAATTTTGCTCTTCCTGTGAGCCACATCCCGCACCCCACACGCCAATGCCCCATCACAGAAATTGACTTTGCACATATGCATAGGCAGGATTGAGTTTATGAATTGTTTGCCACATTACCCAGACCATTAAGTAGGGCCTGAACATTCTTCCAAAAATAGGTTGGTGGAGCTAATGAGTCAAGACTTGGACAAGGATCAAACCATCCCCCAAACCAGTTCAGCTCTGCAAATCCTCCGGAAATGTCTGTCCAATCACTGGAAAAGCAAGAGAGCTTTGAAAAGGGCTGGGATTGTGTTTGTGTGTAAGAAAGGACAGGGGACAACAAGAGGGGTCTCAAACGCAAACACAAAGTGCTGACCAACAGTCAGGACTGAAATGCAGGGCTTTAAAAAAAACACAAGCAACCAGGATAATGATATTATCTGTTTTGTACATTGCCACCCTCACTCCCCCTTCCCCAGCATGTCATGCTTGCTTTGATTTCTTTGCTGAAGTCCTTACATTAGATGGGTAGAAACTGATTTTTTTCAACAGCAATATACAGTTTTGTGATCTATGCCATTTGTACTGCAAGGTATTTTGGTCTTGAGTGGACAACCAAGACTCATTTGCTTCACAAGAGACCTGCAAAGGAGCTTTACAAAACTAGTGATGTACTGGACTTACTCATCCCCTCCATAACCATAGCCACAAGAATTGAAAAATGCAGGCGGTCCACAGCAAGAAATGGGTTCTTGTAGTTTTCATTCCCTCCCACCCCCAGAAGAATGTCTTTTGTAAAGCTAATGAGTCTTAGTTGCTCACTCTAGACCAAAACATCTTGCAGGACTGCTTAGGATAACTCACAAAAATATATATTGGCCAGAACTATGTCAATGATCTATGTCCATGTAACTCAAGGTTATGCAGATGGATGTCTTGTTTTGAATGAGGTGCAATTTACTACTTCCTTGAGCACCATTCAACAACTCCCCCCCCCAAAGAAGCTACCAAGCCCCCACCCCTCTCAGGAGGGGGTGCTGCAACATCCATTAAATGGCCAGGGAGGTGGTGAGGGAGGAAGATGACCAAGCAGTGGCGATGGTCTCCCATCCCCAATGCAGTTCTCTAAACATAGAAGAATGAAGAGTGAGGTTGTTGCTCCTCTTCCTTTCTCCCTGGAGAGTTGCAGCAGGGATGGGATGGAAGTCCTTTCAGCTTGGTGGCTTCCTTCTCTCTCCCCTCAGATGAGCAGGAGGTTTGGGATCAAGCACAAGGGGCCAGCAAGTAGCACTTTGCATCCCATCCAAACCAAAATATATGTACATGCATGTCATTGATAGGATTCCAGCTCTAGTTTGAACACAACCCCACCAAATAAGGTTCTGAGGTGAGCATCAGTTCTCAGCTGCCTCTTGGGTCCCATGCCTCCTTTCCTTCTCCTCTGACCCATCCATGCCCTCAGTCCTGCTGTGTCCTGGTAGTCCACTGGCCTCCTCTGATACCCTGGGCAACCCAGTCAGAGGCTTAGCTGGGTGAGAGCCATGCCCCGCACCCAGGAGCCCTCCATATGACCCTGCAGCCAGAGGCTTTCTGTTCCCGAGATAAGCCAACGGGAGGAATGGGTAGCCCAGTGGTGGTTCCCACACTGGTAGGCAAGCAGATCGTGTGCCCCTGCTGGGCCTGGCACGAGTAGCATTTAGCAAAAACGACAGGCGTCAAAAACCAAGAGGCTGTGATCTGTCAAGATGGCTCAACAGAGGAGCTGGTTCGGGCTAACAGACAAGGGCATTAGCCCACCCTGACAGCGACATTGCCTGGGGCCTGGCCTTTGCGTGCCAGTTGGGAATTTCAGAGGTTGGGAATTTTTTATTGGAGTAAGACCATTCTACTAAAAAAGTACACCCGACCGCAAAAGGCCATAACAATAATACAAAAACAATACTAATTATTTTCCTCTTTTCTTACTAATACAAAAGTAAATCTATCCTAACACTAATGTATTTTTCCCTTTAATCTAAACACACTATAATCACATTATATTTACACATTATAATTATACCTACTTAGAAATGGAAAAAAACCAATAAAATATTAATTAAAAATAATAATACAAAATAATACAAAATTAATAAAATATTTATTTAAAATATCATTTTATGTTATTGCTGGGGTCGTCTCACTAAACCATGGCCAAAACTTTTTCCAACGATAGCTTGGCAATTTCTCTTTTTCACTCAGAGCTAAATTTTCAATTACATTCTTCACATAATAGGCAGTGCCTTTTTCATCCTGCAGATTTTGACTTTTCACCTCCTTTTGTCTCTGGGAAACTAACCCTAACATCACATAGAGGTTTACCAAGCGCACCGTGGACCAGGGCACTTTCCAAAACCTCTCAGCCATGGCGGAACCAGGTTCCTTCCTCTTCCTCTTTTGGCCCACTGACTTTCTGGGTCCCCTGACACCCTCTGGCAGGAGGCAACAGGGTCCCTGCATGAGTCAAAATAGCAGTGGGGACAGACGTGGGGGTTAAGCAAAGTGCCACATTGTTGGATGCCAAAAGCAAGACAAGACTACATGGCACACTTGCAAACCTCAGGAGACAAAGAGTGTTTAAGCACCAGGCACGGTCTGCTTCAAACCAGGAATACACCAGGGTGTTTTTAAAACAACCAGATAGTTTAACAGCACCCTTAAAAAAAAAGCCACACACACACACAAAAAACCTACTTTGCTGACACCCTGTATTAGTGGTAATTTCTCCAAAGGAATCAGCAACCATTTATTTCTGACTCTAACAGGACAACCTGATGGCTCTTGCACCAGTGTAAATCCCAGCCCAGGAACACTGACACCCATGCAAAAGAACCATTCCTGCTCCTTCAACAAATCTGTGCTGCCAAAATGAGTATCTCTCCCAATCTGATCCTCTCCTGTTTGTCTGATAAAATTCTGTCACCTTCGGGGCTTAACAAACACCCACCTGGCTTCCCTCTTACCTCTCCAACTGCACCTTATCAGTTTTCAAACTGCATATTTCCCCCCTACTGCACATCAAACTCAAGTGTCCAACTGCACACCAAAACCCAGCAACCCAGGAGTACTCCCAGTTAGACTAGCAGTGGTGCATTGGGAAGGAGAAGCAGACAGGTATGGCATGGCATCCTGAGGCAGGCAAGGGCAGGGGAGACCATGAGATGTTCACTTGAATGCTGACCTTCACACCCAGGCTGTGATAGATTTTGTGGCTGCTGTGCCCACCACAATAAGATAAACCAAGGTTCAGGCAGGTTGCACAATGACTATCACTGCAGGTGTGAAGTCAAAGGCTTTCACGGCCGGCATCCATAGATTTTCGTTGGTTTTTTTCCAGGCTGTGAGGCTGTGTTCTGGAAGAGTTTATTTCTGATATTTCACCTGTGGCTGGCATCTTCAGAGCATGGTTGGGTAGGAGTGTGTGGAGTTTATATATATATTGTGAATCCCTGTTGGGGAGTATATGTAAATTTGTGTAATTGAATGGTTAGTTTCTGGGTATAGAAATGCAAGGATTGTTAGTGTCTGTTTGGCTAATGGTTGGTAGATGGGCCATTATCTGCTGGAGATCCCCCTCTCCCTGGGTGGAGTTCCTTTGTAAGTAATGAGTTTTTATTCTAGTGTTTTTCAGGCCTGGCAGCCTTTTAGGGTTTCTTCTTTCCTATTGATGTTGTCCAGGTGTTTGTGGATTCCAATAGCTTCTCTGTGCATTCTGACATGATAGTTGTTGGCCTGGTCCAGAATTTCTGTGTTTTTAAATAACATTTTGTGTCCAGGCTGGTTTATCACATGTTCTGCTACTGCTGATTTTTCTGGCTGGCCCAGTCTGCAGTGTCTCTCATGTTCCTTGATTTGTGTTTGCACACTGCGTTTAGTGGTCCCTATGTGAACTTGTCCACAGCTGCATGGTATGCGGTAAACTGCTGCAGCTGCGAGAGGGTCTCTTTTGTCCTTTGCTGAGCGTAGCATTTCTTGGATTTTTCTGGTTGGTCAGTAGATGTCATGTCAGAATGCACAGAGAAGCTATTGAAATCCACAAACACCTGGACAACTTCAACAGGAAAGAAGAAACCCTCAAAGTACACAAAATCTGGCTCCCAGTTTTGAAGAACAATAGAATCAAAACCCAACACTTACAAAGGAATTCCACCCAGGGACAGGGTGATTTCCAACAGATAATGGCCCATTACCAACCATTAGCCAAACAGACACTAACAAGCCTTGCATTTCTATATCCAGAAACTAACCATTCAATTACACAAATGTACATATACTCCCCAACAGGGGTTCACAATATCTATATATATAAACTCCACACACTCCTACCCAACCATTCTCTGAAGATGCCAGCAACAGATGCTGGCAAAACATCAGAAAGAAACTATTCCAGAACATGGCCTCATGGCCTAGGGAAAAAAAACCAAGGAAAATCTATCACTATAGGGTTTTCTTTGTCTTTCCTTTATCAACACCCATTGGCGGGAATCCTATCGGTAAGCTCAAAATGAATCAATTGTCCAACAATGGGCCAACACATAAGGAAATCCTGACTTTGGAACTCCTTCCCTCTGGAGGCTGGGATGGCTCCCTCCTTGCCTTTCCATCACTGAGTGGAAACTTTTCTCTTCCAGGGGACTTTTTAGGAATTGACTGCAGGGGCTTTTAATGCTGTTTTCTTCTGCTGTTTGTTATCTTTTGCCTCTTAATAGGTTTGGGTTATAAATTCGATGGATTGCTTAATAATATTTTAACAATAACTTTGTCTGTGTTTTTACTTATGTTTTTTGTAATTGGGTTTTAACTGTATTTGCTTCCATTTTTGTAAGTCACCTTGAGCCCCTGTATTGAGGAAAAGGCACCACCACCAAGGGTATGTAAAGCCCTAAAATCTTTACAGGAGAAACCTAATTCAAGCCACACAACTCCTGGGCTGTGCCACTTATTTTGCTGGAATTGTTGACTGGACTCAGGCAGAACTAGAGGAGGAGGAGGAGGATTCCAGTGGGTCTACTCTTACCAGAAGTGAGAACTCAGGCTCCCTCGAAGAGGAGCATCCTAAATGGGGCTTTTGGGGACTGTATCTGTTCTTAGGCGGCTTCCCCGACCATGACTCTCTGTACAATCCAGCCTGGTGCTGGGCCACAGGTTTTCCCTTTGTGTCTCTTCCTTATTGCACTGGGGAACATTGGCTGAGTTTGTCTTCACAGTGAGGGATCATGGAGTCTGTGGCTGAGATCCCTGCTTGGTATTTGGCCACTTAAAGACCTCCTGAACAGTTCTCCTAAATTACTTCCTGACCTATAGAGAAAGAAGCAAAGAACTACATAGCCTGTTCCCGGGGATGGGCTGTGTGTGGCCGGAAGGGAGTGCGCTTGGAGCCATGCTGAGGGCTCCTCCCACAATTGCACACCTGCGCCAGCAGACAAACAACCTTTCCATCACACCTACACAGAATCACACCAGCAGGCCTTGCAGCATTGAAAACACAACCTCCCACCAGCTTTTCGCTCCAGTGCTTGCACTTCAGTCCCCAAATGGAGAAGATGAGCTCCATGCCCTCTGGGGAGGCTAGGCTGGGGAGCAGGTCCTTGTGAATCAGCCCCGTGGGCAGGCGGTGGGATGGAGAGGGAGGGGAGAGAAAAATGAACGTTCCCCCAAATCCCTGAAAACTTGAATGCATCAAGTAGCCACAACTGATCCACATAGAAACCCAGAGAAGCGGCATCTGGAGCCCAGGAGGCAGCTGTTAGTTGGCCTGGATTAGCCAGCACGGGCTAGTTAGCTTAGATTAGCTCTGGCGGGTTACTTAAATCCTGATTAGTTCATCTGGGTTGATGAAATCTGGGGATTAGACCCTGGGGGTTAGTTAGCTCCCGATTAAGGTTTGTGTAAACACTCCAGTACAAGGGGCCAAAAGGATGCAGGGAGTAGGAGGGAGCCGGGCTCAGAGGGACCACAGGCGCTCTTGATCTCCCTGGTGAGTGTGTGTGTGTGTGTGTGTGAGTGAGTGTGTGAGAAACAGACAGACAGACAGAGACAGAACAAGACCTCATCCAGCTGGCTGGGAAGATGAGCCCTGGGTCATTTGAAGCCCAGCCAGCATTGCAGTCAGTGCTTCCTCCCCATCCCTTCCCCTCTTCTTCCTTCTCTTCCTCCTGTTTTTGTTTCATCAATTGCTACTACTTCTTTCTCCTCTTCCTCTACTACTACTACTACTACCTCCTCTTCCTTCTCTAGTTTCTTCTTCTTCTACTTCCTTCTCTTCTTCCACCTCCTCCGTTTCAGTTCCTCCTCCTCCTCCTCCTGTATGCTTATCATATTCAAGGCAGCTTACAGAAATAAAAATAAATCCAAATGCATGCAACAACATAAGCAAAACATAGAAAAAGTTTTTCTTAAAATGCAGTTCAACTCTCCACATAGTTAAAAACTATTAGAACAAATCTGCCATAAGGGTAAAAAAAATAAAAGTCAGCCAACCAGCACGCTCTCAAAGGTCCTTGTAATCAGTTCCTAAAAGCCTAACGGAGCAGGAAAGGTTTCTCTTACCAACAACAGATGGACAGGACAGCGAGATGGGAGCCCTCCTAGCCTTCCTGGGAGGGAGAGCCCCAAAGCCTGGGGGCAGCCATTGAGAAGGTCCTGTTTCCTGTGTTCCCACCAGAACACATATCTGGGAAGGTGGTGGGCTTTTGCAACCATGTTCAGGCCTGGACGGTTCTGGTCCCTCCTCCAGAGGCAAAGGCTGCAGGAATAAGACCACTGGAAGATGCTGGAGGGAAGGAGGCTGGCTTGTTCCAAGGGCTGCCAGATTTGTGGCTCCTTCCTGGTCAACAAGGTGAGCTTTTCCAGTTTGACTGAGCAATACACTTCCAAGACCACCTCCTGCATTTGGGGAGAGGGCCAATGGTGAGGAATGCTGAGAGCTGTAGTTCAACAACATCTGGAGGGCCAGGCTTTGCCCAGGTTTGCTTACTGGCAGTGAGAGCATTAAGCTAAACCAAGGTGGCATTTGGGGGGGAATGTGGAATGTGGCCCAAAGGACTTCACTGAAATTCAATTTTGGTCCCAAGGCCCTGCTTCTACCACTGTGTAGCAAGAAAGCCAAGAGGTGAAAACTCAGGTCAAACTGAGCTGTTAAGAAGAAGCAAGCACGCCATGGGCAGAGAGACTGAAAGAAGATGGTTTAGGTCTGAGCCAAGAGACTAGATGAGTGTGCATGTGGCAGGGCCTTCTCTATTGTGGCACCCCAACTATGGAGTCTCTCCCAAGACAGGCCCTTTCAAACCTCTGACTAGCAGCTAAGACTATATTAAATAGTTTCACATGGCCTTTGGTCCTTAAAATGAGGGGTGGCCGTTTTAACCGAATGTGGTTTTTAAACTATCCTCTAAGAAATTCCTTTAGTCTGTTTTTAAAATGGCTTGTTTGATTACCCTGGAGGCCCTAGCAGAGTAAAAGGATGGATGGATGGATGGAGAGCCAGATGTGATGGCCAAAAGGTAATCCAGATGTAAAAGGTTTATTTAGGAGTAACTTCTTTACTTTTGTTTTCTTTCCTCTCGGGAAAGCCCATTCATTTGCAGACAGACATGTTGCAAAAGAACCACTAAGTCTCCATGTCTCCTCCAACTTGCTTTGCAAAAGGTCTGTTGGATTTTGGTTGCTTTGAGACAGGCAGACAACACAATTGTCTTCCAAAGGATGTTGGTGTGGTGGTGGTACAGGTGGTCCCTTTTATGGCTCCCTTTTCTCCTTGGTACAGCTCAGGATCTGCTTCTTCCAGGAACTGCTGCTGAAAAGGACCAAACGGCTCTTGGGAGAGGCATCAAACCTGCCTGGCTCTTGGTTCCCCAGGTCCTTTGTTCCTCCTAGGAGAGAGGCCCTTCCTGGCTTTGGCTGGCCCCATTTCAAAGCGAGGCTAAGGTGTCACAGAGACGGCGCTGGGAGGTTACGGGCCCAGCAGAGACGGCTGCGCCTGGACCTGGAAGCTAATTGAACAGGACAGGTGGGGAGGCATGAAGCAACCCAAGCGCCAAAGACCTGTCCCCTCCCATTAGCAGAGGCGTCTGTCTTCATCAGCACCAGTCGGGCTGGTGGGCCCAGCTGGATCACGCGCAAAATTTGCAGAGAACAGCCCTGCGACCAAAAACAGAGGAATGCTTAGGATTGGGAGGAGGGGCAGATGGGCAATGGGACCTGCCTGGAAATTTTTCAATTGAGAGTAACCACCATTTCCATCTTTCTAATACATGCAAGCCATACACCTTAATGTGACACCAAAAGAATACTGTGTTCAGTTCCAGGGGTCATGGTTTTTTGACAAGCTGGATTGAACATGTCTGGAGGAAAGTAGCCACGCTAAAAAGGTCCGGAAACCAAACTTGAGGAGGAATGGTTGAGGGAGTTGGTATTCTTAGGCTGAAGCAGGTGAAAAGATTGGAGAGGTGAGAGGAGACGGCCTCCTCATACCGCTCAGGAGTGGGTTTAAATCCACGAAAGCTCATGTGAAAATAAAAACCAGTTAGTCTTAAAGGTGCTGCCACATTCCTTTCCCCCCTCCCCTCCCTTCCTCCTCCTTAAGCCACCTTTAAATATCTGAATGTGGAAGATGGACCCAAACCAAGACAAGGGACTTTGAATAAACGATGGGAGGAACTTCCTGATGGTACCAAGTGTTTAGCACTGGAATGGAATAATAGAATCAGAGTTGGAAGATACCACAAAGGCCATCTAGTCCAACCCTCTTTGGCCATGCAGGAACACACAATCAAAGCATTCCTGACAGATGGCCATCCAGCCGCTGCTTAAAAACCTCCAAAGAAGGAGACTCCACCACACTCCAGGCAACAGCATATTCAACTGCCGAACAACTCTTACTATCAGGAAGTTCTTCCTAATGTTTAGGTGGAATCTCTTTTCTATTGCTCCATGTCCTAGTCCTTTGGAGCAGCTGAAAACAAGCTTGCTCCATCCCCAATGTCATCCCTTCAAATATTTAAACATGGCTATCATGTCCCCTCTCAACCTTCTCTTCTCCAGGCTAAACATACCCAGCTCCCTAAGCTGCTCCTCATAGGGCAGCATGGCTTCCAGACCTCCCACCATTTTGGCCACCCTCCAGCTACCTCAAGAGGTGGTGGACTACTTCTTTGGAGGTTTATAAGCAGAGGCTGGCTGACCACCTCTCAGGGATGTTTTAGCTCTGAATGTTCTGCTCTGGAAGAAAGGAGTTGGATCAGGTGACCATCAGGCCCTGTTCCACTCTACATTTCCCCGATGCTAAGGGACAATTCAGCCATCGCCAGCAACAGATCTAAAGCAGGTAGATCAAGGTTGCTGACCTCCATGGCCAGTTTCAGAGAAAGAGATTCCCTTCCTTGAATTCAGGCCAGCGGTCTGTGGGCAGAATCAAGCCAGCATCCATCCGCATGCAAAGCTCTTTCACACTTTGCAGGAAACGTGACTCCGACTCTGCAGGGGTGATGCATCCACTTGATCTTTCACGTCCACATTTCCCCCTTCTCCTCTCTTCTCCACCCCCTCCAGCCCATTTGTGAGCCTTCCACCTGGAAGTGGGTCAGAGAAACCATGCAGAAATGGAGAGTGAATTAAGACCATCCCATTGCCCTTCTTTGATCAATTAGCTGCCCAGCTAGAGAAGAAACCACATGAGGCCCATGTGCAAGGCTGAGGTGTGGGGTTCTTAGGCACAGCTGTGGCAGCTTCCTCTGATTTTTGATGGCAGAACATGGACCTTGGAGGGCAGCAGCACAGATGGAGACCATTGATGCTTCAGACATTTGAGACAGTTGAACTCTGAAGCCCCAGACACTAAGGGATTATAGGGGTTGCAATCCAATGCCTCTGGAAAGTACCACACTCCTGGGCAATAGCACGAACAGCGAGCCATAGAAACTGGGGCAGATCCACTACAGCAACTGGGGGGGGGGAGGATCTGAGGGCTGCCCCCACCCCACACTGTGAAACAGCCTTGTGATACAACACTCGTCACACACCAGCTTCTGGAAAGTATGCTCTTTGTATTTTCTTTCAGGTCATCTGTGATACAGGGTTTCCTCCGGTATAAATAAAGTATAAAATCTTACAATTTGTTTTCTTTTGTCATTATTTTAACAAAAATACTAAAAACTTATTAAAACCTGAAATCAAAGCGGGAAGGGAGACTCTATTGATCACACAGGATTTGGAAACACTGGTAGAAAGTGGAGATTAAAAACACTCGCTCGGCATGAGAAATCTCTCCCCGTCCCAGACGCTTGGGGGGGGGGGCGGGCGCTGATGCAGGGCAGGTGCCCAGGGGCAGAGGGCCGGGACCCCTCCTGCAGTGGCCCCAGGGAGGGGCCCTCTTTAAGTCCACCATCACGGGTGCCTCTTCTTCCTTTGCCGAACCTCAATACCGTCCAAAAGGGTTGCTGTTCTGCTGAGGCTGCGTATCTGTTGGGAGACAAAACAGTCAGAGCCTGGAAAGTGAGCCAAAGCCAAGAGAGCAGGTTAAGCATCCGCCCAGGGATTTAGCCTCAGCATAGCCAGAGCATGCACAGAGTTCCTTTTGCGGAGGGGGATTACAACTCCCGGAGCAGAGAGATGTAGTCTGGAAAGCCAGCAGGAACCCTTCCCAGCTCCGGGTGTTGTGTGCCACTCCTCTGGCCCCAATCCACCATGAGTAAACCCAGGGAGGGTGCTGGGGGAGAAGGGAGCCGGGCCTTACTGGAGAGCTGCTGCTGGAGCTGCCGAACCAAGGCTGCCGTCTGCTGCTGCTGCTGCGTCTGCTGGAGGCCTTGCCGCTGGAACTGCAACACAGGAGGAGGAGGAGGAGGAGGAGGAAGAGGAAGAGGAGGAGCTCTTAGGCCCTGGGGTGGGACCTGGAACCCCCCCCCAGCCCCAATCTGGCCCTCCTGGAGTCCCACGATGGGCACACCCCTGACCCCTAGACACCATGGTTAGGTGCCGTATTAGCTGATTTCACTGATACTATAATTGTCGTCACCATCAGCAGAGTGAATGCTTACCATGGGCTGCTGAGGAGCCAGCGCCTGCATCCCAAGCCCCGGAGGCTGGCCCTGTGCTTGGGGCTGGGGGACGCTGGGCACCTGGGGGGTCTGCTGGGTCTGCTGGGGTGGGGGCTGTGGTTGCTGCTGCTGCGGCGGTTGCTGCTGCTGCTGCTGCTGCTGTTGCTACAAAACCAAAACAGAAGACAGAAAGAGCCGGGAGGTGAGGGAGGAAGTGTTAAACAAGGCTGGAGATCTAGGAGAGGGGAGCAACAACCTTGCAGGCACAGGGACTCCCAAGAGTTGGGAGGGAGCTGCTTGCACCCTGGGCCAGGAGTGGCCAAGAGGACGGAGCAGGCCTCCACACCCAGCCAAAGCCAGTCACCTTTCTGCTGTGAGAGCACCGCGTTGGATGGCCACAAGGAAGAAAGATCCATGGAGGGCTGACTTAGAACAATTCACAAGTCACAGAATCAAACAGTTGGAAAAGACCCCAAGGGCCATCCAATCCAACCCCCTTGTGCCCTGCAAGAACACACAATCTAATGCCCTTCCGACAGGTGGCCATCCAGCCTCTGTTTAAAAACCTCCAAAGAAGGAGACTCCAATGTCACACTCCCAGGCAGCAGTGTATTCCACTGCCAAACACCTCTTACTGTCATGAAATTCTTCCTAATGTTTAGATAGAATCTCTTTTCCTGTAGTTTGAGTCCATTGCTCCATGTCCTAGTCTCTGGGGCGGCAGGAAACAAGGTTGCTCCATCCTCAATATGACATCCCTTCAAATATTGAAACATGGCTATCATGTCACCTCTTAACCTTCTCTTCTCCAGGCTAAACATGCCCAGCTCCCTAAGCAGCTCCTCATAGGGCATCATGGCTTCCAGATCTCCCACCATTTTGGCCACCCTCCTCTAGAGCTGATGCAGCTTGTCCTAAGTCCCAGAGACCATAAAGAAAAGTCAAGCTCACCACATGGAAGTCAGAAGAGGCTACCAAAGGGGAAGTCTGCCATCCTAAATTCATGACCAGAGCCTGAGGGGACTTCCTATGGGCCATCCCAGGAGTGAAGCTTAGAGGGAGGGGAGCCTTCCTTTAGCCAGATCAGGCCCATGGGCTGGAGATTCCCCTCCCCTGGACTAGCAGGTCTTGGTGTGATTTGGGAAAGATGTTCTAACTTTAGG
Organism: Gambelia wislizenii; assembly: GCA_030847615.1. Classification (NCBI taxonomy): domain Eukaryota; kingdom Metazoa; phylum Chordata; class Lepidosauria; order Squamata; family Crotaphytidae; genus Gambelia; species Gambelia wislizenii. The sequence goes on along the minus strand of JAUMIR010000011.1, from coordinate 38,127,674 downwards.
CTGCGGCTGCCACCAGCTTCCTCTTCCTACACCTCAAATCTCTGTGGTCTAACAATCAGAAAGGTCCCAGGGAGGAACACTGAGAGAAAGGAAGAGAACACTATGTATTGTACAAAAAAAAAGAGGGAGGGAGGGACAGGGGACTGAGTTACGTTTCAAAAAGCTGCCTCAAAGTTTCCATTCAGTTCAGACATAAAACTTTATTCTGCTCGCCAACCAGGCCACATAAATTCCCAGGGACTGTAGGGGAGAAAAAGGAAAGGGAAGAAGAAAAGAGAAGAGGACAGCTAGGGACTTGTTTTTAAAATGGTGAAGAAAGCACTCAGAAAGTACAAAAGAGGGCAGCTGTGGGTCACTGCTGTACCACTGATGGACGAACACCTCAAGGGATCCTCTTGACCCACTTCTGGTGGTTAAGAGTTGTGTGTGTGTGTGTGTGTGTGTGTGCGTGTTGTTTTAAACTAATCTACACTCCTTTTTCAGGTACAGCAAAATGCAAAGGAACTCAAGCAATCTGAAAAGAAATCAAGATAAGCTAAGTAACAAAAGACAGAGAGAGGCAGAAAGAGAGGGAAAGCAAAAAATGCACACTGCACCCTGTTCAAAACAATCACAGTTTGTTACCAAAGGAGGGTTTCTTGATAACAACTAAGAAGATTAATCAGATTTAGAAGTCCAAATTTTTATCATCATAACAAGAATTGTATCCTCTACAGACAGACACACGTGCCAGCCTTGAAGTGGATTGTAAGGGAAATACTACTTTCCTTTGCAGGGCACTTTTTGCAAATGGAAATACAGAAAAGGAACCAGTTTGGCCAAGAGGTGACCAGTGTTAAGTCCTTCCTAAAAATGCCCGCAGCTCACATATATGTGCTGGTGTGTGTATTGAAGTTGTGTCAGCTGGCAGCTTTCACCCTCAATGAGGAGTTCAGACTGCCTGGACACAGGGCTAGGGGAAAGACCAGAAGCAACACTGCTTCTTCCATGTTATGGGAAGCCTCTGTTATCCATGCCCTGATAACCTCAGGCTTAGACTACTGCACTAAATAATATATGAGGCTGCCTTTGAAGACTGTTCAGAACTGGCAGCCTAGCATATGATGCAGCTACTGGATTTACAACCAGGGCTGGGGGTAAGATGAAATCTGAGCTTGTGCTGTGCCAACTCTACTGTCTCCCCATCAGTTTTCTGGAACTAATTCAAAGTACTGGTTACGACCTTTCACAGAGGAAATTCAGATGGGATGACAGTTCACTGTGTGGGGCTGTTGGTCACAAGACTGGGGGTTTCATTTTCGGTTGACCCAAATGATGCCCATAATATAATTCTGTGTTCTGGTCTGGGTGGTTTTGCTGCAGGAATGATCCAAAAAGTGGATTTGTTATACCAAGATCAGATTCCCTTTTTGGGGTATGGATTTCCTGCCTGCAATGTTTTATGTTTGAATCATGGGGGAGTATTGACAGCATCCTGTTAGGTGTGAGATGTGCTGCACATGTGCAGGGATTATGTTTCTGGACAAGGCACAATGATGACGTTCAGCTGACAGCAGCGTAAGTAATGTTTCACATATGGGACCGCTGCACATGTGGTGGCAGATTAAAGTACAGTGGACCCTCAAGGTCCACAGATTTAATCAATCACAATTCATCATGCCCCATACCTAAAATGGGGTCGATTTGCACGTGGACATGCTGCTGCCATTTAATAATATGGGATGTGACCATCCACAGCTTTTGGAATGTGTGTGGGGGGGGTGTTTCCAGAACAGATTAATCTGGAGGGCCAACTATACACATAAACACACGCTCTCTCGATCCATTGCACACTGCAATTTCACAATGGGTTTTCAACCACACTCACTGCCCATTGATCCACACACACTGCGTTACAATGACGTTCAGTGTAAATGCTGTGTGACATAGGAAGTGACATAGGATCTTGGTCAAGTTGTGCGTGTGTGTGGTGAAGTGTGTGATGACCTCACGGGTGTGGGCAGCTCCCTTCTCTCCATGTCTCTTCCCCTCTTTTCACATTTCCATTTCCAGCAGCCAGTCAGGTGTGATTTCTGCCGCAGAACAAATGGACGTTTTACCAATGGTAAGCATAGCCTGCCTGATTTCCTGCACTCCCTTTGGGGTTCTAGCCCTGGTTTGGTATGGAGAGCTTGGGTTTTACCTCTTTTATGGTGGGTGAGGCAGAGCTGCCAGAGCCAATCGCTGCCTCCACGCCTGCTTACCCTCAGCATCTGCTGCTGTTGCTGCTGCCTCAGATACTGCTGCTGCTGGTCCGGTAGGAGCTGGCTGGGCCGGATACCCGATGGGACCCCCTGGGCGCTCATGTGGTTTACCCCACTCATCATGGGGGTTTGCTGCATTGACTGATGAGGAAACCTACAACCAGAGACAGGAGAAGAGCGTACATGGGAGCGCCTGGGAGCAACCGAGTCGGAGGACATTCTCAGCCACTCAGGAAACATCCCCTGTGGCTCCCGGTGATCAGAGGCAGCGAGAACGGTTCTGCTCAAGCAATTTGTCAGATTAGCTTAAAGGTCCCCAGGGGCACCTATGTTCCTCCCATCTCCAGGGAGGGCAGCGAGCTTCCTTGCACAGGAAGGGCAACACAAAAGCAACCTCGTACTCACACCCACAGCCAGGTCCTCCCTCCTGGCCCCCTCCTCCCTCTTCCCGCCAGTACCTCTGTGCTGCATTCAGGGTGTGGACGTAGCCCGGGGCCTGCTGGTGCACGTAGCCGCTAGGCCTCTGCATGGTCCTGGCGGGGTCGACAAAGGCTGGGTTGGAGCTGGGGTGCGTGTTCTGGTAGGTCTGGCTGGAGTAGGTGGGGGGGACCATAGCGCTGGACTGGGAGGGGTGCTGCTGGAGGCCGATGTGGGAGACGTAGGGGGTGTAGCCCTGCAGAGGAAATGAGCAGCAGCCTGGTGTTAAAAGCCACCGACCAGCCAAGGGAGGAACGCGAGCTGTGAGTGTGAAGAGAGAACCTCAGGGCACAACCCCAAACCCATGACCTGACAATGGATGGGCTATACTGGGGTGAGAGCCATGGGTTAAGAATGCCTACGATGGACCAGAAGCACTGATGTCTTCCACACCAGTAGGGCACCAAAGCTACTCCCAGTCTTAGTCTGAACTTTAAAGGTATGAACTAGACCCTATATAGATCCAGAGCCTTGGATGTTGTTGTTGTGTGCCTTCGAGCTGTTTCTGACTTACGGAGACCCTAAGGCGAACTCATCACGGGGTTTCTGTGGTAAGATTTTTGTTCAGGGGGGTTGCCTTTGCCTTCCTCTGAGGCTGAGAGAGTGGGACTTGTCCAAGGGCACCCAGTGGGTTTCCATGGCTGAGTGGGAATTCGAACCCTGGTCTCCAGAATCCTAGTCCAATGCTCAAACTACTACACCAGTGCCCTGGACTGCTCCTTTAAAGTTCAGACTAAAAGCCAGCACCGATTCACCCCCTACACATGCAGCCTTGACACAGGTGCCACCAGCCCAGGACTGAGAAGCAAGGCCCCCGGATGAAGCTCTCTGGCCAGGAGGAGGCAGGGCAGAGCAGAGGCCCTCTCCAGCTGGTGGTCTCCTCAGCTTACCTGCGATGGCTGCACAGCTCCGTAGGGCGGGGCAGGAGCCATCTGGCGCACGGGCGGTTGCCCCAACATCCCCTGGCCCTGCTGGGAAAGCAGCAGAGAAAGAGGGCTAGTGGCAGTGCGGCTCCAGAGACCCTCACGCTCCGGAGGAAAAGCTCTCCAAGCACCGCCTCAGAAGTGGCTCAAGCAGGGCACAAACGCTGGCACCAGGCGGGAAACGCGGCAGGCTCATTCTGGACTAGGACGGAGCCTCTTCCAAAGAGCATGCAAGTGGTTCGGTTTTGATAAACCATGTCTCAGATGAGAAACGACATTTCTGATGCTCCCACCAGCCCATCCCCTCCCAAACAGTAGAGAGAACTGAGGAGGAGAGGAAAAGGCAGGAGAAGAAGAAGGAGAGTGTAGAAGAGGTCCTTAAAAAAGAAAAGAGGCAGCAACTTCCAGAATCCTCCCTGCATCAGCACAACCCAGCTGCTGCTTCTGATAGGACCACTTAACTTAATTCTTGTTTTTCGAGCTGTCAAAATGGGATCTTGAGTCCCATGTTGGGATAAAGGTGGGATAGAAAATAACTAAACTTTTAAAAAGGAACTTTCCCAAGGTCTGGGCAGGAAGCAGAGCTCCCACAGTCCCTCCCTTGCCAGGGGGAGCCAGAGAGTGTGGCGTCAGCCAAGGGCCGGGAGGCGCTTACCAGCTTGGCCTGCAGCTGCTGGCGAAGGAGCTGCCCTTGGGGGACGGGTGGCTGTTGCTGCCGGTAGACGGCGGACTTGTAGGAAGGGTCGATCCCCACCATGCTGCCCATGCTTGTTGGCAAGACCCCGGTGTAAGGGGGCCGGCTTGGCACCAGTTTGCCGATCTGTGGCATGCGCACTGGCCGGTAGGAGGTATCCAGTCGAGGGCCACCTGCAGATGGCGGGGGGGGGGGAGGAGGAGGAGAGAGTGGTGCATGCGTGTGTGTGCGTGCACATACGAACACAGGCACACACACAGAGCCTGGTCAGGGTTACAATGCCACAAGACCTGATTTGGTACCACCATGCACACTTTCCAGTTCGGACAAAAGCACTGGCGACTGTTCTCAGATAACCAATGCTTCTTGGGTGTGAACTGCCTTACCTTTCCAACAAGATGTTTTCAGTAAATGTTTACAACTGGTGTCTATAACATACTTATCACTCTCTTTACAAAATTTTGCTCTGAACCCATCTTCAACCATGGAAGTCTGCAAGGTCCAGGGGCCAAGTTTCAGCCTGCCCACAAGACCCACTGAGAACCACACCAAACTCCAAAAGACACACACAACCAGAGGGTGGGGGCTAGAAGTGGCCAGAACTCCAGTCCCAGTTCTGTAAAACCCTTTTTGGAAGGGGGAGAGGAAACAAGGGCCCTACATTTTATTTTCGGACAAGGATGGCCAATTTCTCCTCCCACCCACCCCCGTCTACAACACCCACAGCAAGCCCAAACATCTCTGTTTTCCTTTGCAATCCCTCTCAAAATGGTGACCTGTCCTGTCCTGTCACCATTTTGAGAGGGACTGCAGAGGAAAAGAACTATGGGGGCAGTATAAGGTCCTGAGGTGCTTGAAGAGGTGAGATGGGGACACTGTGTGTGTTCACACTTTGGGGGTGCTTTCTGCACAGTTTTAGGGCAGACAAAATTGCCCCCAAATTTCACCAACTTTTAAAAAGTTTTGAGGGTTGGGGGGAGTTCAGGATCCACAAAAATGGCATCCAGGGCCACATTTGGCCAACCCACCCATTTTATACCCACCCTTGTTTTAAGACGTTGCCACAGCTGGAAAACAAAATCAACAGGCAGAGTTACTTGAGTGACTGTAGAGCTCTTGGCTGTTTCTGAAGCACTACTTTCAAGAAAGGCTTTTTTTTGCTGCTTCTGCTGCCTGCTTGAAAGCTGCAAAACCCCCATCCCCACCCCAATCCTATGTGATGAATGAGTCTGGCAAGGCAAGAGAGAGCCCCTATGGGCAGGAACCAAAGAGGCTCTCTCCTCTCATCCCCCAACTCACCTGCCGGCAGAGGCTGGTTCTGAGCATAGAGTCCCACAGGCGACTGCCCATAGGTCAACCGTGACATGGAGTTTGCCGTCTGATGGTGGAGCAGGTCAGCAGGCATCCCACCTCCATAGGAGACCCCTCGGCCCGCGGTGAGCATGAAGTCCTGCAGGGGAAGTCAATGGGGCAAGCTGAGCAGCAGACCCAGAGTGGCAAGAAAGGAGAGGGCAAGGAAGCCCTGCGCATGAGTTAAGACCAGGGGCCTTTTTCCTGAGCAGCGGAAGGGGATTTCACGTAGCCAAGGGACTGTTGCTGTATGATGATACTCCCTCTCCTTTTTCCAAACATGCACACATTTTTTTGGAAGGAAATAAAAGGCCCTGCTGGTTCCGCCCACAGCCCTGTGTGGGTGTCGGTGATGCCCTGCTCCATCATCACCCTCTCTCCATGCAGAGAGACAGAAGCGTGTCCACTCTAATAATAATATAATAATAATAAAATTGATTTATATCCTGCCCCTCTACGAAATGCAATCGGGGCGGCTTACAACAATTAAAATATACATCCCGGACCCTCAATCCCACCCACACCTTAAAATACAATTAAATAATTCAGGAATTAAAACATACATTTAAAAAATACAAAAAATAAAATAAAATAAACAACGGACAGTGGCCATAGCGGTTGGGACCAGCTAGATTTTCTTTTTTTTATGATGGTTGGGTATCTATTCAGGAAAGGCCTGCCGGAAGAGATCCGTCTTAAGAGCTTTTTAAAAGCTATTTAGGGTGGTGATTTGACGGAATGGATCTCATCTGGCAGGCCGTTCCATAATCTGGGAGCAATAGCCGAAAAGGCCTTCCGGGAGGTTGAAAAAAAACCAGTTTTTAAAGGTTGTAACAAATTCCTCCCAGAGGACCTGAGTATACAGGGAGGATTATATGGAAGGAGGAAATCCCGAAGACAGGTTGGACCCACGCCATTTAGGGCTTTAAAGTTGATAACCAACACCTTGTCCTGGGCCCCCAGTACAACACCTTGCACTATCACCCCCAGCTGTCAGCAGTCTGCTCCCGTACCCTGAAATTTTCATCTAAGCACAATAAGTGCTACGTAACAGAGGTCCTCACAACTTTACAGCAAATTCCACACACAAAGTGTGCACTGTATGACACAACACTTGGACTGCATGTCCCTGATTTCCCTGCCAATCACTTTCACAGGACAACTGCACTGGGTTCAAGTCTCATGGGAGAGGGAAGAAAAAACACTCCCTACACTCTCTGTTTACACCAGCCATAAATTTACAAAGCTCTTCCATGATTCCTCTCATTCATTCATCTTTCTTTCTAAGCTGAAACATTCCCAGTGCTTAGCCTTTCCTTTAAAGGGAGCTGTTCCCACCCCAATACCTTTATCCAACCTTTTCTTTAACATAAATGGCCTGCGAGGGATCTGAGCGAATGAGTGAGCTAGCAAGTAACAATGGCTGAACCACCCACGGCTATTGTACCATAGGAATGCAGGCAGTCAATGCAGAATAATCCACAGCCAATTAATTCTGTAGTGAGGGAGCAGAGGGTAGTGTGCAGCTGCTATGTATCTCTGTGTGAGCATGACTGGCATGCTATTAGTGGGATACACAGACATAAGTTAACCTTATGCCTACATATGACTCCTTTTGGTGAATGAGGAGGTTGGTATTCTCTTCTTCCCTCCACACTGACCAAACTTTCTGTTCAATTGCTGCCTCCACTGGCCATCCCATACTTTGTGAGAGCAAGGGGGGCAGTGCATCAGAGAAGTTTCTGGTTATGTCCTCAGAGTCAGATGCGAAACGATTACATCATCTGCTGAGACTTCCAGAGGACCCCAGCAAACCTCAGTGGAGGATGTAACCAATTTGCGTCTGGCTGCTGGGACATAGCCAGAGGCTTCTCTGATCCCCCACCATTCTCGCCAGGCACAGAGTGACCATGAGGGGAGCCGCTGCAGTGATTCTATCACTGCTCTGGGGGCAGCAAATGGCCAGCTGTACGTACTCTAGTTTCACATGCAGAACTACTGTGCTACACTGGACTATGCAGGATTGTAGTCTGCATGTGCAGATTACATTACATTAAATTAAAAGGCCAGGGTAACCATTTTCCAGTGGCTGGCAGCAGGGGGCACCTGAATAACTGCAGCCACCCCCTCACCTCGTTCTTGCTGGCGGGTTGGGTCCGCTTCTTGTTCTTGCTGGCCTTCTTTTTGGGCTCCGCGGTGGAATTGGCAGCATTGGCGCTGGCTTTCTCCACCTTGACTGGCTCAGCAGCTTTCTTCTCTGGTTCCAGGGCAACTGGTGTGGGGGGTTCCTCCTCCTCAGGGGGCAGAGGCAGTGGCTCCAGGTAATAGCTGCGGGGCTTTGGTTTTAAGTGCGTGTGGTACAGCAGCAGCCTCTGCTGCTCTTCAAAACGAGAAACCTTCCGATCCACCCTCACTGTCCCAAACCAGCCCCAAGAGAGCGGGGCAGAGTGCTTCAGGCCTTCAAAGAGGTCCCAGGGGGAAATCTTCTGCTTGGTGGACACCTGCAAGCCCTGAAATGGTGTTTGGGGAAAAGGAGAAGAGAATGGGAAGAAAGCCAGAACCAGCCAAGAAAACCAGGCCATGGCACTGTACACAGTTTGGGTTTGGGCCCCAGCCAGTTTGGACTTCCAACTCCCAGGAAGCCCAACTATCACTGGCTGTGCTGGGCTCCTGGGAGTTGAAGTCCTAAACATGTGAAGAACCAAAGCTTGAGAACCACTGGCTAACAGTGTTGCAGATGGCAGGGAGAGGGAAGAAAAATACCCAGAATCACCACCACCACCTTCTCTTTCTCACAAGGTTTGAGACAGAATCATGCCTTCTACCACAGCTATGATGACAGCCAGACTTTGGGGGCACCAGTTGAGCCACAGAGATTCCACACAGGACAACCACCAGGAGAAGCAACTTGCCTCCTTCTTGAAAATGGAATCGAAGCCAGCGATCTTGTTGCCTTTGGTGTCAATCAGGGAGCCCTGAGGCTCGCAGGTGATCACGTCCCGGGTCTGCTTGGGCAGAGGGAGCAGCTGGCGCACCTTCTCCAGGCTTTCAGACTGGCGGTCGCCCAGCTCTTTCTGCAGGGGAAGAAAAGCCACGCAGAGTTGTTTGGAGGGGAGATCTTTAGCTGGGCCAAGCAGGCACCTTACTTGCACCTGAGCTGCTAATACAGACCCTCCAAGCCTCCATCATTCCTGCCACATGTTCAAGTCACCAGCCCCCCTGCTACAGTCACAGGTTCAAACACAGCACACAGTTGAGGCAAGGAACTCACTGCCACAAGATGCAGTAATGGCTAACACCTTGGATGGCTTTGGAAGAGGACTGGAGAGTCAGGATGGCTCGGTATCACCCCCATGACCAGGAGTCAGTATGCACCTGCATTTCAGCTGCTGGGGCAGAGGGGGCAAACGGACTCATGTCCTGCCAACGAGCTTTCCTTTGGTGCAACTGGTTACCCATTGTGCAGACTCCAGCAGCCTTTGGACTGGTCCAATATGGCTCTAGTTACATTCTGAAACCCCTTCCCCACCTCAGCCATAAAGTTCACTGTTTGATCTCAGGGCCAATTTACTGTCTTAGCCTACCTAGCTCACGGGGTTGTTGTGAGGACAGAATGGGAGTGGAGAGAGACCTTCGATGCTTCTTGAAGGGAAGGCAGGATTACAAATGTGACAATCTCACCCATACTAACTAGCTCATCCCCTAGGAGGGAATGGTCATTCTGCATTCCCTTCTGAAGCAAGCACGGTGGGGCGTCCCAGCAAAGAGAGAAGTGGACTGCCTGCCTGTTCGACTTAGAGCCCACCTGCCTCCCACGACAGGGACTCAAGGCAGCTCAAAACACTATTAAAAACAGGTGTGCATAAAAACACAAGAAGCTACAATGTTGAAAAAGATAAACAAAACATAATTTTAAAAATACTGTTAAATTTAAACAGCCATTTAAAAACACCTTGATAAAAAAGCACAGCACCAATCTGCTAAAAGCCCTTTCCTCAGCAGCCTGGTAATCACTGAAAAAGCCTGCCCAAACAAAATGGCCTCTGCCTGCTGGGAGAAGGAAGGGAGGGAGGTCTCAGTTCCCTCAGAAGGCAGTTCCATGCCAAGGGAGCAGCCACCAAGGAGGCCCCTTCTCACACCCCCAGCCAACACGCCTGTGAGGGTTGTTGGATTGAGAGAATGGCTTCCCCCAGAGACCTCAGAAGCCGGGCAGGCTTGAGCAGGAGCGCATTGCGCCCAACCAAGCCATACGCTTGATCTGCCTCACATGGACAGGTCACGGGCAGCCCAGCTGAACCCCCTTCCCAAATGGCAGCTTCTCACTTACCCGGAGCTTCTTGACCAGGTTCATGTAGGCCCTCTTGTTCTCCTCCATGCTGCCCTGGGAGATGCTGGACATGTCAGCGGCCAGCGTGCCATTGATGAGCACACTCAGCATGTCCAAGACTGTGGTGAAAAGCTCACTGGAGGATTAGAGGGAAGAAAGGCAAGGAGGAAGAGTCACACTCTGACATGGAACGTGCTTTGCTCTAGTCCTTTGTTCTGTTCTGGAACTGGGTGTAGTTCCAACCTCCCCAAGACTGACAGTTTACTGCTATAAGCTTAACTGGTGGCCAAAGATGCAGAATATGACCCAGAGCAGAGGAGCATTCCAGTCCATTTGCTGATGGGGTCCAGCAATGGCAGGACTCCCCCCCAAAAAAACTACCAATTCTACCTGGACTAATCCCATCCCCCCGGCTAAATGGGTCCCTGAGCTGAGTGGATCCCTGCTCTGGGCAAGGCCCATGAAAGATGGACTCCCATGGGTGAACCAAGCAGGGATCTGTACAAACAGGTTAGTGACAGAGGGAAATTCACTTTCCCAAGTCTGTTCCCAGCTTCAGCTTTTCCCAGCTTCAAACTGCCAAGCTAATGCCAAAAAAGCGTATCTAATAAAAAGTCAGTAGTACAAAATTAATCCTTACTACACTACTGGACAGCTGTATAAGTCTGGCCATGATGCTGGCAAGGATTCTAAAACCCATCTGCCTCTTGGCAGAGGCCCAGTTCACTACATCTTTCATAGAAGGCTTCAATATTAATGACTCGCCCACTCAAATCTGAAAACTTGGGTGCTGACGTAGGCAAAGAGTCAGCAAGGTTTGCCTCTCAAGCAACTGAACTGGCCCCACTGCCACATCTCCATTACGATTTATTCATGGCAAACCACTGTGGTCTGTCCTGCCTTGGCAGCAGCCATTCCAAAACACGTCTGCTTTCCTCATGGACACTAAAGAGGGTGGGCGCCTGGCCAGGGGAAACCGTGGTCTCCCTCTCCAGAACACTCACTTGTTGGACTGCATGTCCACGGTGCCACTGCTGATGATGTCCAGGAGGAGTACGGCCCACTCTGTGGTCTGCTGGGTGCTGCGCTGGACTGTGTCAAACATGCCGCCCACCTGGCCGGAGGGAGAAAAGATGAGGCTGTTGGCCCAAAAGGAAATCCACTGGCAGGGCTGGCTCTGGGGGCGCTCAGTCCTGGCAGGGAAGCCAGATGGGGAGAAGAGGCTGGATTTCTCCAGGCTCAAGAGCCAAGTTGCCTCACCATGTTGGAACAATTCAACTCCTAGGACTGGAGCCAGAAGACTCTGCAGGGCTGTGAGGAAGCTTCCTTCCCTGTTACACCGGCGTAAGGGCAGCTGAGGCAGCAAGGAGTTGGGGTGTGGCCAGGAGTGGCTGGCCTTAAAAGTCACTCCACCACCCCCACCCCAGGAAGACCTACCAGCCAGCCAGCCAGCCAGCCAGAAGACTCTGCAGGGCTGTGAGAAAGCTTCCTTCCCCTTTACACCGGCGTAAGGGCAGCTGAGGCAGCAAGGAGTTGGGGTGTGGCCAGGAGTGGCTGTCCTTAAAAGTCACTCCACCACCCCCACCCCAGGAAGACCTACCAGCCAGCCAGCCAGCCAGCCAGCAGACTCTGCAGGGCTGTGAGGAAGCTTCCTTCCCCTTTACACCGGGGTAAGGGCAGCTGAGCCAGCAGGGAGTTGGGGTGTGGCCAGGAGTGGCTGGCCTTAAAAGTCACTCCACCACCCCCACCCCAGGAAGACCTACCAGCAAGCCAGCCAGCCAGCCAGCAGACTCTGCAGGGCTGTGAGGAAGCTTCCTTCCCTGTTACACCGGCGTAAGGGCAGCTGAGGCAGCAAGGAGTTGGGGTGTGGCCAGGAGTGGCTGTCCTTAAAAGTCACTCCACCACCCCCACCCCAGGAAGACCTACCAGCAAGCCAGCCAGCTAGCCAGAGAAGACTCCAGAGGACTGCAAGGAAGTCTTCCTTCCCCCTTACACCAGGCTAAGGGCAGCTGAGCAGGGAGTTGGGGTGTGGCCAGGAGTGGCTGGCCTTAAAAGTCACTCCACCACCCCACCCCAGGAATACCTACCAGGGGCCGGGAATGATCTGGGAGCGGGAATTGAGGTTGTGTGGGGGAAGGGAAGGTATGGCGGCAACAGAGTGAAAAATTGTTACAAAAGAAGGCAGGATCGATGTTTAATACCTATCCTGCCTTCAGTTCACTCTGTTTCCCAGAATAAATTGGAGAGCGCACCAACCATTCCACAGACCCTTACTCTGCTCCTTTGCAATGCCAGGTCGGTTAAAAACAAGACACATATTATCCATGACCTCTTATTGGATGAGGCTGCCGACCTGGCATGCTTTACGGAGACCTGGCTGGGAGAGGCCAGTGCTGCGACTTGGGCGCAGGCACTCCCGGCCGGGTACTCAGTTAGTGAGCAGGTAAGGAAAAGTGGGCGGGGGGGCGGAGTGGCTCTGGTTCATAAAAACAATCTAACCTTGACCAGGAAGCCTATCCGGAACACAGTCCACATCGAGTGTATGTACCTAAGCCTGAGGTCCAGGGATAGCTTAGGGATTCTGTTAGTGTACCGGCCACCCCGTTGTCTAACAGACTCCCTAACCGAGCTAACACAGCTGGTCTCAGAGTTGCTGCTGGAGTCGCCCAGACTTTTAGTTCTTGGTGACTTCAACATCCCACTCGAGACCAGCTTGCTAAATCTAACAGGCGCAGCTCGGGAGTTCATGGAATCCATGACAAACATGGGCCTATCCCAATTGGTTGTCGGGCCTACTCACTGTGCAGGTCATACCCTCGATGCGGCCTTTAGTACGGAACAGGAATATCCGTGGGCAGAGGTGATTGAAACCTCCGCATTGTCATGGACGGATCATTTCCTGGTCAAGATGGAGCTAAGAGCCACTGTCTGCCCCACCGGGGGTGGTGGACCCATTAGAATGGTCCGCCCTCGAAGGCTAATGGAACCAATTGGATTCCAGAAAGCCTTGGAGGGTTTAATGGTTGGTAACGCCGGTGATTCTGTTGAAGCTTTGGTTAATATTTGGAATACCGACCTCACCAAGGCTATTGACACAATCGCTCCCAAGCGTCCTTTCCAGCCTGCTCCTAACCGTAAGCCCTGGTACTCAGAGGAGCTTAGGAAAATGAAGCAGGCTGGACAACGACTAGAGCGCACCTGGCGGAAGACTCGACTCTTAGCCGACAAGACTCGTCATAGGAATTTCCTTAATTCTTATCGAGAGGCGATACGTGCAGCGCAGAAGTCTTTCTCCGCTGCACGTATTGCATCTGCAGAGTCCCGTCCAGCAGAACTGTTTAGGGTGGTGGGGGAGCTGACGCAGATTCCACCTGCGCAGAACCCCTTACTCAACCCGACAACGGCCTGCTGTGATGCATTTAACATCCACTTTGCAGATAAAATCTCTCGGATAAGAGCCGACTTAGATGCCAGTGTTATGACTGAATCTATAGACGAGGTGTCCAGCAACTCCGTTGATGAAATTTTATTGGATCAGCTTCAATCTGTGAGTACCGATGACGTGGACAAGCTCCTTGGTAGAGTGAGGAAAACGACCTGTCCCCTCGATCCCTGTCCATCTTGGCTGGCCACCCAAGGGGGTGACGCATCGAGAGTACTCCTTAGGGATATTATCAATGCGTCCTTCAGGGAGGGGTCCCTTCCACCTTGTCTGAAGGAAGCGGTGGTTAAGCCGCTCCTGAAAAAGCCTTCCCTGGACCCCTTGGACAGGAACAACTATAGACCAGTCTCTTTGCTGCCTTTTCTAAGCAAGGTGATTGAGAGGGCGGTCGCTTCCCAACTCCAAGCTGTCTTGGATGAAACCGATTTTCTAGATCCATTTCAAACTGGCTTTAGGACGGGATATGGAGTGGAGACTGCCATGGTTGCTCTGGCTGATGACCTCCGCTTGGGTATCGACAGGGGTAGTGTGACCCTGTTGGTGCTCCTGGACCTCTCAGCGGCCTTTGATACAATAGACCATTCCATCCTCTTGGATCGCCTGAGGGAGTTAGGAATCGGAGGCACTGCCTTGCAGTGGTTCCGTTCCTTCCTCTCGGGCAGATCCCAGAGGGTGAGGCTTGGGGACAGTTGCTCTACTAGAATAGAGCTTAACTGTGGCGTTCCTCAGGGTGCCATCCTGTCCCCGATGCTATTTAACATCTATATGAAGCCGCTGGGAGAAGTCATTCGGAGGCATGGAATGCGGTGTCATCAGTATGCGGATGACACCCAGATATACTTCTCCATGTCTCGGTCATCGGCTTCGACTTCAGATGGCGTCTCTCCTCTGAATGATTGTCTTAAAGCAGTAATGGACTGGATGAGGAAAAACAAATTGAGACTGAATCCAGACAAAACGGAGGTACTAACAGTTACAGGCCCAAAACCAGGTCTGGGAATACAAACTCCAATCCTGGATGGAATTACACTCTCCTCCAAGGATTGTGTTCGCAGTCTGGGGGTGCTCTTGGACCCGTCACTCCAGATGACTAATCAGGTAAATGCAACGGTCAGGAGTGCCTGTTATCAACTTCGGCTGGTACGCCAGCTGCGCCCTTTCCTGGAAACTAGGGACCTCGAAACTGTGGTACATGCACTGGTAACCTCCCGTCTGGATTTCTGTAATGCGCTCTACATGGGGCTACCCTTGTGCTTGACTCGGAAACTTCAACTAGTCCAGAACATGGCAGCCAGGTTGATTTCTGGTGTTCCCAGAAGAGAGCATATAACACCTGTGCTAAAAGCTCTCCACTGGCTGCCTATTAGTTTCCGGGCACAGTACAAGGTGTTGGTTATGACCTTTAAAGCCCTACATGGCTTGGGTCCAACTTACCTCCGGGACCGCCTCCTTCCATACGACCCTCCCCGCACACTTCGGTCCTCTGGGAGGAATCTGTTACAGCCTATGAAAACAAGGCTGTCGGTGACCTCCCAGAGGGCCTTCTCTGCTGCTGCTCCCAGATTATGGAATGGCCTGCCGGACGAGATCCGTCTTATTACCACCTTAGACAGCTTTAAAAAAGCTGTCAAGACGGATCTTTTCCAGCAGGCCTTTCCTGAATAATTATCCCGGCCCAAGACTCAGCTGCCCTTTATAGGCTACGATTGTATGTTTTTAATTTTTTTCTTTTTTTTTCTTCTAATTTATATATATTTTAATTAATGCATGTTTTTAATCTTTTGCAATTTAATATTATTTTAAGGGGTGGGTGGGCTAGGGTATTGTGAGTATGGGGTTTTTATATTGTAAGCCGCCCCGATTGCGTTGCAGAGGGGCGGGATATAAATAAAATTTTATTATATTATTATTATTATTATCTTCCCGGTTTGTGCAAGGCTGAGGATTGTGGCTAGTTAGAGGAGGCTCTGCTACAGGGGTGGGAAAGCTGTAGCCCTCCTGGGGGGGCATATCTGTATCCTACAGAGACTTCCCCACAAACCCATTATTTGGTGGTTTCCCAGCTCCTGTACAGTTCTCCCCACCACCATCACAAATATTCTAAACTGGTGAAAGGTCTCCTCCCACCCCCGAAAAGCTTAGTTGTTAGCACCAAAAGCTTTCAGCTAAAACTGTCTGGTATTTTCACTGGTCATTTCTGCTACCAGCCCTGCCCTCAACTGGAATGCGGCCCCTCCCTCCAAGGAATTCTCCAATTCCTTGATCGAGGTCCTTGGGTGAAAGAGGTTCCCTGTCTGCCAAACTGCCAGGAGAACAAGGCAGATGTTGTCTGCAGGCGTGTGGCTCTGCCAGCCAGTTCTCTTTTGCGACAGAGGAAAAGTTTTCCCATCATCCCCCACCACACCCTAATTTGCTCAGTTGCTCACCAGGTTGAGCCGGAGCTTCAGTGCCTCATGCATCAGCTGCTTGGCTTTGCAATCATCCTGGTACTGATCTTCTCGCCAGTTGGTCACAATCTAGGTGGACAGAAAGAGATACAGAGCTTGCTGTTGGGCCAGCCAGTGGTCAGCGACGTCCTCTACCCCTCAGATGCTTCCATAACTCAACCCAGGAAGCAAACCACAAATGGACAAGGACCCGGCTCAAGCAAGAGAGAATTCATCATGCTCTGGGGAGGACTGAACTATGCCTCTTCTGCCATCAAGCTGCTGCCCAGTCCATCCCAGAATTTAGCCACCTTCATCCTCTCTCTCTTGCTGCTTCACATTCCTGAAATTGTCTTCTCAAATATCTGAAGGCTGCTTCTTTAGTTACCATTTCTAAACCTCACTTTAAAGGTTTTCCCCATTTGTTCTGCTTTCTAAAGCCTTTGGAATTTTAGTGTAATTTTGCCTTTACAATTTTGTATATTCAGAAGCCATGCTTTTGGACAACTTTTGAAAAAAAAACTGTCCTCTATTGGCTTTTAAAAAATGCATCAGTCCCCTGTAGGGCTATTTTATTGTTTTATTTTTGTACAGCGTCATGTACATTGATGGTGAAAAAATAAACAAGAAAATAACTAAGTATCTGAATAACTGCTTTTGGGAAAGTAAACATGAATGGGATCAGTGGTTCTCAACAGTGTGTGCTCTGGATGTTGTTGGATTTCCAAGTTCCAGAAGCCCCTAGGCAGAGTGGTCAGGCATTTGGGGAGCTGAAACATCTGGAGGGCCAAAGGGGTTGAGAAGCATTTCCTTAAAAGAGGAGTGTTGAGCTCTGGAGCCTCTTGCTTCAGCCACCACCCACACCTTTCCCCAGAAGATGGGGAATGAGATCCCAGACCAAGCAGGCAAAGCATAATGCTCCAGCCACACAGTTCTGCGTCCTTCTCCAACCCTAGCAAGCCCCGGGGGCCAACTGTAACATCTGCTTACTGGCCTGGCCAGAGAGATAGAGGGGAAGCAACACAGAGGAGGAAGCAGCAGCTGGTCTGGGCTGTGAGGGGAAGGGAAATGAGGGTGCTGTGCTGGATAGAATGAACCCTCCTCTCGCTTCCCCTCGCAGCCCAGGCCAGCTGTTTCTTCCTCATCTGAGTCACCTCCTCTCTATCCCCACACCTATAACTAGCAGCAGCAATGCTCCCACCCCAGGCTTGCCAGCTGCTTGTAGGGGGGATTTTAGATGGGGCACAAAGTGCAAGAGAATAGCCCCTTACTCCCTGTCGAGATAGAGACTATAAGTGTAACTCAAGAGCTATGTGCACAGAAGCCACTGGCAGGATTCCAGGCAGGACCTTTGTCGGGGGCTGCAGAACAGACCTACCTGCTGGACTTGGCTGTACAGGGAGGTGAGGAGGCCCTCGCGCTGCTCGTCCTGGCCTTTGAGGCACGTCAGCACCAGGGACAGGAAAGGCTGCTGGCTCAGGAGGGACATACTGCAAGCGGGAGGGAGACATGCAGAGCAGGGTTGGGGGCTTAGCTTGTGAGAGAGGCCTCCCGCCTCCCCAACCTCACCCCCTTCCCTTCTGGGACCACCCTGCTCACCTCTTCTGCTTCTGGCGGTCCCGCTCCTTGCGGGAGGAGGAGCCCAGGTGCTGCCCTTTCTCCAGCTCGTCCCCAGCTGCCTTCAGCACATAGCCCTGGACAGAGGTTGGCAGCTTGGCGATGAGAGGGGCTACGAGCCACACACCTGACCTTTCCAGGGAGCTGGCCAAAGAAACAGGAAAGCGAGAGAGCTGGGTCAAGCTATTCCTCTCAACCCCAGCCCTCCCACCCACCACCCCTTCCTCCTCTGAGCAGGCACTAACCTGAGGATGGGCTTGGCTTTGGTGTTAGCCGGCCCAAGGCTGGTGGAGCTTCCCAGGTTGACAATGCCATTGCTGGCAGAGTTGGTCTCGGCAGACTGCTGGAAGACTTCGATGGTGGCCTTGGCAATGTTCTCCAGCAGCGAATTGAGTTCTTGCTGCAGGAGAAGGGGAGCAAGAGAAGGAGCTTTAGAGTCCCCCCCCCATTTGCCCAAAAGCAGTGTCAGCACCATGAGAATGGCACTGCTCAGGGGTTTCTAACCCACCTCCCGCACCCAGACCCCACCCAAGGTGTCACCCTTTTCCAGCCTGGACAGGCAAAGTGCAGCCCTTACTGTACCCCTGAGCATGCCTGGGGATTTACGTTGTTTGCTGTCTGCTTGATCATCAGCTGCAGCTCAAGCAGTGACTGCCGCATCGTCCACTGGTCCAGGTTCTGCAATGAGGGGAAACGCTTGTCACCTGCTGGGCCGCTATGGCACTCCATTTGCTTGCTGTTCTACCCCTCTGCCTGCCCTTCCCAGATTCTTGGCACTCTTGGAGGCTCTGCTAAACATTAAGGGACCCAATCCCTTCTCTTTTGCATCACTCCTCACTCCCACAAGCAGCATCCCTGCTGTTTTGGGGAGAGACAAAGAGCTCTGCTGAAAAGCTAGAGACGCCCAACATCACTCTGTCCCCAGCTACTGGACATCCTCCTCTGTCTCCTTTCAGGCATTTCCCCACACAAGTAAATGTATACTCACAGCCTTGAAGACTGGAAACAGTCACAAAATTTAACATGGAGGGTTTCAAGAGCTGAACCCAGCCTTCAATGACAATTCCACACAGCATGCCTTTCCACTAC
Organism: Gambelia wislizenii; assembly: GCA_030847615.1. Classification (NCBI taxonomy): domain Eukaryota; kingdom Metazoa; phylum Chordata; class Lepidosauria; order Squamata; family Crotaphytidae; genus Gambelia; species Gambelia wislizenii. The sequence continues at coordinate 38,109,086 of JAUMIR010000011.1, read as the reverse complement.
AACAGTGGCCTTTTCTGAACCTTTAAATCTTTAAATATATTTTGTTGCTGTGGACTCCCAAGACTTAACTCAAGATTTAAAACCCTAATAATAATAACAACAATAATACCTGATAATAAAAATAATGCAATTATACCATCCATGAAACCTTCCCTCAGAGGCACTGGAGGGGAAGGGAAGACTTTTCTCCTGCTTTTTCCTGCAAGTTTGTGGCTGGAGCAGATTGAATGGCAATGCGCAGGCCAAGCCACCCAGCCAGCCTTTGCCTTGGCTTCTGTCATGTGGCTACTCTACTGCAGGAAAGAGGTGGGCCAAGCAGCCTTCAAGCTTTCATGGACCCCCTGTGAGGACATCACGGCCCTCTGGGGGTCCCCAGACCACAGATTTAAGAACCGCTGCACTGCAACCTAAGCTTCCCCTGAAGCCAGCAAGAAAGCAAGTGTTTGAATATTTCTGAGGGATAGACAGACATTCCCTCCACCCCATGAGTCCCAGCTGTCTGAACCTGCAAGATACGCTTGATCCTCTGTCGTTGTGGGTTCTCGCCCTCCTCATTGTCAAGCAGCCGGTGAGGGTAGCAGATCAGCTGCATCAGCCGCTGGGCTTGGGTGCTGCTCAGCACTGGGTCCTGGAGGTCGTTGCTGTCTTCACACAAGGACTTCAAGCAGCGCTCCCCCACCCACTCCTGCCGGTGGAGAGAGGACAAAGCGGCACGGAAGCGCCTGAGCTCAGCCCAGGAGGCTCTGGCCTTACAACCCAAAAGGGGAGAAGCCTGGAGACCTTTCCAATCACTCCCCGAGGTCCACGTGGTGGTGGATGCTCCAGATGGAGCCAGACCGAGGTTGCACAGTTGCTTTGCCAGGGCACAGTGGTTAGGAGTCTATTTCAAGGGTGCAGTGCTGACACAGCAGCTGTTCTGCTGAAAGAGCTGAGTGCGTTACCCAAGGAAGATTTGGTGGAACCAAGGCAGCCAGTGTACTGGCCTGGCAATTTGCACTACTCAGCTGGGGCATCTGCCTGGCGAAGGGTAGAGTGAGCCAAACCTCCTCACTGCAGGGCCATTTTCCTGAAAAGTTGGGAAAATTTGGGGCTCTGGACTACAAATCCCAAATTCTGGGAATTGTAGTTCAAAACATCAAATTTCTCCAGTGCTGGCTCTCCCTCCATATTGAGGGATTCTTGGAATTTTAGTCCAAAACCTCAAACTTTCCCCCACTCCCTCTAGCAAGACTGAGAAACGGATGTAGAAGGGCCAAAGTGCACGATACAAGGAGGAAGCGCACTGGGGACAATCGTCTTATGCATACTGTTGCCATTCGTGGTTCAAACAGTATCACCAGTTCCTGGGAGGGGGTAGAGCCATCCCTCCTCCCTGGAAGCCAGAGTAATCCTAGATGAAATTCCTCCACCATCACCGTCACTGAGTAGGTATGTGTGTTTGGAGGACGGGACTGAGGGTCAAGGCCTTGCCCAGCTCACCTGCTGACAGATGCTCCTCAGGACGTACTTGGCATAAACATCCAGGCTGGCTGTCTCAATGGAGACCATCCGGCTGGCTGGCTTCTTGTCATCCTCCATGAGGTCATCGACCCCTCCCGGGTGGGAAAACCCAGAGCCCTTCAGCTCAGCATCACCTGCAACCAGGAACAAGGACCTGTCACCTGGCAGCCTGGACCAGAAAGTCCCACCGTTCATCCCGAGTTCCTGGATGAAACAGGGCTAGGGTTGCTTCCTGTCTTGTCCCAGTGGAATGGATCCCACATTCCCTGGTCTATCTGAAATACATACCCAGGACAAAGACGGCCTTCAACACGGCAAAGACAGCGCCATCCACAATCCGATTCTGAGAAGCAGCCAGCAAGTGCCGATCACAGGAGGAGCGGATGCCCACCAATGGCTTGCCTGTGGGGAGAGCCAAAGGAAAGGGAGGCAGATGCTCTCGGCTGCGAATGGGCAGATGCTCCAGCCAAGCAGGGAGCACAGGCTGGATTTCTCTCAGCGACATACATGCATGTATGTCTAGTTTTGAATGGAGCATGAAGGGCAATGGACTAGCCCCGTGTGCTCTGTCCAAAGCCTCTAACCCCAGGCACCTGTCCAGCTCCATGGGGACGCTGCTATGACCATTTTTGCCATGAAGGGTGAGGGAGAGAGGGAGGGAAGAAAGAGGCAACTGAGCAGCTGCCGGGAAAGAGACAGAAGTGCACAACTGCAGGTGCAATGTGTTATGCAATCATCGCCCAAGAGCAGCACAACCCTAGGTTGGCCAAGTAGCAAGGAGCAGCGCTGGTGGCAGGCCAGATCAAGCATCAGTGCTCAGGTTCCCAACAGACGCATGTCCAGATCACAATGGCAGAAGAGCCTGCCTGCAGCAGCCAACCAATCAAGGTGGGGACATTCAGTCCAGTCCCACCTACCTTCTGCCCCCAAACTGCCCAAAACAGCCAGCTTCTGGGATCCCAAAGGTAGGGTGTAAAGCAGGAGTGGGACACTCCGGGCCCTGGGTTGAAATCAACCCTCCTGGGATTCCACAGATGGTGACATTACCTTCCCCATGACACACTCCTTTCCCCATTTCTTGGTTTCTCAGCTTTGGTACAGAGTTCTTCTCTGTTTAGGTAACTCTGACTAGTTTTGGGAAGGAGAGCTCTACCCAAGTCAGGAGACACGGCAGGAAAGCAATCAGAGAGCAAGGGAAAGTGTGTGCCACATGTGGTATGGGAGAATGTGGCTGCTAGAGTCAAGAGTGGGAGAAACTTTGGGAAGAGAGCTTGCTCACTCAGAGCACAGCTTTGACAGCATGTTTCAGGCAAGCTGGGTAGGAGATTCTGGAAGCTGGAGCCCCCTCGCCATACCAAAGTAATTACTGTAAGCCTGGATTTAGACCCCTGAGGAATACTTGGCACTGACCAGGAGAGGAAAGACTGGTGAACAGCAACAGGTTGCCAACTCCTGCTAGTGCTTTTGGACCACTCAAGAGTACTATCGACCATGACATTCTTCTGGAGTGCCCGAGGGGTTTGGGAATTGGGGCACTGTGCTTCAGTGGTTCCTTTCCCATCTCTCAGGCAGGTTCCAGATGGTGGTGCTTGGGGATAGCTGCTCCTCAAAGAAGGAGCTGTTATACGGCATGCCTCAAGGTGCCATTCTATTCCCAAGGCTGTTTAACATCTATGTGAAATGCCTGGGAGAGATCATCTGGAGGTGACGCGGGGCGCTATCAGTATGCCGATGACACCTAAATACACTTCTCCTTGCCTCCATACCATTAAGGATAGTGTGCCTCCTCTGAATGAATGGCTGAAGGAGACAATGGGCTGGATGACAAAAAATAAACTGAACCTGTATCCAGGAAGACAAGTGAGAAGCAGGAGGAGCAAGATCCAGGGGAGAGGGATTACTTACTGCTATCCTGCTGGCAGGGGTTCAGCTGTGGCGTCTTAAAAAGATGCAGCAAAATCCGGCAGGTGAGGCGGGCTCCAGGCTCAGAGTCCTGCTCGCTGCAGGCTGCAGAAAGAAACACGAGACTTCCAATGGGAATCGCGCTCTGTCTACCTTTAGGCTGCACCAGCCCTTTGCTGCGAGGCAGCCATGAAGCTACAGACTGGACCCTACTCAAAGCTGCCAGACTAATCTCTTTGGGTCACAACTTCCAGAACCCTGCTGGCCATGCTGTGGAACTGTGCTCCAAAATGCAACTATTTCTAAGTCTGGCTCCTACTAGGCAGCAGTCCTGATTAACCTCCTGTCCTCTTCTCCCCCATCCCCCCACCCCCCCCCCAAATAACTCGGACAGGCATGAAGAGACTCACCAGCATTGAGCAGTGAGGGGATGGCAGCGCAGCGGATCAGGTCCTCCAGGAGGAGACACTGGCGGGCAATGAGGATGGCCACAAATGTGGCAAGGGAGTCATGGAAGGACAAGTCACTCACCTGCAGGACAGGAGATGTTTACTGCTAAGTTTCTAAAAAATGCTTAAATTGGAAATTCAAGAGAAATCCATACAGGACATTTCAGGAATACAGTTGGCCTTCCACATTTGCTGGAGTTAGGGGTGCAGGGCCCCCGTGAAAGTGGAAAAAATGCAACTATCTCTAGTCCCCCCTCCAACCGTACTTAACACACATACAAAGTATGATTCGTTGATTCCACCTACCACGGATGTTTCTGAGGTGGTGGGGTTCCTTTGCAAGGCAGAAGCGGACGGCCATTTTTATTAGGGACTTACAAGCCTCACCACATGCTCGCAGTCTCTCACTCTTGCAAGGCTTGCAGTCCCTATTAAAAACGGCATAGGGAAGCAGTGAAGGTGGTGGCAAATAACCCACAAATAATCAAATACAGAAAAATTAAACCTGCAAATGTGGAGGGCGGTCGAGGGGGGGGGTCAAGGGCCAAATTCCTCCCCAAGCAACCCTCCTCCCATGGACCAAATGCCCTCACAGCAAGCTCAGATACCTCCATTTCCCTCTGCAGTCCCTCTCAAAATGGCAACCGGAAGCAATGTGGCTCTACTTCCTATTGCCATTTTCAGAGGTACTGCAGAGAAAAACAGAGGTATTTGGGAGTAGAATGGGATTCTGGGGGTGGTTGTGGGAGTATTTTCATGCATTTGAGGGGCTTTCTGTGTGGTCAAAGGACAAAAATTGCATGCCAATGTTCTTCTTAATTTTGGGGGGGGGGGGGCTGGGGGTTAGGAGAATATGGGGAGTGGGGTTCAGGGGACACAGAAGTGGGAGCCAGGGGCTGCACTTTGCCCACCTCTGTATGAGAGGTAGGACCCCCCCACACACTCTTCTGTTTATTTCTGCCACCCCTCCCCAATCACTAACTGAAAGGAAAATAACTGCATTTTTTTGTTTAGCACCTTCTAAAGTAATCCCCATGGCACCCTGATGGACATTCAGGGTGGGAAACAAAGCATGTTCAGTGATCATTCTGATTGCCTCCACCCCACCCCACCCAATTCTTCCGACAGCCCTGGCCGGCTCCAATCATCATCAGCGTCCATCCATTGGCGCTGTCCCGACACAGGCATTAATCACCACCTTGAGTGAAGGACTGCAAGAGGTAGGGCCGCCGCCGCTGCCGCCGGGATCTGCGCATGACTGACAGACAGGCTCGTTACTTCATGCCTGCAGAAGGCTCAGATCCTTGGCAAGTGCGGGCGCTCTCTGAATCTACACCAAAAGAAGCGAGGCCAGGAAGTCCAGGCAAAAGAGGACTGCCATTTCTGACAATGCCAAGAAATTGCTGGATGGAGCTCAACACTTCTCAGGGAAGAGAACATTCTTCAAGTGAACCCATCACACTGCTATACATCTAATCTAGCAATGTGCCATGTGTGTGTCGGGAGGGGGGGCATCTTTCTGAGTAATTTTTTTAAAGTAATATTTTGGGAGTGCGGGAGGGTCACACATCCCTGCTCTACACATTTCATCCCTCTCACTATCTTCCACAGAACCCCCAGCCCAGGCCCTGTCCTTACGTCCACGTTGCAGAGGAGGTCGTTGAAGCCACAGGTCCCATTGTTGGAGGAGCAGCACAGGGCTTTCAGGACGCCCAGCCACTCCGCACTGAGCAACTTGCAGTAGCCTGTCAGCTCAGCACACAGGATCGCAATGTCATTAACCCTAAGCAGGGAAGAGAGCAGAGAGGGAGGGAGCAAATGGCTGCTGGCTCTTAAAATCCACTGCTAAATAAGAACACTTCAAAGGGAGGAGAAATCAATCAGCAGCTATTGAGGCTTGCCGGTGGCAACACAAGTCCTGCATATTCAGAGGCAGCAACTTCCAAGCAGCAGTTCTCTGGGCAGGGAGTGGGAAAACCAGTGGCTGAGACCTACTGCCTTCATGCCTTGCTTGGGGCTTCCTGGGAGTATCTTTTAATGGCTGATGTAGGAAACAGGCAGCTGGAGGAACCAGTCCTGTTGGCTGGGGGTGATGAGATTTGTAGTCCCAAAACACCAAGAGGGAACCAGATTGGGGAAGACAGGACTAGATCAGGGAAATCAACTGGGACAACTCCAGCTGCTTTTTGGTCTATAACTCCCATTGGCCCTAGCCAGTGGCCAGGGATTATTGGAACTGCAGTTCAAAAGCAAGTGTATTTTGCCCACATGGGGACTCGAATTCAGTGACTCTTAACTTTTCTCTACCAGGGACCCCCTTTAAATAAGCTTTTGTTGCCATGGACCCCCATTCATGGTTTAAAACCCCAATAAAAACAATAATATCTGAAAATAACAATAATACCATCCATTAAACCTTCCCTTAGAGGAACTGGGAGGGGGGAAGACTTTTCTTCTCCTTCTTGCTGCAAGTTTTTGGCTGGAGTAGATTGAATGGCAATGCACAGGCCAAGCCAGCCAGCCTTTGCCTTGGCTCCTGTCACTTGGCCACTCCACTGCAGGCAAGAGGTTGGCCAAGCAGCCTTCAAGCCTTTGCAGACCCTCTGTGAGGACATCGCAGACCCCCTGGAGGTCCCTGGACCACAGGTTAAGAATGACTGGACTAGGTAAATCCCATGTAATGTGGTCCAGCAATACTCCTAAGGGGCGTCTACAGTACTGCTGGTCACAGGTGGGCATCACCACTCACTCTTAAGACCCACCACATATCTGTCCATCCATTATCCATCCATCCATCTACCCATCCCTCCCACCCACCCAGCGCAGCCCTCACCGATCGGGGTCATGGTGCCCCACACAGACGTGCATCAGGGCGTTGCACACAAAGCTGTAGCGGTTGGCTGGGTTGTCGGTGAGACTCTTGCCCAGGTTGGTGTAGGTGAAGTTATGGGCCGAGGGGTTCTCGATGGTGTCGATCATGAACAGGGGCTCCCACAGCATGTTGGAGTCTGAAGGCTCCACGTTGCAGTAGATGGTGTTCTTCACTTTGGAGCAGAAGTCGCTGGTGGTGGAGTAGGAAGGCATTGGAAAGGGGGGGGGGGTAAGGAACTACCAGAAGTTTCCCCTTGACCCAGCAACAGAGGAACCCAAATACAGCCTCACCTTCTGGGGTGGTAGATGAGGTTCTGCTTCCAAGAGTGACTCCCAGCGTGAGCAGAAGGGTCTAGAAGGGAAAAGGCCCCATTTTGGGGCCTTTTCCCTTCTAGACCCTTCTGCTCATGCTGGGGGTCACTCCTTGGAAGCAGAGCCTCATTTGCCACATCATCACATCTGAGGAACCTCAAGCCCTCAGGCCAAATCTGGACCTCTTGACTCTCCCAGAAGATCACGCTCCCTTTCCCGTGACTCCCTTCTTTTACCCGGGGTTCTCCTGCATTCCCTCTCACAGAATGACAGAAAGATGGAGTTGGAAGGGACTCCAAGGGCCCTCTCATCCAAACTCCCAGCCAGGCTCCCAAGGCCTTAGAGGGAGAGAAAGTAAGCACAGCCCCACTGTGCCTCAGTCCGAGCAGAGGATGGCAGGCCCTCCCTCCTTTCCAACTGCCACCACTGAGGCCTCGGTGGGAGAGAAGAGCAGGCACTATCTCCCAGACTTCTTTGACTGTGCATTCCTGCAGGGCAGGGGGTTGGACTAGATGGCCCTTGTGGTCTCTTTCAACTCTATGATTCTATGATTCATCTCCCCACTGCCATTCCTTTTCCCTTATGTTTCGTGTCTTATTTAGACTGTAAGCCTGAGGGCAGGGAATTTGTAATAATGATTTGTAAGCCACCCCGGGAGCCTTTTTGGCTGAAGTCTATGGCAAGGGTTTGTAACCTTTCTTTACCAGGGACCCCCTTTAAATATCTTTTCTTGCTGTGGACCTCCAAGACTTAACTCAAGATTTAAAACAATAACAACAACAACAACAATAATAATACAATGACACCATCCATTAAACCTAACAACAACAACAACACAGTGACACCACCCATTAAACCTTCCCTAAGAGGCATTTGCAGGGGGAGGGAAGACTTTTCTCCTGCTTCTTCCTGCAAGTTTGTGGCTGGAGTTGTTTGAATAGCAATGCGCAGGCCAAGCCAGCCAGCCGTTGGCTTGGCTCTTGTCACTTGGCCACACCACTACAGGGCCTTCAAGCCTTTGCTGCCTTCAAGCCTTTGCAGACCACCCCCAGGACATCATAGACCCCAGGTTAAGAACTACTGGACTAGATAAATACTATTTAAAATGGTCCAGCAGTGCTCTTACAGAACGTGGCCCCCAAGCACTTCTCCATTTCAGAGAAGTTTGACCCTTGCACTAAAAGTTTGTCCACCTGCTGCTCTACACTGTGGGTGCCAGGGGAAGGCGGCAAGCCCCCAGCCAGAAGGGCGTCTCACCTGAAGAGCTCTCCAAATTTACTCTTGAGGTGGCTACAGGATGTATACAGGTCGTAGAGGTAGGCCAGGATGCAGCGCTCTGCGGAAGAGCCGTCGGAACGATTCATGCCATGCTTCACCACCCCACAGAGCCTGGAAAGGCAGGAGAAGAAATGTAGCAGAGGGAGGAAAGCAGGAGGTAAGCTTCCCCACACCCCAACCAGTCCCTCTTAAGACAAAAATGTCTGGTGGACAGATGGGACCCCAGAAGCTTCCATGCTGAAGTCCCCAAGAGATACAGAACACAAATGCTGTCCTCCCATCATCAGAAAGTTTCTAGATATAAAAAACAGAATGGAAATGTCACTGTTTTGTACTTCAGCTCCCAGAGTGCCCCAGCTAGTATGGCCAGTAGGATTCTGGGAGTTGTAACCCCCCTAGAAGTAACACTTCCAAGCTCTGCCAAGGGTAAGGAGCTTCTCTCCTTCCGGGTCATTCCAAGAGGCTCTTGTTCTGTTCTGGAACTGGCCGTAGATCCAAGCCTCCTCAAGAGGCTGCCCAATGCCAAACACTGACATATTACTGCTCTAAGACAAGCTGTATTGGTGGCAAAAGATGCAGAAGATGGCCGACAGCAGAGAAGTATTCCATCCCTTGTGTTGATGGAGACCAGCAATTTCTTCTAGCCAACGGTAGAAGTGGACCCCTAAACAACAAATTCTACCTGGACTATCCCTGGTTGACAATCCAGTTCCCCACAGCTGGTTAACAGGGAAGGATACACCTTCTCCAGGCAAGACTGATGGACTCCGAAGGGCTACATGAAGCAGGAGCAAACCAAGAAGTGTATGACTCATATCCACTCCCCTGTCTATTCCCAGCCTTCCAGCCTCAGGTTAGTAGGTTAGTAACAGAGGAAAACTGCAGAATAACAGGAAAATGCACTCCCCCCCCCAGCACATTTCCAGACTCAAACTGCCAAGCTAATGCAGAAAGTATCAGACAAGGTCACTAATGCAAAACAACCCTTTCTATACCACTGGACAACTGCTAATATTTGGTGATGATGCTAACAAGGACTTCATCTGCCTAGTGCCAGAGGCCCAGCTTACTACAGCCCCAATGTGATGAGAAATACCAGCGCCGCCACTGCCATCACTTAGGTGGAGCCAGAGAGATGGTCTGAGGCCTTGCTTACCCTTCGAAGACTTGGGCCATCTGGTCCTGGTTGAGGATAAGGCAGGAATGATAGTGCCGCAAGACGGCCACAATACACAGGCACAGACTGGTGGTGTAACTGCCCACCAGGTCAGAAGACTTCAGCAGCAGCTCTGCTTCCACCACACTGAGCTCGTTCAGCAACTATGCACATGTGAGAGAACACACATGGGTTGGGAGGGGGTCGTGGCTCACAGATATCACACCCTGTCCCCCCACCCCAAGCTAAAAAGTCTGGGGATGCCAAAGTGAGGGTTTTCCAACACAAAATTAATGAAGAAAGAAGCGATCCATGTCTGAGGCCCAGCTTGCCTGAGCATCAGAGGGCTGGTTCACTCATAGTGTTAAATTTCATTATTTTATTCAGATCAGGAGTGAGAACCATGCAACCCTCTGGATGATTCTGCACTGAAACTCCCAGCAGCCCTTGCTAGTATATAGCCAATGGCAAGGAGCAGGGCCTGCTCATGACTCCTATGACAGTGGAGCGATGGTTCCAGTCCAGGTTTTGGACCACTTCAAGGGAGCTATATAGGATGCTGAACTCTATCTCCAATATAGGTTCAGCTCGTTGGAAAGCTTCTTAAAAACAGCCCAAAACCTGGAGCAGATTGGCTGCCCAGCTGACATGGAAGCCAGCAGCCACCAGTGGCTGGGTGGGAGCTGCAGTTTAACAACATTTGGAAGGTCACACAGTCATCGACCTTGATTTAGATGAAGTTCAGGAACTGAATTTAAACTGAAGTGGAAGCAAAACGAATTAAGCACATGGGGCAAAGAAAGAAACTAAGTGATCAACTGGCCTCCCTCCCCTCCCCTCCCCTCCCTTTCATGCTGAATTAGTTGTAGTTTTTGATTGTTTTTGGTTCAGTGACCTAAGAAAAGCCCATCTGGATCAGGTCTGGAAGTCCAGTATTTAAGTCCAATATCCCTCCATCCAACCCCAAAACAGAAGCACTCAAGATGCCAGGCGCTCACCTGGATGGCAAAGTCGATGAGCCCGCTGATGTTGAGCGAATACTCCATCAGGTCAAAGATGAACTGGACGTGCTGTACCAGTGGCAGGTGGTATGACATCCCTAAGGCAAAACTGGTGATCTGCTCCAAAACATTGCGAGATACCTGGGAAAAGCAGAGAGCCAGAGGCCAACCGTCACAGCTGTACATAGGAAAGGGCCTTATACAGTTGTCCTAGTTTTGTCCACACTGACTGGCAGCTACTTTCTTTTTGCCATCACCTGCCAAAGATAATCCTTTAAAGTGGAGGCATTGAGAATGGAACCGGCAAGCTCTGCCACTAAGTTACACCCCCTCAACAGGCACGCACACACCAAATAGCAAACCGCCAACAGGTACATGCAGAAAGGAGGCTCCTTGGTTGCCTCCACCCTCAAGACACATACCTGAGAGGTGACAAGGTGCTGGTCGAAATGAGAAAGGTGCTGGAACTTGGCAAAGATATCCTCGGCAGTTGGGAAGGCCTCTGGCTTGTTCCTCTTCCTCTTCTGCCCTTCCTCTCCTCCTGCCAAAAAAGCCAGACACAATCCAGGTGTGTTACTGAATTCCAAGGGAACGCTGGGAGGTAAGGGGGGGATCCTGTAGCCCCCCTCTTTCAACTTGGCTTGATGTTAACACTAGGCCTAATTTCAAAAGCCCCCCAGGTGCAGGTCTCTATTCCTTCCCTGGCAGCCTGTTGTGTGGGGAGAAAAGGAGGGGAAAGGAGAGAAGGGGAGGCAGAAAGAAAGAATGGGGACAGAGAGAGAAAAGGGGTGCCTCTGACCACTTTCAGCTCTGATCTCACCCACTGCTGGCATGCAGCCCTGCCAGAGCATGTAAGGGTTACTTTTCTGAACTACAACCTGAAGAATCCCCCAGCCCTTCTACCACCCACCCTCCCAGTCATCCCAGCAAATGTCTCCTTGGAGTCAGACATCCCACAGACCTGTCTCAGCTGTGCTCTTCCGGTTTAACACCTTCAGGATATCTTTGGTTATCCTCTTGATGGCATGCCGGGCATCGTCACGCTGCTTCCCGACCCCAAAGAGGACCACCAGCCGCTGGTTGCACTCGTGGCTGCTCGACTCCTCCTGAGAAGCCAGGAATTGGGAAAGGGATGGCTGGGGGCCTGGGCGCCTGACAGACGGGGAGCTTCTCCTGCTGCCAAGGCATGGGGGCCCAGTTCTTCCAAGGCTGTTCTGGGGGCCATGAACCCTTCCAGGTTCCCTGCCTCACTTTTTAATGTCCCCCCCCCAATTTATGAGCAGCTTCCCCTGGAAGCCTCCCAGAAGAGAATTCACCTTTTAAATATGTTGAAGCCCCTAGCTATACTAGTATTAAAAACACACAATCATTTTTTCAAAACCAGATGTGGAGTTCTAGACACTTGTTTCCTTGCATTTTTGCCCAAAACGTCACCCCTGGACCTGCCGCGGTTGGCCAGCATAAGCATTCAGTTAACCAGTTTGTGGTGGGACTTAAACCTCAATAAGAATACAAGAAAACAGAAGGAAAGTTATAGGTTATAGGATGCTGCCTTTTGCTAAACCAGACCCTTGGATCCATCTAGGCCACAGGCAACTCCCATTAGCCCCTTGTCAGTGTGGCCAATGGTGAAGGGTTCTGGGAATTACAGTCTATCTGGAGAGCCACACATTCCACATAATGACTCTAACCCATTGCAATCTGCAGTAGTCCTCAGCATTTCTCCAAAGAAATGAGAAGTCCTTTCTAGAGAGAGAAATGAGAGGATTTTGCAAGGAATCTTATGCCTGATCTTAAACTAGACACCAGAAATCAGAGCTGGAATTTTCTGCAAGCCAAGCATGACTTCCATCCCTGAACTATGGGCCCTCTTCCTAAACCAGATCTTGTTTTCTGGCAGATTTTGTAAATATGGGCAAGGATTTCTGATTCTCAGTTGCTTAACGGGAGGAGCGACCTCCCACCCAAAATTATCATGGTGAAAAGAAGAAAATCTCTTCCATAAGCTAGGTCTCCTGCAGAGCCCAGGATGTGATAAAATGAGGAAAATGGTGGAATCTCATGAACGTGAGAGGGAGAAACCTACAGCACTGTAGGAGCTTGATAGATCGCTTTTTGGGTTTCTCCCCTACTAAAAAGCCTGAAGGGGCAGCTGCAATTCTGAAGTCACAATGCTCAGCTAAAGGAAGTCAGCAGGTTGCAGGCCACAAAAGCATCATCACACCCAGAAGGCGCATCACAGAAGGCAAGTGCCATCCCCCTCTGGAGCTAGGCTGTTTCCTCTCCTACCTGAGGGATGGGGAAGTGAGTGGAGTACTGGATGTGCCGGGGCTGGTCGTAGAGTGATGCCAGCATGCCATCTGCAGCCCTGTCCTTCAGCAGCAGCTTGCCCTCCTTCTCAGGGTCCAGTTTTTCTGGAGAAGGGCTCGCTTTGGACTCGAGGTGCATGGGAGGAGAGAACATCTGTAGGGAATGAGGGGGGTGAAGGAGCAGAGACAGGCAAGAAACCAAGGTGAGATGGCTGTGCGTCTCAGGAAGGAGGAAACGCTCCCCAGAAAAAAGCAGCCCAGGAAGGAGACCAAAGCAGGGTTGTCTAGTAGTCACCTGGCCGAGACACCAAAGAGATGCAGGCTTTTCACTCACAGCACACCTTTCACTGAGCACCAGGGAGCAGGGGGAAGCCTGGGGAAAGCAAGCCAGCTATATCAAGGAGAGCCAGCGACTTGCTTCTGTCTCTCCCACTGCACCCACGTCCACACTGTCAGGACTGTCTCAGAGTGTTCTTGCTCCCATTGGCTGCCAGGAAGGAGAGTCCAGCGAACCAAGACCCACCCCCTCCTCCTGGATCTCTCAGCTGCCTCCCCCAGGGGAGGAAAGAAAAGGGTGTTCAAGGAATGGAAATCTTATGGCAAGGATGGGGAACCCGAGAGCCAGGTTTGATCACAGAGAAGTTCTTGGAGGAGGCCACATTCCAGAGGTAGGTAGGCCCAAAGGCAAAGAGGATGGATGGGGCAAAACTCCTAACGTATTTCGGCTGAAAGCTCTTACTGCCAGTAATTTAAGCCTTAGGAAGAGGGCATTTTAGACCTTTTAGAATGGGAAGAAACAAAATTGAGAAGCTGGGAAACCATCAAAGGATGGCATCATGCAGAAAGGGGCAGCATGTCCATCTAAAGAAGCCCAGAAGCACCCATCTTATGGGGTTTCTCCGCTGCCATTTGAACCATGCTTGATGGAGCAAACCAAAGGCAGGGTCTTGCAGAGATGCTTACATGACTGATGTGTGCAGCAGAAAATTAGATAAAACAGGGATGGGATTTAATGGCCCTCTAGATATTGCTGAACTACAATCCCCATCAACCCTAGCCAGCACAGCCAATGGAAGGAATGCTGGGAGCTGCAGTTCAACAACACCTGGAGGACGGCAGGATAATGCACCAACTCCTGAAGTTACAAATATGGGGCTCAAAAGAGCCTGACCAGATTTTTCATACCGAGAAATCTGTCTTCTCCATGTCGTCAAAAATGGCGCTGGAGTTGTGGTCAATGTCCATCTGGCACTCTGACAGGCCTGTGTCCTGGGAGAGACAGGAGACAAGGCGCGGCCGTTCAAGATCCTAAAAGCCCCACAAGCAAGCCCCCAAAAGCACACGCATGCACACGCACACCCTCCCCAGCAGGCGCCCCTTTCCCCCAACCTTGCCATAATGGACGCACAAACCTCCAGCTTGAGGCCGCTGTTGCCCTCCCCCTCCTTCCGGTCATGCTCTTCAGCGGTGTCATCAAAGGGAGAGGGGGGCCGTGGGCCGTGGTCGATCGCCAGGTCACCACGGGAGATGAGTGTGCACATGTACATGTTGTGCGAGAAGACGTCGTGGCGGATCAGCTCGCAGAAGAGCAGCACCAGGTTGAAAAACTCCACCTTCTCGTTCTCGTTGCTGGGATCGGCTGCCGAGGGAGGTCAGAGGGAGAGCAGGCAGGTGAGGAAGCAGCCTCCTCCTCTTCCTCTACCGGCCATCCTGGCTGCCCCCACTAGCCCGTTCTGGGCATCCCCAATGGGACACATGAAGGCGGGACAGCACCCTTCCCCACTAGGGAGGCGTACTTAGCATGGGCGCCTGGGTATCCAGGAACTGCATCAGGACATCCTGGAAGACGGGAGCGTTGACTGCCGAGAGGGAGCCCGATGAGATGGAGCCCTTCTCGTCCACCACTTCCGAGTCCCCGCACCGCTGGCCAGAAAAAATGAAGCAGTTAGTTCTCCCCTGCTCTTTGTTCCCTCTTCCCAATCTCAAGGAAAATCCTTTTTGGGGACAATAAGTTCCCTGCCCATTTTGGCCTCTAGCAGGAGAACTTTGGAAATAACAGATAATAATAATATTATAACAATAATAAAATTTATTTATATCCCGCCCCTCTAAGAAATGCAATCGGGGCGGCTTACAACAATTAAAATATACATCCAAACCCTAAATCCCACCCACCCCCTTAAAATATAATTAAATAACTTAGGAATTAAAACATACTTAATAAATAAATAAATAAATAAATAAACAATAAAAATGAGCAATAGACAATGGACGTGGCGAGATCAGGACAAGCTAGATTTCCTTTTTTGATGGCCGGGTATCTATTCAGGAAAGGCCTGCCGGAAGAGATCCGTCTTAAGAGCTTTTTAAAAGCTATTTAAGGTAGTAATATGACGGATCTCATCCGGCAGGCCATTCCATAATCTGGGAAGTCCAGATTATATAGTACTAGACCAGTCATCTTATATGCCTCAGGCCAGAGGACTGCATTCTTTCTCATTTTCAAATTGATTGATTGCATTTATATGTCTGTAGCCTTTCTCCTGGTGTGGGACTCGTCAACTTCCAAACAAAATTAGCTAAAAACATAGCAATCGAATTAAAACACATTTAAAAGATCACTGTTTTTAAAACCATACATTAAACAATATAAAATAATTTTAAAACATATTAAATTTAATACTAAAGTACCCACCCCCTCACATAAAAAGGCTTCCCGCCAGCAAATACCCAGGAAAAGCCTGCTTGAACAAGTGTTCAGAAGCCGCAGCTGATGCAAAATGAAGCAGCCAGACTGGTGTCAGGGGAGCATTTTAGACACCATGTAACGCTCGTCTTACAAGGACTGAGCTGGCTTCCAATTTGCTTCCAAGCTCAATTCAAGATCCACATTGCCCCTGGAGCCCCTGTGGGCTGTGAGACTAGAGATATACAGTACGGCCCCCTTATCCGCTGATTCATTCTCCGCGGATTCGCTTATCCGTGGGACACAAAACAGCACACCTATCATAGAGTCTTCCTAGAAAATGCCTAGAGACATCCTCTCCAGATGTTTCCTAGGTCCTCCAAGGCAACTCTATGGTATTTTAAACCAGAAGTCCCATTACTTTCAATGGCATTCACTGTTATCCACAGTTTTTGATATCCACGGGGGGCGGGGAGGAGAACCAATCCTCCACAAATACGGCGGTCCTACTGCATCTCAAATAAATAGGTAAGTAAATAAGAAAGAAGCCATATACTATTAGCAGCAGCATAAATAGGTCCAGTGCAGTTACGCCAGTTCCCAGCTGATCAATTGAGTCCATCACGGGCATCATGGGCATCGTCTGCTGTGCAACCCATTGACCAGCTCCCCACTTACTGAGTCCAAAGTGAGAGAGCGGGGGCTACGTGTGACTGCGGGATGATCAGCTCCACTAGGGAAAACACCTAGACAACCTCTGAGAAAGCGCCACCAATTGCACAACTGTTTTTACGCCAGCGTAGCGTCCCCAGATAATTCCCGCCTCAATGTCATGGCCTGCCTCAGGCTCTGCCTCGGAACTTAAAACATCCTTCTCATCCCAAAGGCTGCTCACTGACAGACCCTGCTTGCATCACTGGAGTTCTACCAGGGTCCTGCTCCCTACCACTATCGGCTCATCCCCACAACTTCCTCTGGCAGTGCTCACCTCTGCCTCAATCTCCGAGTGCCGTTTCTCCAGCAGCTTGGCGACGACCATTGCCCGGTGGCGGCCGGACCGCTTGTGGCTGACGGCCCACTCGCACAAAAGGGCTACAACAGCGTCATCATCAGGGGAGATCTGTAAGGAAACCAGACTGGTGTCAGACTACAAGGCTGGTGACAGACCCCCTTTCTGGAGACAGAGAAAGAGCCCTACATCCCCACCCCACACCCTGCAGATGTCAAACACTCCCACTCCCACAGCACCGTGCTCTCATTGCCTCAGGCACGAAGTGCTTCGCCAGAGCCTGCCAAGGTCAGGCAAGATCACTGCTCAGTATGCAATGAATGTGTATTTTGCAGATGCCAACTGCACTCAGCTAATTGGGAGCACAAAACGGGGGGGGGGGCAGGGTTGGGATCTGGCAGGCTTATACTAATAAATTAATCTGTCCCTGAGCTATATTGTTGTTGTTATTGTGTGACTTCAAAACATTTCCGACTTACAGCAACTCTAAGGTGAACCTGTCATGGGCATTTCTTGACAAGGTTTGTTCAGAGAGGGTTTGCTATCATGTCTGTCCTCTGAGGCTGAGAGGGTGTGACTTTCCAAGGTCACCAGGTGGCATTTCATGGCTGAGTGAGGCTTTGAACCCTGGCCTCCAGAGTCACAGTCCAACGCTCACACCACTACACCACACTGCCCCTTAGAAATATATTCCACATACTTTTTTCTACCCCATAACCTTCTATATTTTCTTCCTTTTCCCCTTTTGTCTTTGCAGTTAAATAGACATTGGGCTCTTCTAGACTAATCTAAGGAAGTAAGAATTCTCACAATATGTGGCCTTGGTTTAGCCAGCTGCTATCACCACCACATCCACTATTCCATCCTTTTGGGGGGCTATTTGGAGAACTTTTTAAATCTCCACTAACCCTCTTCCAAAGGGTGTTTATTTTTATTTTTTTTAATGAACGTATTTTGCTGAGATGGCCCTTTGGTCTGAAGGGCACATTTTCTCTTCTCTGAACTTTTCTTTAAACTCCTATATATAGTGCTGTAGTGCAAAAGTAAAGATATATCATTGAATACTAAAGTTAGGATGGTCCATGCAACTGTATTTCCCATCTCTATGTATGGTTGTGAAAGCTAAACAGTGAAGAAAGATGAGAGGAAGAGAATCAACTAATATGAGACATGGTGCTGGAGAATAGTTCTGTGGGTACTGTGGATTGCTAGAAAGATAAATCAATGGATCCTAGAGCAAATCAAGCCTGACCTCTCCCTAGAAGCCAAGATGACTAAGCTGAAACTGTTGTACTTTGGAAATGCCATGAGAAGACATGACTCACTAGAAAAGACAATAATGCTTGGTAAGGTAGAAGGCAGCAGGGAAAGAGGAAGACACCATTTCAGATGAAGAGACTCCGTCCAGGAAGCCACGTCTGCCCTGCAAGATCTGAGCAGGGCTGTGGATGAGAGAGTGACTTGGGACTCTCTCATTCATAAGTCCAAGTTAACAACAAACTGCAAAAGTGATTTCACTGATGCACTACAGTATTAAACCTCCAAAAAAAAAAGGGGGAAAGGGAAAGGGGAGGAAGAGGAGGATACAATTTGCCCCCATATGTCTCACAATTAAAAAGAAACCAACTTGACGAT
Source organism: Gambelia wislizenii (assembly GCA_030847615.1). Lineage (NCBI taxonomy): Eukaryota > Metazoa > Chordata > Lepidosauria > Squamata > Crotaphytidae > Gambelia > Gambelia wislizenii. The sequence continues at coordinate 38,090,978 of JAUMIR010000011.1, read as the reverse complement.
GGGAATAAAATGGTGTTGGAAACAGCCAGAAAGTAGTGATTAATGGAGACTGCAAAAGAATCTTATAGCACCTTGGATGCTCCAAGTTAGGACCGTGGAGGCTAACTGAGAGAAAGAAGTTGGAGGATAAGCTTTTGTAGGCTTAGTCTTCTTCCTCAGATGCAATCTCCAACTTCTTTCACTCAATTAATCTCAAAGGTGCTACAAGATCCCTTTGCATACTGATATTCCAGACTAACACAGCAGTATCTTTAAACTGAGATTATCATAATTCGGCCATATCATGAGAGTACATGACTCACTAGAAAAGACAATAATGCTTGGTAAGGTAGAAGATAGAAGGAAAAGAGGAAGAGCGCATTGCAGATGGAAGGACCCAATCAAGTATATTCCTTCGACTACTACCCATCAAATGCACTGGATGATTTATTCACATGCATGCACACACACTAATTCTAGCATTATGGAAAAGAGAAAAGCCCTTCCATATTCCATGCACAGCTCAGTAATAACTGCTTTGGCACATACATTGGATAGAGTTTACCCATGGTACCTCCTGCAATAAGAGCACAGCGGAAGCGTGGATGCAGCAGGAATTCAAGCAGCACATCCACACTCTCCAATCCTTCACAAAATCCTCTGGTGTCTATTTCACACAGTGTTGGCCACAGACTGGCAAGCCATGAGCCCATTTGCCCCAAGAACTACATCCAAACAAGCCCTACCTCGTGGCTGTCTTTGCTTGGTCCTGCCCCAAATATCCGATTGTACAAGGAGTCCAAAGAGTTGCTGAAGTCTGACCTTTCGAAACTATGGCTGTCTAGGACCTCCAAGGTGTGCAGTACCCGGCCTATTGTGAATCCTGGAATGGAGGAGGGAAGGAAAAGGAAGTCAGAGGTCAAACGGCAGATGGCTCCCCAAGAAGATGTGAAACAGCCAGGCTACCTGGAGGTTGTGAGGAAATGCTCATCACAGCCCACAAAGTTGAAGGAAGAGGATAGGCAGGACTAATTCAGCAACCAAGCAGGGGGAGGAAGCAGGAAGACCAGGGGAGCAAACCTGTGAGAGAAGAAAATTATGGATGCACAGAGAAAACTGTGGCAGAGTGATGGTATGGACTTGCCTGCAGTGGCTTCTTGGCATTTGTCGAAGGACCAGCGCACCTCCACTGCCTGGCCCCGTTCCTTGATCTGCTGCTCGATCTCCCGGAGCTTTGCTCGAACCTGGCATGGAAGGAACATCAGAGAGGATGGTGCAAATAAGGGTGGCTTAGAAGACTCATCAGTGCTCTTCAGAGATGCTCGAGGGAAGGAAGAGTGGCAAGGCCAGAAGTGCCATGGGACCAGAGAGGGGCCGAGAGAGGGCATGGAGCTGCCAGCTGCTCACCTGCTGCATGAAGCCCGTGTTGACTCCTGGCATGGGCAAGTTAGAGGGGGCAATGGGCAAGTGGTCCAGTGGAGAGCCGGTCTTTATTCTGCTATCAGTGAGGGAATAGTGCCAGACAAGGGCACTGGGGCAACACAGGACAATACTCTGGAAGTGGAGGAGAGAGAAGCAGAAGGCGTGAGCTTCCTGGGAAACCAGCGAGGTCTCCTTCCGTAGCCTAACTCCATTCTGTGCTTGCTAGAAGAGTTCTCCCACCACCTCCCCGGCTGCCCCTCCTTGACTGTCTCTTAAAATACTCCTATCCATTCTCTATCATCAGATCTCAGGGCAGCCTACAATTAAACCAATATAGACAATTCCAGATAAAGACAAGACAATAAAATAATTTAAACAGGATAAAAGCCCATTAAACAAATCGGGGGGGGGGGAGAACAGAAAAGGCTAAAACAGTTAAAACTATACACACGAACATGTAAAAAAGGGAAAGAGAGAGAGATAAGGCATCAAAGGCTTTCACAAAAAGCCTTGTTTTAATTTGGTCCCTAAGAGAAATGAACGTTGGCACCAAACAGGCCTCCTACATGCCCTGAACATGCACACAGGCATTAAAATGTGAAAAGGCTTCCCACAAAGCCTTTGCCTCAACTCTCTGATCCCCACATTCCATTAAGCTTTAGCTGCACATAATTAAAACAATGACTAACAATGAGCTTGTGGTCTCCTTATACCAAATTGAATGATACACTGTAAGACTCTTGGGGCAGGGACCCACCTTCTGCAAAGTGGCAAAATATTATCATTAATAACAGCCACCACAAAAATGCATCTGGCTCAACAACCCCCATTTTACCCAAGTTTTCAATTCAGCACTGTGGGTAATTTTGCTCAAAATGAACAAACTAGTGAAAAGGTAGATCCTGGTGAGCTTCCAACCTCTACTCTGCACTACCAGTGCCTGGTAGTAGACAAGCTTACTTTCCCACCCCTTAAAGGAGGGGTGGAGATCACATGGTCCACAGGTCACATGTGGCCCCCAAGGCTGTATCTGTGGCCCCTCCCCATGTTGTTGCTGCAGTGACAAAAAAGGAGGACGGTGCCTGCAGAAGCCCCAAGGTGAGACCATTCACCTCCCCTCCCCGCAAACTAGATGCCTCACCTTGGTTTAGCAACAACAACAGCACAGAAGTGGGTTTCTTAAACCAGAAGTGACCTTCCAGTCATTTTGGGTTGGGGGGGGGGGAAGATCGGAGGTGTGTGGGAAATGGTCCCTGGACACTCTGAATTTGCCCCCCTAGACCTTAAACACTCCCTACTAAATGCCTGCAAAAGAGCAGCCCTGATCCTACTGTCCTGACTTGCCTGGAGGATGCAGCTGAGCCCAAAGACCACCGGGCGGTGCTGAGGACACAGCA